>OX352316.1:15286181-16574020 GCA_947086415.1 Pammene aurita
GACTTACCATGAGACAAGTTGACTGATAGTGTAAGATGGGCATTATGCAAGGTTGCCGTGTATTAATAAAGTTCAAGTGTTGCACTACAGGCACAGGGCGGATACGTCATACTAGAAAACTCGTTTGAGCGCTATTGTGTGCACGGCACATCTGTACACGCTACAATGTGTGCGTGCGTCTTAGGGCGCTGTTTCCGCTGTCGTAAATGACGTTTGACAATACACAGCCATTTTGCAATATCGATGCGTTGCCAACCTGACGGATTAGTCTACTACAGCCTTGGCCAGAAGTGTTGAGCATCCTAGCGATTTTCACACAAAACTCGAAACTTTAGTCCAGCGTTTAAATTTTTTTAAAGCTATTTTATCAATTAATTCAAATTGACCAGGCATACTTTGTTGAGGTTAGTAGGAACTGCATAGAATATAAGCAATTTGTCGCACCAGGCATACTTTGTTGAGGTTAGTAGGAACTGCATAGAATATAAGCAATTTGTCGCACCGACTTAAATTCATATTTTATAATTTTCATATTTTATAGGTCATTAAGTGAAGCTTCCTAGATATATAAATAAAACATTTTACGTCATCGTACTTTGGTATGATAGGGAAATAATACTTAACATCAAACTTGTAAACAAAAAACTGGTATGCTCAAGACTTCTGGCCAAGGTTAGTTCCCTACCAAGCGGCCGCCGCGGGGTGAGGTGACTCCGATTGGGGCGGGGCGGAGCGTGGCCGTTCCGTATGAAATAGTATTATTAATAGAGAACATGCATGAAAAATATTTAATTGAATCTGTTGCATAAACACGTTCAACAACCCCAAACTAATATAAATAAGTGGAAATCCGTAATCATTTTTAACAGTTTTTTAATGATATTGCGGTTTGGAAACTTAAAATTTTAGGCTTTTTTTTATACATCAAATGTATTTTCGAAACTTCAGTTAGATTACTTATGTCCTAACAAGAAAAAAAATGTATGACAACTATAAAGCTAAACGCATTTTTTCGTGCCTAAAATTACAAAAATCTTACAAAAACCTGTTCCTTCCTAACAGTTTTCTGCAACTTTGTGAACGGTGACGTCACAATCCGCACACTTTTTGTATGGGGCGTTTTGACGCGCGGAGCAGACGCCTAACGTATTTTCACATTTTTGACGTTTCAGGGCTATCATAGATAGTAGGTTTATTAGAGACATTTGAATCTACAAGGAAATAGAATCGAATGACGTCTTCCAAAAAAATCATGCATATTCCTAATTGTGTGCAGGCGGGCGGGGTGGGGGCGACGGCGGGGGGGGCGGGGCGCGCGCGCGCCGCGCTGCACGCCGCGCCAGACCTGGCCGCGCCCACCGACAGCGCGCCCGACAACGTGAGTACTTACACGTACATGCCACAGACTACTCATCATTAAGCTTTTACTAGGAGTCCCCGTCACCACACATCAGCGCTATTGTATTCGTTAATTTCTACGATTCGAACAGCACATCTCAATAGTATTCTACACCATTTTCTAGTATAAAAATCCAGCAGGCCTATGATGGCAGATTTTATCAGCGGATAAGTTGATATAAACCTGATAAAATGACAAACAATGGCGGCAACTGTCATTTTATCAGGTTTATATTAACTTATCCGCTGATAAAATCTGCCATCATAGGCCTACAGGGTAACCCCTATAACTTGATTTTTGTGGATATTTTTAATTCACATGAGTAATGATCAAAAACGAAACTCAAATGAAATAAGCGATCGCGCTCTCATACTAAAGTAATACGTAGTAGTGGTGACCTCGAGTTGTACTTATGATCTATCTAGTGGTTGAGGTTATCTATGGTACATGGACACGTGGCTGCCCACGCGTGTCTACACCAGGGGCCATAGCTAAGATAAGGGTTCATTCAATAATTACGTACTTTACTGTCATTTTCCCTCCCCCGCTCGCTCCTTAGTCACACATTGTTAAATTTATGTACCGTGGGGTAGAGTACAAGTCGTGTGGCGATACATATTTAGCAATTTTATTTTTGAGATATTAGTGTCTGGTGCTGGTCGTGGATCTGAAGATACTTGAGATCCTTAAAGCGGAGTCGCCAAGAGATATAAAAGATTTGAGGTTGCTAGACGGAAGGGCAGAGTCAGGGTGACGGCGTAGTATTGAAATGAAACACGCTACATGGTAGTCGAGTATAGAATAGAGAACATGCATGAAAAATATTTAATTGAATCTGTTGCATAAACACGTTCAACAACCCCAAACTAGTATAAATAAGTGGAAATCCGTAATAATTTTTAACAATTTTTTAAAGATATTGCGGTTAGAAAACGTAAAATTTTAGGCATTTTTTTTTATACATCAAATGTATTTTCGAAACTTCAGTTCGATTAGTTATGTCCTAACAAGAAAAAAAATGTATGACAACCATATAGCTAAACGCATTTTTTCGTGCCTAAAATTACAAAAATCTTACAAAAACTTGTTCCTTCCAAACAGTTTTCTGCAACTTTGTGGTCGGTGACGTCACAATCCTCACACTTTTTGTATGGGGCGTTTTGACGCGCGGCGCAGACGCCTAACGTATTTTCACATTTTTGACGTTTCAGGGCTATCATAGATAGTAGGTTTAATAGAGACATTTGAATCTACAGGGAAATAGAATCGAATGACGTCTTCCAAAAAAATCATGCATGTTCCTAATTCTCTTTATTAATGAATCCTGTATTTTCTGTCTAAAAAAGGTTATACCTGTAAATAATGTAAAAAAATACTGGTGATTCGTTTAAGGGCATAATTAATTGATTAATTTAATTAACCTTTTGACCGCCAAGCATTGAACAAAAATGGCGCGCCACCGACGCCACGTAATCGCGTTTTGTCAAGCGAAATTGAACTTTGCGGAAGTCCGCGTAGGTCCCTATTGCATTACAAAGCCTGTCGGCTGTAGCCGTCGTTGGCGTCCATGGCACAACTTTTTGATCTCGGCCACAGCCGACTGTGGCGGTCAATAGGTTAATTATGATGATTGCAGCCTTGAAGTAATTATTCTATTTGTAATTTATTTTAGCATCCAATTCTAGTCTTAGTCTTATTTTATGTTGAAATGTACATTCGCCATCAGATATATCGGAACGGCCAAGGTGGCCACAAATATCTGAACAACGCCTCTATTGTCAAGGCGATAAAGTGTATGTTCAGATGTATTTGAGTACCCTGGCCGGTCCGATTTATTTAATGACGACTGTACAAACAAATAATTATTAAGATGTGTAATTACTAAGGGGGCGTCCATTAATCGCGTCATACGTTTTTGGCTTGTTTTAGACCCCCCCCCTCCCCCATGGTGATCTTTGGTGATATTTTCAGGACCCCTCCCCCCCCTATCCAATATGACGTGTAATTTTTTGCTAACTAAAGTAAGTACAGTTTTCTAACACGTGAACCTACTTACGTAACGTACGTACACGTAAAGGGTAAAATACCGGCCAAGTGCGTGTCGGACCACGCATAGGAGGGTTCCGTACCTTCAATGGAATAAGAACCAAACTAATAACAAAAGGTCGTATCTGATGCCTATGGAAGAAGTTTTTTGGAGATAACTCAAAAATGGCTGAACCGATAATGTTCAAAACAATTTTCGTTGAAAGTACATAATAAGGCGCATCACTTTAAATTTTTTCATATTTTTTGAACTTACGGTTCAAAAGTTACGGGGTGGGGCTACACAACTTTTCTGACTTTCGAAGCGATTATTTCAGAAAATATTCACTTAATCACAAAATAGTCAAAGAAACCTCAAGTTTTTTTAGACTTACGGGGTGATTTTTCCTTAAAATATTCACTAAATATAAAAAAAAAACAAAAAGTCCTCAATGTTATTTTGAAAGACCTATCGAGTGATGTGCATCATGTCGATATTTGGTAAAAAAAATTTTTTTTGACAAATAATTACATGCAGTAAGGAGGGGTCCTTAAAATATCTTTTTCAGCAATTTTACTACAAAACTAAGTAGCGGCATACAAAAACACACCTTATATTTATTAAGATACGTTTTATAGTTTCCGAGTAAAATAGCTGTGACATACGGACGGACGGACAGACGGACATAACGAAACTATAAGGGTTACGTTTTTGCTACTTTGGCTACGGAACCCTAAAAACCTACTTCACAAAATAATATGTCAAATGCCATTAAAAATTATAGTGCTAGTGCAATTTTACTCTGCTTTTGACGGATTGATTCATTTAAAAGTTGATAATTTTTATTTTACTGACCATAATACACTATACAGTATAGCACAAAGAACAAAAAAATTACACGTGATATGTGTCCAGACCCCCCTCCCCCCTGTGGTGATATTTGGTGATTTTTTCTTGACCCCCTCCCCCCCCTATACAATATGACGCGATTAATGGACGCCCCCTAACAGCATATGGATTGAAATCTGAAATATAGTAGTTTATGCAACTGATACATAATGAGAGGCCTAATTATGTACAGTTGTATACATTACTTTATCTACACTCATATTGTAAGTTCTCTAAAACGTGTTCGAAAACGGTAGGCAATGGAAAAGCTTATCATAGTAAAATCGGTCGTGGTAATGCTAGATTACCACGACCGATTTTACTATGATAAGCTTTTTATCCGTAGCAGTAACGTAATTTTAACTTTTCATGCTCAATTATTGATGTGCTATAAGTTTTGATAACATAATGTACACCTGCACCCTCCCGGGGATCCGCCGACAGCCCGACACGCGCCCGCGCGGCCGCCGGCACACGAGAGTTGGCCATGGTGGCGGTGCGATGGCGGCCATTCTATGGTTTCCGAATAAGGCATTTAGAATAAATAATATGAGTGTAGATAAAGCAGTGTATGCAACTGTACGTAATTAGGCCTTAAAACACTCGTGTGATCTTATTATGAAATTCGCCTGCGGCTCATTTCATAAAACCACACTCATGTTTTAAGGACCCTTATTACGTAACAGTTACATAAACTACTATTATCTACACACATATTGCAAGTACTCAAATATGGGTTCAGAAGCCGAAGGTAAATGACCTGCATTACTAGGTAGATACAAGTGCTGAAACATACCCACTGGTGTAAGATCAATAAAAAGAAATGGACCCGGACCCGGGGTATGTCCTTAAACTACGTCCGGACTTGGGGATGTCCTTAAACTATGCCAAAAAGAGAGGTATGGGCACTGCGAATGGCATCTCGCTTAGTGTGGTAGGGCACGTTCAGTGAATGTCATCTCGCTCAAATCTGGAGCAGAGCCCGACTGGGGAAGTACCTCCACCTTACAGAAAACCACAGCCAAATAGCACTAGACCCTACTCATAGTGTTGTGTTCCTGCTGGTGAGTAAGGTTGCCAAAGAGCTCAAAGAGGACCCAGTGTGTTGACGATGAGGGACCCTATTGTTCCTTTAGCCGTCAACACAGTGAATCCTCCTTTTTGTGAAGGGTCGGCAACGCGCATGTGACTCCTGTGGAGTTACAGGCGTCCATAGGTTACGGTAGCTGCTTACCATCAGGCAGGCCGTATGCTTGTTTGCCACCGTCGTAGTATAAAAAAAAAAAAAAAAAAAAAGAAATAAATTAGAACTGACACGGAAACTATATTTAATTATTATAATATAGTTAATAGTAAACATTTACATTTTCACAATTAAAAATTATTTTCAACAAACAACTGACAAGTTGACAACAGAAATGGCGGCCGTACAAACTTCTGTCGCGAATTTTTTTTTATCATAGCCAAACGAACGAAGTCCTTATTCTCATGTCGTCCGAGATCAAAATGTCGTGCGATTTATGTCAAAAAATGTACCTAACTGACGTTTCGTATCGACAAAATGTTAATATCTATGGATACTGGGATAGGAACCCATTGAAATTGTGTTGGTTTTGACAGCTGTTCCAAATTTGAAACTCATAATTTAACAATATTTGAGCATGTAAAGTTAAAATTACGTTACTGCCACAGATGAGAAACTTATCATAGCAAAATCGTTTGTTGTAATGCTGGTCATTGCCTACGGTTTTTGAACGCATTTTAGAGGACTTACAATATGAGTGTAGATAAAATAATATACAATACATTAATTGGTATCGTATAGCAAGTAAGGAAAATTAGGAGATAATTTTTTTGGATGCAAATTTTTTTTGTTTTATAACGGGAAAAGTCGTTCCGGCTGGCCAATTCCATACAAAACCAAATTTTTTTTTTGCGAAAAATTTTTTTTCTTAGTTTTTAGTTATTAGAATAATACCAATTACGCCCTTAATAGTAACACCAGCATTTTTGTTACACTCTGTATAGGTATTAACCTATACAATGTTAATATACGTGACGCCACAGCTCTTAATTGGTTCTCCACCCCACCCATTATCGCATTTTATTTCCCCTCCCCCCCCATAACGTGTGATGTAATTAACGTATGACCCCAAACACCTCTCATGATTGTTTGTGTGATTACAAACGTACGTATGATGTCATCTACACACTCCCCATAGAGGGCGTGAGGGTGCTACATCAGAGCTTTCTGCTCTTTTTAGCTGCGTCTGAGTGATTACAAACCCGCCGTCGTCGCATTTTATTCCCCCCTCCCCCCCTTAACGTGTGATGTAATTAACGTATGACCCCAAACACCTCTCATGATTGTTTGTGTGATTACAGACCCGCCGTCGTCGCATTTTATTCTCCCCCCCTTAACGTGTGATGTAATTAACGTATGACCCCAAACACCTCTCATGATTGTTTGTGTGATTACAGACCCGCCGTCGTCGCATTTTATCCCCCCCCCCCCCCCCCCCCCCCTCCCCCCCATAACGTGTGATGTAATTAACGTATGACCCCAAACACCTCTCATGATTGTTTGTGTGATTACAGACCCGCCGTCGTCGCATTTTATTCTCCCCCCCCCCTTAACGTGTGATGTAATTAACGTATGACCCCAAACACCTCTCATGATTGTTTGTGTGATTACAGACCCGCCGTCGTCGCATTTTATTCTCCCCCCCCCCCCTTAACGTGTGATGTAATTAACGTATGACCCCAAACACCTCTCATGATTGTTTGTGTGATTACAGACCCGCCGTCGTCTAGAAACAGAGGCGACGGCGGCCGGCACGGACACGGCACCGGCGCTGCTCGCATACAAACTAGAAGGCAAACGGCCAGAGCCGGATAAACACGTCAACGGATATGTAAGTCAGTCTCATGTACAGCCTTGGCCAGAAGTGTTGAGCATAGCTCTTTCTTGTTTACAATTATGATTTTAAGTATTAATTCCCTATCATAACAATGTACGATGACGTAAAATGTTATATTTTATTGATATATCTAGAAAACTTCACTTAATAACTCTTTCAAGGTACCTATAAAATATGAAAAGTGGAGGTCCCAAAAATGCGAATTTAAATTTCAAATATTCTATGCAGTTACTACTCACTTCAACAAAACATGCCTGTTCAGTTTTAATTAATTCATAAAATAGCTTCAAAAAAGATAGAAACGCCGGTCTAAACTTTCGAGTTTTGTATGAAAATCGCAAGGGTGCTCAACACTTCTGGCCAAGGCTGTATATGCTGACCAGAAATATATGATCATTGTCAAGAGGGCGCTATTATTCTCATTTATATGACAACAGTTCAGTATAGTCATAGAGCGTATTATTCTCTATGGTATGGTGACATCTTGATTTGTTTACCTGTCAGCTCTGATATTAATTTGAAAATGTTTCGTAGCGAAATAGTTTAATTTCCGGAGCGTTTTATTTCCAGCAGTTTATTAGATACATTATTTACAATGTTTTAAGGCCTAATTACGTACAGTTGCATACACTGCTTTATCTACACACATATTATAAATCCTAAATGACGTGTTCGGGAACCATTAGAATGACCGCCATTGCACCGCCATGGCCAACACGATTGTGCCGGCGGTCAGAGAGGAGGGCAACCGCGGTCGGGGAGGAGGGCTGGACTTTCATTACGTTACCTATATTTCGATGTGATTATGAATGTTACATTACTGGTTGCAATAATGGTCGTGATTACATACGATTTCCGAACGCAGAATATAGGATTTGTGATATAGGTGTAGCTAAAATTATTATTGTTCTTAAAATAAACTTCAATATTCGTTTAGAAAAAAAACCTCGAAATTAATTTAAAGTTTGAATATTTTAATAAACATAGTTGAGCGTGTGTTTGTTTGTCTACAGTCAACCACAGACAAAGCCACGGTGGAAAAGGAACCTGAGCCGAGAACCACTCCGGGGCCGTCGCCCGACCGACACGTCAAGGTAATACATTATTTATACAGGATGGCACGTTTAGATCGGTCAGTATTGGAAATTCTGAAACTATAAGACATACGAAGATCTCTTCTTATGGTCTAAGAGCTGGCCACGTCAGATATGACACAATAATGAGTGAAACCCATCTAGTAAGATTGCAATACTATCCTTTGCTAGATCCGAGCATCTGGCAGCTTTTAATGGGTGGAGGTCAGAGTGACAGACTAGCAAAGATTTTGAATTGGAAAAAAGTAATACTAAAATAGGTAAAAACGGTCGAAGTTATCTTATTTATAGAGGACGGGGCTTATGTTATAACATAAGAACAAATAACATTGCGTAATATTTCGGAAACAGAAACAGTACGCGACAAACTATGAATTACTGATTTAAACTTACACGATGTTCACTCATTATTATTATGTCTGCCTGCGACCACGAGCGTTACGGCACGCTCGAAACGTCAGGAAAATAATAAAAGTAAGTGTACGCGATTAAGTCCCGTTTTTGTCATAATAAAGTATGAATTACATTATACGTCGTTTTGGACTACTTTCCCCCATCAGAAAGTTTAGGTAATGGTATTATCTAATTATTGATATAATTTATCATAATACTGCATCAAAACCAGAACTCTAGGATTTGTATTCTTAAAGTGGTTTGCATTCTTTGAGCTCCACCACTTTACAGCTGCCAGAAAATGTTTGTAAAAAGAAAAACTGCATTCATACATTTAAAAAAAACTTGTACTCAACTCTGGAATCGAACCAGGACGTTTTGAAAAATAAAACTAACACTATTTCTATTGAGATATCGACTGTGTAGGTCTTAAGCAGTAAATGTTACTATGAAACATGATGTCTAAAATGAATAAAATGCATCGGCAAGCTTCGTAGACTAAGCTCGTCTGAAAAGCTATTCAATTATAACACGATTGTATTAGCACATTACTTACCAAGGACTGTAAAAGAAAGAAAGCCCGAAATCGCAGGTATTTGTAAATATGCGATAGAGGGCTTTCTTTTTTACTGCCCGTGGTGAGTACAAAATTTTATGTCTCCACCTGGCCATAATGCGAGTTTTACCGGACGCGAAGTGTGCGGTAAAACTCACATTATGGCCAGGTGTGACGTAAAAAATATTAAATATACATAACACCGTTAATACCACAGATTAAGTAATGGTACAAGTACAGAAGATTCACATTCCTCAATTTGACATTTAGCTACAGAGATGATAACTTTAGTTGTCATGCGTTAAAATAAATAAAATAGGTTTTTCAACGTGCTTCATATATCCATGCAGGTTTGAGACATGCCATAAACAGTGGCGGTACTTCCATACAAGCCCAAAAGCCGGGCTTGCCCTAGTTGCCTCACCGAAATTACGTATTTTAATCGTCGCGCTAAATAACCCGTATTAATTATTTCGAGTGAGCTGTTTATAAATTTTGCCACACGCAACAAAGTGTCGCCACTGCCGCGCAAACGACTGAGGCAAACGAAACTAAACGTAGCGCATGCTGCTGTCCCGCTCGCACTCACCACCGCCGCCGGCCATAAACACTGGCTGAAATGATAATATGTGACGTTTTCAATTAAAAGTACACATCTTTGTCGGTTGTTATTAAGACGTTAACTGCCATGAAAAATGATTTAGGAATAAACTCTATTAACAACCGACAATGATGTACCCTAAGACTTGAAAACGCCACATATTCTCGAACGCACCCATGAGGTGATAAGCTATGTGCCAACCCTTCCCTCATTAGCCCTCGCGGTGCGGTAAACGCATCGGGAAAAACGGATGCGATGGAAAGAGACATTGTGAAACCCCCCTATTAATACGTTAATCTTATAATTTATCGAAAGAGCGAAGCGTAAGCGAAGTGAAGTTCTTACAGACAACTTCGGACACAATGGAACTGTTAGCTGGCTATCTAGACGTCTGTGCATTTCGATGGCTTTTTTATTTAGAATAGTTGTTCAGCGATAACTTTAGTAACGTTTTTCTGTTCTTTATGAAATTTGTTGGGGTTGTAGCAGAGATACATATAATTTGAGAGTTCGTATATGAGCAGGATTGATCAAAGGGCTATGGAGCTAGGAGACACGAAGCAATCATCATAAGGGTCTTGTTATATTGGTCATCTCGTTTGCAAGGAAATCGCGAGTTCTCAATTCGAGGCGGACTACTAGTTCAAATATTCAAATGTGCTACATAATTAAACATGTTGGAAAGTTTCCGAAGCAAATAAATATTTAATTTTATAATTAGTTTTATCTACACTCGCATTGTAAGTCCTCTAAAACGTGTTCAAAAATGGTAGGCAATGGCTAGCATTACCACAACCGATTTTACTATGATAAGCTTTTTATCTGTGACAGTAACGTAATGTTAACTTTACATGCTCAAACATTGATGTGTTATGGTTATGATATGAGTTTTGATAACATAATGTACACCTGCACGCTCCCCCCCGACCGCCGGCACTCTCCCTCCCGACCGCCGGCACAATCGAGTTGGCCATGGCGGTGCAATGGCGGCCATTCTATGGTTTCCGAACACGGCAATTAGTATAAATAATATGAGTGTAGATAAAGCATTGTATGCAACTGTACGTAATTAGGCCTTAAAACACTCGTGTGATTTTATTATGAAACTCACCTGCGGCTCGTTTCATAAAACCACACTCGTGTTTTAAGGACCCTTATTACGTAACAGTTACATAAACTACTATTAATATTCGTGGCGTCTCTTCGGTAACATGTAACGTTTTTTCTAATGTGTGCAGGAGACAAGTACTTCAGTGGTGACTGGTACGACGGCCAACCGGCCCGAGCGGCAGAGCGTGCCGCCCTGCAAGCCGCGCGTGGGGCCCGGTACGTACATTTACTTGTATTACGACCAAGAATGATTAAGACATGGATTGCCAATCTAAATATATAAAAGAAGAAACTGACTGACTGACTGACTGACTGATTGACTGACTGACTGACTGACTGACTGACTGACTGACTGACTGACTGACTGACTGACTGACTGACTGACTGACATATCAACGCACAGCCCAAACCGCTGGTTCTAGAGATTCCAAATTTGGCACGTAGGTTCCTTATAAGGTCTAGGGGTGGACTAAGAAAGGATTTTTTAAAATTCACCCCCTAAGGGGGTAAAATGGAGGTCAAAAGTTTGTATGGCGAATTAAGATTTGTTTGATTATTTTATTCGAAACTTCACAGGACTATTCCTAACGATAAATGAGTAAACACATGTTTCAGGTTTTTTGAAAATTCAACCCCTAAAAGGGGAAAATGTGGTCACAAAGTCTGAAGATCAACATGGGTATCGTATCCTTTTTGAGTACTTATAGTACGCGGGCAAAGCCGCGGGAAAAGGCTAGTGCCTATACAAAATCGCGTTCCCTTATTTCAGGCTAAAGCACTAGCGTCATCTATCGGTCACCACAAACACTAAATTCCTACTTAACCTATCTGTTAAGCCCATTGGTTGACTGGTAGAGAATGGAATTAAGTCCGCCATTTGCACCATCTTATTTTGTGCAATTAAGATTAAATAAATATAATTCTATAGTCTGGCCAGCCAACGAACGCAGTAGCAATATACAGCGAACAAAAGTATGACAACACTAAGAATCAGTGAAAAAAGCAGCAATGATCATTAAATTTTATGTTTTTAATTTTAGGTGGTATTTCCGCCCCTTTCATTAGGTGACATTTACGGTGTGTAAAAAGGAGACGGATATATTTTGTCTAATCTGTCATCAAATGCAACAGATAATCTGGTTGAGGCAATTGAGATATGCCTTAAAAACGAATTTAATTTAGAACGTTGCAGGAGTTCTATCTCACTCGCACTTAAGATGAGAGAGTGAAATGCACAAGAAACAAATTTAATGTGAATTGAAATGTTCGTCACAAATTACGGTGTCTCATCACAAAGGGTTGCCACATGACTGACAGAAACGGTTTGCCAGACTATAGTATTACAACATTTTCAGAAATCGCTGTTAAAAGAGCTGGTAGCGTACTGGCGGTAAGACGTCCCACTTTCAATCAGGGGGTCTCGTATTCAAATCGCTATTGAAACCGGGTTTCTGAATCTTCATTATTCGGATTGTTTGATTTACTTAATATTGTTTTATATACTTTTGTGTACCTATTTTTAAGAACTTATCATGCACAGTCAAGTGTAATAATATGGGTGTACTCATCTTACTCAAAAATATGTCCCATAGTATCTTATTTAATAAGTGCGTAGCGTTGTAATAAGTGCGTAGTACCATATTTATGAGACGATTATTTCGATACGTATTTTTGCACTTAACTGTACATTGGCGCCCAACATGAATGAAATGGAATGCAATTCAACTGTAAATGAGCAAATTTTGATAGTGTTTAAAAAAAATGGTTATTGTTGGTTACTCCTAACAGATACACATATACCATCGTGGACTTTTTTGTAGACCTTTTTAAGGTGTACAATACTGTAGTACATTATTTTGATCTATCTCGTAGGGTTCCGCCAGCGTTTGCAATGTAAGCGCAAAAAAATGTGTTTATTTACGACATCACATTAGAAACCTCTAAAATTATCAGTGTTTCTCTAATATGTTATGCTTGTATTATACATATAAACCTTCCTCTTGAATCACTCTATCTGTTAAGAAAAACCGCATCAAAATCCGTTGCGTAGTTTTAAAGATCTAAGCATACATAGGGACAGACAGCGGAAAGCGACATTGTTTTATACTACGACTACTGCGAGTATGTGTGATTATTTAGGAGAATTTCGTGTGCCTCTAGAGTTTTCAACATAAATGTATTGTTACATTGGCGCCCAACCTAGAATAAATGGAATGTCATTCAACTGTACGTATAAATGTATCATTCAACTGTATGTATCCCAGAGTCGTGAGTTCGAGTCTCGCCTGAGGCAGTGGATTTTTTTACTTTTCTTTTATTTCTAAACATTGTGGTATCGTTAGCAGACGTTCTGCTTAACACAAAATTAATAGGCATGATGAATTGTTTTCATGTATGGTATCAATCGATTCGTTTTGTTGTGAGGATCAAATGTCTATATGGGGCTAATTGCGTTAAAGCAACACAAAAGTCAGAAATGAGATTCAAAATCTGACACTCGCTCTTGTTTCTCAAAACGCTCCTAACAAAATGATATGTAACAGTGACGTCACGATTGCATAGTCGCCCTGTTCAAACTATGGAAAAATTATGAAATTGTTATTTTGACAGTTAAATCCTTCTTGTTCCTTTAGCCATCAACACAGTGAATCCTTCTTTTTGTAAAGGGTCGGCAACGCGCATGTGACTCCTTTGGAGTTGCAGGCGTCCATAGGTTACGGTAGCTGCTTACCATCAGGCGGGCCGTATGCTTGTTTGCCACCGTCGTGGTATTAAAAAAAACAAATTATTTTACTGTAATATATGAGAAATCGAATGGTGTCATTGTTTTTTTTTTAATTTTGTACTTTTAAAAAATCGTTAAATTTGGAAACTTTGAAGCCTGGATATCTTTGAACTATTTCAACAGATTTCTTTAACTTTCACTTTATTAGGATATACTGATCATTTTGCATCCATTCAACTAAATTTTATTACAAAATTGAACATGAGTCATCATCCCTATTGTACGTATGAAGATATAAATGTAGTCAATATCCGTCATCGTTGGCACAGGTGGTCCGACGCTGGCGCGGCTGCGCGTGGTGACGGCGCCGCCGTGCTGCGTGCAGGAACTAGCTCACCAGGACCACGCGCCCGCCGCCGGCAACACAGGTACTCTCACACACAACACAACACACACTAACACTAGAACTAATATTGTGATCATCATCATCATCATCTCAGCCATAAGACGTCCACTGCTGAACATAGGCCTCCCCTTGGACCTCCACACGTACCGGTTGGATGCGGGCATCAAGCATCTTCCGGCGACCTTAATAAGATCGTCTGTCCATCTTGTGGGTGGACGTCCTACGCTGCGCTTGCGACCGCATCGGCCATCTGCTCTGCGTGCAATGTGGTCTGCCCGATGCCACTTCAGCTGGCTGAATATTGTGATAGTGCAGGAAAAAGGTCTCGCTCTGTCGATTGGCTTTTTCAGAAAAAAGTGTACTTTTTACTTTTTGAAAACCTAACAAATATTTCGTTATTTCTACTCAGAATCACGAGGACTACCGATTTAAATAATAAAAATAGGTGGCCCAAAAATCTTTGTCAGTTTTGTGACGCATTTTTAGCATACATTCTGTATGGACCGTCACAAAAGTGACTAATAATTTTTGAAACTGAAAAAAAAATATTTTTTTCTGAAAACCCCCCCTAATAGAATTACTAGTACTTCCTATAACTACACAATATTACTGAAGTGTAGTCGCCCTGTTTAAAGTATGGAAAAATTATGAAATTGCTATTTTGACGGTAGAATATTGCGTTTATGTATAGGGTTGCTATACAATTTATTTTACGATAAAATGTAAAAAATCGAATGGTGTCATTGTATTTTTGAATCCCGTACTTTTTAAAAATCGTAAAATTTTAGAATTTTGAAGTATCGTATCTTTGAACCATTTCAATAGATTTTTTTAAATTTTACTTAGGATATATTTGTCATTTTGCATCCATTCAACTATTTTATTACAAAATTCAACATGTGTCATCATCCCTATTGAAGTAACGAACGGGTACCTACAAGAATGAATTCTGTATATAGATTATTATTTTAAGTTTGGTAACTTCTTTCTTTCATAAACAGAGATTGAAACCTTTATTATACAGGGTGTTTGACACATGACCCGTATACACAAAAATAAGTTATGGGGTTTCGAATATCAGATTTTGGGTAATTTAAGAAAAACATTAAAAAAATCGTATCTCCAAAATCGTGCCTCCAAGGGCCAAGATTCCAAGGACGGAAAGGGCGGAAATGACACCACACATACCCCAAGACTTATAGTTCAAAAGTTACAGGGTCGCTATTATTTGACTTTCGAAGCGATTATTTTTGAAAGTATTTACTTAATCACAAAATGTTCAAAGAAATCTCAATGTTAATTTTAAAGACCTATCGATTGATATACGAGTACCACATGTTGATATTTGGTAAAAAAAATTTTTTGAAATTTAGTTGCATGTATAGAGCGCCCCCCCCTAAAAATATTTTTTTCAGCAATTTTACTACATAACTAAATAGCGGCATACAAAATACACATTGTCTAAATTTTATTAAGATACGTCTTATAGTTTCCGAGTAAAATGGCTGTGACATACGGACGGACGGACGGACGGACAGACGGACATGACGAAACAATAAGGGTTCCGTTTCTGCCATTCTGGCTACGGAACCCTAAAAAATATGACGGGTCATGTGCCAAACAGCCTGTATAAGGAGCATTTTTGTGGACCACTAGAAAACATAATTAAAATTGTTTCAGCTGAAGCAGTGAGCCCCAGGATCTTAGCAGACGTAGATAGCGTACACTCGGACACGCATTTCAAGAGAGGTAACTTGTTCAATTATAGAATCTCACTTGTAATCAACTCCTTTTTCTAAAACTTTTCGTTACACGGAATATAACTTTATTTAAGTGTAACAAAAATGTTAGTGATCTGTTTAAGGGCATAATTGGTATCGTATTTTAATGAAAAACTAAGAAATAGTAGTTTATCTACACTCATAATTGGGTACTTTCCTGGGTAAAAAAAATATAATTCTATTTAGTACGTCAGTTAGATTATCAAAAAAAATTGGACATGTATTTTTTATTTTGTCAATCAAACAAAAATTGGTGAAGATATAGCCCGTTAAAGTTCCGCGTGACGTCACATTATATTAAAAATTGTACTGAAATGTGACGTCACGCGGAACTTTAACGGGCTATATCTTCACCAATTTTTGTTTGATTGACAAAATAAAAAATATGTGTCCAATATTTTTTAATAATCTAAATGACGGACTAAATATATTTTTTTAGGAAAGTAGCCAATTGTAAGTTCTCTAAAACGTGTTCGAAAACGGTAGGCAATGGCTAGCATTACCACGACCGATTTTACTATGATAAGCTTTTTATCTGTGGCAAGGGTCCTTAAAATACGAGTGTGGTTTTATGAAACGAGCCGCAGGTGAAGTTCATAATAAGATCACACGAGTGTTTTAAGGCCTAATTACGTACAGTTGCATACACTGCTTTATCTACACTCATATTATTTATACTAATTGCCGTGTTCGGAAACCATAGAATGGCCGCCATTGCACGCCATGGCCAACTCGATTGTGCCGGCGGTCGGGGAGGCGCGTGTCGGCGGCCGCGCGGGAGCGTGCAGGTGTACAATATGTTATCAAAATTCATAACACATCAATGTTTGAGCTTGTAAAGTTAAAATTACGTTACCGTCACAGATAAAAAGCTTATCATAGTAAAATCGGTTGTGGTAATGCTAGCCATTGCCTACCGTTTTTGAACACGTTTTAGAGGACTTACAATGCGAGTGTAGATAAAAAAAAATTTCACGCGAAAAAAAATTGCTTTTGTATGGGCTGGGATGACGTGTCCGATGCTAAAAAAAACCGCGGTCAAAAAAATTTTCTCCTACTTTTTCTTAGTCCCAATATGATACCAATTATGTACCCTGTATTTTTGAATAATAAATAAATAACCAATGTAAAGCCTGGCCAGAAATATATGATCATTGTCAAGAGGGCGCTATTATTCTCATTTATCTGGCAACAGTTCAGTATACATAGAGCGTATTATTCTCTATGGTATAGTGACATCATTATTTGTTTACCTGTCAGCTCTGATGTTAATTGAAAATGTTTCACAGCGAAATAGTTTCATTTCACGAGCGTATTATTTACAGCAGTTTATTATATACACTATTTACAATGTTTCGCTCTTGACAATGGATAGTTTTGGGACTTTTTGTCGTTTATTATTTAATATTCAACACTTTATTATTATTCAAGTAAAGCGTCACAATGACACTGACAGCCTATCACATGCACTCACACATGCATATCATACCGTCATTAAAATTATTGCTAGTGTAAGAAATTAGTTCCAATGAAATTCCGCATCATGGCGCATGATCATATATTTCTGGTCAGGTTTTACTACAGTACTGTTTTGTTGTAACAGGCAACCGAAGAACGGCCAGGGCTCGCGCGGACCAGAGCTACACACAATTTGCTGTTATGGACGATGAAAACGTCTCCGCTCTACAACAGGTATTACATTACAAATAATTACTTTTCTACTCGTCTTTTCAACCGACTTCAAGATTACGAAGGAGTAGGTTCTCAATTCGTCCTCATCTGCCCTATAAAACAACGATAGAAGAAAAGACATCAACGCGCCTTTACCCGTTGAGCCTCTACTTCGTTTCCACTGAACTTAAGAGTTTCATCAGAAACCGAGTTTGTTTAATTATTTTGGTAAACTCTTATATTAGTGATCTCGTTAGATTTACTTACATCAATTTCTTAGAGCAATTCTACTAAAACACATTACAGCATCTCATCTCAACAAATTAATATTTTTGTGCAGGTTACAAAGGGAGGCGCGCTGACTCTAGTGTCTCTATGGAAATCTCAATTCGACGATTCCGAAGAGACCACAGACAACGAGTGGAAACAGGAACAGTTACAGGTGAGTCAAATAAATTATATTGACGTTTGGTTGAGTTCCTTTGAACGGTGGAAGTTGTTTTTTTATATTCAACTAATTTAATTAAATAAATAAAAATCAGCTCCAGTGTAATTCCAATTCACGGATTAACGAAGTTAACTGTTTGACTACCGCAGTCGGCACTACTCTTAGAGCATAAAATAAAATAAATAAATAAATATTACGGGACAATCTTACACAAATCAACCTAGTCCCACAGTAAGCTCAATAAGGCTTCTGTTGTGGGTACTAGGCGACTATATATATAATACGAGTAGATAGATATAGATAAATACTTAAATACATAGAAAACATCCATAACTCAGGAACAAATGTCCGTGATAAACACACAAATAAATGCCCTGACCAGGATTCGAACCCGGGACCTCCTGCTTCATAGGCAGGGTCACTACCGATTAAGCTAGGAGGCCGTTATTCAATATAAATGTTTTGTTTGTTTGTTTTGCCTTATTTTTAGGGTTCCGTAGTCAACTAGGAACCCTTATAGTTTCGCCATGTCTGTCCGTCCGTCCGTCCGTCCGCGGATAATCTCAATGACCGTTAGCACTAGAAAGCTGAAATTTGGTACTTAATATGTATATCAATCACGCCGACAAAGTGGTAAAATAAAAAGTGGAAAAAAATGTTTTATTAGGGTACCTCCCCTACACGTAAAGTGATTTTTTTTTTCATTTCAACCCTAACGTGTGATATATTGTTGGATAGGTATTTAAAAATTAATAGGGTTCAGTGAAATCATTTTTTGATAATGTAAATATTTTCTGAAATAATCGCTCCAGAAGTTAAAAAAAATATGTCCCCCCCCTCTAACTTTTGAACCATAAGTTTTAAAAATATGAAAATAAATCTCAAAAGTAGAACTTTATAAAAACTTTCTAGAAAAAATATTTTGAACTAGATAGGTTGAATAGTTTTTGAAAAAAAATTACAAAATAATTTCTGAACTAAGTTTGTAATTTAACCGTATAAGCAGGTGTTTATTGTACCTGTTGCTGCGACCACACTTCGCCTATGCGGACGAATATTCGTGTTGCGTCTCTTTTTTATTGTATAGAATAAGAAAGAGACGCAACACGAATATTTGTCCGCATAGGCGAAGTGTGGTTTCGCCATGTAATTTCTACAAAATCACAATGAAATGACGTGCTTTCAAAAACTCTTAAGTGGGGACACTTACTGTGGCGGACGGAAAACTACGGAACCCTACACTGAGCGTGGCCCGACACGCTCTTGGCCGGTTTTTTTTAAAGTATAAAACAAAGTCGCTTCCCGCTGTCTGTCTGTCCCTATGTATGCTTAAATTTTTAAAACTGCAACGGATTTTGATGCTCGAAATAAAAATGTTTCATTTTAATCAGCCAACCGGAGTCGCCCTTGACAGGCGTTCCCCTCTGCCGATTACATATGGCCGGCGGTCATAAATACGTCATTTATTGTATGGATCCACGTTTATCTGACGTGGCTATTTGTACGTTACGGACTAATAGCCATACATTTGATGTTACCCTCCTCCGAAAAATTGGCACTTTAATGTATAGAAAATGACAGACATGGCCACTCCGGGTGGATGCTCTAAGGCAGGGTTCGGCAAACCGCGGCTGGCGAGCCGCATTCGGCTCTTTGAAGGGTCAGTTGTGGCTCTTAAGTTCCCCTAATTTAAAAAAAAATCTAATATTACAGTGAAGAACAGAAAACTGCGGCTCTATGAGCTTCCAAAAATTCCATGTTTTCCACCATCAGGCTCCTTGTCAAAAAAGTTTGCCGAGCCATGCTCTGCCCAATGACGGTTACAGCTTTTACAGCTACAGGGCGTGTTCACATTCAGTGCCGAAAACCCGACTATCGGGTATTTTATGATTTCGTTCCCAGGCCGGACGACCCGATAGTCGGGATCGTGGTACTACAACTTTATGTGACGAAATTTTTGTGGCCTGGCGCGGATGTCTTGTTTGGCTGGGTGATGATGAATGTGTTAATTGCTATCGTATTGTGAGTAAGAAAAACTAGGGAATAAAATTTTTTGACGCGAAAATAGTAGTTTTCGATACAAGTGCGAGAAGTATGTCATTTTACACGAGCACCGAGGTTACTTGGCCCGAGCCGAGAGGCGAGGGTCAAGACTCGGGACGAGTGTAAATGACACTTCTGCACGTGTGTCGAACAACGTTTTTTAATACAATTGCGAACTACTACTTCAACTACATTGAAATAATAGTAGATTGTTTGACAAGGGTCTAAAGTAGGCCATATAACCAGGTGGTTATTTTCCCGACCGAAGTGAGGGAAAATTGTTCGAGTGGTAATATGGCTTTTAGACCAGAGTAATGCATACAATGTTTCACGTCGATTGCGAGAAAATATCATAAAAATACTTATTATTTACGCACAATAACTAAACTAAGGTGAAATTATGGTATAACTTGACGGTCTTTTAATTTTTTAACTTCTTTGATATAAATACAAAATATCAGTACCGCGAATAAATGCCACAGACGACGGTATAATTAGCTCTTTAAAACAGCTATTAGACATGGCAATTTGTAGGGCCCAACCTGTTGTGTACCCTGCCTCTCCCACACCCTCCTTCAGCTCCCTACGGGCCCAACCTCCTATTAAGCCTCCCAACACAACAGGTTGGGCCCTACAAATTGCCATGTCTAATAGCTGGTTTAACAGTTTAAACACACTTTAAAGCGTTTCCCAAAAAATTAAATCTTTTTTAATGATTGTGAAGTAGGAACTAAAAAACACCTCATGTTTTGAGAAATAAATTGCGTTTCCTGATTGGTCGATTTTAACATTGCTGTATTCTGATTGGTAGATATTAAATACAATGTTTTTTTAAGGACTTAAATTATTGACACAGTATACGCACCAAAAAAGTATCTAGCGTTCCGATTAACTCCGATATGTGTTGTGATTGGTGGATTTAATATAGTGAAGTGTTCTGATTGGTCAATTTAAAATGTCTTGTTCAAGTAATACTATTGGGTCTCGCATAATACTCCTTTATGCCCAATCGCGCGTAGTACAGGTGGGTCATTTATAAGCGGGTCTCGCATAATACTCATTTATTTAAAATTCTGGTCTGCAAATCGTGCGTAAAATCAAACTTTACGCACGATTTGCAGATTAGATTACTTTTTAGCACTACTGCATAAAATCAAACTTTACGCACGATTTGCAGCTACATAAAGTAAACTTTTTGAGCAATTGTATTAAAAAAAATTTTTTTGACGCGAAAATAATATTTTTGGTGGCACGTCATCCCAGTCGGCCGAGCCTCCATACAATTTTTATTTTCGCGTCAAAAAATTTTTGGTCTTATTTTTTCATAATTAGATCACGATACCAATTATGCCCTAAAACGGATCACCAGTTTTTTTGTTATATCCTGTATAATGAACCTCTGTGCAATAACTTGTTTAAATTTAAATGACATTTGGCAATAGCACAGAATAACTAATAGTACTACCGTACAGAAAATTCATTTCTTCACAAAAGTCAGATTTAGGTATAAAATTATACCTATACTCACCGCCTGCAAGCAAAATTGAAACTTATAACCGCGCACGAACCGTGAATCTTTTTTGCGCGCCGCAGTTTTATGACCGAGCTGTGAGCGTCGGCACGGGGTTGTCACCTGACAAGTTTTTGTACCTATACCTACTGATTTATTATTTTTAAGATAAATATGTAGGAATTACAAACGTTGATTCTGTAAACATGAAATTTTTATCCGGGGATAGAAATTTTTATAGAGATTATGTCTGATTCTCACGGAAGTAGGTATGCCACAGCCGTATTCCTTTGAAAATATGTCGGTCAATTCATAATATTGTTTCTTGGCAACCAATATTCAATAAATTAAGGATGTTTATATTGTTTATTTTAACTTTTACTAAGTAAGGACTTCGGGACCTTTCAATATCGTCCGGAATTTAAAAATGTTATTTCTGATTCCTTGTTCTTCCGTTTATTCAAACATCCATAAAGACATCTTTTATATGGATTAGATTGAGATTTAGGTTTCGAAGCCATTGTGTATTTTCAATTTTGCGCGAGCGCCACGTGACACGAGTATCGTGCGAGCCGAGCGGCAGCCCACTGCCATACGCCTGCCCGGGAGGCGCGCCGGCCAAATGTACCTAAACTGCGTAGTGAAACCCCCCTGGCAATAGCATAGTTGAGGTAAATATTTCTGTTTTTTTTATCTAAATATAAGCAGGATCGATCAAGGAGTTATGGACCTAGATAAAATATGTACTTAAACTTGAGTATTTTATAAATCGCGAGATCTTGCAATGATTTTTTATGACTTTCGATGTCATTTAAGTCAACAAGAAAGTTATGATAGACTTCGATTGGCCTTTCACGATGTAGCCCCATCTCGTGCCACTGTTTACAACTGGTTTAATGAATTTAAACGTGGTCGCACTAATCTCACCGATGATTTGTGTGAGGGACGGCCTTCTACGGCGACGACTGAAGATAACATCAGTGTTGTGCGGCGTATGATAGAGTCTGATAAAAGAGTGACCTATCAGCAGATTCGTACAAGCTTAGGCATCGATATGAGTCAAGTTCATAAAATCCTCCATGAACATTTAGCGGTGAGGAAGCTTTGTGCCCGGTGGATACCAAATAATTTGACAAAGGCCCAAAAAATCCGTCGTGTTGATTGGTGCCATGAAATGGCTCGAAGATTTAACGGAGGCGACTCAAATGCTGTGTTCGACATAGTTACGGGTGACGAAAGCTGGATTTACTGTTACGATCCTGAAACTAAAAGACAGTCTGCTAAGTGGGTGTTTCCTTCCGAGAAGTTGCCTACTAAAGTGAAGAGAGGTCGAAGTGTGGGGAAAAAGATGGTCGCCTCGTTCTTCGGAAGGACAGGTCATTGCGCAACAATTGTTTTAGAGCATCCAAAAACACTTACTGCAAAGTGGTATACTAACAATTGTTTGCCACTTGTCTTGGAAAAAGTTCGGGAGAAACGACCTCGAAGTAGGATCCTCCTTCACCACGACAACGCCTGGTCGCACACCGCCAAGCAAACGATCGACTATTTGGCCAAGGCAGACGTGGAATCAATAGGTCACCCGCCTTATAGCCCCGACCTCGCACTTTGTGATTTTTATTTATTCCCAAAAATTTAAGAAAAACTCAGAGGAAAACGTTTTATTGACGCCGATGAAGCAGTGGCTGCGTTTCAAAAGGCCGTTGAAGATACCCCTAAGGAGGAGTGGGCAAAGTGCTTGTCTCAGTGGTTCTATCGGATGCAGCGATGTATTGATGTAGAGGGACACTATTTTGAAAAGATATAATAAAACTAATAACTTTGCCTGTTTGTTCAGTTTTTGATTTTCTAAACATTTTCAGTGTCACCCTCGTACGAGGGCTGCTATTTATATATCCGGAAACCGGGATTACAATCTTCTTAAATAGCATATTTGACCTCCATGGTAAAATTTGAACTTTTTTAAGTACTGGCCGGTATATTTTTTCTTTCTTATTAACGCTCGTGTTTTGTTTTTGACGGGTTTTAAATGTCATCTCGCAGCAAGAATGGAACTCACTCGTGAAAATATTCGTGCTATGATTTATTATGATTTTCGGCGTGGTTTAACGCAACAACAGTGCATAGATCAACTAACTTCAACTTTTGGTGATGAAGCCCCATCTAAAACTACTGTGTATCACTGGTTTAGTGAGTTCTATCGTGGACGTAGTATGCTTACGGACTGAGTTAAGGCAGGTCGCCCGAAATCGGTCGTTGTACAACAAAATATCGAGGCTGTGCGAAAACTTATAATGGACGACCGACATGTTACGTACCGCGAGATAGAGGCGACTCTGGGTATTTCTATGACCAGCATTAATAGCATATTACATAATTATTTGGCTGTAAAAAAAATTTGTTCGCGTTGGATACCCCACAACTTAACAAAAGAGCAAAAAGATGCTCGCGTCGAATGGTGCAATAAAATGTTAAAAAAATATAACCGTGGTGACTCAAAAGCCGTTTATAACATCTATACAGGTGACGAATCCTGGATCTATGCATACGATCCCGAAACGAAGCAACAATCAACGGTATGGGTGTTTCAAAATGAGCCGAACCCTACGAAAGTTACTCGTGCAAAAAGTACATTGAAACAAATGGTGGCCTGCTTCTTCGGTATTAATGGCCATGTAGCTACAGTGCCACTAGAAAACCGTAGAACGGTTAATTCAGAGTGGTACACGACCATTTGCTTACCGGAAGTATTTGAACAAATTCGTAAAACTAACCAGCGACGAAGAATCATTCTTCATCATGACAATGCCAGCTGTCATACGTCACGCGAAACAACTCTATGTTTGGAGGGTCAAAATGTGGAATTAAACGGGGTCATCCGCCGTACAGCCCTGACTTGGCACCCAACGATTTTTATTTATTTCCAAATATAAAGAATAAATTACGCGGTCAACGATTTTCGACCGCTGAAGATGCTGTCGACGCATTCAAACAACACGTTATGGAGGTACCTCACGCGGAGTGGCAGAAGTGCTTTAAAAATTGGTTCACGCGAATGCAAAAGTGCATAGATCATCAAGGGGAATACTTTGAAAAACAATAAAACCATTTTCAGCCGTGTACGTTTGTTTGTTTTTTTGTTTCCGGATATATAAGTAGCAACCTATGTATATCCAGTGACATGCAGCCATACGATAAAAAATCGCTTTGTTATATCGATGCGGATAAACAGATAATACTTGCCCACAAGTCTGCAAAATTGCCATTAAACTTTCTCTTAGGGCAGTCGTAAATGATGTGGTTTATAGTCTGCTATGGTGCTCCGCAGTCACACGAGGGGGAATCTCGCCATCCGCATTTAAACATATAATCGGCACAGCGTCCATGGAATGGGTCAGCTGGCACCATTCCTTTCTGGGAGCTGAGAAACATCCGGGTTTAGTACGTGGGGTCAAGGTACGAGAGGGACTGTCTAGGTAGGTTTGATGTCCATTCCTTTTGTTGACCTGCTTGCGCCTAGTGAAAACGCAGCCCTGCAAAGAATCTGGATATCGCTCTCTTATTCCTTGATTACTGTATTTTCAGAGCGACTCGTATATAGGAATAATGTATTTAGCCATACGATTACTTAAATAACTTGTCCACAGTCGCCCGAGCACCGCACCGGCGCCAGCAACGCCCGCAGCAGTGCCGTGTCCAGCTCCGCCAACGCGCCGCGCACGCAGCGACCCAACACCAACACGCAGCTCCACGCGAGGGACCCTCCTCCCACATTACAGGTACATACGAGTATATATAATAGTACATTACGATCCTAGGGCGGTTAAATAAAGAATGACTCAGATCGTGGGCATTTGTGACCCGAACCGAATGTGAGAGCCATAAACAATCGAGTGACGGTTAATATAACATGTATTTAATTGGTAATAATATTGTGATTCCCATCATGGGCCACCAAAACATAGAATTAATAAGTGTTATAACATATAATTTAAAAGTGTTAGGTTTAAGAAATTGTTGTTATTTTCGTAAAGGCTCATCTTAGGGCGCATCGTAGCATTGCACATAAAATATAAACTTGTCAACTTTTGTTTATACCTATGATTGATAAAATAAATATATTGATTGATTGAGTGACGTCATATATATTATGTTACCATCTATCATGTTCGATTCTATTTATACACAGTCGAAATATAACGCTAGAAACACCCGCAGTAGTGAAGTTTCTAGTTCCGCTAATACACCGCGCACTCAACGAGCCAATACTAACACAACTGAACGCAGGAGACCATCCTCCTACATTGCGGGTAGAGCTTGTCCGGAAATAGAAGTGTCGTGGTTTATAATGGAGCTCATATATTCTACGACACTTCTCTTTCCTAGCAGACTGTATATTACGGTTACATCTAAAAATATGGAGACATTTAATGTGCCAGCAAGAAACACATCGACATTATTCTGTTTTGGTGGCCCATGACGGGAAGCACTTTATTACTAGCAACTTTTGTGTTCGAATGAAAAACTCATGTGGTACAGACGCCATCAAATATACTCAAAAATATCTGAACATGCACTTTATCGCCTTGACAATAAAGGCCTTGTTCAGATATTTGTGACCACCTTGGCCGCTCGGATATATCTGATGACGACTGTATCAGTGCAACGTAAGTATAACCCCGAGACGATGGTTTAATTTGATAGGTTATTAAAAAATGACAAATATATTAGGTTGTCTCACCCAAACCTACCACTTTCGTAGTTTAGACAAATTTTAGGGAACCTAAAGATTTAAAAAAAATCGAGCTCATTGGGTAGCAAGATAAGATTTATGCCAAATGGAAGCACTAATCATCCTATTCATAAAAAAAATTGTAGCGGTCCCTTATATGCCGAATCTTGCTACCCGATGAGATAAGGTGACCAACGACCTGCTTTTAGTATATTGTGAAATACCGGGCTAACTCTTAAGTAGGCATATTTTAAAACGATTTAACAGTAGTACATTTCGATACTAGGACGGAAATAGGAGAGTGGCAAAACTCGGGACGAGTGAAGAATGACCTTCCGTCTGTGTATCAAACGTCGTTTTTTAATATAGTTGCGAAGAAATGATAAAAAGTACAATTAATCACTTTGAGGTTACTTTAGTACTATATAAGGTGCTAACAATTTAGTCACGGATATTTTAAGAGATAATACATTACATTAATGCAATTAACTTTTAACTGTAATTAAGGAACCTTTGTATATAATTTTTTGTGTTTTCATTTACCGAAAAAAAAAAAAATTTAATTATTTTTAAAATAACCATCCCCTATAATGTACGTGTCAAGATGTTTAACACTGTCTGTCATGTCACGTCAAAAGTTTTTTTTTAAATGTCATTATGATTCGGGCCTAAAGAGGTCTCATTTAATTATCTTATTAACAGGGTGTTTTAACGTAGGAAATTTGGTTCCTAGTTTTCTCCAAAAAAACATAACAAAACCTATGATGTTTCATACTTAAATATACTACGAGAACCGAGTACTATCAGCGGTAAAAATATCCGTGACTAATTTGTTAGCACCTTATATATCCTCGCAACCCTATCACACCTCTGTGCCCACCGTTTAGAAGGACTGTTCTCGGTAAGAACTCGCCGATTACAAGGTTTTGTAAAATGGTCAACAGCTGCAGTCATATCTGATAACCACTTTGACTCGCTATCAAAATTTATACAAAACACTAGTAAATTCTTGGCTTTGCAAAAATAGTATTCTGGTTTTTAATGTAACCTATGTTTATCATTTATAATAATAATTATTTAATAAAAATGTTAGTGACGAGAAAACTGTTAATAAAGATTGTTTATTTGAATAACTTTTAAAGTAAACTGTAACGATTTTTTTAATAGTGCATGCGGTGTTTACCTTTAAGTGATTGTTGCACTTAGCAAATAGATAACATATTATAGATTGATGTATTGTTCAATTTGGTGTAAACGCTCTCGCGCGGTGCGGTGCGGTGATCATGAATCCTGACCTGTGATTGGCTGGAAAAGTAAAAAGCGCTAATGCGAGAAATCGAACTTCCCGCACGATAAACTACTACTAAAAAAAACACTTTTTTCAGTAACTGTGCTAAAATAGTAGTTTTGGATACAAGTGCGAGAAGTATGTCATTTTGTACGACTTCCGCATGTACAATTGCGAAAAAACTAGAATGAAATAAAATTACATTTATATTCTGTCAGTGTACGAAAGACAGCTTCATTCAATCGCGCGTTGTTCAAGTAATACTATTGGGTCTCGCATAATACTCCTTTATGCGCAATCGCGCGTAGTTCAGGTGGGTCATTTATAAGCGGGTCTCGCATAATACTCATTTATTTAAAATTCTGATCTGCAAATCGTGCGTAAAATCAAACTTTACGCACGATTTGCAGATCAGATTACTTTTTAGCACTAGTGCTTAAAATCAAACTTTACGCACGATTTGCAGCTACATAAACTAAACTTTTTGAGCAATTGTATTAAAAAATAATATTTTCTCAAACATGCTCGGAAATGTTCCTGTTACGTTAGTAATTAGAGACCAGTAGGGACTCTATTCCAAGGCAGGTTCAGCGCGACGTACGTAAAGGATTTTCATACAACATTAAATCACTCAGCCAGTAACTGAAGCATTAAACAAGTAATTTTATATAAATAAGTTTGAAAATTAGTCGTTTAAGGAATAAATGTAATTTTTTTTTTCATTTTCATACATATTTTTTAAACATGAGTACGTTTACCTAGAGCAATTATAAGAAAAATTGCTTAAGTTTAGGTGGTATTTTTGGGTATGTATTAAAATATTTCCTTACATGTTTGAGAAAAGCACTATACATGCTTCGACCGTAATCAGCTTACCTGGCTTCGTATTGTAGCCACTAAATACTCAGCCAGGAAAGCTTACTTACTGGTCTCTGCAGTAATGTACTATTGATATTTAGCCTGCACCAGTGCCTCCTCCACTCGAGCAGGAGAGAGTGGAGAAGCCGGCGCCTCCGCGGCGCCACCGCTGCCTGCACATCCCCGGCATCGAGGCCTTCCCCAAGCTCCGGCCCGCGCTGCCTCGCAGCTGGACCCTACCTGCCATCGGTATGTTTCTATATTAAACAAACCTAGGGCGAAAGTGCGGCGGATAACTTTACTACATTGTACAATAAGTGCATTAAACGCACCATTTTACTCGAGGCGTTAAAAAATATACATGATATAAAGTCGAGTGTAAAATGGCTTTTATAGACGAGTTTGACATTCTACTTTTCACTTAAATTGCGAGGAAATTATTTATCGTTAATCGTAAAACAATTTCAAATTGTAACAAAAATATTAATATGAGAATAAGGGCCTGTTTCACAATCTCCAGATAAACTTATCTGCCAGTTAGAATTATTGCTATCCTTTTCTCCAGTAATATAAAAGAAAAGGACAGCAAACATTTATCTGACAGATATGCTTTAACTGGAGATTGTGAAACAGGCCATAAATGTAGTTCCAATTAATATTTTAATGTTTTTATTTTTATTTTCACCATGTGAATTTATACTAGACTCATTTTTAAACAATAATCAACTCCTATTTTATCTGATTTAATTAATTTAATTATAGAAACCACGGAATTCAAATAATTATAGCAAGAATTAAATAAAACAACAAGTTTCAGTATTCTACGAAATTTTATGTTAGTTTTAGAATAAATATTTACTCTATCCACTAGAGCTTAAAAAGCGATTATATGTCGTCTACGCACGACTTAAAGTCGAACTTTACGAGAATGAGAAGTGAAAAACATTTTTTTTTGGGCGAATGATATCTCTTGTGCCTGATGTCTGTACTATTGCTGGGTACTACACCACAGACCTCTTTTACGTGAGAGCGACCGGGCTATAGTCCCCTAGTGGGTTATCGAATGAAACCCCCAAGTCCCGAAATATTCATTGATACGAGTTATTGTTCGACTCGAGATTAAAATGTGAACTTTTTACCGTCAAGCTACCAATATATTTGTAAAAAATAAACGCTAATATTTATTTTTATGTGGTCATACTTGGCTTTGACATGTCATGTGTCAGTGTCAAGTGTCAAACGTGAAAACATAGGTTATAAAAAGATTGCAATATCATGTACCGTGTAGAAAGAATTCCCGTAATAATTGTTGGTTAATTTTGGCAAAGAAGTGATTGAAGCAGGAATAAACTTTAAATGTCGTTTCTTTGTTTACAGGTCGGTATTGTAATCAATAGTACAACATGTACAGTCACCACACGGGAATGTTGAGCCATTTACCACTGTTCGCAACTTGGTCGAATAATACAAATCGGGGTCCGAACTCTTACGAGACTGGTATCACGACTTCGGCCGAACTCTGCTGACCAATGGGGCGGTCGTTGCTACAGTTACGTAAGACCAAATACGGTTAGCCAATGACCGCCCGTGTTTTCTTCGGAAGGTGGCGTTACTATGGTTACGTAATAACAATAGTAGTTTATGTAACTGTTACGTAATAAGGGTCCTTAAAACATGAGTGTGGTTTTATGAAATGAGCCGCAGGCGAATTTCATAATAAGATCACACGAGTGTTTTAAGGCCTAATTACGTACAGTTGCATACACTGCTTTATCTACACTCATATTATTTATTATAAATGCCGTATTCGAAAACCATAGAATGGCCGCCATTGTACCGCCGCGGCCATCTCGATTGTGTCGGCGCGGCCAACTCGATTGTGCCGGCGGACGCGCGGGCGGGTGTCGCCGGCCGCGGGCGCGTGCAGGTGTACATTATGTTATCAAAACTCAGAGTACATCAATAATTGAACATGAAACGTTAACATTGCGGTACTGCCACAGATAAGAAACTTATCATAGTGAAATCGTTTGTTGTAATGCTGGTCATAGCCTACGGTTTTTGAACGCATTTTAGAGGACTTACAATATGAGTGTAGATAAAAATATTTAACCAATGATTGATAGCGATTTTTCCGGAAGCTGACGCTACTATGGTTACATTACAACATCCGCTTTAGTCCTAGAAACGTCTATTTGACTGCTAAGCTGCTATGTAGAAATTTTCGTTCACTTTCCTTTTAACGGCAGCCATTTCCATATAATTCATAAACTGAAACTCATTTAGACTAGTAGTCCGCCTCGAACTCAGAACTCGCGATTTCCTTGCAAACGAGATGACCAATATAACAAGATCCTTCTGAAGATTTTTTTTCGCCTTCTAGCTCCACAACCCTTTGATCGATGCTGCTCATATACGAACTCTCAAATTATATGTATCTTTGCTACAACCACAACAAATTTCATAAAGATCAGAAAAACGTTACTAAAGTTATCGCGGAACAAACTCTCAAAATTAAAAAGCCATCCAAATGCCGAGACGTCCCAGTAGCCGAAGTTGTTTGTAAGAACTCACTTCGCTCGTTCGATAACAGCTGTCAAAAGGAAAGTGAATGAAAAATATAATTATAAATAAGCAGAAGTTCATTATTTTACGAATATTTTATTGTGTTCTTTTTATTGGAATTTAAAACTTTCTTTGTAATGTTGTCTAATACCCTCATTACTGTCTCGTAAAGATCTATGTCAAAATATCTATTATTATTTAAAAAATATTTACGTTTAACTCTACTATTTAAAATGTAAAAAACATAACAAATAGACCAAAATCTGTTTATTCGTATTAAAGCAAAGAGATATCTAAAAACTAATAACTTGTATATGACCCATCGTTATCAATGACAGCTTGGAGACGCGAAGGCATGGACTCCACAAATCGAGTGCAATAATCAGTTCCTCGCAAGTCTTCCCAAACTTCTTGGCAATGATTTTCCACAGCTTGTCTTGATCGTTCATTTCGATTTTCCCATCTTTGGACCATTAAACCCCATAGATTCTCTATGGGGTTTAGATCCGCAGACTTAGCAGGCCACGGTATGACCGTTATTTCCTGTCGACGTTGATGGAGCCAGTCTTTTACAATCCTGGCCCTGTGTATCGTGCAGTTGTCGTGCACGAAATGAAAATGTGGCAATTCTTCCCGTGGATAAAATGCCCTTACGGTGGGAAGCATGCTTTCCTGTAACACGCTGAGATAACATTGGGCGTTGGTCCTGGGAGGTAAAGGAACCAGCTCACCTACACCGTCCGAACTCATCCACCCCCACAAGTTTGCACTGATGCGACCCGACTCCCTGTTTGGTATAACATGGTCTTCCGCATATCGCGTATTGTCATAACGCCAGAGATGTAAACGACCGTGATCACTTGAATTAAACGACTTCTCATCGGAAAATATTGTCGAACCCCAATCAAAATTTCGGTACTGTTGAGCAAAATTGACTCGAGCGATTTTGTGATCTTCCGTCAAAGCAATTTTGTATGCGGGACGTCTATGGTGAAGATCCATAGAATGCAAATGCTTTCGGATGGTATTGGGGTGGCAATTGAAGCGGTCTGCGAAATAGTTGGTAGATATAAACCCATTTTCCATGTAGCTCTCTCGCATTTCATTGCGTTGTTCCATTGATAGTATCGAGACACCATGATTGCCTTGACGGTGATCATTTATATCTCCTTCTGCGGCATACCTATTTACCCACAAACTGACAGTATTTCGCTAGAAAGGAATGAATAGGTTAGATATTTTCTTAATAAAATCAAAGTGTTTGGAAATTATTATTTTGTAGAACCTTATACCTGCACATTTAACGCGTTTGCTATTGCACGCATGCTTAACCCTTGCTGGTGCAAAAATATAATTTCACGTCTAGTTTCGTCGTTTATTGCCGGTGGCATATTTGATTTTTTTACTAGATTTAGATAGCTACTTTTCCGCAATTAATGTTACAGCGAAAAAAAATTGACAATACCCATTGTCAGATATTTTTTCAAAGTTAGAATTTGAGTCAGAAACTATCAAGTCTCTATCAAACATTTCTATAGCTACTGACAGATTATAGGATTATATGTAGACTATCAAAGGTTATCTACCATATTTCCAATAAGTATTCAATTAACGTCAACTAGGAGCTGTGACACATTTAATGATAGTAAAGACAGCAATAGCATTTGTCCCTCTCAATGAAAAAATAATTATAAATTGCCCGATAACATGGATATTTATTTAAATATCTTGACTTGAAAAAAGATCTCGCCTATTAAATCATGGCATCCAATTTGAAAGAAATACTAGTAGATTACTAAACGGTTTTAGACGAATTCATGAAGAACTGTCGTTATCCAGTTTCCGCTAGGAACAACGACATCTAGCGTCTGATTCAAACGAGTAACTTCAAAATTTAATGGCCGTTGGCTAATCCTTTTCGTAGACGAAGGAATTTTTATTATGTCAACTAGTTTTGACATAGTGAAATTTTGACCCAACAAAGCAACCAAGATATCATCGGGTAACATCGGTCATATCGCGATCGTGCCTACTAACGAAAAATACCGAACCCATTATATTACACGACTAAATTGCGTCCATTGCCAAGTGGCTCAACATTCCCATGTGGTGACTGTACTGTAGGTTAAGATTATAAACTGTTTCATTAAAATAAATCTTTGTTTACAGAGCAACGCTTGAAGTTATTCTTTTGTTTAAAAATCCACGAACGGAAGTTAAACATCTTATATATTTATCTCTTTCTGTTCCAACAGGACAGTGACAAAGTGTAGGGAACTAGCATAAACGTCAAATTTACGTGAAAAATAACTTGTATCTAGTGACAGGTTCACTTACAAGTGTAACAAAAATGCTAGTGATCCGTTTAAGGACATAATTGGTTGGACATATTCTAATTACGAAAAACAAAAAAAAAAAACAAAAAAAACCGGTCAAGAGCGTGTCGGGCCACGCTCAGTGTAGGGTTCCGTTCCGTAGTTTTCCGTCCGTCACAGTAAGTGTCCCCACTTTGAAAGCACGTCATTTCATTGTGATTTTGTAGAAATTACAGGTACAATAAACACCTGCTTATACGGTTAAATTACAAACTTAGTTCAGAAATTATTTAGTATATTTTTTTCAAAAACTTCAATCTATCAAGTTCAAAATAATTTTCCTAGAAAGTTTTTATAAAGTTCTACTTTTGAGATCTTTTTCATATTTTTAAAACTTATGGTTCAAAAGTTAGAGGGTGGGGGACACATTGTTTTTTACTTCTGGAGCGATTATTTCCGAAAATATTTACATTATCAAAAAAATATTTTAGCAAACCCCTATTTATTTTTAAATACCTATCCAACAATATGTCACACGTTAGGGTTGAAATGAAAAAAAAAAATTACTCCCCACTTTACGTATAGGGGGGTACCCTAATAAAACATTTTTTTCCAGTTTTTATTTTACCACTTTGTCGGCGTGATAGATATACATATTAGTACCAAATTTCAGCTTTCTAGTGCTAACGGTCACTGAGATTATCCGCGGACGGACGGACGGACAGACATGACGAAACTTAAGGGTTCCTAGTTGACTACGGAACCCTAAAAATAAAAATATTTTTTTTTACGCGAAACAAAAGTAGCAATTTCATAGCAATTATGCCCTTAAATGGATCATCAGTATTTTTGTTACATCCTGTATTGACGCTTCAAAATCCATGCAGTTAGTCAGACTTGAACTACCAGGCAACCATAACTAACGAAGAGTTACCTTGCAGGCGCCCACGTGCGCAAGCTGCGGCCGCCGCTGCTGCAGCAGGCGTCGTTCGACGGCGGCAGCGGCGGCTCGCTGCGCTACAAGGTGGACGTGATGCGCGGCGTGGCCTCCCGCCACGAGGGCGCCGTGCCGCCCACGCCGCCGCAGAGGGCCAACAGTGCTCCGGTAAGTCTCCCCTTGCAGGCGCCCACGTCCGCAAGCTGCGGCGGCTCGCTGCGCTACAAGGTGGACGTGATGCGCAACGTGGCCTCCAGCCACGAGGGCGCCGTGCCGCCCACGCCGCCGCAGAGGGCCAACAGTGCTCCGGTAAGTCTCCCCTTGCAGGCGCCCACGTCCGCAAGCTGCGGCCGCCGCTGCTGCAGCAGGCGTCGTTCGACGGCGGCAGCGGCGGCTCGCTGCGCTACAAGGTGGACGTGATGCGCGGCGTGGCCTCCCGCCACGAGGGCGCCGTGCCGCCCACGCCGCCGCAGAGGGCCAACAGTTCTCCGGTAAGTCTCCCCTTGCAGGCGCCCACGTCCGCAAGCTGCGGCCGCCGCTGCTGCAGCAGGCGTCGTTCGACGGCGGCAGCGGCAGCTCGCTGCGCTACAAGGTGGACGTGATGCGCGGCGTCGCCTCCCGCCACGAGGGCGCCGTGCCGCCCACGCCGCCGCAGAGGGCCAACAGTGCTCCGGTAAGTCTAATGGTTCCCGAACACGGCATTTAGGATTTATAATATTTGTGTAGATAAATCAATGTATGCAACGGTACGTAATCAGGGCTTATTACGTAACTGATATATAAACTACTTATTTTGGTTTTTAAATAACCATAACTTTTTCGTACATTTGGATTTTTTAAATATTATATCTATTAAAAATCACGACACTTTTCGATTCTAATAAGAGATTATGCAGTTAATATTGATATGCCATTTTTCGTATCAGGACCGACTGAGGTCTGTTTTTGAGCAGAACTTTAATGGTATGTGTTTTACACTATTATTTCAGAGTCTTTCTAGTTCTTCTACAACCACGGCGCCCCCTCGGAGGCCGGAGAAGCAGGACCCTCCGGAGGGCGCCACCGTGTCCAGCCGCCTCGAGATACGAGTGCGGCCGCCCGACTCCGCCTCCCCCGGACACTCAGGTACGTTCATAAAACATAAGTACTTGAAAACTACTTTTTTATCTGGTGAGAGCCGCAAATAGCCCGGCTTAGTCAAGAAAAAAGAGTGCCCCCAAAATGATGAAATTTGCCGTCCGGGGCCACTGCCCCCTGACGGCCAGTCACGTCATCGGCAAGTGGAGGCAATGACGCCACCGACGTCAATAGACGTCGGTTCTAAAATTATGGAATACCACTCCTAGAACCCTTTATGATGTTTGGCAATATTACTTAGATTAAGTTCTGGTATCAGGGGCACGGCGTATTACTTCAAATCAAATAATTTATGTACAGCCTTGGCCAGAAGTGTTGAGCATAGCTCTTTTTTGTTTACAATTTTGATGTTAAGTATTAATTCCCTATCATAACAATGTACGATGACGTAAAATGTTATATTGGAACGAAGTTCCTTATCGGACTGTTCGCGGATGGGGGCTAGGCGAAAAAAAGTCACGTGACCGTCACGAATACGCGTCACGTTACGAAAACGCGACACAAAGCCATACACATGTGAAATGAAATGAAATAAAATAGAATAGAAGAAAGTTAAGAAGTTAGAAACGTCAAAAAAGTAAAAAAAATCAAAAATATCATAAAAGTCAATAAAACGAAAAAAGCCAAAAAAAAAGATGTCCAATAACTCAATGACAAAAATTAATAAAAATACAAAAATTACAAAATTTACATAAGTTACAAAAAAAGTCAAAAATTAAACAAAATTAAATAACATAACTTCGTTCCAACCGAGTGTTCCACGACACTCACGAATTTTTTTTTTATTGATATATCTAGAAAACTTCACTTAATAACACTTTCAAAGTACCTATAAAATATGAAAAGTGCAGGGCCCAAAAATGCGAATGTAAGTCGGTGCGACAAATTGCAAATATTCTATGCAGTTACTACTCACTTCAACAAAACATGCCTGTTCAGTATAAATTAATTGATAAAATAACTTAAAAAAAATAGAAACGCCGGACTAAACTTTTGAGTTTTGTATGAAAATCGCAAGGGTGCTCAACACTTCTGGCCAAGGCTGTATTTGCTATAAGTAACACGTACTCGTAATATAATGAAATGCATGCGAATACAATTTTCACAGAATAGTAGTTTATGTAACTGTTACGTAATAAGGGCCCTTAAAACATGAGCGTGGTTTTATGAAACGAGCCGCAGGCGAGTTTCATAATAAGATCACACGAGTGTTTTAAGGCCTAATTACGTACAGTTGCATACACTGCTTTATCTACACTCATATTATTTATCCAAAATGCCGTATTCGGAAACCATAGAATGGCCGCCATTGCACCGCCATGGCCAACTCGATTGTGCCGGCGGTCGGGGAGGCGCGTGTCGGCGGCCCCGCGGGCGCGTGCAGGTGTACATTATGTTATCAAAACTCATAACACATCAATAGTTGAGCATGTAAAGTTAAAATTACGTTACTGCCACAGATAAAAAGCTTATCATAGTAAAATCGGTCGTGGTAATGCTAGCCATTGCCTACCGTTTTCGAACACGTTTTAGAGAACTTACAATATGAGTGTAGATAAATGTCCATTACATAATTTGTAATGTCAAAGCTATTATTAATAATTGTAATTATTGCTTAGTTCCAAAAGGCCCTAAGTACAATATAAACGTTTGTTACCCTCCACTGCTTTTTGAAGGGAAAAAAGAAACCGACTAAATTGTGTAGGTTTGCTTCGGTATGCTATCCGCCATCTTGAAATACGTTTCCAAATTAGTCGCGTTGCGTGTATTCTGTCCTTGGGTGTACGCGTGTTTCAGCTCTAGAGATACTTGCTTTGAGTTGCCATACCACCTTTTTAGACATAGCCAAAATGGCAAAAACGGAACCCTGATAGTTTCGTCATGTCCGTCTGTCCGTATGTCACAGCCGTTTTACTCGGAAACGTATGTTAATAAAATTAAGACATAAGGTGTATTTTGTGTGCCGCTATTTAGTTATGTAGTTAAATCGTAGAAAAAAAAATTAGGTGGGGCGCTCCATACATGTAATTAAAGTAAAAAAAAAAATATTACCAAATATCAACATGTTGCACATCAATCGATAGGTTTTTAAAAATAACACCGAAGACTTTCGAACATTTTGTGATTAAGTAAATATTTTCAGAAAATAATCGCTTCGAGAGTCAGAAAAATAGTGTGTCCCCCCCCCTGTAACTTTTGAACCGTAAGTACAAAAAATATGAAAAAAATTGAGAAGATGCGCCTTATCACATACTTTCTACGAAAATTGTTTTGAACATTATCGGTTTAGTAATTTTTGAGTTATCTCCAAAAAAACTTCTTCCATAGGCATCAGATACGACCTTTTGGTATTAGTTTGGGTTCTTATCTTATTCCATTGAAGGTACGGAACCCTCCATTATGCGTGGTCCGACACGCACTTGGCCGGTTTTTTGTACCATATTTTAAGCTAATAAAGAATAAATATATATAAGTATAGAGTAAGAATTAACAAGCAAACTAGTAGAAACTTCGCCACCTGGCGGTGAAAAAGTTAAATAGAGGTGGATTAACGTAACATTTGTATTGTTTCAGTGAAAATCCACTCTGTGGTGAGTGGAGGGGAGCCCATTAGGAACCACGAAGACGCATCAATTTACTACGACGCGACGGACCATAGAGACAAACGGTCAGTAATATTCAAGGATGATATAGATATGGATGGACAATATCCATACAAAATCACGTTCCCTTTTTTCAGGTTAAAGCACTAGCGCCATCTATCGGTCACACCAGACACTAAATCCTAGTTTCTAATACTTCATTCGGCGCTTAACGCTGACAGAATAACTCGACTCCAGACTCGACAGATGGCGCTGAGGCACTAGTACCGAAAACAGAGCCTGAACGCGATTTTGTATAGGCATTGTCAATCCATGTCTTAATCATCCTTGATGCCTATACAAAATCGCGTTCCTCGAAACTTCAGGCTATACGTCTGTTTTTGGTACGAGTTGCCACAGCGCCATCTGTCGAGTCTGGAGTCGAGTTATTCTGTCAGCGTTAAGCGCCGAATGAAGTATTAGAAAATAGGATTTAGTGTCTGGTGTGACCGATAGATGACGCTAGTGCTTTAACCTGAAAAAAGGTAACGCGATTTTGTATGGATATTGTCCATCCATGTCTATATCATCCTTGGTAATATTTTATGTCTTCTACTTAAATATAGTACATTACTACAGAGGCCGGGAAGTAGGGGGTTGCCGGCCGAGTAGGTACATATAGACACGAGGCTGGCAACCCCTTTTCACGCCGAGGTATGTATAGTGCTTTTCTCAAACATGCAATGAAATAAATAAGAAACTTATCAATTTTTTTTTCGGATATAGGTGAGGCAATACTGTACTCGTAAACTTGTATTAATAATATAATGTCTGTTGTATGTACTTCAAACACCTTCGTACTTAGGTTTTTATCTAAGATGAGTTCAATAAGCCACAAACGTACAACCAACATTTGCATTAATTTCTAGAAAACAACCAACGTTCCCACTATTACGACTTACGACTAAGTATATATTCATCTTGTTATTAATAAATTATCCTATCAACATACTACAACAAAAACATTAATTAGACTTACCACATAATCAAAAATATGCGTAAAAACATTACGTTATGAAGTCTGGATTGCTAAATTCTGACTGCATTTCATTGTCACTGAACGGCTTTTAAAAATATATAACTATTACGTACGTCGGCCATTTAAGTATAATTTTCACTTGCATTTGAACAACATCTAAACCTTTTAATTCACTTTTATTGTACCTAAAAATTTAAATTGTAATAGAATAAAACAAATCGACATTATAATTCACAATAATATACGCAATCTAATAAAATATTGAAAATGTTTTTAAAATTTTCCCACTAAAATACTTTTTTTTCACAGTATCTGTGTTGTTCGAGAGGTTGCACTTAAGGCCATTGTACACGAATTAAAATTAAGAAGAAAAATGTACATGGTGACTGCATAAATTCAGAACGTTACAAATATTGTCTATGGTCTCTGTTTATGCATTATTATAGAAAATATTCATAAGAATCAGAACCCTCCGAATTTATTTCGTAACTATAGATTCTAATTCTTAATTTCAGCTCGTGTGTAATAGCCCTTGCAGCTAATATTTTAGCTTGATAACCAACCTTTCACGAAAAAAAAACAAAATCAGCTGTTCCTATAACCGGTATTAGACATAACAATTTGTAGGGCCCCATCTGTCAGGTTGGGAGGTGTAATAAGAGGTAGGGCCCTTAGGGAGTTGAAGGAGGGTTAGGGAGAGGCAGGGTACACAACAGATTGGGCCCTACAAATTGCAACGTCTAATACCCGTTTTTGATCTGCCTCCATCATTACAATTTAAAATTATAGGAATTTGTTAATAATGTGTTATTTGTTATTTTCATGTCGATTTTATATATAAACGAAATTGCAAAATATATCATATTGTTTATTGTTTTTTTTAATAGGCGTAAGTAGTGGCAGAATGTCAAACGAACCAAAAAGTAAATATCGCATATAGCCTTAAATGGCTGAATGCCATAATCCTGTGCCACAAATATGTGTGCAATGGAAATTAAAAAAGAGGCACTTGCCGGCCTAGGCCTCCAAATTTGTATGAAATTCCATTATCGACCTCTCGTGTAGCCGCACCTGAAACGTGATACTTCGCAGCCTATTATAAGGAACATAATATCATTATTTCATTGCATGTCTGAGAAAATTAATATTATGGGACAATCTTACACAAATCAACCTAGTCCCACTGTAAGCTCAATAAAGCTAGTACCCACACTAGACGACGATATATTTAATCGAACGAGCGGAGCGTAAGCGAACAAACAAATTCTGGCTAGTGGGACGTCTCGGCATTTCGATGGCTTTTTGATTTTGAGAGTTTGTTCCGCGATAACTTTAGTAACGCTTTTCTGATCTTCATGAAATTTGTTGGGGTTGAACAGATACTATTTGAAAGTTCGTATATGAGCAGGATCGACCAAGGGGTCATGGAGCTAGGAGGCGCGAAAAAATCATCATTGGGGTCTTGTTATATTGGTCATCCCGTTTGCAAGGAAATCGCGAGTTTAGAGTTTTAGGCGGACTACTATAGTCTGGCAAACCATTTCTGTCAGTAGAAACGCGCGGCAAATTCAAAATACCTACATGTGGCAACCCTTTTTGATGAGACACCGTATTTCATGACGAACATTTCAATTCACATTGAATTTGTTTTTAGTGCATTTCACTCTCTCATCTTAAGCGCGAGTGAGATAGAACTCCTGCAACGTTCCCAATTAAATTTAAATTCATTTTTAAGCCATATGTCAATTGCCTCAACCAGATTATCTGTTGCAGTTGATGACAGATCAGACGAAATATATCCGTCTCCTTTTTACACACCGTAAATGTCACCTAATGAAAGGGGCGGAAATACCAACTAAAATTAAAAACATAAAATTTGATGATCATTGCTGCTTTTTTCACTGATTCTTAGTGTTGTCATACTTTTGTTCGCTGTACATTGCTACTGCGTTCGTTGGCTGGCCAGACTATAGTATATAAATATAGATAAATACTTAAATACATAGAAAACATCCATAACTCCAAATACCCGTGATAAATACACAAATAAATGCCCTGACCAGGATTCGAACCCGGGACCTTCTGCTTTATAGGCAGGGTCACTACCGACTAGGCTAGAAGGCCGGTCTTTACCTACTGACTTGAATTTTTATTTTTATTAGGTACAGTCAACCAATTTGATTCCTAGGCCACTCTAGAACCTTGTCACAATAGCTAGTTTGGTAGCGAATAGGTTACGTTTATACGTATCCACGGGCAACTGTCATTACGACAAGGTTCTACAGTGGCCTAGGAATCAAGTTGGTTGACCGTACGTGCCTCTATTTCTAGTAGACGTTTAGACAGATTTGAAATGATTATATTTCGAAGGAAGAGGTTCTCAAATCGTCGGATTCTTTTTTTCCGTATGTTGAGCGATTATTCTTAAACGGCTGGACGTATGGACGTAATATTCTACCTACGTAATAGTATAGCAATCTAACCAAACGAGTTTAGCTGCTCTCATTATTGTGTCATACATATCTGACGTGGCCAGCTCTTACTCCAATTATTATTATGTTTGTCAACATATTTATAGCATTTATCTCAGATTTTTATCACGGTTCGCTGATGGGAAAGCTTTGATAAGTGCTTGATTTCTTAGCTATATTTAAAATCCAAATTAAAAAAAATCTTTTAGGTTCTTTTACAAACAGCTATATATTTAAACATGTCTTAAGAGCACTTATGCCTATAAACTTCAGAAGTTTAATGTATTTTATCCAGTCAGCTACACTCAAATATCGAATGTAAGTGACTTAATCGAACGAAGTTAAGAAGATACGCTCTTTTCACACAAAAGTATACCAACGTTTCACTCATCAAAAGAATATTCGTGTGCTCATGTATTTAAAACGTATAAGTTCGCATAATTGTACTTAATTATTAGATATTCCTGACGTTATTTTGCTAAAGGTTCCATTTGGCAGCCGGGACCTACGCTTTTATTGATCGCATGCAATATTGAATCTGTACATTTTTTTATTTTTTTTATTGGTATTCAGGACAACAACAGCCATATATACAATTGAGTACATGCATGAATTAATTTTATTTTTTTATTTAACTGTTTGCATTGTTTTAACACTAGTAAAAACAAAAATTCGTTCAAAAAGCTTTTCGTTATTTAATAAAAAAATATTGAAAATCTTAAAAAAGTTTGAGCGGTTGAAACGCTCATAATTTTTGGCGCGAAAATGACAGATTGCGATGACGTCACATCTCACAAAATTTTATAGGTTAGTATCAAGTTAGTATACCCTAACCACGCAACAACAAACAACAACAGCAACAAATACCCCAAACCTCCCCCAATCCGGTTGGTCACCGTGGGGGAAAATGACCGCAACCTTCCGAAATTATACGAAAAATTATATGAAAAACCAAACAAGATTTACATCAACACCTACAACACTAGATCACTTTCTAAAGAAGAACAGCTACTAGAACTAGAATATGCTGTAAAACACATAAAATGGGACATAATAGGTCTATCAGAAATAAGAATAGGATACAATATGGTTGAAAGAAAGGATTACACATTATATAGCTATGGAGAAAACATAGGAAAAAGAGGTGTAGGCTTCATGGTCAAAAAACACATAAATAGCTATGTAGAAAACTTTCGATGTACCTCGGAAAGAGTATGCTCGATAGACTTGAACCTCAACAAATTTGCTTTCACAATAATTCAAGTGTATGCTCCAATGGAAAAGGCAAATGACATTGAAATAAACACCTTCTAAGAAGATCTAGAGAAAGCTTTAAGCAAAAGCCACAAAAACATAATTCTTCAAGGTGATTTTAATGCACAGATCGGACAAACAAAACCTGAAGAAAGCTCAGCATTGGGGAAGTTCGGATATGGTACCCGAAATCCAAGAGGGGAGACACTTGTCAACTTTGCAATGCAAAACCAAATGAAAATCCTTAACACTATCTACAAAAAGAAACATAGTAGACGCTGGACATGGATATCACCCGGAGGTAACATCAAAAATGAAATCGACTACATTACAACAAATTTCCAACATCAATTCGAAAACTTCGAAGTCATATCAAACCTACAACATAATAGTGACCACAGAATGCTAAGAGCAACTCTAAACTTGGAAAAACTCCATAAGTCTAGAAAAAACTTTTATAAACCCTTGATAACGTCGCCACCTAACAATTTAGAAGAACTGCAAACTAAAATACATAAAGAATTAGAGCAGGTCTTTTGTGAGGAAAACTCCTGTACTGTGCAAGAACTGTACAACAAATTTGAAAATACTTGAAAAGAAAATTTAGTGGGGAAGCCCGACATCAGCAAATTAGAAAGGAATATTTTGACAAAAGAAACCTTAGTCCTCATCGAAAAACGTCAACTATTAAGGAATACTCAGCATAAGACAAAATTACAAAAAAAAGAACTATCAAGTCTTTACAAGGTCACAAAAAGTAGAATAAAAAAAGATATAAGGACTTATAAATTAAATATTATCAGAGAAAATCTAGAAAAATCTGGAACAATAAAGAAGGCACATAAAATTATTAGCAATGGAAAATCAATCATGCCAAAACTTAAAAATAAAAAAGGAGAAGAAACAACCAACAGAAAGGACATCAACGAAATTGCCACAACTTTCTATGAAGATCTGTACTCACATAAACACACGGAACAGACTGCTATAAGCCTAAGGGAAGACAGAAATCCAAACGTCAAGTACTTTTCAATAGATGAGATACAAAAATCAATAGACAGATTAAAAAAAGACAAAAGCCCAGGACCAGACAACATCAAAAATGAAACCATCAAAATGATGAAACCAGTAATAGCGGGACCACTAACCAGTTTATTTAATAAAGTCTTGGATGAAAAAGAAATACCTGTCCAATGGACAGAGGCACATATATCTTTATTATACAAAAAAGGAGACCCTTTTGACATATCCAATTACCGATCAATTAGCCTGATGTCAAATATTTACAAGATTTTTTCAATGACATTACTACAGCGCCTTACGCCACTATTAGATAGGAAACAGCCAACTGAACAAGCTGGATTTATGAAGGATTTTTCCACAACAGACCACCTCCAGGCCTTAAGTCAGATAATTGAAAAACACAATGAGTTCCAGTTACCACTTTATATAGGATTTGTCGACTTTAAAAAAGCTTTTGACTCAATAACCCACTTATCTATATGGCAGGCATTAGTTAACCAAGACATCCCAAACAACTACATACAAATCATAAAGAAGATATACGAAAAAAGTACAGCTAGGGTAAAAACAGACAAAACAGGCAGACAGATCCCGATCAAAAGAGGAGTGCGGCAGGGAGACCCGATGTCACCAAAGTTGTTCCTAGCTGTTCTAGAAGAAATTTTCAAAAAGCTTAACTGGAAAGAAAGAAGAAAAGGCATCAAAATAAATAGTAAATATTTATCAAACCTCAGATTTGCCGATGACCTTGTAATATTGGCACATAGCGCAACTGAGCTCAAGATACTACTGCAAGAACTAAATACACGGAGTCAACAAATAGGTTTAGAAATGAACCAAGAAAAAACAAAGGTTATGACAAACTCAAAGGAAATTACTATCCTAATAGAGAGTACACCATTGGAATATGTTCAAGAATACATTTATCTAGGTAAACAAGTATCATTCACTGACTGCACCAACAAAGAACTAGAAAGGAGAATTGGACAAACATGGAAGAAATACTGGGCAATGAAGAGCATATTTAAAAGAAAAATACCAATTAAACTTAAGAAACTGGCTTTTGACTCATGCATCCTGCCTTGTCTCACATACGGCAGTCAAACATGGTCAATAACAAAAGACGTTATCAAAAAAATACAGGTATGTCAACGATCCATAGAGAGAAGTGTTCTCAACATCAAGTTATCAAACAGAATAAGAAACACAGAGATAAGAAGAAGAACGAAATTTATAGATGCGGCAAAACACTTACTCAAACAAAAATTTAACTGGGCTGGTCATATAGCTAGGATGCCAAACAACAGATGGACAAGAACACTGACAAGTTGGAAACCAACAATTGGTAAAAGAAAAGTGGGCAAACCAAAAACCAGATGGGAAAGTGACCTAATAGAAACAATAGGGAAAGACTGGAAAGAAATAGCAACAGACAGACAAAAATGGAAGAAGATGTTAGATAAATACATAAATATAGAAGAAGGCAATTCGGAAGAGGCCTAGGTCAAAAGGACCCTACAAACATAAGATACGAGAAAACAATCATTCAACGAAAAATAAAATATATAAGTTTGTAAAAGAAGGCTTAAATAAATAAAATAAATAAATAAATCAAGTTAGTATGAGATTAGTTCCTACTTCAGTTGTTGTTTCAAATATTTTAAAGTTATATTCGCTTAAACCATGGATGAAACTAAAAAACCCTTATATACGGGTATTACCTAGTGCCAAAGTGCATGAACAATATAATAAGTGCACCCAATAAGGTGTTTTTTATCTGCCGAAAGACGTGAAAACTTGTAAACCATGGTTTGAAAAGATATGTTTCACAGTCAGTCCCATCGTGACCAGGTCAAGATCTAATGATTGGGCCCCGGAAAACTCGAATGACACATAGGCACATAGATTCTTAGATTTATTGGTATTAATCAAATATCACTAGACCCTACTCATAGTGTTGTGTTCCTGCTGGTGAGTAAGGTTGCCAAAGAGCTCAAAGAGGACCCAGTGTGTTGACGATGAGGGTTCCTCTTGTTCCTTTAGCCGTCAACACAGTGAATCCTCCTTTTTGTAAAGGGTCGGCAACGCACATGTGACTCCTTTGTAGTTGCAGGCGTCCATAGGTTACGGTAGCTGCTTACCATCAGGCGGGCCGTATGCTTGTTTGCCACCGTCGTGGTATAAAAAAATAAATAAAAAAAATCATACACTGTCAACAATAGGTAGGACTTGACCAGAAAGGTTAAAATTTAAATTTGATATTTTAACTTTAAAGTTTTTGCTGTGGGTACGAACCACCCGCAGAATGCCACTGCCATCAATAGATGACAACGGGTACAGTTAAAACTAAACTTTCGTGAATTCCAATTGGGTTTAATATTGCATCTTATATTTATTAGTGGTCTCTAACTGAGAACTGTCGATTTCCTTGCAAACGAGATGACCAATATAACAAGATCATTCTAAAGATTTCTTTTGCCTTCTAGCTCCACAACCCCTTGATCGATCCAGCTCATATACGAACTCACAAATTATATGTATCTCTGCTGCAACCCCATCTAATTTCATAAAGATCAGAAAAACATTACTAAAGTTATCGCGGAGCAAATCCTCAAAATCAAAAATCCCTCGAAATATTGAGACCTCCCAATAGCCGAAGTTGTTTGTAAGAACTTCACTTCGCTTACGCTCCGCTCGTTCGAATAGTTGCGGCGGTCAAAAGATTAACTAGAGATAAGCTAGTGAAAAAATACAAATGATGTTAGGTAAAATTTATATTTGTTTCAAATATTCAGTGCTTTCAGGTCGTTGACCCGAAGCGGCGAGAAGAGTCAAAGCCCGGCTGTAGAAAGGACCAGACTTGACACTATACCTGATAGGTACGTCATTATTTTTTTGCTTACGCGAGACTAATTTGATTCATAATTTCGATTCGATTTGTAATTTCTAGGAAGTTGACGGGCATTTTAATTTTAAACCGACTTCAAGATTTCGAAGGAGGAGGCTATCAATTCTTTGGGATCTTTGTTTTTTTGCTATTTTTTTTTATGTATGTTCACCGATTATTCAAAGACGGCTGGACCGATTTGGAAAATTCTTTTTTTGTTTGAAAGAGTATACTTCACAGTTGGTCCCATTGTAACCAGGTCAGGATCTGATGATGAGATCCTGGAGAAATCGAGGGAACTCCTCAACTATTATAGGCACACCTATAGTGATTTGAGTATTTTTTACAGCATCTCGAGCATGGTGGATGCTAAGTGAAGTCGGTTCTTTTTTGTTTAAAAATATAACTTGTACTTTTAAAGAACGACTTAAGTCGTGTTTCAGTAACGTCTAACCGTCACATTCCTGACAAAATGTGTGGGATTTGACATTGACCGACAGTTTTGTGACGATTGTTAACCGGCCGTTAGATGTACACAGTTAAGTGAGAATGCCCTGATAATATAATTAACAAATTTCCCATTCATAGAGCGTTTGCAAGATAAATGTTAAAATACCTTTTCTATTAAATTTTATGCCTAAGTAATATTTTCGTTTTAGGATCCCAATTGTTAAACGGGAAGTATCTAGTGCAGGCGGCGATGGATCTCAGAGTTTGAGAGATGTAAGTACTATTCATGTATATTCTATTACTTTTCAACTTAAATAATGTCTAGATATTTGTTTAACCCTTTGACTGCTAAGCATCGGACGGAAAAATCGTGCCCTCAGCGTTTGCCGCGCGCAAGGCAAACCGGTTGTATTTTGGACGTGATATCACGTGCTGGCCCTCAGGGCACGATTTTCCGTGCGCGTGATTTGTCGTCTTTGGCGGTCTAAGGTTTAAAGCGATTAAATTCATTAAATAATGCAGATTCCCTTGCACCAAACCAACTGTCACCGTTAAAGCCGCAATTTTTTTTGATATCAACTCCGTGACAAATGAATATACAGCCCGCTTTATAGTAAGCTGTCAGTTTTGTATAGTACTAGCCTTTTTCCGCGGCTTCGCCCGCGTACTATAAGTACTCAAAAAGGATACGATACCCATGTTGATTTTCAGACTTTGTGACCACATTTGCCCCTTTTGGGGGTTGAATTTCAAAAAAACCTGAAACACGTGTTTACTCATTTATCGTTAGGAATACTCCAGTGAAGTTTCGAATAAAATAGTCTAACTAATCTTGTTTCGCCATACAAACTTTGGACCCCTATTTTACCCCCTTAGGGGGTGAATTTTGAAAAATCCTTTCTTAGTGCTCCCCTAGACCTTATAAGGAACCTATGTGCCAAATTTGAAATCTCTAGACCCAGCGGTTTGGGCTGTGCGTTGATATGTCAGTCAGTCAGTCAGTTTCTTCTTTTATATATATAGATTGTATTCTTTTTCCTCCTAGCGTTTGTCCCGGCTTGGGGTCCGCTTGACAACCTAATCCCATGAATTGGCACAGACACTAGATTTTACGAAAGCGACGGCCAATCGACCTTCCAATCCAGGCCTTATCGGGATTAAGTCCGGTTCCTTTACGATGTTTTCCTTCACCGAAAAGCGACTGGTACTGAAACATCAAATGATATTCCGTACATAAGTTCCGAAAAAGTCGGACGTCTTATCGCCATGCTACCAGCGCTTAAATTCATTTGTATAAGTATTGTATTAAGTATGTTAATAATGCTTTGCTTAGTTACATCGCTCAGTCCGTTAACTGTGGTTGCACACTTGACCTATGTCTAAAACAATTGTTTTTTTCGAATAATTATTTTACATGTTTTTTTAAAGTGGGGCATTCCACTCATACAATAGTATGTTATTCAATCAAATACAAACACTGAAAACATTGAAAAAATAATCAACCCAGCAGGATTTGAACCTCGCATCGATACGCCTTACCGGGGCTCGATCGCTTTACCAATTAAGCTATGGGTTCAGTTACTGAGTTGACGAAATTCTCAATGCCTTCAATCATCTTTTTGCATTTATTTTTACATCGACTTTATAGCAGCCGTAAGCGACATCTAGGTGCTAACTACTAGAGTTAGATACCCTTCCCGCCGACCCTTTTACAAGTGTCACAACGGAAATAATAGATGGCGCTGCTATCAACTCATAATTATTTTACATGTTTTTTTAAAGTGGGGCATTCCACTCATACAACAGTATGTTATTCAATCAAATACAAACACTGAAAACATTGAAAAAATAATCAACCCAGCAGGATTTGAACCTCGCATCGATACGCCTTACCGGGGCTCGATCGCTTTACCAATTAAGCTATGGGTTCAGTTACTGAGTTGACGAAATTCTCAATGCCTTCAATCATCTCAATCAATGTTTTCAGTGTTTGTATTTGATTGAATAACATACTATTGTTTTTTTCGACTTTAACCGACTTCAAGATTTCGAAGGAGGAGGTTATCAATTCGTCGGGATCTTTGTTTTTGCTATATTTTTTTTATGTATGTTTACCTTTTATTCGAAGACGGCTGGACCGATTTGGAAAATTCTTTTTTTGTTTGAAAGGGTATACTTCACAGTTGGTCCCATTGTAACCATGTCAGGATCAGATGATGGGATCCTGGAGAAATCGAGGGAACTCTTCAACTATTATAGGCACACCTATGGTGATTTGAGTATTTTTTACAGCAGATCGAGCATTTGGTGTTGGAAAGGTGCATGCTTAGTGAAGTCGGTTCTTTTTTGTTTAAAATTATTTGTATATCCGAAGAAAATATAATAGGTAAAAAATGTCTGCAGTTTTTTTTTTATTGTTTAAGGTTTACCAACAACTATTTACACCAATACTTATTTTTAATTCACATTCTTGTATGTTGAGAACAGTGTAATAATTACTTAAAGGTAAACTCCACATGCACACTTTTACACTCCGTTACTAGCCGATCCCATTGTTGCAGCGTTCGACGACCAGCGCGACCACGTCCCGTATCCCCATAGCGACCATGGCGGAGAACAGACTGGCCAAGTGCGCCTCCTGGAGCGGAGACGGGCCTTTGTCCCCCGACCCTAATGATCTGACGCCAGGTATGTAGACATATTTAAAGATTTTTTTCACTTCTCATGCTCGTAAAGTTTGACTTTTAGTCGTGCGTGGACGATATAAAATCGCTTTTTAAGATTTAGTGCGTAAAGTAAAATTTTCTTCTAAGACTAAGATAATAAGGCTCAACAGCCAAACATAGTTAAAATATATTGCACAATTTAATTGAGCAGTAAAATTTCGTAGAACACGGAAACTTATTGTTTTATTTTATTCTTGCTATAATTACTTTAATTCCGTGTTTTCTATAATTAAATTAATTAAATCAGATAAAATAGGAATTGATAATAGCTTAAAAATGCCCCAAAATGTTTTTATGACTTGGCAGAGAACAAGTATCTATGTCTAAATTCACATGTTGAAAATTAGCCATAGCCATATTTATTTTCATTGTAATATTTTTGTTACAACTCGAAATTGTTTTACGATTACCGATAAATAATTTCCACGCAATTAGGTACATGCATGAAGTTTAAATTTTAACTAAATATTTTTTATTACGATGGTTATTGCCATAATATTCAGCTACAAACACATTTTTTTAATTTAGTTAACATTTATTTGCTTAAAATAATACTTAAAAAGTGTCAAAATTTCGCGCAAAAACCTAATAATCTAAACGCAACGCTATTGGTCGAACGTACTCGTGACGTCACATACTTGACAGATTTGTTATTTTGTTCGTGGCAGATACTGAATTTAGACGAAAACTGATTAAAAATTGTTTCTGTGGTGATTTAGCAGCTTTTCGCGGTTATAATTCAAATATCGGCACTTAAAGACGAATTTGAGGTAAGCATTATGCTGGGTTTCCATTGGGTTTCAATAAGTTTGCTCTTAAATAAATGTCCTCCATTGGTTCCTTACAAATACGTCAAGCTAGTTTTATTTAGAACTAACCTAGTTTGCAAGTAAGATGATACTATACTTTTTAATGTGTTTGGTAAATGGTAGATTATGTAATCCGATGATTAGAATATGCATTATACACTGTAATAAGTAGATTAAAGCTTAGTATCTGAACGAACGCTCGCTCGCTCTAGTCAGTCTCAGTTGTGCAGAGCTGATGTCAAGTCAATGTCATGTCATTATCCTCAACTCAACTATGTCACCCAGATACTGCAGCACTGCCATTTCTCATTTATAATAATATAATACAGAACAACGCAGGTACAATGACGGATAGCGGATTTGTAAAGATGCAACTGAACAATTTGCCGAATATAATGCATTTATGATGTCGTCGTATTTCACCAATAATAACAATGTTATTGCCTACCAAGATGAAAGGAGCGAAAACTGCAAGGTAATTATAACTTTTAATCTATTACTTACTTATGTGTAATGATTTTAACTGGAAATCCAAAACAATAACCTATAAGTAATCTTGTCTTTATTTTGAAACTGCTACTTAAACTGTTTTCCTACGTTTATATAAATTACTTACCTACTCCGAAAACCGTAACAGGCATGTGATGTGATCTTAGATGTGAAGAGTTATTGCATAATTATTCATTATTTTCTTTGTGAATCACAGGTACTTGAAATGATGTTACAATAGACATAACATGACCATTGGCTATGTGCAAGTATGCTGAGATGGTGATATGTAAAAGCTAGAATCACCCCGGAGCTACCAAATCAAAAATTGTACTGTAACAACACAGAAGGAAAAGTTATAGTACATTACTGCAGAGACCAGTAAGTAAGCTTTCCTGGCTGAGTATTTAGTAGCCTAGCGGCTACAATACGAAGCCAGGTAAGCTGATTACGGTCGAAGCATGTATAGTGCTTTTCTCAAACATGTAAGGAAATAAAATTACTTGTTTAATGCTTCAGTTACTGGCTGAGTGATTTAATGTTGTATGAAAATCCTTTACGTACGTCGCGCTGAACCTGCCTTGGAATAGAGTCCCTACTGGTCTCTAATTACTAACGTAACAGGAACATTTCCGAGCATGTTTGAGAAAAATATGTTTACAGTGAAAACATTGTGCAGCACACTTGGGTAAGGATATATATTTGATTTTCATTTCTATAAGGAGAGTAACCAATCCCATTTATGTCTGCATTACTGATGCTATATACATACATATGGCAGTGTTTATAATCAATCTACGACTCTAGTACAGTATCAGATTTATTGGAGCACCCAAGATGGTCACAAATATCTGAACAACGCCTGTCACGGTGATAATGGACTTTATCTTTATAAGATATTTTTAAGTACCTTGGTCGCTCTGGTATATTTGATAATAATTGTACAACAATATAGTTTAAGTTATCGGAAATGTTATACACTAGCCACACAGAAAGATATTAATTAGTTTATTATATTGTTTTAGGAAGACGGCATGGCTACACCAGTGCAGCGGACCAACCAACAACTAGCATCAAATATTAATGCAAGAAATCCAAACTATCATCAGTTGGTACTAGCCTTAAATTGATTAAGGTCAAGGATATATGTAGTACTATTACAGAATATATGTATTAAATAGAGATGCAATGTCTAAGAAATTTTTGAGGCTCCAAGGTGCCAAGTCTGAAGCAAGAGCAAGCAAGTTGTTGAATGGACATTGTTAGTTTTATAAATTATTTGCAGATACTAGCAGAGACTAGTCTCTGCTAGTATCAAGTAATGTTAATTAAGATTTATGTGCAGTACTTGCTTTTTCTAACACTAACTTTCTAGCTGCTTTCATGTACGCTACTACCCTTATTATTGAATAAAAATAAAACATATGTAAAATATAAATCTTTTTATTATTAAACACAACCTGCATGTTTACTTATCCACAGCCTACCATTATTACCTTGTCTAATACAGATATTAAACTATGGTCTACTGTAGCGTGGGGCTTCAACATGTGGCGCTCTCGGAGCCTATAGCATTTAAGTATAGCAAAACTCCTTCGAAGTGGAACTTTTACCACACTTTCCTTCATTATTTTATGTTGATTGTCATTTTCTGTATCCTCTTCGACCTGAAATGAATACATATTTTTATTTTACAAATCTGTACAAGAAAATAAGTCTTAAAAGAAAACCTTTCTTAATGTTAGTAGTTGGTACAATATCGTAATAATATGGTCCTACATTGTTCCAAAATTGGCTACATTGTTGGTAATCCTTAACTAGGTATAAAAAAAATGCAGCAGTACATAGAATATAAATTATAAACTTACACCGTGTCCAAAAAGTTCAAATACAATTTGGAGGTCTTATAACTTTTTTGTACGAATAGTTATTGTAGTGAAATCTGTATTTTATTAAAGCTATACTAATATACAAAATATGCTGCAAATATTTTGGACTAACTCCACCTCTTACCTATTTTACTAGCTGACTACATTTTTCAACTCAATCTCACGCGGCACGCACCGCTTTCAAGGTTATTTCGTCCCAAATATGCTCGATATCTTTTTTTTCACTGTCCATATTTGCTATTTTATAATAATGTGACCTACAAGTGCCTACAAGGCATGTAAAAACATACCAAATCAATGTAATAAACGCAAATCTGGAGAATGGAGTGGCCGTTTACTTTCGGCAATATAATCATCGAAATTAGCTTTTCTCAAAGCTTGAACAACGTTTGGACTGTTTTGAGCACAATTTTGTGAGAAAATAATTTAATTTTTATTCCTAAACACAGTTTTCAAATTTTCAGGAGCGTTTTTCGACGAAAACCCCTAATTTATAATTTTCATTATTAATGTGCGACTTTATCGGTAAATATAACGAAATTTGGCCCCACATATTTAACTAAACCCCACACTACCACCAATAGTTCCCTCTGGAGTCTGGGAACATTAACCTCATAGTTTAGGCTGTTTTTTATACTTGCTGCTCACAAACGACCGTTTTGAGCATTGTAAGGCTATTTTAATTCAATGAGTTTCTCGTCAGAAAATCAACTCCTTCCTGCGTGCCAGGAATGTATTGAGTTGGATTATGTACTCTAATTTTCTCGATTGCTACGGAAAAACGATGAACTTCACGTTTATTGTAGCTATGATATCCAGGATCCACCTCCAAAATACCACGTAAGGATCTCCTCAAAATTTTCAGATCGGCAGTTGATTTTTGGATAAAGCGGCTTTTGTCCTCTAAACTCGCACTCTCACGATATTTAGTATTTTAATGGTTCTAGCTGCGTAGCTGACCAGATTTTTTCCTGTCTTCTAAAGAGGAGCTATTTTAAAACCTTCTCATTGTTGTGTAAACGAGATTGCGTTTGATTCCAAAAAGTTTTACCGCCTTGAAAAAACACCTTTGCAGTCGCCATTACGAAATTTTGTACTAAATTGTTAATCGAAAGTACTTCATTGAAGAGTGAAGACAAATTTCAAGTCCTTGGCGTTTTTTACTATTACATTATGTTCAAGTTAACTTATTCTTTAGATTAATTTATATTAAATGGATGGCCTGCAGCCTGTATGCCTTCAGGGTCAACTCAATAGTAGATTGTTTGACAAGGGTCTAAAGTAGGCCATATTACCACGAGGTGGTTATTTTCCCGAACAAAGTGAGGGAAAATTGTTCGAGTGGTAATATGGCTTTTAGACCAGAGTAACGCATACTATTTTTCACTTCGATTGCGAGAAAATAAGATAAAAATACTTATTATTTACGCACAATAACTAAACTAAGGTTAAATTATGGTTTAACTTGACGGTCTTTTAATTTTTTTAACTTCTTTGACATAGATACAAAATATAAACACCGCGAATAAATGCCACAAACGACGGTATAATTAGCTCTTTAAAGTAGCTATTAGACATTGCAATTTGTAGGGTCCAACCTGTCGGGTTGGTAGGTGTAATGGTACTTAGGGAGTAGGAGTCCCGATCTAGGGCGATCGGCAGTGCCCCGACACCCGTAGCTGTTTATGGAGGTCGTTAGAGTTATTTTACCTTTTTTATTTATAATTTTAGCCATTTTCTACACATTCCGTCTGGTTTTTTATTTAAAATAAAAGTTAAATTGTGTAGATTCGCTGATAATTAATATATTTATCTAGTTTTGTATTTAAATTATAGAAGGGTTGGGCAGATGAATTTAGATTCAGGCAGCTCGAGCGGTCATTTAAATATCTATAATAAAAAACCAGTTTCAGATTTTATTTAATGTGCACTGTTATGAGTACTATCACCGTGTTTCACCAAATACATTTTTTAGATGTTTTGAAGGCATCTCTGTAAACGTCGAGCTAGGGTCGGTAGGGACGATTTGTTGGTGAGGTAGGGTCGGTAGGGGCGATTTGTAGGGAAAGTGTAATAAAGTGCGTTGGGGCCGACAGGAGTTGGACACAACCGATTGGGCCCTACAAATTGCCATGTCTAATAGCCGTTTAAACAGTTTAAACTCGCTTTAAAGCGCTTCCAAAAAGGAAAGCGCTTCCAAGTAGGAACTAAAACACCTCACGTTTTGAGAAATAAATTGCGTTTCCTCATTGGTCGATTTTAACATTGCTGTATTCTGATTGGTTTATATTAAATACAATGTTTTTTTAAGGACTTGAATTATTTACACAGTACACGCACCAAAAAAGTATCTAGCGTTCCTATTAACTTCGATATGTGTGTTGTGATTGGTGGATTTAATATGGTGAAGTGTTCCGATTGGTCAATTTAAAATGTTTTGTAAATCATAAATATGTATACATTTTAGCCCTAGAGGCTAAATGTACTACTTTAGTCCGCCTTGGTAAGCATAATATGACACACTTTTTGAGCATGAGAAGTGAAAAAATATGTGTATTCGAACTTATTGGACAGGGTGTATATAGGTATGTCATATACAGTCGCCATCATTCTACATGCACTTTATCGCCTTGACAATATAGGCGTTGTTCAGATATTTGTGACCACACCGATATACCTGATGGCGAATTTATAAAGGAAAAGTGTGACCTAGGCCTCCGGTACCCAGGGCTGAGATCGAACCAGCGTCTTCTGCATTCGCAGCAGACATTATATAATGAGTTTTTAAGGTACGCACCGTTCCCAGTGCACCTACACTTGAAAGTAACGTTATTAAGGTATATGTATAATTGTAGACACAACATTACTCTAACTAGGTTTAAATATATTTGAATACAAGATAAATAGGTATTTACTTACGTTGAAGCGATCTTCACAGCGATAAAAAGTCGTAGTCTTCTCATCATTTTGCACCATGGTTTACAAGTTTTCACGTCTTTCGGTAGATAAAAAACACCTTATTGGGTGCACTTATTATATTGTTCATGCACTTTGGCACTAGGGAATACCCGTATACAAGGGTTTTTTAGTTTCATCCATGGTTTAAGCGAAAATAACTTTGAAATATTTGAAACACCAACTGAAGTAGGAACTAATCTCATACTAACTTGATACTAACCTAAAAAAATTTGTGAGATGTGTCGTCATCACAATCTGTCATTTTCGCGCCAAAAATTATGAGCGTTTCAACCGCTCAAACTATTTTAAGATTTTCAATTTTTTTATTATTAAATAACGAAAAGCTTTTTGAATGAATTTTTGTTTTTCCTAGTGTTAAAACAATGTAAACAGTTAAATAAAAAAATAAAATTAATTCATGCATGTACTCAATTGAAGTGAAAATTTAGAGTGTAAAACTCGTCCATAAAACCCATTTTACACTCGACTTTATATCAATGCTCGCTCGGATGGATAAACGCCTCGCTTAAAATGGTGCGTTTTATGCACTTGTTGTATAATCTACTATTTTGCAATTAAGTCCGATTTCGCGCTCGAGTTTTCCAGATTTAAGATTTTTTTTTTGAATGAAGTCGGTTCTTTTTTGTTTAAAATTAGTTTCATATTATCATTCAAGGGTTTTCTTATGCTTGGTTTATTAATTTTATTATGGACGATAATGGACCAATAATAAGAAATAATAGAGTTTTTCCGGAAAGAGAAGTGTCGTGGTTTATATGGGAGCTCATACATTCTAAGACATTTCTCTTCAGAAAAATATCAGGTTTTCTCGTAGTAAACACAGAAATTCTTGAAGAAATCGCGAATTATATCTGTTTGTGATCCTCCACTGGTATAAATAATGGCGTGGAGGGTAACAAAAAATGTAGAGAACCTGGGTTTACGAAAGGTTTAAGACCAAGCCGTTTGCGCAAAACCATTTCAGCAATTTAGAAACTTCAGATCTTAAACATGACATGACATGGGCTATGGCTAGTGTGTCTATGGGTCGTCTTTTGATTGGGCATTTGTTTGTGGCAGCGCTCCGGCGCCGGCGCCAGAACGCGAGCGAGAAGTACGCGGCGGACCCGGCGCGGGACCTCAACCTGCGCTTCGCGCGCCCGCGCCACCGCCAGCCGCCCGCCGCCGCCGTGCACTCCAGGTACTCTACTGGCTCCTCATGTTACGTAGGGTAGGCATACGTGGTACAAAAATGCTGGTAATCCATTTGGTATTGTATTCTAATTATAAAAAAATATTTTCGCGTGAAATTAATAGTACATTATTGTCGAGGAGGTGAAGGAGCACATTGCTGGCTGAGTATTATGTTTAAACGGACGACCTTATTGGGAGTCCGTTTAATTTAATACGAAGCCAGCAATGGCTCTTCACGCCGAGTCAAATATAGTGCTTTTCTCAAAAATGATGCAGTAAAACAAAAATAGGTACATTGAAAATAAGTTTTATTAAAAATTTACAATTTATAGGAGACATCAATTATTTAAAATTAAATGTCATGTTGGTACAATTATTGAATGTTAAATTAACTGATTTCCCAGGAAAGCTAATGCTAGTTTGTTGTATTTCGGCCTGAGTATTTGTTATGGATGTTGGTAGATTAGTGTCATTTTTTGGAGAATCATGGCGGGAGGCAGGCGGGCTAGGCGTAGGAATGTTGGCGCTAGACGTGGATGGCTGAAACTTGAAACAATTTGATATGTTTGATTGTTACTGTTGCTTTTGACTTTTGTGGTGAGAGCTGGATGGCTGGTTGTGATCATTATCAGTATTACATTTGATATTTTTATTTATTTGAGTATTTATTTCTCTTTTGCTTGCCTTAGATTCTTCTATATATCCTTCGGCTACTTTATCGGATTTCCATCCTCCATGGCGTTTCAGCGACATCAAATTTGCTCCAGAATCTGCTAACAATGTTGCTGATGTGCGCCGGAAGCAATGACCCGTGTAGTTTTCGCTAGTGGCTAAATTAAGAAAGGTGGCGATGTCTTTGGGAAACTTGGATATTTTATGCCTACTCATAACTTGGTTATGGCATTTACCATTTCTATATTGTAAAAAGAATTTGTCGCAGGTTGTTGAAGCCGGCCGCAATGCTTGGTACTTCTGAATTATGGGGAGATATTCGTTCTTCACCACAAAAACTCTATCTAGTTTTGTTTTAGTATCGCGTAATTTCACCCACATCTCATCATCATGACAAGTCACGTCCTTGATTGTTAAGTTATAAAGCTCGATACAACGACAAGCGCCATTTACACCTAAAATAAGTGCCACCTGCAACAAAAAAAACATAACTTTAATAGTAGTTTATGTAACTGTTACGTAATAAGGGTCCTTAAAACATGAGTGTGGTTTTATGAAATGAGCCGCAGGCGAATTTCATAATAAGATCACACGAGTGTTTTAAGGCCTAATTACGTACAGTTGCATACACTGCTTTATCTACACTCATATTATATATATTAAATTAATTGTTCGGAAACCATAGAATGACCGCCATTGTACCGTCGTGGCCTACTCGATTGTGCCGGCGCTCGCGCGGGACCAATCGAGTTGGCCATGGCGGTAACATTATGTTATCAAATTCGATGTTCCAAATTTGAAACTCATTGCTTAACAATATTTGAGCATGCATAGTTAAAATTACGTTACTGCCGCAGATAAGAAACTTATCATAGTTAAATCGTTTGTTGTAATGCTTGTCATTGTCTACGGTTTTTGAACGCATTTTAGAGTACTTACAGTATGAGTGTAGATAAATAAAATAACCTATACGTTTATATCTATCTAGTTTTTGTTTCTAAACAGATGTTGTTAAGCTAAAGTAAACCTTGTTTATTACACATACCTTTGTCACTAGATACATGTCGTCCGGAGCATCATTTAAAAACTTTGCGATATTTTCAGTTGTAAAAATTTGAGATTTTTTTCTCTTGAATCCGTCAGACTGTCGTTTTAGCAAAGCAGTCAAATTTGAGTAACTTTTAATATTAATGTTATGTTTTATATTTACTGTAAACTTTATCATAGAGTATTTTGCCCACATAGTAGATGGCATTTTTGTTTTAGAAAGTTCGCTGAAGTAAGCCAGAAATACAGTTTCTGAAAATGATGAAGCTTGCTTTTCTTCTCGCCACTTCATAAATTCTTCGTACGCCTTCATATATTTGTCCTTAGATTTGGCCGGAAACAAATGATTCATTGTAGAATTCGCCTCTTCTCTTAATTCTGGAGGCGTATATTCCATACCTTCGTCACTTGAAGTAGAACTCATTTTCTTTAAATAAATATCTTCAGTAGCAACGTATTTATTTAGGTAGTAAGGTACTTATAACATTTTCACAGAAAAAGTAAAAACATTTGTTTTGCCGCCTTTTTATTTTTTTAATATTCATAAGAAGTGTATTTTTCTGCCGAAAATACGCCAATCTATTTGAGACGGTTAAAAACACGCGGTACTAACATTATAAATAATTGATACTTATTATCTGTTTTGGCTGTTGCCATCATGTTCCATAGCCGTTTCGACTTTTTTAAAAGTTTGTACCTCGACAAAAATGGAATTTGTATGCAACATTGTTGTCGCGAAATCGAGACTGCAATTTCTTTAACTTTTTAATTTTGTATTTGACCATAAACTACGCACTTCTCGACCTAAATTGTATCCCGAAAAGTTGACTTTGCCTGACATTTTTGAGAAAAATTGGTTTAATATGGAGGGCTGGCCGGCTGGGATGACGTGTCCCATACAAGAAAAAAAAAAACGATTTTAAAGAATTTTTTCTCCAACATTTTCTTACTCACAATACGATACCTATTAGGGGCTTAAACGGATCACCAGTATTTTTGTTACACCCTGTAGTTTGGCCGGGGACTGTTTTACTTCAAGCATAGATAGATAATCATACCGTCTCTTTTTTACGCTAGTACTCTAGCTACAAAAAATGGATGATTATAGCTTATTACTTCCGCTGTTACTGCACTTTATGACACGCCATACTACATGTTGATTCGCCGATCGATTTTACCAGCTTTGTGATTCAAGAGAAATATCTTAAATATCATATCGCGTTCATAAGTGCATACCCAATTTATCAATGAATTCATTCATAAATTGGGTATGCAATTATGAACCCGATGGTACCTTTTACTTAAATGTATTACCGAGCGACCGCAGCGAAGCGAAGTCCTTTAAGTTCTTACAGACGACTGTCTACTGAAACGTCCGTGCATTTCGTTTGTTTTTTTGATTTTGAATGTTTGTTTCGCGATAACTTTAGTAATTTTTTCTGATCTTCATGAAATTTGTTGGGGTCGTAGTGGAGATAAATATAATTAGAGAGTTTTTATATGAGCTGGATCGATTAAGGGGTTATAGAGCTAGAAGGTGTAAAAGCGATCTTAATAAAGGTCTCGTTATAATGGTCAACTTGTTTGCAAGTACTACTAGTTATAGTCTAAGGATTTCAAACATCCAAATGTATAGAGAGGTACTTTTAATTTGTCCGAATTCAAGAAATACATTAAGGACGCGTGTAGATGATGCCGTCCCCGCGCCGTAGCCGTAGCGCGGGGACGGGCGTGACGCGTCTCGTATACACGGCGCCGTGTACCTGGACACCCGCCTCGAGGTAATACAACACTGACATCATGACATGACATTACACAGGAGCGGGTCCCGCGGCGTGGCGCTGCTGGCGTCGCCGCCGGGCTCGGGCGCCTCCTCCCCGTCCGCGTCCCCGCCCCCCGCGCCCGGCCCCGCCCCCGCGCCCCCGCCCCCGACCGCGCCCGCGCCGCCCGAGCACAACGCCGCGCGGGCCAGGAGGTTCCGGCCTCTGTCTATCGCGCCATAGGTCAGTATCAAGAACGCCAATGACCGCCAGTCACGCCATCGGCAACACTCCTGACGCCACCGACGTCAATAGCGGTCCATTCGACACTCTATGACATAATTACCACTCCTAGAACCTTTCTTTATTGGAATTATTAATTAGCTTATCTATCTTTTGGTTCTGGCGTTAGCGGCATCACTTTTTTCGTTTCGCCATCTGGCGGTCAAAAGATTAACACCGTTAATGTCCATTGTATCGCCACCGGGGGAATATAAACGGTGGATTGTATAAATAGGTCAATGAGGGCGACTACCGAAACTGCTGACACTACGCGAAAATTGTCTTAGGAGACCTGTCCTAGCTTTGCAATGAGGTCTTCCACGATTGAGTTTTTAACTAGATGGCAGCACCTTGGCGATAATCATGTTTAATTTTTTTTTTGTATTGGTGGATTTTGACAGCTGCTGTCAATTTTTTTATTTTATCGTATGGCTACATGTCACTGGATTTAGATAGGCATTTCTTCTCCGGGGAAGGACTGGGAAAGCAGATGATGAAGAAAATCCAGTGAGTGCTGCGAGGTCCAGATGGGACAGCGCAGCTGCCAAGTTTGTTACTCTTTTAGCACCACCCGGGGATCACGTGTAGGGTTGTATAAGGTGTTTCCTACGGACGCAGAGTAACATTGATCCCCATTGTGACATTTATAGATTATTGAACAAAATGAAAGCGATGAAACCTTAATTTTGGTAAATCGATCTTGTTTTTAACTGAAATCAAGTATCTTACAAACCAACCCAGGAAAGAACACTATAAAAGCCATAATTGAAATTCCCGTAATATAAACTATCCTATGTAAGGACATAGGATCGTTTATATTAGGGGACGGCCCCGGGTCTCAAATAATCTGTACTTAATGTCATCTTACGCTTCAAGCGTAAACAAATAACAAACAGACTTTCTTTTCTCATTTAAAATGTTTCAAGTATAGAAAAGAATTGTCTTTTATTGCATATTAATTCAATAAATAATTTATAGTAAATTTTTTATCATTTTTCAGGACACCACAAACAGCTGTGACACAGCAGGGGATTTCTAAATACTAACACTAACGTATACACAGTATATTGTTGTAAACTCTGAGATTGACGAGATTCTACGACAAACTCAAAACCTATACAGTCAAGTTCATTCAGACAGTGGTCAATGTCTGCGTCAAACCAGGCTATTGTATGGAAAAACTGTATTTTTGGTATCGTGTAGATATTTATGAGCTTGACTGTACTAGAGACGAGACGAGCTGTGATACCGGTATATGATGTTGATACCAAGGTATAGCGATTGACGGATTATATGACTAGTGTTTCTGTTTCAGTGTTAACTTTCTTAGACATTTATATGGGTCTGATATAAATAATTACGCGCGTAAGTTAATTATTTGTTCACGTTTTGTCAGAAAAAATGACAAATAAAATGTAGGAATAAACTGGAGACTTTGCAATGTGACACTTTTAATATAAATTTGACGTTTACTATTCACTCTTTGTCACTTGAAAAATTGGTGCAGATTTGGCGTAGTTTGACTATATTACTTTTCTAGGGTTGTTACAAATATCTTAACATGCAATTTATCGCATTGACAATAGAGGCGTTGTTCAGATATTTGTGAGCACCTTTGCCGCTCCGATATATCTGATGGCGCCTGTACTCATGCCTATTCTCTTCAAGTGTAATAGACCCTCTCTGACCTTACATGTTTTCAACAAAATTACTTCCTATTTAGATTTAAAAAACACGGAATAACAAACAGTAGTCATGTAATTTATCAAAAACACTGTTATTTAAGAGTTATGCTACCGATTATGGTAAAAAAAGTTAAAATAATAAAATTGTGATTGACGGAAACCTCAATTTAGAGTAAACCTTATGTTATTAATGTTAATTAATAGCTTAATAAGGGAATTGAGATTGCCACCGCTTACGCTATATTTAATATATAATTCCTATTTATCCTTATATCCAAACATCTGTTAATGTATGTATCTCTCTAACACACATACATGTGAGTTGACGAATAGGGACAAATATTTAAACTGTTTCTGAGTGCCGCCAATTCATTTCGTGTATTGGGTTTGCAAAGTGTGCTTGCGTCACTTTACTACGATTCTTTTTCCATATTAAGGGAAGACGCAACGCGACTGATTGGGCAAATATCGGTAACAAAGCACGGAATGAATAGGCGCTATACATCATCTTTAATGTTCGTTTTACACTATACAAAGTTGCTTTTATAGCTGACGCCATTGTCGTGTATAGACGACGATGGCAGCCAAAAAGAGTTGAGTATTTATGCAATATTTTCGTACTATCGCTATCAAATATATCGGAGCGACTAAGGTACTCCAAAATATCTGAACATACACTTTATCGCGTTGACAATAGAATGTTCAAATATTTGTAACCACCTTGGCTGCTCCGATATATCTGATAACGAATGTAAATGCTATGACAAAATGAGCGGCGTAGCATAAAATCTACTTTGTTGATAAAAATAATATAAATCTGTACATGCATTCTTAAACAACAATAATTAAAAATAATACTTGTTATTATTAATTAAATATAGCATATGCGTTTGGTGAGTAAGAGGCTATAAAAAGACTATTTGCTAGAAGTGGCGTTGCAGCGTATTAGATACATATCAAAATTAGCAATCAGATTTTATTTATTAACAATTTATTATTATTCTTCAAAAACCATAGAATAATAATTTATATTAATGAACACAAATATTTAAATTCTGGCAATTCACGAGTAAAATTAGCAATACAAAGCTTAACCCACTTCTAGTAAGACCTTTGTATATGGAACTATGTATTTTGCACTGTGACACAATGTTATAGGTAATATTATATGTAGTTAGGTCTTGTCTTTCCAACATATATTGTATGGAATAAGCCATTGGCTATGATTTGTAAAATAAAAAAGATCATTTGACTAATGAAGTCGAGTTTTCGAATTATTTAAGAAAACTGTAAACTATTGCCAACTTATTTAAACTGCTTGCTGTTTTCTAATAATTTGAAACCAATATTAAAATATTTGCATGAGACATCATTTTTAATTAAAAGAGCTTATTTAGGTGCATACAATGACGTTATATTCTCAATTGCGTCGTTTTAGTTGTGAATATTCTATAAAGTCTATGCAGTTCACAGTTGCAATTGGAATGCAGTTAAGAGCGTCTGTATCTTTCTCTGTGCATAGCAGACATTGCCTATCTTAACAGAATATTTTTGCAACTTAATTAAATTTTGTAATTCATAAAAACAGTTTTTCTTCTGTTATTTTTGCTTGTCGTGGTATCACGTCATGCTCAATAAAAGGGTTAACTGTTGATATGCCAGTTTTACTTTACCCTTTTACAAAGGACTATAACAAATATTATAATAACAAAAGCGGCGCTGTTGAGTTTTTTGGTCATGAAAACACATTATTTATTAATATTATATATTTGTGAAATAAATACTTGCATATACTCTTTGAGAATGCTGTCGGCATTTCAAGATGTTACTTTTTATATGCAAGTACTATGTTTACAAAATCTGAACATGTATATAGCGTTTAAATTTAATTTAATTGGCTTATTTAAAATTTAAGACTTATCGTGGGCTCATTATTTATTTGACAGGTGCTAGATTTGTATAGCCTAACTTCTTCGTCGAGAGTTTTGACAGTATAAAATGTCAAATCGACCATTTTCCTTGAGCTGTTGACTCGGTGTCCATATTAACCCCTAGTCTGGTCTCTTTCGCGCGTACGTTAATAGTTATGTGGTTGAGATGCATATTTTGAATAAAGAATAATAATTGTATGCTAAATTTAATTTTAGGTGCTACTGATTTAAAAATCATGACAGTTGAAATGACAGTTCTTTTAACGAAATATGTACAGAGAGGTTTGCTTTAATATTTAAAAGGGGAGACTTATTTATTTAATTTTTTTTGTGACTTTTAATAAAGTCGGTCGTATTTATTTTTAATTACAAGGCGTAATGTTCAAATTAAATTGTTATTATCAAATTGTTACTTAATATCTATCGTGGCTTAAGAGTGAATATATTATTAGGAGATTTCGAATAAACACTTTCTTAAATAATGGTAAGCGTTGCTTTTGAATGAACTGAGGGGCTCGAATGTTTTTGGGAAAGTCGAAAATTCGAACTTTCGTTTGTAGAAAGTTGGATTTTGGTCGAAAATCCAGGGATGAGTACTGTGCATCCTTTGTGAAGGAGTGTATAAAAAGTTATTTTTCAAATGAATTTTGAAGGGATTTCGCTACTGTGGTTATTAAATGTATCTCAAGGTATCGATGTTGCACTTTTATTATTTTAATGTTAAATAAATAATATTAAAGTATTTATTTCAAAAAAGCATTTAACTTAATTTTTGATGCATTTTAAACTATTATTTTCAAATTTATCATTTCGAAATGCAAATTTTAATTTTGAAATGAGAAAAATAACTTCTTTCAGTTTTTTATTTCACACATCTTTGATTTGTTTTTAAATACTTTAATATTATTGACTCGATCTATACATATGTATAAAATGGATATATAGTAATTATACGTAGATGCCATTAAATTCTAGTCTTGCTGCGTAGTCTTAGAACAAGAATATATGTAATAATTAATTAATACAAAAAAGATTTAGTAATTAATTATAATTATGATATTAAACGAGAGAAAAGGTTGACGCACGTGGATTATTTTACAATGGCAACTCTGAATAATGTTGCCAGTGTGGAAAAGTCCGAAAAATGTTGCTGATTTAAATTCGCTTTTGAAAAAGCACTCGGTGCTCGAAAATGAACTCATTTGTTTCGGCAGATAACTAGTAACTACTTGTGTATCCAAAAAAATATCTTCTTTTGTATGGCATTCCAAAGTAAGGCTTACAATACTTGTAAGGCTTACAATATTTGACAGATTTAACAACGGCGTTTTTCACACAAAATCCTAATGGTAATGGTATACTCACCTGTGCCTTATAAAGGATATACAATACATTACAAATATTCTTTATAGCACACCGCAATAAAATAAAACAGTATTACACAGATTAAAAGTAGAGGCAGTCAACAGGCGGTGTTATCGCTAGAGAGCGATCTCTTCCAGACAACCTTGGGGTAGCGAACGATATAAAATAGTAAATAGACGTTTTTTCTATTTTTAAAATATAGGAGTGAACGTTTATAAATTTTGAGATCCGCTACAGATGAGTTCATTACGCTTTACCTCATTTAATATATGAAATTAGTATATTTCATATTTAAAAATATCACCCCAAATATCTGTTTCTAATTGCCTTGTTATTTGCCATGTCATAAATAGTCTACAAAAATATAACTTTTTTTCTCGAAATCGAAAGTTTTCTTGTATCTTTCTCTTTCGGTAACAGAGCATACCGCAAACTTCGAAAATCGAAATTAGCGTATCTCCATCGCTTTCGCTCGTATATAAGCAAGTGCGATAGATGGGGAGATATCGAAATTTCGATTATGACGTACGCGGTAGGCCTGCAGTAATATGTTTAAGACGTTTATGACCTAAAAGCTAGAAAAAAAAGTTATTAATTTCATATAATGAATGTGGTGTGGCAACACCGAGGCATTACAATTCTAGTCTATGGCCGCTTCCGTCTCTTAAATTTTATCATTAAAAAATGAGACATTATTTTTGTCAAATGTATAAAGAATGTTAATAAGTATAGGGCTCTTTTTTAAAGCATCGTCCGAGAGCGTTTTTTTTCGGACGCACGCTCGGTTAACTTTTTATTTTGCCATATTTTTTTACATTTACCGAAATATGCACAATAAAATTTTAATAAAAGGTAATTTGTCCTTTCATTATTGTTTTATTTATTTTTTACTAGCTGACCCGGCGAACTTCGTACCGCCAAATACATTTTTTTCGTTTCTCCACTACTTTAATAATTATTCTGTTATTCGGGGCGGAGATAATTCCATAAAATCAAACATCATTAAAAGAGGTTCACCCGTTCTTGAGTTCTAAATGGTGTAACTGACAAAATTAATTTAGTTTGGGTTAGCGCATTGTTATCGATGTTAGTCCAATATGACTTTGAACTTCGATGCCGTTAACGTGTATATACACTTACGGTCGATGTCGCTACACGTCACCCCCTGACGTAAGCAGTGAAGTAAGCGTCGATGGCTCAGTTGGTCAGAGCAGTCGGACCGGTGTTCCGAAAGGTCGCAAGTTCGAATCTTGCTCGACGCGGAAAAATTTTCTATTCTTTCAATTATAAAATTGAAACTACTTCATTGACTAGCAAGTGGGCACTTGGCTCATTCGATAGTGCTCATCGAGCAGTGCCAACAAAATGGTGGTAGCCACACGCAGACCTGGCATTTTAGGTTTTTTTTTAAGTAGATGAGTTCTTACGAATGGTACAAGATTTGTCTTCTACTAGGTAACTTTATTTCAATATTTTTTAATAAGGTTCATATGGTTGACAGTTTTTGGAATGCAACCACAAAGGATTTACTTGCGCGTTGCCTACACTTTAAGAACCTATACATTGCTTTTTTGAAGAACCTCATAATGATAAGATGCTCTCAGTCGCTCCCGTTACAATACTGATGTTGTTATCATGTTGGCATTAATGTCCAATGACGACATTACTAACTTGATCAAAAGGAGATGCATTCACTTACTTTGACTTCTTTTTCAGCCTTACTTTCTCAGACATGGCCGAATTGGCCCCAATATTCACAAGTCCTTTGAACGCCATACGCCATGCACAAAAAGTGACACACGCCAAGATCACGGACGCAAGCGAGCCAATATAAACCTTACTTGAAGGAGTTAAGATTACTTTGACAGCGTTCGGTATAGCACTGATAGGTGTTTTTGTCACTGTGGGCACGACTATTCATGACACCTTTCGATGTTCTAGGCGTCCAAAAGGATATAAAGTTTTGTAGGAGAACGAAGTATAAATAATACATTTCAGAGAATAATATCTATGCTTTTATTTACAAAATCAACAATAAAAATAATTATGGCAAAATTTACATCAATTATCATATTATTTTATACATTTTATAATACTATTATAATATATACAAACAATGGCGGGAAACAATTTAAATTTGTTCAGCGGATCTACCTCTTCAGCGCTATCTACCTACTAGTAACTTGAAACGAAATGGAATCCTGATTTTGTAAAATGATCGACGTCATATCACGACGCAGAAAAATCGTCGTAGATGCCCCTTAAGGTGCAGTTCCGAGCTAAGCGACACTGACGCCACTAACGCCGCGTTAGTATCGCCGTGACAGAGCGATAGTACAAGGTTATATAGAAATACATGACGGCGTGTACGAACACGGCGATACTTGACGCGGCGTCACTGCCGCCGTGTTCGTACACGCCGTCATGTATTTCTATATAACCTTGTACTATCGCTCTGTGGCGGCGATACTAACGCGGCGTTAGTGGCGTCAGTGTCGCTTGGCTCGGAACTGCACCTTTAAAACACCCAGTGTTTAAATCGAAGCTGGATGCGTAGTCAATAAATCATTAAAGTACATATATAATAGATAATCATTAATAGATCACAAAAATCGATATCTAACCCTAACCTCACCTAACCGCCTAAGACCGCTATACGTGACAGTGTAAAATACACATCATTCTTTCGGATAAGGTTTACTATTGACAGTTTTATGAAACATTCGTGGCATTAGAAAATGGCCCCCAATACTTTTAATATTATTATTCCATTTAGATAAATAATCAAATTCATAAAATAAAGGTAGACAAAGTGTACTTTGTCCGGAAATCCTTGACGTCTATAGAAGTCGTGGTGGGTGCCTTCGGGGTTCGATTTTTCATTATCGTGATTAGACGTATTTGGCGTTAAAATTGTTTAACCATATAAACAAGTTAAATATGGTTGTATAACAAACGAAGATCAGATGCCTAATTATTACATTTGAAGACAAATAAGAATCTTATTCAACAAACAATACAATAATATGTCTACTACGTTCCCAAAACTTAACAGAATAGTACTGCTATCTCTGTCACTCTTGCCGCGCGTCGTGCGACGACAGATCGGCGTAGCTTGATATATAATGATAATATTGCGGGAGTCGGGTCAAGTACAGTCGCCATCAAATATATCGGAGCTGCCAAGGTATTCAAAAATATCTGAACATGCACTTTATCGCCTGGACAATAGAGGCGTTGTTCAGATATTTATGACCACTTGGCTGCTCCGATGTATCAGATGGCGACTGTACCTTAGTTTTACTTTTATGCTGTATGAATTTTGTACGAAATAAAGATGTGCTAGCCGTACTGTTGTAAATTATGCAATCTAAACATAACAACTACCTACCTAAATGTAAAAATATATCTATTTTACAATTATTGATAACTAAGTAGGTATGTACACTACATACATTTAATACATTGATAATCTCCTATAATTCAAAATCACCAATTACAATTGATAAGGATAATTATAAAGTGTACTTTTTTAACAAATTAAACAAAGAATGTAATGAAAGTATGGCATATCAAAAAATCATTATTACTGACACTTGTAGACAAACAGCTGGCTATGTCAGATATGGCACAATGAGAGCAACAAAACCCGTCTGGTTAGATTGCTAGATCCGGGCATCTGGATTAAGAATCATGTCGCTAGTCCGTGTTGTTAAAGAAGAATCTATAAAAGAGGAGTCCAATGATGATGGCTTAGTTATCAACACTTTTATAAAACAAGAGCCTATTGATATTTTGTGCTCAGATGTAGCAGACAATAATAAGCCTAAATCTGAGGGTGTGAGCGCAGAGACGGTTTATAAAGAGCTGAAGAGTTATCAGATTAAAGAAGAGTTTGTCGACGCAGAACAGGACCTTGAATCAGCCAATAACATCCAGGGTATGTACGTTAACATTATTATTAGGAGCCTGTAATGTCCCACTGCTGGGCAAAGGCCTCCCCCCGGTTTTTCCAGTCCTCCCGATTCTGTGCAGCATCCGGCCATTCCTTTAAATGAAAAATTAGAAGTCCAACTCATCTCGCCATCGCCGACGAGATCTGCCAGATTATAAATAAAATAAAAATAAAACAACCTTTTATTTCTGGGTGCAAAAAAATGAATCTAAAATAAATTGCAAACGTAGTCTAGGATAATTTAACCTAAATTTGTTGGGTAAAGAAACACACCACAACCCTCTTACGAGGTATAGGCCTCTTCCAGAGTCTTCCACCTCTCTCGATCTTGGGCCACCCATACCGAGTTGGCCCCCACCACCTTGACTATGTCATCAGCCCAGCGTGCCAGTGGCCGTCTTGGTTTCCTTTTACCATCAGGATTATACCATTACATTACTATCACCAATATGTAATAAAGAACGGGATACACAATCAGCCCAAAAAAAATAGCCCCACATAATGCTGTAAGAACGACTCGTATAGCAGTTTCTCTGACAGTCTTATTACGGTATAACACTGGACGGTTACAAATTTTCACGAGCCATATTACTACCAGAGGATACAGTGTTCTTTATTGATAGATCCGGGCATCTGGCAGTTTTAAATGGATGGAGGTCAGAGTGACAGACGAGCAAATTTTTTAAATTGGAAAATAGTTATACCGCAATAGGTAAAAACTACCAAATTTGACTCAGTTATAGAGGACAGGACCTATAAATAACATTAGAACAAAAAACATTGCGTATTATTCCGAAAACAAAAACAGCAGACGACAAACTGTATTACATTGTACGTCGTTTGGGACTTATTTCCCCTAACAGAAGTTTTTGGCAATGATATAATCTAATTATTTATATAATTTCTCATAATATTGCATCAAACCTAGACATCTATATAGGATTTGTTTTCTTAAAGTGGTTTGCAGTCTTTGACCACCACTTCTCAGCTACAAGATGGGACCGACTTTCGTTACTCTCATTATAGTGTCATATCTGACATAGCCAGCTCTCTGTCTATAAGCAATTACGGCGTTCAAACGCCAAGATCATAAGCGAAAGCGAGTCAATTTAAACTTAGTTGTACCCATGTTTTCATTGATAACACACGCCACAAATTGAGAGTTTTTGAACATCGACTAAGACATTTTTTTACACATCAATGTACAGGTTGTAACAAAAAAAGTGGTGAACCGTTTAAGGGCATAATTGGTATCATATTTTAATTATGAAAAAACTGAGAGAATGACGTGTCCTATACAAAAAAAAATATTTCACGTTCAAATTTTTTTCTCCTACTTTCTCTTACTCGGTAAACGATACTCGGATCAGATATATCGGAGCGGCCAAGGTAGTCACAAATGTCTGAACAACGCCTCTATTGTCAAGGCGATAAAGTGCATGTTCAGATATTTTTGAGTACCTTGGCCGCCCGGATATATTTGATGGCGACTAATTGATGTAGGTAACTTTCGTAACATAATAGAATTTATAAAATGATCTTAGGTCTCAACTATGCACAAAAACTGCAATTCAACTTATTCAACCCTCAAACGTTTTTGTCGCTGATGGAAGTGATGGAATATGCGCGACTTCAGGCTGTTTTGAAGTACAAAGGGTTATTTAGACTATTCTTGCAGATTCTATATAATTTTATAGTAAAAACTATAACAATTTGCGCTAGCACAAACTGTTATAGATAGACTTACTCTTTGAGGCGCCATAGTCGTCAATAGGCGACAATGGTTATAATTAAAAAAGTAACATCTTGAATTCCAATAAGTTTTACTATGGCACGTTTAGGTATGTCTATAAATGCATATTCTAGTAAGTAAATAATTGAATTTGTTTATAATTATTTCTTAGATAAACAAAATAAATATTAAAATATGGCGCATGGTTGACATTAAATGGCATAAAAAGAAAGTTAGTTCATCAAAAGACAAGTTTAACCTTGTCAATTATAGATAGCTGAAGTACATTATACAGTAGCTAGTTGGTAAAAGTGCGTCACATTCCTGACAAAATGTATGGAATTTGACATTGACCGTCAGTTTTGTGACGATTGCTAACCGGCCGTTAATGGTACACAGTTAAGTGAAAATGCCCGTCTAGATTAACAGACTTCATAACTAGGCGAATCCACACCTGACGCCCTGCATCGCGAGGCAGCTCGGCTAGTGTGGACGTGCCTTGCCCGAGGCATTGCGGCGAGGCATTCCGTTAAGTGTGGCCCGCCTTTTGGCAATTAACGCACGACCGTATCTCTTGGTCACGAAATATACTATCTTTAATAATAACATTTATTCTTTTACTTCATTTTCCTGATTTTCTTTACAAAAATCCATCGGCTCCCTCGAAACCATACTTATCTTTAAACTCTGGATCTTACTATCGCTCACTATAGTTACATCTTTCTTTATCTCACTATGATAGCGCTTAACATGGTTGTCTAATAAAGATTTTCTTATAGAAGTATAATCGCAGTGAACACATTTGAAGGGTTTCGCTCCAGTATGTATGGTTTCATGGCAAAGTACGCTATCTTTTCTGGAAGCTTTGTATTCGCAAAATCTGCACTTAATACCGTTACCGAGATGCATAATACCATAATGCCGCTGTAACTCATATTTATGCTTGCATGAGTAGTTGCAAGCGTTACATTTATATGCATAATGGCATTTCTGATGCATAACGAATTGACATTTGTATGTAGTTCGAAATTGGCAAATGTGACAAAAAAGTTGCATATCCGATAAGCTTCTTTTATTATGCAATGAGATCTGATCCTTAGTTTTTGTTGAAAAATCGCAGTTTATACATTTATAAGGTCTGTTATGGCTCCCTGTATGGTGCCTTTGGAAATGTCTTTGTACTGACGCTTTGAACTTTGAAGCGTATGCACACATATGGCATTGGAACGGTCTTTCCTTATCATCAGTTTCCAAAACTTGGATATTATTCCAATCGACGCAGTTCGGATCTAAATTGTACTTATTATGATTTTCCGGTTCATTAGGTATAAACTGCATGTTTTTGTCCATATACAAGTCAATTTCCGATACATTATCTTGAATTTTCTGGAATGACAAGTCAATTTCTGACGTTTGCATTTTGTCTTGTAATTCTTGTATTTGTTTCTGTTCCGCGCTGTAAGTATTTTTATTGCGCCTAGGATTAATGTAGATTTCATTATAATGATCAACTTTATGTTTTTTATAAGCACAAGTGTAAAAAGTCTCATATTCACAAAAACCACATTTGAGCGCATGCTCTTTCTTCATCCTATTTACATGTATTTTCAATCTCCACCTAGTTTTAGTTGAGAAATCGCATAATTGACACTTATTTGCCTTTTCCGTGACTTCATTGTGAATTTTCGCCAAATGTCTAGTTATATGACCTTCGAATTTGGTTGTAAATGGACATTTATCACATTTGAAAGCTTCAGTATCTTTATGAACCTTACTATGCTTGATATAATTGTGTCTGTAAGCCGTTTCGAAGTTGCAATCAACGTACGGGCATTTGAACTGCTTAATAAGCTTGTGTTTTCGCTTATGGCTGTTTAAATTCCACTTGTAAAAGGTTTTGTAATCACAGTCAGGGCACTGATGAAGACGTAGTGGCTTACCGTTGTCCATGGGGACGTCTCCGTTCATCTCATGGTGTCGGATGGCGATGTGCCGCTGCAGGGCTGTGGGGTACTTGGACCGGTAATCGCAGTTGGGGCAGGCGAAACCCTTACCCTGCTTGTGGCTGAGGATGTGCAGGTCTAGGCAGTTCTTGTAGGCAGTTCGGTAGTCGCATTGGTCACAGACGAGGTTCTTGAGCTGTTTCTTTGACCGATGTTTACGTTTGGTTCTAGAATTTAAATAAATAAAAATTAAATACTTTTACATTTTGGTTATACTAGTGCCCGTAAAAGACAAAGTCTAACTAACCCATATCAGGAAAACGACAGGTGTAGTTGATGTCACATATACAATCAAAACTGAAATGGAAATGGATTGCGCACACAATACGTAGCCAAAAAGATAAATAGTCCAAAGATATTACTATATGGTACCCCCGCGACGGAAAAAGAAGAAAGGGAAGACAGAAGAAAAGATGGGAGGATGATGTTAAAGAAATGGCTGGACCAATGAAAGATAGCCATGGACAGAAAATCATGGCAAATTCTATGGGAGGCCTTTACCAAAGGGCATACTGAAGAATGAAAACGTCTCGGATGTCAGGAACAAAATTATAGTGTAAATTAAATGTTAAGAGATTTGTTTGTTGTAAAAAAAAAATCAGTAATAAAGGCTTATTTTATATATTTATTTATAGTGCCCTTAAATAACGTTTAAGTCTAGATGACTTTGGACCTGAAAGAGAAGCAGGCAGGGGCATGAATATCAAATTTTACAACGGGCACCCTGTTCACACTCCCTCCTCCCTTAGTCTCTCAGTCGTCTCGCCTCCATGTCAAGCTTTCGGGCTAATAACCAGTTGTATGGAATTAACACTCTATGCTTACTTATTCCTCTACGAGTTCTACTTACTTTTCCAGATTTTCCTCGTCTATTTGCAGCCCATCCTCTCTCGCCTCCTCGACCTCCACCTTCACCCACACACTCGCAAACATACTCATCATGTCTTCCTTCTCCATAGTCATCTCTCTCTCTGACATGTCCCTTTCTTTGTTCTCTGCCATTTCTCCGTTCTCTGTTGCATCTTTTTCTGACATTGTATCTTCATTGTCTGTCATGTCATCCTTTTCTATAGTCATCTCTCTCCCTGGCATGTTCTCTGTGGTTTCACGATTATTTGTAGCATCTTCTGTTTCTGATGTCATATCTCCATTGTCTGTAATGTCTTCCTTCTCAATATCTTCATCTGAGGTATTGTTTATCTCTGTTTCCGAACTGTGTGACGACTCTGACATTGTACTGTAATAGAGTGAGAGAAGTTTAGTATTTTTTTTTACAAGGTTTCTTCTAATTTTACCTGGTCACAACAACAGGGTGTTTGTATCTGTGATCAAATATTACAAGTAAAATTTGACCCACTTTCCAATTTTTGATTGTGTTGAAATTTTGCATGTATATCGTATGACATTGCAATATAATGATGACATGGAGCTGATCTGATGATGGAGCTGGAAGGTGGCTATAGGAACTCCTCAACTACTCTCTACTCTTGAGGTGTGCAATAATAGTAGTTTATGTAACTGTTACGTAATAAGATCACACGAGTGTTTTAAGGCCTAATTACGTACAGTTGCATACACTGCTTGATCTACCTCCTCCACTATTATATATCCTAAATGAAGTGTTCGGAAACCATAGAATGACCGCCATTGCACCGCCATGGCCAACTCGATTGTGCCGGCGGTCGGGCGGGCGCGTGCCGTTGGTCGGGAAGGAGGACAGGATTTACATTATGTTATCAAATTTGATGTTCAGAATTTGAAACACATAACGTATCAATATATGAGCATGTAAAGTTAAAATTACGTTACTGCCACAGATAAAAAGCTTATCATAGTAAAATCGGTTGTGGTAATACTAGCCATTGCCTACCGTTTTAGAACACGTTTTAGAGGACTTTCAATGTGAGTGTAGATAAAGAGTATTTATGTTATGTTATGTTCAGTGATCGGAATTGGTAGTGCCATTTCGCGGGACTTCGGTGCGTAAGCTTAGTATGGATATAGTTTTTAACCCCGGGATTCGATATGAAAATTTAAAGTTTGTGTTTGGTATAAAAAATGTTTTAAAGAACCGTATGCCTAACGTAAGTATGAAAAATGTGGTTTCAGTTAGATATCGAACGTCAAAAGAAATAGATTGACGGTAGAAAATATTGATAAAAAATATGGTTTGCTACTATAATTTCAAAGAAAGTAATAATTTAATTATATTCATTTAAAATAATGATGTTGATGTTTCGTGTTTTATTTTATGATTGTATTATTGTTAATTGCGAAAAATATATTAAGTATATAAAAAATAATGCATGAAATGAAATAATAATTTAATTTTATACAATTATGTAATTACGAACTAATATGTAAAAATACTGTTTGTTTATTAAGGAATAAAAAGGCTATAATAATAATAATTGTAACTGTTAAACAAAAGTAATTTTAAATAAATGATGTATTTATAATGACATTTTTTTAACTTTTGCGTTTTGAAGCAAATGTTCTGTGAGAAATACGTCGAAGAATCTCAAGTCTTATCCATGTTATTTACAATGTTTAAGGTCATTCACCCGAAATGGCACTACCTATTCCGATCACTGGTTATGTTACTCAGTTATCCTGCCGTGTTTGGGCTCGTCGCATTCGTCTTGGTAAGCAGTTAGAGATTGTACAAAGAAAAGTACAGTGACCAATTAAAGCTTGTCACACAACAGAAATTTTTGAAAAAAAAAACTTGTAGTTATATATTGAAATGGATTTTTTACGGTATATTGGATTCGGATTTGAAAGTGTGCCCTATATGTAAGAACATTAGGTTTAAATTAGAAATACAATTATGAAGACTTTTCTAATAAAATTAATAAACCTCGAATTTATGGCTATTGATCCTTTGCACAGAGGAAAACCAAGGTCAAGGTTAAATTTTAGACCATCATTAGTATATAAATAGACTTCAGTAAAGTTATACCACTATTCTGATTATGATTAGGTACTGTATCATTTATTGGTCTGTCTAAAGACCTAAAGATGGGTACGGACTTGAGGCAGCCTCAGGTTGAGTCACGCACGGCTCGCCTGTTTTTTTTTATATACCACGATGGTGGCAAACAAGCATACGGCCCGCCTGATGGTAAGCAGCTACCGTAACCTATGGACGCCTGCAACTCCAAAGGAGTCACATGCGCATTGCCAACCCTTTACAAAAAGTAGGATTCACTGTGTTGACGGCTAAAGGAACAAGAAGGTCCCCTCATCGTCAACACACTGGGTCCTCTTTGAGCTCGTTGGCAACCTTACTCACCAGCAGGAACACAACACTATGAGTGTTACTCAAATTCGTATGCGTCTCATGCACCGTGCGCGAGCCGCAAGCCGCAAGGCCCACCTTTACAAGCTAAGTTAGAGGCGCTACACCCTTGGTTTGAATTCACTGCAGTGTGCTAAAAACCCATACACAATCTTGACAACAGTGCTGATTTTTTATCTGTATGCTGCAGTAATGTGGACTAAGTTTAGTGTGTTGCCTAGGGATGCAATACTAGCATTTTTTATATGGCCCAATAATGGTATCTCGGATTACCTATACATTAAATAGCGGTATTGCATTTCCGATGGTGCGCCTTACAGTTAAAATTGTTTTGATGAGATTTACGCGCGAGTCTAACCGCTTTAAACAATCATCGTCATTTAACGTTGATAACGTAGCATAATACAATTAAATATATTGTATGTTATACACTTAATACAAAGGACTCGTTTACATCAAGCGTTATAATAAAGATCGATATAATAAAAAGCCCGGTTCGGAAATCTGAGCCTGCGAAGTTTTCAGATGTTTCAAAGACAAGTATTTTACATTTAAAGGCGTCTGGTAGCTGGAACTGAGTTTCTATAAAGATTCGGGGCCGTCAAACACTGTATTATATATGTATTAGTTAAGGATCATCTATTTTTGGGCACAATAACATCGGGTTTTGTAGACATTTTTTTCGCAACGAACAAAAGTTTTGAACGCAATTAGTAGTTGCATACCTGTAAGTTAGCTAAAAAATAAAGAAATCAAAGTACTTACGTTGCTATTTACAAAATAAACCGAAATAAAAATCACAATTTTTCTTGCTCACGAAAAAAAATCAATTGCTTTGAGAAAACGTTCGAAAAATTAACCACCGAAATATTCATCGCATTCTTTTCAAAATCAATTTTCTCATTACTTTTTTCTTACTGCTACGTTATATAATGTTAGTTAATTACTTATAAATCTTGATTAAAACAAGTGATAGTTAAAGGCGCTACTTCCTAAATAGTATAAAAAAGTAAATTAAATATATCAATAAAAATTAAAATTAAAAGATAAAAATAACAAGATTTCGGAACATAACGTCATGCATTTTGCGTTTAGATAGTGCATTATGAAATCTTTACCTTTTATTCATAATATCATAACTGATTATATTATTGTAAATAAAAAAAAAAGTAATTAATAATTTAACTATATTACATTCTTTCAGAGCTATACATTTTTTACATTTTTTATTAGTAAATTTTTGTTTGTTCAGTACGACCAAAGAGTAAAGTAAGTATGAGTACGACTCATCAAAACGTAGCGTAATCTGTCATCTTCCACCTTCCGCTTCTGTCAAAATAAGATCTTTTCTGTCAGAGTCGCCGTTTTTTCTTTTTCTGTATAAAAACATTAAAATAATAACAAAATGTACACAGAGGTGGATGTATTTGTTAGTAATTACACTTTAATAGACCCTGAAATATATCAATTATGGATAGAAGGTTGCTCATGTAAGTATCAAGCTCGTTTCCTAATCAGTGAATTCCATCAGTCTTATCTATTAATAAATACTTATAGGAATCATGGATAGAAGTCAGATTATTTATAAGATCAGTCCGTAAACTACCAAGATGTCATATAAGAGTCTGGTTGTGGCATAACCAAATCGATTGCCTACAAAAATGTGAAACTTTTGTCAAGGACACAAACACTATGATATTGTTTTTTTTTTAAATATATGTATGTGGACGAGTTATATGAAAGGGTCCACTTAGTCGATTTAAAAAGGCTACTTCGTTTCACTAATAGGTAGCGTATAATATGTAGTTTCAGTAAGTACTAATAACTCCATATCAACAAACGGGACCTTTTCCTTGCACTCGCACATATTGTACAGAACATTATGTAATTTTTTTTAAATTTTAAAGTACACACACAAGTCCTCCTAGACAGACTAAATTTAAATTCTTGTCCTATTGCATGGAATACCAGAAACTACTACAAAATCATCTAACATTTAGAGGACACAATTAAGGTATAAAAGCATATCAAACTTTTTGTAGAGCAGTCATATTTGGATTTTATTATTAATTAATTTTTTATTAACGTCCAACGGCCTCCTAGCCTACTCGGTAGTGACCCCGCCTATGAAGCTGGGGGTCCCAGGTTTGAATCCTGGTCAGGGCATTTGTGTGTTTATCACGGATATTTGTTCCTGAGTTATGTATGTTTTCTATGTATTTAAGTATTTATATGTATATATCTATTACATATATCGTTGTGTAGTACCCACAACACAAGCCTTATTGAGCTTACTGTGGGACTAGGTTGATTTGTGTAAGATTGTCCCGTAATATTTATTATTATTATTATTTATTATTAAACAATAGGTACATTGTCAGTCTTGCCAGCTGTTTTGATATGTCTTCTTATAGAACTACACATTATTGTACACAATAATCTTTCAGATCTTATGTATTTCTGTTTTGAAAAAAAAAGTCCTGCCGAGTTTCTTACAGGTCATAATACTTTTCGGGCCAAAGGTGTAGGGTTAGAACCTGTGGTAGTTTTTTATCTCTCTGACGTTTATAAGTGCATTGTAATGTGTCTAAATTGAGGAATAAATATCTTTTATTATATATATTAAACTATTTCCCCTGAAAGTCATATTTTTAAAAAAGAAACTTAAACCTTAGTGATATTATATTTAGCAAGCGAAGCAGTATCCACGCTGCACCAGCGAGGCGTGGCCAAGCAGATGGGGGCCTCCGTGGAGCTTATTGCCAGCGATGTGCTGGACCATTACAGGTAAACTACCAGGCTTCAGATAGGACAATCATAAATAAATAAATGTAACGGCCTCCTAGCCTAGTCCGTAGTGACCCTGCCAACGAAGCAGGAGGTCCCGGGTTCGAATCCGGGTTCCATCCTGTATCACTAATAATGGAAACAATTAGCCTAATTTAATTATTTCCCTGATATGTCTGTAAAAAAATACATTTGCGACATCAACCGTTATTTTTCTAATCCCAAAAAATCGAAGTTACTTATAGGTTAAGTAATGATTTGGTTTCAAATGGGCCTGGGCTGGCCATATATGTCGTACAACAGATAACCGCTGGACCAAACATGTCACAGAATGGCTACTAATAGACACACCGAGAAAACAAAAAAAACCGAATAGAAGATGGAGAGATGAGCTACGACATTTTGAAAGATTCTGGTGGAGAACAGCACAGAATAGGAAGGAATGGGAAAAACTGGGGGAGGCCTTTATCGCACACGCGACATGCAAATAATATGCAGCAATAAATGTAAAAAAAAATTAGGCCTTAAAACACTCGTGTGATCTTATTATGAAACTCACCTGCGGCTCGTTTCATAAAACCACACTCATGTTTTAAGGACCCTTATTACGTAACAGTTACATAAACTACTATTATCTACACTCATATTGTAAGTTCTCTAAAACGTGTTCGAAAACGGTAGGCAATGGCTAGCACTACCACGACCGATTTTACTATGATAAGCTTTTTATCCGTAGCAGTAACGTAATTTTAACTTTTCATGCTCAATTAGGAATATGCATGATTTTTTTGTAAGACGTCATTCGATTCTATTTCCCTGTAGATTCAAATGTCTCTAATAAACCTACTATCTATGATAGCCCTGAAACGTCAAAAATGTGAAAATACGTTAGGCGTCTGCGCCGCGCGTCAAAACGCCCCATACAAAAAGTGTGAGGATTGTGACGTCACCGAACACAAAGTTGCAGAAAACTGTTTGGAAGGAACAAGTTTATGGGAGATTTTTGTAATTTTAGGCACGAAAAAATGCGTTTAGCTATATAGTTCTCGTACATTTTTTTTCTTGTTTGAACATAAGTAATCTAACTGAAGTTTCTAAAATACATTTGAGGTATTTAAAAAAATGCCTCAAATTTCAAGTTTTTAAACCGCAAAATCTTAAAAAAACTGTTAAAAATTATTACGGATTTCCACTTATTTATATTAATTAGGGGTTGTTGAACGTGTTTATGGAACAAATTCAATTAAATATTTTTCATGCATGTTCCCTATTATTGATGTGCTTAAGTTTTGATAACATAATGTACACCTGCACCCTCCCGGGGATCCGCCGACAGCCCGACACCCGAGGACCCTTATTACGTAACAGTTACATAAACTACTATTATGTAACTGTTACGTAATAAGGGTGTTTTAAGGCCTAATTACGTACAGTTGCATACACTGCTTTACCTACACTCATATTATATATATTAAATTAAGTGTTCGGAAACCATAGAATGACCGCCATTGCACCGCCATGGCCAACTCGATTGTGCCGGCGGTTGGGGAGGCGCGTGCCGTTGGTCAGGAAGGAGCACAGGATTTACATTATGTTATCAAATTCGATGTTTGGAATTTAAACTCATAACGTATCAATATATGAGCATGTAAAGTTAAAATTACGTTACTGCCACAGATAAAAAGCTTATCATAGTAAAATCGGTTGTGGTAATGCTAGCCATTGCCTACCGTTTTTGAACACGTTTTAGAGGACTTACAGTGTTAGTGTAGATGTAGATAAAGGCTATTACTATTTATTACTAATGATTTGGAAGTATTGGACTAAGAGCTGGCCACGTCAGATATGACACAATGAGAGCAACTAAACCCGTCTAGTAAGATTGCAATACTATCCTTATTGCTAGATCCGGGCAGCTTTTAATGGGTGGAGGTCAGAGTGACAGACTAGCAAAATTTTTCAGCAGGAAAAAAGTAATTCCAAAATAGGTAAAAACTGCAGAAGTTGTCTTATTTATAGAGGACGGGGCCTTTATTTTATCATTAGAACAATAAACATTGCGTATTATTTCAGAAACAGAAACAGTAGGCGACAAACTATGAATTACATTATACGTCGTTTGGAACTACTTTCCCCCATCAGAAAGTTTTCGCAATGATATAATCTTATCCATACTAATATTATAAATGGCAAAGTGTATGTGTTTGTTTGTTTGTTTGTTTGTCCGTCTTTCACGGCAAAACGGGGCGACGAATTGACGTGAGTTTTTGAGAGTGACATAGGCTACTTTTTGTCTCTTTCTAACCCCCCACTTCCCTAAAATGGGGGGAGGAAGTTTGTATGTAGCATTCCGGGGGGCAAAGGGGAACCGTGTTACCCCGAATTTAACGCGAGCGAAGCCGCGGGCAAAAGCTAGTTATTTATATAATTTCTCATAATACTGCATCAAAACCAGAACTCTAGGAATTGCTTTCTTAAAGTGGTCATTATTTGACCTCCACCACTTTACAGTAGCCAGATGTCGAGATCTAGAAATAAGCAAACTAACAAGAGGGGTATCGTCGCTCTCATTATTGTGTCATATCTAACATCTATATTTTTGTGCTCATTTACTCATTATGTTAGTAATTGATTGTTTTAGGACATTCGCCCTCCTGGAGCGACTTCTCACAGTACCCACCAAACTGTCAGAGCAGATGGTGTTCCAGATAGATGAGCCCACCAAACAGATGCTCATTGAGAAGTGAGTACCATATGGCGGTTTTTCAATACCACGACGGTGGCAAACAAGCATACGGCCCGCCTGATGGTAAGCATCTACCGTAGCCTATGGACGCCTGCAACTCCAGAGGTGTCACATGCGCGTTGCCGACCCTTTACAAAAAGGAGGACTCACTGTGTTAACGGCTGAAGGAATAAGAGGGTCCCTCATCGACAACACACTGGGTCCTCTTTGAGCTCTTTGGCAACCTTACTTACCAGCAGTAACACAACACTATGAGTAGTGTCTAGTGCTATTTGGCTGTGGTTTTCTGTAAGGTGGAGGTACTTCCCCAGTCGGGCTCTGCTTCAGATTTGAGCGAGATGACATTCGCTGAACGTGCCCTACCACACTTAACAAGATGCCATTTGCAGTGCCCATACCTCTCTTTTTGGCGTAGCTTTTCCCTTGCAGTGGCAGACGGTCGGCTGCCGACCGTTATGTCAATTAAATTTGAAATTTGATTAATTAAAATAAAATCCAAATTCCAACAACTTAAAAATGACTTAACTTATGCCACTTGAAGAGTTAAGGACATACCCAAGTCCGGACGTAGTTTAAGGACATACCCCGGGCCCGAAAATATGTACGAAATATGACTTAATTTACTAGTCGCTTTTCGGTGAAGGAAAACATTGTGAGGAAACCGGACCAAATCCCAATAAGGCTTAGTTTCCCCTCTGGGTTGGAAGATAAATGTCAGTCGGTTTCGTAAAAACTAGCGCCTACGCCAATTAATGGGTTTAGGTTGCCAAGCGGTGCCGGAACAAACGGAAGTCACTACGCGGTTTGAATTATTTCTGAAATTACGGTTTATACCTAGCTTTTACCCGCGACTCCGCCTGCGTGGGATTAACATTCGCCATAAGGAATTAATGAAACGCCTTAGTAAAATCTCATTGCAAATATTAATTTAACAGTCCTCTACAGTGAGCAACAATTCCATACAAACTACCCCCCTTTTCACCCCCTTAAGAGATGATTTCTGGCATAAAAACTATCCGATGTCCTTCACCGCGACTCAAACTATCTTCATACCAAATTTCATCTAAATCGGTTCAGCGGTTTAAGCGTGAAGAGGTAACATACACACTTGACTGTCACATTTATATTAGTATGGATATGACATGATAATATTCCGGTCGGCAGATATTACGAGTTGGATGATGCAGTCATCAGAGAGCTTCTAGGTCGAAAGCTGTCGTCTCGCCACAGGAAAGATTTGGATGAGGTAAGTCATGAATGGCTGGCTGGTCATATACACAGACAACCTCAACCACTAGATAGATCTTAAGTACAACTCGAGGTCACCACACATCGGCGCTCCCGTATTAATTTAGTATGAGAGCGCGACCGCTTATTTCATAAGTTAACGTTTTTTATCATTACTCATGTGAATTAAAAATATTCAAAAAAATCAAGAACCAAGAACCAGATGGGACAGTGACCTAATAGAAACAATAGGGAAATACTATTGAATTTAAACATTCGTGAGACATATTAACACTATTATCACTTCATGTGGCAAAAATGTTCCTACAAACCTCAATGTTATTTTTAAAGACCTATCGATTGTTGTGCAACATGTTCATATTTGATAAACATTTTTTTTAAATTAGTTTCATGTGCTCCCCTAAAAATCTGTTTTTCGCCAATTTTAATGTAACCGAGTAAAATGGATGTGACATACGGACGGACGGACGGACAGACGGACATGACGAAACTAAGGGTTCCGTAAAAAGCAATTATACAAAAATGTTATACCTTAGGTAAGGGCACTCTCTTTCAGTTGCCTTTCTCCTTTTGCCATCCCACGATCCAGTGAAAACGATTTAATATCAATGCTAATGACGCCACGTTGTCGTCAGGTGGCGGAGCGCTCCGGCGCGCCGCTGCGCTGTTGCCGGCGACAGTTCGACAACGTGCGCCGCGTGTTCCGCGGCGTCGAGGAGATGCCTGGCAACGTCGTAGCCAACATAAGATCCACCTTCTTACTGTCCGAGCCGCTAGCCAAGTGAGTTTACTGTGACGACACGCTGTCGTGAAATGAAGCGGCGTCGAGGATATACCTGGTAACGTCGTAGGCGACATAAGATCCACGTTCTTACTGTCCGAGCCGCTAGCCAAGTGAGTTTACTGTGACGACACGCTGTCGTGAAATGAAGCGGCGTCGAGGATATACCTGGTAACGTCGTAGGCGACATAAGATCCACGTTCTTACTGTCCGAGCCGCTAGCCAAGTGAGTTTACTGTGACGACACGCTGTCGTGAAATGAAGCGGCGTCGAGGATATACCTGGGAACGTCGTAGGCGACATAAGATCCACCTTCTTACTGTCCGAGCCGCTAGCCAAGTGAGTTTACTGTGACGACACGCTGTCGTGAAATGAAGCGGCGTCGAGGATATACCTGGTAACGTCGTAGGCGACATAAGATCCACGTTCTTACTGTCCGAGCCGCTAGCCAAGTGAGTTTACTGTGACGACACGCTGTCGTGAAATGAAGCGGCGTCGAGGATATACCTGGGAACGTCGTAGGCGACATAAGATCCACCTTCTTACTGTCCGAGCCGCTAGCCAAGTGAGTTTACTGTGACGACACGCTGTCGTGAAATGAAGCGGCGTCGAGGATATACCTGGTAACGTCGTAGCCAACATAAGATCCACGTTCTTACTGTCCGAGCCGCTAGCCAAGTGAGTTTACTGTGACGACGCGTTGTAGTGAAATGAAGCGGCGTTGAGGAGATATCCGGCAACGTCGTAGCCAGTCAGACCAACAAATAAACTGACGAACAGACAGACGGACATGGCGCAACTATAAATAAGGGTTCCTAGTTGACCACCGAACCCTAAAAACGTTAACAGACAGTTCTTTTAACAGACTTCAAAATTTAGAAAGACTCTCAATTCGGTAGTAAATATTTTTTTGTATATTTGAGTAATAATTGAAATAGTAATTTTTTTATCAATTACAAACGATATTTCGTTTAAGAGCTAATTACAATCTGGTTTCTGCACTGTATTGATATTATTTATTAACGTTTGTTATAGAAAATATGGCGCGGTGGTGTTCATAGCGTGCATGCGCTTCGAGACCGCCAAACGCAAGCTGCAGTATCTGGCCTTTAACGACTTCTACCACTGCGCACAGGTACGTCACCGGTCACTGCACGCTTCCGTTATGTTATGAATATGGCGCGCTATTCGTAGCGTGCATGCGCTTCGAGGCCACCAAGCGCAAGCTGCAGTGTCTGTGCCTCAACGTATTCTACCACTGTGCGCAGGTAGGTCACCGGTCACTGCACGCTTCCGTTATGTTATGAATACGGCGCGCTATTCGTTGCATGCATGCGCTTCGAGACCGCCAAACGCAAGCTGCAGTATCTGGCTTTTAACGACTTCTACCACTGGGCACAGGTACGTCACCGGTCACTGCACGCTTCCGTTATGTTATGAATACGGCGCGCTATTCGTAGCGTGCATGCGCTTCGAGACCGCCAAACGCAAGCTGCAGTATCTGGCTTTTAACGACTTCTACCACTGGGCACAGGTACGTCACCGGTCACTGCACGCTTCCGTTATGTTATGAATACGGCGCGCTATTCGTAGCGTGCATGCGCTTCGAGACCGCCAAACGCAAGCTGCAGTATCTGGCTTTTAACGACTTCTACCACTGGGCACAGGTACGTCACCGGTCACTGCACGCTTCCGTTATGTTATGAATACGGCGCGCTATTCGTAGCGTGCATGCGCTTCGAGACCGCCAAACGCAAGCTGCAGTATCTGGCTTTTAACGACTTCTACCACTGGGCACAGGTACGTCACCGGTCACTGCACGCTTCCGTTATGTTATGAATACGGCGCGCTATTCGTAGCGTGCATGCGCTTCGAGACCGCCAAACGCAAGCTGCAGTATCTGGCTTTTAACGACTTCTACCACTGGGCACAGGTACGTCACCGGTCACTGCACGCTTCCTTTATGTTATGAATACGGCGCGCTATTCATTGCATGCATGCGCTTCGAGACCGCCAAACGCAAGCTGCAGTATGTGCCCTTCAACGACTTCTACCACTGCGCGTAGGTACGTCACTGGTCAAAATATTCATAGGGAAGCCGGAGTTAATATGGATAACCATTTTTCCATGAGCTGTAATAAAAGCACTCAGATGGCTGGAAATAGTCTAGCCGGCGGGCATCGAGTTCTATGGATGCGCCGCCTTTGGTCGTCACTGAAGACTATCTGGCTGACTGATGATGTTTTTAGGGTTCCGTAGCCAAAATGGCAAAAACGGAACCCTTATAGTTTCGTCATGTCCGTCTGTCCGTCCGTCCGTATGTCACAGCCATTTTACTCGGAAACTATAAAACGTATCTTAATAAAATTTAGACATGAGGTGTATTTTGTATGCCGCTATTTGGTTATGTAGTTTAATCGCAGAAAAAAATATTTTTAGGCGGGGCGCTCCATACATGTAACTAAATTTCAATATATTTTTTTTATAAATATCAACATCTTTGAAGAAATAATCGCTTCGAAAGTAAGAAAAATTGTGTCGCCCCACCCCCACTGTAACTTTTGAACCGGCAGTTCAAAAAATTTTGAAGATGCGCATTATCACATAATTTCTACGAAATTTTTTTGAACATTATCGGTTCAATAATTTTTGGGCTATTTTAAAAAAACTTCTTCCATGGGCATCAGATACGACCCTTTGGTATTCGTTTGGTTCTTATTCCATTGAAGGTACGGAACCCTCCATTATGCTTGGTCCGACACGCAATTGTATCTTGTTTACAGTCGATAATGACCTCCTGGACGTACTCGTGCACGGGACCGGAATACTACGACACGGAGATGGACCGAGAGTTCTTGCTGGAGTTGAGAGAGCTACGCATCTTGTTGGATAAGGAGAAAGAGCACAAACAGTAAGTGTGTGGCGGTGTCGATGAAGAGGGACCTGGCTGTCGATGGCGCTTATGTCGCTGTTTCTTGGAATAATAATGGACCGTAAGCCAGGAACAAACTTCATCACCAATCGCGTCCCAGGCAATAACTTGTGAAGGGGTTACTAGCTCACCAAACGAAGACCCTTAACTGCCTGATAGGGGAAATAATTCGTGTATAGATGAATTTTGGTGTAGTTGTAGATAAAGGTATCTTACACAACATACTAAAAGTACCGGTGGATGCGGGCGCCGCTAGCGGGGAGGGAGGGGTGTAAAGGTCCCTTTTTTTGGTTTTTCGTAAATAACTCATTAACGGTGGCTCATACGAAAAATTGTTCTTCTACTCAATTCATCTACATATAATTTTCTATAAAAAAGATTCTTTGTACTTTTTTGCTGGGATCAATTTTCAATGAGATATCGAGGAAATAGGATAAACACATTTTTAAACTTTCGGAGCTATTATTTACGAAAGTATCAGTTTTATCCAAAAATTGTTTTAGAATACTCGTATTCTCCCTCCTACTTCTCCTACTTCGTACACATGAAGTGGGGGGGGGGGGGGGGGGGGGGGTAAATATTTTTTTTACTCCAACCCTAAAGTGTGGGATATCGTTTTTTTGGATAAAACTAATACTTTAGTAAATAATAGCTCCGAAAGTTTAAAAAAGTATTTATCGTATTTCCTCGGTATCTCATTGAACATTGATCCCAGCAGAAAAGTGCAAAGAATCTTTTTTATAGAAAATTATATGTGGATGAATTAAATAGAAGAACATGTTTTCGTATGAGCCACCGTTACTGAGTTATTTACGAAAAACCAAAAAAAGGGACTTCTACACCCCCCTCGCCCTGTTAGCGGCGCCCCCATCGACCGGTACTTTTAGTATGTTGTGTAAGATACCTTTATCTACAACTGCACCAAAATTCAGCTATACACGAATTATTTCCTCTAAGTTTTCCTTCGTTGGGTGGGCTATACAGGGGATGTATAGTGAAGCTCAGCTGCCGCTCCGTTGGTGGGTTGACGAACGGCAGCCATTTAATCACTTAAATAAAACTGTCATCGCGTCCTGATTGAAAATTTGTCAGACGATAGTTTATATGCTCTTACAAACATAGTGGAGTACAGGAACGCCTTTTTAAGCTATAAAAATGACATAACTTACAAGTCCTATTTTAATTTGTGACCTGTTAGAATACGTTAAGTACTAATAATAAAAAATATTTTCTAACAATTGTTAGCATTGCACTAGGTATAATACATGTATTTGTTTGCTACTCATAGAAAAGATTATGTAAGTTTTATTTTTTTCCACCAGACTATCGCTTTTACTATTGCAACATAACTTCACATTTTATAACGGTTTTGTCAAGAGCATATGTCGTCTTAGCCATTTTTAATTCGTTTAGGATTCAAGGTCACTTATATTTTGACAAATTGTTTTCGATTATGCTCACATAATCTTTTGACCAAACTGTTATAAAATGACAGATGGTGTTGAAATAGTTGAATGCAATAGTACGGTGAAGGAAAATATATCTTGTATAATCTTTTCTTGATGTTATTAACAAATATCTATATTGATATCTTGATTAAAACAACTCCAAATACAAATCACAGTTTTATTCCTTGAACTTCACTTCACAAAATCCAACAGCATAATGATACAAAATGTCAAACTACCTCTTATATAAGAATATTGATACCGTCAAAGTTGTACAAAGGAAATCAATCAAATTACCTAATAATAAAATTAAATATAAATGGCTAACATTCGGCCGTCCTGAATAAATTTCCGTCCCGGGAATTAATTGTAAAATATTAAGAAAACTAGCTCTGATCAGTATGCGGTAGTAAAACGTAACAAGATGGCCAACTGTTAAACGTGAATAATACAATTAAATTTTTAATAATTCATTAAAACTGAATCTAAACTCACATTCATATTTAACTCGGTATATTGTTAATCAGGTGCATCTGGTATTACATTATTATATTAATTAAATATAAATGACTTGTTAACAATCCATGTATCATCAATCAATCATGTTTTTTTTTTTTACTAAGTTTCATTTTGTTTTTAAATTATTATTTATCATAATACTATCAACAAAATCACATCATTTAAATATTGAATCCTCATACATATATTCAATATTATTGTTAGTTCAGTTGGGTATTAGAACCTCATACATATTTCTAATACCCTAATCAATTTAACACATGGAAACCTCCTACATATTTTCCATGTATTATCAGATGAATTATTTGTTCATTTGTTCAATCCAAAAGCTCTTCTCCGTTTAAATGTGTCAATCAAATCGAATACATGGAAACCTCTTTCATATTTCCCACGTACATACTAATATTATTTTCTCAAATCATTCAGACATTTGAGATTCTACTTCAAGATAGTTTTCACTAGAATTATTTTCATTGTCACTTTGACAGTCAGATCTCTCAAATACTAACCAAGGATGAATTTTATCCACTGCAAATATACTTTTAAATGTCCTATTACCCTTCTTGGATAGTGGCGTATCCTCAACTTCATATCTGTCATACCCTAATACACGACTTATGCGGTATGGACCTCTTACTTTTGGAATTAACTTTTTACTATTACCGGTAGACTGTATCTCTCTCTCAATTCTTACTAAATCACCAACCTTATATTCGACATGTTTTCTTTTTCTATCATATCTATCCTTTTGCTTCTGTTGGTCAATTTCTATGTGTTCCGTAATTTCCTCTCTAATTGTATCCCTTTCTAGACTATCTTCATCTAAAGCTACTCCTAATCGCAATAATGCATCTGACATACCCGACAATTCCGTGCCAAACAAAGCCTGTGCAGGTGTCTTACCAATCCCCTTATTCAAAGTATTATTCATACCCCACTGGATTTTAGATATGCTATCATCCCATACTCGTTCGGATTTTCCTACGTTACACGCTGTCATTGCAGCTAGTAAGGTCCTATTGTACCTTTCTACCTGTCCATTGGCTCTTGGGGTACAAACGGCATTAAGTATATGTTTAACACCTAAATCATTTAAAAACTCCTTAAATTTGTGAGAAGTGAATGAGGTGCCTCTATCTGAAATAATTCTTTTGGGCACTCCAAATGTATGAAAGTAAGCAGTTAATGCTTTAATACTACTAGCTGTTTTTGTATTCTTGACAGGAGTAATAACAATAAACTTCGTAAACGCATCTATTATTAATAAAATATGAGTATTTTTGTGTTTACTTTTGACAAATGGCCCTAAATGGTCAATATGGACCGTGTGAAAGGGTTCAGCTATTTTCTCTATTGGATGTAATTTCCCAGCCTTTTTAGCGACAGGAACTTTAGCATGAGCGCATTCTAAACAAGACTCAACGTATTTCCTAATAAATTTTCTCATTTTGGGGAACCAGTACGTGGATTTAATTTTATCATATGTCTTATCAAAGCTAAAGTGGCCTAAATCGTCATGGTTACTTTTCATTACTTGCCATCTTACACCTTTAGGCACAACCCACCGATTCCCATCACCAGTAACTCTATATAATAAACCCTTTTTTATAACAAAATTCTTCGTTATTTCAATTATATTATTAGTTTGATTATCTTTAAGTATACTAGCACAACGCTGAATTTCGGGGTCATTTTGTTGTACTGTGGCTATCCAGTCAACTGTTATGTTTTTAACTTTAAAGGACACTTCATTAACGGGATTGCGACTCAACGCATCTACGTGAGCCATCGATTTACCTGGTTTGTAATTGATTGTAAAGTCATACTCCTGGATTACATTCCACCAACGCGCAACTCTAGACATAACATCCTTTTTCTCAAATGTGGCTCTCAACGAATTACAATCTGTGACGATGGTGAAATGTATCCCAAGTAAATAAACTCGAAATCGTTGTAATGACGATACTACAGCTAGCGTCTCCAAGTCGTATGAAGTAAAATGCATCTCTTCGGGGGAGGTTTGTCTGCTGTAGTATGCAACAGCTTCAAACGGTTTTGATTTATCTTTTCTTTGTAATAAAATTCCCGCCACTCCAAGTTTAGACGCGTCAGTGTGTAACTCTATTTCATATGAGGGATTGAAAAAAGCAAGAATAGGTCTGTCTGTTAAATCACTTTTAAGCCGATTAAATGCATTTTCTTCTTGTTCACCCCACGTGAATTTAGAATCTTTCTTTAATAGTTGAGTTAGTGGTCTCGCAATAATAGAGAAATTTTTCACACACCGCCGAAAGAAACTGGCTAATCCTAAGAATTGCCTTATTTTATGCTGATCAGTAGGACGAGGAAAGTCTTTTACTGCTTGGATCTTTTCTCTCCCGGTCTTATACCGTTTCGATCAACTTCGAATCCTAAATACTCAATTGATTTCTTAAAAAAATTACATTTGTCTAAATTTAAAGTCATACCTGCGTCATTAAATAATTGCAATGTGAGTCTTAATTTATCTAAACCATCTTGTACATCTTTAGATGGTATGATTATGTCATCCATGTAAGCAAAAGCGTGTTTAAAACGAGCATTACCTAAAATATTGTTAATGGTGCGTTGAAAATTAGCTGGTGCATTACTCAAACCAAACGGCATTCTGTTAAATTGGTAATGCCCATCTGGTGTAATAAATGCAGTAAGATGTTTTGAAGAGTCAGCTAATGGTATCTGGTAATAACCAGATGCCAGATCTAATGTCGTATAGTATGAGTAGCCCGCTAATCCATCCAATTGATCATCTATTCGGGGCAAAGGGTAGTGCTCCTTTATCGTTTTTTTGTTCAATGCTCTATAATCGATGCACATACGATAACCTCCAGTCTTTTTCCTTACTAATATGATCGGCGATGCATAATCAGATGTGGACTCACTAACAATCCCTGGCTCCTTCAGTTCACTAACCATATCCCTAACAACTTCTTTTTCCGCATAAGAAAGGCGATAAGGGCGGTATACTACCGGAGTTTTATCATTTAATTGAATATTCATAGATGTAGAGTTACAACAACCTAATTCTTTGATACTAAATGCGAAGCATTTGCGATGTTCGTTTAACAAATTGACTAGTTCATTCAGCTCTTGCTCGCCTATAGCCTGATCTACTTGAATTTTTGACAAAGTTATCTCTTCATCGGCGTTAGATGTTGAATTCAAATCTATGCGATTAATAGTATAAGACTGAGCTTCTTTTACCATACACGCACGAGTAATAATACTATCTTGTTTTAACTCGAATGCATTAGATAATAAACCTTTAATAAGTACTCGTCCATGTCCATTTGTCACACTAATCAAACCAGGTATTATTTCATATTCTTTTTCAGGCTGCGTAATCAAACTATAATCTACATATATATTTCCATTGTAAAATGGCTTCGTATAAAAATCTACCTCAGTAATATCATTTATTATAACAGTATCTTTAATAACCAAAGCAATAGATTTGTATTCATCATCCTTAGATTTATTTGAAAAAGTCAGAATAGTACTCGTTTTATGAGTAGCTAGGTGATCCAACTCAGTAAATGATTGTGCGATTATTAAGGATGTATCTAAATAACTATCAGGTACTATAAATATCTCTATGGTGGCGTCAGCGGCGTCAACTGCAACATTTGCAAGAATTCTACCTATTGCCTGAACTGCAGTATGCGGAAAACCGTTTAAAATAGGTAAATTATCTTTAGACCAATTACCAAAAATATTACTTGCATCGGACTCTCTTATCAGTGTACACTCACAACCAAAGTCTATAAAACTCGATAGGCTAGCTTTGTTTACAAATGCAGTTTTGTAATATTTTTGATCCTTGCTGTTCGAGATGCCTAGTCATGATATTAATTTCACTGATTTTTCATTCTTCAAATCTAAATTCTTCTTAATGTTACAATCTGCTGCAACATGACCAAATCTAGAACAATTTTCGCATTTCTTAATTGGTTGTTTACATTTAAAATGAGGATGTCCATCCTCGCCGCAATTAAAACACTTAATAACTTTATTATCTGGCTTAGAGCTCCTATTGTTTACTTGTTTGTTATCATTTAACTGTCGGGATGAAATTCTAGGCTTGGTAGTTTTCTGACTACGTAAATAAACTAACAACTTGTCCGGCTCTGTAAATTGGGCGGCTTCGGCGCTGGTTTTAACTGCCCTGTCATCGATCCCTAATAAAATACAATCAACTGCATCGGTACCTGTGATTGTACATCTATTAAGCAACATAACCTTTTCATAATAATAGTCCTCTAAAGAATCCCCATACTTCGCGCGCTTTTCAAGCATTTCCGTTAACAACAAACCGTAATTTTCCTTGCTAGGAAAAGCTGTTTTTAATTTAGCTTGCCATTCGCGCCAAGTGTGCTTTAAACTCGTCAAACCTTGGTAACACTTTTGAGCAACCCCTGCTAATTTAGGGAGGGCATAGTGAATGATCTGGCGTTCTGTCCAATTGTAAATACTAGCAGTCTCGTTTACTTTATTTAACCAAACGTCAATAGGTTGGCTACGATTTCCGGGATCAAATTCAGGTAATACATTCATTACAGGAAATCTTTCAATATGTTCTGACCTGTTCTCTGTCCTAACTGCTCGAAATAAATCTTTCAAAGTACCTAACAAATCATTATCACCATACCTCGCTTGACTGCGCCGGTTTCGACGCGACTGTGAGCGGCTGCGGCTGCGGCGCGAGCGGGTCCTGCTGCGGCGCGAGCGGCTGCGGCTGCGGCGCGCACGTGTCAGGCTGCGATGCGTGTGCGGCGGGCTGCGGCGCAAGCGCGACCGGCTACGACGCGAGTGTGACCGGCTGCGGCGCCTGCTGCTCCTCGACCCGTCGGAAGTGATGCGGCTACTTCTCCCGCAGCTGCGTCTGGAGCGACTCCGTCTGGTCCGGCTGCGCCTCTCTCGCTCATGATCGCGAGGTCTGCTTTGCCTATTTTCTGCTGGTGGTGTCATCGCCTGGCCTCCATTGGGATTGTCACTTGGAAGCGGAGGCGTCTGTACAAATCTTCTAACATCCATACTGAAATTAAACGATTTGAACAAGTATAACTGTTTTCAATTCACAAATTTACACATTAATGATTAAAATAAGCGTCAGTTATATTTAATTTATGATTATCACTAACGTTATTTCTTGTGCGGTAGCATTTAATAACAACTTTTAAAAAAAACATAACAAAATAACACAATATTGCTACCTTTGTTGATGTACTGGGTAATTACTCGTACAATCAGTTACATAACCACTAAGTAACTTATTGTATAAAGAATTAAGTTTAAGTACGTAAATAAGAAATTATTCGAATTCCTTCTTTGACGGTTACGTTTGTGAATATGACATTTTCTCATGCATTTATTTAGTCTAACCTTAATCGGTATTGTCAATCATGTCCACAATGGTTCATAACGTTTTCCATTACTTATTATCTTACTTGAATTGTTAAATAACTAACGTCAAGAATGCCAAACTCATGCAACTAAAACTTCGTTTTAAAATCAAAATTTCGATTACCTGTGGGTGTTTGAACTCGTTTCCAACTTCTGAACTGATATCTTGATTAAAACAACTCCAAATACAAATCACAGTTTTATTCCTTGAACTTCACTTCACAAAATCCAACAGCATAATGATACAAAATGTCAAACTACCTCTTATATAAGAATATTGATACCGTCAAAGTTGTACAAAGGAAATCAATCAAATTACCTAATAATAAAATTAAATATAAATGGCTAACAATATAATACCTAGCGCGACGTCAAAAACTGTTAGAAAATATTTTTTAATATAAGTGATCATATCATATTTTCTAACTAAAAAAGACAATCGCACTTGTGAGTTATCGAAGCTCAAAACTGTTCGCGTACTGTACTAACATGAAAAATTGTTCGCCAGCTATATCTAGGTGGAAATACCGTCAGCTGATGCCCTGAAGATTGTATGTTCACGTGACCAGCTGACGGTCTTTTCACTGCGATACAGCTGACTGACGAATTTTTATGTTTACCTATATAATAGGATATAAACTATCATCTGACAAAGTTTCAATCGAAACGCGACGGCTGTTTTTTTATAAATTGATTAAATGGCTGCCGTTCCTCAACCCACCAACGGAGAGGCAGCTGACCTTCACGCCTGGGACGCGATGACCAACGAAATTTGTTCCTTACGGTCTATAAGCAAGGAAGCGTAATAACCGCTCAAAATCTGCACCAAAACAGTGGTGCCAATGGGGGTGGAACTAATCATCGTGGTGCCCTGATGTCATGTCAAATAGTTTGACTTTGTTATGTTGTGAAAACATCAGTTTATAACTAGGTTTTCAACCGACTTCAAGATTTCGAAGGAGGAGGTTGTCAATTCGTCGGGATCTTTGTTTTTGCTATTTGTTTTATTTTTATGTAGGTATGTTCAGTTCACCGATTATTCGAAGATGGCTGGACCGATTTGGAAAATTCTTTTTTTGTTTGAAAGGGCATACTTCACAGTTAGTCACATTGTCACCAGGTCAGGACCTGATGATGGGATCCTGGAGAAATTGCGGGAAATCTTCAAATATTATAGGTACACCTATAGCGATTTAAGTCTTTACGCTAGCTCGGGCATTTGCTGAAAAGTGAAGTCGGTTTTTTTAAATTTAAATTATATATATACAGTTAGTTGCATAACTGAGTCAATATTAGTACCTTAGTAAAATGTAAATAATTTAATAACAATCAAATTTACATAAAAGTTCTAAACGCAGAATATTAATCCTTTGGTACCGCTACAAAACTGCCTTACAAATTATTTTCTTCCGACTTATACATTTTTCTCAATTTCATACCGAAAACTGTAAAATTTCACCTAATTTATTTTTCCCATTATTTCATTTTTTCTTAGGCATTCCCAATTCAGTAACTCATTTAAAGTAAGGTATTCCACGACCATTATTTTAGTTATCAATCATTTAAATCAGGTTTATTTTTGTAATTAGTTACTGGCGATGTATAGTCAGGTGCAAAACTGAATCAAGGCAAATGGCCGAACAAATTTCTCGTAAGTTAATTTTTGTAGCGGACTTCATTCTGAGATAACCATAAAAATACGCGAGTGATATAAAAGTCATACACCTTATTTTAAAGAGCATATAATGTACTATTTCAACTACCCGGTTGTGTAAAAGAAAAATATAAATATTGGGTTAAATAAAAAAAAAGGAGTTTAACAGTTTTTGGTTCAAATCATGGATGAATAAAAAAATCAAGATTGTGAATGCAATGAATAGAAATTGGCTTTTCATATGGATACATAGCTGACACAGAGACGAACAAATATAACCTAAAAGTTTTTATTTTTTCCGTAATTGATCAGACTTATCTTCATTTAACGATGTCGGTGCAAAACTGAGTCAGTACCAAATATTATCTAATAGAGAAAATGTTTATTTTTATCGACAATAACATATTAGGTCAGTAAGTTTATTAGCGTTGTTACCAATTAGCCTCTTCTGAAATACAGACAGCACATTGGTTCAGTTGTGCAACTAACTGTAGTTAAAAAGTTTATAATCTAAACTGGTTTTGTTATCGTTGTGATTCGATCTTGATACGACTCCAAATATGTTAAATTTCGTTTCAGAGTATTAAAATGTTGTGCAAACATTTCTAATATATATGATATAATTTACTAGCATGACTAGTGCCGTCACGCGCGACAACTTAAATCATGCGACCGGTATGGTGTGTAGCATAAAACTTGTTAAAATATACAAGAATTGAAAGGCCGACAACTTAATATTTGTCCCTGAGAGAGAGCTACAAACAGCTTATATATGGCGATAATGTGCGTTCCTCATGAATAGTTTAAAAAAACATTGTAAAATGTCAGTACCCGTCTTATCAATAGGCATGATAACACAGAATCCAAAGAAATCAAAAGAAGGAGCTCACCGACAAAGATTTTCTCTGAACGTGTGGATGGGAATTTATGATGATATGTTATGTGTAATTTAAATGTATGTGAAATAAAGTAATGGTTATGTCTAGGTCTATTTTATTTATTTACACTGAAATAGGGCTTAAAACTCAAAAAGCAGTGCTAAAGAAATCATAATCACATAAGCTGGATAAATATACATTAAGTTTTAATAGAGTTTAGAACTGGTTCGTTGAAAGTTTTACCACACTATCAATACAAATCACTATTAAAAAGTAACAAAGCTAGTAAGTATATCTGTTGTGTGCAGACCGGATTACCACGTCGAACCAAGCAGCGCTGACCCGCTGTACCATTTACCAGGTCATGTAGGGAGATGAATAAAAACACTTATTTAGAATTGTAAAACATTTGAGCAGTGTAGTTGCAGGTGTTTCCCCGCTGGGAGTAGTTGTGGAAGTGAGCGGTGAGAAGTGAATGAGCAACGAGTACGAGTGCTGACCTCTTTTATGGGTTTTCTAGCGTGCTCGTACTAGTGGCTGGTATGTGCCGTGTAAGTCTTTCGTTTATTTGCCAATAATCTTAAACTATTACATGGTTGTAGGGGGGTGTAAATCTATATTATTATGGGACATTTCTAAGTACAAAATTCTTACAATCTAGACATTTTGGGTATTACGACACAATTTCAATAAAATTAGACACAGATAATACTTAGGAACTAGACATAGAAACACAATATTTATACACGTTATTAAAACAAACAAATTGGTATAAATCGAGAAAATGATTAACTTAGATCTAGTTACACAAAAACAACAGTAATTTTAAGCTATCTGCGACAATATCGAAGCTCTTCAGTATTTTTTTTGCTCGAACTAATACTGAGCATACCTATAATTGTTAAATGAGCAGATTAGATTTGAACGTATGTACCATAAAACTGAACTTTTCTATATATGTCTGCCTCGATTCCTCACCAGTGCAAGAAAATTAAAAAAAAAAATCATTCTTAATTTATATTTTTTTAAACAATAATCAGTTTCAATTGAGGAAAAAAGGGCCACTTTGGTCCACCCTGTTTATGTATGAAAAAGAAAAATGTTTTAAGTTGTTGATCCAAACCAATATTTTTGATAAAAATATATACACCGTGGGCTGGAATAACCCGACAGATCTTAACCACGAATTTCTAAGACCAAAAGAAGGAAAAAATATTATGTGACTTTCGCCAAAAAAAATATTTTTTTTTGTTTTTTTTTCCATTTTTTGAATGTTTATTGCACATGAAAAGCAAATTTTAGTAATAAAATTATCGCCTAAAACAAATTGGTACATTTTTTTTTGAAAAAATTTAGTTACTGCAAAGTTTTCCTTGTCACTGTGATATCTGTCAATATTGTAAGACGTGTAAACTATAATGTAAGATGTGTAAACTATGTCCAATAGTGGCAACAACGCCATTAGAAAGGCGTTTTGTGATGAGTTATAAAAGAAAGTGTATTTTTTTTAAATTGGTATTAACTCTGAAACTAGGCGTATTCCAGAAAAGTTTGTAGGACATTTTAGTATCTAAATATGATCAGGAATACACTGTTAAAATCTGTCTAGTTTTATGGGCCCACGGTGTATTATAGAGTATAAAAATGCGGATATTATATGAAAATATGGTGGGTGTCGCTAACTCATATGTAGTAAATTTTTTTTTTTAAAACATAAACTCAAAAAATTATGTACTTAAAAAAAGGTCAGGAAGTTATTTTTTTTATTTGATGTATCCCTAATATATCTATAAAATATCCAAAGAACAAGTCAATCGGATACGTGGTTTTAAAGAAAAATAAATAAAAACTAAATTTCTTCTTTTTTTTAATTTTTTCGCAAACGGTAATCATTTAAGGCATAATATTCACCAAAAGTATACGTATTAATAAAACGAATAATCGTGCATAACAATATCTCAAATCCAGCCAGGGGCGATTTTGCTATGGCGGTCCGGCCAGACCCTTTGACGATTTTTTTAACTGCGAAATTAAAAAAAAACAATGATACCTTTCGATTTTTAACATTTTACTGTAAAAATAGCAATTTCATATTTTTTCCATAATTTAAACATGTGATCGTGACGTCACTTTTGCACGTCATTTTGTTAGGAGCGTTTTGAGAAACAAATGCAAATCTCGGACTTTAAGTCTCATTTCTGACTTTTGTGTTGCTTTAACGCAATTGGCCCCATATAGACATTTGATCGTCACAACAAAACGAATCGATTGATACCATACATGAAAAAAATTCACCATGCCTATTGTGTCGAATTTCAAAACAATGTTTATTGTTGTACTACGGAATCCTTTGTCCTTTTTTTGATGTAAATATTTTATAGTATTCACAATAATTTGTCATGCATCTTTGGGAATCTTTTTTGGAATTTTCGTGGTAAAATCGTTTATCATTGTGATATATTTTCTTCTTGTTTAATTTTAATTTTATAAGAGAAATGGCAGCCTCTAGGGCTTCCGTCAGACTTCAGACCAAGGATGATATAGACATGGATGGACAATATCCATACAAAATCGCGTTCCCTTTTTTCAGGTTAAAGCACTAGCGTGGCGATAGATGACTATCGGTCACACCGGACACTAAATCCTAGTTTCTAATACTTCATTCGGCGCTTAACGCTGACAGAATAACTCGACTTCAGACTCGACAGATGGCGCTGTGGCACTAGTACCGAAAACAGACGTATAGTCTGTCGTCTGTTGTCGTGTTTGTGTGACGTATCGTCTGTTTTCGGTACTAGTGCCACAGCGCCATCTGTCGAGTCTGGAGTCGCGTTCTGTCAGCGTTAAGCGCCGAATGAAGTATTAGAAACTAGGATTTCGTACGGTAAAGGCCTTGCTTTTTGTAGGGAGATAGCTGCTTCCTACAAACAACACCGGCGGCCTGGCCGCGATAACCGATGTCTGACCCAAACAGTGGTTACACGCGTTTTGAGACTAATTCTCCATTAGCTGCACACTTGTACGATAGATCACCGCACAATAAGCTATACACGGTGCTCGTGAGCATTGCGAGAGATTTTAACCACGAATTCCTGAGGTCATAAGGAGTAATAAATGTTATATGACTTTAGGTCAATTTCGCCAAAAATATTTTTTTTTTTTTTTTTTTTAAATGCTTTTGAACATGAAAACATAAATTTTATTGGTAAAACTATCGATTAAAATAAATTAGTACATTTTTTTTCGTAAAAAAATAGTTTACGTAAAGTATTCCTTGGCACTTTGATATCTGTCAATAAGAATGTCTAGACTAGACCCCATAAAGGGTGAAATCTCCATCAAAAAAGCGTTTTGCACTGAGTCACAATAAAAAATGTTTTTTATTTAATTGGTAGTAACTCTGAAACTAAGCGAATTCCAGAAAAGTTTATACGACATTGTAGTTTCAATTATGGTCCGGAATGCACTGTTAAAGTCTGTCGCAATCCTCACGAGCACCGTGTATATTACGAACTGAACAACGAATATAAACAAAAAAAACAAAAACTAGTTTCAAAAGACAGCGGCCATATTGGCTTCAGAAATCGGAATCCTCTTCTTGTTTATATTTGTGACATGGTTGAGGTTATCTGTGGCCCTGCTGCTGGCGGCGGGAGGCGGCGGCGGCGGTGTTGTGACAGATCTACCATCATACACACCCGTTATAATAGTACATTACTTACCTAGGGCTGTAAAAAAAAGAAAGCCCGAAATCGCAGGTATTTGGGACCCGAGCCGCAGGCGAGGGTTGTAAATATGCGATAGAGGGCTTTCTTTTTTACTGCCCGTGGTGAGTACACAATTTTACGTCCCCACCTGGCCATAATGCGAGTTTTACCGTAAGCGTAGCGAGCGGTAAAACTCACATTATGGCCAGGTGTGACGTAAATATTTTTACGTCACACCTGGCCATAATGTGAGTTTTACCGTACGCGTAGCGTGCGGTAAGAAAGCCTAGACGGCTTTCTTTTTTTCTTTTTTATGCGATAGAGTCGCATATTTACAACCCTCGTCTGCGGCTCGGGTTACAAATACCTGCGATTTCGGGCTTTCTTTATTTTACAGTCCTTGGTAAGTAATGTACTATTAATATGTTAGAGTCTCACGAACGTTTTATATTTACTATCTTTTCCAGCTTGATATGTATGCGTCTGAAACCGAAGTTACTGGAGAAATCATACCAAGAGCTTGAACTCAACTTCAGGTAAGAGTTTCGGAATGTTTTTTATATATCTCTGCTTTTTTGAATTTTCGGATCTATTATTTACGAAACTATTTATTTTATCAGAAGATTTGGAGCAAAAAAATTACCCCCCACTTCACGTACACGGGAGGTACCTTGATAAAAAAAATCCAGTTTTTGTTCAACCACTTTGTTGGCGTGATTAATGCACATACTGATATCAAATTAGAGATTAATTTTTAGTGCTAACGATCACTGAGCTAAGCGGCGGCCACCTACGAGTATACCAGTGGCTGGCTTGGTACCTTCAAAAACAGTTACTTTTATATTTCGTAATAATATAGTTTAACATAATTATGAGCATTCTGTTTGTTGTAGGTTATATACGAGAGCTCTTGTGGGTCTGGCCTGCAACCTGCACAGGGGGCGGGAGCTGAGGTCCCTATTTATTGACCTCCTGGAAAGGTACGCGAATATTATTAATCTTACAAAACGTAAACTGAAAAAAAAAACTGTTTATTATTCTGAATTGGGTTAATAAGTAATAACAATTTCACTTAACTTAGTATTAATCTTTTACATTTAAGATTGTATTACTAAGCTTATAAATTGGGGTTGCAACCCCTTTGAATATAAATTACACTTAATTACAACATATTAATCTATTTTACTTATAGCAGTAAGAGAAACTTTATAAACTTAAATAGATGTCATATACAAAGGAAAAAGCTTAAAGCAAGTACTGTCAACTGCTACAACTTTGCCTACGATCTAATCTCGTATATATCCATACGAGATTTGTTCAAATTCGCCAAAAAATTTTTTTTTTCAAATGTTCTTGGTAAAATGGTTAAATTATAATAGATTGAAATGAGTTGGTACATTTCCTTTTCGTAAAAACTACTTTAATACAAAGTGCTCCTTGTCACTTTGATATGTGTCAATAAGGATGTGTAGACTTGGGCCCATAGTGGCAAAATTGCCATCCAAGAGGCGTTTTTCACAATATTTTTTTTATTGAAAATAGGCGAATTACAAAAAGTTTATAGGACATTTTAGTCTATAAATACGATCAGAAATACCGTTAATTTTTTTCATTTTCCTCTACAGTCGTCATCAGATATATCGGAGCGGCCAAGTGGTCACAAATATGTGAACTACGCTTCTATTTTCAAGGCGATAAAGTGCATGTTCAGATATTTTTGAGTACCTTGGCCGCTCCGATATATTTGATGGTGACTGTACATGGTTAGCGGCTCCGCTATAGCTGTGCAAACAAATTGTATATATTGCCAGATGTGTGGAGCCATTACGAGCGGGCGGTTGGCCGCGCACAGACCTGGCTCAGTTCTTGAGCGCGTACGAGCAATGCGCACTGCAGATGGACGTGCTCAGGTAAATGACTCTGTATATATGTCACCCTGTATGTTAGCCACCCTGTATGTTGGCCACCCTGTATTTAGAGGAAAATATGCGCACTACAGATGGGCGTGCTCAGGTAATTCAGCCTGTATATTGGTCACCCTGTATTTAGAGGGCATTGATCCGATTCATGTATATATTTTAATAACCACGATCTTTTATTTTTAAAAGAAAACAAAACTATCATTTATATCATACGCTCAAGTGTGAGAAGTGCCATAACAACGTATTTCAAGTTCCTTATAATTTACACATTTGTGCTAAAAAATAATCTTTGTTTTTCAGGGAAGCTGATTTGAAGAGTGTCTGGGAGAGGTACATGAAGGTGGTCAGTCAGTGCCTCCTAACCATGTACCATGCGTAAACTTGGAGCCGATCTGAAACAACTTTTAATTTAAAGCCAGCAGCCAAAATTGCTTTATAACAATTTTTTGCATACAAAATTAATCCAAAACAGACGAAACTAAACTACTACTTTTTAGATCTTCGTCAACAAACTTTTGAAATTCTAAGTTGGCAACACTAAGCCAGTAAAGGCCTCTACAGACGTAACAGACGAGAGCGACATGTCAACGCTTCAGATTGAGATGGAACTTTATTAGCATTTAACAAAAGTTGTGAAACCAGTTGATTGACGTGATGTGGCAATACTATTATTAGCGGACGATTCTATTTGGACGTTTCGTTGAATGATATTTTTGTTTTATACAATAATTGTTTATTTGCCAATTATATTTAAAAAAAAAAAGTTTTTATTTGAATATAATATACGACTTTTTTTATTAGTTAAATATTTCTTACAAAACTGTACAACAACCCGTATTTAAAAAATTCAAATATAAAAAAGACTTATAGAGCTATAAACTTAATGATATCCATCTCCGTTTATCATCACTAATCTGAAATAAGGCAAGATGCAATATTTTCATTTTTGCTTTAATTTGAAAGAATTGCACGTAGAATAGACCACGAGTGTATTAAAAAATGAAAATACTATAATTTATAGTTTAAAAATGCTGTTACAATCTGACAATTTAAATTTTCGCGCCTAAACGGATCTACAGTTCCTGTTACGTCTTTCATGTGTGTCGGTGTCACTCGCCATAGTCGTGATATTTGTTCATCCAGGTTCTATGGATGGAAGAAGGTGAGGATAACAATCTCTATGTTGCAAAAGTGTCCGTCAAAAGGCGTTAAATTCCGCTATATGAGATTGTCATCTTTTACTATACCATTCATAGTTGTCAAAACAGAAGTGACGTCATCAGACGATGATTGGGGGATAAAAATACGTTCTGTTTCACATTACTTTAAATCGTAATTATTGTTTGAAATTAGTATCAATTAAATATTGAAAATCAAAATGTTGAAAAGAATTTTTTCAACATTTTGATTACAAAATAATGGTAAATATTATAGCTGCATCTTCCCTATTTACCATACCCTGTAAGCCTGTAACTAACAGATATAATTATTTTTGTAAATTTAGCACCTATTTTTCTGTCCATATTATGACTCCTTTTTGTGAATGACCATTTGTTCCTTAATAAAAATAATTTAATAAAAAAGTTTGCCTAGCAGTGGGACACTAAAATAGGCTAATGAAAAAAAAACCTTATATTCCAAAACTACTACGCCGTGAAATGAAACGTCCATATAGATTCGAACACGGGAAATTTGACCATGACATAATGGCCACCTTTATACTTGAACGGCAAATTATCGTCACGATATTCTGGTGCGTTCACATGCATGGTTTCGTTCTATGAGACAGATTCGTCCAGCCCACCAAGCGTGATCATACATGTGAACGCACCAGAATATCCTGACGATAGTTTGCTGCCAACGGCAAAGTATAAAAGCAACCATTTCCGACATGTCGACGTCGAATTTCTACGTTACATATACCTTAAGATTATAGTCTAAGAGCTGGCCACGTCAGATATGACACGATCTATGAAACTCGTCTAGTAAGATTGCAATACTATCCTTTTTGCTAGATCCGGGCATCTGGCAGCTATTAATGGGTGGATGTCAGAGTGATAGACTCGCAAAGTTTTTGAATTGGAGAAAAGTAATACCGAAATAGGTAAAAACGGTCGAAGTTATCTTATTTACGGAGGATGGGGCCTATATTTTAACATTAGAACAAAAAACATTGCGTATTATTTCGGAAACAGAAACAGTAGGCGACAAACTATGAATTACATTCTACGTCGTTTTGGACTACTTTCCCCTATCAGAAACTTTTGGCAATGATATGATCGAATTATTTATATAATTTTTCATAATACTGCATCAAAACCAGAACTCTAGGATTTGTATTCTTAAAGTGGTTTGCATTCTTTGACCTCCACCACTTTACAGCTGCCAGATGTCCGGATCTAGAAACAAGCATAGTATAGCAAACTAACGAGAGGGGTCTCGTCGCTCTCATTATTGTGTAATATCTGACGTGGCTAGCTCTCCGTCTATTAGTGTCTTGGTTCCAGGGTTTAGTTCGATATGTCCTATTCATGAATTAAACTGTTAAGAATACGATAATTTCGATGTAGATAAAAGTGTATACAATGTACTTGTATGTGTGATGACTTGATGAGGAGAAAAATACTGAAAAGTGTGTTATCTTGCTTAAATGTTAGATTGTAAGACTATTTATTGTAAAGGTTTTAAGTACTTGTAGAAATATATTTCATGTTTTTAAACATTTGTCGTTGACTTTATTTCTTAAAGTACATTTATTTTATTCATAATAAAATAAAATGAATGTACGGACATCAAAATCATAATCAAAATACGGCTCGAAATAAAAGTATTTTACTACGTACAGTCACCGGCAATAGTATCTTCCTACATGATGTCCACAAAAATATGTGACACGCTCTTATTTGTAGGACATAACAGCGTGTCACATATTTTTGCGGCTTTCGTGTAGGAAGATACTATTGCCGGTGACTGTACATAGAACGGGAAAACATAAATAGTAGTAATTGTAGGTATAATATTACAATAAAAACGGTAATTACTTAATTACGTACGCTTATTATTTCATCTGACGTGTATTGATCGTTGATCGTGATATTGGGTCCATGGACACTACGAAAGCATCACTTTAAAATATAATTTGTTTTAAAAATATATCATTATTTCTAAACTATTATAGTAGTCCACCTCAAACTGAGAACTCGCGATTTCCTTGCAAACGACTTTACCATACATAACATGACTCTTATGAAGTTTGTTTCACGCCTTCTAGCTTCATAATCCCTTGATCGATACTGTTCATATGCAAACTGTCAAATTATATTGATCTTTGCTACAACCCTAACAAATTTCATAAAGATCAGAAAATAGTTACTAAAGTTATCGTGGGACAACAATTCAAAATCAAAAAGCCATCGAAATGATAGTTCCGTTGTGTACGAAGTTGTCTGTAAGAACTTCGCTTACGCTCAGCTCGTTCGACTAATAAAAACATCGTTACTGAATTTAACAACGAGGCTGCCATGGTAACTCGACATCAAAATCAAAGCCAACTCACTACGTCTGTAGACCCCACTATAATATAGTAGTTTTAATTTTATTTAAACGGCTATTAGACATTGCAATTTGTAGGGTCCAACCTGTCGAGTTGGTAGGTGTAATGGCACCTAGGGAGTAGGTGTCCCGATCTAGGGCGGTCGGCAGTGAGTGCCCCGACACCCGCAGCTGTTTATGGAGGTCGTTAGAGTTATTTTATCTTTTTTATTTATAATGTTAGCCACTTGCTACACATTCCGTCTGGTTTTTTATTTAAAATAAAAGTTAAAATGAGTAGATTCGCTGGTAATTAATATATTCATCTAGTTTTGTATTTAAATAATAGAAGGGTTGGGCAGATGAAGTTAGATTCAGGCAGCTCGAGCGGTCATTTAAATATCTATAATAATAAAAAATGTTTCTTTTTTTATTTAATGTGTACTGTTATGAGTACTATCACCGTGCTTCACCAATACATTTTTTAGATGTTTTGAAGGCATCTCTGTAAACGTTGAGCTAGGGCCGGTAGGGACAATTTGTTGGTGAGGTTGGGTCGGTAGGGGCGATTTGTAAGGAAAGTGTAATAACGGGCGTTGGGGCGTTGGGAGTTGGACACAACAGGTTGGGCCCTACAAATTGCCATGTCTAATAGCCGTTTTAGCTGGCTACACTGAAACTTGGTTGTCAAAGTTAACCTAAATTTAATGTTTACTATTATTGATTATATGATTATATTTACACTTTATATTGTTCGTTCGTTTTCATTGTTTCTGTTGCTTTCATTATTTCATTTTAATATATGAGTTAACTGACCTTAACTTACATTAGATTATCTCTTCAAATCGCTGTATATTAGCCGCAAAGATAAAAAAAAATACTATAGACTGCGGCAGTCAGCGGATACTTTCTATACACTTTGGTCGGACAGCTTCGAGCTAGAATGGAGACAGTGTGGGTAAAGGTAGAGCCCTCATGGGAGAACGATCTAAAGCCTAAGGGAGAGGGACCGACCACCCACGGTGAGTAATGTTCTTTATCTGTACTTCACTATGCTGGCGGCTGTGGTATCCAGAATAAGAAATGTGTATAAAATTTATAAATCCGAGTTAAACTAATAGTCCGCCTCGATTAGACTAAAACAATGTTATCTGAACCCCGCAAAGTGATGTTGCGTCACATAACTTGCGTGTAAACTTGTAGTTTTCTACTATACACCGTGGGCTATTGGCCTAAAGTCACATAATATTTTTTTATGTGACTTCAGGTCTTTTTCGCCGAATAAAAAAAAATAAACGTTTTTTTTTAATTTTTTGAATGTTTATTGCACATGAAAAGCAAATGTTGTTAATAAAATTATAGCCTAAAACAAATTGGTACATTTTTTTTTGTAAAAATTTTGTTTCTGCAAAGTTTTCCTTGTCACTTTGATATCTGTCAATAAGGACGTGTAAACTATGTCCAATAGTGGCAACAACGCCATTAGAAAGGCGTTTTGTGATGAGTTATAATAAAAAGTGTATGTTTTTTTAATTGGGATTAACTCTGAAACTAGGCCTATTCCAGAAAAGTTTATAGGACATGTTAGTATCTAAATATGATCAGGAATACACTGTTAAAATCTGTCTAGTTATATGGGCCCACGGTGTATAATTAGTTTCAGGGTTCTATACCTTTCAATGCTCAATATAATATTTATGTTGCACTTGTCTCAAAGAAAATTTTAATATTTTGTTACTAATTGAAAATGTCATTAGAATTTTAAAAATATATTTTGTTAATTAACAGACACAAATATGACAAAGTGGAATGATTGACAGGTCCTACAATAAAAAATGTGGAGTCCCCAGCATGTGTACACTTGAAAAAGGAAAGGTCAAGCAGGGGCCTACAAAAAGAACCTTTTATTTAGGTCGCGGGAAATAATATTAGTAACGCCAGGAAAGAGGTTAAGGGGCCTCTGTCAGGCAAATATCGGACTGTTTTTGGGAGTAATTTTTGTTTTCGGGGCGACGTCTATATCTTTTCACAGTCTTACTATTGTTGACAGTGCCCATTACGGTGGAGGTAGAGGTCAAGGTTGAGAATGAGACAGAACATGCGAATGACGAGCCGACGGGAGACGGAGTAAATGCAAGCGAGAATTCACTAGTACACGAGGCAACACAAGAACAAGGTAAGGCTACTTCTTTCCAGTTTAGCAAAGCAGTTATAAGTATAGTCTGGCTAACCAAGTTTAACAGTGAAAGTAACTAGTAGTCAGCCTCGAACTGAGAATTCGCGATTTCCTTGCAAACGATTTGACCAATATAACAAGACCCTTACGGAAATTTTGCGCGCCTTCTAGCTCCATAACCCCGTGATCGATCCAGCTCATAAACTAACTCTCAAATTATATTGGTCTTTGCTACAACCCCATCAAATTTAATAATTATTAGAAAAACGTAAAAGTTATCTCGGAACAACTATTCAAAATCAAAAAGCCATCGAAATGATCAGACGTCTTGGTAGCCAGCTGATAGTTCCGTTGTGTCCGAAGTTGTCCTTTTTCATTGGTGTGGTGTGAGTACTAGCGTAAGAAAGAGACATGATGATTCTTTCTGTCTATGCCTGGAAGTGAGACAGTCCCTGTTCAAACTATAGGAAGTTAGGAACATCTATTGTAGAAAGTTTTTTTTTAAATACTACGACTGACTTATGAGAAAAATTGTTAAGTTTAGATTTGTTATATCTTTGATATTCCAATGGTTTAAAAAGAACATTTCAAATGAAGATACTAATGGTTTGTTCCAGAGACAGGGAACACTCGGCGCGCGGCCCGAGCGGACCGGCGGGTGGACACTACCTCACAACAGCTAATCATAACTGGGCACACTTGCTATATCTGTTTAAAGAACTTCAAGCGTTTAACTAAACTAAAAGAACATATGCTCATCCACTCCGGAGAGAAACCATACCAATGTAAACATTGCGATAAACGCTTCAGGCAAACAACTCACTTGAATAGACACCAGTACGTTCACAAAGGAGAGAAATCATTCAAATGCGAAACTTGTAACCAAATGTTTATGGCTCCTGACCAACTAAAGCGGCACCAAAGACTACACAGCGGCGACACAAGGTTCTCATGCGAAATATGCAATAAAAAATTCACGCAAGCATTCAACTTTAAGCTACATTTGAGAACGCACACGGGTGAGAAACCATTCCGATGCGAAACTTGTCAAAAAACATTCGCAAGACAAGGTTGCTTGAAAAAGCACGAGCTAATACATACGGGTGGGAAGGAGAGAGAGAAGGTTTTCTGTGACATTTGCGAAAAATATTTTGACTCGAGCAATTTTAGTAGACATAAAAGAACTCATAGTGGGGAAAAACCACATGTCTGCCAAGAGTGTAATAAAGGTTTTTCCGAATTAAGTGAATTAAAAAGACATATTCGAATGCACATAGGTGAGAAACCATTTTCATGTGAACACTGCAGCAAGAAGTTTACGAGAAAAAGTTATTTAAATAAGCATATAAAGAAATCGCACGAACATAAATTTCATTGCGGATTGTGTCAGAAAAAGTTTAAAGATCTGGATAGTTTAATCAAACATACTCAAATTCACAGTGAAAATAACTCGTTTTCGGACTTGGGTTTAACCCTTTAAACGCCAAAGACGTCAAATCACGCGCACGGAAAGTTGTTCCCTCAGCGCCAGCACGTGATATCACGTCCAAAGTCCAAAATATAACCGGTTTGCCTTGCGCGCTGGCGTTGAAGGCACGAATTTTCCGTCCGATGTTTAGCGTTGAAAAGGTTAAATGCGTCATCGTCAAGTGAATTTAAGTGTTTCTTTGAACAGAGGCTGGAATTAAGAATAAATATATCAATGAATTATATTTTTTATTTATTTGTACCCTGCGGTTGAAGTACGCACATACGAGATATATTATTTGTAACTTGTAGACATCGAATATTTAATATAATAAAATCTTAAAATAATAGAATACATTATATAGGTACACAAAATATAAATAGCAATAAAGAGTATTTATGTTATGTTACACAATGTGTAACGTGGGGTTAAGACAAATACCGTAAACGAAAATTAAATAGAAGGTCTATGACGATAGTCAAGGGCTTTAACCCTAGATATTTGATTAACCCTTCGACCGCCACGCATCGGACGCAAAAATCGGTTGTATTTTGGACGTGATATCACGTGCTGGCGCTGAGGGCACGACTTTTCGTGACAATGGAGTACCTAAGGTGCAAAGTTGTACATATATTGTTGGCGTTCATTAATCTATGGGTTTGACTTAAGATCTATTCAGCGTAAGGCCACAATTAAAAAAATTGTACCTAATACCTATTTTTCTACACGTCGACTATAATATAACGCTTGAATAGGCATGGTGAATTTTTTCAATGTATAATATCAATCGATTCTTTTTGTTGTGAGGATCAAATGACTATATATATGCGGCCAATTGCGTTAAAGCAACACAAAAGTCAGAAATTAGACTTATGGCCTGTTTCACAATCTCCAGTTAAAGCATATCTGTCAGATAAATGTTTGCTGTCCTTTTCTTTTATATGACTGGAGAAAAGGATAGCAATAATTTTAACTGGCAGATAAGTTTATCTGGAGATTGTGAAACAGGCCCTTAAGATCTGAGATTTGCATTTTTTCTCGAAACGCTCCTAACAAAATGACGTGCAAAAGTGACGTCACGATCACATAGTCGCCCTGTTTAAAGTATGGAAAAATTATGAAATTGCTATTTTTACAGTGAAATGTTGCGTTTATGTATATGGTTACCGTACAATTTATTTAACAGTAAAATGTTTAAAATCGAATGGTATCATTGTATTTTTTTTAATTTCGTACTTTAAAAAATTGTTTTTTTTTTGTAATTTTGAACCTTTTCAATAGATTTATGTTATTTTCACTTTATTTGGATATATTGGTAATTCTGCATCCTATGAACTAAATTTTATTTCATAATTCAACATGTGTCATCATCCCTATTGAAACTTTGTAGATCGAACTACTAGCGCATACTTTTCGTTGGAGCTTTTAATTATGTTCGCAAATTTTTGCATAGTCGTGGATGCTGAAATGGATTTTCATACAATATTATAAAACCTGACCAGAAATATATGATCATGCGCCATGTTGCGGAATTTCATTGGAACTAATGTCTTACACTGGATCATTCTCAGTAGATCCATTGACTAGATCCATCATGTATCTACTGAGATATTTTTTTCTCGATTGATCTGCTGTTTAATAAAATGGATCTAATGAGAAAATTTAGTCTTAATAGATATATTATCAAAATATTTTAATCTTAATTGAATCTAATGATTATGTCTAGTGTCACTAGATAGAATATTAAAAAACCGGCCAAGAGCGTGTCGGGCCACGCTCAGTGTAGGGTTCTGTAGTTTTTCGTCCGTCACAGTAAGTGTCCCCACTTAAGAGTTAAAATAACACCGCCATGTAGGATATGATATGAGCGTTCTACGTACAGCGACATCTATCGGCAAATTAAGTAAACTATTGCGCGCGAGCTTAAAGTATGGAAGATGATTTTTATGGGATAATTCTTTATTGCGTGAACCGATTTTCACCGTTTTTAGGGTTCCGTAGTCAACTAGGAACCCTTATAGTTTCGCCATGTCTGCCCGTCCGTCCGTCCGTCCGCGGATAATCTCAGTGATCGTTAGCACTAGAAAGCTGAAATTTGGTACTAATATGTATATCAATCACGCCGACAAAGTGCTAAAATAAAAAGTGGAAAAAAATGTTTTATTAGGGTACCTCCCCTATACGTAAAGTGGGGAGTGATTTTTTTTTTCATTTCAACCCTAACGTGTGATATATTGTTGGATAGGTATTTAAAAATGAATAGGGGTTTACTAAAATCATTTTTTGATAATGTTAATATTTTCGGAAATAATCGCTCCAGAAGTGAAAAAAATGTGTCCCCCCCTCTAACTTTTGAACCATAAGTTTTAAAAATATGAAAAAAATCTCATAAGTAGAACTTAATAAAAACTTAGGAAAATTATTTAGAACTTGATAGGTTGAATAGTTTTTGAAAAAAAAATACAATATAATTTCTTAACTAAGTTTGTAATTTAACCGTATAAGCAGGTGTTTATTGTACCTGTAATTTCTACAAAATCACAATGAAATGACGTGCTTTCAAATAAAGTAAAAACGGTGAATTATCCCATAAAAATCATCTTCCATACTTTAAGTTCGCGCGCAATAGTTTACTTAATTTGCCGATAGATGTCGATGTACGTGGAACGCTCATATCATATCCTGATGGCGGTGTTATTTTAACTCTTAAGTGGGGACACTTACTGTGACGGACGGAAAACTACGGAACCCTACACTGAGCGTGGCCCGACACGCTCTTGGCCAGTTTTTTACTTTATTTGAAAGCAAGTCTTTTCATTGTAGTTTTGTAGAAATTACAGGTACAATACACACCTGCTTATACGGTTAAATTACAAACTTAGTTCAGAAATAATTTTGTATTTTTTTTTCAAAAACTATTCAACCTATCAAGTTCAAAATAATTTTCCTAGAAAGTTTTTATGAAGGTTTACTTTTCAGATTTTTTTCATATTTTTAAAACTTATGGTTCAAAAGTTAGAGGGGGGGGGACACATTTTTTTTTACTTCTGGAGCGATTATTTCCGAAAATATTTACATTATCACAAAATGATTTTAGTAAACCCCTATTCATTTCTAAATACCTATCCAACAATATATCACACGTTAGGGTTGAAATGAAAAAAAAATCACTCCCCACTTTACGTATAGGGGAGGTACCCTAATAAAACATTGTTTTTCACTTTTTATTTTACCACTTTGTTGGCGTGATTGATATACATATTAGTACCAAATTTCAGCTTTCTAGTGCTCATGGTCACTGAGATTATCCGCGGCCGGACGGGCAGACATGGCGAAACTATAAGGGTTCCTAGTTGACTACGGAACCCTAAAAATGGTTAATATGGATCTGACCAATGGATCTACTGTGAATTACCGTTTTTTTTTAAAGTGCCAAAGTTGTTGTTTAACCTCTTGTTCCAATATTGAGACACGAGCAAGCGAAAGATCCCAGAGTTGAGTTCAAAATTGGAATCTTCAGCGTTGCGAGGGTTTCAAGGAATAAGAGTTAAACGAACTTTGTTGCCGAGTGAAATAATACTTTTTACCACACTAAAGCGAGGAAGCAAACAAAACAAATCAGTATTTATTTTTATTAAAATAACAAATACACAACTATTGCATAAAATACTATTGCACTGTTATGGATAGGATGCAGTTTTGCACTTCGAAATTAAAATTAAACTAAACATTAAACTTTAGACTAAACTTAATAATTAGCGTACTTTTTCTAAAAAGTGGCCAATGCTTATTTCGCCATTTACTAACTGCATTTGAGCAAACAAAATGCGATCGTCATTTTCAACGCTTGCTTTGCGGCGTTTAGGTTGTGACGTTTTCTTAAATCTATCCCAACGGTCACAATTCAGTGCAGCCAATGAAGCTTCTTGCTGTAAAACGTGCAATATTTGTTGCAACTGCACTTCATTTTTGTTGATATTTGTATTAATATTGTGGTTCCAAACTTCTACGCTATTGTTTGTGCGATGGCGTAGTCCATACACACACCAGATTCTATAATAGTGGTCCTTCATCCAGTTTTTGTGGAAGTAACTTACAAATTTAGTTAGCTTGTCCTGATTTTGCGAAATTTCATTTTTAATGTAATCCCAGCCGTTTTCAATATTATTTTCAGGAAGTAAAGCAAGTTTACTGCATAGAGAAATTATCCTCCCGTTGTTTTTATTTTTTTTTATGCCCAAAGCTTTCGCGTTACGAAATAGGGCATAGACGATTATTAATTAGTAAAAGGTTAATAGCAAATCATTGTATCCACGGCTACTGTAAGTTCTTATTAGATCCATACTTGGATCTAATAAGAATGAATTTTCTCAGTAAATCTATATTTTTAAATCTTTCCAGTTAACGGATCTAGCGAGAAAAGTACTATTCAGTAGATCCACACTTTTGAAAATTGGATCAATCGAGAAAAAATATCTCAGTAGATACATGATGGATCTAGACAATGGATCTACTGAGAATGATCGCTTACACTGGGAATAATTTTAATGACAGAATGATATACATGTGCGAGTGCATGTGATAGGTTGTCACTGTTGTCACTACACTGTCAGTGTCATTGAGGCGGTTTACTTGAATATTAATAAAGTTTTACTTGAATAATAATAATAATAAATTATTTCGCTGTGAAACATTTTCAAATTGCCATCTGAGCTGACAGGTAAACAAATCAAGATGTCACCATACCATAGCATATAGCATATAGCATAGCATACCATACCATTTTGAGATTTATTTCATATTTTTAAAACTTATGGTTCAAAAGTTAGAGGGGGGGGACACATTTTTTTTTACTTCTGGAGCGATTATTTCCGAAAATATTTACATTATCGAAAAATGATTTTAGGAAACCCCAATTCATTTTTAAATACCTATCCAATAATATATCACACATTAGGGTTGAAATGAAAAAAAAAATCACTCCCCACTTTACGTATAGGGGAGGTACCCTAATAAAACATTTTTTTTCACTTTTTATTTTACCACTTTGTTGGCGTGATTGATATACATATTAGTACCAAATTTCAGCTTTCTAGTGCTAATGGTCACTGAGATTATCCGCGGACGGACGGGCAGACATGGCGAAACTATAAGGGTTCCTAGTTGACTACGGAACCCTAAAAATGGTTAATATGGATCTGACCAATGGATCTACTGTGAATTACCGTTTTTTTTTAAAGTGCCAAAGTTGTTGTTTAACCTCTTGTTCCAATATTGAGACACGAGCAAGCGAAAGATCCCAGAGTTGAGTTCAAAATTGGAATCTTCAGCGTTGCGAGGGTTTCAAGGAATAAGAGTTAAACGAACTTTGTTGCCGAGTGAAATAATACTTTTTACCACACTAAAGCGAGGAAGCAAACAAAACAAATCAGTATTTATTTTTATTAAAATAACAAATACACAACTATTGCATAAAATACTATTGCACTGTTATGGATAGGATGCAGTTTTGCACTTCGAAATTAAAACTAAACTAAACATTAAACTTTAGACTAAACTTAATAATTAGCGTACTTTTTCTAAAAAGTGGCCAATGCTTATTTCGCCATTTACTAACTGCATTTGAGCAAACAAAATGCGATCGTCATTTTCAACGCTTGCTTTGCGGCGTTTAGGTTGTGACGTTTTCTTAAATCTATCCCAACGGTCACAATTCAGTGCAGCCAATGAAGCTTCTTGCTGTAAAACGTGCAATATTTGTTGCAACTGCACTTCATTTTTGTTGATATTTGTATTAATATTGTGGTTCCAAACTTCTACGCTATTGTTTGTGCGATGGCGTAGTCCATACACACACCAGATTCTATAATAGTGGTCCCTCATCCAGTTTTTGTGGAAGTAACTTACAAATTTAGTTAGCTTGTCCTGATTTTGCGAAATTTCATTTTTAATGTAATCCCAGCCGTTTTCAATATTATTTTCAGGAAGTAAAGCAAGTTTACTGCATAGAGAAATTATCCTCCCGTTGTTTTTATTTTTTTTTATGCCCAAAGCTTTCGCGTTACGAAATAGGGCATAGACGATTATTAATTAGTAAAAGGTTAATAGCAAATCATTGTATCCACGGCTACTGTAAGTTCTTATTAGATCCATACTTGGATCTAATAAGAATGAATTTTCTCAGTAAATCTATATTTTTAAATCTTTCCAGTTAACGGATCTAGCGAGAAAAGTACTATTCAGTAGATCCACACTTTTGAAAATTGGATCAATCGAGAAAAAATATCTCAGTAGATACATGATGGATCTAGACAATGGATCTACTGAGAATGATCGCTTACACTGGGAATAATTTTAATGACAGAATGATATACATGTGCGAGTGCATGTGATAGGTTGTCACTGTTGTCACTACACTGTCAGTGTCATTGAGGCGGTTTACTTGAATATTAATAAAGTTTTACTTGAATAATAATAATAATAAATTATTTCGCTGTGAAACATTTTCAAATTGCCATCTGAGCTGACAGGTAAACAAATCAAGATGTCACCATACCATAGAAAATAATAGGCTCTGTGCCTATACTTTTTTTTTTTTTTTTTTATACCACGACGGTGGCAAACAAGCATACGGCCCGCCTGGTGGTAAGCAGTTACCGTAGCCTATGGACGCCTGCAACCCCAGAGGATTTACATGCGCGTTGCCTACCCTTTAGGAACCTATACACTCCTTTTTTGAAGAACTTCATACTGTAGCCCACTGGGAAAACCTCGGTAGGGAGTTCATTCCACAGCCGCAGCGTTCGTGGGAGGAAATTCCTCTTAAATCGTACTGTGCGCGACCCATTGGGCTCCAGGGTGTGGGGATGAACACCCTGCCGGCGGCGAGCGGTGCGGTGATAAAAAGCTGCCGTGGGCATCATATCAAACAGTTCTTCAGAGCACAACCCATTGTACAAGCGATAGAACACGCATAAGGAGGCAAAGTCCCTCCTAAGACTCAAAGGTTCAATATCGCTCGTGAGTTTGGGATCGTCGACGATCCGCACAGCGCGCCTTTGCACCGAGTCAAAGGGCCCAAGCTGGTATCCAGGTGCTCCCGCCCAAAGGTGACAACAGTACTCCATGTGGGGTCTGACTTGCGACTTGTATAGGAGCAGTCTCTGCCCCGGAGTGAAGTATCGCCTCGCTCTATTGAGCACACCGAGCTTTTTGGATGCCAGCTTGGCCTTCGCTTCAAGGTGACTACGGAATTGGACGTCACTGGAAATGTCCACACCGAGGATCCCAATACTCCCTGACATTGTAAGGGTTGTGCCTTGGAACTGAGGGGCCACAGTAAATGGGGTTTTCTTAGCGGTGAACGCGCAAACTTGTGTCTTTGTGGGGTTGAATCTGACTAAGTTGTCCTGACCCCACACCGAGACTCCAGAAAGAGTATTCTCGATATCGGACTCAAGTTTTTCACGACTCTCTACCACAACGGATCGAGGGATATTGGATATATACTGAACTGTTGCCATATAAATGAGAATAATAGCGCCCTCTTGACAATAATCATTAATCATATAGTTCTGGTCAGGCTTTACAATGGTCGGGAGGAGGACCGTCCTCCTCCCCGACCGCCGGTACGATCCAGCGGGAGATCGTAGTTACTAAATTGTATTGAGGGATCAGGTTGCATTGTAAGGCATTCGTCGAACTTAATTCTTACCGGCTTGCCTATTTTGAGCACTCGTAGAAAAAGTATTGTATACACTAGTGACATAATTAAGCTTTTCAATCCCGTACCCTACTTAGGCCACTCAGCAAGCTGCATGGCCGAAACACGGTACTCGACTGAAAAGCTCTCCATTATGTCACGATTGTGTAATAGTAGTTTATGTTATGTGACTGCTACATAATTAGGGCATTAAAGTACGAGTGTGGTTTTATGTAACGAACGAACTGTGTATTTTGATGCCTAATTATGTACAGTTACATACACTGCTATATGTACGCACATATAAATTCTGAATGACGTGTTCGAGAACCATTAAAATGACCGCCATTGCACCGCCATGGCCAACTCGATTGTGCGGGTGGTCGAGGAGGAGGGCTGGATTTTCATTCCGTTACCGATGTCGTAATGAGTTTTCATACATTATTACGATACTGGCACAGATAATAATACACTGATATTACATTACTACTTGCAATAAAGGTGGCTTTTATTATTATGGTTTCCGAACGCAAAATAGAGGATATTTGATATGGGTGTAGATAATAGTAGTTTATATAACTGTTACGTAATAAGGCCTAATTACGTACAGTTGCATACACTGCTTTATCACATGTTATATATCCTAAATGAAGTGTTCGGAAACCACAGAATGACCGCCATTGCACCGCCATGGCATGGCCAACTCGATTATGCCGGCGGTCGCGCGGGCGCGTGTCAGGAAGGAGGACAGGATTTACATTATGTTATCAAATTCTATGTTCGGAATTTTAAACTCATAACGTATCAATATATGAGCATGTAAAGTTAAAATTACGTTACTGCCACAGATAAAAAGCTTATCATAGTAAAATCGGTTGTGGTAATGCTAGCCATTGCCTATCGTTTTTGAACACCTTTTAGAGGACTTCCAATGTGAGTGTAGATAAAATACTATTCAAAATTCGCTGCCATGAACCCGTTAGGTTAGTTTAGGAGCTTGGCACTCGTAGGAATTATTCATATATTTTTTTAATCAACTAAGGGCCAGTTGCACCAATCACCTTTGACGGAATCATCAGTGTCATCCAGCAGGGTACTATGAAAATTTCCATACAATTCAATTTTGCGAACGTTTTAACAGTGACAGACGGTTTGGTGCAACCGACCCTAAAACAAGTATACAGCTGCAAGTACTAGTATAATGAATATAATAAAAAACCGGCCAAGAGCGTGTCGGGCCACGCTCACTGTAGGGTTCCGTAGTTTTCCGTCCGTCACAGTAAGTGTCCCCACTTAAGAGTTAATAACACCGCCATGTAGGATATGATATGAGAGTTCCATGTACAGCGACATCTATCGGCAAATTGAGTAAACTATTGCGCGCGAGCATAAAGTATGGAAGATGATTTTTATGGGATAATTCTTTATTGCGTGAACCGATTTTCACCGTTTTTACTTTATTTGAAAGCACGTCATTACATTGTAATTTTGTAGAAATTACAGGTACAATAAACACCTGCTTATACGGTTAAATTACAAACTTAGTTCAGAAATTATTTTGTATTTTTTTTTCAAAAACTATTCATCCTATCAAGTTCAAAATAATTTTCCAAGAAAGTTTTTATAAAGTTCTACTTTTGAGATTTTTTTCATATTTTTAAAACTTATGGTTCAAAAGTTAGAGGGGGGGGGGGGACGCATATTTTTTTACTTCTGGAGCGATTATTTCCGAAAATATTTACATTATCGAAAAATGATTTTAGGAAACCCCAATTCATTTTTAAATACCTATCCAATAATATATCACACGTTAGGGTTGAAATGAAAAAAAAAATCACTCCCCACTTTACGTATAGGGGAGGTACCCTAATAAAAAAAAAATGCACTTTTTATTTTACCACTTTGTCGGCGTGATTGATATACATATTAGTACCAAATTTCAGCTTTCTAGTGCTAACGGTCACTGAGATTATCCGCGGACGGACGGACGGACGGACGGGCAGACATGGCGAAACTATAAGGGTTCCTAGTTGACTACGGAACCCTAAAAACACACACGAGGAATTTATCGTCTAATTCTGCAAGGTGATTCTCTTGAAAATTGATCAACAATTCAAGCGAATGTAATGTTTCTGTACTACGCTTCTTTCGAAAAAATCAGAATTAGCATGTCACCCTGCATAAAGAGAAGAAGCACGAATGACGAGTGATAAACTCTTCTGCAATAAGTTAAAGAAGATGCATTCTCCATAGAGATTAATCTTTTTGTACAACATATTAGTCTCCAAAGAGTTAGTATTATAGAAGAGTTTGACAGAATGTTACTCCTTTGACTTACAGCTGTCGAGTTAATCAATAACAAATTATCTGTGTTTATATTGCACATTTTAATAACTAAATTAATTAGAAGTTCATAATATATACAATATCAGTACACAAAGTGCAGATATACAGGACTTATTGTTGTAAAAGTTGTGTTGGTAAAGAAGTTGCATGTGATTTTCGGATTGGGGTGAACAAAATGGGGGGCGATTTTTGGGTAAGTTAGGTTGTTTAAGCTCCTTACATAAGGCGAATAGCGCCAAAATAACGCGAAGTAGGAAGCGGAGCTCCGTCAATTCTGCCTCTGTGGAATAAAAGTCTTGCCCAAACAAACCAAAGGGACCCTTAAGATTTTGAATCGCCCTCCCTTTTTGTTCATTATGACCCAAGCTTTGTTTTTTTACCATATTTTAAAAATTCAGAAAAAAATGGTCATTTATTTCAAAATCCGGCTCTACAAAAATAGCCGTTTGCCTTATAATTCTATCTGTAGTGCAAATGTTGGAATATCGACTCACAACTGGTAAAAAATCGATAAAAGACGTGTGGAGCCCCTTAACTGACAAAGACCTGTGAGTTAAATAAAAGCTTGCACCTAAAGGCGTGTGCCTGCGATCAGTCTGCATTTGCCGTTTTTATCAACGGCCTCTATCGAACGGTAAATAGACCTCTAATATATATATTATATATTAAATGCGTTTTTCTTTCAGTGCGATATTTTGATTCGAATGCAGAATTTTTAAGAGTGAGTTAATGACTATGAGACGATGAACACCGAAACATAATTTGGAAAACATGGTGTAGGGATTGGCTGCCCTTAACAGTTGGTCAGCTTGAGACCTCCCTTTGGCCCGCTACAATACCCTCGAATTGGAAAAACAGACAAAATGGCTAATCGTAGACGAAGCTCTAGTCATCTAGGTACTTGCACTTACATACTTTTACAATACGTGGTGTACAGTCACCGGCAATAGTATCTTCCTACACGAAGGCCACAAAAATATGTGACACGCTCTTATTTATAGGGCTATAAGAGCGTGTCACATATTTTTGCGGCCTTTGTGTAGGAAGATACATTAGAAGATAACTAACGAACCTAACCTACCTATGACTGGTCGTTTTGAACCTTTCGCGATTTAGACTAAAAGCGATATAGAGTTCTAGACCGTCCGCGACTATACCGATTTAAGATAGTTGTTTCGATAATTTTAAAAATGTAGTATCGAAAATTAAATTAGGCATGTATAAAAAAAATGTCGCAAAAAAGGTCTGTAAGAAAAATTCGATTGTAGAATATTTATGCGTGGTTAAATTGTCTAATGGGAAAATATGCGAATGGAAAAATCATGTTAGGAATTAATACGTCTGGTGTAAATTAAGAATAGGAAAAAATGCGAATAGAAATTATGCTACAGGTAAATTATGATTTTGGGGAAATTATCTAACCAGTCACACGAAGGCCGCAAAAATATGTGACACGCTCTTATTTATAGGGCTATAAGAACGTGTCACATATTTTTGTGATCTTCGTATAGGAAGATACTAGCCCTAATACGACGGGATAATGTTGAATAGTCGAGGAGTATATATACTATGGTCACCTTTCAGCTCCATCATCAGATCAGCTCTATGTCATCATAATATTACATTATCACGCGATATACATATGCGTGTAAAAATTCTGTTCAATTGGAAACAACAAAGCTCGAAATTCACGTTCCTGAAATCTGTCAGGAGTTCCTAAACCATTAAGTACATTACGTACTGTTTTAGTCGTAATGGGGTTTAAATTAAATAATGATGTAGTGGTACAGCTCACAACAAATTTATAAGTACAGGTCTAATGGCCTCCTAGCCTAGTAGTAACTGCCTACGAAGCAGAAGATCCCAGGCTCGAATTCTGGTAAGGGCATTTATTTGTGTGTTTATCACGAATATTTGTTCCCGAGTTATGGGTGTATTCCATAGAATACATATACATATATCTAAGTTATTTATCTATATAAGTAGGTATATCGTCACCTAGTACCCATACTGTCAACTTTGCTTAGTGTAAGATTGTCCCCAAATATTTATTTTTATTTAATTTCGTAATGTCACAAGTTTCATATCATGCAAATATATAAGATATTGACGAAATATTTCACTACCTCGAGTGTATTCTTTATGAAGGTGCATTATTCCGCAAAAGTTTAAGTATGTCCCAAATAGAAAGTCATTAAATTCCATACAGGAACTTTCTATGTGGAGTGGAATTTAATGAGCTTTAAGGATTATACCATTATTGCACAGTGCGTAGATTTAGAGCGGAAAGCGAATTTCTTCAGGGTGGAGGACATTTTCAAAGAGGGTGGCGGTTTCTTGAGGTCCGCAAACGTCAAATGGTCTGGACATGAAAACGGGACCTCTAATTAACATATAAGTATGTACGTATATACCAAATTTTAGAACTGTCCGAGGAATTTCGAGCTTTGTCGCATTTTTATAGGTTTATTTATAAACTCTTTTAAAATTCACTTTATCTTTACATTGTCCTTTACATATTTTTTTAAGATAAAGAAGATATAGAAAACCTGAATAAGACATATGACCTGTTGAAGAAATCAAGAATGAATAACGTTGATGAAATAGTCGAGATCCTGAGAGATGGTAACGTTTTTTAAAACTTGTAATATTTGGAACTTAAATACCAGTATTATTCAATACATACACTGTGATACCTGCTGATATAGTAGGGGAGCCCAAGAAGGTATTTTTGGAATTACTCGAACGCATCAGATTAATAGGCGGAGAACACCCGATGACCTTCAAATTGACTTTACTTAAACAGTTTTTTAGCTATAAAGACTTGTTTTGGGAAAGTAAAAAAAATATATGTTAATATTCATTATATTTAGAGCAACTTCGTTAATTCCGATACACGATTGGACGAAATCGGCTCGATAGAAAGTAATTCCAAAGTTGCATCTTAAAATTAGCTTTAAGCAGTTGTATGTCTTTTGTTTCTTGACTTATAGGTCTGTAATTAAGGACAAAATTCCACCACATCAACACTAAAAACTCCGTTATTTTATATTTCTCAATTAATGCGTTGTTTTTTTAATTCATAATTTTGCATAATTTGCAATGAGCTTCCATACTAATCGTAACACTGTTTCTCTTTCACTCGCGCTGTAAAAGATAGGAATGGAATTTCGCTGTTGTCATCCCCTTATCATATCTTGTAACCCATGGCGATCTCCCTCAACCACCAATAATGTTTATGGCGAGCGTAGGTACATTTAAATATTTAGTGCCTAAAATATATAACTCTTTGCCAGATAAACTGGTTGCTCAGGATATAAAAAATAATAGATTTAAGAGAAATGTTAAATAAAACCGGCCAAGAGCGTGTCGAGCCACGCTCAGTGTAGGGTTCCGTAGTTTTCCGTCCGTCACAGTAAGTGTCCCCACTTAAGAGTTAAAAAACTTTATTTGAAAGCCCATCATTTCATTGTGATTTTGTAGAAATTACAGGTACAATAAACACCTGCTTACACGGTTAAATTACAAACTTAGTTCAGAAATTATTTTGTATTTTTTTTTCAAAAACTATTTAACTTATTAAGTTCAAAATATTTTTCCTAGAAAGTTTTTATAAAGTTCTACTTTTGAGATTTTTTTCATATTTTTAAAACTTATGGTTCAAAAGTTAGAGGGGCACACATTTTTTTTACTTCTGGAGCGATTATTACCGAAAATATTTACATTATCAAAAAATGATTTTACTAAACCCGTATTCATTTTTAAATACCTATCCAACAATATATCACACGTTAGGGTTGAAATGAAAAAAAAATCACTCTCCACTTTACTTACCTATATCTATATAGGCGCCAGTTTGTCGGCGTGATTAATATGTCGCAGGGAAATGATTATAACAGAGATTTGAACAAATCTCTAAGGGATATGATCAAATTACGCATGATGTTAAAATGGAGACTCCATATCACCATTTCCCTAGAAACAATCAGTCTTTTCACCAAATCACTGACTCTGTTTAGTGGAAAGACAAAATCGGCCAATAAGCGTGATACGCTTTTTCGTTTCACTAGATTTCTTTAGGAAATTGTCAAAATCCCTAACTACGACAGTAAGTTGAAGAAACGAACTCAATAAGTCAGCTAGTTTTATCATTTCGCTAAACGAGTTTAGTGAAATAATAAAATCTCAACTGGAAATACCATCTTTCGTCATTTCACTAAATCAGTTAAGAGATTTAATCAAATCACCATATACCATCTTCCAGTTGAGACTTTATCATTTCACTAAACTTGTTTAGCGAAATGATAAAACTAGTCGACTTTTTGAGTTCGTTTCATCAACTTACTGTAGTGGTTAGGGATTTTGTCAAATTCCTAAACAAATCTTGTGAAATGAAAAAGCGTGTCACGTTTTTTGCCCGATTTTGTCTTCCCACTAAACAGAGTCAGTGATTTGGTGAAATTACTGAATTTTTCTAGAGAAATGATGATATGGAGTCTCCATTTTAACATCCTGCGTGATTTGATCATATCCCTTAGAGATTTGTTCGAATCTCTGTTTTAATCATTTCCCTGCGACAGATATACATATTAGTACCAAAGGAGATCGTCAATTCTGGGCCACCTGATATAAACCGTATACAGTTTGTACTGCAATGTAAAATAAATACTCATTTTATTTTATTACTAAAGTAGACAAAATATTAAACGGGAATTAGAAATACTAAATAAATAAACATTATGTTGATTTTTCCGCGATAAAAATACAGCAAGACAAGTTGTTAACGTCCTTATGGCATTGACATAAAGTTTAACTTCACCCTGGCTTGAAACAGGATTGTTTTTTGGTTTGACACTGTCAATGTATACCGTTACATAATCTGCGTTTTGATACTGTTCAGTAAGTTAGAACATTGTAATATTAAAACAGTATCTAAGCCTACGAATACGGAAGTTTAAATTAGATATCGACTGTATTAAAACGCCTAAAGATTGAAAATGCATATTTTTGTATTTTTGATCGGAGTTTGAATATTAAAAGTGGGTTTCATAATGGCATAATATCATGCTCCTTCGATAACGAAACGCATCTTTTTTTCAATTTTGTAATGTCAGATACTAGTTCTATCGCACTTAACGGTGGTAAACCTTATCCTTTCGCAATAGGTGTTAGAAATGTTCAGTTAATAGTATCAACGATGGTTTGACAGCTGTCTTTGTTTACCGAAATACAGGAACTATAAATACGATCAAAATATGACTTTTTATTATTTCATCATGATTCCCGTTTTGTTTTCAAGTCCGCTTTTGTGCATTATCTTTAAAAAATCGGTACTTTTTTTACATTAATATATAAATCATAGGCAAGCACGCTTTCAAATATTGTCCTTGTCAGATTCAAGTTTAATGCATGATTTTTCAATTTTCCCATTAGATTTCACAATATTTCTACCACCATCCTGATCTAGAAATTATGACGATTCTTTAAAAGTAAGAACCATTCCTAAACGGTCCTAAATAATCTGGGCCAGATCACCTAACAAAAATTGACGATCTCCTTTCAGCTTTCTAGTGCTAACGGTCACTGAGATTATCCGCGGACGGACGGACTTTACTAAAAATTACTATTAGACAATTGCTCTCAAGACCAGTGAAAGCGGGCCGATTGGTATGCAACCATGCAAAATGCACCCGTTTACACTGTGCTTGACGGCTTACAACGCAATAAAATTGTAACTGAAATTAGATAAGACTTGCATGCTTAGTAAATTTTGTTACTAGTATGAAAAAATAACATAATACATGAATTTAGTTTAGTTTAGTTTAGTTCAGTGAAAACACAACTGTAAACCAAGAGCGAATCAGCTGCCATCAAACTGTTTTACAGTTTGGCGGTGCAACTGATATGTAACACCTATGTAATGCTAATGTGTCCTTATGAAATAAAAGATTAATAATAAGAATGGGATCTATGCTCCAGGTTGGAAGTTTAAAATGTCATAACGCCGGCGGCCTGCTGGACGGATTACCGGGATCTGGCTACCGCAGACTCACCTCTCGACAACCTCACAGCCCACGCACCGGTGTTGCCCTTGAGCCATCTTTGATGTCGCTTTTTACGGGGGCCCATCTTGCGGCAGGCGAGTCACCGTCTGCCGGAAATAAAATTGGATACCGTTTCATTAGGCAGGCGTCCGGTTCTTCATCCAATAGCCCAGTAGTTAGTCCATACTTTTCACCCAATAGCCAGTACATTTTAGACTCCATTAACTCTCAATAGTCCTTACACCATGGCGGGTGCTGTCTCTGCGTGCGTCCCATGACACGGGCAGGGCCAGCATCCGCTTAGTGTACCCTCCCTTTTCATTAAATTGTCGAAAGGGCCTCTGCGCGTTGGCTTCGGCTCCCAAAGGTCCGGAACACAATTGTTCCGTGGTCGCGAAAAACATACAGCATAATACTTTTAGCCGGCGCCTTTGGTGTGTAGGTTGGTGGATTGTGTATTCGATCATTTTGTTCCAAGTTGATGCTTTGATTGTGCTAATTCATAATCTGATATTTATCTATAAGTATTTTCTTAATCTGACGGATTCTACTTTAATGTTGAGGTTATTGTTATTGTATGAGGGCCATTTTAGATTTCAATTAAAGGAGATCGTCAATTCCAGGCCCACTTGCGATATGGTCTCGTATAAAGTTTGGTCTTCAATTTTAAGCAAATACCCATTTTATTACGAAACTAGACAAAATATTGCATGAAAATAAAACGGGAATTAGAAATGAAAAATAAAAAGTAATGTCGTTGATCCTTCCGCCATTCAAATAGTGCTAAATAAATTGTTAACGTCTTTACAGCATTGACATAAGGTTAACTTCTCCTGAGCCGAGACGAAACGGACATTTTCAGTAAGGAGTTACGTTTATTTTGCTAATCTTGTTTATGATTATACCTATAGTTTGACACTATTAATGTATGACGTCACCGTCATCTATGTCTGCCGCATGAAGTTATAATTTGAAACTGGAGTGTGCTCTTCGGCCACAAGGTGGGGCCGAAGGAGTTGGTGGCATGGGGGGGATGCGTCTCGTTTTGACTATTTTTCTATTAAGTAATGTCTGATACTACCATGGATTTCTAAAAAGTGGATGTAATTCTTGCACTTTTTCCCTAACCATAGTTTATAAGGTTCATCTGATGTTCATCTAAAACCGTACCGTATTACCGTGTAAAACAGTCGTTCATAGGTGACTAGAAAAAACGGTCCGATAGAGGGCATAATATGGGGGGCGGTGTTTCACTCGAATTCGTTACAAAATTGACATACATTGACATTTTGACTTGTTGTCATGCTGGCATTATTGTCTAATGACGTCATAACTCCCTAAGTCGAAGCGGAACGCGGCTCCCTAAATTACTCTCTCTTTCGGCCTTGCTTTTTGGCCCAAGAGTGTGCTCCGGTTTAAAATTATAACTTCATGGATGCTAGTAGGAGCGCACTAACAGTGATAAACCTTATCTCTTTGTAATAAGGTCTACGATTGTTTAGTTAATAGTAGCAATGATGGTTTGACAGCCATTATCATTGTTTACCCAAATACAAGAAATCTGCGGCAGGATCAGTATATGACTTTTTATTATTTTATTATGATTTCCGTTTCATTATCATGTCAGATTTTGTAAAAATTCTTTAAAAAACAGGTATTTATTTTATTCTATACTTTAAATCATAAACATGTACGCTTAAAAATATTGTCCTTATCACAATCATGTTTTTACATCCCGATTTCTCAATTTTCCCGTTACATTTCATGATTATTTTATGACCACCCTGATCTAGAAATTAAAGCGAATGTTTTGATATCTATTTCATAATTATACGCATCTTTATGATCTGGGGCAAATCGCCTAACAAAAATTGACGATCTCCTTTGTCAGATTCTGTTATCAATGACACGTCGGAAGCGTCCAGTTCCTATTTATACTGACGCGCTCGAGCAAGTACATGTAGTTTTCACTAATTGTTTAAATCGTCATCATCATCATCTTATCCTGGCCGATTTCGACCATGGCGACTGAGTGTACTGGCTAGGTAGAGCGTCGGTCGTGGACATTTGCACGGCGTAGAACTTCCGTTTTTCTTACACGGTCCGACCAGGAGATGTTCATAATATCACGCAAGCACTTAAGGTAAAGCCTATCCAATGTGCGAATGTGCTTTCGGTATAAGCACCATGTCTCAGAGGCATACAGGAGATTGGGCAGCACGATCGCCATGTACACATAAACCTTTGTCTGGAGCTTAATGTCATGGGAACGGAACACTTTGACGCGAATTGTTTACATATAAATTAAAGAAAAAGAACCGACGTCAGTTATGCTACTCCACCTTTCCAAGAGCAAATCCCAGAGGTACTGTAAAAAATACTCAAATCACTAAAGGTGTGCCTATAATGTTTGAAGAGTTTCTTCAATTTCTCCAGGCCTTTCAAACAAAAAAATAATTATCAAATCGGTCCAGCCGTCTTGAAATAATCGGTGAAAATATATTTAAAAAATGTAAATGATTAAGCAACAAAAACATCCCAACGAATGAGGATTTCTCTGATCGATTTTTTCACCAGGTGGCAGCACCGTGACAAGAGGTCTAGCTGTGATAATCCACCAATCATATTTAAACGCATATTTTTTATTGAGGGATTCTGACAGCTGCTACCAAAAAGACCTCTCGCCACGGTCCCACCTGGTGAAAAATCGATCGAGAAAACCCTCATTGAGAATGAGAACTTCATTCGAAAACTTGAAGTCGCCTGAAAACGGGACTTCGCATACACTTACTTTTATCATTTCGCATGACGTTTCGGTTGAAATGAGGTTGGTTATTCGCTGTGTGCATGATTTGTGGCGCCATCACCATCGGTTGAGGCGGTTTTTTTGGTCTAGGCGGCGGCAACATTTTTTCTTTGTTATGAATGGCTTGTAGTCCTTGCTTAAATGGAATGTCTCTGGCTGATTTATTTATTTACTAGCTTTTTCCCGCGGCTTCGCCCGCGTACTAAAAGTACTAAAAAAGGAGGTTCTCAGTTAGACTCGTATGTTTGTATGTAGGAATGTATGTTTGTCCGCGATCATCTTGCGTTTCGCTGAACTGATTTAGAAGCGGTTTTCGGAAAAGTATTCGTTACATTCTGGAGGTTTCGGTATACCACGTTTTGAAGACGGCGGTTCCCTCATTTTTTATTTTAAAGAAATTATTGCAATAATTGTTTAATTGTTACGCCATCAACGACTTACTACTGAGAGATTATGATTAATACAGATTTCTACTCTTGAATAGAAGCTTTTCCCCGCGACTTCATTTGCGTGGAATTAGTAATCCATCCTCCTTTTTACCCGCTTAAGGAATGACTTCTGGGATAACAACTATTATATATTCTTCCCCAGAATGCAAAATATCTCCATACCAAATCATCTAAATAGGTTCAACGGTTATTAATTTCCCATACAAACTTTCAACCCCCGTTTCACCCCCTAGAGGGTTGATTTTCGAGATAAAAACTATCCTATATTGTTTACTGCGACTCAATCTATATAATATGTACCAAGTTTCATTTCAATCGTCTGTTTAGCGGTTAATAATTCGCCATACAAACTATCAACCCCCATTTCACCCCCTTAAGTGTTGATTTCGTAATCAGCGACCCGATAAACCATAGATACCCATGTTGATATTTAAATTTTGTCACCACATTTCCCCCTTAAGAGGTAAATTTTTAAAAATTATTTCTAAGTGCATCCTTATGCCTTATAAGGAGCCTACGTACCACATTTGGAATGTCTAGAACCAGCGGTTTGGGCTGTGCGTTGATATCTCAGTCAGTTTCTTCTTTTATATATTTAGAAGAAGATTGCAATTTGGCACAAATACTTTCAAGAATTTTTATGTCCACAATATTAAATTTCAAAACCGATGCCATTTTCTTAATTAACGTATCAAAAAATCACAAAAACGACACCCATATGGATATTTAGACATTTCAACCCCATTGTACCCCTAACAGGGGAGATGGTATTTCACGTCCGCCACGTCGGATTTTAAAATCGTTGTTGTTTTCGTAATCAACGACCCGATAAACCATAGAAACATTACCCATGTTGATTTTCAGACTTTTTGACCACATTTCCCCCTTTTAGGGGTTGAATTCTCAAAAAACCTGCAACACGTATTTACTCATTTATTGTTAGGAATACTTCTGTGAAGTTTCGAACAAAATAGACTAACTAATCTTGTTTCCCCATACAAACTTTGGACCCCCATTTCACCCCCTTAGGGGATGTATTTTGAAAAATCCTTTCTTATAAGGAACCTACGTGCCAAATTTGGAATCTCTAGAACCAGCGGTTTGGACTGTGCGTTGATAGATCACTATGTCAGTCAGTCAGTCAGTCAGTCAGTCACCTTTGAGTTATATATATATATAGATTTATTTAAGGTTTGCCAATGCGTGCCTCGTACTCTTGACTTTACATAAATATTTTTTGTATAGTCTATTCTGTTAGTATACTAAATTGTGCTCTTTACAAATTCGTGGCAGGTATTATACTGTGGGATCCAACATTGGCTCTATAAATTTTATATGAGAAAGGCCGAAAGTTGACTAAACGAGACCGTTGTTGTTTTCCAGTTAATTGATTCACTATTTTGACAGTTGACCGAGTTGAGTTACGTCAAATCTTTTGAAATTTGATATTGACAAGAGCCCTTTGCAGTTTCATTTCTTGTCACATTGTGCACTGCGATCGTTTACGTTACCCAGCACCACGCACACAACGAATAGTATTAAATTTGTTGTAAACATTTAATAAAGACATTCTGTTATTTTTCAGCTGAAGTTTATGACGGCTCGCCCGCACAAGAGGCCAGATTGCGTTCATACTTCGACGACGTTCCAGACAAAAATAACATCACGAGGGAGAAGTTCCGTGAGGTCATAGAGCGAGCTGCACTGGATACCGAGCTCACAGCGCCCGATCCTAACCAGCCGACTCGTCCCCCTCAACAACCCGGACCCCCTCAACAAGGCTACCCTCAACAACTCGGACCCCCACAACAAGGCTACCCTCAACAGATCGGACCCCCACAACAAGGTTACCCTCAACAGCTCGGACCCCCTCAGCAAGGCTACCCTCAACAACTCGCCCCCCCCCAACAAGGCTACCCTCAACAGCTCGGACCCCCACAACAAGGCTACCCTCAACAAGTCGGTCCGTCTCAACAAGGGAGCCCTCAACAGGACCACTCGGAAGGCAGGGACAAAAAGTGTTGTGACATTTTGTGACATAAAAACGGTGCCCAATAGAATAGTTTTCTTTTCAACGGCCTTTTTAGACAAGTTCGTAGTGACTGCCGACGAAGCTGGTTGTCCATGCAGGGGCAGACCGTAGGCAACCCTACCTTATCGAGTAGCAGAATTCAACTTATGTAGGGCAATGGATGGTGAATTGTTATGTATTTTAGTAATTGGTCTCTCTCTTCTGAGTCGTGCGCTCTTGGCAGAGTGGTCGTGGTCATGTCTAGGTCGAGTCTTTCGCCACCACTTCCCTGGTGATGCGACGCCATGTAGCTCTATGTTTGGAGGAGTGAGAATTCTCGTTTATGCTGCAGTGTGTGACAGACTTGATGAGGTCTGTCCATCGCGTTGGAGAGCGCCCACGAGATCTTTTGCCTTCGACTTTCCCCCTTTCCTTTCGACTAGTAATTGGTAGCCTAAACTAAACTTGGAGCATTTTGTACAGTCAGCAAAAGATCATTATTAAATCTACTTCATCGAGTAGCAGATTGAACCTCATGCCATTCGAAAGTAATAATCAACCTGGTAATAACTAAAAAAAATGGTAGGTCACCTTAATTAAACCTGGAGTTTTTCTTATTCAGCCAAGTTTTATGTTTTAAAGTGGAAATTTACTAATACAAGACGCGCAAATGAGTTTTTTTTTTTTTTTTTTTTTTAAACGAGCAGACGAATCGCCTGATGGTAAGCAATTAACGCCGCCCATGGACGCCTGCAACACCAGAGGGGTCACAAGCGCGTTGCCGGCCTTTAAGATGGGAATACCCTCTTTTCTTGAAGGTTTGAAGGTCGTATCGGTCCGGAAATACCGCATGGGTTGGTACAGTTGGTACAAAAACAGTTCACGGGATGGTTTAGCTGTAGTGTTACGCGATACAGAAGATACTGTTTATCAAATAAATAAGTGTTAAAAAATAAGCGGTTGCATTGTCCCAAACCTGGCAATTTCATGATCTACCTTATTAAAATTAAATGAAATAATTAACCTAGTAGAAGATAAAACTTTTGCCATACAAAAGAACTCGTCAACTATTAAAGAAAAAAAAACCTAAAATGTCAGGTTTGTGTACTATCGAATGGGCCACGTGTCCACTTGTTTGTCAATGAAGTATATATATATATTTATGTATGTATATATTTTTTTTTAAATAGGGTAATTTATTGTTGACTCTACAAAATGCTCCAAATTTGGCTCAGGCTACCAAGTACTAAAAAAGATAACATGTTATCATGCATTGACCTTTTAGGCCGAATTCTGTTACTCGATGAGGTACGGTTGCCTACGGCTTACTCCTGATCTATTTATTACTAAGCGTAATGACAGATTCGACTTACACAGACATACCGTAAATCCACCCAACAAGGGGTAAGTATAGTACAGTACATCGACTCAAATACTAAATCAAGTAATTCTTTTTGGTTAAATAAAAAAAACATTAATTTATGATAATATTTTGAATATGAAATGCATTATTTAAATAAAAAGAACACCAAAACGGAGATATTCGAGTCGTTTTAAACATTGTTGTTTTTTTTACTATAGTTTGAGTTTAGTATGTAGTTGGGTGATTTTACGGTCCCGACTTCCCGAGTATGTTTTCTAAACTGTCAAAATCCCTTGTTCTGTTTATTACAAGTTCTAAACTTGTTCTTAAAAACCAGCCAAGAGCATGTCGGGCAATGCTCAGTGTAAGGTTCCGTAGTTGCCGGCCTGTTACAATACATCCATTCAAAAGATCATTAATAAATGATTAGTAAAATGACGTAACGTGACGTGACGTCCTTTTACGTATGCGTTTTTGTGTTATAACCCCCCTGTTATCACTACGCAGTTTAGGTACATTTGGCCGGCGCGCCTCCCGGGCAGGCGTATGGCAGTGGGCTGCCGCTGCCGCTCGGCTCGCACGATAGTCGTGTCACGTGGCGCTCGCGAAATATTGAAAATACACGATGGCTTCGAAACCTAAATCTCGATCTAATCCGTATAAAAGATGTCTTTACGGATGTCTGAATAAACGGAAGAACAAGGAAGCAGAAATAACATTTTTAAATTCCGGACGATATTGAAAGGTCCCGAAGTCCTTACTTAGTAAAAGTAAAGTAAACATCCTTAATTTATTGAATATTGGTTGGCCAGAAACAATATTAGGAACTGACCGACATATTTTCAAAGGAATACGGCAGTGGCATACCTACTTCCGTGAGAATCAGACATAATCTCTATAAAAAATTCTATCTCCGGATAAAAATTTCATGTTTACAGAATCAACGTACATATTTATCTTAAAAATAATAAATCAGTAGGTATAGGTACAAAAACTTGTCAGGTGACAACCCTCACAGCTCGGTCATAAAACTGCGGCGCGCAAAGAAGATTCACGGTTCGTGCGCGGCGCGGTTATAAGTTTCAATTTTGCTTGCAGGCGGCGAGTATAAGTATAATTTTATACCTAAATCTGACTTTTGTGAAGGAGTGAATTTTCTGTACGGTAGTACTATTAGTTATTCTGTGGTTATAACTCAAAAACGGCTCAACCGATTTTATTCAATGTAGTTGTAATTGAAAGTTAGGTCTCACTTTTATGATTTTTTCCACATTTTTTAAACCCATGGTTCAAAAGTTAAAGGGTTCCGTATTCCTTATAGTTTCGTCATGTCCGTCTGTCCGTCCGTCCATCCTATATGGCACATCTTAATAAAATTTAGATATGAGGTGTATTTTGTATGCCGCTATTTAGTTATGTAGTGAAATGGCAGAAAATAAAATTTTCAGGGGGGCGCTCCATACATGTAACTAAATAAAAAATAAAAATTGTTTTACCAAATATCAACATGTTGCACATCAATCGATAGATGTTTAAAAATAACGTTGAAGTTTTTTTGAACATTTTGTGATTAAGTGAATATTTTCAGAAATAATCACAATCACTTATACTTATGCTTGCAATTATGTAAAAATAATCAATGACATAATGACTTGTAAAAATGTATCTAATTTTTACCAATAAATGCTGTATTCTGTATTCTGTAATCGCTTCGGAAGTCAGAAAAAAGCCCCTCCCATGTAACTTTTGGACCGTAAGTCCAAAAAATATGAAAAATATTGAGAAGATGCGCGTTATTATATACTTTCTACGAAAATTATTCTGAACATTATCGGTCTAGCCATTTTAGAATTATTTTCAAAAAACTTCTTCTATAGGCATCAGATACGACCTTTTGGCATTAGTCTGGTTCTATTCCATTGAAGCTACGGAACCCTCCGGAAGTTTTTTAATCTTTCGGAGCCATTATTATCACTATTATTGCACGAGTCAGTCACTGTCGAGCACTATTGACGTTTCATTCCACATGTGGGGTTCATTGGCGATTTAATTGTTTTGTTTTTAATTATATTAAATATGTATTAAGAGTTGCAAAAATTATTTCAAAAAGTCGTAGTATAAAATTTATTGTTGTTTAAAAATAATTCCCTTGAATGTCACATTTTTTTAGTTTACTGGTTGATATGATTACAGATTTTGTAACAGTGTTTGTATGAAATGTAAAATTTTCATCTGCCCCATGCACAATGCTACGGGATATGGACAAGAGTTAGTGTCGAAAGCTTCAACGAAAATAGAGATTTAACCAGGTGTTAGAAAATAAGAAAATTGTGTCCAAAAGCAAGATTAGGAAATAAAAAATTATATATAGTTTTTACTTGTTTAATTCCTTTTATCAGCCCTACATAGAGCAAGACGCCAGCGACATCAACATTTTCGTTTTTATTTACTCTTTTTCTTTGTTTTAATCGTGTTCAGGAACTGTTAAGCCGTGGCATAGTTTTAGATCACAGTACAGTCGTCATCAAATATATCGAAGCGGCCAAGGTACTCAAAAATATTTGAAATTGCAAGTGCATGTTCAAATATTTTACGATACATCCGATAAAGTTATCGCCCTGAAAATAGAGGCGTTTTTCAGATATTTGTGATCACCTTGGGCGCTCCGGTATATCTGATGGCGACTGTGCCTAGTCCAATGCTTCCTCCTGATAATACCGTACGTTTTACTCTAATCTGTAAACTCATTATTGTAGAAAATAGTACCTATTTTTTTAATACCACGACAGTGGCATGCTTACGGCCTGCCCCGTCCCGAGCAGCCCGGCGGGTGAACCTAACCTTACAACAGCTAACGATGACTGGGCACATCTGTTTAAAGAACTTCAAGCGATGAAACTAAAGGAACATACGCTCATCCAATTGTAATGAGTTGGTTGTCTGAATAGACAAGTAACTCATTTGAATAGACACCAGTATGTGCACAAAGGGGAGAAATCATTCAAACGCGAAACTTGCAACCAAATGTTTACGCCCCTGACCAACTAAAGCAGCACCAAAGACTACGCAGCGTCGACACGCGGTATTCATGCGAAATATGTAATCAAAAAAATCACGCAAGCATTTACTTTAAGTTACATTTATGAACACAGATCGGTGAGAAACCATTTCAATGCAAAACCTGTAAAGAAACATTTCCAAGACAAGGTTGTTATACATACGGGCGGGAAGAGGAGGGAGGTTTTCTGTGACATTTGTGAAAAAATATTTTGTCTCGCGCAATTTTAATAGACATAAAAGAACACATAGTGGGGAAAAACCACGATTGTCTGCTGAAAATGCAATAAAAGTTTTTCCAAATTAGATGAATTAAAAAGACTGATTCGACTGCACATAGATGAATAACCATTTTCATGAGAATCAGTCTACGAGAATACACCAATAAGTCTACGAGAAAAGGTTATTAGGTTAATAAGCGTATAAAAAATCGCACGATAGTAATTTCATTGCGGAATGTGTCAGAAAAAGTTTCAAGATCTGGATAGTTTAATAAAGCATAGGTACTCAAAATTAACAGTACAATAATACGTTTACGGATACAGCTTTAAAAATGTCATTGTGAATTTGTTTAAAACAGGGCTGCATATAAGATAAGATATTAATGAATTAAATAATAAATAATATTAAATAAATAATATTATCGGACAATCTTACACCAATGAACCTAGTCTCACAGTAAGCTCAATAAGGCTTCTATTGTGGGCTACTAGGCGACGATATATATAAAAGATAGATATAAATAAATACTTAAATAACATCCATAACTCAGGAACAAATACCCGTGATGAACACACAAATAAATGCCCTGACCAGGATTCGAACCCAGAACCTCCTGCTTCATAGGCATGGTCAAAAACAGGAATTATTTATTATTTTATTTATACTCCCTGAATTTTGAGTAAAACGTGTGGAGGAAGAATTTGACTAGGTACTGTGACCTAAAAATATGCCACGGCTAAACAGTTTCTGAACACAATTTAAAACAAATTACTGGCATAAATAAAAATCGGACAAGTGCGAGTTCGACTCGCGTGGAGAGGGTTCCGTACGTTTATGATATTCTAACAAGTATATAAGTGCGAAAGTGACGCAATACGCCATAGGCGATAAAATAACAACCATGATATATGTGGTCTGATGTATTCGACAGCAAATTTCGGAAGACATTTCGGTGATTTATATACGGGTAATAATGTTCACCAAATGTTTTGAACACTCAGGACTAACACAAAAACTTTGGTTGAGTTATTATCTAGAGCATTGACGATTGATTATTTTAGTAGCCTTTCCAATCCGGAAAGAGACGTGTTGTGGTTTATATGGCAACTCATACATTCTACGACACTTCTTTTTCCGAATAGACTCAATACCTACCGTCAGGTGATAAACAAAACTCAAGAATTGCAAAAAAAAATTAAACTAAAATCAGCCTTAGTTTTGCTACCAATACGGTTCAAAACGTGTAGTACGAGTAGTAATTAGTGAGTTTTGTTTGTCTTCCGACACATACGAGCGTTGATCACGGACCAGGAGAGAAACCGGACAGTACTTTTACTCTATTTCCCTAACCACAATTGAACCTTATTACCCATTTGATTTGATTTGATTTGACCGGGCAAAACAGTCGTTCATAGGTGACTAGTAAAAAGTAACTCGCACTCGTCACAAAATTAGCACACATTTACATTTTGATTGTCTGATGAGATGACGTATTTACGCTCTATTTACGCCCTTAGTCAAAACGAGACACAGTCCCATTTATGACGAAGAATATACTCCAGTTTTAAAAAGATAACTTCATGGAGCTGATTTGAAGGCCTGTTCGAAATTTGATAGAATTAATGATAATAGAAACACATGCAGATACAAATAAAATACAATCAAAAATGTCGCAGGACATTTTCAGTTTTACCTATTTACAAAACCTGCACTTTGTCGCCATTAAGTGACTAGCATAACTTGACCTCCATATTCGTTGAATCACGTTTATTCACGTAATAAACTTATCAAAATTCTGTTTGCTTACGCCTTATGGACATTTAATCGTATCCATCAGGTATAAATGGCAATCATGCAAAGTACTTTTCTTTAATGCAAGGGGCTTCCCTTATCCCCTTTTAACAGGCTTCATCAGCTTCATGTAATAAACTCTATTAAAATTATCTTTGCTTCCACCTTAGATTAAACTTTACATTCAATAAAAAGCGATCGTACAGTATTATTTTCTTTCTTTCTCCCCCGACCCTGCGAAACCTATTAGAATGGGTCTAACAAGTTTGGTAGGGTTTTCGGCTTCCGCCTTAGCAAATAACCTAACCAATTCAGGGTATAAATAGCGATTACGATAGATTTTAGACCTTCCTTTATATATGCTTATACAATGTGTTTGTACATTTTGGAGCCATTAACCACGTATAGTATACAAATTTTATCAACAAATTAACCCCTGTAAACTGCAACCCTTTAAAGTTCTATAAGTACACTCTTCCGCACTTGATAAATTAACCAAATTTTTGTCGAAATATCCGTCGGACAAATGCAAAAGAAGTTTCTTTCGGCAGCTTAAGAACTAGGGGATATACTCGGATTTCTATAAAAAATTATGCAGGATTTATTCTACAATTACTCGAAAGTTAATTGTTAAAAGAAAAATTATCTGAGATAATCCTTTTTTTTTACATTTCTTTTTTTTCTTAAAAACGAGGTGGTTGACATGTACTTTTTTTATTGTTAGCAGATAATACAGTAAATCCCCTACAAATTGTCGTCAAAATCCGCTAGCATTAACATTTCACAAGTAACCCGAGTCCAAACAAGGCGTTCTTTAACAAATTCGAGCGATAATTGGACTGGTAATGGCTAATTTACAAAGTGAGCCCGAATTATTCTATGGAACTAAGTTGGCGCTTGTAAAGTTATCGCGGAAGAAACCATCAAAATCAAAGAGCCATCGAAATACTGAGACATTCCAGTAGCCGAAGTTGTTTGTAAGAAGTTCACTTCGCTTACGCTCCGCTCGTTCGATTATATTACTTTTCTATTGACCTCGAATATACGAACTAGTCTAAAAAGGCCGTTGAATAAAAGACTGTACTGTTGGGCGCCGTTTTTATGTCACAACATGTCGCAACATATATGCTAACACTCCTTGCTTACCGAGTGGTCCCGTCGAGTGGGGCTACGTTCTTGAGAGTTACCCTGTTGAGAGGGACTGAGTTGTTGAGGGTAGCATTGTTGAGGGGTTCCGAGCTGTTGAGGGTAGCCTTGTAGACGGGGTTCGAGCTGTTGATGGTAGCCTTGTAGAGGGGGTGCGAACTGCTGAGAGTAGCCTTGTTGAGGGGGTTCGAGGTATTGAGGGGATCCGAGCTCTTGAGAGTAGCCTTGTTGGGGGGGTCCGAGTTGTTGAGGGTAGCATTGAAGATGCCCCTGTTGAGGTTGACCGGGATAAGGTTGTTGAGGGTAGCCTTCCTGTGGGGACTCGGGCTGTTGAAGGTGGCCTATCTGCTGGTTAGGATCGGGTGGTGTGAGCTGGCAATCCACTGCAGCTTGCTCCTGGACCTGACGGAACTTCTCCCTCGTGATGCTTTTTTTTTTGGAAACGTCGTTGAAGTATGAACGCAATATGGCCTCTTGTGCGGGCGAGCCGTCAAAAACTTCGGCTGAAAAATAACAGAATGCCTTTATTAAATGTTTATACATTTAGCACTGATGTAACCTTGCGTTGTTCATTCGATAGGCAATTAAAATATCACAATCGAAATGTTATGCAAAATGATAAAAGTAAGTGTATGCAAAGTGCCGTTTTCAGCTGACTTCAAGATTGAATGAAGTTCTCATTCTTAATGAGGGGTTCGCCAATTGTTTTTTTCAGCATTTGAAAGCATCGTAGAGGTCTTTTTGGTAGCAGCGGTCAAATTTCACCAATTAAAAAAATGTGAGTTGTCACGGTGCTGCCACCTGGTGAAAAAATCGACAAAATCGAAAAAATCGACGAAAGAAACCCTCATTATGTTCACCGATTATTCGAAGACGGATGGACCGATTTGAAAGGATATTAAAAATTGGGGAAAGAGTTACATAATATACACGATACAAAAACCTTAAAAATTAAAATTGAATCCGTCAGATTAAGAAAATTCCTAAAGATAAATGTTAGATGGTGTATTAGCACAATCAAAGCATCAAATTGGATCAAAAAGATCAAATCCACAATCCACCAACCTACCCACCAAAGGCGCCGGCTAAAAGTGGTTGAGGAAGATCTCCACTGGTTACAAGATATGACAATTTCTTAATTTCTGACGATATCGATCAACTCTTAAAATCCTCTCTTGGGCTCACCTACTTTATCAGCAGGTACTTCGCAGTGTATGTATTACAAAAAATTCTGATAGTTAAGTTACAATTATTGCAAGTTTTAAAAGACGTTACCATCTCTCAGGATCTCGACTATTACAGCGACGTTATTCATTCCTACTTTCTTCAACGAGTCATATGCCATATTCAGATCTTTTATATCTTCTTCATCTTCATAAAATATGTAAAGGACAATGTAAAGATAAAGTGGATATAATAGAGTTTAGAAATAAAACTATCAAAATGCGAAAAGGCTCTAAATTCCTCGGACAGTTCTTAAATTTGGTATGTACGTACATACCAAATTTTACAAATAAAAGTATTAAAAAATGTTATAAATGAATATAAATGTTAGTTAGAGTGTGCATTCGCGGCAGACGCCTTGACCACCCGGGGGTCAAGTGGTTAAGGCGTCTGCCGCGAATGCAGAAGACGCTGGTTCGATTCCAGCCCTGGGCACCGGAGGCCTAGGTCACTTCTTCCTTTGTATATGACATGTATATAAGTTTAAAATTTATATAGAAGTGTGTCTACTTAAAATAAATAAATCAAAATATTTATTTAAATAATTGATTTGTTCTTCAGTTGTTGCTTTTATTCAGTTTCACCCGTCCCGATATCTGTAATCAAATCTTGCGAGTTAAATTTGACCTGCTTCCCGGTTTCCGATTGAGCTGAAATTTTGCAAGCATATGTATATCGCGTGAAAATGCAATATTATGATGACATGGACCTGATCCGATGATGGAGCTGGAAGGTGGGCATAGGATATATACTCCTCGACTACTCAACATTATCCCGTCTTGTTTGGGCTCGTTGCATTAGTCTCGGTAAGCAGTTATATACAAAGAAAAGTACAGCTAGCAATAAAAATACAGTGCATGATTGTGGCGCCATCTTTTGGCCAGAGCTCAATCTTTATTTTATTTTTTCTATGGTTGACTTGTAATCCTTGCTTATATGAAATGTCTCTGGCCTACTCACTATTTTGACAGTTGACCGAGTTAAGGTGACATAGGGGTATACTCTTGGCTCGTCTCAAACGTTTTTTGTCAAGTTCTTAAATTCGTCCCGTTCTGCTTTCGTCACCCATTCTTCCTTCGTTACTTTCGAGGGTCGACTATATCAACTTTGGTAATCTTTGTTGTTTGTCTATTTCTTATTCCGGCTCATTTCGGTATTCGTCAACATCTTCTTTGGGCATGTTCGATGTTAGTCTATGTTGTTATTAGACTCACGCGTTATTGGTGATTTTTTCCTCGGCACGTTCGTTGTTGGAATTTAGAATATTACCAAAAACGACAGGACAAATAACGTGTAAGTCTAATAACAACATAGACTAACATCGAGCATGCCCAAAGAAGATGTTGACGAATACCGAAATGAGCCGGAATAAGAAATAGACAAACAACAAAGATTACCAAAGTTGATATAGTCGACCCTCGAAAGTGACGAAGGAAGAATGGGTGACGAAAGCAGAACGGGACGAATTTAAGAACTTGTCAAAAAACGATTGAGACGAGCCAAGAGTATACCGACATAGGTGATGTCCCTTTGCAGTTTCATTTCTTGACACATTGTGCACTGCGATCGTTCATGTTACCCCCACCATGCACTTATAGCGAATAAAAACTTGTCACAAAAATAATTTTTTTGAAAATTTTTGTTCGCAACTTTCAGGCATATCACAAACTAAGTATGGAGCGGGCTTCAGTGTCTATATATTTTTATTTTATTTATTATACGGGACACCAACAGAGTACATATGTAAGATTAAGTGGGATACAGTATTCCCTTGTGATACATATGCACCCCAATTACAGGTGAACACGTCATTTTACTTATTAACACGATTACTGTCTATCTTATAAATAGCGCGACAGATAAATGTATTCAGATACGATTCAGATCAACTACTACACCACGTTTTATAAAGTATGTAAGTGCAAGTACCTAGACTACTGCATGGTCTATTTTTAGCCATTTGGTCTGTTTTTTTGCAATCCGCCCTCGGATTATAGTAGCGGGCCGGAGGGAGGCCAGTAGGTCTGCAGCTGACCAACTAAATCCCATTAGAAGCAGTAGTAAGAAGCAGCCGATCCCTACTCCATGTCTTCCAAATCATGTTTCGGTGTTTATCTCCTCATCGAACTGAAAGTCAAAACGCATTTAATTTTAAGATATATAGGTATGTGACATTAAACTTGGCAGCTGCACTGTCCCATCTGGAACTCACAGCACTCACTGCATTTTCTTGATCATCTGCTTTCCCACTACTACTACACCAGATAAGAAATGCCTATCTATATCCAGTGCCATGTAGCCATACGATAAATAAATAAATGTGACATTATTCAGCGGTTGTCGCTTACGCTTCTATTGCGATTTCTACAATAAACGACGTAAACGCCGACCGCGAAATGGTACATTTGTGAAAATAAATGTTCGCAGAGCAAAAAGGCTTTCGATAGCAAAAAAACATTAATATGGTCATATATAATTTAATCAATTCCATTATTATCAAGATGGATAAACGAGAGCCGGAATGCCCCATATATATATATATATGTATATATATATAAGTGTATTCGGCTTAGCTAGTAAGATTTATAATAGATTGCCTATTGATTTGAGAATCTTACCTATATACATCCTATATATCAATTTAAACATAAACTTTTGACATTTTTAATTGATTTTTTTAAAAACTATTTCTAAGTTATTCAATTAAATACAAACATTGTAAACATTGAAAAAATAATCAACCCAGTTGGACTTGAACCAACATCGATACGCCTTACCTGTTTGTATTTAATTGAATAACATACTAATGTATGAGTGGAATACCCACTTTAAAACATGTAAAATAATTATGAGTTGATAGCAGGCGCCATCTGTTATTTCCGTTGTGACACTTGTAAAAGGGTCGGCGGGAAGGGTATCTAACTCTAGTGGTTGTCACCTAGATGTCGCTTACGGCTGCTATAAAGTCGATGTAAAAATAAATGCAAAAAGATGATTGAAGGCATTGAGAATTTCGTCAGCTCGGTTAACTGAACCCATAGCTTAATTGGTAAAGCGATATCGAGCCCCGGTAAGGCGTATCGATGTTGGTTCAAGTCCAACTGGGTTGATTATTTTTTCAATGTTTACAATGTTTGTATTTAATTGAATAACATACTAATGTATGAGTGGAATACCCACTTTAAAAACATGTAAAATAATTATGAGTTGATAGCAGGCGCCATCTGTTATTTACGTTGTGACACTTGTAAAAGGGTCGACGGGAAGGGTATCTAACTCTAGTGGTTGGCACCTAGATGTCGCTTACGGCTGCTATAAAGTCGATGTAAAAATAAATGCAAAAAGATGATTGAAGGCATTGAGAATTTCGTCAGCTCGGTTAACTGAACCCATAACTTAATTGGTAAAGCGATATCGAGCCCCGGTAAGGCGTATCGATGTTGGTTCAAGTCCAACTGGGTTGATTATTTTTTCAATGTTTACAATGTTTGTATTTAATTGAATAACATACTAATGTATGAGTGGAATACCCACTTTAAAAACATGTAAAATAATTATGAGTTGATAGCAGGCGCCATCTGTTATTTCCGTTGTGACACTTGTAAAAGGGTCGGCGGGAAGGGTATCTAACTCTAGTGGTTGGCACCTAGATGTCGCTTACGGCTGCTATAAAGTCGATGTAAAAATAAATGCAAAAAGATGCTTGAAGGCATTGAGAATTTCGTCAGCTCGGTTAACTGAACCCATAGCTTAATTGGTAAAGCGATATCGAGCCCCGGTAAGGCGTATCGATGTTGGTTCAAGTCCAACTGGGTTGATTATTTTTTCAATGTTTACAATGTTTGTATTTAATTAAATAACATACTAATGTATGAGTGGAATACCCACTTTAAAAACATTTAAAATAATTACTATTTCTAAGTTTTTACTGTACAACTTTAATCATTAAATATGAAGTGACTTTTAACATTAACAATTAGTTACGTATATATATTTTCGCATGTTTATATATAAAAACAATATTTATCAAGTATCAACAGAGGTAAGAAAGGCAACGGCAGACTGATCAAAGGCTTGTAGAAGCTTATTTAACTAAATGATGTTTGTCATTTAGTGTGTTGTTTAGGTAAAATCATGCAAACCAGATTCGACCCAGTTCCTGATGTCCGATTGAGCTGAACTTTAAGTTACCTGCGCTACTTGGATGACAATATGATATAGATTGTTGTTAAATCAAATACAAACATTGAAAACATCAATAACAAAAACATTGAAAAATCTATTGTATGAGTGGAATGCCCCACTTTAAAAAACATGCAAAAATAATTATGAGTTGATAGCAGCGCCCTCTATATTTCCGTTGTGATACTTGCGATAGTGTCGGCGGGAAGGGTATCTAACTCTAGTAGTTAGTACCTAGATGTCGCTTACGGCTGCTGTAAAGCCAAAGTAGATCAAAATAAATGCAAAAAGATGATTGAAGGCATTGAAAATTTCGTCAACTTAGTAACTTGGCCCATAGCTTAATTGGTAAAGCGATCGAGCCCCGGCAAGGCGTATCGATGCAAGGCTCATATATTTTTATAGAATGTACTCATCATAAGGAGTCTCCCCACCAAATCTTATGGTGCGAAACCCCAAAAAAAATATTAATGTTCCCATACTAAATTCACAATTACGCGCTGCCTGTCAAAGTTTCTATGCGTTCCTTTGACGCGTTTGTAGGAACATTTTAGGTTAGTTCAAAGTAGTTTCAGACAGACTCTAAGGCAGAGGTTGGTGTAGGTACGACGACGAGCGAAGCGAGGAGGAGTGTTAGGTAGAACTGCGACCCTACAGCGTGCGAGCCGAGCGAACGAAGCTAGCGTGCCGCGGCAGCGGCCGGCAAAGCGCCAGAACCTAAAACTGTCACACTCTTCCCCCCTCCTAACCTCTTCCCCTAACATACGGCCCTCAGACGACTATGAAATGCGCCCATTTCGTCAATATTGGGCAGTTCCAATATTGACGAAAAAGTGACTTTTCTATGGGAACTTTTAATTATTTTTGAAACTGAAAATAGATGTCATATACTTCAGAAAAAGTGACCAAACCCTCCGGTGTCCGAGGCCAGATTTGAACTGGCGTCTTCAGCTTTCGCGGCTGACGTCCTGACCACTAGACCACCCGGTCACGGCGGAACTTGACAAATTTTCTCATGTATATGCAATCTCTGAATTTGAAACGGCTAGGCGCCGTTGACCATACTCTAAGGGCATGCGCAGTACGTGCTTGCACCTCCTATCCGAATCTCTTACGTAATTCTGGTATAGCGAGAGAGATGGTGCTGCCATCTATGAATCTTGAAGCAAATCAAATTATTTTGTTCAATATTTTTTGATTTGCAATTTTTAAGTAGTTACACTACTATATATAAACTGAAAATAGATGTCATATACTTCAGAAAAAGTGACCAAACCCTCCGGTGTCCGAGGCCAGATTTGAACTGGCGTCTTCAGCTTTCGCGGCTGACGTCCTGACCACTAGACCACCCGGTCACGGCGGAACTTGACAAATTTTCTCATGTATATGCAATCTCTGAATTTGAAACGGCTAGGCGCCGTTGACCATACTCTAAGGGCATGCGCAGTACGTGCTTGCACCTCCTATCCGAATCTCTTACGTAATTCTGGTATAGCGAGAGAGATGGTGCTGCCATCTATGAATCTTGAAGCAAATCAAATTATTTTGTTCAATATTTTTTGATTTGCAATTTTTAAGTAGTTACACTACTATATATAAACTGAAAATAGATGTCATATACTTCAGAAAAAGTGACCAAACCCTCCGGTGTCCGAGGCCAGATTTGAACTGGCGTCTGCGCATGCCCTTAGAGTATGGTCAACGGCGCCTAGCCGTTTCAAATTCAGAGATTGCATATACATGAGAAAATTTGTCAAGTTCCGCCGTGACCGGGTGGTCTAGTGGTCAGGACGTCAGCCGCGAAAGCTGAAGACGCCAGTTCAAATCTGGCCTCGGACACCGGAGGGTTTGGTCACTTTTTCTGAAGTATATGACATCTATTTTCAGTTTATATATAGTAGTGTAACTACTTAAAAATTGCAAATCAAAAAATATTGAACAAAATAATTTGATTTGCTTCAAGATTCTTTTTAATTATTTTTCTTTAAAAAACAATGCATTTACGCACTTTTTGGATTTCAAATTTACAATAGGGATGGCTAATTCTACCATTTTCAAAAAAATGGGCGTATTTGGCCATGTCAGCTAAAGTACAGTCCTTCCTAAAGCCTTGCCCAAACAAACAAAAGATTTTTAATCGCCCCTCCCCTCTTTTGTACACTGACCATTCGTTTTAATACCGAATCTATGCTACCCTCTACTCCAAAATCACATGAAAGTGGTTTACTAACACAACTTCTTTTACATCAATAAGTCCTGTATATCTGCACTTTGTTTACTGTTGATAATGTATATATACGACTACGATATGAATACGAATAACTAATTAATTTTAGTTATTAAAATGTGTACTATAAACACAGGAAATTTGTTATTGATTAACTTGACAGCTTTAAGTCAAAGGAGTAACATCTATATACAAGTTTAGCTAGGCTTTACCGCCAGGTAGCTAAACGGCTGGTCGATGTCACAGGGGACAAACGAGCTGGCAGCTTCCTCGCTCAACGCATAAGTATTGCAATTCAGCGAGGAAATGCTGCCAGCGTCCTCGGCACGATGCCACAGGGGCCCATTTTAGAGATAGATTTTTAGTTTTTAGTATTTTTAAGTAAGTTAATTTTAGGTTATTAACATAGTTTATTTAAGTTTCTACCTATTTAATCTATTGTAGTTGTATTATTAAATAAAATGAACTCTATATACATATTATCTATGAGTAACTCTTTTTATGATACTGACCAATACTCTTTGGTCATTATAGCGATGTTATAGCCTCCTAGCTTTGAGAATTCAACCAACCGGAGTCGCCATTGAAAGGCATTCCCACTGCCGAAAACATAAGACCAGTGGTCATACACATGTATGGACTGACGTTTATCTGACGTGGCTATTTGTACGTTACGTACGATTAGCCATACATTTGACGTTCCCCTCCCCCGCAAAAATCGGCAAACTTTTTTTGTATAGAAAATTACAGACATGGCCGCTCCGGTTGGTTGAATCTAAGTGTTGTAGCGTGATGGAGCTCTATGATGGCTCTATGTAGGATGCTAGAAGCCTTAGATAATTCAAACAACCGGAGCGACCATGTTTGTCATTTTCTATACAAAAAAAGTCTGCCGATTTGTGCGGGGTAGAGGAACTTCAAATGTATGGGTATTCGTACGTAACGTACAAATAGCCACGTCAGATAAACGTCGGTCCATACAATAAATATGACCACTGGTCATGTGTTTTCGGCAGAGGGGAACGCCTGTCAATGTCCGCTCCGGTTGGTTGAATTCTAAGCGGTTCAGACAAACAACTCATTTGAATAGACACCATATTCAAACGAGTTGTTTGTCTGAACCGCTTATTAAATATTGTGTATTTGTACGGCTTTTTTCCGGAGTGGATAATAGTTATTTGTTATACAAGGGTGCAAAGTTGTATTTTAACCGCGAGTGTGGAATTGAAGCACGAGCTAGCGAATGGATTCTAGGGTTGAACTGCGAGGTAGCGAATGGATTCTATGGTTGAACCGCGAGCGAGTGGTTCGAAAATAGAATCCTGAGCGAAGCGAGTAGTTCAAAAATAGAATACTGAGCGTAGCAAGTGTTGCAACACACGAGACGTAAAAATAACTTTGCAGCCGTGTGCAACACAAATCTTTTCACCTCACTAAAGCGAGGAAAATATAGTCTGGCATGCCAACGAATGCAGTAGCAATGTACATCAAACAAATATATAGCAACACTAAGCGAATCGAACAGCAGCATTGCTCCATAGAAGAGCAGCAATGTACATCAAACAAAACTTAGTATTTTTTGGACGCCTGTCGCGCGCTTTTGTACGTCATTTCGAAAATTGTAATTCTGCATTGAATAATAAAATAATTGATAATTCTGATATATTTATGACTTTACAATGAAAAAGAAGGTGCGAAGAAATTAAAATACTTACAATGATTGCTAAAATCATAAGGCCAGTCGAGGGAAACGAGTAAGTACCTATATATATCTACCAGAAAATACAACTTTTCAGTTTAGAATGGAACAGGATTAGCTTCATTGTCTGTATGAAAGACTCCTACTTATTTATTATGATTTCCTTTTATCATTTCGTTTGACGGCCATTTTAGGTAGGCACCTATTTAATCTAATGTACGAATTGTATAATTGAATAATCAATAAACGCACGTGAGGTTTTGGTGTTTATTTATTTTATACATAGCTTAGGTAGGTACATAAAGGAAAACATTTCAAAGGCTTGATAAAAGTCAGTTGTAGGTAGCGGGATGCTTGGTGCTTAAACCTGTTAAATTGTAGTGTTTTCTTGCTTTGTGACAATATGCAGCACTTGCTCCTATGCAACAAACGATCTTGGACTTCATTTAGCACTAGTTTTCGCTTCAATTATTAGATTTTACACTGAAAGAAAGAACTTGAAATGATAATTCGATACAAAACTCTACATAACCTCAAAGTCACATATATCACGTAAATGTTATTACACCTGTCGTAAGTACCTACATAAATATCTCAGCTGGTCTTTGCGTTGATTCAATACATTTATTGAAAGGTGATGGCAGATATTACATTAATAAATAATAAAAAACGCGATCTGAAACTTAAAAATAAAAGTAAACAAAACTAACTTTTTTAAATTAAAAAGTAACATGTCACAGATAAAACAAAAACAATGCATAATTTTCGAATTATTCTGAGACAGGTAGTTCATCAATTAAAATGGATCGATCAAAATAATATTTCTTGAAAGATTATGGTAAAATCATGAAACAAAATTGTTTACACTAAATGTTTTTAATTGAATACAATATTTTTTCCGTCCACAGTACCTGATAGATCAGACAATTTAATCAGATTGGCGAAGATTGTCCTGTCTGGAGTGGCCTTTACATGTTATTATGTTTAAAAAATTGACTAATATCACGTTCGAATTTCAAATATTCTTTGCACTCTTGTGAATAAAATGCAGTTTTGCTATCTGTTTTTAAAGAATAAAATAGAGCTTTCTTTTAGAGCCAGTGAGGTGAAAACATAATTATATTCCTTTAGTTTAGTTAATCGCTTCAAGTTCTTTAGAATAGAATAGAAATAATAGAATAGAAGAAACTTTACTATTTAAACATAGTTTTAAGCATATTATTATTTTGAGAAAACTCTGTCAGTAATTATTGTTACGCGTCGCTGAAATGGTTTCCACTCAGCTTAATGTCAAGGTACCTTTTCAGGATCACGACGCTGGTCTTTCGTGAAAACCCTTGGAAGTGTCAAAATAATCATATAGTGAGTAATACCGTCAGACCCCTGAGAGTTAGATGAGATTTTCATAATGATTTTGGATACTGTGTTTTCATCAACTGGTTTGAAACTAAATGTAGCAGAGTTAAAACGGTTATATTCAAAGAAAGTGAGGTCTGACATTTTAACACTTGTGTTAGGGGTAGTAAGAAAATGTAAATTGATTAAATTGGGATCATTGAAGTGACAGAGGAGGCTGTAGTCTTTATTACAGATGTGCAAGTTGCGGAAACTTTCCATATAATTGGAAGAAACTTTCGTAAGAAATATAGGAAATTGGAAATTTAAGAAATTGAAAGTTTCAAATCCCATACAAAAATGTGAGAATATTCCGAAATTTTCATATGTGGAATTTTTTGCAATTTTGGAAACTTTCCGATGGCACATCAGTAGTCTTTATTATTGAAATCAACAACGTTATGTTCTAAATTCCTCCACAATTTACGAGAGCCTTTACAGTGTGCATTAAAGTTACTGTTAAAATATGCTTGATTCTCAGTAAACATAGCTTGATGAACAAACTTTTTAAGCAGACGTAGCAAGTGTGTCCGGTCATGATTAGCTGTTGTGAGGTAGTGTTTGCCCAGCGGGCCGCTCGGGCCGGGCACCAAAAGTTCCCTTTCCCTGGAAAATACCATTCGTTGTAAAATTTGCATTGGAAATGTTTTTTTATCCGTTGGATTATCACTAATCTAATCTGATCAATTTATCTCATGTGTAGAAATAAATTAAGATCGTCAACGCATAAGTATATGGCACCTCTGGTATTGCCAGCGTCTACAGGCTACAGTAGCTGCTTACCATCAAGCGGACCGTATGCATGCCACTGTCGTGGTATTAATAATACATTTCTGTAAACCCGTCTAAATGCCAGGCGATAGTGCTTGGAAGCCCCCGCTTGCTTACTAGGACCAACATAGTGAGAGATCTAACTACTTCTTGTTTAAATAATGATTCCAAATATATATATTTTCCTCTTCTGTAGGAATTTATACTTGCAAAACATATTACTATATTACATTTAAGAACTAATGTTTTCATACTTTTATATTAATATTAGTATGTTATCGAATTTTCTCTTCTTGTTCGCATGTGTGTATGCGTTAGTAGCCTAGCATTAGTTTAATTTAGATTATATTGTTATTACTTGTGAGTTCCTTTCATTGGCTTTCTGTGTATATTTGATTGTATAACTGTGACTTAAAAGCTGTTGGTTCTCCTTAACATAAATAAAATAAATAAACATGGCACAACTGCCACCTATATACTTTTCGAAGATATATCCATTCCTTTGGCATCACAAGTAAAGAACCTGGGTCTGATTTTTGATAGCGGCATGACGTGGGAACAATAGGTGTCTGATGTAAGTGATGTATGTCGCAGAGTGACACTTAGAGCCCTTTGTCGTTTAAAACACTTCCTTCCTGTCAATCTTAGTTCAAGCTCTCATTTTCCCCATCATTGATTATGCTGATGTGTGTTACTCAAATATCACTTAGGTTTTACTCGGCAAGCTAGATATACTTCAGCATCAGATTCGTTTTCGGACTCCGTAAATATGATCACATATTTGCTTATCGCAGACGACTTAACTGGCATTCAATCCGCGAACGTAGGTCAATCCGAATCGTGTGCACATTGTATACCGTCTTATTTGATCCGACGCTCAAACGTATGGTACTCGTATTTTCAGGAGGAATAATTTGACTAGGCACAGTCGCTATCAGATATAATGTCCAAGGTGATCACAATTATCTAAACAACACCTCTATTTTCAAGGCGATAAAGTGCATATTTTTGAGTACCTTGGCCGCTCTGCTATATTTACTTTCCACTGTACTGTGACCTAAAAATATGCCACGACTTATTAGTTCATGAACACAATTTAAGACGATTTACTAACATAAATAAAAATCACAATGTTGATGTCGCTACGGTCTTGCTCCATGTGGAGCTGACGAGAGTAATTAAAGAAGTAAGTTCTATAACTAAATCCTTATTCCCTAATCTTGCTTTTGGACACAATTTTATCTAAATATATAGAAGAAGAAACTGACTGACTGACTGATTGACTGACTGACTGACATATCAACGCACAGCCCAAACCGCTGGTTCTAGAGATTCCAAATTTGGCACGTAGGTTCCTTATAAGGTCTAGGGGTGCACTAAGAAAGGATTTTTCAAAATTCACCCCCTAAAATGGGGGTCCAAAGTTTGTATGGCGAATCAAGATTTGTTAGATTATTTTATTCGAAACTTCACAGGAGTATTCCTAACGATAAATGAGTAAACACGTGTTTCAGGTTTTTTGAAAATTCAACCCCTAAAAGGGGCAAATGTGGTCATAAAGTCTGAAAATCAACATGGGTATCGTATCCTTTTTGAGTACTTATAGTACGCGGGCGAAGCCGCGGGAAAAGGCTAGTTATTTTATAAGACCTGGATAATTTCTAGTTTAAGCTTTAGACACCAACTAAAGTTTTCTAGGAGCTCAGAGGTTCAAGCATTTGACGACTAGAAAAAAGTTATCTAGATAAATGTCTAATTATTTATTACCTTATCTTATCAATATCATCCTAAATCAACTGTTATTTTTTAGAACATGTTTGGAACCTATAATAATTTTCTAGAGTATTTCACGTAAGTAATCTTATTTCGTCATGCCGCAACTATTTATAGTCAAAAAACAGCAATGGTTAAAACCTGACTCGAATATCTCTGTTTAAGTGTTCTTGTTATTTATTTAGTCCGCCTCGAACTAAGAACTCGCGATTTATTTGCAAACGAATGACCAATATGACCCATGTGAAGATAGTATTTCACCTTCTAGCTCCATAACCCCTTGATCAATCATGCTCATATACGAACTCTGAAATTATATGTATTTCTGCTACAACGCCAACTCATAAAGATCAGAAAACCGTTACTAAAGTTATGGCGGAACAAACGCTCAAAATCAAAAAGCCTTCGAAATGCCGAGACGTCCCAGTCAGTCCCAGTCATAGATGTAAAATGGCGCTGTCCCAGTAGACAGGAGACAGTTGTGTCAGAAGTTTACGAATTTAGTTTTCGCTACGCTCCGCTCGTTAGATAACGCATTTCATGTTTAAAATATGTCCATAAAAAGGTAGATAAAACCAAAAAGAAAAGAATGACATTGATACTTAATTCCGTATTAGAAGAATAAATATATTTTTCTCAAACATACTCCGAAATGTATACGTTAATGTCACGAAATGAAGACATAAAGTTGCTCATTTATGGCTCCTTAATCCGTAATGTAGGGTGTTAGTTTTAAATTTGCTCACTAAGGTTCTAACCTCAGGTAAGGTTCTTTTGTCAGTCTACTGACAAAGGAAATATTACATACAGCCAACGACCACTCTCTCTGTAAGTATTCTTGCGACATTAAAATTAAAAAAGAAAAAACAAAATCTATGGTACTAAATTTATAAGCGGTTGGTTAAACATGGTGCTCGAATAGCTTTTTCAAATGTCAAGTTCAAAAAATAAAAAAGGCGGCAATTTAAACTTATTTACTTGATTACTTAGTAGTTATTTTAATTATAATATTTTCTTACATTGTTTGAGAAAAGCACTATACAATCCTTGGCCGGAACAGGACTCGCTTTATCCGCTGTATACCACAATCTCGTCCTTGAATCCCTTACTTCACGGCCTCTGCAGTAATGTACTATTATCTTTTTTTTTATCTTTAGAGTTGCTGTACTGGACTATACTTACCTCTGGTTGGGTATAAGTTGGATGGATGTATGTTATGTTTGAAAACTTTGCTCAGATCCAAGAAACAGGTGTAAACGGACGCCATCCTGGACTTATATTATCCAACAATCTGTTTAAACGTATATAAATAGCAAATGTAGTCAAAACGCCGCTTTTAAAATCAAACTGGCTATCGGTATTGTAACGTGTGTATATATGGAGTCGCGATGATGAATTATTTTCTCCAATAGAGGGGCGCGATGATGAATTATTTTCTTCAATATAATATTTGCTAACGCAATGCGGCGGTAACTAGATGCACTAGTGACATTCTTCTTTCTGTTTTTACAAAGAGGTGTAATCATCGTATTCATCAGCTCGCGCGGCAAATGACCGGCTTTAATAATAGCAATAACAGAATGGCCAACATATGCAGTAGGTACAGCCGGGCCACCGTATATGCTCGATCGTAAGCCCGTCCAGGGGCCTATTTCTCGAAAGGTATTAGACTAATATCATTAGTTCACCAACTGTCACATAGTATGGGTATCCATGACAACATACTAATAATATTAGTCTAATACCATTCGAGAAATAGGCCCCAAAACCGGGAGACTTCCCGCGCGCGTTTGTTGAGCGTCCTGGCGATGTGCGTTATCGTGATCGAAAATGACACTGGATGTTCGGAACATTTTCGAGGAACATGACTCATGTTCCTCGGGGTCTTTTCTGCGAGAGCCTGGTGAGTTACGGCTGGCTGCGGTTGCGTGAATAACTTGATAAAAGGCTTAGCTATATAATTATGCGCGTGTCGCGGCCACTGCAGGACGCCATCGCGAGTGCAGATTTCTTTTCTGGCCGAAGGGTGACGTGTTTCGGCGATTCCGGGGCAATCTGCCGAATCCTACGACGCGCAACGGAGCCACGTAGTTACGTCGCCTAAATTGTTAATACTAACAATAACACAATGTAAATTCGTTGTAATTTAAAGTATATATTTAGACATATTGAGAAAATATCACAAAGACATGATTGACATAACATAGTTCTTTTTATATTAAGAATATAAAGACATTACGAATATAGAACTAGTAGCTAAGGAGGTTATATTCTAACACTGCCCCTTACTCGAGCAAACAGAATATTGTGAGAGTACAATAACAAAATTGAACAATCTGAAAAAAAACATTCAATGAAGTAATTGTGTTTCACCTTGGGTATAGCTTTTGTAAAGATGTCTGCCTCCAACTCAGAAGAAGGCTTATAATCTAAACGAATCAATTCGCGATCAACACATTCGCGAATAAAGTGATGATGTACATCTATATGTTTAGTCCTACGAAAACACTCATTCTCTACCATTTTCAAAGTACTACGATTGTCGTTATACATGGTGATTGCCTTTGATTCTAAACATTCTTTACAGTTAAGCTCCTGCAAAAAATTACGAATAAATTTCGCCTCTTTAACGGCATTGCCAAGGGCATAATATTCGGCTTCTGTACTAGAACAGGCCACGTTTTGTTGCTTGTGACTGTGCCAGTTTATAATGCAACTTCCTAACCTAGTAATAAAACCAGAGTAAGCTTTTCTGTCGTTGGTATCCCCCGCCCAATCTGCGTCGGATGAGATAATGACTTCCTTACTTCCTCTTTTAAAATTGAGTCCGTAGTCAGTTGTACCCGAAAGATACCGCAAAACTCGCTTAGCAGCAGTCCAGTGAGACTCATCATAACATGTGTTATATTGGCTTAGCTTACTGCACGCAAACGCTATATCGGGACGTGTACAAACAGCGAGATACATTAGACTACCTATTAGTTCCTGATACGGAAATCTTGAATCAAGGTTGTCTGCTTTTGGAAGATTGAAGTTAACTTCCATTGGTGTTGCAATTTTATGACACTCAGCCATCCCAAACTTGATTAACAGGTTTTTCACGTATTCAGACTGACTTAATTTCAAAATACCTTGCTCTCGGTTCCTCTCCACATTCATACCTAAGGCTTGTTTTACAGGTCCAAGTAGTTTAACTTTAAAGTTAGAACTGAGCAATTTGTAAAGCAATTTCTTTTCATGGTCATTAGAACTGAATATGAAGAAGTCATCTACGTATAAGGCTATGATTATCTTATTTTTGAAATACACACATTTCTCAGTTTTTAGTTGTGTAAAGCCATTGGTAACTAAGACTCTGTTGACTGTTTCATTCCATGCTCTACTAGCTTGTTTGAGTCCATACAAACTCTTTTTGAGTAGACAGACTTTATTCTGCCCCTCAATCGCAAAACCAGCTGGTTGTTCCATTAAATGCGCTCATTGAGGTCGCCATTGAGGAAAGCTGTATTAACATCAATATGTTCAATGTCCATGTCATTTTTAATTCCAATTGCAAAGAGTAAACGTAAGGTACAATGTCTAACGACAGGTGCAAAGGTTTCTTCAAAGTCAATGCCGTATTGTTGGGTAAATCCTTTAGCAACTAAACGAGCTTTGAATTTTTCGAAGTTTCCACTTGGATCAACTTTTTCTTTAAAAACCCATTTGCATTTTATTACGTTACTATCTTTAGGTCGATCTACAAGTTCCCAGACATTATGCGACATAAGAGAGGTATATTCCTCCTGCATAGCATCTAACCATTATTTGCTTTTCTCAGACTTTATAGCCTGATTGTACGTTCGAGGTTCACTCCGTCCCATTAAGCCTATTTCAGTGAAATAGTTCATTTCATAATCGTTGCATCGTATAGGAGGACATCGTGTACGTATAGGTCTAGAGTGTTCTGCGATCTCTGAATCTGTATCAGAGTTCATAGTTGCAGGCTCTATATTTTCAGAAGCTTGATTGTTATTCAATGGTGAATTAGGAACATTTTGTTGATCAGAGGAAATCATTTCATGAACGATTTGCTCTTCATTAACAGGTTCATTGACAATAGGATGATCTACAACAGTACCGTCATTAAAAACATCCTGAATATCCGAACGGATAGATACATTTGGTGTAGCATATTCATCAATGTCAGATTCAATAATGTCTGCCTGAGGAGTGTTCTGATTATAAACCGAAACTTCGACAGTATTCATTAAATCATCATAATAGTTATTTGTCAGATTACTATTTAACTTATTAGTTTTGTGTTCAACACCTCTAACGGTTTCAATAAACTCTACTGAACGAGCTTTAATAATTTTGCTGGCATCAGCTGGATCACCAAGTCTATAACCTTTTGTGTGATCACAATATCCTAACATAATATAGGGTTTTGATTTAGGATCTAGTTTTGTACGTTGGCATTGTGGAGTAAGAGCATATGCTTTACAACCAAAGACTCTAAGGTGACTAAGGTTAATTTTAGAACCAGTCCACAGTTCTTCAGGAGTAGCCTTATTTAGAGCAGCTGTCGGACTACGATTCTTCAAATAGCAAGCAGTATTGACTGCTTCAGCCCAATAAATTTTTCCTAAGCCAGCGTCTTGCAACATTGCTCTAGATTTTTCCAATAAGGTCCTGTTAAGTCTCTCTGCCACACCATTTTGTTGAGGTGTGTATGGAACAGTGGTTTCGTGAACTATACCGCATTGCTTAAAATAATTCTCGAAACTTTTGTTGCAATATTCTGTGCCGTTATCACTACTAACACGCTTAATCTTAAGATCGGTTTGGTTTTCAACAACATTTTTTAATTCAATAAAAGTGTTCAAGACAGTAGTTTGATCCTTGCGTTCCAGAAAATAAATGAAAGATTTTCGCGTAAAATCATCAGTGAAGCTAATAAAATAACGACTACCACTCCAACTATTAACGGACATCGGTCCACAAATATCAGTATGGATTAAATCCAATTTTGTCACGCTTCTATGTGCTTGACCACGAGGAAAAGATTTAGCTTTTTGTTTACCTTCAATGCAAGGAGGACATGAGTTCAAATTTCCATTTGGAAAATTAATACCGCGGGCCAAAGAATCGCGGAGGGTTAACATACCTTTAAAACTTAAGTGTCCTAAGCGACGATGCCATAGCTCCAACAAATCGGTGCTGGATACAAAAGTTTTACCTTCGGTGAAAATCTTAGGCTGTTGGTTGTGTAATAAACTTGAGTAACATTAGTAGCTTGTAGCTCACAGGAACCAGTAACGGACACATTATCCCTCCTGTAAACATTACATTTATTAATATCAAATATTAAAACATAACCTTTCGCTGCGACTTTGCTAACCGACAAAAGATTTGCTGCTACCTTTGGTACATACAAAGCATCTTTAATAACTTTAACATTATTATCGCTTAATGTCAGATTGACATTCCCTACTCCTTCACTATACATCGTATCACTATTAGCTGTAGTGATTTGGGATTTAACTTCAGAAGAGTAATTAAATAACCAATCCTTCCGATTAGTCATATGACTAGTGCAACCTGAATCTAAGATCCAACTATCACGATCACAAACATTACTAACTAAAGCAGTCTCAGTTGAAAATAAAGAAGTATTTCCCTTTTTAGACGATGATGATGAATCATCTTGAGATGAATTGTTAAAATGTTTCTTCTTCTTCAACTTTGGACATTTAGGCTTGATATGTCCTTTGACATGACAGTTGTGACAAATAGGAACGAATTTGTTCTTTGCTAACAAAATCTTCTCGGATTCTAAATTCGAATTAGGTAACTTTTTCTTGAATTCGCTTTGGATTAACTGGCATTTAACAAAATCAGATGTCAGCTTTGTATTTGAAGCTTCCATTGCCATAATAAATGGATCAAATTCACTTGGCAAGCCAATGAACATCAGTTCTGCCAATTCTTCATCATCAATACTGCAGCCAATATCTGCTAATTCTTGGATAACGGAAATTATATTTCCTAAATAATGATCCATGCAGTCAAAGTCATTATATTTTATTTGAGCTAGTTTTCTTTTTAAAGAAAGCCTTCTGCTTATGCCACAATTCTCATATGCAGATTTCAAGTTCTTCCATGCTTCGGAAGCGGTTTTGGCATTTTTCACATGCGGGTAGCAGATGGGTTGTATATTCAGGCAAATCTTTGCATACGCCTTTTGATCTTTGGTGGGATTCTTAGTCGCATCACCAGAACCATCCACATACTCCCATAAACCATGGTCAATCAACAATAATTTTATTTGAAATTTCCAAGTACCATAGTTGGTGACACCTTCCAATTTACCGATGAGCATATTAGAACCGGTACTTACGATTAGATTATCTAACGAAATATTTTTCGTTGGATCGTCTTCGCCCATAATGTAAAATTATATTTTACTATGACTTAACTTTACTCACAAAATAATTCACGTAAATAATATTTACTGAAAAAGAATAGTAACATTCACTGAGTTTACGGTTATTTATTTACCCATAACTAATGTTAATACTAACAATAACACAATGTAAATTCGTTGTAATTTAAAGTATATATTTAGACATATTGAGAAAAATATCACAAAGACATGATTGACATAACATAGTTCTTTTTATATTAAGAATATAAAGACATTACGAATATAGAACTAGTAGCTAAGGAGGTTATATTCTAACATAAATCGACCTAGTATTAAGTTATTTTATGTTTATAGTGTAGTTAGCAGTGCCTTGGTTATTACTGTAACGCTGTGTAACTGTTTTGAATAAATAAATAAATTATCAGCCGGTTTTCCATCAATAAGTATACGAAGGAAAGCCGCAGTTGGTCTTAAGAATTAAGTGCTGCTAGAATTTCATATCACTCGCAATATTGTCCATAACTATTTAGTCATGTTTGTTTTGACAATTACGCAACGCTGATTTGAATTGCGATCGTAATTCGAATTAAGATCGGCATAGCGCGTCGTACTTGCATTAGTCGATTTTCACTTTAAAACATAAAATTTGGATGAATAACAAAAGCTCCAGGTTTAAGGTCGGCTACCATTTTTGTTATATTTATTACCAGTTCAATTTGCTGCTCGATGAGGTTGATGTCGTGACGTCTATACATTATACAAGTACCTCTACCACAAGTCAGACAAATAAGCCCAATTCGGGATTCGATCACGAATCTGTTAATTATTTGTATGGAGAATTTGTGCAGAGCCTCTAGCGGTCACTTATAGAACTAAAAATTACTGCCATACCGTGAGTTAAATTATCCTTTACGCAATTCGCTTACGAAAGCTCGATTGTTTGTTTCGTTTGTGTAGATTTCAATACTTTACAAAGTGACGTGACGTGACAAACGTCACATCCTTCACACCAACCGAAACTGATTGTAGGTAAGCCAAAAAGGTTTTACTTCCTAAGTACATTTTATCTGAAGGTTTAGAACTGTAGAAAAATTATATGAGCAGTGAACAATAATAAGCATAGAAATCGTACTAGCTCTGAAAAATTACCCTACTTTTAGTGGGTGTTTAATACGCTTGCTAGGCCGTTAATTACACATCGTGTCCCAAGCGGTCAATTTTAAGTCGTTAAGGGCGGTCAATAATCATGCTTCGTGATGGTCAGCTGCCGTTCCTTGAGTGGGTTGAGGAACGGCAGCCATTTTCTCACATAAAATACATATGAAATAAAATGACCATCGCGTCCCAGTTGAAACAGGTGATAGTTTATATGCTATTACAAATAAAATAAAAATCATCAGCCGTCTGTATACCACTGAAAAGACCGTAAACTAGTAACATGAATATATGGTATTTAGGGTATCAGCAGACGGTCTTTCTACCTCAATACAGCCGGCTGACGATTTTCCTGATAATAAGAGCATCAAATACTGACAGCTGACCTACGCGAGTCATCATTATACTTCGTCCTTAACCACTTCAAAAATTATCATCGCCTGGGACGCCTTACGATTAGTCATGAACTTTGTTCCTGGCTTACGGTTCATGCCATCGGAGCCGGGTAATACAAGCTATGACAGTAAGCCTTTACCTTATTTAAACGCGCGTGACTTTCAACGCATAAAATGTTATCAACCGACTTCAAGAGTTCGAAGGAGGAGGTTCTCAATTCGTCAGGATCTTTATTTTCACTATTTTTTCATAATGTTCACCGATTGCAACTTTTTTTAAACAGGGAAATTACGTATTTCGTCATACATATTCAAAGCTAGGAAAAGGGGTGAAAACTGTCAGTACTTCATCCATCCATCCATCCATATACTTATTTCGTCGTAGGATATAGGATTACCTAAGAAAACCAAATTGATGAAATTTCAAATGTACAAATAACACTACTAGTTTAAAACGTCCTAGAACTACGTCCATATGTAATAGGTGATTCTTAATTTATTTGGTTATTTTGTCAACATGACAGTTCGACTTTTAGTGATCACTGATCATAGTGGATCATAGGTATATTTCTTATTATTTAGGTCTATTGTATAATCACAAAAGGATAAGTACCCTTTCAGGATGTTGTTGATTCTCTAAAGTATAGGCCGTGCGCTACTGTTACACAACCCACCTGCGTCGACGCCGACACGTTGGCCAAGTCCTTTAATTTATTTACCAGCGAACAAGCCGGAGCGGCGCCAGACATCCGAAATCACTACAAGACTATTAAATAAATAGTTGTCGTGGCTCAACTGTACAATATGTGACATCGAGTTCAGGCTTCATATTTTTTTTGTAGCTTCTACTCGCCAAAAGACAACGCCTCACCAAATTTTAAGTTGCGGAAACGCTTGGTTTGCGAGATAAAAAATAATCAAAGTTCCATATAAAATCCCGATTTAACACCGCCATGACACAATATTTTGCGTTTCGTTAAACGTGTTGAGAAAAACTAAAACGTGATGATTTGTTTTATGTTCAGTTTTTACATAAATACAGTTTTTTCGACTTATTTGTGTACAATAATAGTTACATGATATTTATTCAATGATTCTTTTAATTTATAAGCATTATTTTGTGGAAAATTGTTGATTAATAATTATCAAAAATGGTACGATTTTATTAAAACGCGTAAAACAAAACGCAAATAGAATTGGCGGGGTCTGTGGGCGGGGGATACGACATGACACTTTGTAGGAACTTTTTAGGTTAGTTCAAAGTAGTTTCAGACAGACTCTAAGGCAGGTCGGTGTAGGTACGACGACGAGCGTAGCGAGGAGGAGTGTTAGGTTAGAACTGCGACCCTACAGCGCGCGAGCCGAGCGAGCGAAGCGAGCGTGCCGCGGCAGCGGCCGGCGAAGCGCCAGAACCTAACACTATCACACTCCCCCCCTCTCGTCTGCAAAATATTGTGTCATGGCGGTGTAAAATCGGGATTTTATATGGAACTTTGATTATTTTTTATCTCGCAAACCAAGCGTTTCCGCAACTTAAAATTTGGTGAAGAGTTGTCTTTTGGCGAGTAGAAGCTACAAAAAAAATATGAAGCCTGAACTCGATATCACATATTGTACAGTCCTTCCGTTGTCGTTCGTCTAACTATTGTTGGTGTCGAGGCAATCGATCCGTGGAGCAAGGGGCATGGAGCCTCACGACCTAACAAACGCACAACGGAAGCTAAAGATGCTCCAGCAAGCCGCCGGTTTTCATACATAACACAACGCAGGATTGCGGCTTTGCCGCTTCTTGCATAATGATGGTTTTATTTCTATTTTTATAAATGTAACTTATGTTACACGTACGAGTAATTGTTAGTAGTACTTATAAGTTTCTAGTTTGTGACAATGTTACTTTAAAAGGCTATTTCGCAATAAATAAATCTTTAATATAATTATGTTCATTATAATTTCAAAGTGCCCTGTATAAATCTGGATGTCTTTTAAGTAAGCACTATTTTATAGTACTTGGATGCAATAATTCGAAGATCCCGGCCTGTAACGCAGTTGTTACTTCTTGAATATAAAATAATACACCTTCCTGGGATAAATAGTTTGCCTTGCTGGTGATGAGTAAGCTGCTACAGCAATCAATCAGAAATGAATGATGCACAAGAACCTGTAAAAGATGTACAATATGTGACATCGAGTTCAGGCTTCATATTTTTTTTGTAGCTTCTACTCTCCAAAAGACAACTCATCAAATTTTAAGTTGCGGAAACGCTTGGTTTGCGAGATAAAAAATAATCAAAGTTTCATATAAAATCCCGATTTTACACTGCCATGACACAATATTTTGCAGAGGAGAGGGGGAGAGGGGTGTTAGGTTCTGGCTGTAATGAGAATACAGTATTTTTAATAGTGTATTTAATTAATTCTAATGGTTTTTTTTTTTTTTTTCTTTTCATTGTAATTTCCTTAACTTTCAAGTAGTCGCGCGGCGTTGAATCGATGCCTTCTATATACTTTGGCCGTAAACAAAATATCGCGCGACCGCTTGAAGATTAAATAATTTTTTTTTCTTTGTCTCAACGTGCTCCACGTTTACGTAACAATATATTTGTCTATAAAATGTTCATTTAATTTATATTTTACAGAATACAATGCCTAGACGTAAAAGAGGTGGAGATCTTGCCAGTTCTGCAGCGAAACGGCGGAAACAAAAAGAAAATCGAAGAAATGAAACGGAAGAAGAGCGCGAAGCACGTTTACAAAATCAACGAACCAGAATGAGCACCCTGAGAAGCGGAAAAAGCGAAGAAAGAAAAGAAAAGAAAAGTATTGAAGAATCGAGCATTTTAAAAGATAATCTAACAAAGGAAGCATTCCACTACGAACCGACGAAGAAATAGTACGATCATAAATATGTTGTGATCGGAAAAATGAATAACATTTGCCAATTTTGCCACGCGAAAAAATTCAGTAAAGAAACACCAGGTCTCTGTTGCATGAATGGAAAAATTCGATTACCACCACTGGAAGCACCTCCACAGGAATTTCTACATTACATGACCGGGGAAACACCAGAATCAAAACACTTTCTTCAAAATATAAGATCATACAACTCCTGCTTTCAAATGACTTCTTTCGGTGTTACTTCGACTGACACTAATAGAGACAAATTTGAATATGTATTTTCAATTCAAGGGCAAATTTATCACAAAATTGGATCGTTACTACCAATGCCTAACGATGACTATAAATTTCTGCAAGTATATTTCATCGGAAATGAAGAAAACGAAATTGATCAACGATGTACAAATTTTATTGGATTGAAACGCGAAATAATCCAAGATGTACAGAGGATCTTACACAAATACAATCAACTGATTTACATATTCAAAACAACACTAGACCGCATGATTTCTGATGACTATAAAATTGTAATTCGAGCCGATAAAAGACCACGTGGAGAACACGAACGTAGATTTAATGCACCTCAGATAGATGAAGTCGCCATCGTAATTGTGGACAATGAAAATACAAGCCGTGACATAATTGTACAACGAAGAAGAAAAGGACTACAACGCATTGCAGAGACACACCGTTCATATGATGCTCTTCAATATCCGTTAATATTTCTGCACGGAGAGGATGGTTATCATTTCAATATAAAACAAATTCATCCTAAAACAGGCATAGAAACAAACAAAAAAGTCACTTCCAAGGAGTTCTATGCTTACCGCTTAATGATCAGAGACAATGAAATATACAATCACATTCTCAACACTCGCCGTTTATTCCAACAATTTCTGGTAGATATGTACGCAAAAATAGAAGCAGAACGGATGCTTTACATAAGACTGAATCAGAAGAAACTACGCACAGAAGAATACATCCACCTTCGAGATGCGATCATAAATGACGGCAATATTGACGATATTGGAACAATGGTAATCTTACCCTCATCATATTTACATAGGAAGTCCAAGACATATGCACGAATATACTCAAGATGCCATGACCTACGTAAGAAAATATGGACGACCTGATCTCTTCATAACATTTACATGCAACTCATCATGGCCAGAAATCAAAGAACAACTAAAATACGGACAAACCTTCATGGATCGACACGACATGATAGCCCGAGTTTTTCGACAAAAACAAATAAGATTTATTGAAGTCATCACAAAATACCACATCTTTGGAACCGTTAGATGCTGGATGTATACAATCGAGTGGCAAAAACGAGGATTACCTCACTCACACAATCTCATATGGCTACACGATAAAATTTATCCCACGGATATCGACAAAATCATCCAAGCTGAATTTCCCAATCCACAAAATGATCCGGAACTATACAACATAGTAGTGAAAAACATGATTCACGGACCATGTGGACCATTAAACTTCAATGCGCCATGCATGAGTGATGGAAAATGTACAAAAAAATATCCAAAACCATACTTGGACGATACAAAAACTGAAGATGACGGCTATCCCAAATATAGAAGACGATCACCGAAAAACGGTGGCTTCACAGCAAAAATACGAATACAAGGCAGAGACGAACTGGAAATAGATAATCAATGGGTAGTACCATATAACCCACTACTTTCCAAAATGTTCCAAGCACACATAAACGTTGAATATTGCAATTCAGTATAATCTATTAAATATATATGTAAGTACGTAAACAAAGGTAGTGATATGGCAGTATTTCAAATAGTCCAAAATAGCGAACAAAATAATAGAAATGATGAAATCCTCATGTACCAAATGGGAAGATACATCAACAGTAACGAAGGAGCGTGGAGGATTTTTAGTTTTCCCATACACGAACGCGAACCAGCTGTGCAACATCTAGCAGTACATTTGGAGAATGGACAGAGAGTTTACTTCACAAAAGACTCGGCTAGAAAAATTGCAAGCGAATCACCTCAGAACACAACATTAACAGCTTTTTTCCAACTTTGCCAAACGGATCCATTCGCAAAGACGTTACTGTATGTCGACGTCCCTATTTATTATACGTGGGACAAAACAAGGAAAATTTTTCAACGACGAAAACAAGGAATGCCAGAAGAGGGTCATCCAGAAATAATGAAAACTAACGCAATAGGTCGAGTATACACTGTACATCCAAACAATGCCGAATGTTTCTATCTCCGAATGTTGTTACACGAAATACGGGGACCAACAAGTTTCACAAATCTCAGGACTATTGACGGCTACATATGCCAGACTTACAGAGAAGCATGTCAACGTTTAGGATTATTGGAAAACGATAACCACTGGGAATTAATACTACAAGAAGCCACACTCACAGCTTCAGCTGAACAAATTCGAGAGTTATTCGCCATAATTCTAACAACATGTAACCCATCAAACCCAAAACAGCTATGGGACTCTTTCAAAAGGAATATGAGTGATGATATATTGTACCAAATCCGACAAGCTAATCCAGAACTGACTATAGAATTCAATGACGACATCTTCAATGAAACACTCATTCGCTTAGAAGATAAATGTTTAGCAATAAATAACCAGACCTTAGTAGAAATTGGAATGCCAGCACCACAAAGAAATACTTTCAGTGTGCTAAACTACGAAATTACAAAGGAAAAAAGCTACAACGTCAATGAACTACTTGAATACATTGCTCACAACAAACCACTCCTCAATGACAATCAAAAAAAAATTTACAACGTTATAATGAACCGAATAAATAACAACACTGGTGGAATTATTTACTTGGACGCACCAGGAGGCACCGGTAAAACGTTTCTAATATATCTAATACTGGCGGAAATACGTGCTGAAAAACACATCGCACTGGCACTAGCATCAACCGGCATTGCAGCCACACTTATGGAAGGAGGACGAACTGCCCATTCTGCCTTACAACTACCGTTGAATATAGCCGAACAACAATTCCCGGTATGTAAAATCTCAGGAACATCTGGACGGGGTCAACTTCTAAAACATGCTAAAATTATCTTCTGGGATGAATGCACCATGGCCCATAAAAAATCACTAGAAGCCATGGACGACATTACATTACAAGAATTGCGAAAAAACTCTGAAATGATGGGAGGAGCTCTACTCATACTCTCAGGAGATTTTCGACAAACACTTCCAGTTATTCCCAAATCAACACCAGCAGACGAGATCAATGCATGCTTAAAAAAGTCACATCTCTGGCCGCAAGTACAAATACTGCAATTAACAAAAAACATGAGGGTGGAATTATCAAAAGATGAAACAACAGCACATTTTGCTAAAATACTTTTACAAATAGGCGAAGGTACATATCCTACTGACCAAACGACCGGCCTCATTGAACTCAATAGTGATTTCTGTAACATAGCCACTACTGAAAACGAACTAATCGACAAAATTTATCCAAATATTATTCAGAACTATACCAACGTAGAGTGGTTATTTCAAAGAGCAATTTTGGCCACTAAAAATAATATTGACGATATCAATTTTAATATTCTAAAGAAAATACCTGGTGAAGAGAAAGTATATAAATCGATCGACACGATCCATTGAAGAAAGTGTCAACTTTCCTACTGAATTTCTAAACTCTTTACAAGTACCAGGAATGCCATTACACTGCCTTCGTCTGAAAATTGGATCTCCAATCATACTACTCAGAAATCTCAACTCCCCAAAACTGTGTAATGGAACGAGGATGATCGTAAAACAGCTATCGAATAATGTCATTGAAGCTGAACTTATTTCTGGAAAGAACAAAGGACACACAGTATTTATACCTAGAATACCACTGATCTCTTCTGAATTGCCATTTCAATTTAAAAGATTGCAGTTTCCAATTAAATTAGCCTTTAGTTTTACAATTAACAAAGCGCAAGGGTAAACTTTGAAATATTGTGGCATCAACCTCAAAGAATCCTGCTTCTCTCACGGTCAGCTATATGTAGCTTGCTCAAGAGTAGGAAGTTCGAAAAATTTATATATATATACCCCGGACAATAAAATGAAAAATGTTGTTTATAAACAAGTAGTGTAAATAATGAGAAAATGTAAATACATGTAAATATAGAAAATGTTTTCAAAATATATTTTTTACTTTTTACGTCATAGTATGTTTTTTTATTTCATCTACCACGTAATCTCATATCAACTCCCGAGCGAAGCCGGGTATCATAGCTAGTTATAAATAAAAAAGGTAAAATAACTCTAACGACCTCCATAAACAGCTGCGGGTATCGGGGCACTGCCGATCGCCCTAGATCGGGACTCCTACTGTGACTGGATGGGGGCTTTCCTCATACTTATTTACTATAATAAAAAGATAACAATAAAAATGCTGACCTATTTAACTAAAGATGCTACGGAATCTTAATGATAAATTCGAGATTTATGAAAATCAAACAATTACAAGTATTATAGTGACACCTTTTGTTGAATAACGCGAACTACCGAGCTGACTTAAGTAATATCTGTGACGCAGGGGGTAGTTATCTGAGCATTTGTAAAAAATCATACTAAATAACCTAGATGGCGTAGATGTGCCTCTTGTTTTGACGTTTGTAGACTGTGTGTTACATGAAACAGGTGTTAAACAAAATTGAACCCTATAAGTAATACAATATGGTTGGAAACTGATTGAAATTGCATAACGTCGTTACATCATTTAAGAAATTAAACGACGATATGTCAACTAGACATGCTAATTGCATATGCAAGTTACGCGTCGCCATTACAGTAGACAATTATTGTATGAAATGTCGCCATTAGGCACCACCAATACACATGCACTTTAGACGGAACCAATGAGCGTCGCCAGTACAAGACACCACTATTTTAGTATAAAAGGGAACGGTGGGGGCTTCAAGCATTCATTCAAATCTCTGCGCTCGGACCGACAAGTGACTCTGGTTTATTAAATTAGTGGTAAGTGCAAAATTCTGCTATATTTTTCTATCTCTGTGTTTGGTTTTATGTGCAATAACTATATTGTCGTAATGCTGTGACTTGGAGATGAGTTTCTGTTCTCCGATTCAGGAACCAGCGAGGTTTCTGTAGCGGGGAACTTTGACATCAGATATATGTGGAATGTTGCACTTTATTGTTTTAAAGTTGTGTTAGTTTCTTATTCCTTTTATGTAAACTTAAAGTCTATGTGTTTTGTTATATTTTAAAAGCCAGAAACTGTCCAGACATAAGTCGTTTGACAAGCTAGCTCACCCTCACGGTGACAAACGTGGCTAGCTTGGGGCTATGATATATAATAATGACAGATGGGTTATGCACGCTCCAAAAGTGAAGCACTTAATATGAGTGAATTCAAACAACTGTCGCTAGTCACGCTCCGGCAAGCGAGAGATGCGGACGTGTCAACGAGCTCCCGTCACCCGCGTGGGAAAGAGACAAATTGTAATTTTCTAACAATGAGAGTGACAAAGATGTAATGATTGTCAAAATAGGTAAACATAAAATAATCGTTGTTAGGTTATGGCATAACTCTGGAAATATTTTTGTGCTCATTTTGTTAGAGTATAACCCATCCATAGTAAATATCATTGGCTTGGGGTCCATTTTGTTTCCAAGTTGATGGTGCTTGGCAATCCTTTTTTACCAACATAAGGGTTCCGAAGTCCAGCTGTTAGGCAAAGGCGGGGGCCACATAATTTTATACTAAGTTGGCCATTCGGGATATCCGGACCCGCTAATGTCTGCAGTAATCGGTGCCAGAGGTCTTGTTAAATATGTTTATATATTTCTTTATATACACCAGATAGGGCCGAGTTACCATTCACCACCCTGGCCGCGGCCGTGAATGGGGGACTCACTTACACGGGCCTATAGTTTTGCTATCTCGACTTCGCCCATCGAACTGTACAGATTCCATAGGGATACATTATGTATATTTCAAGGTATTAAGCTGATGGTAAGAACAGCTGGTATTTTGAATATACTAGATTAGGGACGATAGACGATAGGGTAGAGTCACACACACTTTCTGGGAAAGCAGGTAGGGTTTTTCTTCCTCAGGTTTTCATGATTTTATTGAAGCAATATATTTACTACTTATGTGGTGGGTTTTTGACTTTGAAATCTTTTGGTATTAAGTAAATGAGATCATTGTTCTAAAAGCAAATCTTTGTAATTCTATATTTCTAGGTTCCTATTGCGAAGGCAAGATATCTCTGGAATATAGTGTCTGGTCACATTAAATTTAATTTCATTTATGTCTTGGGATAGTAAGTCAGTCTGAGATAGACGACTGACTTGCTCCTGACGCCAATCGATGCAGTGTGTTAGGAATAGCATCAAATTGATGCTATGAATGGCTGGTTTGACTCTTCTGTTTAGGTCACTACTTTAATATTTTGCCTTTGTTTTAGATACACCTAGAAATATCAGCTTTTAATATGTTGAGAATAAATATTGGGCATGTCAAATAAGATTGACATTATTTAGTTTGTTTTAGCGTTTCTTCTCATTTAAAACTAGGATATGAAACGCTGATTAATTATGTTGTGGAGTTTAGGAATACCTAATAACAATAATACAAAATAAATTGGGTATTAGGTTAGCGTGGCCATACATCATCCGTGCATGTCAATGAGAAGGCGTCTGTAGTATTGTGAACAAAAGAATAATTTTGCCCAAAGAAATATATACATTTCCCTTTTAGCTAGCTAGTCAGATATGGGGTTCAGTAAGGGAAATAATTAAGCAGACTACAAGGGTCTTCCTTGCCATGTTACCCGGTCACCGGTATGATTCGGTCGGAGATATTATTTTTAAAATAAATAATATTTTATAAGACTACTAACTATCTTTAACCACATTTAGCCAATAGCCTACTCTACAATCTGTAAAATCAACTATTTTTATAATAAACTTGTAACTCCTCTGTTTATTCTTCATCCTTCTCCATTTCTAGAAACCACTCAACTTTTAAACTTTCATCGGATAACTCCTAGTGTGTAAAATTAAGCTATTAAAATTGTGATTGTGTTTCGAGAGTTCGGAAGATTCGCCAGTCTTTCATTAAAAGAATTTGGGTTACACGGAGCATTTCGGAGGGTCCCCAATACCACTAGACAATTGATCACCAAGGCCATGTTAAGGGGTTTGCGCTCCTTACGTTTAGGTTATAAGAGGGATGAGCGGTTGGTACACTACTCCCTAAGTACCATTACACCTACCAACCCGACAGGTTGGACCCTACAAATTGCAATGTCTAATATAGTCTGGCCAGCCAACGAACGCAGTAGCAATGTACAGCGAACAAAAGTATGACAACACTAAGGGCCTGTTTCACAATCTCCAGATAAACTTATCTGCCAGTTAAAATTATTGCTATCCTTTTCTCCAGTCATATAAAAGAAAAGGACAGCAAACATTTATCTGACAGATATGCTTTAACTGGAGATTGTGAAACAGGCCATAAGAATCAGTGAAAAAAGCAGCAATGATCATCAAATTTTATGTTTTTAATTTGAGTTGGTATTTCCGCCCCTTTCATTTGGTGACATTTACGGTAAGTAAAAAGGAGACGGATATATTTCGTCTGATCTGTCATCAACTGCAACAGATAATCTGGTTGAGGCAATTGACATATGCCTTAAAAGTGAATTTAAATTTAATTGGGAACGTTGCAGGAGTTCTATCTCACTCGCGCTTAAAATGAGAGAGTGAAATGCACTAGAAACAAATTCAATGTGAATTTAAATGTTCGTCGTGAAATACGGTGTCTCATCACAAAGGGTTGCCACATGTACGTATTTTGAATTTGCCGCGCGTTTCTTTTTTTTTTTGTGGATTTTTATGGCCTGGTTACGAGACCTTTAAGCCAAGTCTTTTTTGGGATTTCACGGCACTTCATATTGTTATTAAAGTTTTAACACCGTATTTTTTATATACTTATAAATTGCGATATGTTTCACTATCTTTTAGCAGTTTTTTAATCGGCGGCGGGCGGGAAGAAAAGTCACTGTAATTTTTACACACTTCACTTAATTCACTGGCAAGAACTAATCTGTCAAGGAGAAACTTCTGACAGTTAAATAGAAGATGATCAACGGTTCCTTCTTCAGTTTCACAAAAAGTACAGACATTACTTTGGATAATTCTCAATCTAGCAAGGTGTGATGGTGCTGTATTGTGTCCATAGCGTAATCGGTTGATTGTGGTAATAAAGTCACGACTGGCTCTTTGAAGATTATCATACCATGGTCTAACTGGTAGGTTTTCTTGAATACTGTTGTGACAATAAAATATTGAGTATTGTCTATGACCTGAGGTTTTTAGTTTGTAGGCGTTTGGTTTTTGTTTTTGAGAAGCTTCACCGCTATGAATATGAGTGGTTCATAGCAGTTATATATATTAATGTATTAAACAGAGTCATTGAGTATTTTCCACGTCTTTTAATCATAAACCTATAACAGGTTATGGGCTCTCACTGCTCGTGATTCTGGTTTAAGTGGAAGCTTGGAGGAGTGCGAAATAAAGAGTCGAGGAGAGAGGGACTCGGTGCTGCGTCGCGGAGGTCTGGGGAGGTCGTGCAAGGGTGTGCGTGACAACAGACAAGCGGTGTTATTAGAGCGCAGGATGGAAGCGTGTTCGCATTCCGTAGCCACAGCTACAAAGCTGGAGGCTGGAGGAGGCGAATAATTGGAGCTCTTGGAAGTTCCAAGTTACAGTAGCTCTTAAAGGGGCTGATCTGTTTAAGATGGTCAACGGGGAAGAAAAGTTGACAGATACTAATAAAGTGGCTTGGAAGAAGAATGATGCTAAGGCCCAGTCGACAATCGTATCCAGACTCGGCGAGGCGGTTCTGGTACACGTTTTAACTTGTGAAACAGCAGAACAAATATGGAGTAAGCTTAAGGCGGTGTACGAGCCGAAGTCGGCTACAAGCACTTTGATGCTGCAGCAGCAATTTCTGCAGTTCAAATATGAAGGTAGCGACTTATCAGTATTTCTGTCAAAGCTTCAAGAGCTAAAATGTCAGTTGGAGCAAGCCGGAGAAGTCATTTCAGAGAAATTTCTAATGACTAAAGTGTTGATGTCTCTACCTGAAAAATATTTTCATTTCATTTCTGCTTGGGAATCGGTTGAGGCAAGCAGGCAAACCTATGAAGATTTGGTAGTACGTCTATTAGTGGAGGAAGAAAGAGTAAAAGCAAGAGAAGGGACCGAGACAGAAAATGCGGCGTTGTTTACAAGCTTCAGAAATAGAAATATGAAGCAGAGTTTTGCGGTGTAAAGTTTGTTATCGCTGTGGAGTTAGTGGACATTACGCTAAAGAGTGTGGAAACACAACTGAAAATAGAAAATGTTTTGTTTGTTTTGGCGTTGGACATTTAAAAGCGGATTGCCCTAAGCTGAAACGATCATCGAAATTTTACAACAAAGCGAAAGCGGGTTCTTCAAACAATGCGTTCATTGTAACAGCTCTGATGTCTGGGAACGAACAAACTGAACTATCATTCAGTGAACGCGATTTTGTGATTGACAGCAGTACGAGTGAACATATAGTGCGTGAAAATTTAGAGCTCCCGCTACACGTGTTACACGCGGAGATGAATACCCGTGTACTTAAGACCGACGGTGCAAAGGAGCCGGTTTACACGAACCCGCCGGGATTCGGAAACGTCTCCAGGAAACGTTTCCTGGAAACGTTTCGAGACACGTTCCTACGGGTACACGGGTACTTAATACCGGCTCGAACGGGTCCGAAGCAGTTAGAACCGATGCAAATAAGGGTTACTATTGAATGCTCTACAGTTGACTACAGATGAGGTTGTATGGCATCGTAGGATATTTTAATTACTTATTTAGGTTTAGCCAGCTTCACAATATAAGTAGATATGATTATATATTGAGGTATTCATCGGTATTCTAGACAAAATGAATACCTTCCTACACATAGTTTCGATAATTATAAAATATACTTTTTACTTTCTTATTACATTTATATAGTGTTTTAGAATAAAGTCTAGTGCTTTGAGAAGCGAGATCATTTTAACAATATTTTATATACCCATTATATAAAATATTGTTAAAATGAAATCGCTTGTAAGAAAAATATCCCGAATGATCACGATGGGGGGGAGGGGGTCAGAGAAGATATCACGTATAATTTTTTTTCAAAGCGGGAAAGCCAAAAGCAACAATTTTACTCAAAAATTTAATCAGATCAAATAATCCGCTCTATTTTGTGATATTAAGTCATAAGCAGATTTTTACGATGCCTGTTTTTCTGAGATAGCATCTTGAACGCAATACAGTAGAAACGACATTAGACTTGCTTAGCGTGTAAGGGTACAAAAATCGGCCAAATATGATCTCATGATTTCTGGACGACCCCAAATATGAAAAAATACGATCATACTAACGTTTAATATTCAAGTATGTCAATCAATCGATAGTTATAAATTAACAATATACCTACTACTTATACGAATACTTATTACATGCACGTCTTCGTAAAAATATCGATAAGATAAAATTAAGAATATCCGACTGATCCGCGGCACTAGTGCAAATTTATTTTTTTATATGAAAATTGTATACATATTATTATCTGAAATAAAATATTCCTTTTTTGACGTATTATTTCAATTTTGTGTCTTAATGTCAAATATCACAAGTTCGCTGTCCATTGAGCGTCAGCTTGGTAAACATCTAAGAAATAAATAAATAAGCACACAAATCAAGCAATGTATGCCATTTTGACAGCTTGCATAGGAAAACGTTTTTTTAAATTATTTTTCTGGCAAAAACATATCAATATTAGCTTTATATTTGATAATTGACACCACAGAATTAATAGTTGTACTGCGATTTGTACAAGTAACAAAGGCGAAAACAGTGATTTTATGTTTGTATTAAATTTATACTGCACCGGCTGTCATGTTACTGACATTGTGATCGAGTTTTCTGATCAAGTTGATCAGGATTTAGGGACAGTGTTTTAGCTGTCATGCCATTTCTCCTTATACTTTAGATTTCTATGGTGTAAAATTGATGTCTGGTTACTTTGGAAACGTCGTATCTCACTTAATTTAACAATTTTTTTCATAATCAAAGTGTTCTGTCATAATTCTTAAAGAGGTTTTATCTTTATTGGTTTGTTTGTGTAAGGTGACTATGATTACAGATAATAAAATTTATAAGTAACAAAAAGGTGAAAAAAGTAGAAAGGCGTTATTGTTTCACTTAAACATGATGGCGATGGCGGCTGATTCATTAGCGTGAACTAATTAATTGGGTAGGGTTGTTTCTGCTCACGTCTCGTGAATCATCTTGTATACAATGATGTAAAAGTTTCTAGTTTCATTTTTGTGGACTCCACAGCAATGAAACTAGAAACTTTTACAAATATCTTAGGTATTCATTATTATACTATATTAAGAGTTTATAAAATCATCATCATCATCAATTGAACTGTTAGTTTTATCTGGTCCTTGGTATTCACTACCATGAGATACGCGGCAGCGGCAAAAAAACTAACCACCAATTTAAGAGGCCTTATCAAAGTACCATGCACAGGTGTTTCTAACAAAGAACCAATATTACTTATGCTACTTTGGTTATCCCGCGATAATATAACTTATTCAATTAAGCTTAGATCCTAAAACAGATAAACTGCTAGTTGACTTGGGTCACTTTGAGATTAGCGTTCAGGTAATAAAATAAAATGCAGATTTTACGACACCCTTTGGTGCAAACGTGTAGATTTCCAAATCATAATGGCCACCTATTTTAAGCTCTATGTTGTTGTAATAAAGTCAACACATCTGTTTAAACATAAGACCTTAAGCGGCACGATTTTAAGAGGATTTACTTAATCTATAGCATAGTAAATATTTCCTTTTGTTTTGACGCCACGCGGCCTAATTCCACTGTGATACTAATAGGTAGAAGGAGCTTTCAATATAATTTTAAAAAACCACGCCTAAGATATAAAATATCCTATTGAGTTTTAGTATGGCTTCAGTTTTCCACTTAGTCAGTCAGTTGGATACTACAGTCTTCCCGAGTTAATCTTACCATTTTAAAATAGTGTTAGTTGTTTTGTTAATAGTTTTTTTTTGTTTTGTTGGTTTTTGTTGTTATGATTGCATGTCAACGAGCTACCCAGAAGAATATAAAAAAATTGTTAAAAAAGAACTATTTTAACTGGTAAGTAGCATTAATACCAATTAATTGATAACTAATACAAATCAAGATAATGTTGAGTGTATTTAGTAATAATGGATAATCATGTTATGAGTACATCATTTATAATGTATATAGTGACATAATTTAGTGTCCAAAATAATAAATTACCTGTTTTCAGATATAAACTGATTCAAAATGGAAACAAATGGTTGATTTAAAAAGGACCGTTCTGTTACTTCTGATGCTCATAAGTTTAAAATAGTAAGTTGTACCTTTAATGACACCGTAAATCAATTCGTTGTATTCCACACAATTTATTAATGGTAGTAATCAATTCATAATAGGACATGTTCCTTTATTCTGCCTTTACGCCGAACTTTTTTTGGCCGAATTTCACTTGCTAAGCAACATTTCGCTGATGATTCACTTTAACAACTAACTATTAGCAAAATTTTGTATGATAACGTTTCACTTGGTAGAATTGTTTTAAAGCTGATTATTATAATGACTCAAAACTTTTGGGATACTTATCATTTGTCAAATCTATCACTAGGCCAAGCAACTATTAAAAGAATAACGTTTCGTTAGTAAGTATATTAACAACAGAAATCTCATATGTGACGGACTCCAGTTAGGTGCGACGACGAGCGAAGCGAAGAGGAGCGTATTAGATCTACCGTGAGCAAACAGTGCACGAAGCCGAGCTAGCGAAGCGAGCGTGCCGCCGTAACGGCCGGCGAGTGCCAGAATCGACTTTTTAATATAAAAAATATTCTAAGCAATAAGTCTAATGAATAAACTATTGTATTAAAATAATAATAATAACTACCTGTATATAATTTGCCCACAGTGAAAATGGCATCCTTACGAAATGAATATTACGCAAACTAAACCATTCTATACTCGAAAGGCGGCATTTAGAAAAGTGACTTTATAAAAACAGGCCAAACGTACAGTTGGTAACTGAGAGAAATAAAACAAAATCTTTTGATAAGTTGGCACATGATCATTCCGCGATGTTAAATTACGCGAAAAGTTTGTTGGGAACTGATAATCGGCAACACAATTTTCAGCGATAATTTAGAGAACCTTTCGTTGTACTAGGGTAAATAAATCGGGATTAAATGTCCAAATAATATACTACAGCTGCTGTGCATTGTAAGTTTCAAATTATTTTTCTTGCTCGGATTTGAATACCTAACCAAACCGTCCTAACCGCCGCCGCAGACCACTATCTAATTTTAATCAAATGTAGTGTTTTTTTTATCAATAAACAACTAATACAAAGAGCTCAAAGAGGACCCAGTGTGTTGACGACGAGGGACCATCTTGTTCCTTTAGCCGTCAACACAGTAAATCCTCCTTTTTGTAAAGGATCGGCAACGTGCATGTGACACCCCATTAGTTGCAGGCATCCATAGGCTACGGTAGCTGCTTACCATCAGGCGGGCCGTATGCTTGTTTGCCTCCGTCGTGGTATAAAAATAATAATTACCTGAACCTTTATTTTAAAGAACGGAGACACTATTAATTCAATGAAATAAGTATTGAGTATAACGAAGTAATATTTATATTGCTAAAAGGGCAGAATTGTTGTTTTAATATAGGCAATTCATCCTTTATCTATTGAAAACAAACCCGTGCTTCTACCTGCGTGGAAAAAAGGTTCGTTCAAATTAACCGTTAACTAAATTTCAACTCTATGTACTCGCCAACATGACTAAAATTCCCTAAGCTACTACATGTATTCATTAGTAGCTCTTAAACGTCTCGACTCGTATCTCTGCCACTCGTCAAGGACGTTTCGAGATCCGCGTGTATTTAAGGAACGTTGCTTCGGCTACCCGTTTACTCGTGGAAACGGATCTTAATTACACGTTTCTTTATTACACGTGGGAAACGGGCCAGAAAACCGTGTTCGTGTTACTCAGAAACGGATCTTGGAAACGGGTACCCGAAACCCGGAAACGACCGCGAGCCCTACGTGAAATGTCAGAACTGTCAAACTACAAATCTACGCCAAACTCAAACCGTTTTATCGTTGTTGGTGATGGTCGGCCTTTACCTGTTGAGGGGGTTGGTGATTTGGAATTGGAGGTCTACAATGGGAAGGAATATGTCAAATCAACAGTCAGATACGTAGTATCTACTAAGTAGTCTGTGACAGTCAGTGATGTTCTTTATGTACCGGAAATGAAGTGGAATTTGTTTTCTATGAAGAAAATAGCTGATAAAGGTTATATTGTGACTTTTACGAAGAAAGAGTGTATAATTACAAAAGACGACTACGTGCGTGCAGTGGGTAACCGTGCGGGGAACTACTACTTGCTAAACGTAAAACATGAAGATGAGAACATAGGTGCATTTATATGTTCTCTGGATGTATGGCATGAAAGAATGTGTGATCAGAACAAAGTGTATGTCAAAGACATTCTAAACAAAAACAATATAAAGTTTGTGGACAGTGACAAGAAGTGTGAGAACTGTGTGCTGAACAAAATAAGTAGGTTACCCTATACAACAAACGCGAATATAGCTAGTGATGTACTGGGGGTGGTACATGCCGATGTTGCGGGACCAATGGAGGTGGCATCTGTTGGAGGGGCTAGATATTTTCTTCTCTTAAAAGATGATTTATCAAACTACAGGGTGGTGTACTTTCTAAAACATAAATCAGAAGTACCAGAGAAAATCAAACATTACATTCTAACCTCTGAAAGATTCACCTCCAAGAAATTGAAAATATTTAAGTCAGACAATGGTAAAGAGTTTCTTAATCGAGAAGTGAAGGACCTGCTGGAAGCCAAAGGTATCATACATCAAACTACGGTTCCGTACACACCCGAACAAAACTCCCGAGCTGAACGCGAGATGAGAACTCTGGTAGAGGCAGCACGTTCAATGATTAGTGACTTCGGTAAGGAACTTTGGGCAGAAGCAATCAATATGGCAGTCTATGTTATGAACCTGACTGGTAAAAGTCGGGTGGAAGGAAAAACGCCTTATGAGTTGTGGGAAGGTAAAGAGTTTGATGTGAGAAGCTTGAAGATGATATTTGGCAGTGAGGTGGTAGTTCATATCCCGAAACAGAAGAGGCTGAAATGGGACCCAAAAGGAAAAAAGGTATATTTGTGGGCTATGAGAGCTCAAAAGGATACAGAATTTATTACCCTGAAGAAAGGTTTGTTGACATACGGAGAGATGTGGTTAGCCTATCAGACAAAGCCTGTGTTCCTGCCATAAATATAGAAAGGGAAGAGGAAGAAGTGGTAATTCTTCTGGATAAAGATGCTAAAGATCATTGGAGTGATCAAAGTACCTGTCAACCAGACATACAACATGTGTCAGAAATGCAAAATAGAGAAGAACTCGATGATAATGAAGAAGCAGAAGAGTTGGTGCCATCTGTCCGCACTTCGTCTGAATACCAGACTGCAGATGAGGCTGTCATGCCCGAACCTGACAATCAGGAAGCAGACATAGTACAGTGTCAAGTACCTGAAGAAAATGTACAGATAAATCAATTTACCAGGTCAGGCAGGCATGTGAAAAAGCCTCAGAGGTTTGACGATATGGCTTTGGTAGTTGAACAAGAGAGTGAGCCGAAGACTTACAGTGAAGCCATGAGGTCAAAGGATAAGGACAAGTGGGAAGTAGCCATCAAAGCAGAGCTTGCACAAATGAAAGATTATAATACGTGGACTGAGGTCCAAAGTATACCAGAGTCTGCAAGTACTGTAAGTTCTAAATGGGTATTTAAGAAGAAAGATGATGGTACTTTTAAGGCTAGGTTAGTAGCGAGAGGTTTTGAGCAGGATTGTAATGATGACTATAACGTATATGCCCCTGTAGCTAGGCTTAATACCTTCCGTATATTTGTTTCAGTTGCTACAAAAATTAACTTACAAATCAATCAGATGGATGTATGTGGAGCATTTCTTAACGCTAACTTGGATGAGGAGTTGTACTTAAAGTTGCCTGAAGGTTGTAATGCAAGGTTTGGTAAACTGAATAAATCTTTGTATGGGCTCAAAGGAGCATCCAGATATTGGAATGAAACATTTAGTAATCTTATAAAGTCTAAAGGTTTTATACAGTCTGAAAAGGATTATTGTTTGTTTTCAAAGTGTAATGAAAAGTCTAGAACATGGTTATTGGTGTATGTAGATGATATCCTTTTCTTTAGTAGCTGTCAAAATGAAACTGATAATCTTAGAAACATGTTAAGGAAATCTTTTAAAATGAAAGATATGGGTAAGATCAGGAAGTATTTAGGGTTTGAAGTGTGTCAGGACCTTGAGAAACAGTGTACTACTTTGTCTCAGAAAGAATACTTAAATAAAGTGTTATCAAACTATGGAATGAGTGACTGTAAGCCTCTGTCTTTACCGATTGATAAAAATTTTGATTTTAGTGTACTTAAAAGAGAGTCTTCTGAAAGTGTTTGTGTGGAAAGCAAATGCAGAACTTTGATTGGAAGCTTGGCTTATTTAGCCGCTGGCACAAGGCCAGATATTTCTGCAGTTGTAGCTGTACTAAGCAGATATCAAAGTTGCGCATCAGTGTTATTGTATAAGTTACTGTGTAACATACTAAGATATTTGTCTGGCACGAGAGAACTTTGCTTGAAGTATGAATGTAGTGGAGATGTAGTGGGGTATGTTGACAGTGATTGGGGAGGAAGTGATGATCGAAGATCAACTACAGGCTGTTGTTTCAAACTGTGGGGTTGTACTGTTATGTGGTTTACAAAGAAACAGCAATCTGTTAGTCTCTCTTCGACTGAAGCGGAATTTTGTGCTTTGAGTCACGCAACCAGTGAGGCTTGTTGGCTAAAAGAAATATTAGCTGTGTTTATTGTTCCTGTAGGACCGATTGTACTGTATGAAGACAATCAGTCAGCAATAAAGATGGCACATATGACAAGGTGGTTCACTAGAGTAAAACACTTGGACATTAAACAAAGCTTTGTTAAGGAAAAAATATCTAATGGTATTGTGATGTTAAAATACATTAGCACCACTGAGCAAATTGCTGACATATTTACAAAAGCCTTAGGTGGGGTTCTGTTCAGAAAGTTTAGGCAATTATTATTTGATGCTCAGATACCTAAAGATGTCTAGTTGCATAGTGTTTGATTATGTAAAATGTTTTAGGTGTTCATAAATGTTAAAAGATGTTGAAGTGTTTGTTGGTTACGTTATGTAAAATGTTTAGTTGCTGCTCAATGTGTTAAATTGCAAAGTTGAAGTGTTGGTTAAGTTATGTAGAATGTTTAGTTACTGCTCAATGTGTCTATGACCTGAGGTTTTTAGTTTGTAGGCGTTTGGTTTTTGTTTTTGAGAAGCTTCACCGCTATGAATATGAGTGGTTCATAGCAGTTATATATATTAATGTATTAAACAGAGTCATTGAGTATTTTCCACGTCTTTTAATCATAAACCTATAACAAATACTGCCATACCACCGTCCTTTATCTTGCTCTTGATCTTTCTTCCACATTTCTTCCCATAAGATTTTAATATTTACCTTTATAGAATAAAAATAGTCAGTCAATGGTACATTCATAGTGTCGCTAACATCAAGTGAATTTACACCCTTGAAAGCAACTTTGTCTACAATTTCATTTCCAGAAATTCCCCTATGGGAAGGTACCCACATAAAAAAAAACATCTTTACCTTGGAGATAGTACTTAAATAACAATTCTTTAATTGCATACAGAATAAAATTTGTTTTAAAGTGCATTTTCAAGTTCAACAAGCCCTGAACCAAGGTCAGAGAGTCAGTTATAATAAGAAAATATTTACAATTATTTACATTTACAATTTTTAACAGTGCTTGATAGACTGCATAAGCCTCAGCACTAAATATGGTGCATTCATTTTGCAAAAGAAAGCTCTGAGAATATTTAGATTGAGGATCATATACAGCACAACGTACATAGCCCTCACCTTTACTGCCATCTGTATATATAGTTTAGTACTCATGATCTGATAGGAATTGCAACATATCAATATTATTAGTGACTGAATCTAAAACTTTAATTGGAAGCAGAGTACTTTTATACTTAGAAGAATAACATGGCCATGGTTGCTGTTTTTTAATTTTACTACAATTGTTTTGTATTTCCAGAAAAATATGATACAACATTGGCGAGTTACCAAGAAGAAGACCTTCTCGAGATGCCAAAGGACCGACTACATTAACATGGTGAGGTAAGATCTTTTTAATAATTTGTGTGTTATTAGAGTACAATAATTTAAGACAATATCTTTTGGCAAGATAGAGACGTTTCAAAATTAGTGGGGCTTCTTACTATAGCTTTATATAATACAGACAGAATTTTAGGGTCTGCACCCCAAGATACACCAGCTAAACATCTTAATATATTTATGCCTTTCAAAGCATTTTTAGAAATGTATTTTACATGTTCTTCAAAAGTTAGTTTTTGATCTATGAGAACATCCAAGAATTTTTTAGATCTTATTCTATTAATAGTATCTCCACTATATACAATATCACTAGTTGGATTATCTTCACCAAATATCATTAAGCTGCTTTTTGAAGCATTTATTTTTAAATTTAGTCTGCCTTCATAATATATACTTAACTGTTCTAAGGCTCTGTTAATGTTATCTATGGCAAGATGCAAATTTCTATTTACACTATACATAACTATATCATCAGCAAATTGTAAAATATTTACATCACGGGTATCTACATATTTACAGATTTCACAGGTATACAGATTGTAGAGTTATGGTGATAAAGTGGCACCTTGCATAGTACCTTTTGAAGTTGATCTAGGCCCGTGTAAAATATTATTATATTTAACATACAATGTTCTATTATTTAAAAAGTTATATATCCACTGACAGAGTTTTCCAGGTATACCTACATCAGACATAATATTGGCTAGGATCCCGGGATCAACATTATCAAAAGCTCCCTGAACATCAAGAAATACACAAACAGTGTGTAACTTTGAATAATTTGCAATTTTCAGGTCAGAGATGAGAGAAATAAAACTGTTAGCGCAGCTACGCCCTCGACGGAAGCCAAACTGTACATCTGGGATGACAGCATTCGCCTCCACAAACCAATCCAGTCGGATTTTTATCATGTTTTCAAATAACTTTCCAAGACATGAAGACAAGGATATAGGACGATATGAACTAGCCTGATCTGGAGATTTATCTGGTTTGAGAATTGGGATAACACATTGTGTTTTCCATGTCTCAGGAATAATTGATTTAAGCCATAACATATTTAGAATATCAAGAAACAAATGCTGGACAGATAAATGGAGTTCTTTAATTACTATGTATGGAAAGTTATCTACGCCTGGAGTTGAGTTACGTCTGGAACGTAGACTAGATATAAATTCATTCCAAGTAAATGGTTCCATTAAAAACATTGAATTTATGTTATTATTATTACTATTGAAATAGAATGTTAAATTATTGATATCCTTTAAATTACTATTATCCGATAACTTGTCTAAAAAAGGAGAAATGAATTCGTCTCTGTGTGATCTAATATTGGACTTAGCACCCTTAAACATCTTAATCATGTTCCAAATCTTACTAATAGGTGTAGTTCTGTTAAATGAATTACACAAGTCACTCCATCCACTCTTCTTTTGTTCAGAAATGGTTCTCTTTTTCAATGCATCAAGCTTTTTATAATTTATGTAATTGTCAATTGTAGGATCACTTCTGTAAAGTTTTAAAGCATTATAGGATGCAATAACACTTTGCTCACAAATCCCATTCCACCAAGGTGTTGGAGGTCTGCTAGCAAAATGAGCAGATTTCGAAAACTTAGGAATAACTCTATGCATAAGGGCATCAAGACGCCTACAAAATTCTGTATACGTGGAAAGGGGGTCTTCAACATTAACTCATAAATCCTCAAATGTACTTTTAGAAAGTTCATTATATTTAAGCCCATCAGTTTTTTTATATAAAAATTTATCTATAGGAGGATTAATTTGATACTTGTCAACTGACAAAGATATTACGGTTATAGTGGGGTAATGGTAACTTCCCATACAATCGTCATGTACAAACCATTCACAAAGAGGTGCTAAGCAATCACTGGTAAAGCTGACATCATTGGCCGAGGGGTTAGTTCTAGGAAGGTTCACTGTAGTAAAACTACCATCATTTAGTATGCACAAATCACATTCATCTATAATATCATATAAATCTTTACCACAACCCTTTGTTGATAAGCAACCAAATGCAATGTGATGTGCATTAAAATCACCACCAATAAAGATAGGTTTAGGAAGGTCTCTGATTGTATTGCGCAGCCTATTTAATCTTATGTGCCCACTAGAGGGAGGACAGTATACACAAAGTACAGTTATATTACCACGTTCAGTAGATATAGAAACAGCTACAGTTTGTATTTCTTCATAAAAGGATGTATCTAGAGTATTATATTTTTAATATGGTTTTATTAATATTGCTACACCATTGTGAGGATTTTTAGATACTTTATAGTGAAGATTATAACCAGGAATTATAAAATTAGGATTTTCTTTAAACCAAGTTTCATTGAGTAAACATATATCAATGTTCTTTTGTTTCAAAAAATTAATTAAATAAGGTTTTTTACTATTTGCACTCTGAATGTTAAACTGCGCAATTCGTAGTTGGGACTCTACAGGGGAACCTAAGTCCATTACGGATACAGATTTTTTTTTAACATATCTTGAATGGATGTTGTTGTGATGGGTACAGGGGCAGGGTTGTTGCCCAGCTCTACCAGTGTTCGTACTAAAACAGAAAGTACTTCATTGTCAGCTAGGATCATGGCTTTGAGATCCACAGGCTGGGTATTTGTATTTACAACCTCCAAAGCAGGCTTATTATTATTTACATTTTTATTTACAGTATTATTATTTACAGAATTAACATTTTTATTGACGAGTTTACTATTTACAAATTGTACAGGTTTTTGCAACGTCAAATTCTGGTGTTTTGGCAATGGCAAGGATGGAAATATATTTTCAGGTATATTAGTTTGTGCTACACTTGCATAAGTAATTTTATTTTTCTTTTCTAATAGTTTTTTCATCTTAATTGGGCATTCTCTGGATATAGCCAGATGAGGGCCACTGCAATTGACACAAGAGATCTCATTTGGTCTGTCACATTCTTTGTAAATGTGTTCACCTGAACATATAGAGCATTTTTGCTTGCCATTGCAAACTCGAGCGGAGTGATTGAACTTAAAGCACTTAAAACATTGTTGTAGAGGAGGAATATAATCAAATACTCTATACGAAAATAGGTCATATTGTACATTGTCCGGTAATACATTTGATAAGAATGTAATGCTGACTATTTGAAGTGGAACACGATCTTGTCCAAATTTATTTGTGAAGCGTCGTACTGAAATAATTTCGTAGATAGAGCTCAGTTTGGTGTATAAGTCCTTGTTTGAAATGTTCGCTGGCACAAATCTAATTATACCAGTTTTTTCAATTTGCGTTGCCGGTATGTATGCCTTCATATTATATTTTTCCAAAAAAGCAGAGTTATTTAAAAAGTTATTTGCCGTGTTGTATTGTTTGAAAACGACTGCAATTTTGTTAGCGTTCACTCGTTGTATTGTAATCACACCTTTAATGTCTGTGGTAAATATATGATTTAGAAATATTGGGCTTTTATTATCCAGTCTATCTTTCGGGTCCGTATGTTCAACAAACACTTTAAAGTCAGTTTTGGTAGAATTTTCAGGATATAGTCTCTTATAGTTCGGTTTATAGAAAGGAAGGAATTGATCATTGGAACGCTCACCGCCGCCGCCATTGTCCATCACATCTTCGCCGCTGGCTTTGGAGCGCTTTTGTGAGGTGGGCGGGTTACCCTCGGCCCCCCCAGGATTATTCATTCTAAAAACTTATATACCAAATAATTATGTACAAATTTATCACAAATATTTACAACTTAAACTAGATTATACAATTATTTTACAATTTTATAACTCGGAGTGAAAATTTTACGTATAGTTTTTTCTATTTCCCGCCAGAAAAAAAAGATCCCGCGCGTTTCTACTGACAAAAATGGTTTGCCAGACTATAGCTACTTTAAAGAGCTAATTATACCGTCGTCTGTGGCATTTATTCGCGGTGTTTATATTTTGTATCTATGTCAAAGAAGTTAAAACATTTTTATCTACACTCATATTGAAAGTTCTCTAAAACGTGTTCGAAAACGGTAGGCAATGGCTAGCATTACCACGACCGATTTTACTATGATAAGCTTTTTATCCGTAGCAGTAACGTAATTTTAACTTTTCATGCTCAATTATTGATGTGCTATGAGTTTTGATAACATAATGTACACCTGCACCCTCCCGGGGATCCGCCGACAGCCCGACACGCGCCCGCGCGACCGCCGGCACACGAGAGTTGGCCATGGTGGCGGTGCAATGGCGACCATTCTATGGTTTCCAAATAAGGCATTTAGAATAAATAATATGAGTGTAGATAAAGCAGTGTATGCAACTGTACGTAATTACTAATTAGGCCTTAAAACACTCGTGTGATCTTATTATGAAATTCGCCTGCGGCTCATTTCATAAAACCACACTCATGTTTTAAGGACCCTTATTACGTAACAGTTACATAAACTACTAAAAAGACCGTCAAGTTAAACCATAACTTAACCTTAGTTTAGTTATTGTGCGTAAATAATAAGTATTTTTATCTTATTTTCTCGCAATCGAAGTGAAAAATAGTATGCATTACTCTGGTCTAAAAGCCATATTACCACTCGAACAATTTTCCCTCACTTCGTTCGGGAAAATAACCACCTCGTGGTTATATGGCCTACTTTAGACCCTTGTCAAACAATCTACTATTAACTGAAAAATTGATAATTAACGGATATTTTAATAAAAATAAATTTAAATAACGAGTTTATATGTATAAGTTGATAATAAATCCATGGTTTTTCTTTGAAAATGCGTGATTGCGAGCAATGAAGGTAAATGAGTTTATTTACATTATTTTACTTTTCTGACATTGACACCGAATATACGAACTAGTCTAAAAAGGCCGTTGAATAAAAAACTATACTATTGGGCGCCGTTTTTATGTTACAACATCACAACACAAATGCTAACAATCCCTGCTTTCCGAGTGGTCCCGTCGAGGAGGGGTACGCTCTTGTTGGGCAACTCTCAACAAGGGAGCCCTCCCTTGTTGAGAGGGACCGAGTTGTTGAGGGTAGTCTTGTAGACGGGGTTCGAGCTGTTGAGGGTAGCCTTGTAGAGGGGGTTCGAGCTGTTGAGAGGAGTCACGTTGGGGGGTTCCAAGTTGTTGAGGGCAGCCTTGTCGACGGCAGCATTGTTGACGGGGTTCGAGCTGTTGAGGATAGACTTGTTGAGGGGGTTCAAGCTGTTGAGAGTAGCCTTGTTGAGGGGGTTCGAGCTGTTGAGAGTAGCCTTTTTGGGGGAGTCCGAGTTGTTGAGGGTAACCTTGTTCAGGATAACCTTGTTGAGAGTAACCTTGTTGAAGGGGTTCGAACTGTTGAGAGTAGCCTCGTTGAGGGGGTTCGAACTGCCGACAGTAGCCTTGTTGAAGGGGTTCAAGCTGATGAAGGTAGCCTTGTTGAGGGGGTTTGAGTTGATGAGGGTAGCCTTGTTGAGGGGGTTCGAGCTGCTGAGGGTAGCCTTGTTGAGGAAGTTTGAGCTGATGAGGGTAGCCTTGTTGAGGGGGTTTGAGCTGTTGAGGGTAGCCTTGTAGAGGGGGTTCGAGCTGTTGAGAGTAGTCACGTTGGGGGAGTCCGAGTTTTTGAGGGTAGACTTGTTCACAGCGGCATTTTTGTGGGGGTACGAGCTGTTGAGGGGGTTCAAGCTGTTCAGAGTAGCCTTGTTGAGGGGGTTCAAGCTGTTGAGAGTAGCCTTGTTGAGGGGGTTTTAGCTGTTGAGGGGGTTCGAGGTATTGAGTGGACCCGAGATCTTGAGGAGGTTTTAGCTGTTGAGGGGTTTCGATCTGTTGAGGGTAGCCTTGTTGAGGGGGTTTTCGCTGAAGAGGGCAGCCTTGTTGAGGGGGTTTGAGCTGTTGAGGATGGTCTCGTTGAGGGGTTACGAGCTGTTGAGGGTAGCCTTGTTGAGGGGGTTTTAGCTGTTGAGGGTGGCCTTGTTGAGGGGGTTCGAGCTGTTTAGGGTAGCCTTGTTGAGGGGATTTTAGCTGTTGAGGGTGGCATTGTTGAGGGGGTTCGAGCTGTTGAGGGTAGCCTTGTTGAGGGGGTTTTAGCTGTTGAGGGGGTTCGAGGTATTGAGTGGATCCGAGATCTTGAGAGTAGCCTTGTTGAGGGGGTTTTAGCTGTTGAGGGGGTTCGAAGTATTGAGTGGGTCCGAGATCTTGAGAGTAGCCTTGTTGAGGGGGTTTGAGATGTTGAGGGTAGCATTGAGGATCCCCCTGTTTAGGTTGACCGGGATAAGGTTGTTGAGGGTAGCCTTCCTGTGAGGCCCTGGGCTGTTGAGGGGGACGTGTCTGCTGGTTAGGTTTGGGCGGTGTGAGCTGGCAATCCAGTGCAGCTTGCACCATGACCTGACGGAACTTCTCCCTCGTGATTTTTTTTTTGTTTGGAGCGTCGTCGAAGTATGAACGCAATCTGGCCTCTTGTGCCGGCGAGCCATCAAAAACTTCAGCTGAAAAATAACAATGTCTTTATTAAATGTTTTCAATACATTTACTTTAGCATTGATGTAAACTTGCGTTGTTCGTTCTATATGTAATTATAATTTTAAACAAAAAAGAACCTACTTCACTAAGCATCCACCTTTCCAACACCAAATGTTCGATCTGCTGTAAAAAATACTCAAATCACCATAGGTGTGCCTAAAATAGTTGAAAAGTTCCCTCGATTTCTCCTCATCATCAGATCCTGACATGGTTACAATGGGACCAACTGTGAAGTATACGCTTTCAAACAAAAAAAGAATTTTCCAAATCGGTCCAGCCGTCTTCGAATAATCGGTGAACATACATAAAAAAAAAAAAAAAAAAAAATACCAAAAACAAAGATCCCGACGAATTGATAACCTCCTCCTTCGAAATCTTGAAGTCGGTTGAAAATATCACAACCGAAACGTCATGCGAAATAATAAAAGTAAGTGTACCTATGCGAAGTCCTGTTTTAATAATAATAATAAAATACTTTATTGCACACTACAACAAACGAACAAAAGAGTTATAATATAGGTACAGTACAGAGGTAGGTAACAAAATATTATAAAAATATAAACTACTTAAATTACCACATATAAATAACAACTGTTTTCAGCGGACTCAAGATTTTTTTTTACCACGACGGTGGCAAACAAGCATACTGCCCGCCTGATGGTAAGCAGCTACCGTAGCCTATAGACGCCTGCAACTCCAGGGGTGTCACATGCGCATTGCCGACCCTTTACAAAAAGGAGGATACACTGTGTTGACGGCTAAAGGAACAAGAGGGTCCCTCGTCGTCAACACACTATGTCCTCTTTGAGTACTTTGAGATTACGAATAAAGTTCTCATTCTCTGTAAGGGGTTTCTTCGATAGATTTTTCCAGCATGTGACAGCACCGTAGCGTAGAGGTATTTTTGGTAGCAGCTGTCAAAATCCACCAATCAAAAAAATGTGATTAAACATGATTGGTGGATTATCAAAGCTAGACCTCTTGTAACGGTGCTGCCACCTGGTGAAAAAAAACCGGCCAAGTGCGAGTCGGACTCGCGTACCGAGGGTTCCGTACAAACCTGTAGGTATATAAGGATAGTAACTTTAAAATTATTAAAAATATTTTTATTATACATATGATGTAAAAAAAAATTACGGTTATCGCAATTTTTCCTTTATCTGTGCTATAAGACGTTGCTTCGTACCAAATTTCAAGATTCTGAGATCACGAGAAGTACCCTGTAGGTTTTGATTCCCTAGCGAGTTTTGAAAATTTGCGGAAATTTGCGGCATAAAGGGCTGTTAATCTTTTGATTGCGTTGGCTTAGAAATTTGATTTTTTCACAGTTGACCTTAGTATTTGGTATACATTTCAGCTTGATTTCAGCGTGGAGGTATCCACGCGTTCCTGAGAAAAAGGGTATTGACAGACGGACGGACGAACGGATGGACAACAAAGTGATCCTATAAGGGTTCCGTTTTTTCCTTTCGAGGCACGGAACCCTAAAAATCGATCGAAGAAACCTTCATTCGTTAGGATCTTTGTCGTTGTTTTTTCTTTTGCAGTTTTTATCTATGTTCACCGATTTTTCGAAGACTTCTAGACCGATTTGGAAAACTCTGGTTTTGTTTGAAAGGGTATTCCTAATTAAGAGTTGGGGAAAATGGTTCTATAATGTATAATCTGACAAAATAAATTGAAATTTACAATGGCGTTCATACAATAACCTCAAAATTAAAAATTAATCCGTCAGATTAAGAAAATTCTTAAAGATAAATGTCACATTATGATCGAATCCACAATCACAAAAGGTGCCAGCTGGTTAAAGGAGATCGCACGGGCTACAACATATGATAGTATCTTAATCTGACGCGCTCGATCAACTCTTAAAATCCCCTCTTGGGCTCTCCTACTATATCAGCAGGAATTTCGCAGTTTAGGTATTACAAAAAATACTGATAGTTAAGTTACAAGTTTTATAAGACGTTACCATCTCTCAGGATCTCGATTATTTCAGTGACGTTATTCATTCCTGCTTTCTTCAACGAGTCATATGCCAAATTCAGATGTCTCATATCATCTTCATCTTCATTAAATATGTAAAAGACAATGTAAAGATAAAGTGGATATAATAGAGTTTAGAAATAAAACTATCTAAATGCGACAAAGTTCGAAATTCCTCGGACAGTTCTAAAATTTGGTATGTAATTAACTCAAAAAACAAATGCCATCCGATTTCAATGATAGTGAGTTAATTTTTCTAAATTCTCGCCCACCGATCGAAAAATTCAATATTTGTCCGGCTTACAACTCTCATGGCTCGATTACTGTTCGGCCGTGGCGGATGGCAATTTGTATCCAGTGTCTCTCCGTGATGAAGAACAAGCATGCTAATTTTCAAGCGGTTGCCTGACAACTTTTTTTTTAAATTATACAGCCAGCTCATAACCAGCACAAACTTTCTGGCAACCGTTTCAATCGGGTGCCTCGCGATGAAGAAAAAAATTCACCATCCCTCTCTATTTCGGCCCCAGTCCAAGTTAGGTCAGTTCGGGGTCCTCATCACTTCGGGAGCTTAAATACCGCGAGCCATAAGGTTGCCTTTCACACTGTAACTACCAACGTGCCATTACCTATACTACTGCATTGTTTTTTATTAGCCATTTGGTCTGTTTTTTTGCAATCCGAGGGTATAGTAGCGGGCCAAAGGGAGGCCAGTAGGTTTGCAGCTGACCAACTCAAGTAAGAAGCAGCCGATCCCTACTCCATGTCTTCCAAATCATGTTTCGGTGTTTATCGTCTCATCGCACTGAAAGACAAAACGCATTTAATTTTAAGATATATAGGTGTGACATTATTTAGCGCTCGGCGCTTATGCTTCTCTTGCTCGAATACTATATTGAATTTCTACAACATACGACGTAAGCGCCGACCGCGAAATGGTCACCATCATCGGACTTTGCGTCTATCGCAGACGATTTAAACAAGTACACTGAGGAGACATCTTTGATGGCTATAAAGACCGATACGGGAACGACACATTTTCCACATTTCTGACAGAAAAAGTTGACGTCAGAGGCTCCAACATCGATATGCTGCCTGCGCAACCTTTTTCCATCTAATCACTCGAACCAGGTCTCATCACAGAACTTTCTGCCTTCCACGACACTTGCACACCATTCCTTCCTGTCATCAGTGAGCGTTTCCCACACTTGATGGTCTAATGCTACCTTTGCTAATATCGTGACACATATAGGTCTACCGTTCAACAGAGGTCGTTGGTAAGAAAGGCAACGGCAGACCGCTCGAAGGCTTGTAGAAGCTTTTATTTAACTCAAAGATGTTTGTCATTTAGTTTGTTGTCTAGGTAAAATCTTGCAAACCAGATTCGACCCAGATCCTGATGTCCGATTGAGCTGAACTTTAGGTTACCTGCGCAACTTGGATGATACTATGATATTTTGGTATCATCGAGCTGGTCTGATGATGGCGACTGAAGGTGGTCATATGAACTCTGTGATAAAGCAATGGAAGTTCATTGCGTCTGGGTTTGTTACAATCATCTCGTTGACTTTTACAAGAGGAGAACAGTCGGCGTTACACTTATTCATTTTAATACCGAAACTAAGCTACCCTCAACTCGAAGATTACATGCAACTTGTTTACCAACACAACCCTTTTACATCAATAAGTCCTGTATCTCTGCACTTAATTTACTGATGATACCTACGTATATTTCTTATGAATTTCTTATTATTTTTAGTGATTAAAATGTGTAAAATAATATAAACACAGGTAATTTGTGATTGATTACTTGACAGCTTTAAGTCAGAGGAGTAATATTCTGCCAAACTGTTTCTATGATACGAACATCCAATCCTACGAACTATTTAGTCGAGAATCCGGACAGTACTTTTATCTATTTCCCTAACACAGTTGAACCCATGTTGAACCTTATTACCGAGCAATATAATCATAATATTTATAAGCTTAGAGAATTCAACCCGGATGGAGTAGACATGTCTGTCATTTTCTATACAAAGTCTGCCAATTTTTGAGGGGCAGGGGAACGTCAAATGTATTTCTCTAGTTTTAAGTAGTTTAGAGTGTTAATTATATTTTTACTGTTGTGTGTTGTTGTGTTGAAATAAACTCCCCAATGTATGGTTATTCGTACGTAACATACAAATTTATATTTTTTATATCTTTTTTTGACATGACATGATCATGATGTCACGTACAAATAGCAACGTCAGATAAACGTCAGTGAACACTGGTCATATGTTTTCGGCAGAGGGGAACGCCTGTCAATGGCGACTCCGGTTGGTTGAATTCTCAAAGGGAAAAACGTGTAAAATGGAGAGGGACATAGTGAAACCCCATAACGCTATATGACCAAAGAGTATTGATTACTATCATAAAAAGAGTTTGACAGAATTACTCTTTTGACTTAAACCTGTCAAGTTGATCATCACAAATTACCTGTGTTTATATTAATACACATTTTAATAATTAAATAACTATACTTCGTTTTTTTTGAGATTAGAAATTGAGTAAACAAAGAAACAGTGGTTGCCAACCTGTTCTAAATGTTCAATTTAAACACACTGCAAGCACACCAACAAACGATTAAGCGGCAATTATACTTCGTCGTTCGCCGCATGCTGCATGCGGCGACCGCAAAATTGTAAAGAACACGTTAGTCGGTCGCATTCGGCGATCGACAGCTGCCAACGCTTATAAGGTGACCGAAGCAGTGTAAATACGACATATGTCCGCCTTATTAGGTCACCGACAGAGGCGACCGCAGATCATTTGATAAAGTAAAACCTCTATGCAAATGTACTCATTATATCGTTGGCGTTGGCCACTTATATTTGAAGTTGTCACAAATAACAAACGTCAGACGTGCATGCTTATATTATTATATAAATAAAATTCGGGTGTCTGTCGGTAGCAGTTTCTCATGATTATTTTTATGTGAAGATTTTTATGTACCTACTTAACTTAGGTGAAAATTGATTTAGGTCAAACGTTCTTAAAAATCAACGTTTTTAGGGTTCCGTAGTCAACTAGGAACCCTTATAGTTTCGCTATGTCTGCCCGTCCGTCCGTCCGTCCGTCCATCCGTCCGTCCGTCCATCCGTCCGTCCGTCCGCGGATAATCTCAGTGACCGTTAGCACTAGAAAGCTGAAATTTGGTACTAATATGTATATCAATCACGCCGACAAAGTGGTAAAATAAAAAGTGGATTTTTTTATTTTATTAGGGTACCTCCCCTATACGTAAAGTAGGGAGTGATTTTTTTTTTCATTTCAACCCTAACGTGTGATATATTGTTGGATAGGTATTTAAAAATGAATAGGGGTTTACTAAAATCATTTTTCGATAATGTAAATATTTTCGGAAATAATCGCTCCAGAAGTAAAAAAATATGCGTCCCCCCCCCCCCTCTAACTTTTGAACCATAAGTTTTAAAAATATGAAAAAAATCTCCAAAGTAGAACTATAAAAACTTTCTAGGAAAATTATTTTGAACTTGATAGGATGAATAGTTTTTGAAAAAAAATTACAAAATAATTTCTGAACTAACTTTGTAATTTAACCGTATAAGCAGGTGTTTATTGTACCTGTAATTTCTACAAAATTACAATGAAATGACGTGCTTTCAAATAAAGTAAAAACGGTGAAAATCGGTTCACGCAATAAAAAATTATTCCATAAAAATCATCTTCCATACTTTAAGCTCGCGCGCAATAGTTTACTTAATTTGCCGATGATGTCGCTGTACGTGGAACTCTCATATCATATCCTACATGGCGGTGTTATTAACTCTTAAGTGGGGACACTTACTGTGACGGACGGAAAACTACGGAACCCTACACTGAGCGTGGCCCGACACGCTCTTGGCCGGTTTTTAAAGTATAGTTTTGCTAATATTGTTTAGTATTTAAAGAATAAATAAATATCAGGGTCAATCTTACACAAATTGACCTAGTCCCAGACTGAGCTCTAGGTTTGTAGGTACCTACTGGTACTAGAGAGCAATTAAAGAAATACATTTTTAAATAAGTATAGAAAACATTCAATGCTTACTCGGGAACAAATATTTATCATCACCACAAAAATGAATGCTTTTACCACATTGCTTTTACCGGGATTCGAACCTGGGACTGTCAGCTTCGTAGCCATGAAGGCAGGGTCACATCTGAGCCAACCGCGTCCCTCAAATACTTTTGAATTTATTTACGCATGTAAAGCAACGGGCGATAACATGCTTATAGCTAATTTCATTTGAAGTACCCTTTTAGTGGAATCATAAGTAATCGCGAAAAGTACAAAATGAGTCAACGCATTATGAGTGACGCTGAAATGGTGCAATTAGTTGAATTATATCGGGAAAATTCAGTTCTGTGGTATGTCGACGATAAACTGTATAAAAATAGAGACGCCAGAAATAGTGCATATAGGAAAATCGGCGAGGAATTATGTCTCCCATTACCCATTGTAAACCAAAAATTAAGGAATATGAGAAGTACGTACTGCAGAGAAATGAAAAAAATTGAAAAGAGCGTCCGTTCAGGTGCTAGAGCTGACGCTATTTACAAACCAAAACTAGCATGGTTTGACACGGCTAATGGTTTCTTGAAGAAATATGTAACGAAAAATAAAACCGACACAAATTTGGTAAGTTTAAACTAATAAAATATTTAGTAAAACTACATGGTTAATGAATGCAATTGAATTGCCAAGGTACAGAACCATCGGGGCTATTAAAAAAAGTACATAATGCATCCCGTTTTGCCTTTGCTTGTTCAGTAGAAATATTGTTTTCGTTTATAAAAGATGTAAATACATTGGAATTTTGTCTCCATGACCCTTCAATGTTGCTTCCGGTATTTATATCTTCTACGTCTACAAGTCCCGGTGTAAAGTATCCAGGTTGGGTTTTTTGTAGCCAGTTGTGAAGTGCACAGCACGCCTTTGTTACTTTAATCGTGGTGGATATTTTCAAATTTATGTATTTCCCAAATATCTGAAATTTTGATGCTAGAATACCAAAAGCGTTTTCAACAATCCTGCGTGCTCTTGATAGTCTATAATTGTATATCTTTTGTTCCACTGGTAGATTGTTTCCTGGGTAAGGTTTCATTAGATAGGTTGTAAGCGGAAACGCTGCATCAGCAACGAAAACACTTCCTTCGGGAAGATTTAATGAGTTATTTTCAATGGCTGTTTTAAGAGGCGAATGATCATAAACTCATTCAGACATTTTCACCCCCACCAGGGTTGATTTTCGGGATTAAAACTATATATTATCCTTTCCCAGGACTCAAACTATATCTATCCAAAATTTCATCAAAATCCGTTCAGCCGTTTTCACGTGATGCGCGGTCAAATAAACAGACAAACAGATAAACAGACAAACAGATAAACAGACAAAAATTCTAAAAATTGTTGGAACGTGTTCTGTTATCGATTCTAAGTATCCCCAGCCAACTTTTTTTCGATTATCTTCCATGTACAGACTTTCGACCCTCTTCAGCTTTATTATATGTATAGATAAATGTTCAAAGTGTTTGTTCCGTATTGTGCTATACACGGTTTTGTAGCTGTGAAAGTGCCTTTTTAAATGGTGTTTAATTTTTGAATAAACGCTAAGTGGTTTGGACGCTATAGCGGAAAACATTTCAAAAATCATCAACCAACCGTCGAGGAACTGACCTACGACAACTCGCAGCGCGCTAGCGGCGCGTGAGTCATCGTGCGCGGTCACTGCGCGGCGATAACACGTCATGCTGCTTCGAGACCAAACTTGTCTATAAAGCCATCTATGATCTTGAGGCGGAACTACATGAGACAGTAACTAGATACTTAATAGGATACATAATTAGGCTTCAAGATAAATTCGGAAGATGGCGCCTATATGCAATAAATGTAGTTGTTGTCTGGAAGATAAGGACATCCTGAAATGCTCTAGATGCAGTGGACTATATGATTTAGATTGTGCTGGAAGATCATATAAAATGTTCACATTAATGACAGCTAGTGGTAAAGAAAAATGGGTGTGCCGTACCTGTTGCAAAAATACCTCAAATCAATCCTCTGGAAAAAAATCAACAGTGTCAATAAAAAGAGCTGACGCACGAAAGAACATCACGCAAAGAGCATTTTTTTTTGTGAGGGTATGCATACAATCTTAGTTAATAGCGACACCGCCTCAACGCTTCATTATTTTAGAGAAGAAAATAAATTAAACTTTTCCCGGGTTTGGGATGGGAGGGTGATTTTATATCTTCGAAGGAAGTGACTCACAAAATAGTGATCGAACTTCACTTGAGAAGTTTAGAGAGTGTTTTATTTAAAATAAAATGTTTCCAGTTAGTCAAAAGTTTTATTGATTTTCAACCACAGACACATCTATAATTCACTAGATAATTTAGTAATTTCCTTTAAGATTGTCATTTTACAATCATAATTGCCTTTACGAATTAGGCAAAGAAAAAACTGATCTGGCAAAGAGATTCGAATCTAGAATCGGACGATTGTAAAACCTAGCAAAGGTTTGAGACGAGCTAGTCCAACCAGCTGTCTTCCCCTTATAGCGTCGAGACTGACACCTGCGGAGGCTGCCGCCGAGGTGGACGCGTGTCGCGTGCTGTGTGCGCCAAACACTGTCACATCGACGCCACTCTCCGCCAATGTCTGTTTGATCCACCGACTAATTGATTGCGTTGATGCCCTCCTATAGGGCTTCAACTGAATCTCTGCCGTGTGCACCACCATCAATATACAGAAAACAGTAATCATGATCTACACAAGCCAATAGTATAATACTGTTTTTCTTTTTATAATTGAAATAGCTTGATCCACAGTGAGCTGGAGCTCGGATGTCTATATGTTTGCCGTCCATGGCTCCAACACAAATTGGAAAGTTCCACTTCAATCTAAAACCTTCCCTTATTTTATGCCAGTCTTCTTCGGTTCTTGGAATCTAAAATGAAACACAATGTACGTTTATGTGTAATAAAATACTAATTATTATAACCTACTTTCTAGGACGAAGAATTCACAATGGGCACAGAAGATATAGATACAGAACCTGATCAAACTCAAGCATCTATGAGTGAGCTGGACAAGTTACTTGAGTCTGAGTGTACGCCGAATGCAAAACGTCGAAAAATAAAAAAAGACGAATCGGTCATTGAAGTTGCTTTACAGCAACTCAATAACATTAGAAATGACATAAATGATCAACTGAAAACTGATGACGAATTTGAATAGTAAATATATTGCAGTATCATTACGCAACATGCCACGAAAAAATTATTTGACGGCAAAAAAGAGAATTCAACAGACGATTTCCGATATTGAATTTGAAATAGAGGAGGCTAGAACGCCGTCGTTGCCATCTACTAGTACAATCGATATTTGATTCTGATTCTTTTTTGTAATAAAATAAAGTTTAACTTTGTCATTCAACTAATATTATATCGTTACTGAAACATTGTCTATTCATTTTCTCTACTCACCTGGATAAACTCCTTCAATACTTCATATATGGCATTACAGACGTCTGGTAAAAATAAGCTGATAGAGGATTCGGAAACTCTGAACAAATACTGCAGACTTTGAAATGAATCTCCCGTGGCTAGATAACGTAGTGTTATTTGTAGTTTCATACGGCAACTTAAAGTCTCGCGAAATGGTGTGTGTTTTTTCTCAATTAATGGTGAAACTCGTCTTAATAAGTACTCAAAATGTGGTTTATCCATCCTATGAAAATTTTTAAATTGCACATCGCACAGGTCATCACACAAAGTTGCTGTTGCTCCATAGGCGTAACGCAGGGCATATATCCTCCGAACCCAGCCAGTATCTTCGTTTCTTTCTTATTGATTTTAATAATATTTCCTGTATTATTAAGCAAAGTAATAAACTAGCTTTCCTAAGCACAAGCTTTGACATCGCGACAGCTCTCAGAGATCTGATGGATGACTTTGTAGTTCAGCCACCGCATGCGGCCACCGCATTAGGCGGACAGACTAGTGTAAAGACGACGTTCGTTGAACGAATCCATTCAAGAGTCATGCGGTCGCCGTAGTAGGCGAACAGACTAATGTGAAGACGACGTGTGTTGGCCTAAGTAATTTAAAATGAATTGCCGCTTAAGTTGCTCAATCGATGCAGAATTCTTTAATATTGAAATGAATGACATTTTCCGTCGGACGCTCGGACGTATCGTTTTCGAGCTACAAGTAAAAAACTGGCATCAGACGCATATTGTCCTAAAGTCGTAAAATGTCCTAAACGCAAAATGGCCCAAACGCAATATGTCATAATTGTTTTATGACCTAAACGCATAATTACTTAAACGCAAAATGACTTAAACGCATGTGGTCCTAAATGTTTTAAACGCATAATACCCTAATCGCTTAAGGCCCTACTTTGAAAATAACGTGATCTTTAAATAGTCATAATGGCAAGCATCGGAATTTTAATTTGAATTGGAGTGGAAGTCACTAAAAGTGGCGGAAATAGACTGGAAGTCCGTGGAAGTGTAGCGGAACTGGGTGGAAGTGGAGCGGAACTGGGTGGAAGTGGAGCGGAACTGGGTTGAAGTGGAGCGGAACTGGCTTAATAGAAGCAGAACTCATTAAAAGTGGCGAGAAATGAGTGGAAGTCATTGAAAGTAAAGCGGTACTAGGTGGAGGTGGAGCGGAAGTGGCGGAACTGTAGCGGAATTCATTAAAAGTTTGTGTGGAAGTCAGAGGAAGTGGAGCGGAGCTGGGTGAAAGTGGAATGGAACAGGGGGAATAGAAGCGGAACTTGTGCGGAACTCATTAAAAGTGGCGGGAATGGAGTGGAAGTCATTGGAAGTAAAGCGTCACTAGATGGAGGTGGAGAAAAACTGGCGGAACTGGAGCGGAACTTGAGGCGAACTCATTAAAAGTGGCAGGGATTGTGTGGAAGTCAGAGAAACTGGAGCGGAGCTGGGTGAAAGTGGAACGGAACTGGCGGAATATAAGCGGAACTTGAGCAGAGTTTATTAAAAGTGGGGGGAATTGAGTGGAAATCAGTGGAAGTAGAGAGAAAGTTAAGCGGGACTGGTTGGAAACGGAGGACAACTGGCGTAAATGGAGCGGAACTGGCGGAATTGGTATGGAAAGTGGAGTTCACTTTGACCCCAATCTGACCTTCCGTGATCATTGTACACAGGTGGCAAAAAATGGTATGCAAAAGTTGGGTTTCGTACTGCGCAATTCCCAGTCTCTAACTCCGTTCGCCCTTAGAACTCTATACGCGGCGTATGCGGTTGTATGGAATCACAGCGAGAAAAAGTCCATCTTAATGTTGGAAAAGGTGCAAAAGAAGTTTTTAAGTAATTTGTATAAAAAACAATTCAAATATTTCCCGTTTTTGTACCCAACTCAGTTTCTCCTAGGTCACTTGGGGTACGGGTCACTCGAATCGCAGAGAATTTTTGAGAGAAATAAATGTGTTATTTAATTAGTTACATATACTGAGTTTGTGACGCTATGGTGTGCAAATTCTCCTGCACGCATTAGACGCATAATGACCTATTTTACCAACGCAAAATGTCGTGAACGTAAAATGTCCTAAACGCAAAATGCCCTAAGCGTAAGATGCGTGCAGGAGAATTTTTGAGAGAAATGAATGTGTTATTTAATTAGTCACATATACTGAGTTTGTGACGCTATGGTGTTAGCTGTAAGTTGCAAATATAATCTTAAATGAATAAAATAAATGAAACGAATGAAACGAATGAACCGAATGAAACAAATGAAACGAATGAAACTAATAAAACTTATAAATCGAATAAAATAAAATAAAATTACCTATTTCAAACAGTTGTACCTGTGGATGTTACTTCATAGGATAGGATTAGTACACATCATTCTTAAAATATAAATATAAAATGTAAATTTTCATCCATATAATTGTGCGAACCAATGGCGACAAATCGAAAATATTGGCAGTAAACCCGGAGCTAATTTGGCTTACCTTTCCTGTCACCGATAGAAAAATTGCTCACATTTCAGGAATTTAGGCAAACCGGTGGAAATTTGGTTCTATGGATGCTAATATCGACAGTGTGTCCGTCTGTTACGTCTGCACGGTTTTAGAGCATTTTGCGTTTAGGGCGTTTTGCGTTTTAGGGCATTTTGCGTTTAGGGCGTTTTGCGTTTTTGGGCATTATGCGTTTAGGGCAATTTGCGTTTAGGGCATCTTACGCTTAGGGCATTTTGCGTTTAGGACATTTTACGTTCACGACATTTTGCGTTGGTAAAATAGGTCATTATGCGTCTAATGCAAAAACTGATAAAGAACAAAAATTTCGCTAAAAAGTTATGCACACCTCTTGGGATTGGGCAAACTCGGATTTCATGCATTTAGGACCACATGGAGGTATTAAAGCGATTGCAGCCTGCTGGGAATTAATTCCTCAAAACACTTTTTATAGATCTTATTTGCTTGGCCTATAAGTATAATCGGTGTCAATAGAAAAATTAAATAAGGTAAACAAATATGACTGCGCTTCTAGGCTAGAAACCATAAAAAGCATTTGACACATGACAAAATTTTATTAAAGTAACTCGTTTTCTCTGAAATATAAGTAATTAACGGATATTTTTACTTAAAAATTAATATAAATAATAAGTTTATGTATAAAAGCGGACAACGAAGCAATGGTTGTTCCTTAAAAGTGCGTGATTGTGAAGCAATGATACAGGGAAATGTGTTTGTTTACATTATTTTACTCTTCTATTTACCTCGAAAATAAGTATTAGGTACCTAATCTTTTTGCTCCAGAACCAAAGAGTATTAGGTATAACTTTTTAGAAGAGTTTGACAGAACGTAACTTTTGACATAAAGCTGTCATTAAATCGGCCACAAATTACCTGTGTTTATATTAGGAAAAATATTAGCATTAATATGAGTATTTAAAATTTCATAAATATGATAATGGAAAGTGTTAATAATAAAATACACTTATGTTGTCTTTTTACCGATATGACCTATGCATTTGATCATGTAGATCATGAAATACTGCTAGGTAAACTTAACCGATATGGTGTTAGAGGGAATGTACGAAATCTCATTAAATCATATCTTACTAATAGGATGCCATATACCGAAATTACTAGAAGCTGTGCTAAAACAAAAACAGACAAGGTGTTTGAATCAGATCAAATATCCGTAAGGTATGGTGTACCACAGGGGAATGTAAATGACCTGCCCAAAGCCATACACCATCCTATGATCTTATTTGCTGATAACAGCACCTATATTTAATTATTAAATGTATTAATCAGAATAATTATGAAAATGACATTAATAATCTACTGAATAAAAAAATATTGTGGTTTAGTAAAAATAATCTATGAATTATTTTAACCAAGACCAATATAATGCATGAATATATAAATATATGCAAGTACTCTCAGATATAAGAAAATTTCGTACGCCTACCGGCAAAACAATAGTGGTTCGTAGCATACTTTAATAACCAAAGCAATATACGTATGTTAAACTCGTAATCAATTCTTTAAGTGGAATTCTAGAAAGCGCTGACACAGATGAGACAGTAACAAATGAGATGTATTTTTTTTTATATAGACCTAACTCACTAAAAATCTAATAATACATAAATTAAGAGTTTTGATTGTTAAATCTTATCTCAGAATGCATTTTTTTTATTATTATGTAATTAAATGAAGATGTATATCTGCTTGTAAGTCAATATTGGAATTATCTTAAATGTCTCATATTCCTTCGTAAGTGTAGTGAATTTTTGGACACTTTAGTGTCTGCTGAACCTTTCATAAAGAGCTCGGCCAGTCTGACCAACCTTGGCGACCATGACAACGCCGTTTTATCCAAGTTCTTTGCGTCTCGATGCTGCTGCAGTATGGCTCTGCTCCGTTGTCGCTAGTGGCAGGGTCGGACGTTGGCAGCGCGACGTCATCCTGCCGACGATTCCAATCATCTTGGATGGCAGTCACCAGACTGTTCAGCGGATTTCAATCCATGTTTCTGAAATTATAATTTATTCAGTGTAAAAAAAACGTGTAGGTAAAACGTATCCCACTTCTGAACTTAATGTCGATATGTGTATATAGCTATTTACTATTATTATAGTGCATAAAATATTCTCTTTAAATATGGGACGAATTTATAAATAAATTATTTCGGTTGTTATTCTATGTAACGTCAATTTCAAATTATAAAACTGAATTGATTTGGAAACATAAGTTTTATTATAATTATTAAAATACACAATTATCACTATAAAAGATGTAACGATAGATAGACACAATAAATTTGTCAATAAAATGAATAATTGCCATTACGTTTAGTATTCATAAGTACATACTTATAATATAAATAAATAAATTTCTTTTAGGAAATAGTTATAGTTTCTTAATTAAAATAGGCAAGAAATAAATAATAAAGCTATTTCATTAATCTAAAGGGTATTTATTGTTATAAAGTAAATATACTCTTATCATTTTGATTTACTTTTAATGACAATTAAAGTATTGCAATTGATTGTGAACAAACACTTATATATTTTTATATACATAGTTTATTTTTTTAAATGCAACTCAAATAATTTCAAAATGTACACAATATAGTCAAACAATCAGATTAAGGTACTTAGCTCTGTTCGTATCGCTGGTAGCACAACAAGTGAGTGCTCCTCAGTGAGCGGTCCCTTTTATACCTGGCTCTAGCAAGTGCCGCAGGTGGCCTGATCGACCCGTTTTATTCGCTTACCCACATTCATAAAATGATTAGTGATTGAGTCAAGTAAATACCTTAAAATGTTACAAATATTAGATGAAATAATCTTAAATCCAACACACACCTCTTGGGATTGGGCAAACTCGGATTTCATGCATTTAGGACCACATGGAGGTATTAAAGCGATTGCAGCCTGCTGGGAATTAATTCCTCAAAACACTTTTTATAGATCTTATTTGCTTGGCCTATAAGTATAATCGGTGTCAATAGAAAAATTAAATAAGGTAAACAAATATGACTGCGCTTCTAGGCTAGAAACCATAAAAAGCATTTGACACATGACAAAATTTTATTAAAGTAACTCGTTTTCTCTGAAATATAAGTAATTAACGGATATTTTTACTTAAAAATTAATATAAATAATAAGTTTATGTATAAAAGCGGACAACGAAGCAATGGTTGTTCCTTAAAAGTGCGTGATTGTGAAGCAATGATACAGGGAAATGTGTTTGTTTACATTATTTTACTCTTCTATTTACCTCGAAAATAAGTATTAGGTACCTAATCTTTTTGCTCCAGAACCAAAGAGTATTAGGTATAACTTTTTAGAAGAGTTTGACAGAACGTAACTTTTGACATAAAGCTGTCATTAAATCGGCCACAAATTACCTGTGTTTATATTCCACGTTTTAACAACTAAATTAAAAGTTCGTTACCAAACCAATATATTATTAGTTAACAAAGTGCAACCACCGGTCTATCATTTATTGAGATGGTGGGTAAAAAATTACACGGTCTTGCTCGAGTACAGGTTAACTAATTTTGAAGATTGAAAGTAATAAAAGTACGTATTACAATTTTACTTGATACCGGTCCGTAATTGACTTTCTTTCCAACGGCCAGTCAGAGTGTACAAAAAGGGGGGGGGGGGGGGTATTTTTAACCAAAGGGACCCTAACTAACAATTTCGAGATAAAAAAAATAACCCTTTGGTTTGTTTGGGCAAGACTTTTCCACTGAGGCAAAAAATTGACTGCTGAGTAACGAAGCGAAGTAGGAACTTCGCGTTATTTTGGCACTACGCGCCTTATGGAAGAAACCTAACCAACCTAACCTAACTAAAACCTTGGATAGCTCTGTAACTATTAGTTTTAAAGAAAAGTTTATTTGTTAGTTTGCATTGTAAATAGAACGGTACAGTTAAAAAAAACCCCAAAAATCGCCCTCCCTTTTGTACAACCCATCCCAACGGCCTCTATTAAACCGTAGAAATGTAACTATATTATAATCATGTTATCTTTCAGTGCATTATATTGATTTGGCAACAAATTTTTTAAGAGAGTTCTATGAGACGATGAACAGAAAAATAATAAAAGACATGGTAAAGGGATTGGCCGCTCCGAACTTGGGCTGACCCCCAAAACCCTACTGGTCTCCCTTTGGCCCTCTACAATATCGGATTGCATGAAAAATAAACCAAATGGCTAAACTAGGTACTTATAGTTACATACTCACATACTTACTTTACAAAACGCAGTGTACTCTACTCATCTATACTAATATTATAAATGGGAAAGTGTATGTGTGTGTTTGTTTGTTTGTCCGTCTTTCACGGCAAAACGGGACGACGAATTGACGTGATTTTTTAAGTGGAGATAGTTGAAGGGATGGAGAGTGACATAGGCTACTTTTTGTCTCTTTCTAAGCCCCCACTTCCCTAAAATGGGGGGTGGAAGTTTGCATTCCGGGGGCCAATCAGGAAAGGGGAACCGTGTTACCCCGAATTTAACGCGAGCGAAGCCGCGGGCAAAAGCTAGTACATACATATGGAGACCAGGGACCGGTAAGCCACTATATTTGATTGATCTTTTCGATAGGGTTACCCTATTAGATGGTTACCCAGTGATATGGTTACCCTATCATTAGGTAGCCCTAATAGCCTACGTTAGTGCAAATTTCCGAATTTCTCTATAGCCACGAGTGCTTAAATCATCTGAAAAGATGAAAAAGGCCAGATGATAATGATGATGACTGTAAAGGTGGGTACGGACTTGAGGCAGCGTCAGATTGAGGCACGCGCGGCTCGCCTGTTTGCTCAGATTCGTACGCGCCTCATTGCTTGCACACGACCTCAAGTCCGTACCCACCTTTATGGAAACCGTTTTGAACAAGGTTAACGATATTTAATGTAGTTTCTCCTGTCGAATGTCTTAGCAATAGAGATCAAAAGAGGTTCATCGCATTTTGAAATCACTTGATCGGGATACCTAATTTGAGGTTTTGGATTTCGGTAAGCGCTTACCTTTGGGTAAGCAACCCTGTTTGTTTGAAACAGGGTTTTTAAAGACATGTATATCTAATATCCCATTATTGGTAACCGGTTGCAGTCCCTGATACAAACTGACAGACACCGCACTGCCTAAACTGTTGATCGTTGAAATATGGATCGTACTATCTATAACGTTCAAATGCGGAGTTTAAGATACATTAAGAACAATTTATTAATAGCCTTCGATTCCTTCGATTCGCGGACGCGCGATGAATTTATTCAAATTTTTAATCCCGTTCTCAGCCTCTGAGGAGTCGAACTCATAAGTAACATAACATTTTCTTAGCGTCACTTCACTATGTTTGAACAATGAATGTTCAAAAGAGATTTCAAAAGAGTCCGGTAACGATTTGAAACGAAAATCGCTAATAATAAAATAACGCACATGAATTGCATTTGATAAGATAGTGTCTTGTTATTGCAAAAAAACTTTTTGGTACACATTTATTATTATTTAATACCCGAAAACTCAATTCTTGCAGAGTTTGTTTAGTGAGGAAGTTGATTCGTACACATTTGTAGCTTGATTTGTTATTATTTCGCAACTATGGGGTTGGGAAATTAAATGGCGGCGAAATAATTATTTGGTAAAAGTTATTCGGCCAAATGAAACGTCTGCGAAAAGTTGGTTGGAAAGTAAAATTCGGCAATACAATTCTCGGCGAAAAGGCAGGACACCGGTCACGATATGCCGTTAACGTCGACGGTACATAAATCACAGGGTGGACACGTCATACTACAAAACTCGATTGAGCGCCTTTGTGTGCACGGCACATCTGTACACGCTTCAATGTGTACGTGCGTCTTAGGGCGCTGTTTACCATAGATATAAAATGGTGCTTGCCGCTAAAAGATAAACGAAGTGCGCAAAAGAGAAACCAACACGTATATGAACATTCCACGAGTGCAAAAGAGACACACGATCGTTTTGAAGGAGTGACATCTTTTGAATTTGGGTAGTTAGCTTACGTACCCACGTCGTGACAGCTCATATTTTAGCGTGGGAAATATAAAACAATTGTGAATAAAATAACTTGGGATGAAAAAGTAGAAACATGGTGTTGTGTTGTGTTCCAGATTGGACTATTACTCATAGGAAAAACCCAAGTAATTACTCATTTCACAGGTTTACATGATATTCCGATCGATGTCTTTGAAACAATATTTTATCAAATTAGCAAAATAAATCGTGTAAGTATTTACTAGATACAATTAATTATTAGTGTTTCTTATACTGTGTGCTAATATTTTATCATAATAGTTAATATTCATGATTATTTTGTGTAAAAACCGAAACATTTATTCGACGCTAGGGATTGACAAAACGTTTTAGGGACTTATATCGATAACTGTTCAATATGAAAATTATAATTATTCCTTCAAAAAATCCAATGAATAAATTAATCTTATATTCACATTACGTCATTCATTACGTAAGAAGATTAAATTAGGTTCTTATTATATCCAGTTTAAACGGGTTTTTTTATTATTAAAGATTTTTTTACCTTGCAGTACTTGTATTATTTCATTCAAATATGGCGCTCAACAAATTTAGCGGAATTCGTTACCATAGTCAAAAAGCAGCCGAAAACGGAAATCGGGCCGAATATTGTACATGGGCTCGTACAAAAATTCAGCTCCCGTAAAGAAATTTCCGACTTTTATGCTACGGATGATTTTTATTTATGATAGCCCAGCTGGATTCCGCTCAAGTGTGTCCCGTGCCTACAAGCGACTAGTCAAACGATTAGAACGAGATAGAAATATAGTTGGAATGAGAGCAGCAGAACCAAAGTAACCGATATAGCCCTCCGAATCGCTAAACTAAAGTGGCAGTGGGCGGGGCACATTGCTCGTAGAACCGATGGCCGTTGGGGCGGAAAGGTTCTCGTGTGGCAACCACGAACCGGAAGGCGCAGCGTGGGTAGACCCCCCGCAAGGTGGACTGATGACCTGGTGAAGGTCGCGGGAGTCCGCTGGATGCGGGTGGCGCAGGACCGGTCATTGTGGCACTCTTTGGGGGAGGCCTATGTTCAGCAGTGGACGTCTTTCGGCTGACATGATGATGATGATGATGATGAGAGGTCAGCTGTCAAAATGGTCGTGCGATCAATCGAATGCGCATTCGACCGGCGACTTGAAATTCCGTTTTCCGTTTTATGAAATATTTTTAATTATTTTAGGAAATAATTTGGTTTATTTAATATTTTTAATTCAATTATAAATACTTTTGTTTATTTACATTTTTTTTAATACTAAAGAATATAATTTGCTTAGAAAAAACATATTAGTTATTAACTATTAGGTAATGTAATAATATTAGTCGAAAATGTGCGTGAAATGAAACATCAAGTTGGTAGTGGGGATGTCAACTGACGTCGCAGTTGACTACTTTGACTACTGTACAATTTTTCTAACAACCAATATTTGACAGCTGTCATCCACATACCTACATATTTTGCGTTTTAGGTTATAAATTGTATGGAAATGACAGCCGTCAAATATTGGTTGTTAGAAAAATTGTACAGTAGTCGCTTACGTCTGTAGATGCCTTTAGAACGTATCAATAAGAAAGTCAAATACCGATAGATAATTAACCTGTTGTATTTGGCATCACTATTTTACGCTCACATAGACAATTTAGACACATACATGGATTTCATTTTTTTGCCACACTTTTGGTCGTTGACAAGCATTCTTTGTCATCCCTTTTCTCTGCTGTTTACGCTGTCGTAAATGACGTTTGACAATACACCGCCATTTTGCTTTTTATCGATGCGCTGCCAACCTGACGGATTAGCCTACTTCTACTTCCCTACCAATCGGCCGCCGCGGGGTGAGGTAATTATGTTCGGGGCGGGGCGTGACTTGGCCATTCTGTATGAAATACTATTATTTATTCTGTACCTAAACTAAAAACGTCTTCATGCAACTCCATACATTTGGTTCCCCCTGTAATATCATAATGATGATATACTTACCGCGGACGTCTCGACTTTTTCATACAGTTGATGATAAATGCGTTTTTTGTTTTGATCTCTACCTAAGTCTCGAGGAGAGTTATAAATTGAAAAATGTATGTAATGGTGGGGAATTTATGATAGTTATATATTGTATCTCCTTTACATATTTTATGAAGCTTCATGCGTCGAAGCAGATCTGAATCAGGCGTATAACGCGTTGAAGCAAGCAGGAATGAACAACGTCGATCACATAGTCGAAATCTTGAGAGATGGTAAGGACTTCCACTATGGCAATAATTGCAACTTAAATACCTATCAGTATGTTTTTAACAGGACTTGTAACCAGTTTTCGCAAATAGCCCCGAAATAACCCAATATGTTTACATATTTTATGGTTTTTACGTAGAACTCAATATTGTTTTTAGGTTATGACTTTATTTTGTAAGATTTTTCGATTAAATATGAAATACCTAGTAAACTAAAGAACGAAAAAAAAACCGGTATTTTAGTATGGAGCAAAACACCGGTTACAAGCCCTGGTTTTTAATACACTGCGAAGAACTTCGCGGTGTATTAAAGAATTTTCCAAATCGGTCCAGCCGTCTTCGAACAATCGGTGAAAATACATTTAAAAAATTGAATTTTTATTACCTAAGTAAGAAATATGAAAAAAAAAATTACTCATTTTACTTTTCACGAGAATTCTCAAAAGAAAAAAATTTGGTCGCAAGGAAGTCCCCGATTCTTGTCTCTGTTCTACTAAGTTTAGGTATTTACTCGTATCATTAACCATAATCATAATTATAATATCGTTTATCTACACCAATGTCATAAATCCTCTATTCCACGTTCGGAAACCGTATGTAATTACCACCATTATTGCAACCAGTAACGTAACATCAGTGTATTATCTGTGACAGTGTGTTGAAAACGTATGAAAATTCTTTACCTACGGTAACGTAATGAAAATCTGCCCTCTTGTCCGACCGCCGGCACAATCGAGTTGGCCATGGCGGTGCAATGGCGGTCATTCTAATGATTTCCGAACACTTCATTTAGGATTTATAATAAATGTGTAGATAAAGCAGTGTATGCAACTGTACGTAATTCGGCCTTAAACACTCGTGTGATCTAATTATGAAACGAGCCTCGTATTTTAAGGACCCTTATTTTATTACGTACCAGTTACATAAAATACTATTATTACCATGGTAAAAAACAAGCTGTTACAATTAATATAGTGTCTCATGGACCCCAGTAGGGCAATAATTTCCTTATACTAAGCATTTTTTAGGCACCTAAGCATAATATGTTAGTTCACAAATCTGTCTGTGAGATCTCTGTAACAGAGCAGTATGATTTTTGTGCTAGGAATGATTTCAATTTCAATGCCTATTTAGATCACTCACTGTTAATGAATATTAAGGTCAAATTACTGCAAACATGTAATAAAGTCATTCTGCTGTTTTTCAGCTGAAGTTTTCGACGGCTCATCCGCACAAGAGGCAAGAGTGCGCTGTTACTTTGACGGCGTTCCGTGTAAAAATAATATTACAAGGGAGAAGTTCCTTCAGGTCGTCGCGCAAGCAGCGAGCGATTGCCAGCTCACACCGCCCTGTTCCAAGCCATGCCCGAAACCCAAGCCTAAACAGTGCTGCCCTCTACCGCCCGTCTGCCCTCAAAACCTCAATCAGCAAGGATCCTGCTGTAAACAAGGAGTTAGCTCCTGTCGGCCCTGTCAACAAGTCCCTCAACCATGCTGTCAACAAAGCAAGCCTCAAATATGCTGCCCTCGGAATCAGGACCCGGGCAGCAGGGGAAAATGCGACGTATTGTGACATAACAAGTGCCCCCAATAATAATAACATGTATAATTATAATGGTCTTTTAAGCCTCGTTGTTAGTGACCATCTACGAAGCTCACTACCAGCTTCGTGGATGTATAACTCAATATAATGATAGATTCGGTCCGCAGACTTAAACCGGTATTAGACATTGCAACGTTGTGTACCCTGCCTCTCCCTAAGCCTCCTTCAGCTCCCTACGAGCCTTAACTCTTATTACATCTCCCAACCTGACCGATTGGGTCCTACAAATTGCAATGTCTAATAACGGTTTTACCCGGTATGTTTTCGAAATTCTTAAAATCTGTCGTCTTTTCGCCCCGACGACAGAATTACTCGAAAAATTTACAGGTACGTATTAGTTATCTTATTTTATTGATATTAATTAATCGCGTCCAAAACCTGCTTGTTTTGTGTACTTTTGTCACAGTCGTTCACTGGTTTTTTTGGTCCTTGATTTTTATTTCAGGACAATCCACTTTAAAATGGTCATCCTTTCCGCACTTGAAAAAACCACTGAATACATTCCTTAAAATTATGATTGGATTTTCCACACTTATAACAAACTTTCTTTGTTTTGGAATGTACCTCACCTCCGCTAGACGTCATTGTTTGTGGTTCATTCAATGTTTTATTTGACGTTTGTTTTTGTACAAATTTATTATTAGATTCATTATTACTATTTGATGAACCTGGATGATTAAAAGAAGTAACTACCGAAGCTACAGGCTGAGATTTTTTTTTGTGACTTATACAAGAATTCAGGTGAAATTACCGAATAATTATTCTTGTTGGGTTCCTTAAAATTTAAGCATCGTTATCGAGAGACTTCAACAACTCTGCACTTCTCTTGCAATTCCTCGATATATTTTATATCCACCATAGCCAACTGTTGTGTATAAAACGGACGTATGTTTCTTTGTAATATTGCTTTCTAATTTTTCTTTTTCAGATAAAGGACTACTTAACCTATTAAACATTGCCGCCATTATAGCAAAATAAAGATAAATAGGCTCATCTTCTCCTTGGGTACGGACACGAATCTCATTTGACAACTTATAATCATACTCTGGATCCTGAAAATCACTCAACAATAAAGCCGCAAGCTCCTGCCAAGATGACACCTTGTTCCTATTTGCACGGAACCATATTAACCTTTTGAACGCCACGCATCGGACAGAAAAATCGTGCCACCAGCGCCAGAGCGAAATTTGCACGAGCGCACTCAGATACCGTAGTGATTGGAAAACAACATATCGACGAAACATTTCTTTTCGCCAAATAGTGGATTTAGTTAGATCACTTTAGATATTTAGAAACCATAAGGGGGCGTCCATTAATCGCGTCATATTTTTTAGGGGGGGGGGGGGGGGTCAAGAAAATATCACCAATGATCACCACAGGGGGGAGGGGCGTCTGGACACATATCACGTGTAATTTTTTTGGTCCTTGTGCTATACTGTATTATGGTCAATAAAATAAAATATATTTATACTTACCCGGTCATAACATAACATAATAGTGGTATTTGTCATCAGTTCAATAATACAACTCACGGAAGTTAATTATAATGCAAACTCATTGAATCATCTCATCTCACAAACATGTCCCGAAAACTATGCCACTTTAATTTTTCGGCCAAACTTGCTTAATCCGATAACCCATCAGACCTTTAAGTCTTGATTAATTTTATAATAAGCAGGACGTCTGCTAACGATACCACAATGTTTATAAACAAAGGCACCTGCCCATCGCTCTGACCAACTGAGCTACTGAGACTTACCTGAAAGTCATAAATTGGTTTTAGGGTCCTGTATGAATATTTTAATACTATGTACCTATTTAATGTAAAAGTGTATTGTACAGTTAGTGACGAAAGTTTCCAAATGAAATAAGATTACAACAGTAACTAGACTAATAAATATTACTAAGTTATGGAACACCGCGGTTAACACTCGTTTGATGCGCACAATGTAGTGCTGATTCAGTAGAAGACACTACAACAAAAAAATTATAGTGTATAGGTATAACTATAGACCTATCTAGTACTAACCCAACCACATATCCAAAATCTAGAACAAAAATTTCGAATGTCTACATTTACGAGCCTATGATTTTTTTATGAATGTTTACTGACTATTTATTTGAAAATGGCGAGGTCACAGTTCAGGGACAACTACTCGTACGTTATTTCGTACTCGTGGCTATGTAAATTTTACATTTGGCTTCACCTTTATTTTACGTCATTTTCAAGGCTTAACGCGGAAAACATTTTTGCAAGTTAAATATTTTTTGAGGAGACTTGGCATCACTCGTACAGTACCCCTATTCGACATGGCTGTGATTCATGTGACCTTAGAGCATTCAACAAAACCGGAGTCGCCACTGACAGGCGTTCCCCTCTGCCTAAAACATACGACCGGAAATCATACATTACGTCATTTATTGTATGGATTAACGTTTATCTGACGTGGCTATTTGTACGTTACGTACGAATAGCCATACGTTTGACGTTCCCCTCCCCCGCAAAAACTTTTTTGTATATTATTAATAATCGTATCGCATGCAATTTTAAAGGATAATCGGAGAGTGAGTGACCGACAAAACCAATGCCAGTATAACGTACAAATGCATGGTTTGCAAGTAATGCAAACGATAGTATTGATCAACTTACTAAGTAATATTGTTAAAAATATCTAATTATGTATTCGGTTAACAACCGAGTTTTTAACCGTATTTCATAACACCGTTCCGTTTACTCCCCAAATCACCCTATTGTGACGTCATTGCCACCAAAGTCCGGGGTCTACCTATAATGTTAACAGCTGTGTAACGTATTGCGCACTTAGCTAGCTATTTATGTGAACTTCACAAACTTCCCAACAACAATGTTTTTCTGTTTGCTCTCTTCTGAAAGTTGATTGGTAGAGAATGTCTTAAGGAATAAAGTCCAACTTTTGTCACATATTTTGTCTCACTTGCTTATAATGCTTGCTATTACACGCAAGCGAATTTTGAGCTATAGAAAGACTTATTCCTTTGGGAGTTATGGACTTTCTTACCTTAATTATATACTTTTTGTCTTTAAACTTAATATTTTTTCTTCGTAAAAAATTGTATGTAATTCGGAGAGTAAAGGTTTCTCTTACCCTCTACGTTGCACAATATACTTACATACATAAGGTACATAACATATATCTTGGCCATGGCTAATGTTCCTATGGCATAGTTAAGTTTGTATTACAAACCAGTTTTTCCAATATTTTTTTTTGTAACTACCTACGCTCATAATTTACAAACTTACTTAGTTATACGGAAAAAGTGAAATACAACATAAGCAGTAAGCAAATTGGGAAGAAAATAAAATAGGAACTACTGCAGCAAGCAATGACGCCGGTTTTCAGTGGGTCTGTTACTTATATAACTTGAATTTATGAAAAAGTAGCGACACATGCCTACGCCAACGACACACAGTAAAATAAAAACATAAAAATATAAACAAAATTATATGCGATAACGAAAAGAAAGAAAATTGTGGATGGTCTAGATGTGACTTTTATTTGTTAATAACACAAATACAAACATTTAAAAAATAGTCAATCCAGTAGGACTGGAACCTGCATCGATACGCCTTGCCGGGGCTCAATCGCTTTACTAATTAAGCTATGGGTCGAGTTACTAAGTTGACGAAATTTTCAATGCCTTCAATTATTCATTTGCATTCATTGTATGAGTGGAATGCCCCACTTTATAAAACATGCAAAAACAATTATGACTTTTATTTATTATTTACATGTACAGTAAAGGTGTACGAATCGTGCTCACTTTCCTCAATTCATTGGCAAGACTTAAGCGCATCACACACTTATTCTGAATTCATATAATGAATTCATAACACACATGAATATATGAATTCGTAGCTGTTATAAATATTGTTTGTAGTTACTAAAATTGTCTTAGAGAGTCGTAGAGAAAAAAACAGAGCCTAATGCCGTATGCTTGTTTGCCACCGTCGTGGTATAAAAAATAAAACAAATTATTTTAATCAATATTTTCACTTGTTTATTTTAAGTAGATACACTACATTATAAACTTATATAGATATCATATACCTACAAAGTAAAAAGTGACCTAGGCCGCTGGTATCCAGGGCTGGGATCGAACCAGCGTCTTCTATCGCGAATGCAGAAAATGATAATTTCCATTACAGTTATAATTTTTTTCTAACGTTATAAATTCTAATTCTGAATTCAGACAAGTGTGTATTGGGGTTTGCGAATATATCACGCTATCAGTGCGAAGTATTTTGTGAACGTGAACAGTCAAGACGAGTAAGTATAAAACAGTTTTTAAATTTTTTGAGTTACATATTTTAATTAGGACTTCATATATTAAAATACGTTATTTTAATTTATTTATTTTTCACTTCTCATGCTTAAAAAGTGTGTCATAATATGCTTACCAAGTCGGGCTAAAGCCAATACATATTTAGCCTAAATATGTAAACATATTTATTTATGATATGATTTACAAAGCATTTAAAATTGACCAATCAGGACACTTCACCATATTGAATCCACTAATCACAACACATATCGAAGTTAATTGGAACGTTGGATTCTTTTTGGTGCGTATACTGTTTAAATAAATTAATTCCTCAAAAAAAAACAATATTTTCACCTTAGATTAGTAATTTCATTGTGCGTAAACATTGCGTTAATAATATGTTTTTTTTTTAAATTTTAGCGCAAGTATTTTTTTTTTAATTTTATCGCAAATGTTTTTAAGTATATATCTATATCCATCTATTATATATATATCGTCGTCTAGTATCTACCTACAACACAAGCCTTATTAGGCTTAGGTACTGCATAAGATTGTCCCATTATATTATGCATTGGGAACAATATATGTGTATTCTGCGTCGATAGAAAAACAAAACAAGGTAAATAAATATGGCTCCGTTTTAGGCACAAAAAGCATTTGACACATGACAAAATATTATTCAAGAAATTCGTTTTCACTGAAATAGGAAGGACTGCACTTTAGCTGGCGACTCAGGGCAAATTTTTTAAATAGATAGATTCATCATAAAGAGACTTCTCATGAAGGCATTTGGTGCGGAACCCCATAGTTTTTAAAACAAAAAAAAATGGTTTCCTCGATTGGTTACCAGGTCATAGTTGCTTAAATATGCGATCCCTCCATTTTAACTCGTAAAAGTACTGTACTTCAATATGAAATTAACTAAAAAACCGGTCAAGTGCGAGTCGGACTCGCGCACCGAGGTTTCCGTACAAACCTATATGGGTAGTAACTTTAAAATATTTTTTTTTATATGATGTAACAAAACAATTACGGTTTTCGCAATTTTTCCTTTATCTGTGCTATAAGACGTTGCTTCGTACCAAATTTCAAGATTCTGAGTTGACGGGAAGTACCCTGTAGGTTTTGATTCCCTTGCGAGTTTCGAAAATTTGCGGCATAAACGGCTGTATGTTTTGATTGCGTTTGCTTAGAAGTTTGATTTTATCACAGCCCCAAGGAACAGTAGATCTGAGTATTTGATATAAATTTCGGCTTGATACCACTACGCGTTCCCGAGAAAAAGGGTCTTGACAGACAGACAGACGGACGGACGGACGGACAACAAGGTGATCCTATAAGGGTTTTTTTTCCTTTCGAGGTATGGAACCCTAAAAACATCATCTTGTCATAACCTGTGTAGGAACGTAGTCTTGACAAGACTGAAGTCTGCGCCATAGAGCCGAGTTAAGGAAATTTGTATGGGAACCTGCACGAAAAGCCTTGGTGAGGAGTGAGGAGACTCCTTATGGTGAGTACCATCTATAAAAAAAATTTGAGCCCTGAACTAAGCGCCAGCTAATATGCAGTTGAGTCCTGAAATATAAGTAATTAATGGATATTTTTACTAAAAATTAATGTAAATAACAAGTTAATATGTATGAGTAAACCATGATTGTTCTCTTAAAGTCATCTTAAAGTGCGTCATTGCGAAGCAATGAAGGTAAATGCGTTTGTATACATTATTTTATTTTTCTATTGACGCCAAATATATGTTTAGCTACACCAATATCATAAATCCTCTATTCCGCGCTCGGAAACCGTATGAAATTACCACCATTATTGCAACCAGTAACGTAACATCAGTTTTCATTACCTACGGTAACGTAATGAAAATCTGCCCTCCTCTCCGACCGTCGGCACGCGCCCGCCTGACCGCCGGCACAATCGAGTTGGTCATGGCGGTGCAATGGCGGTCATTCTAATGGTTTCCGAACACGTCATTTAGGATTTATAATATGTGTGTAGATAAAGCAGTGTATGCAACTGTACGTAATTAGGCCTTATAACACTCGTGTGATCTTATTATGAACCCACACTCGTAATTTAAGGACCCTTATTACGTAACAGTTACATTAACTACTATTATTACGGCTGTTTGTGTTTGTTTGGATTACAAACTGGTTACACTAGTTTATTAAATAGCTATTGTTCCTTAGCGTATTCAGAATGTTCTGGCTCCTGGTCCTGGTAACCTCGGCGTTGGGAGCGGCCTACTACAGATGGACACGACGCAAGCTGTACCAGCTCGCTAAACAGATACCTTGTCTACCGAACACCTATCCTATAATCGGACACGCATATATGTTCATTGGCAGTAGTGAAGGTACTGATTTAAACTTTCACGGTTTTTACACATATCTATTTGTAATAACGGGACCTAACAAAAAAGCAAAAGCAGTACAACGCCCTACGTGTGCAGTACAATAATGCTTTCAGGGTGCTATTGGGGTTGCCCCGTTTCTGTAGTGTGTAGACTGTTTCTACACAACTATGAGGAAACGCTGCAAATCCCTGGCGCGCAGGGTACGGGCTAGCTCTAATGGTATCCTGAGGGCATTTGCGGAAAGGTTTGATTGTCAGTATCTGAATCACTGTCATCAGATCCATCTACTGACAGGAGTATTATGAGTAATTTAAAAACACTTAACTGTAGGTAATTTTAAAAGGTAAACAAATCATTGTCCAAATTTTTTAATTTTATGGAAGTAATTTTAACATTCGGAAGTACTACACACACACTTAAGTACAATACACTGTCGAGTGTTTGTTTGTCCGTCTTCCACGGCAAAACGGGGCGACGAATTGACGTGATTTTTTAAGTGGAGATAGTTGAAGGGATGGAGAGTGACATAGGCTACTTTTGTCTCTTCCTAACCCCCCATTTCCCTATAATGGGGGGTGGAAGCTTGTATGGAGCATTACGGGGGGCAAAGGGGAACCGTGTTACCCCGAATTTAACGCGAGCGAAGCCGCGGGCAATAGCTAGTAATTTTATATTTAAATGATTAGTTGCGTTTTTGAGATACGAGTTATGTAAAGATATCTGTAGAAGTCAGATTGACAATGCCAATAACCACTTTATATGGTTCTCGATAAGGTGTAAAATCAAATGACCTGATAGGATTGACGTCTTTGGGCGGATTTACGTACAATATCTTCACAGTTACAGTTTTAAATTTTCTATGCAAAATTGGCAAAAGAAATATGTTAATTTTATACATTGTTTTTATACTACGACGGTGGCAAACAAGGATACGGCTCGCCTGGTGGTAAACAGGTACCGTAGCCTATGGATGGACGCCTGCAACTCCAGAGGTGTCACATGCGCGTTGCTAACCCTTTACAAAAAGGCGGATTCACTGTGTTGACGGCTAAAGGAACAAGAGGGTCCCTGGTCGTCAATACACTGAGTCCTCTTTGAGCTCTTTGACAAAGCTTACTCACCAGCAGGAACACCACACTATGGGTGGGGTCTAGTACTATTTGGCTGTGGTTTTCTGTAAGGTGCTCTGCTCCAGATTTGAGCGATACATATTCGTGGTTCTACTATCGGGTTCAGAATTGCATGGCCAATTTATGAATGAATTCATTGATAAATTGACCATGCAATTTTGAACCTGATGGTACATGCCAATAACCAATAATTCTACTTTCAGTACATTTAAATTTTATTTTGAACTTACGTTTGGAATACTTCTTTCGTGTGAATGTAGTTTAGTATAGTATTGGAGCCACGGGTATTTAAATTTATCATATTTCTTAGAGATTTGCTTCCATACAGTGTTGTGGCGGGCGTTTCAGACCGCACATTATAAACTTATATGTCTTAAACTGTCTGAAGGGACCTTACTCGCCCAAAGGATCAGGGACATTATAACCGAAAAATAAAGGACACACAGAGGTTTACAGTTTTTTTTTTATAAATAAATAATAATTTTCGAAATCTACACACCCGAAATAGACGAAAATGACTACCATGACAATTTATACAAAAAAGTGTATGTCCGCCATCTTTGATTTTAAAACAGGCATAATTTTCGAAAACGATTTCGCATAAAAAAGTATAGCCGCCATTTTGGATTTTAACACAGATATAATTTAATAAAACTACACCCCCAAATTAACAGAAAATAACTACCATGACCATTTACCAGAAATAAGTATATAAAATAATCTGGATTATAAAACAGATATAATTTTCGAAATCTACAACCCCTAATTAGCTGAAAACGACTACTAGTCCCTACGCCAACTCATCACAGGCTCAGTTGAGCCGTGGCAAAAGCCGGGACAAACGCTAGGAGGATGGTTGTATTGGTTTGTACCATAAACTTAACTTCATTCCAAATAACATTTTAGTTGAATAAAACGTTATTTGGAATAAACCCAATCCTAGAATAATTATTAAGTTTTTCATTATTTATTTAAAATAAGAATCCCATTCATTTTATTTTGAATAACGAGTGCAAGAATATTTTGTATTCAAATCGATCAGAAGAAGAATAAAAAATGGGTTATTTATTTTTATTCTTATTAAAAAAAAATTGTCAAATCATCAATACGTGCAAACTATGCAAAAATAAACTGAAGGTAAGAAACATTTCTTTAACAAAAAATATTTAAATCAAAGTTGTGTATCGTGAGGACTGCAAATCTGATATTCACTCAATTTGTTCCGCCGTCGCCTCTCCTGTTCCATTTCAAATGAGAAAGATAAAACCGCCTGCTTGCGTCGAAAAGAGACTGGAAAAGGGTAACCCAATGATAGGGTAACCATAACATCAGGGTAAGACATTAATAGGGCTACCGTATTGAAACTATTAATCAAACGAAGGGGTTTTCCGGTCCCTCACCATAAGGAATTAACGAAACACCGTAGTAAAATCTCATAGCAAATATTAATTTAACGCACATGCTATTTAAGTTTACAGTGAGCAACAATTCCATTCAATCTTCGACCCCCCGTTTCACTGCATAATTTCTGGGATAAAACTATCATATGTCGTTCCCTGGGACTCAAACTATCTTCATACTTACCAAATTGTATCTAAATCGGTTAAGCGGTGTCAGCGTGAAGAGGTAACAGACAGGCAGACAAACACACTTTCGCATTTATAAAATTAAGTATGGATTCCCTAAACCAAATTGAGTAATTACTTGGCAATATTGGGAATTTAGTTTTCCGGTGGAGGTACTGTGCTTGATGTCCTGGTAAGTTTTGTGGTCTTCGCTTAACCTATGCCTTGAAAGTACAATATGTGTTTATACAACAATTTCAAAATTCCCCAATATTCCCTCGAGGTGAATATTCCCGGGTATGGTACACCACTGCTAGTGTCCATTTAAGGCCCGTTTTCATGATCACCGAGATGGACTCTACAATGCCATAAAGAAGCCAACCGATAATATTTTTGATAAATTTACAGTATGGCTGGCATAGTTGCCTTTTAAAATTTTGGTACAGTTGCCACCAAATATATCGGAAATGCAAAGGTACTCAAAAATATCTGAACATACACTTTATCGCCTTGACAAATAGGTGTCGTTCAGATATTTGTGACCACCTTGGCCGCTCCAATATATGTGATGGCGACTGTACACTACATGCTTCGTTCAGTCCAGAGTTTGGTGTTATTTAGATAATTTCTTATCTAGATAATTATTTGAAATAAATTTATTCGAAGATAATTATCTAGATAAAAATGAAACTGATCTAGATAAATTCAAAATAACATGTGACGGATTATTTAGTTATTTCAAATAAAAGATGATTTAGTTATCATCCCAATACCTAGTTTTTGACCAACTCTGGGTCAGTCCTGTAAATAAATTAATTTGCACAGAATACTGATGAAATAATAACTGAAATTTGTACACTTACTTTTATTATTTCGCCTGAGGTTTCAAACGCGACGTTACTTTCTTCCTCCCAGCTATGACTAAAAAGTCCCGGTTAAATGCTTGGAAGAATAATAAGTAAGGAAGCGTAATCAACGCTCAAAATGTGCTCCACTTTCCTGGTGCCAAAGTGGGCGGAGCTTGTGACAGCGGTGCCCTAATGTCATGTCAAACATTTTGAAATTGTCATGTCGTCAAAATATGATATTTCGGTAAATAACGCATAGATATTCTCATACATTACGGACTTGGTCGATGTTATGCAATATAACTTTTGGAAAAGTAAACATAAGTCATTTGAGGAAAAGTATAATGAATGTTCATTTATAAGTATTACCTAGTAGTAATAGCAGTTAGGTTTCCGTTGTTAACAAAGAATCTTTTCAGTTTGTTTTTTTCGATATACAGTATGGGTCCTTGGAATAAATCTTTATCAATATTATACTACTTTGATAATATTGAAATGTCTTCCTTGTACTCATATATTGGGAATATGAGATACGTACTTAATAAACAATCTGAATATGCCACCTCAGTCGGTTTTACTTACCTACTAAATATAATTTAAATTCTGTTATAATGATGACTTCAACAGTACGTGTATGTTTAAAGTTTTTTTTTTCAAATCACTAATATTAATTGAAGTCAACTAAACCGACAGAACAAAACCATTCGAATTAGTACCTACCATACTTACTCTGGTAAAATCATACCATTCTGGCCGTGACAATACAGTGATTGTGTTTGAAATTATTAAAGATACTTAATATTTACATATATACAATTAAATTAAATTAAATTATAGATCTAGGAATTCTTACTTACACTAATTATAATTATTCATGTCTGTATTATGTAATTAATTAATTTCTATCAAATATTTCATCAAGGCTGTAGAAGGACCCTCTTAACAAATATTTTTTTAATTCCTTACTGAATGCGACACAGTCATTTATGGTTTTTAAGTTAGTGGGGAGCTTATTGAAAATTTGTACTGCTTGGTTTCTAGTGCAATGCTGTTCTATCTTACTCTTAGGACAAAAACTAGGTTTCAGATTCTTAGTACGCGAAAGAAGGCGATAATTTTGCTTCTCACTAGTTTCAAAATTAAATATATTTTTCATGAGCAAAGTTAATAAGACTAGTACGTATAAGCTGGGAATCGTAAACATATTCAAATTTTCAAAGTGCTCTCTACATGAAACCCACTGAGGCAGACGCAAAATGGATCGGATCGCTCTTTTTTGCAGAACCATAGACTTGCTAATATTATACTTGTAGCTATTTCCCCAGAATACAATGCTGTACCTTAATTTGGATTCAACCAGTGCGTAATAGACTGTCTTTAATTGATCCACTCTCAATTCATCCCTCAGACTTCGCAGAGCGTAACAAGCTGAGTTGATGGAATTTTGAATGGAGTTCAGCTCTTGCTTCCAGTTCAATGCATAATCAATATGTACCCCAAGAAATTTTATACAATCTGTTCCGTCAATTTTGGTCCCATTTATAACGACGTTTAAAGTATCTGACTTTTTAGAATTGTTCTTATATAACATGATTTGCGTTTTTGTGGTATTAAGTCTTAGATTATTGATTTCGAACCAATATTGAAATACCGTAAGCACCTGCTGTGCCTTGTCTGTTAGTTCAGACATATTGTTTGCCGAAACAATTGTACTGGTGTCGTCTGCAAATAAGGTCACATGGCAGTCTGGTATAGTATTATATACGTAGTCACACAAGTCGTTAGTATATAATATAAACAAAATAGGGCCCAAAATGGAACCCTGAGGCACACCTCTCTTAATATTATGTAGTTTAGATTTTATGGCTTGTTCCGTATGTTTGTTTATATACTTTATCTCTATGTAATGTTTCCTGTTACTAAGGTAGCTTTGCAATAGCTGGTAGATAGGACCCCTAAAACCATAAAAGTCGAGTTTTTTTAAGAGTATATCATGGTCCACCGTGTCAAAGGCAGAGCTAATATCGAGAAACAGGCCCGCAACTCTTTTTTTGTCATGGATTTGTGTCACAGCATTATCAATGAGGGAATCTATCGCATTCCTGGTTCCTATATTCGTTTGAAAGCCATATTGCCTAGTACTGATAATGGAGTGTTTATTCATGTGGGAAAGAAGGCGACCTTTAATCAACTTTTCAAAAACTTTTGAAAGAACTGGCAAAAGTGATATCGGCCGATAATTTTTAGGGTCGGTTTTTTCGCCTTTTTTATAAACAGGCAACACCCTAGCTATTTTTAATTGATCTGGAAAATTGCCTATGTTGTAACAATGATTGAAGAAATCAGCAAGCGGCTCTGAGAGTATGTCTACACATCTCTTAATTATAGTAATAGGTATTTCGTCGTATCCACTAGAGTTTTTATTTTCCATAGACTGGATAACCTTAGAGACTTCAGAGGATGAAATTTTCTAGTACAACTGACTAATAGGTATGACTCTTATTTTTCATTAATAATAATAATAATGAATGCTATAACTTCATAGCATAGTCTATAATTATCAAATCTAGAGCAGAGCCCGACTGGGGAACTACCTGTACCTTACAGAAAACCACAGCCAATTAGCACTACACCCTACTCATAGTGTCATGTTCCTGCCGGTGAGTAAGGTTGCCAGAGAGCTCAGAGGATGCAGTGTGTTGACGACGGGGGATCCTCTTGTACCTTTAGCTGTCAACACAGTGAATCCTCTTTTATATGAAAGCGTCGGCAACGCACATGAGACACCTCTGGAGTTACCGGCGTCCATAGGCTACGGTAGCTGCTTACCATCAGGTGAGCCAAATACCTGTTTGCTACCGTTGTAGTATAAAAAAATGGATACAAAATGTAAATTTATCTTTGTATTTGACTAAGCCTGCTAAAATAAATAGTACACATAACTAACTCATTCGTTATTTTTTTAGTTCTAAAAAACGAGGAAGCAAAGAGAATTTTAACTATTTATATTGAAGGTATGCTATTATTTTCTAGTCTGGTCATAAATAAAGTTAAAAAATAATCGTTTTTTTTTGCCATAAGCAACCTTAATTGCTTAACAATATGTTTCTTGAGACCAAGAGGGTCTCCCTGATGTAACAGATTTATAAAATTGAAAAAAATTCGAAGTTATTCTATTTTATGTTAATTTATGCTTATTTTGTAGTATGTAAGTCCCTATATTGTAATTAAGCACTTTTATTTAATAAATGAAAGATGAATAGAAGGCTTTCATATTATTCCTTATTCCAAGAACGATTAAATTTACGTATATTACATAAGTAATGAAAAATGCACTAAAAAATAAATTGTTAATTGATTGCGTTATTATTTATTACGTGAACCCATCCACGTCAAGCTTAGGCGTATTTATTATACGTTAACTTGACATTTCAGTTATTTCATTTGAGTATCTCCTGTCCAATTAAACTTCATTGTCAAATTGATTTTGACCACTCACAACACGGCAACTTTTCTTATTGGTGAAATGGCATGAAACCTTTGCGGAATTAAGGTTAACACAAAAAAATATGCTAAAAGAATGAGTACTTGATTGGTTAATAAGACATAAGACATTTTAGTTTTGTAAACGTGAAAATGGGTCGTGTTTTCACATGAACTTTGCTTGCCTTTACTCGTCTTGATATTATATGTCGATGGTTAAATGGTGTAAGTTACAATCAGAAAACAACAATGTTTATTGGTTTATTTTATAAATATGTACATTTGTATAAAGGTGATAGATTCATGCAAAGTGAAATCGCTATGCGATAACGGAGATAGTTCAGACACACAATCCGCCGGGATGAAAAGTATCACGTACACCGCTCTCAACTGGGTCCCACCAGGAGGCGAACGTAGATCTGGTCGTCCCGTGCACTCACGGTGGCGCTCAGTTGAGAAGAAGCCGTTCATACGACCTGGAGTGATGTTACAAGCGCTCCTGATGATCGAGAGGCGTGGCGTGAGTTCATCTGTACCCCTGGGGTCCTACTCGTACCATATAGGAACGACAACCGATACATGCGCCTCTCGATTTGTATGTGCTGCAGACAGAGACGTTCTTCATTACGCATGCACGTATGTTGTGTGCAAAAACTCGATAGATCCGCTGGCCTAATCATTATTTTAATTTCTTGGTCTTCTTTATCTCATTACATCACAAACGGCCAACAAGAAATAGGTTCCATGATTATAAGTAAAATAATTTGTTAATAAGATTTGAGTACTAAGAAAATTGTCAATCAAGTTTATTGACGTTCGTATACATTTTTTTAATGTCGTAATAATATGACCAGCATAATAAATAAAAACTCCGTAATTAAAAAGTAATCCTAAACCTCTTTTCGCAATAATAGTACATTACTTACCTAGGGCTGTAAAAAAAAGAAAGCCCGAAATCGCAGGTATTTGGGACCCGAGCCGCAGGCGAGGGTTGTAAATATGCGATAGAGGGCTTTCTTTTTTACTGCCCGTGGTGAGTACACAATTTTACGTCCCCACCTGGCCATAATGCGAGTTTTACCGTAAGCGTAGCGAGCGGTAAAACTCACATTATGGCCAGGTGTGACGTAAATAGCTTTGGAAGAAACGAATTATAAGGATTCGGTAGAAACGTTTATTTTATGAAATCGTTAGTTGTATTTTTCTAGTATTACGACATGTAAACGTCCAAAAATATTATTTAATATGACACACGGTTTCTGTTTATTTTCCCTGTTCATTTTGAATACATTCTGGCTACTGGTATCCTTTTTCGTGTACTTATATGATTTTCTGTCAAAATAATTGTCAAAATGAAATGTCAAATTATGAAAGCACGTCCGCTTACGACCATAGATGAATATGTATATAACTGAGATGAATATGTATGTAACTAACTGCTTACGACGGGCCCCGTGGTGCATCCATAGAGAAATATATATATACAAATATGAATATAAATATATATATATAAATATAAATATGAATATAAATATAAATATATATATATACTGGGGGCATCTGAGTCACAAAGACAATTTGACCGATGTGGCGAATGTATGGGAATTTCACGAAAGTTTATAGTTATAATTGAATTTCTTTGTTAAAATATGAGTAACCCTTTATTCTCTAGTGCAATTTATCTGGCTTTCAAAATATTATAACCATTTAATGATCGTATGCATTTTTTTCCTTTAATTCATGTTTTTCCTAAACCGCACAAACGTTCTTCTCAGATTTTGTACAACTTTACTTCGTTGTATTGAGTTAACTACAAATGATAATCGAGTACTTATTACTTTAAATTGTAAACACACTCTTTGTTGTTATAATAACATAAAACATATTGATTTTTGTAAAGAATTGTGAACTCAGGAACCTAAACGGTGACTGCTGTTTTTGCTGATTTTGTACGACGCCCTCTTAAGTATTTTAAAGATTTTTTTTGGTGCAAAGGTAAACTTTTTAGGGTTCCGTAGTCAACTAGGAACCCTTATAGTTTCGCCATGTCTGCCCGTCCGTCCGTCCGTCCGTCCGCGGATAATCTCAGTGACCGTTAGCACTAGAAAGCTGAAATTTGGTACTAATATGTATATCAATCACGCCGACAAAGTGGTAAAATAAAAAGTGGAATTTTTTTTTTATTAGGGTACCTCCCCTATACGTAAAGTAAGGAGTGATTTTTTTTTTCATTTCAACCCTAACGTGTGATATATTGTTGGATAGGTATTTGAAAATGAATAGGGGTTTACTAAAATCATTTTTCGATAATGTAAATATTTTCGGAAATAATCGCTCCAGAAGTAAAAAAATATGCGTCCCCCCCCCCCCCCCTCTAACTTTTGAACCATAAGTTTTAAAAATATGAAAAAAATCTCAAAAGTAGAACTTTATAAAAACTTTCTAGGAAAATTATTTTGAACTTGATAGGATGAATAGTTTTTGAAAAGAAATTACAAAATAATTTCTGAAGTAAGTTTGTAATTTAACCGTATAAGCAGGTGTTTATTGTACCTGTAATTTCTACAAAATTACAATGAAATGACGTGCTTTCAAATAAAGTAAAAACGGTGAAAATCGGTTCACGCAATAAAGAATTATTCCATAAAAATCATCTTCCATACTTTAAGCTCGCGCACAATAGTTTACTTAATTTGCCGATAGATGTCGCTGTACGTGGAACTCTCATATCATATCCTACATGGCGGTGTTATTAACTCTTAAGTGGGGACACTTACTGTGACGGACGGAAAACTACGGAACCCTACACTGAGCGTGGCCCGACACGCTCTTGGCCGGTTTTTTTTTTTTGTACTTTTACCGTTGAAAACTAAAATATAATCTATCGTTATGAAAAAAACGATTAATATTATTTTATTGGCAAGAGATAGTTAAAAAAAATAGGGCTTCGCATATTTTTGACAATTCTACATATTTTGGAAAATCGGTTATACCTCTTAAATACTTATACCTGTTCTATTTTTTTCAGATCGGATGAAGACAATACAAAAAATTGGTTTAATATCAAACCAACAAAATGGACTTTTAAGTTTCTGGCTGGGAAATAGGCTGTTTATTAGTAAGTATAATTTCTTTTTGCTCCCGAAAACCCCATGCATTTCGGTTACGCTTCCACACTAGTTTGCGCGTGAATAAGAGGGTCCCCAGTCGTCAACACACTGCAGCCTCTTTGACCTCTCTGGTGAGATCGGTCTAGTACTATTTCACTGTGGTTTTCTGTAAGGTGGAGGTAACTACCCAGTCTGGCTCTGCTCCAGATTTGAGAGAGATGACATTCACCGAGCTGCGCCCTACCTCACTTAGCAAGATGGCATTTGCAATTTCTCAGTGCCCTTACTTCTCTTTTGGACGTAGTTTAAGGACATACCCATTAGCCAGTTCCTAATAGTGTAGTTAATTTTTGGCTTCACTTTTCAGCACTTGGTCTGTTTTATGTAATTTATTTATTTATCGTATGGCTACATGTGACTGGATAGGCATTTATTCTCTGGGGTAGTAGTAGTGGGAAAGCAGATGATGAAAATAATCCAGTGAGTGCTGTGAGGTCCAGATGGGACAGTGCATTGCCAAGTTTGTTACTCTTTTAACACCACCCAGGGATCACGTGTAGGGTTGACAAAGGTTATTTTATTTATCGTATGGCTACATTTCACTGGATATAGCTAGGCATTTCTTCCCGGGGGTAGTAGTAGTAGTGGGAAAGCAGATGATAATGAAAATCCAGTGAGTGCTGCGAGGTCCAGAGGGGACAATGCAGCTGCCAAGTTTGTTACTCTTTTAGCACCACCCAGGGATCACGTGTAGGGTTGTCTAAGGTGTTTCCTACGGACGCAGAGTAACATTGATCCCCAACTTTACCTTACTTATTGTACTTTACTTTTTCATATGTTTCCCTCGGGCAGGCATGACGAACCCCGGTGACGTGGCGGCGGTATCCAAGGCCTGCTTGGACAAGGACGAGTTCACAGCGAAGTTCACTAGAGTGGTCATAGGCAACGGTTCTATATTCGCTCCAGGTATATAGTGAAATACTTTGAGTCACTTTGGGGATATGGAACTATTAGTATTATCTAAAACGATACAATAGACGCTATCTATTAGAGAAAGAAGGAAGTCTATCTATGTAAAAAGTGGGACCTTTCACTAAAATCGTCCCCATATGCTTACAACAGTTACAACTACAGAACTATTTTTAAAGATTGTATTGATTCCGATTTCGCCTAATTGTGCTTTTCAACCGATTTCAAGATTTCGAAGCAGGAGGTTATCAATTCGTCGGAGTCTTTATTTTTGCTAATTTTTTTTTATGTATGTTTACCGATAATTCGAAGACGGTTGGACCGATTTGGAAAATTCTTTTTTTGTTTGAAAGAGTATACTTCACAGTTGGTCCCATTGCAACCACGTCAGGATCTGATGATGGGATCCTGGAGAAATCGAGGGAACTCTTCAACTATTATAGGCACACCTATAGTGATTTGAGATTTTTTTACAGCAGCTCGAGCATTTCCTTTTGTAAAGGTGGAGGCTATGTGAAGTCGGTTCTTTTTTGTTTAAAATTATTTTAATTTTTCATGTGTTATATATAATAATATGTTAGCCTATATACGTCCCACTGCTGGGCACAGGCCTCCTCTCATATACGAGAGGGATCGGGCTATAGTCCCCACGCTGGCCTAAAGCGGGTTGGGGACTTCACATACACCTTAGAATTTCTTTGCGGATGTATACAGGTTTCCTCACGATTTTTTCCTTCACCGTAATTATCAAATGATATTTCGTACATAAGTTCCGAAAAACTCATTGGTACGAGTCGGGGTTTGAGCCCGAGACCTCCGGATTGAAAGTCTTACCGCCAGGGTACAAACGCCACTTGTGCACGGTTGGTGTAGTGGTATCGTATCATGTAAGATTCCCATGAGTTATATTATATTATAATCACTACATAGTATAAAACAAAGTCGCTTTCCGCTGTCTGTCCCTATGTATGCTTAGATCTTTAAGACTACTCAAAGAATTTTGATGCGGTTTTTTTAAATAGATAGAGTGATTCAAGAGGAAGGTTTATGTTATGTGTATGATGCATGCATAATATAGTAGAGAAACACTAATAATTTTAGATATTTCTAATGTGATGTGGTAAATAAACACATTTTTTTTTGCGTTTACATTGCAAACGCTGGCTGAACCCTGCGAGATAGAGAAAAAACACCTTAAAAACGTCTACAAAAAAGTCTTACCCACAATAACCATTTTTTATTCCGTGCGAAGCCGGGGCGGGTCGCTAGTTAGATATAATTGCAATTAGAGTAAATCGCCAGCAACTCTGTTCACCTATAAACAGAATTCATTTTAGTATAAGGTTTTAATAACTGGCCATTCTTTAATAACTGCCAAAGTTATACTAAAATGACTTAAGTTTGTAGGTTAATAGAGTTCATTTTTAGTATAACGGGGCCAGTTACTGGCGATTTATAATTATTTTTCTCTGGCTTTTACTCATGGCAAGACATTTGGATTCGTTAAGTTATCGCTTACTTTTCATTCACGTATCAAAATGAAATAGTAGTTTATGTCACTGTTACGTTTTAAGACCTAATTACGTACAACTTGCATACATATTATCTACAATGACGTGTTCGGAAACCATTAGAATGACCACCATTGCACCGGCATGGCCAACTCGATTGTGCGAACGGTCGGGGAGGAGGATAACCGCGGTCGGGGAGGAGGGTTGGATTTTCATTACGCTACCAAAATCGATGTGGTTATGAATATTCATACATTTTTACAACACTGAAACAGATAATACACTGATGTTACATTACTGGTTGCAATAATGGTGGTAATTACATACGGTTTCCGAACGCGGAATTTATGATGTGGGTATAGATAAAATATTTTACAAAATTGTGCTTAATATTTTATTATTTCTTTTTATTTAAACCTCGTTTTGCAGTAAACATTTGGCATCCGCGCCGTAAAATCAATGCGCCGTTCTTCAACCTGAAGAACCTAAGCAACATAGTGCCGGTATTCGATAAGCAGAGTTGCACCATGGTGGAGGCTATGAAGGCAGAGGTTGGACATGATTTCTCCATCTGGAGATACTTCTCCACCTTCACGTTTGATTCTGTTTGCGGTAAATACATATTTTAAATTTATTCTATTTATTGTGATTGTAATAAAGATAAAAAACCGCCCAAGTGCGAGTCGGACTCGCGCACAAAGGGATCCGTCGCATTATCTGTAAAAACGGCAAAAAAATACATGCCTGTTGTATGGGAGCTCCCTTAAATATTTATATTATTCTGTTTTTTAGTATTCGGTGTTATAGCGGCAACATAAATACATCATCTCTGAAATTTTCAACTGTCTAACTATCACGGTTCATGAGATACAGCCTGGTGACAGATAAAAACGGCATAACATCATGTCTGTTGTATGGGAGCCCCCTTAATTATTTATTTTATTCCTTTTTTTAGTATTTGTTGTTATAGCGGCAACATTAATACAGCATCTGTGAAAATTACAACTGTCTTAGTAATAGGGTCCCGTTTTTACCCTTTGGAAACGGAACCCTAAAAAGATAAGTGTGAGAGGGGCTTATTCTTGAACGACACATCACAATGCCCTTTTAGGTGCAAAACACCTTGGAGCGGGATTCAGGCCGAAGAAAACTTACTAAAATTGCAGAATTTTTCACATACCAAAAATTCGGAAACTTCTCATAATTTTGTATGGATAGAAACTTTCCGTTTCTTTAATATATTGCTTGTAAAAGTTTCTGGAAATGCCGCGAACTTACACATCAGTAATGGTGGCTTAATTTTTGTATCGAGCCCATATACAAAATTCAGCCGTATGTTGGATATTTCCGCTGAATTCCGCTCAAATGTGTTGCACTGTCAGAAAAAAACTACACCGGTTCTAACCCAGCTCTGACCTGAGAATATTTATGACCGGCAGCTGAATAATGGAACTAGTATTTCTTCGTCTACATTGCTTCATACCACAAATTGGAAACAGATTACAATGAAAAAATCAACGGTGAAAAACTCTGGAACATTGCGGAATTTACCCATCAAACAAAAGCTGGACATATACGTCCAGATCTATCCATCTGATCTGACTAATGTGTGTACTCGTACATATATATATAACTCGGTTTCATACATTTTGTTCGACGAATAAATGTGCCAACTCCAGACTCGACAGGCACTGTGGCCCCTAAATACAGACGTCAGCCAGTTTAGAGTAACGCGCTTTTGAATGGACATTATCAATCCTCATTGCTTATATCATCTTTGTCGATATTATTCGTCAATGTATGGCGTTTACTTTTCTACATTATCTTGCTCAGGTCCTAGTTTTTTATTTATTTTATCGTATATGTCACTGGATATAGGTAAAGCAGATGATTAAGAAAATCCAGTGAGTTCTGCGAGGTACAGATAGACAGTGCAGCTGCCAAGTTTGTTACTCTTTTAGCACCACTCAGGGATCACGTGTAGGGTTGTCTAAGGTGTTTCCTACGGACGCAGAGTAACATTGATCCCCAGGTCCTAGTTGACTGACTAGTGACTACCGGCCATCCTATTCTAGAGACGTCCGCGGGTACTACAATAAACTCGCAAGGTAATCCTGAGCACGCGCTACTGCGAGCTATAGAAGACCTGGCGACGATGCTGGCCGCACGCATGCTGCAGCCCTGGCTCCACTCCAACATTGTCTACGAGCATCTGTCCGTGTACCAGCAGTTCGAAGATCACAAGCAACGCCTTTATAGTTTTCTAGACCAGGTATTTCTACTTTAAAATAATCTTTAACTATCGGAAAAAAAATACCCACAGAAAAAATACAGATATAGTGCTGCGAGGTCCAGATTGGACAGTTCAGCTGCCAAGTTTGTTACTCTTTTAGCACTACCCAGGGATCACGTGTAGGGTTGTCTAAGGTGTTTCCTACGGACGCAGAGTAACATTGATCCCTAACCTATTACTTAACTTATTTTACGTCACACCTGGCCATAATGTGAGTTTTACCGCTCGCTACGCTTACGGTAAAACTCGCATTATGGCCAGGTGGGGACGTAAAATTGTGTACTCACCACGGGCAGTAAAAAAGAAAGCCCTCTATCGCATATTTACAACCCTCGCCTGCGGCTCGGGTCCCAAATACCTGCGATTTCGGGCTTTCTTTTTTTTACAGCCCTAGGTAAGTAATGTACTATTATTACCTTATGGGTGTGATCCAGAATATTATCATAAGCCAGTGTTCATGACATCATGACATGAGTAACTATGACATGTCTGAAACACAACACAGATATAGTTAACACGTGGAAAGCCCTATTTTTTTTTGACAGCTATCGTTTTCAGCTCTGTGGCTAAATGTCAAATTCAGGAAGGAGAATCTTCTGCTTGTACCATTTCCTATTCTGTAACTCAATGCGAATCTTTTATTTTAAGTCAAATATTGCAGTGAATTTATCATTTTAGTATCCAGAGCAAGGATGATTACATGGATTAACACAGGCACTTCACCTTTACAGATTATACAAAAGAAACGGAAAGAATTTACCGCAGGCGAATCGAAAAATAACGGTGAGTAAATGTACAGTCAGCATCAGAAGTAGCTACGCAAGCGAAGACGTCAAAAGTCCTTTTTAAAAGGGAATAAGAGCTTTTGACGTCTTCGATTACGTAGTTACTTTTGATTGTACCTGTTGTAGTAAAACACTTCTATAATTGCATTAACAGGTTTAATTTTGAAGATAAAGTAAATTATTTAAAATTAGCAACAATAATCAGATTATTTAAAATTAGCATTTCACGTAAAAATTACAATAACGGTATCTATATAAAGATATTTCACATTCAATAACTTCCTTAGTGGTCAGAAGGTAATTAAATTACAATAATCAAAATATTTAAAATTAGCATTTCACTTAAAAATGAAGATAACTGTACCTATATTAGGATATTTCACATTCAATAGTTACCTTAGTGGTTAGAATGTAATTAAATTACAATAATCAGAATATTTAAAATTAGCACTTCACATAAAAATGACGATAACTGTACCTATATAAGGATATTTCACATTCAATAGTTACCTTAGTATCGTAAACGTCTACTTTCCGCACAAAAGGAAAATAAAAAGGATGGAGTATTAGCAAAACTGGTAAGTACAAATAAAGACTCGGCTGGTAATTTGGCTGCAGGAAAATAATGGATTAATGAGGCGGGTGATATGGATGGTGACAGATGATTCGCTGGCTGAACGTAGCCTAAATTAAAGAGCCAGGTCTTTGTACGCCCGTCAAACGAGGCAATTGGAATTTTGGGAATTTTAGCAAAACAACAAAAAAAACTATTATGGCACAAAAACACTGGATACAAAAAAAAGGAATCGGATTTATAACGTTTTTAAAAAAATGTAAATAATATGATATTCTCGAAAGACAGGATGGCTAAAGCCGTAGTTGAAATTGAAAAGAGTTCGTGGGCAAGTGTCCGCTTTGGTTTAGGCGGACCCAATAGCTCGCTGAACTCTCTTTCTCACTTGGAGAGCCCGTTGGATGCGGGCTCTAATTCTCCGACGACGGTGAAGAATCACGCGGCACACGCGGCGGTTGCAGACCGTCTTGCCGGTCCGGCACCCACAAGCGCCTTCCGGAGTCCTTCCGGCTCAGGCGCTCCCACTGGTGGCCTTTATGTAGGCTACAACCAAAGAGCAGCAACGGCTTGCATGCAGTATTGTTGGAACCTTTTGTCTGGTAGCGTATTTGGTTTAAAAAGGATTTGTATTTATTTTAGCAATGTATTATCAGATTATCACTTGCTACATCATGTTTGAAAGCAAAAATTATCTATACATATCTATACATATAATAAAGCTGAAGAGGGTCGAAAGTCTGTACATGGAAGATAATCGAAAAAAAGTTGTATGGGGATACTTAGAATCGATAACAGAACACGTTCCAACAATTTTTAGAATTTTTGTCTGTTTATCTGTTTGTCTGTTTATCTGTTTGTCTGTTTATTTGACCGCGCATCACGTGAAAACGGCTGAACGCATTTTGATGAAATTTTGGATAGATATAGTTTGAGTCCTGGGAAAGGATAATATATAGTTTTAATCCCGAAAATCAACCCTGGTGGGGGTGAAAATGGGGTTGAAAGTTTGTATGGAGAATTTTTAACCGCTGAAACGATTTAGATAGAAATGAGTATGGAGATAATTTGAGTCTCGAGAAACGTCATAGGATACTTTTCAAATCATTGTGGGGGTGAAAAGGGGATTGGAAGGTGGTATGAGGATTTTTTTACCGCTGAACTGATTTAGATGAAAATTGGTATAGAGATAGTATGGGTCTCGAGAAATGACAAAGGATAGTTTCTTCTTCAAACCCCCCCCCCCCCCCGTCTTACTTCAGAACCGTAGGTCCAAAAAAATTTAATAAAATAATGGACGTGATGCCTGAAAGGTACTTTCAATAAAAAGTATCTATACATATAATAAAGCTGAAGAGGGTCGAAAGTCTGTTCATGGAATATGTTCGAAAAAAAGTTGGCTGGAGATACTTAGAATCGATAACAGAACACGTTCCAAGTATTTTTAATTAGTTAACGGCTGAACGGATAATGATGAAATTTTGTGTAGAGATAGTTTGAGTCCCGGGAAAGGACAATGAACAGTTTTCATCCCGAAAATCAACCCTGGAAGGGGTGAAAAGGGGGTTGAAAGTTTGTATGTTGAAAGTTGGTATTGAAATAATTTGTAATTTTTTGGTCAAGGTTCATATTTATAACATGTTACCCGTCGATGCTTTAAATTTACCTTTACCCGCTCTTAAGATATATTTGAAAATGTCATGAATGTCAAAGGGTTATTGCAGCAAACCAAAAAACTACTACAAAATCATCTAACATTTATAGGACACCGTTTAGGTAGGAAAACATATCAAACGTTTTGTGAAGCAGTCAGATTAGGATTTATTTTTCTTTATAATTAAACAATAGGTACATTATCTGTCTCTCAAGCAGTTTTGATATGTCTTCTTGAAGAACTACGCATTATTTTGTATCTTTAAGATCTAATAATGTATTACTGTTTTGAAAAAAATAAGTCCCGTCGAATTTCTTTTCGGTCATAAATGTCATAATACTTCTTGGGCCAGAGGTACACCTACAGGGTTAGAACCGGTGGAGTTTTGGAACGAAGTTCCTTATCGGACGGTTCGCGGATGGGGGCCTAGGCGAAAAAAAGTCACGTTACCGTTACGAAAAAGCGTCACGTCACGAACACGCGACACCCATACGATTGAGAAACATGTAAAATGGAATGAAATAAAAAATATATAAAATAGAATAAAGTGAAGTGAAGTGTAGTGACACTAAGAAGTGGCAAAGTGATAAAAGTGAAAAAAGTCGAGAACCTCAAAAGTCGAGAATTTTAAAAATGTCGATAATGTCAAAAATTTCGAAAATGTAAAAAATTTAAAATTTCTAAATTTCCAAAATTTCCAAAATTTCCAAAATTTCCATAATTTCCAAAATTTCCAAAATTTCCAAAATTTCACAAAATTTCCAAAACTTTCAAAATTTCCAAAATTTCCAAAATTTCCAAATTTTCCAAATTTTCCATTATTTCCAAAATTTCCACTATTTCCAAAATTTAAAAAAAAATGCAAATTTTTAAAAAAATGCAAAAAAAATTAAAACCACAAAATTTACGAAAAAGTAAAAAATGAAATAAAATTAAATAACATAACTTCGTTCCAATCGCACTTGATTCACACACTTTCCACGACACTCACGTATTTTATTTTTCTCTGACGTTCATTAGTGCATTGTGATGTGCTTACATTGACGAATAAATATCAAGATATTTATGATATTGGTGTAGATCAAGATCTACACCAATATCATAAATCCTCTATTCCGCGTTCGGAACCGTATGTAATTAATTACCAACATTATTGCAACCAATAACGTAACATCAGTGTATTATCTGTGACAGTGTGGTAAAAACGTATGAAAATTCATTACCTACGGTAACGTAATGAAAATCCGCCCCCCCGACCGCCGGCATGCCCCCCCGACCGCCGGCGCAATAATGTTGGTCATGGCGGTGTAATGGTGGTCATTCTAATGGTTTCAATGGATTTTTAATATGTGTGTAGGTAAAGCAGTGTATGCTTCTGTACATAATTAGGCCTTATTACGTAACAGTTACATCGCCATGTCCGTCCGTCTGTCCGCGGTCTAGCTCAGTTACCGTTTGCACTAGAAAGCTGAAATTTGGTGAGGCCTGATAAGAACTTTCAATAAAAACTATATTGAATAAAATCGGTTCAGGCGTTTTTGAATTATTAGCCAAAACCGCATAGTGAAAGGCAGTGCCGAATAGTAAACTGACGTAAGCGCCGCCAAATAAACGACCTTTAGAACGGATGTTTTGTAACAGGGCAGCATCTACGAAACTCTACACTGAGCATCGCCCGACATGCTCTTGGCCGGGTTTTTTTTCATTGTTATCTCGGAAATCACCCAATTAAAGATTACTAATTCCAATTCTAGAAAATCCCCAGCCAGGTTATACGTAGCCTATAAAAATTCAACGTCTAAAAGGGGGGGGGGTAGCCACTACACTCTAGAAAAAAATCATTTCTGTATTTGTGACACCTCCCCCCCCCCCCAACTGATTTGACGGGAGGATCGATTTGGATGATATTTGCCGTGGACATGAACGTATAAATACAAAAATGGTCCTGTATCGTCCGATATAGACCTACTACTCTCTATGTCGTTTAAATCATGCCTAAAACAAATATAATAAAAAAAAAGTATACATTTATGAGTGTAGTTTCATTTAGTGGTAATTGTAAAATATTTTATTAGGACTACTGTCCTCTAGCGTATCCATCTGTCAACTTTACTTCAAGTTCCGCCTCCAGGGTAGCGGGAGAGAAATTAGGGGTGAATTAGCCGCTTACTGACACATACCGAATTCCACGCGGGCTGAGCCGCGGGCACAGCTAGTGGATAATAAATCTCCCAACCAAACAAAGAAACAAACAAACAACAACACAAGAAAACACAAGAAAACTAACCCCAAGCAACAAAAAAACACAACTTAATGCTAAGGCCAAAAAAGGTACAACAAGAGAACCCTAAACGAATTCCAAAAAAAACAAAACCATCAGTTATTAACATTACCCCTAAAGACTAACCTAATGGATTAACAAGATGACAAAACGCCAACCAACGCGTCACGCGGTCCAAGACGTGACGGCCGGGATAGGACAGAAACTGCACCTGGCCACAGATCTTAATCCCTCACATCGAGTCATCAAATTATATAATCAGGCTATCATAGACCGGGAAAGATAAACCAAGCCTTAAGCACCAACGGTAAAAAAAAAGTCAAACCTGGAAAAAGGAGCAAGGAAACGCTCAAACGAAAACAAAAAAACGATAAGAAACGAATCAAGCAAGGATTACCGATAAGGGAATGGCGGACTAAAGCGCATTTTAGAATTTTGAGGAAACTGAACGGGCCGAAAGAAGAAACTATTTCAAGATATCTTTAATATATAGGTGCCGACGTGCTCGGAATCGGTATCAGCCAGTACATATATCTGTGGAGACACCCGTCTAACCACACGGCACCGAACGAAACGTGGAGCGAATTTACCGCCTCGAAAAGGATCAGCGGATCCACGCTGGAAATTCCGGCGCCAAACGATTTGGTCACCAACGATTCTTGGCGAAGAACGGTTCGTGTTGAACTTGGCGGCGTTACGATGAAAGGCCAAAGCCATCGAATCAGAAACTTTATCGTACACCTCACGAAGCGTCTGAAGATTCGAAGTGGGTTCCATCCGGCTGAGTCCCACATCTTGGTCCACAACCTGATTCTCAACACGTTCACGAATCATTGACAACTCGCGGCCGTACATCAAAAAATTCGGTGTATAAGCAGTAGCCAAATTTATACAAGAGTTTAAATAAAGAGCGACCCGATGTAAATGACCCGACCAACTGCGTTGGTCATTTTCAACTAAAATGCTCAAAGTAGTAATCACGACCTGGTTATATCTCTCCACAACATTCGCTTGTGGCGAATAATGTGGGGTATAACACGGACCTGGAATATTATAGCTCGCCAGGAAATCCAGAAATTGACGACTATGAAAAACTGTAGCGTTGTCACAGAGAATGTTAGTAGGAACACCGTACCGCAAAATAACCTCCGACTCTAATGCCATCGATATTGACCTCGCATTCACCAACTTCAAAGGGACCAACCAAACAAATTTGGTAAAAACGTCAACCAAAGTCAAAATATAACGACAACCATTACGGCTAACCGGTAAAGGACCAATTAAGTCAATGGAAAGAAGATCTATTGGAGCCGCAACACGACGAGGAAATAAGCAAAGTCCACGAGGTTGTGAATTTGCAATTTTATAAGACTTGCAAATCTGACATTCGGAAAGGAACCTTGTAACATCACGGTACATATTCGGCCAGTAGTATAAGTCACGAGCTTTTAAATACGTTTTCATAACACCAGGATGAACGTTGGGAAATCCATTATGAATTTCAGCAATCGCCTCTCTAGTCCTTGAAGCAGGAAGAACTATACGCCACGGATTAGGTGCTAAAGGGTTTTCGATAGATACCCTGCGCATTAAGGCACCATCCCGAAGGGCAAATGCAGTAAACATTTGAGGATTGTCCAAAACCCATACCCAGAAGGATCCATGCCACGCGCGAATGAGATAAGCCCAACTTGAGCGCGGGACAAGGCGTCAGGAACAACATTAAGGACACCTTTTTTATGTTCAATCTCAAAGTTATATTGGGAAATCAAAGTTGCCCAACGAGCCAAGCGCCCGGTAGGATTATCAAGGGTGATCAACCATTTAAGAGCAATATGATCAGTAATGATCTTAAACCTCATTCCATCGAGATACCCGCGGAAATGCTTTATGGAATCAACAACAGCGAGAAGCTCATGTTCGGTTGTCCCGTATCCACGTTCAGCTTTAGTGAATAAACGAGAATAATAAGCAATTGGATGTTCAACGCCGTCCAACTCTTGAGCCAGGACCGAGCCTAAGCCAACCTGGCTAGCGTCACATTGAAGGATAAAAGGTTTCGAAAAATCCGGGCAAGCCATCAACGGAGCGCTCATCAAGGCATCCTTCAATTTAGAAAAAGCTTCACTAGCACTATCGTTCCAATCGATGGGATCACGTCCCTTTCTCTTACCGATAAGTGCCATCAGAGGAGCAATAATCGAAGAAAAATCATCCACGAAACGGCGATAATACGAACACATACCAATGAAAGCACGTAGAGACTTGGCAGAAGAAGGGGTAGGGTAATCCCTAATAGCTTCTAATTTCTTCGGATCAGTTTGAAGACCACGCTCATTGACGATGTAGCCGAGATACTTCAATTCAGACTTACAAATCTCGCACTTATCTAAATTAACCGTAAGACCAGCTTCTTTCAACCTATCACGAACCTTACGAATTAGCCGCATATGACTGTCAAAATCACGAGACACCAAAATCAAATCATCAACATAGCCGAAGATAAAATCCTCAGACTCAGGGGTATATTCAAAATTGACAATCATGTCAGTAAGCCTCTGCATCTCGGACGCAGCGTTGGTTAAACCAAAAGGGAGACGAACGAACTCAAAGAGGCCCCTTTGGGGTACAATAAAGGCCATTTTCTCACAACTGGCCTCATCAGCTAAGGGGATTTGCCAAAAGGCGCTCCTAAAATCCAACGAAGTTAGATACTCGTAGGTTATCAAGGATGTCCTGGACGCGCGGGAGAGGGTATGAATCCCTGATAGTAACGCTGTTCAACTTCCTACTGTCCACGCAAAACCTGACACTACCATCTTTCTTGGTAACCATCACAACTGGGGAAGCCCAGGGTGATCGTGAGGGACGAATAACGCCTGACTCTAACATCTTGTCGATCTCTTCGTTGAGAATCTTGAGTTTGACTGGAGATAAGGGATAGTAACGTTGGCGGATGGGCGAACCAACAGTCTCAATCTTATGCGAAAGCCACGAAGTATAACCTATTTAATCCAGTTTTATCAGAAGAAATCTCCTCAAACTCGTCAATAACAGATTGGAGTTTTGATTCCTGCAGTGGTGCAAGCACCGTACGAGGGTGGACATAGCGAACCTCACCTACTCGACAAACCATCACGGAATGCCTTCTTTAAAATGTCAATGAGAACAACAGCATTCCAAAACACAATTCCTAAAATAAATGCAGTAGGAAGATTACTGCTCACTAGACAGGGGTGCAGAACGCGAATGCCACTAGAAAGAATGGGGATGTCCAAACCACCTAGAATTTCAATAGGAGAATTGTCGGCGGAGACAACATAAAGCCGGATATCCTCGTGATATATTATACCGAGCTCCGATAAGAGGGATATATCAATTAGTGAAACCTGAGCACCAGAGTCCAAAAGAGCTCTTACCGAAGAGCCAGCAACTAAAACATCAATAAAAAGTCCAATATCCGGGGAATTATTAATATAAACGGGCGACACCGATGGACCTCTCAGTGCGCCACTTATTCGTTTTTTGACGGACCAGAATTACAACTAGGACAATCGCGTGTGATTGTACCAACACGCTTACACTTGAAGCACACTGCCCCTGAAACGTTAGGACAATTACGATAGTTGTGACCAGTTGCATCACACTTCATACAAACTATAGAACTGGGTTGACCTACAACTTGAGCACTAATCGGTGCAATAGCCAAACGTGCTGGACGTGAACCTTGAAAGGCTTCAAAATTTTTCGCGACTTCTAACAAACCATCAATATCCCTAACCACGTTAGTTGCAAGACAAGGATGATATCTAGGATTCATTCCATATTTAATAATGTTAAACAGATTGTCTTCGGAAACCGGTGTACGAAGCTTTGCGTTTAGATCGCGCGCCTGAATAACAAAATCAACCACTGACCTGTTGTCTTTCTGTGATAAAGCGCGAAGTTGGCTCTCAAGCTTGAAATCGAAATCGGCTACGTCGAGGGTTTTAACGAATTCAGACTTTAATTCCGCGTAAGTAAGACCCGGATATCTGATTGCCCTAAAATGTTTCAAGGCACTATCTGACAACAATTCATGGAAACGTCTGACAACATATGAAGGATTGACGTTACGCGCCATACCTTCTTCCTCGATTCGAAAGAAAAATTCGCGAACACAAGTGTCCCCGGAAAAGTTCAAGTTCCATTTCGTAAGTGAATAATCTTTGAAAGGAAAAGGCGGGGGAAGTCCGGACATATGCATCACTTGGGGTCGTGGTTCAGAATCAAAAAACTGTTCTTCATCGTTTGCCATTGGTTCTAAAATCCTCGGATCGTGCGAGTTTAACGACGAGTGTGCATGAGGCGTCTCAGCAATTGATCCTTCATTACTTAAGTGCGACATGGCGAAAATTCGAATGTTGTCTTGCGTTGCAAGTTCAAACAAAAAAATAAAGTTAATCGACCTAAACATTAAAATCCGAAGTTCAAGTATATCAGTGGTCTAAACCAAGCGCTTAGGTCAAAGAAAGAAAATAACACTCGAAGTCTAAATGCTAAGTTAGAGTTCGAATTAAAAAAAAAAAAAAAAACAAGTTCAGTTTCTGAAAAAAAAAACAAAACGCAAATCATACATTCTATGTCTGACTTACCTGCGAATTCCCTAACGTCTACGGGCTCTAACTACAGGACTCAAACTATGAAATAAGGTATTCGGGATATGTTACGGGTAATTGAGAAAAAGGCATAAGTAAAGGTCAACAGATAAATTCGTTTTTTTTTTAACATAAATAAAAGCAATATTTCAATATGACGGAATTCGGGTTAATGATGGGACGTAAGGAGGCAGCAGGCTGAAACAAACCAAAATCAAGGTTAATAGAACCGCGACCGGTCTACGGTCACCGTCTCACAAATCCAAAAAAAATTTATTTAATTACAATTGTTAAAAGTAAATCCAGAGTTCTTTACCTTATCGGGCGCCATTTTGCAGTAAAACACTTCTATAATTGCATTAACAGGTTTAATTTTGAAGATAAAGTAAATTATTTAAAATTAGCAACAATAATCAGATTATTTAAAATTAGCATTTCACGTAAAAATTATAATAACGGTATCTATATAAAGATATTTCACATTCAATAACTTCCTTAGTGGTCAGAATGTAATTAAATTACAATAATCAAAATATTTAAAATTAGCATTTCACTTAAAAATTAAGATAACTGTGCCTTTATACGGATATTTCACATTCAATAGTTACCTTAGTGGTTAGAATGTAATTAAATTACAATAATCAGAATATTTAATATTAGCACTTCACATAAAAATGACGATAACTGTACCTATATAAGGATATATATTTCACATTCAATAGTTACCTTAGTATCGTAAAAGTCTACTTTCCGCACAAAAGGAAAATAAAAAGGATGGAGTACTAGCAAAACTGGTAAGTACAAATAAAGACTCGGCTGGTAATTTGGCTGCAGGAAAATAATGGATTAATGAGGCGGGTGATATGGATGGTGACAGATGATTCGCTGGCTGAACGTAGCCTAAATTAAAGAGCCAGGTCTTTGTACGCCCGTCAAACGAGGCAATTGGAATTTTGGGAATTTTAGCAAAACAACAAAAAAAACTATTATGGCACAAAAACACTGGATACAAAAAAAAGGAATCGGATTTATAACGTTTTTAAAAAAATGTAAATAATATGATATTCTCGAAAGACAGGATGGCTAAAGCTGTAGTTGAAATTGAAAAGAGTTCGTGGGCAAGTGTCCGCTTTGGTTTAGGCGGACCCAATAGCTCGCTGAACTCTCTTTCTCACTTGGAGAGCCCGTTGGATGCGGGCTCTAATTCTCCGACGACGGTGAAGAATCACGCGGAACACGCGGCGGTTGTAGACCGTCTCGCCGGTCCGGCACCCACAAGCGCCTTCCGGAGTCCTTCCGGCTCAGGCGCTCCCACTGGTGGCCTTTATGTAGGCTACAACCAAAGAGCAGCAACGGCTTGCATGCAGTGTTGTTGGAACCTTTTGTCTAGTAGCGTATTTGGTTTAAAAAGGATTTGTATTTTTTTTAGCAATGTATTATCAGATTATCACTTGCTACATCATGTTTGAAAGCAAAAATTATCTATACATATAATATAATAAAGCTGAAGAGGGTCGAAAGTCTGTACATGGAAGATAATCGAAAAAAAGTTGGCTGGGGATACTTAGAATCGATAACAGAACACGTTCCAACAGTTTTTAGAATTTTTGTCTGTTTATCTGTTTGTCTGTTTATCTGTTTATCTGTTTATCTGTTTGTCTGTTTATTTGACCGCGCATCACGTGAAAACGGCTGAACGGATTTCGATAAAATTTCGTATAGAGATAGTTTGAGTCCCGGGAAAGGATAATATATAGTTTTAATCCCGAAAATCAACCCTGGTGGGGGTGAAAATGGGGTTGAAAATTTGTATGGAGAATTTTTAACCGCTGAAACGATTTAGATAGAAATGAGTATGGAGATAATTTGAGTCTCGAGAAATGTCATAGGATAGTTTTCAAACCCTTGTGGGGGGAAAAGGGAGTTGAAAGTTGGTATGAGGATTTTTTTACCGCTGAACAGATTTTGATGAAAATTGGTATAGAGATAGTATGGGTCTCGAGAAAGGACAAAGGATAGTTTCATCTTGAAAAAAGCCCCCCCCCCCCCCCCACCTTACTTTAGAACCGTAGGTCCAAAAAATTTGAAAAAAATAATGGGAGCGAAGCCTGAAAGGTACTTTCAATAAAAACTACTCTACTACTATCTATACATCTATCACGTGAAAACGGCTGAACGGATTTTGATGAAATTTTGTGTAGAGATAGTTTGAGTCCCGGGAAAGGACAAAGAATAGTTTTCATCCCGAAAATCAACCCTGGAGGGGGTGAAAAGGGGGTTGAAAGTTGTATGGAGATTTTTTAATAGAAATTAGTATGCAGATAATTTGAGTCCCGAGAAACGACAGAATAGTTTTCATCCCGAAAATAAACCCTTTCACCCCGAAAAGGGGGTTGGAAGTTGGTGTGACGATTTTTTAACCGCTGAACTGATAAAAAATGAAATTTGGTATAGTATGGGTCTCAAGAAAGGACAAATGATAGTTTTCACTCCGAAACTCAACCCTAAAGGGGTGAAAAGATAGTTGGAAATTTGTATAAGGGCTTATTAACCGCAAATCGATTTTGATAAAATTTGGTATGGAGATAATTAATTAAAAAAGGAAATAAAATAGTTTTATCTCGGAAATTATCCTTTAAACGGATACAAAAGGGGTGAAAGTTTACATGGGGAAGAAACAACCAATAACCGCTGTCCGTATTTAGATGAAATTTGGTATTTAAATAATTTGTAATTTTTTGGTCAAGGTGTTCATATTTATAACATGTTACCCGTCGATGCTTTAAATTTACATTTACCCGCTCTTAAGAAATATTTGAAAATGTCATGAATGTCAAAGGGTTATTGCAGGTTCGAGTATTATATATGACGGACAAAGATGCATGGTCCAAACCAAAAAACTACTACAACATTTATAGGACACCGTTTAGGTAGGAAAACATATCAAACGTTTTGTGAAGCAGTCAGATTAGGATTTATTTTTCTTTATAATTAAACAATATGTACATTATCTGTCTCTCAAGCTGTTTTGATGTCTTCTTGAAGAACTACGCATTATTTTGTATCTAAGATCTAATCATGTATTACTGTTTTGAAAAAAATAAGTCCCGTCGAGTATCTTTTCGGTCATAATACTTCTTGGGCCAGAGGTGTAGAGTTAGAACCGGTGGTAGTTTTGGAACGAAGTTCCTTATTGGACGGTTCGCGGATGGGGGGCTAGGTGAAAAAAAGTCACGTGACCGCCACGAAAAAGCGTCACGTCACGAAAACGCGACACCCATACGATTGAGAAACATGTAAACTGGAATGAAATAAAAAATATATAAAATAGAATAAAGTGAAGTGTAGTGAAAGTGAGAAGTGACAAAGTGATAAAAGTGAAAAAAGTCGAGAACCTAAAAGTAAAAAATGTCAAAAATGTCAAAAATTTTAAAAATTTCAAGTTTCAAAAATTACAAAAATTTCAAATTTCAAAAATTTCAAAAAATTCAAAAAATTCAAAAATTTCAAAAAATTCAAATATTCCAAAAATTTCAAAACACTTTTAAAAAAAATACAAAAAAAATTAAAACCACAAAATTAACGAAAAGGTCAAAAATGTAATAAAATTAAATAACATAACTTCGTTCCAACAGTGTTCCACGACACTCACGTATTTTATTTTTCTCTGACGTTCATTAGTGCATTGTAATGTGCTTACCTTGAAGTATGTAATTACCACAATTATTGCAACCAGTAACGTAACATCAGTATTATCTGTGACAGTGTGGTAAAAACGTATGAAAATTCATTACCTACGGTAACGTAATCAAAATCCGCCCCTCCCTAAAATAAATGTATTTTCTTTCTTTCTTTTATTTCAAACACTTACATTTTTTTTTATTCTAGCGATCTTAATAAGTGTTTCTTGGATCGATTTTTTCAGCATCGTGGCGAGAGGTCTAGTTGTCATAATCCACCAATCATTTTTAACCTTTTTTTTTATTGGTGGATTTTGACAGCCGCTGCCACAGTGCCGCCAACTGATAAAAAATCGATTATAGAAGTCCCACGGATCAGAAGACAATCCGGATAGTACTTTTACTATATTTCCCTAACCACAGTTGAACCTTATTACCGAGCAAAACAGTCGTTCATAGGTCACTAGTAAAAACTAATAAAAACGGTCCGATACAGAGCATAATGTAGGGGGCGGTGTCTCACTCGCACAATGCTGCCAACTTATGAAACTTACCAATGTGGTTTTATTTATCTACATTTATTTTAGTGACACACTAGAAGTTACTTCCTACTTATAATAATTTATTGCAAGATTTGAATTAATACTTTGTTCCCTTTTAGCTGCTTTGAATTTTTTTACGACGTAAATATTATTCATTCATTAAATTAAAGAATTGCAATTAATATTGCAGACAGTAGTAAGTTTTGTAATATTTGAAATACGGTCTGGTATCCCCATCCCATCAGTCCCATCACTGACATAATATTAATATGTCACTGATATTATTTCAAATGACGCCGCTCAGCTCAACAACATTTCGTAACAAAATTTTTAAGTAAAAATGGTCAAGATATGTTGCGTAAAAGGGTGCAGGGGTGAGACTTTACAATAAAGTAGACTTTCCTTTCACCGGTAATCCACAATCATTCAACTTTACGATTTAACAACAAGTTAAGATTGTCAAACAATAGGGTGACTATGATGTCGGCAAGCTGCGGGTCGGTTTTGTTGTTTTTACAGAAATGTACATAAGTACATGGTCTGTTCCTAAGTATTACTTACACAGGACAGGAGTGGCCCGCGGGTCTTTTTAGGCCCTTTCGAAAGGGTCCTAAAATGGCACAAGGTCATACAAAAAATTATAGTAGTGGCAGTATACGTAATAAATAAATAAATAAATATTATGGGACAATCTTACACAAATCAACCTAGTCCCACAGTAAGCTCAATAAGGCTTGTGTTGTGGGTACTAGACGACGATATATGTAATAGATATATACATATAAATACTTAAATACATAGAAAACATCCATAACTCAGGAACAAATATCCATGACCAATATTCGAACCCGGGACCTCCTGCTTCATAGGCAGGGTCACTACCGACTAGGCTAGGAGGCCGTTAAAATATACTTTATTGTACAACATTTGTACAACAAAGAAAAATACAACAGGAAGAATATACAATATTTGTACATGGAAGAGATCTCTTCCAGTCAATCATTGAGCAGTTTAATGTTATTGATGTTTTCTTTATTTACCTTTAAGTATATTAAAGTCGGAGAACTGTCCACATCAGATATGACATTGATGATGATAATATTTTTGGTTTCTCCTTTTCTGTAAAATTGTACTGAATTAGTAGTCCGCCTAGAACTGAGAACTCGCGATTTCCTTGCAAACGAGTTGACCAATATAACAAGATCCTTATGACGATCGTTTCGCGCCTTCTAGCTACATAATCCCTTGATCGATCCAGCTCATAAACGAGCTCTCAAATTGTACTTATCTCTGCTACAACCTCAGCAAATTTCATAAACATCAGATAAAAGATACTAAAGTTATCGCGGAACAACTATTTAAAATCAAAAAGCCATCGAAATGCACAGACGTCTTGGTAGCCAGCTGACAGTTCCGTTGTGTCCGAAGTTGTCTGTAAAAACTTCACTTCGCTTACGCTCCGCTCTTTCGATTGTAGGTGGATGGACTAACTTCCTCGACGTCATGATTCAATCTTCTGGAGGGATGGAGAAGGGCTACTCTGACCTGGAACTGCGGGAGGAGCTGCTGGTAATGCTGGTGGCTGGTAACGATACTTCTGCAACGGCTGCTTGCTTCACAGCCGTGCTCTTGTCCCGGCACCAAGACGTCCAGGATAAAGTGAACCAAGAGTAAGTTGGACACGAGATTAAATAACAATACCTGCCTAAGAGGGGACCAGACAATCCATCTATTTAATAATTTTTTCGATAACCCCATTAAATGGTTACCCAATGATAGGGTTTACCCAATCATAAGGTTAACCTATTGTTATGGAAACCGTTTTGAACAAGGTTAACTATATTCAATATCGTTTCCCTGTCGAATTTCTAAGAAATAGAGATTAAAATAACTTGATCGTAACATCGATCCTAAAAACATTTGACGGGGAAACCTAATACAGGTTAGTTATATGGTCTGTGACAGGGTTTATGATGAAATTAAATTACATAATAACGGCCTCCTAGCCTATTCGGTAGTGACCCTGCCTATGAAGCAGGAGGTCCCGGGTTCGAATCCTGGTCAGGGCATTTATTTGTATGTTTATAACGGATATTTGTTCCCGAGTTATGGTTGTTTTCTATGTATTTAAGTATTTATCTATACCTATCTTCTATATATCGTCGCCTAGTACCCTCAACACAAGCCTTATTAAGCGTACTGTGGGACTAGGTTGATTTGTGTAAGATTGTCCCATAATATTTTTTTATTTATTTAAACCGCTTTCAATTTAAACAGAGTTATTTTCCTGTATCGTTAAATTTTCCCTTAACGCCAAGTCAACTCTATTTGCTGCATTATGACTTGTATTTTTTCTTATACCACGACAGTGGCAAACAAGCATACGGCCCGCCTGATGGTAACCAGCTACCGTAGCCCATGGATACCTGCAACAGACATGTGTCACATGCGCGTTGCCGACCGTAACTCGACTCGCGCACAAAGCGTTCCGTACCATTATTTAAAAAACGGCAAAAAAATGATGTCTGTTGTATGGGAGCACCCTAAAATATTTATTTTATTCCGTTTTTTAGTATTTTTTGTTATAGCGGCAACAGAAATACATCATCTGTGAAAATTTTAACAGGGTAACAGACGGACAGACAGACGGACAGTGGAGCCTTAGTAATAGGGTCCCGTTTTTACCCTTACCCTTAAAGTGAGTGGATTATCGCGACTAATATTTTGTTTTTAATCAGAGTTGAAGAGGTGTTTGGCGAGTCTGATCGTGGGATCACGGCGGAGGACCTTTCCCGGCTGAAGTATCTTGAAGCTGTCATCAAAGAGAGCCTCCGCCTCTACCCTCCAGTACCTGCCGTTGTCAGGGAAATTCGCAATGATATACTTCTACGTAAGTAGCCCTCTGATTGGGAAGATAAGGCAGCGCGGAGGTCCGCATGGCGTCGCCTCATTCACGATCGAGTAAACACCTTCGAGACTGAACGTCGCTATGAACTCGACAAGAAGCGTGATGACCTAAAGCCTCGACCGCCAGTAGCAACCCTGTACAATTATATCGATGGTGTGCTGACATGTCCAAAGTGCGCTCGTATCTTTAGTAAGAAGACTGGATACCACCAGAGAGCAGAGCAGCAACCCTCAAATGCCTGAATTCCACTAACAGTCGCTGTGGCCGAAAGTATACGTTGACCTCATCCTCTCATCTCATAGCCGTTTTCGGCTGCAGCGACTGTGCTAAGAGCGACACGGTGCGCTCTTGGGACTAGCATAGCTAATGTTTGCAACGTTGACCTACAAGTAAGAAAGTCACCTATTATTTACATGACATATTAATACGTACGTCGCACGGGGACGGAAGGTACAAAAAAAGTAACATGTTGTGACAAGGATTAAGGGCATTCCTCGATTCTTACAAGCCACGCCTATAGAAGAAAAGTTTATGGCTCCCGTACAGTTGTGTGAGTATTTAGATAGCGAAAATGCCATACTTTTTACTTGGTTATATTGATCAATATATGATTAATATTATTATATACGTAAGCTAAGAAAAATAAGGAGAAAAAGGAATCTTCTGCAGATCTTTTTTCATTCGAGCTACCTTTTTGCAACCGGGTTTCGGCTTGTGCCGTATATAAAAGTACAGTCTAAAAACTTATATTTGAAAGTAAATTCAGTCCCTTTTCCCGTTTAGTCAATAGAGCGTTCGTAAAACCGTTTTATTTTTAGATGCATCCCCTTAATTATCCTCATCGTAAACTACGTGCCGTTACATACGCTAACCTGTGTAGGTATTCAAATGTGATTGGGATCTAATGTTAAATTGTTAATACTCGGAAACTCGGCGGGACTTATTTTTTCAAAACAGTAATCTGTTTTGAAAAAATAAATCCCGCCGAGTTTCTTGTCGGTCATAATACTTTTATTAAGTACTCATTTTGCCAATATCTCGAAAAATTTGCTTAATCTGATAACCATTTAGCGCTAGTCTTGACATTAGTTACGGGGCTCTGTATAACTTGCATACCTCCACAGCGTCAGGAACAACACTGGTGGCCGGTACCTCCGTCGTAATAAACATCTGGGCAGTCCACCATGACCCGGCGCACTGGGGCCCCGACGTGGAGGAGTTCCGGCCCGAGCGCTTCCTCGAGGGTCCCCTGCGACACCCCGCGCAGTACGTCCCGTTCAGCTACTCCGTGAGAGGCTGCATAGGTTGGTGTTTGACCCTTTGAACGCTATACGTCATATACAAAACGTCACTCACACGCCAAAATCACTAGCGCAAGCGAGCTATATACTTGAGAGGGTTAAGGTTACATTGACAGCTATTACTTTATATTAGTATTTTATACAATCGTGACATAATAAAGAGCTTTTCAGCCGAGTATGTACCGTGTTTAGGGCCTAACTAAGGCACGAGATTGAAAAGCTTAATTATGACACTATTGTATACAATATTTTTTCTACGAGTACTCAAAAAAGACAAGCCACATATTATAAATCCTAAATGTCGTGTTCGGAAACCATTAGAATGACCGCCATTGCACCGCCATGGCCAACTCAATTGTGCAAACGGTCAGGGAGGAGGACAATCGCGGTCGGGGAGGAGGGCTAGATTTTCATTACGTTATCAAACTTATCAAATTCGATATTCCAAATTTGAAACTCAACTTAACAGTATCTGAGCATGTAAATGTTAATATTACGTTACTGCCACAGATAAAAAATTATCATAGTAAATTATTTACCTCCTCTTGCCGGACTTAACAGCACGAAGACGCCGCAAGCGCACTTAAAACTTTCTACCTTACTCCATTTACTCATCATCCTTGATTTACTCCAATATACGCTTCCAATATTCCCAGCGCGGAATGGATATAGCGGCACCACTCGCTGCACATTTTCGCCGAGTTGTCCGTTGCTCGTGTATTCGACTCGACTGCTCTAACGCGCACTATCTATCTTCGCACTGTGTCTGTCACGCGCGGTTTCGCGTTCAGTCCGCTAGTCCGTATTCACATCTCCTTACTGTGTTCACCATTGTACCGCGAAGACGAAAAAAGTGCGGATATGTGAACGCAGACTAGCGGACCGATCGCGAAAACGCGTGTCAGAGATAGCGTGATGGTACAGTCAGCTGCAGAGAATAAGACCCCATGTATACAAACTGTGTATGCAGCGTGGGCCTTTTCCTCTGCAGCTGACTGTACATATGAGGGTTAGAGCAGTCGGATTCGCTATTGTTTCGCGCACCATTATTCCGCAGCACCATTATTTATTATTCTGCAGCGCGTCTGGCATGTTCACCAACGCCGATGTAGACTGGTTCTATGCAGTAATGCGAGAAAAAGTAGTGTCGATCAGAACCAGAATCCAGGGTGGTCCCAAATCCCAACAGCATCATACGTACGTTAGCGGACAGACCGGACGTCTTTAGCGAAGACACTAGGTGTCGGCACTATTAACCCTCATTCTGGGGATGTTTATTATGTAAACTAGAAATGTATATTTTTATTGACGTGATAACGTCTTTAAAATCGTTTTAGTCGGGTGACATGTTCAGAAACTTGTGTCACACCAAAACCTCACCAGCGCGATCGCAGGTATAACGAGAGAGAGACGGACCGATCTCCCGTCTCATCTCGAGCGCTGCCAGTCATTCCGTGAAACTTCTCACGCGGAATCCTCACGGGCGGTTAGACGTTATCACGTAAACATCTCGATCGTAAACCTACTTTACAAACAACCAATTTTTTTTTAATTATAATTGATTAACATAACTGTGGACCATTGCTTGTCTGAATAAATAAATTATTTATTTATTATTATTATTATTCCACGGACAACACGGTGAATTCGTGCAGTGGTGCCGCGGTATCGGTTTCACGGCGGAGATGTGCTAAAGCCTATAAACATAACAAAATACCCAAATATCTAAAACATACAAAGTTATTAATTCATACTATTAATAGAACAGCAGCACCGTCACGAGAGCTCTTTTTGACATCAGCTGTCAAAATCCACCAATAAACAAAAAGAAGATTGTTGGTGGATTATGACAGCTAGATCTCTTGCCACGGTGCTGCCATCTAGAGAAAAACTCGATCGCGGAACCCGTCATTGTTAATTAACGTTTAAGGTTCAGCATACGCGATGATGTCCGCTAAGACTGCGATGGCGAACCTGCTCCGGCGCTACCGGCTGCGGCCGGCGGCCGGCGCGCGCGCAGCTCCGCGGCGCCCCCTGCCGGTCAAGTTCGACATTATGATGAAGGCCGTGGACGGCTTCCAAGTTAGCATTGAAGAAAACAATAAAAAGCACTAGGCAGCGATCCATTTATCAACCGACTTCAAGATTTCGAAGGAGGAGGTTATCAATTCGTCGGGATCTTTGTTTTTGCTATTTTTTTTTATGTATGTTCACCGATTATTCGAAGACGGCTGGACCGATTTGGAAAATTATTTTTTTGTTTGAAAGAGTATACTTCACAGTTGGTCTCATTGTAACCAGGTTAGGATCTGATGATGGGATCCTGGAGAAATCGAGGGAACTCTTCAACTATTATAGGCACACCTAATAGTGATTTGAGATTTTTTTACAGCAGCTCGAGAATTTGCTTTTGGAAAGGTGGAGGCTAAGTGAAGTCTGTTATTTTTTGTTCAAAATTATTTTTATTGTATATTTCGATTTTGATTGTTTTAATTCGAACCGACGTCTTCAGCGTATATTTCTTGAGTATATGACATCTATTTCAGTTTCGTACAAGTAACTCCCAAAATGTTTGAACACATTTTTTGCTGACTGTGTCTAGTAGATAACATTGTCATGTAGATTACGGAAGTATACCAAATTCTTCTTCTTCTTCAACCCCTTTTCACCCACTGTTGAGTATAGGTATGAGGATCATAAGCACGCCATTTTCCACGGTTTTAGGCTTGTTGCATCCAGTTCTTTCCAACCACTCTTGCAATGTCGTCGGCCCACCTTGCGAACTGCCCTCCGGAATTACGAGTTCCTAGCCAAGGTCTCCACTCCGATATTAGTCGGCTCCATCTGGTATCTGTTGTACGGCTCACATGCCCAGCCCACCTACACTTTCTCTTGGTATAACCTGGGCTATATCAGAAAGTTTAGTGCGCCTACGGATCTCCGTTTTTCTGACTCTGTCCTGCAGTTTGATTCCCAGCATTACACGTTTTCCGTTGTGCCACTTGGAGTTTATTAATAAGGTTTTTTGTGAGGGTCCAGGTCTCTGCCCCATAAACCATAACTGGCAAGACACACATCTCGAACGCGCGTTTTTTAAGGAAGAGAGGCATCTTACTTTAAAAAATGTATGACAGCTTACTAAACGCAGCCCAGCCTAGTCTTATACGGCGCTCTACGTCCCGATCACATCTCTTCTCCAAGCTACAGAGCTGGCCTAGGTAAATGTATCGATCTACCTGTTCGATCTTCTCATCTCCAATCTTCATTTGGTAACCGTCGGTATTCCCGCACATGAATTTGGTCTTTTTTAGGTTCATGCGAAGGCCTACTTTCAGAGACGCATCATTCAGCTCTTGTACCATAATCTGTAGGTCTTCTACGTTCTCCGCAAAAATGATGACATCGTCTGCAAATCTGAGATGGTTTAGCTTTCTACCGTAGATATTGAGGCCCCTATCTGTCCAATCGAGGAGCTTAAAAACATCTTACAGGCATGCGGTGAAGAGCTTTGGTGAGATAGTGTCGCCTTGTCGCACCCCTCTTCTTATTGAGACTGGTGAAGATACGTCGTGCAACTTTATCTGCAAAGTAGCTGCGCTGTAGATCTCTTCAATTACCTCAACATATCTTGTGTCTACAAGGCTTCGTTTTAGCGAGTGTAGTACCGCCCCAAAATGCACTAAACCAAATACCAAACCATACCAAATTGCACCTCAATCAGAAACCGGGAAGTGGTTGAAATTTAACTTAACAGTAAACAAATGTAGGCCAAGAAAATTAGATTTTTTCGAAGAATTAATTCCCAGCAGGCTGGAAATCGCTTTAACACCTTCATGTGGTCCTAAATGCATGTCATCCGAGTTTGCCCAATCCCAAGAGGTGTGCATAACTTTTTAGCGAATTTTTTGCTCTTTGTCAGGTTTATGCTTGTAGCTCGAAAACAGTACATCCGACGGAAAATTTTATGTAAATCAATATTAAAGAGGGTTAAATTCTGCGTCGAGTGAGTAACTTAACTTCTAATTCGGTTCAGCGGTATAGCCGAAATCAAAAGTTATAAACCGGGAAAATGTCTCATTTAATTGAAAAACTCGTATTTTGACTTCCATACCACACATCTTTGAATCAGATGATTCCTGTTGAAAAACCTATAGAATAAAAGTTGTAGAGAATACAATTTCACGTTATATCGACACCTCAATTTTCAAGTAGAGTCATTTTGAAAGACTAAATTTGACATGAATTCAAAATCAGTTTTTTCTAAATCCTTATTGTTGCATATTTTCCATAAAATATGAGGTATGAGGCCTACATTTAATGCATCGTTACAACTAAAAACATTGAATTGCAAATTTCTAAAACGTACCCAATCATAAAATTATTTATACACCGTGTTTTATTTTATTTTCGGTCATTTCAAGGGTATATTCCTGAGCTTAACTTAAGTATATTTCTTAAAAACGCTAGTGTCCTAATTTCGCTAAAAAGTTATGCACACCTCTTGGGATTGGGCAAACTCGGATTACATGTATTTAGGATCACATGAAGGTATTAAAGCGATTTCCAGCCTGCTGGGAATTAATTCTTCAAAACACTTTTTATAGATCTTATTTGCTTGGCCTAATCCTCGTTATTATTTATGTGTAGCTGTAGGTGTTGTAATTTGTTATTGTTTACTGGATTTTCACTGTTTCTTTTGCCTTGCACCTACTCATACGATTATTTTCGACTAGATTTCCGCTACCCCAAGGTTGTCTGGAAGAGATCGCTCTCTAGCGATAAGACCGCCTGTTGACTGCCTCTACTTTTAATCTGTGTACTGTACTGTTCTATTTTATTGAGGTGTGCAATAAAGAGTATTTGTATCGTGTTGTATTGTACTCGTTTACGAAGCCAAGGTAAATAAAAGTCGTATTTATTTTTGATTCACTCATGAAGCAGTCTGAAACCTCCTACCATGCAAAGTAGTTTACTAAGTCATATAAAGTGCTGTCAAAATCACTCAATTAGAAATACTACACATATGGAAAGTTACTTACTCGTACGTATTCCAAATAAATGATTAAAAACCTACCAAGTGCGTGTCGGACAACTCATAATGGAGGGTTCCGTATCTTCAATGGAATAAGAACCAAACTAATACTAAAAGGTCGTATCTGATGCCTATGGAAGGAGATAACTCAAAAATGGCTAACAATTTTTCTGACTTTCGAAGCGATTATTTCAGAAAATATTCACTTAATCACAAAGTGTTCAAAGAAACTTCAATGTTATTTTTAAAGACCTACCGATTAATGTGCCACACATGTTGATATTTGGTTAAAAAGTTACATGTATGGAGCGCCCCCCTAAAAATATTTTTTCTCCAATTTAACTACATAACTAAGTAGCGGCATACAAAATACACCTTATATGAAAATTTTATTTAGATACGTCTTATAGTTTCTGAGTAAAATGGCTGTGACTTACGGACGGACGGACGGACGGACAGACGGACATGACGAAACTATAAGGGTTCCGTTTTTGCCATTTTGGCTATGGAACCCTAATAAGTACTCGCACTTTAAATTGTTACTGTGACACCTCTAGAATGACTTGACGTTGCGCATTGTAACGATGCTAGGGATGGGATCATCGCACGCGCACCTATAAGGAGTATCAAATCATTGTCAAATGAAATTGGTCTCGCCGGAAGATCAGCGCTGCCTTTGGAGTCAGCATTATGCTGAGGCGGGCCCATTTCGTGGTAAACTCTGCTTTATGTTTAATATTTCTTATGTCATTTCTACTTTTGGATGCTGTATAAGTTTACTACGAATATAATTTGTGATTATGATCATGATTATTAAAATAAAAACCTACTGATTTTCAGTCATTATTTTGTTAAAAACGGGACTTAATCGTGTATAGTCTTTCTGCGACGACTAGCGTCACGGCACGCTCGAAACATCAGGAAAATGTTAAAAGGGTACGCAATTAAGTCCCGTTTTTAAACCCTCTACCCCATGGGTCATCACGGGCCAGTCGAAGGGACGCAGCTATACGTTAGAAGGAGATCGCAATATCGTTTGCTCCGTCTAACGCATAGCTGCGTCCCTTAGACTGGTCCATGATGGAGCCTTAACAAAATAATCCCTTAAGCCTTCCAACCGTGTATCCAGAATTAGAAGGAGGCAAACGCAAACGTTTGCGGCGTGAACTTATTGAGATTACTGTGTAATAAGGTTAAAATCTTTAGAATGGGCTAAAATTGCTCTGCCTTCTCAATTACATTTTTATACATCTGTCCGGAAAGAGAAGTCTTGTAGAATGTATGAGTTCCTATATGAACCACGAGACTCTCTCCGGACAAACTTTACAAAAAATATGCTTAAAATCAAATTGTTATCCTCTTGTAGTATTCTTACTAATTCTGGATGTCAGTGTAAAGTGAAGGACTGTACGGACGTGTAGGTAATGCTTTTTAAGTAAAAATAAAATGCGTATTAAATTACAAAATACAAGATATAATTACAACAAGAACCCTTAAAGGAAGAAGAAGAGTTATTATTATAGTACAAGATATAATTTAATTCTCTGTCATACATCATCATTATCATCATATCAGCCGAAAGACGTCCACTGCTGGACATAGGCCTCCCCCAAAGAGTGCCACAATGGCCGGTCCTGCGCCACCCGCATCCAGCGGACTCCCGCGACCTTCACCAGGTCATCAGTCCACCTTGCGGGGGGTCGACCCACGCTGCGTCTTCCGGTTCGTGGTCGCCACTCGAGAACCTTTCCGCCCCAACGGCCATCGGTTCTACGAGCAATGTGCCCCGCCCACTGCCACTTTAGTTTAGCGATTCGGAGGGCTATATCGGTTACTTTGGTTCTGCTGCGGATGGCCTCATTTCTGATGCGATCACGCAGAGAGACTCCAACCATAGCCCTCTCCATTGCCCTTTGAGTGACTTTGAGCTTTCTTATGAGGCCCATTGTAAGCGACCACGTTTCAGCCTACCATACCTATTTAAGCCAGTTAAATTAAACAAACAAAATAGCTAAAATCACAAAGCGTGCAGTTCTGGATTTTTGATATGTAGTTGGGACTAGTAAAGGCTATTTACATCTTTGTTTGCTACAACTAGTTACTTTTGCTGGCTGAGCAATACATTAACAACTACTTTTTTTCCATTTTATTTTACAAATTATAAGTTTTATTAATAAGGCTGCCTTGGCGATTTTAAACTCCCTGTAATTTGCCAAAATTTGAGTCTATATTCTAAACCTTCTACTTTAAAGATTTTACAAGATACGGCTACTTAGATCTTTGAAAAATTAGAAAAATATTACAATCAACTTGCGCGCGAACTCTCAAAAAACTGCAGATACATTGACGAGAGACCACAGAAAAATTAAATTTTAATGCCAGAGACTCAAATGGCCCTATTTTATAAAAAAGCCTTCCATCTTTTCACTAACAAACGTGACTCAAGAAACACAATGCGATTCCAAAACTCGAAGTGAATGACGGCATATAAGATGCGACTCTCTTAATACGTGAATTATATTGAACTAGATAAATAGGTGAAGATATGGAAATAGTACACACAAATCGAATAAAAGTGGGTTCGTTCTTTTCAAAATGCAGTACCAGTTTATTTGATTTAGTGAATGTCGGTAGATAATTTACAACAATTCTGATTAGAAATATTCAATTTAGCTTAAATACCTGCAACTGTTTCGAGAAACTAATGTAACCCCTAATAAACTATAAAGTATTTTATTTTATCAATGAATGAAGTGGCCTTATCTCAGAAGCTATAAAAAATAGAGATTTGAATGTGGACTTAAATGATGGATAATTAAATGTTCTTTAAAACTCCCATAAAACCATTATCAATAAATGAACAATTTTTGTGTTTATACAGGAAATATCACAAATTTGACTGCTTTTCACGAATTTGTCGGCTAGCTCAAGACACTTGTTGTAGCAAATATCATAAAATACTGCCCTAACTGTCCCTAACAACATACTAAAAAATCTCTACTACATCACGCGTTGTAAATTTAATATCTGATTTCATTGATCTAATTGAAAGTAATATAAGACCATCCCGTTCGGTTCTGGTATTATTATTACCTTTCCCGGTCTACACCTAATCCAATGTCTAAGAGTTAAAATAACAAGGTTTCTAGTCAATTACCCAACACTAAATTTTATATAAACACAAATGTACGTTTTACAAATAACAATTAGTAACAATTGGTTGCAAGTTTGCCAATTAGATTAGTTTTGTCTGGTTTTCTCTTAGAGCCCCTTAACGTGTCCACCAGCGCCACTGGTATCTAAATAAATTGTTAATATTAAAATTTAATGATAGTTAAGATAATAATTTTAAACAAAAAAGAACCGACTTCTTACCTAACATTTACAACTGAAAGTGGTATTGATAATGAAATATGAAATGTTGAATTGCAAAATAAGTTAACTACAAAATAAAATGTTATCCCAAACTCGCTAATCTTTCATTCATTGCTTTAACTTTGGATAATAAAAACGCTATTTCAATCAATATATTAAGTTTTTTCTTCAAAGAACTTTTGATTTTGTTTTTTAGCGTCAAATTTTTTTTAATAGCATTTTGCGCTTTTTTTAATTCTTGTTCTTTTATTTGTAAGAAATATATCGTATTGGCCTCATGTACCTTTTTTTGCAAGGAACTTGTAATTTTATTTTTTAATATCAAACTATCTTTAAATGTATCTTCTGTAAGTGTACAAGCTTCACATGCAGCCGTCTCAGTGGAGACCGTCGGCTCTGTTGCTGCGTGTGTCTCCGCGTCGCACGCGCACGCCGTTCTGGGCTTCGTGCGTACGTGTATCGACGCAGGCTCCGACCACACCCTGTCGTCGGTAGCGTCTATATGTCTAGTGCTAACCCGCACCTCGTACTCTGTGTCCGGGTACAGGAGGGGTAACGTGCATTTACACCATCTACCATCACAGCGCACCGACGACGTGTCCGACTGTCGCCATCCATCTCCAGCCAGTCGAAACTCCAATCTATATACACAAGCAACCCAGTAACTGTAGTGCCAGTTCCAATAATTAGCGGTTGGTATCCGTACTCTCGCTCTCTCCAATTCCAGAACAGCCTCGTGTGAAGTTGTTTGTAATATACATAAGAACCCCATGTTTGATTTTATAAGAGAGTTAATATTAATTACATATGTTTCATTATAACAAAACGTTTCTCGGCAAGTAGTGAGTAATAATGAAATATTTTGGTTCAAAGTAAAATTGAATTTTAAATTCCTCTTACACGTAACATTCAGCTCACCTAGCACACTGTCACAGAGCAGTGTAGCGCCTTTATCGTCATCGTCGAGATCTAACAAAGTGTATGTAAAGCTGTCGGTCGGATACCGCCACACACACTCCAGTATTTGCCAGTCATGTATGACGCAGCCAAAATGTTTAGGAGCCGGGTAATAGTCCACTGTAACCAACACCGGCACGAACAAGTCTTGTATTGTACTCTTGCACCAATACAGCAGACCTCCCACGCGATCCGCGCGTACCCCGTATTTAACAGTAGTACTATTGACTACTTGCGTTTGTAATTGCTCATCTTTCATATCTTTAATACGAAGAGATGCTGCATAATGACCGCTGCAGAACAAGTCGTAGTCCTCACCAAGCGGCACGAAGTATTCGTTGTATCCCAGTTCATTTAGTCTATGTTGAGCCTTAGCCGACTTGACTGATGTTCCGGGTTGGATTACAACAGCCAAAGAGTCTTCACATCCAGACACACTGTCCGCGCAGGTGTATTTATAGATATTCATATCGGGCTTCTTCACATGCACTGTAGTTTGTAGTTTTGTTAACTACAAACATGATTGTAGTTTTGTTAACTGCAATAGCTGCCATTACCATAGTTTGCTGATTGCCGTTTTCTTTAATTTCTAATTCATGAACGTGGTCACTGGAACAGTAAACAATCAAATCTTCCCCGTATGACTTCCGGTAGCCTTCGAACAGCTTGAAATATTCTGCATTTGTAGTTATCTTAGTAGTTGTCTCTCGGGACCCCGTGCAATCTGGGGCGCGGGCCCCGCCAGCAGCCCCGACACGCGCCGCTCCGCACACCAGCAGCAGCACCAGCATCCTTACAATACCAGCACCAGGCTTCATCGCGTAAACACGACTGAAATGCTGAGAGATGCAAAGCACACTGCCCAATGAGTCCAATTTAAAGTAAACCGGACTTTTATCAACAGAACATTTTGATTAATACTTGAATTTCCTCCCAGATTTCCTTATAATTAGTCCAATTATACGATATAAAGCGGACCTTGTCTCGCACATTTAAAGTTAACAAGTGGAAATAGTGTTAGTATAGTATAGCTTATTGCAAAATATAAATTATCCTCATTTAGAAATACCGGTCAAGTTTGAGTCGGAAGTTTGTCCCGTACAACTAAAGACCGTATCGTTTATTATGGAAACAAATAAAATGGTATAATTTGTGTCAACAAACTACATTACAGAAAAAAAACTAATAAACACACTCGATTCTTGTATCTAAAATCATAATAAAAAGAGCTACTTATTCTTATTGATTGGTTCCCTTTGCCAGTTTTCTGACTTTACTTTTGACGTTCTTCATTAACCTTTGGACAGCAAGAGTATCGAAAGTTTTATGGGTACGGATCCATTCTTTTTTGAATTACTCGATGTTATCTATTGGTTTATTTTGTTTTCTTGGCTTTGCCTTCATCAGAGCCCAAAATCTCTCAATGGGTCAAATTTCAGGGCAATTCGGCGAATTTAACGTTTTCGCAACTAATTCAAAATCATTCTTTTGATACCAGTCTTGACGAGCGTAGTGACATGCAGCTAAATCGGCCCAGAATAATGATCAATCTCTGTGCTTTCGAACGAGTGGCATTACTCGCTTTTGAAGGTATTCTTTCTTCGAAATCTCGTAATTTAGGTTACCCTTTACGAAGAACGAAGACGTTTTTATCCCACACTGACAAATAGCTTGCCAAACCATAACTTTTTGTCCTTATTTTTCACAGAAAATGGATTTATCATTTTTTGGGACTTTTCGGCACGGATAAAACTGCGGTCCAGGCAGGGTTTTGTAGTCAAGTTTTACATAGGTTTCGTCATCCATGATAATACATTGAAAATTTTTACTTAAAATTTGGTCGTCAATTCCGAGCTCGAGATTTGACCAAAGATTCCTGAGTTTTGCTGCGTTTTGGCTGTTTTTGCTTTTTACATGTTACAAGCGAATTACGCTCCTTAGCTCGCTGAACCATTGCTATAGAGGTATAGCATTTTTTTGCACAATCCCGACTAGAAATCTCTTTATTTTGGCAAACTGTTCACATATCTTCTTGTCCAAATCAGGACGTAAAGGGCCACATTTTCTGCCGCGACCAGGCAAATCTTTTAAACTATGATGCATGCCGAACCGTTTAATAGTAGTGTAAACGGCTTTCAATTAACTCACTCCTTCTTCTACGGCAATTTTTCTCATGCTTATCTTCGAACCTTTGCAGTATTTGGTCACAATTGAAAGTCGTTGGTTTTTCGATAGACCTTTCATCATGGAAATTATATAGATTTATATTATTTTTTATTTCAAGATCAGATAAATGACTATATATCTTATAGATTGAGATATGACAAACGACACAAAAAATTGATGTTTTTTTCATAGAGTATTACAAACTTGTTTCCATAATAAACGATACGGTCCTTATAATCGTGGCGTAAAACTGCAATGTGGACGCTAAAGAAATTACAAACTGTGTTTTTTTATGTATCTGGACATTATACCGTATTATAAATATGTATCATACGTCATTATTTCCCTAGTAGCGTTGTCCCGACTACATTTGAAGACAATGAGATCGGGTCATCTTGTATTTCGGGTTTGTATTTATGTATACACAAGCAGCTCGAGCTGATGCGTGTATATTACATCACTGATGTTCCTTTTGTACTTTATAAAGTTCTAAAATAAGTGTCGAGTTTTGAAACAGTTCACTGATTGAGCAACAACAGTTTCTGGTAGAGAGTTCCACATATTCACCACACGAGTCGGCAAGAAGTGGTTCCTAGGGTTGTCAACACACGTTTGCCACTTAACTGTGCACCCCTAATTTAAATTATTGGACAATGGGTTGTCACTTCCATTACAATTTACTGAAGGTGTTGAAAAGCAGATGGATGAATGCAATGGGCACAAAATGTCGTGAAATTAGAAAACATTGTGCTTGAGTTTGTTTGCCGGCGTGAATCCGGGATCTGAATTAAGCGTTCATAGAATTAGCGCAGGCGTGTGGATCTACCAGTTACCTCTGGCGGTTGGCAACATAGTCGCGGCTGCAGGCGAGCCCGCGGGGACAGCTAGTATGTGCTCGTACAGTTAATCTCTGGTAGGTACATACATTTTCCTGAAGTGACCACTAATGAAGTATAGGTACTCATGGTGTTAATTAACAAATATTTTTCCTATTAAAATTATTAGTAGTTTTGGCTTTGTTTTCGAAAAAAAACCATCAGCAGCAGGAAAATAACAGCAGGGACGAGTAAAAAATATGAACTGAATACACGGTTTTCGTGTGCGACCTGCGTATCGCAGATGTAATGCAGGCATTATATCCTACACATATCAAATCAACCATTCTAAGCGAGTCATTCTCATACAGCTGATGCTGTAGTCAAAATAGAAACAAATGAAATATATTGCAATAAATACATATAATAAAATTAAGTCAGTAGCAGTATGTAACGGATCGTACCCTATTTGAATGAAACAATTATCAAACGTTCTTACGATTTGCTGCGAGCAGTTTCGGAGGTGCTGTGATTGATTGGTAAAAGTTATTTTTAACAATTAATAACAAAGATCTAATTTATTGCTGATCTTAAGAAACGGAACCCTTTAAACATTATGTTGTACATCCTCTGGCGGTTGACAACATAGTCGCGCCTGCAGGCGAGCACGCGGGGACAGCTAGTATGTGCCCGGACAGTATCTCTGGTGGTTAACATTTCGCAAATAATCACATAACAAAAAACTTCACAAACTATTCATTTCACAAACCTGTCATTCATAAATATGTTCATCTATACATATAATAAAGCTGAAGAGGGTCGAAAGTCTGTACATGGAAGATAATCGAAAAGAAGTTGGCTGGGGATACTTAGAATCGATAACAGAACACGTTCCAACAATTTTTAGAATTTTTGTCTGTTTATCTGTTTGTCTGTTTATTTGACCGCGCATCACGTGAAAACGGCTGAACGGATTTCGATAAAATTTCGTATAGAGATAGTTTGAGTCCCGGGAAAGGATAATATATAGTTTTAATCCCGAAAATCAACCCTGGTGGGGGTGAAAACGGGGTTGAAAATTTGTATGGAGAATTTTTAACCGCTGAAACGATTTAGATAGAAATGAGTATGGAGATAATTTGAGTCTCGAGAAATGTCATAGGATAGTTTTCAAACCCTTGTGGGGGGAAAAGGGAGTTGAAAGTTGGTATGAGGATTTTTTTACCGCTGAACAGATTTAGATGAAAATTGGTATAGAGATAGTATGGGTCTCGAGAAAGGACAAAGGATAGTTTCATCTTGAAAAAAGCCCCCCCCCCCCCCACCTTACTTTAGAACCGTAGGTCCAAAAAATTTGAAAAAATAATGGAGCGAAGCCTGAAAGGTACTTTCAATAAAAACTATCTATACATCTATCACGTGAAAACGGCTGAACGGATTTTGATGAAATTTTGTGTAGAGATAGTTTGAGTCCCGGGAAAGGACAAAGAATAGTTTTCATCCCGAAAATCAACCCTGGAGGGGGTGAAAAGGGGGTTGAAAGTTGTATGGAGATTTTTTAATAGAAATTAGTATGCAGATAATTTGAGTCCCGAGAAACGACAGAATAGTTTTCATCCCGAAAATAAACCCTTTCACCCCGAAAAGGGGGTTGGAAGTTGGTATGACGATTTTTTAACCGCTGAACTGATAAAAAATGAAATTTGGTATAGTATGGGTCTCAAGAAAGGACAAATGATAGTTTTCACTCCGAAACTCAACCCTAAAGGGGTGAAAAGATAGTTGGAAATTTGTATAGGGAATTATTAACCGCAAATCGATTTAGATAAAATTTGGTATGGAGATAATTAATTAAAAAAGGAAATAAAATAGTTTTATCTCGGAAATTATCCTTTAAACGGATACAAAAGGGGTGAAAGTTTACATGGGGAAGAAACAACCAATAACCGCTGTCCGTATTTAGATGAAATTTGGTATTTAAATAATTTGTAATTTTTTGGTCAAGGTGTTCATATTTATAACATGTTACCCGTCGATGCTTTAAATTTACATTTACCCGCTCTTAAGAAATATTTGAAAATGTCATGAATGTCAAAGGGTTATTGCAGGTTCGAGTATTATATATGACGGACAAAGATGCATGGCCCAAACCAAAAAACTACTACAACATTTATAGGACACCGTTTAGGTAGGAAAACATATCAAACGTTTTGTGAAGCAGTCAGATTAGGATTTATTTTTCTTTATAATTATACAATATGTACATTATCTGTCTCTCAAGCTGTTTTGATGTCTTCTTGAAGAACTACGCATTATTTAGTATCTTTAAGATCTAATAATGTATTACTGTTTTGAAAAAAATAAGTCCCGTCGAGTATCTTTTCGGTCATAATACTTCTTGGGCCAGAGGTGTAGAGTTAGAACCGGTGGTAGTTTTGGAACGAAGTTCCTTATTGGACGGTTCGCGGATGGGGGGCTAGGTGAAAAAAAGTCACGTGACCGCCACGAAAAAGCGTCACGTCACGAAAACGCGACACCCATACGATTGAGAAACATGTAAACTGGAATGAAATAAAAAATTATTAAATAGAATAAAGTGAAGTGTAGTGAAAGTGAGAAGTGACAAAGTGATAAAAGTGAAAAAAGTCGAGAACCTAAAAGTAAAAAATGTCAAAAATTTCAAATTTCAAAAATTTCAAAAATTTCAAAAATTTCAAAAAATTTAAATATTCCAAAAATTCCAAAAACTTTTCAAAAAAATACAAAAAAAATTAAAACCACAAAATTAACGAAAAGGTCAAAAATGTAATAAAATTAAATAACATAACTTCGTTCCAACAGTGTTCCACGACACTCACGTATTTTATTTTTCTCTGACGTTCATTAGTGCATTGTAATGTGCTTACCTTGAAGTATGTAATTACCACAATTATTGCAACCAGTAACGTAACATCACTGCAGAGCTCGGATTTTTCACGGCAAAACAAAACACTAGCGTAATTTAGCCAGTGCTTGAAATATTATTTTATCGACACCTATCGAGTCTTACTAGAGTATATATTATGACAGGTATTGCCTCAGTACATTTTTTCTTTTTTTATTCGATGGTACACCTATCAGTGTGAATGTCAAAATTTAAAAACTAACAAACCTGCGAAAATTCCGAAAAACAGGAGACTTACTAGAGCTCAAAATCAATATTTTTGACCAGTCTAAGGTTAGTTATAAGGGGTTAGAAGGTTGTGCATTAATTACCGGACATCCTGTATAAGTAATAAAATAACTTTTCATTTTAGCTTTGCCATAGTCGAGCAACAAAGAGGTCGGTCTGCATGTACAACTTAGAACGAAGTAACTATACCACCTCATTTAAAATGATAGAAACGACTGCAAATTTCATCTCACATGACATATGACATTCACACTTTAACTGTCATTTCATTACGTATAAAACGTAAATTGCATCTAGGTATTATTTATTTCGCAACGCATTGAATCCGACGTGTTGGATATACGTATAATAACTTAATATTGCAAGGTATCAATTAATACAAAAATGAGTAATGTACAAGATCGGATCAAAACGTGGATTGAAAATCACCCTGAGTTAGTCTATAATGAAGTGACCTCCACTATATACTGCTCTATGTGCGATATGCATCTAAAACTGAAGAAATGCAATATTGAGAATCATGTGAAAAGCAACCGCCACAATTACCGTTCGGGGCAACCAAATAGGAAACATCAATTTTATTTCGATTTAATTATTTTTCTTATTTCATGCAACATACCATGGGCAACAGTCAACAACAATAATTTTCGTCATTTTTTTAACAAGTATTTATGTTGCGACTGCTCTATGACTTCTTTACCGGACGAATCGACCCTGCGAAAAATTTATTTAAATCTCGTGTACAAAAAACTAAACAGGGTATAAGAGAGGTAAACAAAACCAATTATTTGTGGATATCTATAGACGAAACACCAGATTTCATGGGAAAATGTGTGACAAACGTGGTGATTCGGTCTTTGCAAAAAAATTGTTCTAAGCAATTTTATCTTTTGGGGTCGAAGGTTTTAGAGAAGGTAAATGGGGAAACAATAGCAAACCTAATAATAAACCAATTAAAATTTTTGTTTCAAAATTCTTTCAATGATAACGTAAACAATTTGCTTTTACTTTGCACAGATAGTGCCGCATATATGCTTAAAGCCGGTCGTATTTTAAAAGCAACGTTTCCTCGTATGAAACACATTACGTGTTTAGCTCATGGTCTGCACCGGGTTGCCGAAGAAGTGCGAGATAATTTCAAAGGTGTGGATGGGTTGATATCGAATGTCAAAAAGATATTCCTAAAATTTCCAGAGCGTGTACGCCTTTTTAAGGCAAAATATCCGTCCATTCCCCTACCTCCCGAGCCAATTGTCACCAGATGGGGAACTTGGATATCTGCTGCGGTATATTACGCTCAATACTATGAGCAAATACGTGATGTCGTCTCCATACTTGCTAATGACTCGGCAGCTATAAGAGCTGCAAAAAAATGTTTTCAAACACGCAAACTACGACCGGAGTTAAATTTCATTCGCGACAACTACGAAGTAATAGCCTCTTCAATAGAACAATTGCAATGTTCGACTTTATCCATTGCGGAATCCTTCCTCATTCTGGATACTGTTCGTTGCTACGTAAACTGGAGTAAACTTTTACCAGTGATACGTAAATTTGAAGCCGTGCTCGAACGAAATCCTGATTACGAAATTTTAAGAGACATATCTGAAAATATTACCCGAACTGATAATGAATTCTATAAATTTGCTCCCTTGACGTCAACTGAAGTTGAACGTACATTTAGTGTACATAAATGGATTTATAGTGATAAACGCAACTGTTTACTCCCAGAGAATGTTGAGAAGATAATGATCATCTACTCCTATCACTATTACCCAAATAAAATGTCTTGTGCTGCTGTGTGTACTGACGTAGATTTTGAAGAAGAAATTGCGTCTGTTTCTAATATATAGTAACTTTATACAAATGTTTTTATTAGTTTTATTACATATTAATTTTATTTGGTGACTTTTATTTCTTCTAGTTCTGAATTATCGATATCGATAAAATAATATTTCAAGCACTGGCTAAATTACGCTAGTGTTTTGTTTTGCCGTGAAAAATCCGAGCTCTGAACATCAGTATTATCTGTGACAGTGTGGTAAAAACGTATGAAAATTCATTACCTACGGTAACGTAATCAAAATCCGCCCCTCCCCCCCCCCCCCGCCACGACCGCCGGCACGCATGGTTTCAGTGGATTTTTAATATGTGTGTAGGTAAAGCAGTGTATGCTTCTGTACATAATTAGGCCTTATTACGTAACAGTTACATAAACTACTATTTATCTCTTTTTAGGGTTCCGTAGTCAACTAGGAACCCTTATAGTTTCGCCATGTCCGTCCGTCTGTCCACGGTCTAGCTCAGTTACTGTTCGCACTAGAAAGCTGAAATGTGGTGAGACCTGATAAGAACTTTCAATAAAAACTATATTGAATAAAATCGGTTCAGCCGTTTTTGAATTATCAGTCAAAATCGCATAGTAAAAGGATGTGCCGGATAGTAAACTGACGTAAGCGCCGCCAAATATCCCTTAATAAACGACCGTTTGAACGGATGTTTCGTAACAGGGCGGCATTTACGAAACTACACGGAGCATCGCCTGACATGCTCTTGGCCGGTTTTTTTTGCATTGTTATTCCGGAAATCACCCCTTAAGGATTACTAATTCCTCAAATAGAAAAAAAACATTTCTGCATTTGTGACACACACCCCCCCCCCCCCCCCTCCCATTTCAACCGCGCCTGTTCTTACCTTTCATGCTTAGACAGATTTAACGGGAGGATCGATTTGGATGATATTTGCCGTGGACGTGAACGTATAAATACAAAAGTGGTCCTGTATCGTCCGATATACACCTACTATTGTATGTCGTTTAAATCATGCCAATAAAAATTAATAGGATAAATCCATCTGTCAACTTTACTTCAAGTTCCGCCTCCAGGGTAGCGGGAGAGAAATTAGGGGTGAATTAGCCGCTTACTGACACAGACCGAATTCCACGCGGGCGGAGCCGCGGGCACAGCTAGTTTTAATAATAATGTTCTAGCACTGGGTAGCGGTTACCCTCTGCGCTTGGACTCGCCACGGCCGCCGAGTCGCCTGGCTGCGACGGGCTCGCCCGCGCCCGCGCCGCGCGCCACGCTGCTGGCGCGCGTCTCCGGTGAGACCACTCCGCGTCGCCAGCCCGAACCTGCCCTTAGCCTGGACGTCCGGGAGTCATCGCTGGGTCCTTCACAGTCGTGACCTGGATTGGATGTCGCACTGGGTTTATCCCTGCCGTGCCCAGTGGAACCAACTCCACCGTTATCGTGCCCAGGCTAGGTGGGTCCACCGCCGCCATGCACTGTCGAGCTGGTTCCACAGCCGCTGTGCACTGTCGAGCCGGGCCCATCGCCGCCATGCACTGTCGAGCCGGGCCCATCGCCGTCGTGCCCAGTGGCACTGGATCTATCGCGCGCAGTCCAACACACTCCATCGCTATCGTGCCCTATCGAGCTGGTTCCGCCGCCGCCGTGCCCGGTGGAGGCGTCACTTTCGCGCGCGCGCCCCGCCCCGCTGGTCCTCGCGACCGCGCCCGCGCCTGCGCCCGCACCCGCACTCGCGCCCGCACCCGCACCTGCGCCCGCACCCGCGCCCGCACCTGCGCCCGCGCCCGCGCCTGCGCCCGCACCTGCGCCCGCACCTGCGCCCGCGCCCGCGCCTGCGCCCGCACCTGCGCCCGCACCTGCACCCGCGCCCACGCCTGCGCCCGCACCCGCGCCCGCACCTGCGCCTGCGCCTGCACCTGCGCCCGCGCCCGCACCCGGCCGCACCGTCCTGTATACAGACGAGGTGGGCGCCGGGCTCGGCGCGCTGCTGGCGGAGCGCTTGTCGCGAGGCGTCCTTAACAACTGTCACCCGGGCGCCTCCTTCGATCGTCTGATAAAATGTATATCGGTCGGCGAGTATGACCGCGATTCCACGCTTGTAGTGTTTTTAGGAAATAGTATAGATTGCACTAAACGAGATATCTTGAGATTATCCGAGACCCTGTCAGATATTGGCCAGCGAGATTCTGTAAAAATAATTATCTGTGCCTTACCATACAGAATGTCGAGTCATATAAATAAGAGGGTATATTCTTACAACTCCGTATTTTATAATCTTTCTTTGTACAGTAGTACGATTTCGTATTTTGATACAAATAAATTTATAGAGGATTTTGTTATGCCCCGTGATAGGACTTACCTTCCGAGAAGATGTCTTATAGATTGTGCTAACCTGTTAGCATACAATATTGTAGACTCCGTCGTGATTAGCACGGCGGATGATAGTTTTATTAAGACGAATCCCGATTCATACTGCAGGGGCTCAGATTTAGAGAGGCAGCCGTCTGGTGATATCAATTTAAACTGACTGCTACGACAACGAGTGCACCAGCCGACTCCGTTCCTAAACATAACTGTGATGCTAGCATAAGTAGTAAAACTGATGTATTGTACTTAGTTCACCAAAATATTCAAGGGTTTACCAGTAAACAACTGGAAATTGATTGGTTTGTACAACACTCGAACATTTATATCCTCTGTATAACGGAGCACTGGCTTAAAGGTCATGAATTTATGTTTAATTTCCACAATCATAGTGTAGTAAGTTTTTTTTTTATAAAATCCTGCATTCGCGGCGGGTCATTAATAATGGTAAAACATGATATAAAAAGTAAGGAGCGGAAAGACATTGTTGAATTGTCTGTGGAACGCCATATTGAACTTTCTTGTGTCGAGTTAGAAGAATTTATAATTATATGCGTGTACAGGCCTCCATTGGCAAACTATAACACATTTGAGTCAGTGATAGATGAAGTTCTTACAAGTGTTTTTTGTAGTAATAAAAGTGTTATTATGTGTGGTGATTTTAATATCAACTTACTTGAAGATTCATCCATGTGTGTAAGGTTACTTAGTACTTTCAAATCCTACAATTTAGTAAATTTATTTTGTGAGCCTACACGAATCACAGCAACCAGTGCTACATGTATAGATAACATTTTCAGTAACAAGGATGCGACTAGTAAATCTATAATAAACAACTTAAGTTCTGACCACTGTGGACATAAAGCCTCTTTTAGCGGAAAAACTAAGGATATCCCACAAGTCACTATGTGCAGACCAATTTCCGAAAGGCGATTAGATTTATTCAGTCGGAATATCACGAAACAATTATGTTATCTTCCATTTACCCAGGAAAACCCTAACCGTATGAGTATTGAGTTGTTTAACTGTATTAAAAGGGAATTTGATGCCTGTTTCATTCCGAAGAAGGTGCAAGGCAAGGTCAAGACGAAATTTAGCGACTGGGCTACGCCAGATATTCATGAGAAAAGACGACGGCTCTATCTAAATATATAAAAGAAGAAACTGACTGACTGACTGACTGACTGACTGACTGACTGATTGACTGACTGACTGACTGACATATCAACGCACAGCCCAAACCGCTGGTTCTAGAGATTCCAAATTTGGTACGTAGGTTCCTTATAAGGTCTAGGGATGCACTAAGAAAGGATTTTTCAAAATTCACCCCCTAAGGGGGTAAAATGGGGGTCCAAATTTTGTATGGCGAATCAAGATTTGTTAGACTATTTTAATCAAAACTTCACAGGAGTATTTCTAACAATAAATGAGTAAACACGTGTTTCAGGTTTTTTGAAAATTCAACCCCCAAAAGGGGCAAATGTGGTCACAAAGTCTGAAAATCAACATGGGTATCGTATCCTATTTGAGTACTTATAGTACGCGGGCGAAGCCGCGGGAAAAGGCTAGTGATTTATATGACTTGAGAAGAATTAATAAAAGTCCGGAATTCGTAGATTATGTCAGGAACTTTTCTAAATCTTTTAAGATGATGTGTGCCGCTGCTAAAGCTGATTATCTGTCCAGAAAGATCCAAAATTCCAAGGATAAAGTAAAAACTGTTTGGCAAGTAATCAACGATGAAACTGGGAAACGTAAAATCAAAGATCCGCACTACAACCTACGTATTAATAATAATTTAGTGAGTTCGGACCTTGAAGTTGCGGATCATTTTGAGCAGTTCTTCTCTAATATACCGGTAGAAACAACAAAGTCTCTTCATTCATCGCCTGACGTCGCTGAGGCAATACTGAAAACAAATATAGCAAAGTGTACAGATAAGTTTAAATTTTCATATGTTACTCCGAACTTAGTTATTCAAACATTTAAATCCCTAAATTTAAAGAAAACTGAAGATCTTTGGGGCCTATCTGTTAAAGTTCTACATTCCATTGTTGAATCGATTGCACCACATTTAGCTGATATATTTAACAAATATATTGATACACGAATATTTCCAGACATAATGAAGCACAGCAAAGTCATCCCCTTGTTCAAATCAGGATCGAGAACAGAACCAAGCAATTTCAGACCAATTTCAATACTGCCGGCACTGAGCAAAGTTTTCGAGAAACTAATTCTAAATCAACTTGTGTCACATTTTAACCGAAACGAATTGTTCGCCAGAAATCAATTTGGTTTTACCAGAGTTCACTCGACTACTGACGCAGGTGCTGTTCTTCTTAAGCACATCTTTGCCGCTTGGGAAAAAAAACAAGATGCTGTTGGAATATTCTGTGACCTATCGAAGGCATTTGATTGCGTTGATCACGAAAATCTAAAGAGAAAACTAAGCCATTACGGGATCAAAGCTGGTGCCCTTAACCTCGTCTCATCATACCTATCGGATAAACCAAACCAGTGGTTATTAATGGAACACAATCTTCTGGGTCCCCTGTGGCACTCGGAGTGCCTCAAGGCTCAATACTTGCTCCCTTCCTGTTTTTGGTGTACATTAATGACCTACCTAAAATTGTGCAAGATAAACATGATATAGTGTTATTTGCTGATGACACATCTCTGATATTTAAAGTGGACAGAAAAGAAAACAGCTTCGATAGTATTAACAGTGCACTCTCCACAGTAGTAAATTGGTTTACGGCTAATAACCTACTTTTGAACGCCAAGAAAACGAAGTGCATCAAATTTACACTTCCCAACGTCAAGCAGATTAACAGCAGCAAGATTATAATAAAATTAATAAATGATGAAACAATGGAATTCGAAAATCAAACTGTTTTCTTAGGAGTCACTTTAGACTCGAAATTACAATGACATCCACATATAGCCACCCTAGCTGGGAAACTTAGCTCTGCAGCCTATGCCGTGAGGCGAATCAGCCATCTAACAAACAGTGAAACTGCCAGGCTGGTATACTTCAGTTACTTTCACAGTGTTATGTCGTATGGAATTCTGTTGTGGGGTAAAGCGGCTGATATTGGGACCATATTTGTGCTACAAAAACGAGCTGTACGTGGCATTTATAAAATGCGCGGTCGAGCATCCGTAAGAGGAAAATTTGAAGAGGCAAATATTCTTACCGTAGCATCTCAATATGTACTTGAAAACATTATGTATGTGCGGAAAAACACCATGAAATCAAGCTCAACAGTGATATCCATAACTATAACACTAGAAATAAAGATAAGATTGCTGAGCCTGGCCACCGCCTCGGTAAGGTTCGTACATCTTTTGCTGGGAACTGTACACGTTTTTATAACAAAGTCCCCGCTGATGTAGTGAATTTGCCACTAAATAAATTCAAGTCTTACGTTAAGCGCTATTTGTTGAGGAGAGAGTACTATACTTTAAAGGGATTCATTGAGGATAACGATGCCTTTAAGAGTCCGGTAATGCTTTGAAATCGAGCGAAGATACGAGTTTTACACAGTAACCGAACGCTTCTAGGTACCACCGGCGCGTGCACGTGCGCGGCCGCAATGAACAATGTTGATACTTTAGGCGCTCTTGCGTAATATCAGAAATTTTGTTAGGTAAAATAAAACTAAAGGTAAATCTAGTAACCATTTAATACACCATGTTATTTATTATAACGTATTATGCACTAAAGCTATACATACGTTGCTGTTTTTATTTGGTTTTCTTACGCTATGGATTTTTTTTTCTTTTTACTGCGCCCAACGCACGCTTTTTGTTGTAACCAACCATAATGAAACCTAGAATAGTAACACTATTATTTAGTAAAAAATATGAAGCGTCTTATCAATAAAAAGCCACAAAGATTAGTTTAAGTTTTAAACATATTTTGTATGCAGCGTGATTTGAGTGCTGTTAGTAGGATTCTGCAGAAACAATGCTGCAACGGACAAAGAAATGGAAATAAGTATGGTCCTGTTGTAGTTTTGCGTAAACACACAAACAAGGATTCGAGTAGCTCAATACTATAGTTGTAGATTATTTTAAAGGCAAGTTCATGGACTATGCCTTGAAATATTAGTGTTATATATGCGTTGTATTGCACGGCTGTGTACTTGCATATCAAGCAAAGTCTTCGATGATATCTGCATTCTAAAGGCTTCCAGCTAAAAACCACCTGTGACAAAAATATCATGGCAATAAGGTCGTGTAGGGTCATATGTATGTTTTAATATTGTAAGGCTGGATTGACACTAAACTTGTAAGTTTCGCTTTTGTAAGGGACGAAGCTATTTTCTACAATGAGAAAACAATATCTGTCTCTCATTCTGACCTACAACAGCGTCCCTTCGTAGGTAAACAAAACTTAGAAGTTTAAATCTGGCTTAAGAACAACATTAAAACACTCGTATACAATTAAACTAATTAAAAATTACCTAGTGAAACATCCAAATGAAACATGAGGATATGTTGTGTGTTAGACCAAGCTGTGGGGCATTTTATAGGGCTTTATAATATTAATACAGACTAGACATTCCAATGGGCTTAGGACCTTTCGTAACTTTTTGACTAACGCCGATTGACATTTACAGGTTAAAGTAAATTCAATGTTTATTTTGATGTCAATCAATCAGTTTTCTACCAGTTATCAAACACAATAGTCCAGTTTAAGACACTTGAAAAGTCACAAATGAATAATTACGATTTCCATACAGTTTCGCATAGTAAATGTTTGAAGAACGCATTTTTTTATTTGTGGCTTTTCTCAATAGAAATCCCTAAAAGGGCAATCCCTAAACTGCGTTGGCAAGTAAAAGACTTTTGAAAGCATTAATTTTTAATATTTTATAACTGGTATTTTTCCTCGCGGTGTTGTAGTGAAAAATGTTGAATTATGCTCGGCAGCAAAGTTCGCTCGTGGCTAAATTTTGGTATCTTTTGCTGACTCGGATCTCAATATAAGCACGCGAGGTTAAACAACAACTTTGCTCCTTTGTGTAATAAATAACTATTTTCACATCACCTATTCGTACACCGGCTTTTTCTTCCCTGCTAGGAGGGAACCAAGTGGCGCTTTTCTGTCATAGGACATTAGTTTTTTTTTTCAGCCAGTCCGTCATTACAAAAAAATCTTATTAAATTAATCGATTAATTACAACCAGGAAGCACACTAAGGACATATAAAGTTAAAATAAATATGTTTCTACTAAAATATTTTTTATTTTCCTCTAAGGTGGTGTTGAAAGCAGTATGTGTCACATAGAAGCAAAACTATTTTCACCTTGGGCTTTAACACTTGAACCCCTCACTACACTCAGTAGTCTGCTTTAGAATCCCTTGCTACGCTCGGGATTCTATGATGGACTCAGTCGCATGTTTTAGGTTTTACTATACGCCTCACCGTAAATATTTCATTTTCTCCCTTGTTACACAATCTACTACTTATTGATTTCTGTTCGAAACGGGTTCAATTGGCATAAAAAATATAATGCAATTTACTCGCTCACGTACATTTTTCATAAATTTGTATGTTGATCGCCCTTACGCCAATTAAAATGTAGCTTCGTGAGATCTAGTATCTGCCCTCTCTGGCCGATTTGGAAAATTCACCCTGTATTCCTATACAGGACCGTTCAACTATTCTTACACCGTTTGTGTATGTTTCTGTTTGGCTAAGTTAGGTTCTAACTCAAAAATTATATGAAAATCGCAAAATATTTAATAAAAATTAACGTACGTACGTAACGTACCTAAGATCAAGACTATTTGGAGTGGAGCGCGTTATATTTACGAGGCGAATAAGGTAAATGATATAATTTCATAACAATTACGAAATAACTTAATAAAAATTTACCTACCAAGTGTTCCAAAGGTCCCCAGATGTCAACGACTGGGTGATAAAAAAAATTTCCCAATTTACGGGTGCCTTTGCACTTTTCGAATTCACGCTAGCGTTCTAGCGGGGAGCGACACACGTCCTGCCTCCGTGAGCTCAGCGAGCGGACTAAATTGCCCGGCCTTGCTTCGTATAATTAATTGTAAGTTTATAGTTAATTTGAAGTGCTCTATTTACGAATATTTACTATCAAGTGGTATATATATATATATTTTACATTATTTAGGTTCATAATAAGCTGAAGTTTATGTTTGTATTAATTTTTTTCATAAATAATCATGTATGTAGTCAGAAACCGCGGTTATTCTTTGTGTATTTTTTCCGAAAGTTGACTGATTTAAATATTTTTTTTCTGAGTAATTTTGTATGACATTGGTAGAATTTTTTATATTTATTCCATAGAAGACTATAAACTCAATATTACAAAAAAAAACTGTAGCAATACGACATCAATAAAATCCCCAAATTGATATCTGTCCGAACCTCCCCGAGCTAAAATTGGTAAAACACTTGTTGGGAATAGGTCAATTATTCAAAATACAATAATAAAGTAGATAATTTTTTGTATTTATACAGTCCCTATTGAAATGATCTTTCAATTTATGCTTAAAAATTTGTTGATTTAGTACTCTTTAATGGCTAAATCATATCAAATAGTTGAGCGAAATTGTAAAAAGACTTTACCGGACTCTTAGCCTGTAGCTTGATATGGTTAGTACAATACAAATTGAGAAATTATTAGGTACATTATTACTCTATGAAGCAACTTTACTAATGTCCAGTATTACCTGTTTTTCGTTTTCAACCGACTTCAAGATTTCGAAGGAGGAGGTTATCAATTCGTCGGGATCTTTGTTTTTGCTATTTTTTTTTTTTTTTTTTATGTATGTTCACCGATTATTCGAAGATGGCTGGACCGGTTTGAAAAATTCTTTTTTTGTTTGATAGAGTATACTTCACAGTTGGTCCCATTGTAACCAGGTCAGGATCTGATGATGGGATCCTGGAGAAATCGAGGGAACTCTTCAACTATTATAGGCACACCTATAGTGATTTGAGTATTTTTTACAGCAGCTCGAGCATTTGCTGTTGTAAAGGTGGATGCTAAGTGAAGTCGGTTCTTTTTTGTTTAAAATTATTATTTTATTTTGTTTTTATTTAGTATTTGGACACTTAGAGACGTTATACATGTCTAAGTCTTGCATTCGCAAATATTTATATGTATAGATATATATTTAATGATCCTGACGCTTAGAGACATGTACATCTCTATGTCACTTTTATATTGTAATTTAGTTCACGCATGTAAAATACGAGCACAGAATATTGTTTCTCACCAGACTAAACATGGCTAGTTTTTATTAATTAATAAAGCCCGCCAGCTTAAACATGTCATTCTCGCTTAAAAGGCTCTGCTTATGGTGGCGTCGTTGATCGGGTCGCCACTTTCCCGAAGAAAGGTTGAGGGAGGCGATGGCTGAGATATGCGTCATACTCGTGAACGGGTGCTGTTTGTGGAGACCGGTCTGTTTAGGCTAACTGGGGCAACACATTTACGTAACTTTTTATTAATCATATTTAATTTTAGTTTTGGCTTTAGACACAACATTCGGTGCTTGATTATCCATATTTTTTTTATTATATAGAATATATAGATCAAGACACTTGGAGACCTTATACATCTCTAAGGATAATTTAGAAATAGTATGTTTATTGTATACTAGAATCACTTACATTTTTTTTTATTTAAATTCAAAATTTGTTTCTAACTGTTGATGATGGATAATTATAATTTGGAAATTTATGTAGAAGACACAGTTCAGGTAAGAAAGTATATCAAACTTGTATGTAATTCATTTTCAATAGTCAGATTTTGGTATTTTTCTTAAACTATTTATAACCTATTGTTGGTTAATCTAACCTTGGTTTGATATGTTTTCTTATAGAACAACGCACTTATATGTATTGTTTAGTTTTGATGTACTGTTGTTTTGAAAAAATAAGTCCCGCCGAGTTTCTTGCCGGACATAATTCTTCTTGGGTCAGAGGTGTAGGGTTAGAACCGGTGTAGTTTGATTTTTTTTTTCTCTCTTTTACTTTGACGTGTAAAAGTGCCCTTGTACTTACTGAATAAATGTTGGAGTTCGAGTTTAATTATGTACTAAGCAGAAACGTCTGCAAGCGAAATTTCAATTTTATAATTGAGAAAAAAAAACACCGCGTCGAGCAAGATTCGAACTTACGACCATATTGCGACCTTTCGGAATACCGGTCCGATCGCTCTGACCAACTGAGCTATCGACGCTTACTCAACCTCGGTGAATGTAACCAGTTCCTTCATTGCTTACGTTAGAGGAAGACGTGTAGCGACATCTACCGTAACAGTTATCTCTTGCTGTCAACCAAAAAAAAAATAGTAACTATACAACGTGTTACTTGAGGCACTAAAAACCCCAGACACCCCATATGATTTTTAGGGTTCCGTAGTCAACTAGGAACCCTTATAGTTTCGCCATGTCTGCCCGTCCGTCCTTCCGTCCGCGGATAATCTCAGTGACCGTTAGCACTAGAAAGCTGAAATTTGGTACTTGTATGTATATCAATCACGCCGACAAAGTGGTAAAATAAAAAGTGGAAAAAAATGTTTTATTAGGGTACCTCCCCTATACGTAAAGTGGGGAGTAATTTTTTTTTTCATTTCAACCCAAACGTGTGATATATTGTTAGATAGGTATTTAAAAATAAATAGGGGTTTACTAAAATCATTTTTTGATAATGTAAATATTTTCGGAAATACTCCAGAAGTAAAAAAAAATGTGTCCCCCTCTCTAACTTTTTAACCATAACTTTAAAAAATATGAAAAAATCTCAAAAGTAGAACTTTATAAAAACTTTCTAGGAAAATTATTTTGAACTTGATAGGTTGAATAGTTTAAAAAAAAATATTACAAAATAATTTCTGAACTAAGTTTGTAATTTAACCGTATAAGCAGGTGTTTATTGTACCTGTAATTTCTACAAAATCACAATGAAATGACGTGCTTTAAAATAAAGTAAAAACGGTGAAAATCGGTTCACGCAATAAAGAATTATCCCATAAAAATCATCTTCCATACTTTGAGCTCGCGCGCAATAGTTTACTTAATTTGCCGATAGATGTCGCTGTACGTGGAACGCTCATATCATATCTTACATGGCGGTGTTATTTTAACTCTTAAGTGGGGACACTTACTGTGACGGACGGAAAACTACAGAACCCGCTCTTGGCCGGGTTTTTAATAATTGCTAATTAATCTCGAGTATTTATTTTTCAATCAGTTACTTATTTCGAAAGATATTCGTATGTCTAATTTTCCTTGCAATTCTATTTAATTGTTAACTCTACATTTGTTGCGTTGTTGTCACATCTCTACATGTATGGATGTTACAAGGAGGATCGATCTCTCTTATAGGAAAACGTTCGAAAAAGTGTCCAGCGGTAAGCACTAAACAATAGTTCCAAATATCTCCGGGTAGCGCTAGGTACGAGTATAGTTCAGCATTTGAAATGAATTACCGATATATAATACTTTTATGACATTCTAAATAAAATTAATATTCAGAGTATTTTTCTTCTCCGCAAATAATTATTTTGTGAATATGTATGGATTTGATTTTTTAATATCAAAATTAATTTAATCAAATTTAATATCACTGTGGCGCCATCAGTGTATCGCCTTTTGACGGACATTTTTGTAACATAGAGATTTATATCCTTCTTGTACCATCCATATCTACATGTGTCATGTCATGTCAACCTATCAACATACTTTGACAATGACAACTTACATGACACTATGTACAGTGAAAAAACTAATTTGTCAAAGCTGCCAGTGTTAATGTTATAAAGTTATAATAAAAACTGCACTGGTTCATAAAAGATAGTAATTATAATGCAAAGAAACTATGATACATTGACAGAAAAACACAAGAATGAAGCATAAAACAAAATCTATCAAAAAATAGAAAAAAGATATGTCGCCCTATATACTTGCCTCGTTATTAGAGCCGTCCACCTGGAAGTCGTCGACAGCCTTTTCACTGACTCTGCAATTATGAGCCTCCGCCGCTTCATAGCCCGAAGAGGTACACCATCGGAGCTATGGTCGGACAATGGGACTGTGTTCGTAGGCGCTGACCGAGAGCTACGACGATTATACGCCGATGCGACATCCCAATTCGCAGCAACGGAGCAAATCAATTGGCGTTTCATCCCTCCATCTGCTCCGTTTATGGGAGGCTCGTGAAAAGTATAAAGACAGCGCTCAAAGTGACGTTGACTGAACGAGCACCGAAAGATGAAGTCCTACGAACGTTGCTGGCGGAGGCGGAGTATTTAGTGAACCGCTGACGCATGTTTCAGTTGACCTTTTAAATGAAGAATCGTTGACGCCAATGCATTTTTTACTGTCGTCATCTTCTGGACGTGCATTACCGGCGACACTAACCGATTCTGACCTAGTGTCACGAGCCAGCTGGCGTAAAGCCGTACGACTAGCTGACCATTTCTGGCGCCGCTGGATGAGGGAGTACCTCCCAACCCTGACTCCAAGATGTGGACGAGGAGAGGTTCCCCAAATTGTGATCGGCGACCTAGTGCTCATTGCGGACGGTAACACTCCTCGAGGAACCTGGCCCCGCGGACGGATTACAGCTGTTTCCCAGGCCCTGATGGCATCGTCCGTGTAGCGGACGTGCGCACGCTGGTGGACGTTTTGCGGCGGCCACTAAGGAAGCTGCTGAATCTGGACGTGGCTGGATCCTCATGAAAAAAGGGAGGAAATGTGCCCGACGCACCTTCTTGGCACATATTTTAACTTTTTTATACTTTTTCTATTTTTTGATAGATTTTGTTTTATGCTTCATTCTGGTCTTTTTCTCGTCTTCGTCCAACGGAAACTTGCTCAGGGCCGAAGTAGTCAAGCCCAGTGAACGTAAACGGTCGCTTGTGATGACCTAAACGCGCCTCTGGTAGGTCTCCTGTAGGAGGCTGAAACTGCTTGGCGTTCCGGATTCTGCAGAATTGGCAGGTATACGCCACCTTGCGGACGGTACTCCGAAGACTTAACAGGTGGTATTCTTGCCGGCGCTCATTAACTACAGTCTCTGTGTTTGCATGAGCGGCCCTGCGATGCACGTGTGAAACAAGTAAGCGTACGGCTGGGTGTCTGCCGTCCAGCACAATGGGGCTTTTCATTGAGTTCTGTACGCTTCTCGCTGCTCCAATGCGGCCGGATAAACGCATGAGCGTGTCATCTCCAAGATCAACTGTCAATTTTGATAAGCGGCTGGAACGTGGCACCGGCTGGGTAGGATGATTTATGAAATGAATCATCTCGTCAGGAAATGTGTCCAACTGTGACCGGTGCAAAATATGCAGCACAGCTAGATGAAGGTCTGCGGCAGTCAGTGCCGCAGATGTTTCGCGCGTAGAGCGCGGGTCGGTGTACTGTTGCCATTGGATTGAAGGCTGAAACTTAAAGGTACACAACCCTCCCTCGATACGGACTAAATTAACTACACACAGACCCCTTCGAGTTAGACTACGCATTCGCAATAATGTAAGATACTTATGCGCTGTAGCTGTTGCACGTACCAACCTTAGCCAAGAACTGAAACGAGTAGGGTCGGCTGAGACTGGCTCATGCTTGTCACTGTCACTAATGAGATGAACTAAGTCGGAACGAGCTGCACGTTTGCTTTCTTCGTCTATACCTGGATACTCAGGTGTAGCAGGCTCGCTGGGCCACTCTGAAGAGAGCAAAAATTCAGGACCCGATATCCAACGTGACTCTGGAGATAACGTGACTCGCTTCATGCGGGTAGCATCGTCCGCAACATTAAGCTGACTTGGCACCCATCGCCATTCTTTGACATCAGTTATTTCCATAATCTCAGCTACTCTGTGAGAGACAAACGGCTTAAAAAAGCGCGCCTCGCTTCGTAGCCATCCCAAAACTGTCATACTATTACACCAAAAAATGCGGTTTACTGGCTTTAACCTGTGGGCTTCACAAATCGTAGAAGCGAGGCGAGCTGCAATCAAAGCTCCTTGGAGCTCTAAACGGTTGATGGAAATTTGCTTCAAAGGAGCTACACGAACTTTGCTACATATAAGTCCTAGCTTCACTTCACCATTTTCTAAGACAAAACGCCAATACGCGACCGCAGCGAAAGCTGACTCGCTCGCGTCGCAAAAGAGGTGAAGCTCGGCTTTCTCAACTTGCAATTCGCTAAGGCAGTAGCAGCGTGGAATCTGTAAGCCTGAAACGGCAAATAAATCTTCAAACCAAAGTCTCCACGCTGCACTATCACTCTGTGACAGCTCCTCGTCCCAATCGAGACCCTAACGCCACGCATCTTGGAACATGATGCGACCCGTGATCACTACTGGCGCCAGGATACCGAGTGGGTCGAAAACTCGCATCACGTGAGCCTTCACGTTTGGTGAGCTTATTTGGCAACGAACATTCTCTTTTTATCCCAATGTTAAACCCAATCGTATCGGAAACGGGTTGCCAAATAAGTCCAAGTGTACGCACGGGCGCAGAAAGGTGACCGAGATCAACGTCTGCGTGATTGCTAGCTACAGGCATTTCAACCAGGCTCTCTTTTGGAAGTAAAGCGAGAGGAAAGGTATTGTTTGAAACCCACGCACGCATCTCGAAGCCAGCAGGTGAATGAAAGGTTGATGTCAGCGGCAAGTTTTGCGGCTTCGTCAACGGAATTTAAGCTCACAATACAATCATCCATGTAGTGATCGACTATGATGGCTTGAGCAGCGTCTGGATAGCGATCTTGCCATGCCTCTGCGTTTTTGTTTTTAATATAAATCGCAGTGAAAGGCCTAGAAGCGGCACCGAAAATCATAGATGACATCTGGTATGTCCTTATGGGCTCTTTTGGACTGTCTCGCCACAAAAATCTCTTCGCATCGCGGTCCTTTGCTCGTATTTTTATTTGAGGGAACATTTCGCGAATATCTCCCGTTAGAGCAACCTTTCCCTCCCTAAAACGCAACAAGATTCCGAGCAGAGGTTGCAGTAAGTCGAGCCCAGTAAGTAAAAGCGAGTTTAGTGAAACTCCATTACTTTTAGCAGCAGCGTCATGGACCACCCTTAATTTATTGGGCTTGTTAGGATTGGTTACGCCGAAATGTGGTAAAACCCAAACAGGTGACTTGGCGCTTAGCTCTTCCGTGCACAGTTCAGCATAACCTTTCCCAATCATATCGTTTATATTTTCCCGGTAACGCTCTGCGTATTGAAAATCTCTTGCCATTTTTCTTTCGAGACTAAGAAATCTAGATAAGGCAAGCTTGAAACTATCAGGCACGGTTAAATCATCTGCTTTCCACAGCAAACCGACTTCGTAATGCCCGTTAGGCAGGCGACGCGCTGTATGGTCAAGAATTTGGATAGCGCGCTCGTCATCAGCGCTGCACGCTTCGCGTTTGGAAATACCGATTGAATCTATGCTGTATTGCTCACGAATTAATTGCTCTAATACTGCGCGATCCTACCGAAGCAACCTCGGGCTCACTAACCAACGCGTGGTTGACAGTTTCAAGCGGTGCAGTTTTGCTACACGCAAAAGCGAATAAAACCCAACCGAGAGCGGTTTTAATGGCGACCGGTTGTGTCTTAGTGCCCTCACGCAAATCCCTAGGTATAGTGAGATGCCAGTTGTCGAGACCGACTATAATCATCGGCTGCACGTGGCCGTAACAAAACTCATCTGCAATATCTGAAAGATGAGAATACTTGGACACACTCGATTTATCAGCAGCCTGTGACGCGAGACCTAACCCTTTCATCGCCCGGGCTCTACTAACATCGTAAGTTTCGTTAGCACGACGACCTTTTATTTGAAAATCAACATACTGCACTGTTGTATCTTTCCCTAAACCAGGCCTACGCAGTCTAGTCGCATACGTCTTTCGGATCTACAAGCGCCTATCTTCGCAGCAATCTCTAGTTCTATAAAAGATCCTGTGGCCCCGTCATCTAACATAGCGTATGTATTCACGGAACCTAATGGGCCGGATACGGTCACGGCTACGATCTTCAACAATGGTCGAGGAGGGGGCAATGGGTGAGCTGATAAGCCCACAGCAACCGAGGTCGACGTATGGGTAAGAGTATCCTTGGTTTCGACATCGTATGAAGCAGGGTTGTGCATGGTAGCGGGTGCCGGAGCGAAGGCAGGGCCCCAGGGCGCAGCGCCTGATGTTCCCGCAACCAGCTCGTCTTCTTTTATTTCTAAATGCGCGGCTGCAGAGCGGTCATAATTCGGATTATGCAATAACCTATGGTGACGGAACGTACATCCGTCAACGTCACAAGTTTTCTTCGCCTTGCAAAAATTCAACCTGTGCCAACCTACTCTGAGGCATCGATGACAGACTTTTTTCTTTTTAGTTAGATTCCATTTTTCATCGATTGACATTGACGCAAATCTATCACACTCAAATAATTTATGCGGTTTTTGACAAACAACGCATGATTTATTTTTAGGCGCAATCATCGATGAATTCAATTTAGCGGTATTTCGCGATGTTGAATTTGAACTCACGGATTGATCGTCAGCGGCAACATGCACATTATCCCTGGCCCGCCTACTATCTACGGCGTGTGACGCAGTAGTCGGCTCAGGGAGTATGCCGAAGCGAGACTGCAGGTCGACTTCGTTAGCTAGAAAATCGGCCAGATTTTCGAGCTTCGACAGGCCGGCAGTCTCATAACGAACGGAATAATCTAGCCATTTGGTTCGCAGGAGTGGGAAAATTTTCGAAATTAGAGCTTGGAATAGTTCTGGCGAAGCTAAATATTCCGTGTGACCTAGCAAACGGATAACTTCTACACAGTTGCGAACCTTACAGGCAAAAACAGCTAAATCCTTACCTTCCGAGCTTACGCGCGGCAATGCGCGCACCGCGGCTACTTCGTGCGCTACCACGATCTCAGGGCGGCCGAAGCGCGCATCAAGCGCGCGCGCCACAACGCCGGGCTCGCGCGCAGACACCAGGAGTGCCGCCACTGCCTCGCGCGCTGCGCATGTTAGCGCCGAATTCAATCTTGATAGATTATTTGCATCTGTATAGGACCCTTGCGTATTTTCGAATGCTTTTTTCAGACTGAGCCAGTCTAGGTAAGATTACCCGTCGAACTTAGGTAACGGAACGCGGTTTATAGCGTGGCCAATGCCTTTATTAACACTACAACTAAAACACCTAAGCTCTTCACTAGCTGCGGGACTTCCGCGCTCGCAGGAGGCGCGGGAGGGGCCGCTGACATCGCGGCACCGCAGTCATGAGGCATGGTCACTGTCCGCGCAAGAGACGCGACACGGATCCGTGGTGCTTTAATTTCAGAATCCCTGAAATCATAATCAATATTTAGTGCTTTTTTAATAGTTAAATGCAGCCTCTGACTTACGAAACCACTCGTCCAAATGGCTACTTCTTGACCTATGCTGACTCGCGTCTGCCTCGATGGCCGCGATTTCAGCTTTTAGTTCAAGCTTGGTGGTTGTACGCTGCAGGTCGGCAAGGCGGCGTATTTGTTCCGCCTCAAGCGCGGCGAGGCGGCGCGCGTGTTGCGCCTCAGCCGCTAACTTTTTGGCCAACACTGTGGCTGAAGAGCGAGATGACGTACTTACACGGGAGGAATGAGACGGCGCCGGGAGTACGGTTGTCGAATCGACAGGAGGGGCTGAGGGCGCGGTAGACGGCCCTGCCTCACTCCCCGTAACGGTCTTACCTTTTTTACTCTTCTTACCCATGGCTGTTTCGGATCTCGTAACAACCATTTTCTTATTGCAACGATGTAGCTTCTTTAGCATACTATCAATTACTTTTTTAATCCACGAGGGACCAAATGTTAGTGTTATAATAAAAACTGCACTGGTTCATAAAAGATAGTAATTAGAATGCTAAAGAAACTATGATACATTGACAGAAAAAGACCAGAATGAAGCATAAAACAAAATCTATCAAAAAATAGAAAAAGTATAAAAAAGTAAAAATATGTGCTCATGAAGGTGCGTCGGGCACAGCCAGCCTTTATTAAATATTCAACCTCGATATCCTAACCTCTCGATACAATAGTATACTGTAGCATTAGAAACTTTTAGAGTTGACACGTATAAATTGCTATATTAAAAAAAAGTATACCCATGTTCAGATATACTGCAATCGATTCCACTCTCGATTCTGAACAAACAGTTTTCAGGTTATTAGTCTTGGGTGTAACACGTTGTATAAGAATTACATGTAGAGTTACACCGTTTCAACTTTATATGGCAGTATGAGATACTAGTTTTTTTCAAAGTACGTATTATAGTCGCGAAATGTTGTGATTGAATCCTTATTATATTAGTGATATTACATATGGTTCTATAACTGCCCGACCATAGTACAGTACGCGAACAGTTTTGAGCTTCGATAACTCACAAGTGCGATTTTCTTTTTTAGTTAGAGAATATGATATGATTACTTGTAGTAAAAAATATTTTCTAACAGTTTTTGACGTCGCACTAGGTATTATATAGATATTTGTTAATAACAACAAGAACAATACAAGATATATTTTCCTTTACCATACTATTGCATTCAACTATTTCAACATCATCTGTCATTTTATAACAGTTTGGTCAATAGATTATGTGAGCATAATCGAAAACGATTTGTCAAAATATAAGTGAACATGAATTCTAATCGAATTACAAATGGCTAAGCCGACATATGCTCTTGACAAAACCGTTATAAAATGTGAAGTTATGTTGCAATAGTAAAAAGCGATAGCCTGGTGGAGAAAAATAAAACTTACATAATCTTTTCTATGTCTAGCAAACAAATACATTTATTATACCTAGCGCAATGCTAACAATTGTTAGAAAATATTTTTTATTATTAGTTCTTAACGTATTCTAACAGGGAGTCTATTCGACACACGGATCAGAATACAATCCGGATAGTACTTTTACTATATTCCCCTAACCACAGTTGAACCTTATTACCGAGCAAAACAGTCGTTCATAGGTCACTAGTAAAAAGTAATAAAAACGGTCCGATAGAGAGCATAATGTAGGGGGCGGTGTCTCACTCGCACAATGCTGCCAACTTATGAAACTTACCAATGTGGTTTTATTTATATACATTTATTTTAGTAACACACTAGAAGTTACTTCCTACTTATAATAATTTATTGCAAGATTTTGAATTAATACTTTGTTCCCTTTTAGCTGCTTTGAATTTTTTTACGTCGTAAATATTATTTATTCATTAAATTAAAGAATTGCAATTAATATTGCAGACAGTAGTAAGTTTTGTAATATTTAAAATACGGTCTGGTATCCCCATCCCATCAGTCCCATCACTGACATAATATGTCACTGATATTATTTCAAATGACGCCGCTCAGCTCAACATTTCGTAACAACATTTTTAAGTAAAAACGGTCAAGATATGTTGCGTAAAAGGGTGCAGGGGTGAGACTTTACAATAAAGTAGACTTTCCTTTCACCGGTAATCCACAATCATTCAATTTTACGATTTAACAACAAGTTAAGATTGTCAAACAATAGGGTGACTATGATGTCGGCAAGCTGCGGGTCGGTTTTGCTGTTTTTACAGAAATGTACATAAGTACATGGTCTGTTCCTAAGTATTACTTACACAGGACAGGAGTGGCCCGCGGGTCGTTTTAGGCCCTTTCGAAAGGGTCCTAAAATGGCACAAGGCCATACAAAAAATGGTAGTAGTGGCAGTATAATAAATAAATATTATGGGACAATCTTACACAAATCAACCTAGTCCCACAGTAAGCTCAATAAGGCTTGTGTTGTGGGTACTAGACGACGATATACATATGTACCTAATAGATATATACATATAAATACTTCAATACATAGAAAACATCCATAACTCAGGAACAAATATCCGTGATAAACACACAAATAAATGCCCTGACCAGGATTCGAACCCGGGGCCTCCTGCTTCATAGGCAGGGTCACTACCGACTAGGCTAATAGGAGGCCATTAAAATATACTTTATAGTACAACATTTGTACAACAAAGAAAAATGCAACAGGAAGAATATACAATATTTGTACATGGAAGAGATCTCTTCCAGTCAACCATTGAGCAGTTTGATGTATTGATGTTTTCTTTATTTACCTTTAAGTATATTAAAGTCGGAGAACTGTCCACATCAGATATGACGCAAACTATTGCTCACTAGAGAGCCACGAATCCCCTGTACTTACTTAGTTTTAGTTTGCTACACTAACTATCCCCTATTTTAAGACGCGGACATCTGGCAATTGTTCATCGTTGTTATGCAAACGAGTTGTAAGAAATAAAGGGTTTAGCAGGCTAAGGAAGGTCGTGTGGCCCCTGTGAGGAATAGTTGAATTGGTAAATGTCAATTGTTTGTCGCCTCATAACTAGTAATCACTCCAACTTTCAGCCCTCTATCTTGAACTGTCTCAGAGATAATGTCAAAAATGTATTTTTTTAACAATTTTTTCAAACTCGTATATCTCCTAATCCATAGCAGCTAAAGCGTTGAAACAAAATCACAGCTACGTAGTTTGAGTGGGAGTATACCCTATAATTTTATTAATATTTTATACGTGAAAAATAAAAGAAATAAATGTCAATTTATTTTTTGACAGCTCTTTCCAACACGTTTTTTTGAAAGTACAATTATGAAAAAAATCATATAAATTGCTTATAGTATTAGTTACTAGCATACAAAAACTCAATTGATTATATTTGGTGCAACATACTGTAAAAAAAAACTAACGTAAGTATTCAAGTATCAAGAGTAGGCTTCTGAACTGAAACTTCGTTTTTAAGTTTTTTGTTTGTTGCCTAGCAACAAAGGGTGTATTGTTTTTAATTTGACGTATGACTGTCAAAAAAGATCACTGAACTACTGCTGTGTTAGCATTTGTAACTAATTTTACTAACTACTAAATCAACGAAACGACGGATGTGCTATATGTTTATTATTTTATATACAAAATTAATTGGTTTCATTATAGTACACGTATTAACATAACGAAATAAATAACTCATTAGAGCAGATATCACAATATAAGTCACTTAGATAATGACTATCGTAATATTCGTCGTCCCAGGTATAGGACAATGTTATCCTGCAGTCATTGCAATATCCTTTTAACATAATATTTTCGTCAGAGAGCGATATCTAAATATCTGGTAAAGACTGTAAAAACAGTTGCTTCGCTATTAACTGTGGCAAGTTGAGCCGAAATATTTTTGATTTTATGATTTCCATCTGAAAGAATGTATATACATGAAGTTTCTGTTTTATTTTATTTACATTTAAAGCTTACTTTCGCCATTATGGAAAAATCGGACTCCTCTTCTACATAACGTGTTGTATATTCCCTTAAACAATCCACTATTATGTTAAATGTGCTAGCGTATAAACTAAGCGTTTGTCGATTCCGAGTAACATAACATTAGACATTATGATTTATTAGGTATGAGCTATCTTTAAATTATACAATACTATTATACAATTTATACGCTAGCACATTTAACATAATAGTGAATTGTTTAAGGGAATATACAACACGTTATGTAGAAGAGGAGTCCGATTTTTCCATAATGGCGAAAGTAAGTTTTAAATGTAAATAAAAAAAAAAACGGAAGCTTCATGTATATACATTCTTTCAGATGGAAATCATAAAATCAAAAATATTTGGGCTCAACTTGCCACGGTTAATAGCGAAGCAACTGTTTTTACAGTCTTTACCAGTATTGAGATATCGCTCTCTGACGAAAATGTTATGTTAAAAGGATATTGCGATGACTGCAGGATAACATTGTCCTATACCTGGGACGACGAATATTACGATAGTCATTATCTAAGTGACTTATATTGTGATATCTGCTCTAATGAGTTATTTAATTCGTTATGTTAATACGTGTACTATAATGAAACCAATTAATTTTGTTTACGTCACACCTGGCCATAACGTAAGTTTTGCCGCACGCTACGCGTACGGTAAAACTCGCATTATGGCCAGATGGAGACGTAAAATTGTGTACTCACCACGGGCAGTAAAAAAGAAAGCCCTCTATCGCATATTTACAACCCTCGCCTGCGGCTCGGGTCACAAATACCTGCGATTTCGGGCTTTCTTTCTTTTACAGTCCTTGGTAAGTAATGTACTATTATAAAATAATAAACACAGCAAAATAGCACATCCGTCGTTTCGTTGATTTAGTAGTTAGTAAAATTAGTTACAAATGCTAACACAGCAGTAGTTCAGTGACCTTTTTTGACAGTCATACGTCAAATTAAAAACAATACACCCTTTGCTGCTAGGCAACAAACATAAAACTTAAAAACGAACTTTCAGTTCAGAAGCCTACTCTTGATACTTGAATACTTTCGTTAGTTTTTTTTTTTTTTCAGTATGTTGCACCAAATATAATCAATTGATTTTTTGTATGCTAGTAGCTAATACTATAAGCAATTTATGTGATTTTTTTCATAATTGTACTTTCAAAAAAACGTGTTGGAAAGAGCTGTCAAAAAATAAATTGACATTTATTTCTTTTATTTTTCACGTATAAAATATTAATAAAATTATAGGGTATACTCTTACTCAAACTACGTAGCTGTGATTTTGTTTCAACGCTTTAGCTGCTATGGATTAGGAGATATACGAGTTTGAAAAAATTGTTAAAAAAATACATTTTTGACATTATCTCTGAGACAGTTCAAGATAGAGGGCTGAAAGTTGGAGTGATTACTAGTTATGAGGCGACAAATAATTGACATTTACTAATTCAACTTTTCCTCACAGGGGCCACACGTCCTTCCTTAAAAATACGTTAATTCATCGTTACGCTTAAATTTTGACACACGGCGAAGCCCACTTACTTAACTACCCACAAAATCTTTTTTTTTTTTTTTTATACTACGACGGTGGCACACAAGCATACGGCCCGCCTGATGGTAAGCAGCTACCGTAACCTATGGACGCCTGCATCTCCAAAGGAGTCACATGCGCATTGCCGACCCTTTACAAAAAGGAGGATTCACTGTGTTGACGGCTAAAGGAACAAGAAGGTCCCTCATCGTCAACACACTGGGTCCTCTTTGAGCTCTTTGGCAACCTTACTCACCAGCAGGAACACAACACTATGAGTAGGGTCTAGTGCTATTTGGCTGTGGGTTTCTGTAAGGTGGAGGTACTTCCCCAGTCAGGCTCTGCTCCAGATTTGAGCGATGACATTCGCTGAACTTGCCCTACCACACTTAGCGAGATGCCATTCGCAGTGCCCATACCTCTCTTTTTGGCGTAGTTTAAGGACATACCCAAGTCCGGACGTAGTTTAAGGACATACCTCGGGTCCAAAACTACATACTTACCAAATTTAAGGCCATTACGGTGGGCGTATAAGGTTTTAAGACCAGTTGAAATCGCAATTTGTTGAGCCTTAATTTATTTTTGAGCTTACTGCTCGAAATTTTTACAGAAGCTATAAGACCCGTTTAGTAACAAAATACCAAATTTAAGACCATACCGGTGGGCGCATAAGGATTTAAGACCATTTTAAGAAATAGTCGGCTTCATAACATCAACTGTAAGACACTCCTCCGTCTACAGCTCAGCCAGCCTCGTAGGTAAAGTCACTAAAATCTTACAGGACCCCCACCCCCAAACCATGGAACTGTGGGCTTAGAGGAGGCCAAAAAAGCTTGTTGAAGTGGTTGGCGGGTCAGGATGTTTTTACCCATCCAAATTGCCATTGGAGCTGGGACGACGTATTGTGCCAAATTTCTTCTGAGTCACTCACTTCTAAGCCGCAGCACTGGCTACCGGCTTACCCATCACCAAACAGGCGGTTTGGTGACGGGTGGACAGCTTTTCCAGACACTGTCAGTAATAATGACATTATTTCTCTACTCATCTTGCTCATCCTTCATTCATATACATAGAAAAGAATGGGTACAGAAATATTGACATTATTACTGGATAGAAATAAGTCAAATAATAATAACATTTAATAATTAAAATACTTAAAAAAAATATATATATATATATTTATAAATGTACAAAAATGTATAACATCAAAAAGTTAAAAACTAAAATAAAAACGTCTTCTAAGGCTTTTCTACAAAATATGCACTTAATGAATACACACAAATCTTATGTAAGTTAACCAGTGAACGCACCGGGTAGTTCGGTTTAATTGGTCCCTATGCACAACATTACATTGTTGCATTGCGCTTGGTGTTACCGAGCGCCTTTGTTCTTAACTCGTCCACCAGTTTTTGCATTCTACCCTCTCCCATTTAGCTTTAAGATAAATATTGTTTTCTCAGTAAGTGATTTATGTAAATCTTTTTAAGAAATAAATGTCTTAAACCGTATAGTATCTGGACCGGCACCTGATTGATTGAAATCTGATTCCGGCTTTGAGTCCGTGTTTGTGCTCCACACAGGTGTTCTTGCGGTACTTAAGTAAATGCCACATGTGTGCCTGTGGGATGCTATATGCGTAGACACACTGGCGGCTTCTCACTTCACCGGAACCAATAAACAAGCAGGTGCGGTGGCCAAAGAAGCTGAAAAACTGAAGACCCATAAAACATTTTTATACTTTTCGTAGTCGAGACCCTTGGCGCGTGGGGACCCAGTGCTCAGTAACTTTTTAAAGAACGCAAAAAGAGGCTCGTCGACTCAATTGGTGACCAAAGAGCTGGCAGCTTCCTCGCTCAACTCATAAGTTTTGCGATACAGCGGAGAAATGCTGCCACCATCCTCGTTTGTTAGTTTCTAACATGTTGATACATATAATATATATCGGAACCTCGACAAAACAAATACCCATGGTAAATACCCCGTTTTAAATAGTTTTTGTAACTTCCATAAAAAAAATTGCGTTCTACGACGTTAAAAAAAAAATTGTTTTATTTAGAACGTCATATAAATATTGAATACCATTTTTTTTTTCAATAATAAAAAAATATAAGGATGAACATTGAAAGCATTCTTTTAGAAACATGAATGAATGAGTGAATGAATGAAAGATTTATTCATGACAATTACAAAAAACATAATAAACAATAACATATACAACCCGAAACATTAATTGCCACGAAATCGTCGCAACTCAGCGTTAAATGCCGGCAGGGCCAGCGCTGGTCTTCCGTTGCAACCATTTGACGACACGGCGCATTGACGCCACGATCACATCCCCAAAGTAAGAATATCTTAATCAAAACAAGAGAAAAAAAACAATAAAAAACAGGAAAAAAAAACATATACCTGTTATACACTTTATAACGGCATGTTAAACTATAAGCCACTTAAACATCTAGTTATGCGTGTGCCAATTAAGTAAATATTTGAAACTATTTAAAGTATTCTTTTCAAAACTGTCCCGCAAGGTTAACTTTTACGGTTTAAAATAAGGCGATGAAGTGCCTAGTTTATTGTCAAAAAATTTGGAGTTTTTAGCTCAAAAATAATACAAATGCAAAAATTGCGATTAGATTCGAATCTTAAAATAGGCATGATGACACATATTGATTTATGCAATAAAATTTAGTTGATAGGATGCAAAATGCATCCAACTAAAGTGAAAATTTATAAATTCTTTTGAAGTGGCTCAAAGATATCAAGCTGCAAAATTTCTATATTATACATGAAATAAAACAATTAAAAACGGATTTTATCGCGTGTATTGAGTTTAAATTACATCCCGACGTTTCAAACACTTTACAGCGTTCGTGGTCAACGGGTCGACTGAGGAAAAATGTACAATTACCTCCGTTCAAAAACTATCTCAATATGCAAACCTACCCACATATTAAATATTAAACAAATTTAGTGTTTGCACATGCCGGAGGGGCCTTTATAAAAACAAATTATTTTTTATTACAAAACAAATTATTAAACAAATTATTTTATTATTATTAATTATTATTTTCATTTTTATTTTTAATTTTTTTAAATTAGTATTAAATTATTATTAGTGTCCACACTGTCCACCATTATGGTCTCACAGTCCTATGTGTTTAGTTGTGTATGTTTTTAATTGTTTTATTTCATGAATAACTATCGCGGCAACCGAAGACAATATTTTCTATATTATACGATTTTTTTAAGTGTGAATTGAAATGATTTTTAACATTGTACTGTAAAATAAATTGTATGGCAACCATACACATAAATGAAACATTTCACTGTAAAAATAGCAATTTCATATTTTTTCCATACTTTAAACAGGGCAACTATGTGATCGTGACGTCACTTTTGCACGTCATTTTGTTAGGAGCGTTTTAAGCAACAAATGCAAATCTCGGACTTTAAGTCTCATTTCTGACTTTTCTGTTGCTTTAACGCAATTGGCCCCTATATAGACATTTGATACTCACAACAAAACGAATCGATTGATACCATACATGAAAAAAATTCACCATGCCTATTGTATGCTCCCACCGGAATTTGGTATGTAGGTTATTTGAAGTAGACTTTACCGTGAGTACAAATTTGGAGCGGTAAAACCACTGATTAATCAACGTTATTTTCTTGTATTTTCAACTTGACGCCATATGATGTGATATGATATTTATTCAAGAACAATTTACAACGTGTTATACATACTAGCGCCCATTTAAGACCTAGTAAGACTTATTTTTTCATGATCTCGAAGATGGGCTCTATATCGCTATATGGAAGCCAACCGATAAGATTTTTGATAAATTTACAGTGGGGCGGGCTAACAAGGTGTTGTAATCTGTGTTCGTATCACGGATTTATATAAAGTGGATCTTTGTCTTAAACCTTGTCCCTAACCAAGGAAGTGCATTTCTGTCATTGAATTTGACAACTAGTATCCGATACGTTTGCCTAACTGAGAAAGAGAACTTGCCATGCGTGAAGAAGGGACAACATGATTCGTAACGTCAAAGAGGGACCTCTGTATAGTACTATTGTTTACTCGGTGCTCTAGCCACAGTTGAAAATTATTACCGAGTAAAAGAGTCGTTCATAGGCGACTAGCATAAAACCGGCCAAGTGCGTGTCGGACCACGCATAATAGAGGCTTCCGTACCTTCAATGGAATAAGAACCAAACTAATACCAGAAGGTCGTATCTGATACCTATGGAAGAAGTTTTTTGGAGATAACTCAAAAATGGCTGAACTGATAATGTTCAAAACAATTTTCGTAGAAAGTATGTAATAGAAAAATCAGATAATCTTCTCAAATTTTTTCTGAAAATATTTACTATTATTATTTCTGAAAATATTCACTAAATCACAAAATATTCAAAAAAAAAACCTCAATGTTATTTTTAAACACCTATCGATTGATGTGCAACATGTTGATATTAGGGGAAAAATTGTTTTTTGTAATTTAGTTACATGGAGCGCCCCCCATAAAAATATTTTCTCCTTCAATTTAACTACATATAGTCTGGCCAGCCAACGAACGCAGTAGCAATAGCGACCAAAAGTATGACAACACTAAGAATCAGTGAAAAAAGCAGCAATGATCATCAAATTCTATGTTTTTAATTTTAGTTGGTATTTCCGCCCCTTTCATTACGGTGTGTAAAAAGGAGACGGATATATTTCGTCTGATCTGTCATCAAATAAGCTGGTTGAGGCAATTGACATATGCCATAAAAACGAATTTAAATTCAATGTAGAACGTTGCAGGAGTTCTATCTCACTCGCGCTTAAGACGAGAGAGTGAAATGCACTAGAAACAAATTCAATGTAAAAGAAATGTGAATTGAAATGTTCGTCACGAACACGGTGTCTCATCACAAAGGGTTGGCACATGTACGTATTTTGAATTTGCCGCGCTTTTCTACTGAAAAAATGGTTTGCCAGACTATAATTAAATAGCGGCATGAAAAATACACCTTATGTCTAAATTTTATTGTATTCGTCTTATAGTTTCCGAGTGGCTGTGACACACGGACAGATGGACTGACGGACAGACAGATGGACATGACGAAACTATAAGGGTACCGTTTATGCCATTTTGGCAACGGAACCCTTAAAAGTACTAAAAACGGTCCGATAGAGAGCATAATAGTGGGGGGCGGTGCCTCACTCGCACTCGTTACAAAATTGTCACATTTGACACATATTCACATTTTGATTGTCTGATGACGTCATTACCTCCTTGGTTAGGGACGATGTAAATTGTTCTTGAATAAATATCACATCATATCATAAGAGGTTAGTGGACAGCTTCAAGTACCTAGGCCATATAATAACAAATGACCTTTGTGACGACAGCGATATCGAGAGGGAGCGTAGGGCGTTGTCGGTGAGAGGGAATATGCTGGCTCGGAGGTTCGCTAGATGCTCCGAAGAGGTTAAAATAACTCTATTCAAAGCTTATAACCAATCTTTTTACTCTAGCAGCCTCTGGGTTCGGTATAACAAACGAGCCTACAGCGCCCTACGAATCCAATACAATAACACCTTCAGAATGCTATTAGGACTCCCTAAATGGTGCAGTGCATCAGAAATGTTCGCACAAAGGCACACGAACGATTTTTATGCGATCATGCGCAAAAAATTTCGTCGCTGATGGGTCGCGTAAGGGAGAGTCAGAATGGCATTCTGAAGGTGATCGCGGGTTGATTTGGCTGTCCAATAATGTGGCATTGGATAGGTGTAGTACAACTACCTTGACTTATGTCAAGTAGATTGTATTTTAGTATGTAATTTAGTATGTAATCTTAGTCTTATAGGAATTCTAACATAGCTCTTAAGTAAAATACTGTTTCTAACAACATATGGACTATTATGTCTGAAATAAAACCATTTTGATTTGATTTGATATGGCGTCAAGTTGAAAATACAAGAAAATAACGTTAATTAATCAGTGGTTTTACCGCTCCAAATTTGTACTCACGGTAAAGTCTACTTCAAATAACCTACATACCAAATTCCGGTGGGAGCATACAATAGGCATGGTGAATTTTTTTCATGTATGGTATCAATCGATTCGTTTTGTTGTGAGGATCAAATGTCTATATGGGGCCAATTGCGTTAAAGCAACAGAAAAGTCAGAAATGAGACTTAAAGTCCGAGATTTGCATTTGTTTCTCAAAACGCTCCTAACAAAATGACGTGCAAAAGTGACGTCACGATCACATGGTTGCCCTGTTTAAAGTATGGAAAAAATATGTAATTGCTATTTTTACAGTGAAACGTTGCGTATATGTGTATGATTGCCATACAATTTATTTTACAGTACAATGTTAAAAATCATTTCAATTCACACTTTCAAAAATCGCAAAATTTTGCAGCTTGATATCTTTGAGCCACTTCAAAAGAATTTATAAATTTTCACTTTAGTTGGATACATTGATCATTTTGCATCCTATCAACTAAATTTTTTGCATAAATCAATATGTGTCATCATGCCTATTTTAAGATTCGAATCTAATCGCAATTTTTGCATTTGTATTATTTTTGAGCTAACCACTCCAAAATTTTTGACCATAAACTAGGCACTTCACCGCCTTATTTTAAACCGTAAAAGTTAACCTTGCGGGACAGTTTTGAAAAAAATACTTTAAATAGTTTCAAAAATTTACTTAATTGGCACACGCATAACTGGATATCCATGTTTAAGTGGCTTATAGTTTAACATGCCGTTATAAAGTGTATAACAGGTATATGTTTTTTTTCCTGTTTTTTATTGTTTTTTTTTTCTCTTGTTTTGATTAAGATATTCTTACTTTGGGGATGTGATCCTGGCGTCAATGCGCCGTGTCATCAAATGGTTTCAACGGAAGACCAGCGCTGGCCCTGCCAGCATTTAACGCTGAGTTGCGACGATTTCGTGGCAATGAATGTTTCGGGTTGTATATGTTATTGTTTATTGTTTTTTGTAATTGTCATGAATAAATCTTTCATTCATTCATTCATGTTTCTAAAAGAATGCTTTAAATGTTCATCCTTATATTTTTTTATTTTTGAAAAAAAAAATGGTATTCAATATTTATATGACGTTCTAAATAAAACTATTTTTTTTAACGTCGTAGAATGCAATTTTTTTTATGGAAGTTACAAAAACTATTTAAAACGGGGTATTTACTATGGGTATTTGTTTGGTCGAGGTTCCGATATAATATATGTATCGACATGACAAACTAACAAACGAGGATGGTGGCAGCATTTCTCCGCTGTATCGCAAAACTTATGAGTTGAGCGAGGAAGCTGCCAGCTGAGTCAACGAGCCTCTTTTTGCATTCTTTAAAAAGTTACTGAGCACTGGGTCCCCACGCGCCAAGGGTCTCGACTACGAAAGGCATAAAAATGTTTTATGGGTCTTCAGTTTTTCAGATTCTTTGGCCACCGCACCTGCTTGTTTATTGGTTCCGGTGAAGTGAGAAGCCGCCAGTGTGTCTACGCATGTAGCATCCCACAGGCACGCATGTGGCATATACTTAAGTACCGCAAGAACACCTGAGTGGAGCACAAACACGGACTCAAAGCCGGAATCAGATTTCAATCAATCAGGTGCCGGTCCAGATACTATACGGTTTAAGACATTTATTTCTCAAAAAGATTTACATAAATCACTTACTGAGAAAACAATATTTATCTTAAAGCTAAATGGGAGAGGGTAGAATGCAAAAACTGGTGAACGAGTTAAGAACAAAGGCGCTCGGTAACACCAAGCGCAATGCAACAATGTAATGTTGTGCATAGGGACCAGTTAAACCGATCTACCTGGTGCGTTCACTGGTTAACTTACATATGACTTGTGTGTATTCATTAAGTGCATATTTTGTGGAAAAGCCTTAGAAGACGTTTTTATTTTAGTTTTTAACTTTTTTATGTTATACATTTTTGTACATTTATATATTTTTTCTTTTTCTTTTTTTTAAAGTATTTTAATTATTTAATGTTGTTATTATTATTTGACTTATTTCTATCCAGTAATAATGTCAATATTTCTGTACCCATCCTTTTCTATGTATATGAATGAAGGATGAGCAAGATGAGTAGAGAAATAATGTCATTATTACTGACAGTGTCTGGAAAAGCTGTCCTCCCGTCACCAAACCTCCTGTTTGGTGACGGGTAAGCCGGTAGCCAGTGCTGCGGCTTAGGAGTGAGTGACTCATAAAAAATTTGGCACAATACGTCGTCCCAGCTCCAATGGCAATTTAGATGGGTAAAAACATCCTGACCCGCCAACCACTTCACCAAGCTTTTTTGGCCTCCTCTAAGCCCACAGTTCCATGGTTTGGGGGTGGGGGTCCTGTAAGATTTTAGTGACTTTACCTACGAGGCTGGCTGAGCTGTAGACGGAGGAGTGTCTTACAGTTGATGTTATGAAGCCGACTACTTCTTAAAATGGTCTTAAATCCTTATGCGCCCACCGGTATGGTCTTAAATTTGGTATTTTGTTACTAAACGGGTCTTATAGCTTCTGTAAAAATTTCGAGCAGTAAGCTCAAAAATAAATTAAGGCTCAACAAATTGCGATTTCAACTGGTCTTAAAACCTTATACGCCCACCGTAATGGCCTTAAATTTGGTAAGTATGTAGATTTTGTGGGTGGTTAAGTAAGTGGGCTTCGCCGTGTGTCAAAATTTAAGCGTAACGATAAATTAACGTATTTTTTTTGTATTTTCAACTTGACGCCACACATACTAGCGCCCATTTACGACCTTTAAGACTTATGTTTTCAATATCTCCGTGATGGGCTCTACAAAGCTGTCAACGCTATATGGAAGCTGACCGGTAATTTTAGATTTTTGATAAATTTACAGTATAGCCGGCACCAGTATCTATAATGTTTAAGTAGTGAAGTATCAGATGTCAAACAATCCTATAAGGCACTGACTACCAGGCTAGCGATAGTAATGATGGAGGCGACCTCTAGTAATTGCCCCCACGAAACTTGATTTCTGACTATTCAAACTAGGTAAGATACCTCTAGAAGTAATTATAAAATTGATATGATTTTAAGACATTTTCACTGAGAGCACATTAATATTTATAATTTTTTATGATTATTAATTGTAGGTATTTATTAAAAATATATAACTGTTAAAATGTATTATGATTGGCATTACCTATTTTAACCTAAAGTTCAATTAACATGCCATAAAAGAAATGTCGATATCTGGCCGAGGAGCGAATGGATAAACATCAAAAAGTGCGATGAGTTGTAGGTATTCTTCCACCCTGCTGTTGGGAATATCTCTACAGTACCCTGCATTCACTGTGCTCTGCATTATTTTGTGTAATTTGGATGCTATGTTAGAGTAGATTTCCTCAGATTAAGCAAGCCACTAGCAATAAATCTCCTACAACGCCTTGACTGTATGCGGCTGTATAGCCATTCCCCATGTATATTGTGCATGTGGGATACTACATGCGTAGACACACTGGCGGCTTCTCACCTCACCGGATGCAATAAACATACAGATGCGGTGGCGAAAGCAGCTGAAAAACTGAACACCCTTAAAAAAAATCGATGTTTAATATTGGAATATAACTTACACGTAAGTCAGTCAGATACACAATTACATTTACTTGCAGTAAACGTCAACTTCTTTTTTGAAATGAAGACCCATTGGTTTTCATATCCCGAGTCTCCTAAATAGTAATTCAAAACTTGGGTCTTGTTAGTGGCAATTAGTTATAATCATGAGGATTATGACTAGTACTACTGTGCACTGTATTTATTTACCTGATATGTTTATATTTCCATAACATCCTCAACTCTCAGGATTAGGAATACCTTTGTAATATAAGAGTCTTACATTAGATTAGAATCTATGAAGAATATGTGTAAAATTGTTTGAAATGTCTGAAACCTTAGTTAAGTTAGGAGGCAGTAGTAGGAGCCAAGTTTGAACCCACGATCCTTAGAGCGCAAGTCGGGCGTCTGGCCGCCAGGCTACCAGAGTTTGTTTTGATAATTACTAAACTGTTGCTCCATTTTTAGGGTTCCGTAGTCAACTAGGAACCCTTATAGTTTCGCCATGTCTGCCCGTCCGTCCGTCCGCGGATAATCTCAGTGACCGTTAGCAATAGAAAGCTGAAATTTAGTACTAATATGTATATCAATCACGCCGACAAAGTGCTAAAATAAAAACTGGAAAAAAATGTTTTATTAGGGTACCTCCCCTATACGTAAAGTGCGGAGTGATTTTTTTTTTATTTCAACCCTAACGTGTGATATATTGTTGGATAGGTATTTAAAAATGAATAGGGGTTTACTAGAATCATTTTTTGATAATGTTAATATTTTCGGAAATAATCGCTCCAGAAGTAAAAAACATGTGCCCCCCCCCCCCCCCTCTAACTTTTGAACCATAAGTTTTAAAAATATGAAAAAAATCTCATAAGTAGAACTTTATAAAAACTTTCTAGGAAAATTATTTTGAACTTGATAGGTTGAATAGTTTTTGAAAAAAAATTACAATATAATTTCTGAATTAAGTTTGTAATTTCACCGTATAAGCAGGTGTTTATTGTACCTGGAATTTCTACAAAATCACAATGAAATGACGTGCTTTCAAATAAAGTAAAAACGGTGAAAATCGGCTCACGCAATAAAGAATTATTCCATAAAAATCATCTTCCATACTTTAAGTTCGCTCGCAATAGTTTACTTAATTTGCCGATAGATGTCGCTGTACGTAGAACGCTCATATCATATCCTGATGACGGTGTTATTTTAACTCTTAAGTGGGGACACTTACTGTGCCGGACGGAAAACTACGGAACCCTACACTGAGCGTGGCCCGACACGCTCTTGGCCGGTTTTTCTACTATGTTTATCTGCGTGAAGTATCAAATGTCAAACAATCCTTTAAGGCACTGACTACCAGGCTACCGATACAAATAACGGCCTCCTAGCCCAGTCGGTAGTGACCCTGCCTACGAAGCAGGAGGTCCCGGGTTCGAATCCTGGTCAGAGAATTTGGTTGTGTGTTTATCACAGATATTTGTTCCTGAGTTATGGATGTTTTCTATGTATTTAAGTACTCGTATTTATCCATATTTATCTAATATATACATATATCGTCTAGTACAGGGGTTCCCAAACTTTTTTTAGGCAAGCCCCCCTGTTGCCTAAAATGATGTTCTCACGCCCTCCTTCGCTTCGATGTAAGGAAACGGAAGTAAATGGTCTAGCTAGCCCTGTTCAATTTCCCAAGGCCCCGCGCCTCCCTTAAAATGTGGTCACGCCCCCCTAGGGGGGCGCGCCCCCCAGTTTGAAAACCCCTGGCCTAGTACCCATAACACAAGCCTTACTAAGCTTACTGTGGGCCTAGTTCGATTTGTGTAAGATTCATTTATTTCTCGAATTTAATTTCTTTTCTGTTTTTGAAATGCCTCAAACTTTCCATAGACGTTGACGTAACAAAGACTGCAGCACTATAAGTAGGTATTAAAACAGACAGAAACATTGCAAAATTAAATAATTATATTATTAGTAGTTAGGTTTTCTTATTAAAATTATTTTCTTGTGTATGAATGCTTTTTCACCACATCAGCACCACCGCCTATCTTGATTTTTTTAAAGCGTCAGTAAAATTGTTTTTTTTTTTTCACAAGGGAGAACAGTTATTACTTTACGTTATAGAACGATAATTTTGAACCATAAATATTTGGCAGAATTAATTTGTTTTGTTTTATGTATTTACCTAAGCTTGTATTTTTTTGCCATGACGTGGTGAAAAATCTTGTAATACTCTCGGCAGCAGTTTGTTTGCTTCTAGTGCCCCCCGCAACGCTCAAGATACCAGTTTTTTAACCATACACTAGTTATAATTTTGTAATCTTTCACTTTTTCGGGTCTCGATATAAACACGTGAGATAGATATCAAGGTTGTATTCTTGATATTATAATTTATTTACACTAAACCTACTACATAATATTGGATCTACGTGGTCGGTTTACAAGTCAATGTATTGTTTTATTTCTTGTGACAAAAACATTTATTGGTTACAAGAAATCTTAAAATCATTCATACCAGTCATTTTTATTCAATATGTAATATTTGTCACATATCTTTTACCCAAAGCACAGGTTTCGTCATAGTTGCTACACCCAAAAATGCATCGTCAAATCTAAAAAATTGCGTGTAAGCCGTCTATGTAGACTACCCTAGTTCTAGCCTAGTATTGTAGCACGAAAATACACGTATGATTTACACACATACTCACACACGTATTTAGTTTCAGAAGACATTCAGAGATGTCGCTTTCAAATGAGTTTTCATAAAACGCTTCAAGGCTCTCTTTGCCTACTAGAGGTAAACAAATGCCTTACGTGGGATTCCCATAATTTACTGACGTCAACGTCAAAACAATAAGATGGCGCCCATGCCAATAGAGAAATTCCTCTAGCGAGACCTGTTGATTTTGACGTAGGTGGTTAGGTGAATCAACTGTCACAAAAGTGTGATATCATAGTTGTCTCGCATGCGACTGTCAGTTATGCCATGTCGAATAGACTCCTTGTAATACTCCATTCACGAGGCGTATCTTTGTGTGGCTGCGATTGTTAAGCGATACTAGATTAAAATCCATAAGTGAATCAAATATTTGAGTGCCTGTGGCATCTGTTTTATATGATCAGTTAGTATGGTGGCCATTAAAGTCTCCCATGAAAATTGAAAAAATAAAATCCCAATCACTCTGCTGAGTCGCTACGGAAGATGGACAGTACACTGCTATCACATTTTGAATTTGATCACAATTAAACACTTTTACGTAAATTATTTGTATACCGGGGTTTTCAGATTGCACACGACACTGTTCAGACCTAATCGATTTGTGTGCAAGGATTGCGACACCGCCGTAGCCATCGGATCTGTCCTCCCTGTATATATTATAATTACTAATACGAAGATAACTGTCTGCATCTAACCAAGTTTCAATAAGCGCTGTTATATGAATTTTCTCTTGAATAAGAAGATTTTCAAATGATACTAATTTTGGTCTAATGCTCTGCGCGTTCCATTGCAACATGTTAAGTCCGCACTTCCTAAAGTCGTCATTAGCCATCTGTGGTATTTAATAGTGGCTCCAAAAAGGACATGTCAAATATGTTTTTCATAAGGTAAGATAAGAACCATTCAATGCCTATTTGAACACACCGTTTAATTTTTTCAGTATTCGTCAGGTTTTTCAAGAATATTATACCTTTTAACTTGTCTAGTAATGCACTAGATATCGGCTTGTCTTTGTTAAGTTCGTTAGGTTGGTTTGGTTCTGGTAGTGGGTCAATATCCTCAGTTTCCATGTTCACAGAGTCATTATCAGAAATGCCTGCAGCTTCTTCTCTTACTTCTTTCTGAGTAGTCACAGGTTTCTTCGGCTTCGGCCGTCTTTGTTTTTTAGGCGGCGGCGACTGAGCTGTGGACTCACTATGCACCACCGCTTGAGTTGTCACTACTTTAGAATATGATGGTTCAATGATCGGAGATACTGTCGTTGGAGGTTCAGAAACTGAAGACGTATATTCTGTTCTCAGTGTCACGGGAATGTTAGCCTGATAGTCCGAAGGGGCTGGCGGGGCGTCAGAAGCTGGTTCGTACTTATTCATAGCGTTTTTATAGGTACAGTTAAATTCAGCCATATTTTTTCTAATCTGTCTTTCTTTTTGGAAGGCAGGACATCTTTTGTCAAGGGCCATGTGATTTCCTGAGCAGTTGCGACACGTGTAAACAGTCGTCTCACAATTTAAATGATTACCTCTACATTTAGGGCATGTAGGTTTTTTTGAGCATATTTTCTTCGAATGACCGAACCTCCAACAATTTGCGCAGAGTGAGACAGGAAATAGATATGGTTCTACCTTAACTCGCATGTTAGAGTCTGACCATTGAAATATTACCCAAATATTTGGCGGGAAATTCAAAAAATCATAGGCTGGTCACACCTTGTGTAGCAGGAATAATAGTTTTGATACTAGAAAATACTTTTGACTTCTGTCCACACGTAAGGTAGGTAGGTAGGTAGGTTTAGGTAAACAGACAGAAGTCAACGAAGTAAACAAGCTTCACAGGCTGTTAGAAAGATCTTTAACCGACTGCAATAAGAGAAATACATTAAGAAATTAATTCCCCAAAACATGCTCAGAAGCAAGTAAAAAAAATCTAATAACTATGTAGGGTAATTGTGCTAGTTTCCCGTCCTGGTCCAGTTTACCGTCCACTTGATGAAACTACTGCAAATTAATAAGAAAAACTTTTTAAAGTCAACATAGTTTATATTTATAGTTTTAAGCTTTTATTTTGGGAAAAACTTGAAGATAAACATATAAATCAGCATGGACGGAAAACTGACAAGAGGGGACGAAAACTAGCACAATCACCCTACTTGAGTTCCCTATTCACTTGTTTTAAGGAATGGTTTTAGTTGGTTTACGTACTGTATAGACATGTTTCGCGCAAATATTTTTATTTATATTTTTACATAAAATTACTACTGACCAGTCAGTCCACAGATTACTCCTAAATATTGGTTTTCAGTAAATAATTTCTTACGTTCCAATGTTTTGATTGTATTGATATTTTCCAGAACTTCTAGTTTATCCGTTTCTTTACACACTTGTCCTGTTTATGAGATTCAGATTAATAAATTCACGTACTTAATCAAAGTTATAGGCAAATGTTAGAACTAGTACTTAAAGTATCAAAATATTAATAGAGCCTACCTACAAAATTGTTGACGACTTGTAAACATTGCAGTTTTTCGTTATACAACACGCTTCACGTCAACTTCGGACATCGTCGTAATTATTTACGAGCCTAAATAATAGTTTGCGGACCACTCGGTACAGTTATTTTAAATATTATTTAAAATAAAGCCCTTATAAACCGTGAACAATTTGAAATAATTACATAAATTGACAACAGACTTTTAGCTTTCTTTTAAATCATAGACAATTGGTGATACAACAAGGAAATATCTGTCAACAATATTTGGCTAGTCAGACTCTATGTATGTAGACGTAAGCTGGCAATGAAGGTCCTTTAAAACCGACCCGTATGGTCTCACTATCCGTCCACCCTGATTCGTCGTCCTTGCTTCTCTTACTCAATCTTTTTATTGGAACTATTTCTGTTCCACAAACCATGCTTTCCATCATCTCTTTTTCATCTAGACCTAACTCTACGTCTTTAATAATACCATAGGATAAACCAACCTCATATGTCTTTTGGCACCGCCAGCCCAAGTATTCACGTACAGCTGCCAAGGATATAAGCCGTGCGGCATTAGGTTCGCTATCAAATTGAACAAGTACTTTATACGCGTTCACGTACTTGACTCTAATGATACCTAAAATATCATGACTTTTTAATATTTTTGCTAGCGCAAATTGTTTCGGCAACTGGTCCTTGCAAGTAATGCTTATCTCCGTACCAACGGGTAAGTTTGGGTTGAACATATAACACCGTTTAGGATTGTTGATGACTAATGTCCACTCATCTTCAGATTCTCGATTTCTTTTAGTTGCGTATGAATGGTCTTCTTTAGTATTTGCTGTACTAACCTGAGCTTTCTGTGTTAGGTCATCTGTTGAGTGCGGCGGCGGTATTGGGTGCGAGTGCGGTTGCGGCCGTTTATGGTTGTCTATCGTTATATTTTCTACCTCGTAATCCATATTACTTTGTATTGAGTCTAAGCAATCATTTTGAACACATTTTTCAGAACTATTTAGGTGATTTGTATTTTCATCAGTCTTACCAAAATTCGTTCCTTCAGACATTATACGGATCCCGGCTGAGGCAGTCGGGACCGCTTCAGAGTAATCAAAAAACGCAAATACAATATTTTGTGAGTATTTTTAAACACCAATAACGTAGAAAACAGCGTGAAATCAATGAAAAATTAATTAAATTACACAAAAATTTCCAAAACACGTCTTGCCGCCATTATTTTTTTTTTTTTTAAGTGAAACAATATAGTAGATTGTTTGACAAGGGTCTAAAGTAGGCCATATTACCACGAGGTGGTTATTTTCCCGAACGAAGTGAGGGAAAATTGTTCGAGTGGTAATATGGCTTTTAGACCAGAGTAATGCATACTATTTTTCACTTCGATTGCGAGAAAATAAGATAAAATACTTATTATTTACGCAAAATAACTAAACTAAGGTGAAATTATGGTTTAACTTGACGGTCTTTTAATTTTTTAACTTCTTTGACATAGATACAAAATATAAACACCGCGAATAAATGCCACAGACGACGGTATAATTAGGTCTTTAAACAGTTTAAACACGCTTTAAAGCGCTTCCAAAAAATTAAAATAATTTTTAATGATTGTGAAGTAGGAACTAAAAAACACCTCATGTTTTGAGAAATAAATTGCGTTTCCTGATTGGTCGATTTTAACATTGCTGTATTCTGATTGGTTGATATTAAATCCAATCTTTTTTTAAGGACTTAAATTATTTACACAGTATACGCACCAAAAAAGTACCTAGCGTTCCGATTAACTTCGACATGTGTTCCGATTGGTAAATTTAAAATGTTTTGTAAATCATAAGTATGTATACATTTTAGCCCTAGAGGCTAAATGTACTACTTTAGTCCGCCTTGGTAAGCATAATATGATACACTTTTTGAGAATGAGAAGTGAAAAATAACTTTTTAAGAACATGATATTGGGAGCCAGACCGTTTATAAAAACCGTATTATACGCGGACGAAGTCGCGGGCGGAAAGCTAGTGTAATATAAAAACAATATAGAAAATGAATAATACTTTATGTATTGTCAGGTAGATAAAATTTAGGCTAGGTTTTGATAACCTAGAACTATGCCACAGCTTACTTTTCCTGAACACAATTAAATAAATTATTATTAAATCACTAAATCAAATGTTGATGTCGCAAGGGTCTTGCTCCATGCAGGGCTGGTGTGAAATTAAACAAGTGGATACTATACTAAATCTTTATTTCCTATTCTTGCTTTTGAAAATAACTTGTTAAAATCGAAACACTGGATAAATCTCTCTTTTCGTTTAAGCTCGACACCAACTAAAATTTTTAGGAGCTCAGCGGTTAAGCTAGGTCGTTAACAAGGTTCAAAGGTTGAGATTTATTCAGGTTTTTCTCTAAATTCTTAACTACTTAGGTTAGTCCCTATGGTTTTATATATCAGAGATTTCTAAATTTAAATACTTAATGTTGTGGTCTAAGAGTAGGCCACGTCAGATATGACACAATAATGAGAGCAATGAAACCTGTCCAGTTAGACTGCTTTTCCATCCTTATTGCTAGATCCGGGCATCTGGCAGCTTTTAATGAATGGAGGTCAGAGTGGCAGACCAACAAAATTTTTTAAGTTGGAAAAAAGTAATACCAAAATAGGTAAAAATTGCCAACGTTGTGTTATTTATGGAGGACAGGGCCTATATTTTAACATTATATTAAAAACCATTGTCTATTATTGCGGAAACAAAAACAGTAAGCGACTAACAAAAAATTGCATTATACATCATTTGGCACTACTTTCCCCCAACAGAAACCTCTGGATATGATATAATCTAATTCATTACATTATTTACCATAATATTGCATCAAACCCAGAACTCTACGATTTGTTTTCTTCAAGTTATTTGTATTCTTTGACCTCCACCACTTTACAGCTGCCAGATGTCCGGATCTAGAAATAAGCATAGTATAGCAAACTAACTAGAGGGCTTTCGTTGCTCTCATTATTGTGTCATATCTGACGTGGCCAGCTCTCCGTCTATTGGTTCTAAAAACTAATGATATTTACTTTTCCACAGAATTCCTACTGCCATTTAAAATTAATAAAGGACTGAACCGACCTCAGAAGCTGTTCTTCGCCAGTCGCTGATGTGCAAGAAGCTTGCCACGTCGCAAAGATACAGGGAGTCTATTCGACATGGCATAACTGACAGTCGCATGCGAGACAACTATGATATCACACTTTTGTGACTGTTGATTCACCTAACCACCTACGTCAAAATCAACAGGTCTCGCTAGAGGAATTTCTCTATTGGCATGGACGCCATCTTATTGTTTTGACGTTGACGTCAGTAAATTATGGGAATCCCACGTAAGGCATTTATTTACCTCTAGTAGGTAAAGAGAGCCTTGAAGCATTTTATGAAAACTCATTTGAAAGCGACATCTCTGAATGTCTTCTGAAACTAAATACGTGTGTGAGTATGTGTGTAAATCATACGTGTATTTTCGTGCTACAATACTAGGCTAGAACTAGGGTAGTCTACATAGACGGCTTACAAGCAATTTTTTAGATTTGACGATGCATTTTTGGGTGTAGCAACTATGACGAAACCTGTGCTTTGGGTAAAAGATATGTGACAAATATTACATATTGAATAAAAATGACTGGTATGAATGATTTTAAGATTTCTTGTAACCAATAAATGTTTTTTGTGACAAGAAATAAAACAATACATTGACTTGTAAACCGACCACGTAGATCCAATATTATGTAGAAAAGGTTTAGTGTAAATAAATTATAATATCAAGAATACAACCTTGATATCTATCTCACGTGTTTATATCGAGACCCGAAAAAGTGAAAGATTACAAAATTATAACGAGTGTATGGTTAAAAAAGTGGTATCTTGAGCGTTGCGGGGGGCACTAGAAGCAAACAAACTGCTGCCGAGAGTATTACAACATTTTTCACCACGCCACGGCAGAAAAATACAAGCTTAGGTAAATACATAAAACAAAACAAATTAATTCTGCCAAATATTTATGGTTCAAAATCATCGTTCTATAACGTAAAGTAATTACTGTTCTCCCTTGTGAAAAAATAAAACAATTTTACTGACGCTTTAAAAAAATCAAGATAGGCGGTGGTGCTCATGTGGTGAAAAAGCATTCATACACAAGAAAATAATTTTAATAAGAAAACCTAACTACTAATAATATAATTATTTAATTTTGCAATGTTTTGGTCTGTTTTAATACCTACTTATAGTGCTGCAGTCTTTGTTACGTCAACGTCTATGGAAAGTTTGAGGCATTTCAAAAACATCAGAAAAGAAATTAAATTCGAGAAATAAATGAATATTATAGGACAATCTTACACAAATCGAACTAGGCCCACAGTAAGCTCAGTAAAGCTTGTGTTATAGGTACTAGACGACGAGTATATATTAGATAAATATGGATAAATACTTAAATACATAGAAAACATCCATAACTCAGGAACAAATATCTGTGATAAACACACAAACAAATTCCCTGACCAGGATTCGAACCCAGGACCTCCTGCTTCGTAGGCAGGATCACTACCGACTGGGCTAGGAGGCCGTTATTTCTATCGGTAGCCTGGAAGTCAGTGCCTTAAAGGATTGTTTGACATTTGATATTTCACGCAGATAAACATAGTAGAAAAATAGAGCAACAGTATAGTAATTATCAAAACAAACTCTGGTAGTCTGGCGGCCAGACGCCCGACTTACGCTCTATGGATCGCGGGTTCAAACTTGGCTCCTACTACTGCCTCCTAACTTAACTAAGGTTTTAGACCCTTCAAACAATTTACACATATTCTTCATAGATTCTAATCTAATGTAAGACTCTTATATTACAAAGGTATTCCTAATCCTGAGAGTTGAGGATATTATGGAAATATAAACATATCAGGTAAATAAATACAGTGCACAGTAGTACTAGTCATAATCCTCATGATTATAACTAATTGCCACTAACAAGACCCAAGTTTTGAATTACTACTTAGGAGACTCGGGATATGAAAACCAATCGGTCTTCATTTCAAAAAAGAAGTTGACGTTTACTGCAAGTAAATGTAATTGTGTATCTGACTGACTTACGTGTAAGTTATATTCCAATATTATATCATATTATATTTCTTATATAATGAATTGATATGGTTACACATGGCACTTTAAACTATACATACTTGTTTCCTTAAACATCGTTTTTTTTATGGGTGTTCAGTTTTTCAGCTGATTTCGCCACCGCATCTATATGTTTATTGGATCCGGTGAGGTGAGAAGCCGCCAGTGTGTCTTCGCATGTAGTATCCCACATACACATGTACATGGGGAATGGCTATACAGCCGCGTACAGTCAAGGCGTTGTAGGAGATTTATTGCTAGTGGCTTGCTTAATCTGAGGAAATCTAACATAGCATCCAAATTACACAAAATAATGCAGAGCACAGTGAATGCAGGGTACTGTAGAGATATTCCCAACAGCAGGGTGGAAGAACACCTACAACTCATCGCACTTTTTGATGTTTATCCATTCGCTCCTCGGCCAGATATCGACATTTCTTTTATGGCATGTTAATTGAACTTTAGGTTAAATAGGTAATGCCAATCATATTATATTTTAACAGTTATATATTTTTAATAAATACCTACAATTAAAAATCATAAAAATTATAAATATTAATGTGCTCTCAGTGAAAATGTCTTAAAATCATATCAATTTTATAATTACTTCTAGTAGGCATCTTACCTAGTTTGAATAGTCAGAAATCCCCAAACGGCTCAAATATGCAACCGCTATTTATGGTTGCATACTTGCGCCGCTTGAGGAGCTCGGCCGAATTGGCAGCCGAGCCAGCCTTTACTGCCGTGCCATGAAGATGAGACAGCGCCAGAGTATCGGCACACGTCGCATCCCAAACCAACGGCCGTCCCATCGTCCATGGCACGAGGGTCATACCGTCAGGCCTCTTACCGTCATCGCGGACGAGGCCGGTAGGTTCCAAAATGGCCGGCACTCCCGCGCTAGCTAAGGCCCGACGGATGATATCGTTCAGGCTGGCATGGCGAGGGGCCCGCCCTGCACTTCTGCCGCAGGATAGTCCATGATGACCCAATTGGTCAACTGAATCACCACAGCGACAGCGATGTGGGGCAACACAGGTCACTCCCAGGCGGAGAGCAACGGAAAGGCGGAATGTGGAGTTGTCCAAAAGCGTTCCTATCGGTATAGACGGCAGAGCTTGGAGCCACTGCCCGGATTCCCATTCACAAGCGGCAAGGAGGCGAGCGCGCTCCAGTAGGCTGGTTGCCGTTTGATACAGATTATTCCGTACCAGCCTACAGAGCGGCTCGTCCCAAAGACGCTGCGAGTTAGGGTTTGCGGGCAGGTCAGTGCTTGGACAGGCATCACTCCATGCATTTGTGGCCTCTGACATTAAAGGTAAGCTTAGTTGGTCTATTGGGAACTTAAGAATTTTGGACATGAGTTCCAGTGAACGATGTATTGAGGACAGATATGCGGGGAGCGAAACACTGGACACTTTTCTGATACCCAGGCCACCATGCCTTATCGGCAGAGAAGCCTGAGTCCATGAGCGGTCGTCTAAATTTATATTCATCACTGTAACTAAGAGATTTTGAATAATCTTGTCAATTTTTTCTAAAAGAGTGGGATATTTCCAGAAATGGCTGCACCTTAGGACGTAGGTGAATTTGGGTACGAAAAGGCAGTATCTAATAATGGTGTATGCTACATGAGCATTTATTTTGGACATTCGGTCTGAAATTTCGTTGAGGTTTTTAATTTTGTTGTCTAAAAAGTCTGAAAATGATTCGTCCAATACAGGTGCTCCTAGGAGGTGAAGTGAGCTTTTCTCTGTAATTTTAATATTTGGAGCAAGATGGCGGAATTTAGATGTAACGAGTTCTTTGTCTAAACACGTATCGGAAAAGAAAAGTTCACATTTAGAAGAGTTCAATTCTAGTCCGATACCGCGGAATTCCTCAATTAAAACGCGAAGGTCCTCCAGAACTTCGCTTACATCACCTCCTAGAGTGCCGTCGTCTAAATACCACAGGTTAAATTTTGAATTTAGTTTTACAATGATTGGGTGGATTGCTAAACTAAAAAACGCCGGCCCAAGCGGGTCGCCCTGTTGGCAACCTACAGCTGAGGAGAGATGATTTTCTTTAAAAAGTAAATGAGGAGGGTTGCTGTAGCATTGGCAGATAAAGTTATAAATTTCTGGTAATTTTATACGCGTTTGTGCTAGGAGGGCAGCTCTGTCGACACTGTTGAAAGCATTTTGGACATCTACCTTTAGCAGTACCTTACCGGAGGTTTGTGTAATGTGTGTTCTGAGTGCATGCACCGCAGCCTCACACCCTCCCTTGGACCCGAAACCTAATTGAGTTGGCTGGAAGTATTGGGTTAGCGGGCCACATGCAGCAGCGCAGGCGATTTTAGCTACAAGACGGCGATAGGTTGTACCCACGGCAATGGGTCTAATACCGCCGTCTTTTTTCAACAGCGCACACAGGTTGGCGCCGTACAGTGTGCTCGTAACTCCCAAATGTACTTTACCTGATAGCATGAGGTTGCTTAGGTCTGCCAATGACTTAAGGAGTAGCTCGCCGGCGCTGCCTGAACTATGTCCGAGGAGATCCTTGAGATGTTGAGGAGTTAAACCGTCCAATCCGCCACCTGAACCGCTTTGGAAGGACATGACAGCCCTAAGAACCCCATCGGTAGAGGTAGTGAGGGGAGGTGTTGACGGATCTGATGGATCAGGGAGACTTTGGTTAGTTCATGGCGTTGGGTGTTTTGTTTTTAAGGTTGAGAGAGTTTCCTGGTTATTTGGAGCAATAGAGTCAGTAGAAAACAGTAGACGGGCAGCCCCTCTGATGTCGCCTTCTCCTATTTTGTTTTCAATATTTTTGTATAAGGATGTGTTTTTCTTTGGAGCTATTCCGTAGAGGTCTTCGAGAGAATGTGGATGTTGACAATTATTTTTTATTTTATTGGTAAGAGAAGTGGTTTTATTCTGGTCAGCTATATGTAAGGTTCGGTAGGGGAAGGTTAGGAGTTGTTCCCAGGCCTGATAAGAATTTTCGGACACAACATTTTGAACACTAGCAGTAAGTTTTTCTGCGACCGATACCCTGGCACCTCTCGGGACTCGTTTGACAACACGAACGCTATGTTTTAGGCGGCTTAAGGTTCCTGAAATGTCGTTTGGAACTGGATGATATACCGAATTTATTGGGATTGGAGGGTCAGCGTGGAGCGTTGGAGCACGCTAGAAATCCTATAAAATAGATGAGCACTCGTACTCGTCGCTCACTTCTACAACAACTCCCAGCGGGGAAACACCTGCAATTACACTGCTCAAATGTTTTAAAGCTAAATAAGTGTTTTTATTCATCTCCCTACATGACCTGGTAAATGGTACAGCGGGTCAGCGCTGCTTGGTTAAACGTGGTAATCCGGTCTGCACACAACAATAGCCATCTGTCATTTTAGATGACAGAGAATATTCTATATTAAATTTGAAATATAATTAAATATTAAACTTCTTAAAATCAGTTTTTATCTTATATAGACGACCTATTTTGCCTAAAATATGAACTAGACGTAATTTTTTGCTTGCTTAATGTTAACTTTACGATACAATTACCTAAATTAAATAACATTATTACACTTTGTACAACGCAACATTAAACTACTTTCAATGGCTTTGTATGTAGCGTATTCCTTTAATCATCAAAGTCAATCCGGATTTAAATAGCAGTCTTTAAAAAAAATATCGTATTTTTAAGTGTGACTAGACGATCTAATATGCATTGGGGCTCGTAGATTCACTGGAACTCCATCCACATGGAATCTAGAGGCAATTTATATGGGATATTTTAAGTTCCAATGTATATATTAGAAAATTAGTTATATCTCTATCGAACCTAGAATGTAAGATTTAGGCTTTGTTACCTACTAACACTCTATGGATATGTCTGAATTAAATAAAGTGAATTGAATTCAATTCAGCTGAAGACAGGGCGCTATGGCGCTCATTAGGGGAGGCCTATGTCCAGCAGTGGACTAATATAGGCTGATGATGATGATGATGATGAATTGAATTAATTTTATATAACATTATATGTGAAGCTGTGAACCTGAAGCATGGAGAATTAAGTATGCTAACTACTAAGTAAGTAGTCAGAAATACTGACTGCAGATATATTCAGATTACTAAAATACGAGACAAAGGCCTCCTAACTTAGTTGGTAGTGATCCAGCCTAGAAAGCTCCCGGTAAGGGCATTATGTTTGTATATTATGTATGTATATTTGTCATTTGTCAATATTCGTTTCTGAATTATGGATATTTTATATGTATTTAAGTATAAATCTACGTCCACATATTTCATTACATGCGCGCTCCTAAAATCATAATATACAGTCCAGCTTACATTTCCCATAACAGGCAACATAGCAATTAAAAACTTTAAACCGCAAAATGGTCATAGCTTATATTTTTAAACCCTTGAGGGTAGAAGGGAAGGCCGAACCCCACTCAGGCAGAGCCGCGGCCACAGCTAGTAAATATTATAAACACATAAATTATAACTACTGTACCTATTTTTATACTCCACAAATGCGCAATAATGACTTGTTATTTTCCTTTTCATATTGACATTATATCGATACAGGGCGGTAAATACATAATTAATCAGTTGTGGTCTGCAGTTCTGTATTAATTACCTTGAAAACATTACATACTGACATCATCAATTAGCACTGACCATACTCGAACGTAATGCCTAATTCACCCAACATAGTCCAAAACGTGTGTAAATAACTGTTTCAATTTTGACAAGCCTCGACGTCTTTATCCGCGCTGAAACTTTCAACCCCATTTTACCCCCTTAAAGGTGGAATTGTATAAAAACCTTTATTACTGGGGCTCTATAAACATTTGAAGAATAAATGTTCCCTTCGTAGGTTCAGCCATTTTTCAGTTATCTCCAAAAAACTTCATCCATAAAGCTACGAGCCGAGATACGACCTTTTGGACCTACGAATTTTTCGTAGTCCGACACGTACTTGAACGGTTTTATTTTCTTTTGAAATACGGAACCCTAAAATGTGGTTAGATCTTGCATTTATGTGTTTTTCTGTAAAATGACGGATTTTGCGTTTTTATATTGAAAGTTTCAATCATTTAAATTCAACATACATACAAAGGAGGTGGATTCATTTCATATCCAATGATGTTATCCATAGTAAATATCATTGATACGGAATCAATTTCTTAGTAAAATAACAATTGTTGCCAAAAACTGCACAATTTTATTTATCTACACTCATATTGTAAGTCCTCTAAAATGCGTTCAAAAACCGTAGGCAATGACCAGCATTACAACAAACGATTTCACTATGATAAGTTTCTTATCTGTGGCAGTACCGCAATTATAACGTTTCATGCTCAATTATTGATGTGCTCTGAGTTTTGATAACATAATGTACACCTGCACGCGCCCGCGGCCGGCGACACCCGCCCGCGCGTCCGCCGGCACAATCGAGTAGGCCGCGCCGACACAATCGAGATGGCCACGGCGGTACTGTGGCGGCCATTCTATGGTTTACGAATACGGCATTTATAATAAATAATATGAGTGTAGATAAAGCAGTGTATGCAACTGTACGTAATTAGGCCTTAAAACACTCGTGTGATCTTATTATGAAATTCGCCTGCGGCTCATTTCATAAAACCACACTCATGTTTAAGGACCCTTATTACGTAACAGTTACATAAACTACTATTACCCTCAATGTATCACTGGGTACTCGTATCGTACATACATTTTTAGTGGTTAATACTGATTTAACATTAAACTCAACAGTAAATCTATTTTAGATTACATTAGGAACAGGATTACAGAACGTTTGCATATAGTTAAAGCAATGGCGCGTAGTTCTAATGTCCGAGAGGCAAACGGATGGCTCGCGGTATTTAAGCTCCCTACGTATTGTGAAATCAGCCTGTGCAACCCGAACTGACCTACGTTGAACTTTGTTTTTCATCTCCCCAAATGGGGTGGGAACCCCATTTTTATCCGGCTTTCAACTCTGACGGATCGATAACCGACCAGCCGGTGTGAATGGCAATTTGCATGCTCGTTCTTCATCACATAAAGATACTGGAAATTGAGGGGGGGGGATGAAAAACCAAGTCCACCGTGGGTCAGTTCGTGTTGCACAGGGTGGTTCCACAACACGTAGGGAGCTTAAATACTGTGAGCCTTTGTTGCCTCTCGGACACTGTAACTACGAGACTAGAGAGAATGAAACATGTGACACCAAATTAATATATTATCCTAAAGTCTTAAATCTATCGGCTATTTCTTTTGACCGGAATAATAATTCGGACATCTCTTTGGCTTTTGCAAGTTTTTCCTTCAGCGAATATTTAATCTTGTTTTTCAATGACAAGCTCTTATTAATAGCATCTTCTGTAAGTTTACAAGCTCTACACGAAGCCCTCTGTGATGGTGTCTTCTGCTGCTCTTCCTCGAATGGGGGCAGAGGCTGTAGCATCCCTTTTTCAGACATGGCTCTTGTGTAGACTCGCGGCTGTCTCCCAGCGGTGTCGTATTGTGGACGGCTTTTTGGGAACGTACTGGCATCTGCGGGAGACGAAATCTTCTCAGAGGAAACAGTCGGTTTTGTTGTCCGCGGCGCGGCATCACACGCGCACTTCTCTCTCTGGTTGGTATGCAAGAACACAGACTCAGGGTCCGACCAAACCCTATCTTCGGTAGCATCCTCATGTCTTGTATACACCCGCACTTCGTACAGGGAATTCGGATACGGAAGAGTTAATGCGAATTCAATATAATCACCGTCGTAACGTATAGACGAGGTGTTCACCTGACGCCATATATCTTCGAATGATTTGAGGCGAAAATCGACTTTATATACACAAGTATCGCAGGAAATTTTATTCCAACCCCCGAAATCAGCAGATGATATCCGTACTTGGGCTCTGTTCCATTGCAAAAGAGCATCAAGAGGGGTTGCACCTAACACTTTTAGGCCAAGAATTGTATCCAGTTTTATCAGTGAGTGAATGTTGTAATTGAATGTTTCGTTATTACAAAACTGTAAATTACAGGTCTTGAGTAATAAAGAAAATATTTGGTGAATTGTGAATGATTTAAACCCTTTTGATTTGATATCTCTAGTGCAATTATTATTCACATCGCCTGGCATATCAAAACAGAGCGGTGTCGGTGTGGCGGCTTTATCGTCATTTTCGTGGTCGGTGTAGAATAAACTAAAAGTAAAACTGTTACTAGGATAGCGCCAGCTACACTCCAGTATTTTCCAGTCCCGTATAAAACACTGAAAATCTTCACATTTCGGGTAATAGTCCACTTTAACAAATATTGTTTTCTTAACTACGCTCGTGCCACTGTATTGACAATGCCAACGTAATTCTTCGATGAGATGGTCCGCCCGTGTCTTATACGTTATCGTTGTGCTATTCACGGAAAACGGTGGCAACGGTCTTCTATTTGGACTGTAAATAGTGAGAGATGAACTATCGTGCCCACTGCAGGTTACTTCGTAGTCCTCTCCTAGTCGCACCAAATAGTGTTGCCATTCATCGTCTAGTTTATGAAGAACACTAGTCGACTCGACCGACATTGCTGGCTTCACATAAACCCCAACAGAATCTTCACAACCGTTGACACTATCTACACAGCTATAAGTATACATACCTACATGTGGTTTGTCTGCACAAAACTGAACTGTAGTTGAATTAACTTCGTATATTTGTTGCAATTTACCGTTAACTGTTAGTTGAAGGTTTGTAGTGTTTTCGGCAAAGCAATTTACAGTTATATTCTTGCCGTATGTTTCCCATTCGTAGTATGTTCGTTCGATAGCACTTGTTGTCATCTTAAGCTGGTTCCAGGGGCACAGTCGGCCGAGAGCCGCACTGCCGCTCAGCAGCAACAGCAATGTTGCCAACATCATTCTGACAGCACCACTGCAAATCGTGGAACACAGCTGATGTGGAGAACTTGAATTGCTCGCGAAGTTAACTTAATACATATAGAAGATATTTTTTATGAAATGTCATCAACATATAAAAAAAATAAGAGCGTCTAGTAATGTGCTGGAGCTACAACGCAATGCGTTATTATTCATTTGTATAAATATTTCCTCATGGCCTCATTCGTTTTGCTATCGTGATCGTGCTAAGTTATTCAGAGCAATGACGCGTAGTTACAGAGCCCGAGAGGCAACCGGATGGCTCGCGGTATTTAAGCTCCCTACGTGTTGTGGAATCATCATGTGTAACTCGAACTGACCCACGGTGGACTTAGTTTTTCACAGGCGCGGATCCAGGATTTCGTTCAGGGGGGGCACTTTCCTTCACAAAAAATCTCGCGGTCCGCACCTATGGCCCCCGTAGTATACGAGGTTTGCGTTTCAGGAGGGGACAAATGCCCCTGTTGCCCCCCCCCCCTGTATCCGCGCCTGGTTTTTCATCCATCCAAATAACTAACTAGAATAATATTACGAATTATTCAAAAATGCAGGGAGTCTATTCGACATGGCATAACTGACAGTCGCATGCGAGACAACTATGATATCACACTTTTGTGACAGTTGATTCACCTAACCACCTACGTCAAAATCAATAGGTCTCACTAGAGGAATTTCTCTATTGGCATGGGCGCCATCTTATTGTTTTGACGTTGACGTCAGTAAATTATGGGAATCCCACGTAAGGCATTTGTTTACCTCTAGTAGGTAAAGAGAGCCTTGAAGCATTTTATGAAAACTCATTTGAAAGCGACATCTCTGAATGTCTTCTGAAACTAAATACGTGTATGAGTATGTGTGTAAATCATACGTGTATTTTCGTGCTACAATACTAGGCTAGAATTAGGGTAGTCTACATAGACGGCTTACAAGCAATTTTTTAGATTTGACGATGCATTTTTGGGTGTAGCAACGATGACGAAACCTGTGCTTTGGGTAAAAGATATGTGACAAATATTACATATTGAATAAAAATGACTTGTATGAATGATTTTAAGATTTCTTGTAACTAATAAATGTTTTTGTCACAAGAAATAAAACAATATATTGACTTGTAAACCGACCACGTAGATCCAATATTATGTAGAATAGGTTTAGTGTAAATAAATTATAATATCAAGAATACAACCTTGATATCTATCTCACGTGTTTATATCGAGACCCAAAAAAGGGAATGATTACAAAATTATAACTAGTGTATGGTTAATAAAGTTGTATCTTGAGCGTTGCGGGGGGCACTAGAAGCAAACAAACTGCTGCCGAGAGTATCACAACATTTTTCACCACGCCACGGCATAAAAATACAAGCTTAGGTAAATACATAAAACAAAACAAATTAATTCTGCCAAATATTTATGGTTCAAAATCATCGTTCTATAACGTAAAGTAATAACTGTTCTCCCTTGTGAAAAAAAAAAAACAATTTTACTGACGCTTTAAAAAAATCAAGATAGGCGGTGGTGCTGATGTGGTGAAAAAGCATTCACACACAAGAAAATAATTTTAATAAGAAAACCTAACTACTAATAATATAATTATTTAATTTTGCAATGTTTCTGTCTGTTTTAATACCTACTTATAGTGCTGCAGTCTTTGTTACGTCAACGTCTATGGAAAGTTTGAGGCATTTCAAAAACATCAGAAAAGAAATTAAATTCGAGAAATAAATGAATCTTACACAAATCGAACTAGGCCCACAGTAAGCTCAGTAAGGCTTGTGTTATGGGTACTAGACGATATATATATATATTTGATAAATATGGATAAATACTTAAATACATAGAAAACATCCATAACTCAGGAACAAATATCTGTGATAAACACACAAACAAATTCCCTGACCAGGATTCGAACCCGGGACCTCCTGCTTCGTAGGCAGGGTCACTACCGACTGGGCTAGGAGGCCGTTATTTCTATCGGTAGCCTGGTAGTCAGTGCCTTAAAGCCCTTAAAGGATTGTTTGACATTTGATACTTCACGCAGATAAACATAGTAGAAAAATGGAGCAACAGTATAGTAATTATCAAAACAAACTCTGGTAGCCTGGCGGCCAGACGCCCGACTTACGCTCTAAGGATCGCGGGTTCAAATTTGGCTCCTACTACTGCCTCCTAACTTAACTAAGGTTTTAGACACTTCAAACAATTTTACACATATTCTTCATAGATTCTAATCTAATGTAAGACTCTTATATTACAAAGGTATTCCTAATCCTGAGAGTTGAGGATGTTATGGAAATATAAAGATATCAGGTAAATAAATACAGTGCACAGTAGTACTAGTCCTAATCCTCATGATTATAACTAATTGCCACTAACAAGACCCAAGTTTTGAATTACTATTTAGGAGACTCGGGATATGAAAACCAATGGGTCTTCATTTCAAAAAAGAAGTTGACGTTTACTGCAAGTAAATGTAATTGTGTATCTGACTGACTTACGTGTAAGTTATATTCCAATATTATATCATATTATATTTCTTATATAATGAATTGATATGGTTACACATGGCACTTTAAACTATACATACTTGTTTCTTTAAACATCGATTTTTTTAAAGGGTGTTCAATTTTTCAGCTGCTTTCGCCACCGCATCTGTATGTTTATTGGATCCGGTGAGGTGAGAAGCCGCCAGTGTGTCTACGCATGTAGTATGCACATGTACATGGGGAATGGCTATACAGCCGCATACAGTCAAGGCGTTGTAGGAGATTTATTGCTAGTGGCTTGCTTAATCTGAGGAAATCTACTCTAACATAGCATCCAAATTACACAAAATAATGCAGAGCACAGTGAATGCAGGGTACTGTAGAGATATTCTCAACAGCAGGGTGGAAGAACCCTATAACTCATCGCAATTTTTGATGTTTATCCATTCGCTCCTCGGCCAGATCTCGACATTTCTTTTATGGCATATTAATTGAACTTTAGGTAAAATAGGTAATGCCAATCATATTATATTTTAACAGTTATATATTTTTAATAAATACCTACAAATAATAATCATAAAAATTATAAATATTAATGTGCTCTCAGTGAAAATGTCTTCAAATCATATCAATTTTAATATAATACTTCTAGAGGTATCTTACCTAGTTTGAATAGTCAGAAATCAACTTCGCGCAAAAGTTTCGTGGGGGCAATTACTAGAGGTCGCCTCCGTCATTACTATCGGTAGCCTGGTAGTCAGTGCCTTAAAGGATTGTTTGACATCTGATACTTCACTACTTAAACATTATAGATACTGGTGCCGGCTATACTGTAAATTTATCAAAAATCTAAAATTACCGGTCGGCTTCCATATAGCGTTGACAGCGTTGTAGAGCCCGTCACGGAGATATTGAAAACATAAGTCTTAAAGGTCGTAAATGGGCGCTAGTATGTGTGGCGTCAAGTTAAAAATACAAAAAAAAACCGGCCAAGAGCGTGTCGGGCCACGCTCAGTGTAGGGTTCCGTAGTTTTCCGTCCGTCACAGTAAGTGTCCCCACTTAAGAGTTAACCATGTAGGATATGATATGAGCGTTCCACGTACAGCGACATCTATCGGCAAATTAAGTAAACTATTGCGCGCGAGCTTAAAGTATGGAAGATGATTTTTATGGGATAATTCTTTATTGCATGAACCGATTTTCACCGTTTTTACTTTATTTGAAAGCACTTCATTTCATTGTGATTTTGTAGAAATTACAGGTACAATAAACTCCTGCTCATACGGTTAAATTACAAACTTATTTCAGAAATTATTTTGTATTTTTTTTCAAACACTATTCAACCTATCAAGTTCAAAATAATTTTCCTAGAAAGTTTTTATAAAGTTCTACTTTTTAATTTTTTTTATATTTTTAAAAGTTATGGTTCAAAAGTTAGAGGGGGGGACACATTTTTTTTTACTTCTGGAGCGATTATTTCCGAAAAAATTTACATTATCAAAAAATTATTTTAGTAAACCCCTATTCATTAAATACCTATCCAACAATATATCACACGTTAGGGTTGAAATGAAAAAAAAATCACTCCCCACTTTATGTATAGGGGAGGTACCCTAATAAAAAAAAATCCACTTTTTATTTTATCACTTTGTCGGCGTGATTGATATACATATCAGTACCAAATTTCAGCTTTCTAGTGCTAACGGTCACTGAGATTATCCGCGGACGGACGGACGGAAGGACGGGCAGACATGGCGAAACTATAAGGGTCCTAGTTGACTACGGAACCCTAATACGTTAATATATCGTTACGCTTAAATTTTGACACACGGCGAAGCCCACTTACTTAACCACCCACAAAATCTACATACTTACCAAATTTAAGGCCATTACGGTGGGCGTATTAGGTTTTAAGACCAGTTGAAATCGCAATTTGTTGAGCCTTAATTTATTTTTGAGCTTACTGCTCGAAATTTTCACAGAAGCTATAAGACCCGTTTAGTAAGAAAATACCAAATTTAAGACCATACCGGTGGGCGCATAAGGGTTTAGGACCATTTTAAGAAATAGTCGGCTTCATAACATCAACTGTAAGACACTCCTCCGTCTACAGCTCAGCCAGCCTCGTAGGTAAAGTCACTAAAATCTTACAGGACCCCCAAACCATGGAACTTTGGGCTTAGAGGAGGCCAAAAAAGCTTGGTGAAGTGGTTGGCGGGTTAGGATGTTTTTACCCATCCAAATTGTCAATGGAGCTGGGAAGACATATTGTGCCAAATTTCTTATGAGTCACTCACTCCTAAGCCGCAGCACTGGCTACCGGCTTACAGTGTGGACAGCTTTTCCAGACACTGTCAGTAATAATGACATTAATTCTCTACTCATCTTGCTCATCCTTCATTCATATACATAGAAAAGGATGGGTACAGAAATATTGACATTATTAATGGATAGAAATAAGTCAAATAATAATAACATTAAATAATTAAAATACTTAAAAAAAAAAGAAAAAGAAAAAATATATAAATGTACAAAAATCTATAACATAAAAAAGTTAAAAACTAAAATAAAAACGTCTTTTAAGGCTTTTCCACAAAATATGCACTTAATGAATACACACAAATCATATGTAAGTTAACCAGTGAACGCACCGGGTAGTTCGGTTTAACTGGTCCCTCTGCACAACATTACATTGTTGCATTGCGCTTGGTGTTACCGAGCGCCTTTGTTCTTAACTCGTCCACCAGTTTTTGCATTCTACCCTCACCCATTTAGCTTTAAGATAAATATTGTTTTCTCAGTAAGTGATTTATGTAAATCTTTTTGAGAAATAAATGTCTTAAACCGGTTAGTACCTGGACCGGCACCTGATTGATTGAAATCTGATTCCGGCTTTGAGTCCGTGTTTGTGCTCCACACAGGTGTTATTGCGGTACTTAAGTAAATACCACATGCGTGCCTGTGGGATGCTATATGCGTAGACACACTGGCGGCTTCTCACTTCACCGGAATCAATAAACAAGCAGGTGCGGTGGCCAAAGAAGCTGAAAAACTGAAGACCCATAAAAAAAATTATACCTTTCGTAGTCGAGACCCTTGGCGCGTGGGGACCCAGTGCTCAGTAACTTTTTAAAGAACGCAAAAAGAGGCTCGTCGACTCAATTGGTGACCAAAGAGCTGGCAGCTTCCTCGCTCAACTCATAAGTTTTGCGATACAGCGGAGAAATGCTGCCACCATCCTCGTTTGCTAGTTTCTAACATGTCGATACATAATATATATCGTAACCTCGACAAAACAAATACCCAGGGTAAATACCCCGTTTTAAATAGTTTTTGTATCTTCCATAAAAAAAATTGCGTTCTACGACGTTAAAAAAAATTGATTTATTTAGAACGTCATATAAATATTGAATACCATTTTTTTTTTCAAAAATAAAAAAATATAAGGATGAACATTGAAAGCATTCTTTTAGAAACATGAATGAATGAATGAATGAATGAAAGATTTATTCATGACAATTACAAAAAACATAATAAACAATAACATATACAACCCGAAACATTAATTGCCACGAAATCGTCGCAACTCAGCGTTAAATGCCGGCAGGGCCAGCGCTGGTCTTCCGTTGCAACCATTTGACGACACGGCGCATTGACGCCACTATCACATCCCCAAAGTAAGAATACATTAATCAAAACAAGAATAATAAAAAAAACAATAAAAAACAGGAAAAAAAAACATATACCTGTTATACACTTTATAACGGCATGTTAAACTATAAGCCACTTAAACATGGATATCCAGTTATCCGTGTGCCAATTAAGTAAATATTTGAAAATATTTAAAGTATTTTTTTTCAAAAGTGTCCCGCAAGGTTAACTTTTACGGTTTAAAATTTAAAATAAGGCGGTGAAGTGCCTAGTTAATGGTCAAAAAATTTGAAGTGTTAGCTCAAAAATAATACAAATGCAAAAATTGCGATTAGATTCCAATCTTAAAATAGGCATGATGACACATATTGATTGATGCAATAAAATTTAGTTGATAGGATGCAAAATGATCAATATATCCAACTAAAGTGAAAATTTATAAATTCTTTTGAAGTGGTTCAAAGATATCAAGCTGCAAAATTTCAAGATTTTACGATTTTTTAAAGTGTGAATTGAAATGATTTTTAACATTGTACTGTAAAATAAATTGTATGGCAACCATACACATAAACGCAACATTTCACTGTAAAAATAGCAATTTCATATTTTTTCCATACTTTAAACAGGGCAACTATGTGATCGTGATGTCACTTTTGCACGTCATTTTGGAGCGTTTTGAGTAACAAATGCAAATCTCGGACTTTAAGTCTCATTTCTGACTTTTCTGTTGCTTTAACGCAATTGGCCCCATATAGACATTTGATCCTCACAATAAAACGAATCGATTGATACCATACATGAAAAAAATTCACCATGCCTATATTGTATGCTCCCACCGGAATTTGGTATGTAGGTTATTTGAAGTAGACTTTACCGTAAGTACAAATTTGGAGCGGTAAAACCACTGATTAATTAACGTTATTTTCTTGTATTTTCAACTTGACGCCATATGATATGATATGATATTTATTCAAGAACAATTTACATCGTGTTATACATACTAGCGCCCATTTAAGACCTAGTAAGACTTATTTTTTCATGATCTCGAAGATGGGCTCTATATCGCTATATGGAAGCCAACCGATAAGATTTTTGATAAATTTACAGTGGGGCGGGCTAACAAGGTGTAATCTGTGTTCGTATCACGGATTTATATGAAGTGGATCTTTTTCTTAATCCTTGTCCCTAACCAAGGATGTGCATTTCTGTCATTGAATTTGACAACTAGTATCCGATACGTTTGCCTAAGTGAGAAAGAGACCTTGCCATGCGTGAAGAAGGGACAACATGATTCGTAACGTCAAAGAGGGACCTCTGTATAGTACTATTGTTTACTCGGTGCCCTAGCCACAGTTGAAAATTATTACCGAGTAAAAGAGTCGTTCATAGGCGAGTAGCATAAAACCGGCCAAGTGCGTGTCGGACCACGCATAATAGAGGGTTCCGTACCTTCCATGGAATAAGAACCAAACTAATACCAGAAGGTCGTATCTGATACATATGGAAGAAGTTTTTTGGAGATAACTCAAAAATGGCTGAACTGATAATGTTCAAAATAATTTTCGTAAAAAGTATGTAATAGAAAAATAAAATAATCTTCTTCAATTTTTTTAAGTTTATTATATGGACTTAGGGTTCGTTACGGGGGGGGGGGGGGGCTCAATTTTTCTTACTTTCAAGGCGATTATTTCTGAAAATATTCACTACATCACAAAATGTTCAAAAAAACCGCAATGTTATTTTTAAACACCTATCGATTGATGTGCAACATGTTGATATTAGGGGAAAAATTGTTTTTTGTACTTTAGTTACATGGAGCGCCCCCCATAAAAATATTTTCTCCTTCAATTTAACTACATAGAGTCTGTCCAGCCAACGAACGCAGTAGCAATGTACAGCGACCAAAAGTATGACAACACTAAGAATCAGTGAAAAAAGCAGCAATGATCATCAAATTCTATGTTTTACTTTTTAATTTTAGTTGGTATTTCCACCCCTTTCATTACGTGACATTCACGGTGTGTAAAAAGGAGACGGATATATTTCGTCTGATCTGTCATCAACTGTAACAAATAATCTGGTTGAGGCAATTGACATATGCCATAAAAACGAATTTAAATTCAATGTAGAACGTTGCAGGAGTTCTATGATCTATCTCGCTTAAGACGAGAGAGTGAAATGCACTAGAAACAAATTCAATGTAAAAGATATGTGAATTGAAATGTTCGTCACGAACACGGTGTCTCATCACAAAGGGTCGGCACATGTACGTATTTTGAATTTGCCGCGCTTTTCTACTGAAAAAATGGTTTGCCAGACTATAATTAAATAGCGGCATGAAAAATACAACTTATGTCTAAATTTTATTTTATTCGTCTTATAGTTTCCGAGTAAAATGGCTGTGACATACGGACAGACGGTCTGACGGACAGACAGACGGACATGACGAAACTATAAGGGTACCGTTTATGCCATTTTGGCTACGGAACCCTTAAAAGTACTAAAAACGGTCCGATAGAGAGCATAATAGTGGGGGGCGGTACCTCACTCGCACTCGTTACAAAATTGTCACATTTGACACATATTCACATTTTGATTGTCTGCTGACGTCATTACCTGCTTAGTCAAAACGAGACGCTTCCTTAGATAAGCTTCTCTGTCGGCCTCACTTTGTGACCGAAGAATGAGATCCACTTCTTATACATCCATGGTTCGATACCTACGTATACCTACTAAAAAAACCACCAAACTCTCTGCCATGGGATTCCCTACGTCCTGTCAACATATCTAAAATGGTGGCCATAGCCATAGACAAAACGCTCTAGCGAGACCTACTGACAGCTTGACAGTTAGGTGTATCACTCTATCACCTAGTGAGACAACTGTGAGAGCAACGTCTTACAGTTTGGCATCTCGAATAAGAGCCCAGTACAATAGTGATGTGACACATTGATTGGTGGCATGTCGATATGAGATGTATGATTCAGAGGCGAATTCTATGAAACTCGTGTCATGTTTCTAGGTCCTATTTGCGGTTTAAGCTGAGGATGGTCTAGCAGCTTCTAAGTAACAGAATAATTTTACATAAATTGATGAAGTAGGTATATCATTGTCCCGCCTTGAGCGTTCTACCCTCCTATATGTCCCTCTGGGTATGGGGAAGTTATAAATAAGGAGGCAGAAAAACGGTCAATTACAAATATTTATTTCCGGACCAGCTCAGTTGGTAAAGTGGTAAAATGCGTGGTATCGTGCTAAATACAACGAAGACCGGATTCTACAAATCTCCTGCAGCCGAAGTACTCCCCTGAAGGTGCCAAGTTGATAGGCGCGGCGTTTTCTCATCGGCGCTTAGTTCAGCGCAACCGGGCAATTACGTGGCGCTGAGTCAGGGAAGCAACCAAAAGCGTTGCAAGAGGTTGGCGGCAAGCAGCGAGCCACAAAATGTCACTCTGGACTTTGGACCCTGGAACGCGTCATCAAACAAAGCATTACAAACGATCCAGAAGTCTTTGTGAACGCCAACGGCAAGCGGGTAAGCACTTTGGTAGTTGTGTTGCCGTGGGTGTTCACAATTCAGATACGGAGATTACAAAAAGGCGAAGCTAAAAAGTAAAATAATGAAATTTAAATGCAATTGTTTTTTAATAACAATTAGAGGGTGGCTTAATAAATGGACATGATGATTAGCCACTTTGCATTTCCTAGTTATGAACAAAACTATTACGAAGAAGTGATATTAATCTATTTTAATCACTATTGTTATGGTTGTGTTGGTTATGATTTCAATTAGGCAAGTTAAATTTACAACATTTAATCAGCACTAAATCGTACTAAGCTATTAGCAAATAAATGTATCCACTTACCCAGTTTGGGGTACACTTATACACATTATTTAACACTACAGTGCTTTTATATTTATTGAGGATCACGTAGGGACGAAGTTAAAAGATCGATTACGGTTAAATATCTTTCCGTACCAGAGATCAGTATTATTAAGCGACGTGCGTTCTACTCAATTTCCAGGGCTTAATGAACGAGCGAGCGGCTACATGCGATGACACAGCGCAAGATCAGATGCATTCGTTCATAGATTCGCGAATGCGCCAGGTAAGAACATTAGAACGAGTGAATGTTATTACGGCGGCGCGATATGTTTAAAACGATCAGCGTGTTAATGATTTTGTAATCCTATTTATTATTTATATAAGATAGTATTAACGTAAAACTAGTATGTAATGGTTCTAAGTTGTAAATATTATTTTTATTAGGTAAGTAGATAGGTTTAAGTTTGTATTTTTATTAAATATGTACGTATAACGTTACATATACCCCCCGCTCCATCGAAAGGGTTTCATTCTTAAAGAAAACCCGATTGGATTGCTATTAGCATTACACTTATATTCAATCATCTCTCAAATTATTCACTCATACTTCACCTGGGACATAGAAGCAAATGCAACTTTAAAAGTTGACAACGCGACCTTTCATTCAAAAGGCATATGTGATATATTACACATATGACTTATACTAACAACAAGATCTTAATTATAGGTCTTGCATTTTATCTAAGGCTGCTGGCTAACTTGAGGTCTTTTACATGCCAGACCCCTAGATTATTTCCATTCATATCCTCTAATACGTACACAAGAGGAGACTTCTTTTCAATTATTCGACACTTTATAAATTTAGGCGCTAATTTCTTACTGAAGTATTTGTCTTTATCGCTAAATATATTCGTGCGTTTTAAGACTATGTCTCCAACGTTAAAATCTGCGGGTTTACGCCGTAAATTATACTGAGCAGTGTTTTTTACATGTGCCTGCCACAATGAAGCTTGCACATCATTAAACACAGAAGCCAGACAACCACGGTTCTCTACGTACATATCGCGCGGAAGGAATAAAATTTCGTTACCCAGGTCATTATCCGTATAGTGCGAACCACACAAGACAAGTTTGCGACCATAAACAAGAAAAGAAGGTGTATAACCACCGATAGCTTCATTTGCGGAGTTATTTATGGCAAACTTTATTTTAGGCATAAAAGTGTCCCACGTCCGGTGATCGTCTTGGACAAACGTCGACAAACAGGTGATAATTGTCTTGTTATAGCGTTCCACGAGATTAATCTGCGGGGTATACCTAGGCGTGAAGAATATGTTCGGGACCTTATACCGTTTAAAAAGAGAATCCGTTGCTGTGCTAGTAAACTGACTGCCATTGTCAAGGAAAATTGTCTGGGGAACGCCATGAACCAAAAATATGTTTTCTTCTAAAATTTTAACTACTGCATCGGCAGTTGCACGACGTAATGGAAAAATATCGCAATATTTAGAGAAACTGCACGTGATAACAAGAATGTAGCTGTTTTGTTTGCGTGTTACGGGTAACGGACCAATAAAATCTACCGATATCATTTGATATGGGCGCGAGCACTGTTTCGGACGTCCCATTTCTCCTAGCGTCGTATGATTTTGGGACTTATACGACAGACAGACAGAACAAGAGCCTACAAACTTAACGACATCTTGGTGCATACCAGGTCAATAATAGTTTAGTGCTAACCGCCGATAGGTTTAAAAATGCCAAGATGACCAGCTGTTGGTTCTGAATGATTTTGGTCTATTATTTGTTCGCGGAATTCTAATGGCACTACTTCCTTTCATTCGAATTCTGAAGTAAGTTGTTCAAATTTTGATTTACATAGCCGAAACAAAGAATTATTTTTAATCTGAAAATTAGAGATTATTAATACAACCATTATAAATCTTTTTGTACCAGTCATCATTTGTGGTCACAATATAGTTACAAAGAGAAATAGCATAGACTGGGACAGCGCGAGAAAGGGCGTCAGGAATAACGTTATCGACTCCGCGGCGATGCTTAATTTCGAAGTTAAATGAAGATAACCGTACTCCCCAACGTGCTAATCTCCCAGTAGCATTCTCAAGCGATAAGAACCATTTTAACGCAGAATGGTCAGTGTACACTACGAAAGTCTTTCCGTTCTCGAGATAACAGCGCCAATGCTCCAGTGCAGTTAAGACGCTAAGAGCTTCGCGTTCCGTGATGCTGTAGTTCTTCTCGGCGTTGGATAAGGCTCGACTCATATAGGCTACAGGATGCTCTTTACCATTGAGAGTCTGTGTTAACATAGCACCAACACCATAATTACTCGCGTCGCAGTGAACTTCGTAAGGCAACGAGTAATCCGGACAGGACAGAACTGGTGCAGATACTAAGGATTCCTTTAATGCGTTAAAAGCTGCATCAGCTTCCTGTGTCCATTCAAATGGTGGTGACTTTTTGCCATTCGTTGTAAGCTTGTTCAAAGGACCAGCTACCGTACTAAAATTGGGCACAAAACGACGGTACCATGTGGCTGTGCCAAGGAACCGTTTGACTTCTTTCTTCTTTTTTGTTTGTAGGAGTGGGGAAATTAATTATAGCCTCAACTTTTCCGGGATCAGTGCGTAAGCCACGAGCATCGACCACGTAACCAAGGTACTTCAACTCACTCCTAAAGAATTTTCATTTTTCAAAGTTGACAGTGAGGTTAGCTTGTTTTAATTTGACCAAAACGCGCAACAGACGCGAGACATGTTCCTCAAACGATGAACTGATGATAATAATGATGGATGGGTACGCGAATGTTATGAACTCCATATCACCAAACAATGAGTCTACCAGACGTTGTTGTGTCGCAGGCGTGTTGGTCAACCCGAAAGCAGTGGTTTTGAAGCATAGCGTGCCCCTACCGGGTATAAAAAACGAAGTTTTGTCGCGATCTTCAGGCGCAATAGGGATTTGCCAAAAAGCTTTTGATAAATCTATGCTTGTAAGGTACTTAGCATCGCGGAGACTATCTAAGATTTCCGTGCCATACGGCAAATTATAAGCGTCGCGCTTAGTGACTGCATTAAACTTACGGCAATCGAGACAGAAACGAGGTTGTCCATTCTTTTTGTTGACGATGAGGACTGGAGATGACCAAGCGCTTTCGCAGTACTCGATGACATCTAATGCCAGCATTTCGTCAACTTGTTCGGTTAGGATACGTTGCTTCTCGGGGACATTCTATAGTATAGCTGTCTAATAGGTTGGGCGTCTCCGGTATCTATACGATGTATAATGACGTTTGTACGGCCCAAACCTTTTTCCTCAGTCGATATTGACCGCAACTGACTTATCACGGTATCAGCAATTACCTTTTGAGGATGCGTCAAATTGTCATATGAATGCATATCAGTGGAGTTAACTTTGATTTCTGACATGGGGCTGTTTGACAATTAAACGCTTCCTATATATTTTGGGCACAGATTGAAAGCACGCCAAAAATCTATGCCGAGTAAGATAGAGTTTTCAACCTAAGGGATAACATAAGCCTTAATTATGTGGTATTGGCCTTCAAATGTTATGGGTAAATTCATGTAACCAATACATTTCAAATGATGACGACCAGCCCCTATCATTTCAACGGCATTAAGATTATCGTGAAAGGTGCAGTCTGTTAAATCTTTATGAGAATTATTTAGAGTCTAAACCTGATTATGATGATAGGGCCTATGTTAATATTAAAATCAACAATACTGAAGCCTGTGCCTTGTTAGATTGTGGAGCTGCGGTGACCATAATAGGCAATAATTCTCATAAAGATTTAACAGACTGCACCTTTCACGATAATCTTAATGCCGTTGAAATGATAGGGGCTGGTCGTCATCATTTGAAATGTATTGGTTACATGAATTTACCCATAACATTTGAAGGCCAATACCACATAATTAAGGCTTATGTTATCCCTTAGGTTGAAAACTCTATCTTACTCGGCATAGAAAAACAACCGTACTGTCCAAGGTGTCGTAACAATTCACATCACATTCGTCAGTGTCAAGCTAAACGCGACGTATTTTGTTTCAAGTGCGGATTGAAGGATGTGAAAACATCAGATTGTCCAGTATGCTCTAAAGGCAATAATACTGAAAATAAAAAAAACTGCAGTTCAATTAGTACAATTCTGCAGTCTAAACTTTAGTCTAAACTTTAGTCTAAACTTTAGACTGCAGAATTTTCAGTATTATTGCCTTTAGAGCATACTGGACAATCTGATGTTTTCACATCCTTCAATCCGCACTTGAAACAAAATACGTCGCGTTTAGCTTGACACTGACGAATGTGATGTGAATTGTTACGACACCTTGGACAGTACGGTTGTTTTTTCTCTTGTTGGATACTGTGTATGTAAATTTGATGCTGTATTTTTTGATGAGTGCTTTGATTATTGTTTTGTTGCCTAAAATTGTAATTTTTATTGTAATTATTTGTATTTGAGAAGTTTTGCCTATTAAAGTTAGTGTTATATTTATTATTGTTGTTTTTGTTGGAATCTGAAGTGTAAGCAAATTCAGGTGCAACTGTAGCTGATGTCACTTTAGGAGGTTCTTGGAATTGTGAGAGACGTGCCTGAACACTTTCATAATTACGACACAAGGTACGCAAAGTCTCAATATTCGAAATAGAAGCAACTGTTGCTAGAGTGCTTGCGTAGCAGGGCCTTATATTGTGAAGAAGGATCTTCAATTTCTCTGTCTCTGAAGGAGGGCTAGACAGACGCGAGAACATGCCATCCATGATAGAAAGATAGATGGTGATGCTCTCACGTTCTCCCTGAGTACGTGCGCAAATCTCCGCGTCCAGCCTATAGTCATAATCCGACTGATCAAAATCCTTCTTCAGCAAGGCTGCTAGTTCTGATCAAGAACCTACCTTATCTTTTACGGAACGATACCAATGCAAGGCATTGTCTTGGAAAATCTCTGTAGAGTAATTTAAAACTTTACTCGCAGGAATATTACGCGCTAGTATAAACTCATCAAGACGCTGAATGAAAGAGCGCACGCAAGTTTTACCGTTAAATTTTAATTTAGCCAGATCAGTTGAGGTACGGTCGCACGTCACCGAGATCACGTTCTGCAACTCCGGCATGGCAGGTCCTGATTCAATGGAGATGCCGGAAGCAGTGCCCGAGGTACTTGCAAAAGGTTTATTTGCCTGAAGGGTCTTGAACTTTTTTATAAGAATGTCGAATTCTTTGACAACCTCATCGTATTCTCTCTTAATGTCATCGCTACGTGTGATCCTCGCAATACGGTTATGTAAGTGGTTCAGCATGTTTTGGGTTCTCATCATCGCAGGTGCAGAAGGGTCAGTGGCATGTAAATTTGACTGAATTTTAGTGAGAAACAGCCCTGAAGGTCCTGTCTAGGTTCGAGTAGAGATTCTAAAATGTGCTCTGAAGGAAATTCCTTGGATAGCTTAATAATTTGCTTGCGCATTTCCTCAACGGATGGCGCAGGAGTGGTGCCTCTGATGCGCACCTCATACTCCAGCTCTGATTTTTGAAGAGACAAGAACTTCACGGATAGCATGGTGAACCAAATAAATATTCCGGGTAAGTGGTACTAAGCAAAAGCAACTACTTAAAACTATAATCAACTCGTTCTCCGCTCTGTTACAATTTGGATGATGAAGGTGAACGTTTGGTTTTTTTTTTTATTTAAATTAGTACAAATAAAAATAAAATGGTTAGATGCAACTAAAAAAAAGAAAATGCTACTAATGTGTACTAGGTATGGTATTTTTTAAAACAATAATAATGTACAAGAGACTTTAAATTGAGCACAGTAAATAAACGTAGCCAGGTACGTTGTATAAGTCCAAAACTTAAGGTTCTATTTGGTTTTACACACAATAAAACGATATTCATATAAATTGGAATGTATAAAGAATAATAATAATAACTTCTTACACCTCAGTAGCAGAAAAAACCCAAGAATAAAAAGAAAGCAAAAATAAAAAATTAAAACGTTTCACAAAATAAACCACAAACAAACACTAACTACAAGCTACGAAGTTATAAATAAGGAGGCAGAAAAACGGTCAATTAAAAATATTTATTTCCGGACCAGCTCAGTTGGTAAAGTGGTAAAATGCGTGGTATCGTGCTAAATACAACTAAGACCGGATTCTACAAATCTCCTGCAGCCGAAGTACTCCCCTGAAGGTGCCAAGTTGATAGGCGCGGCGTTTTCTCATCGGCGCTTAGTTCAGCGCAACCGGGCAATTACGTGGCGCTGAGTCAGGGAAGCAGCCAAAAGCGTTGCAAGAGGTTGGCAGCAAGCAGCGAGCCACAAAATGTCACTCTGGACTTTGGACCCTGGAACGCGTCATCAAACAAAGCATTACAAACGGTCCAGAAGTCTTTGTGAACGCCAACGGCAAGCGGGTAAGCACTTTGGTAGTTGTGTTGCCGTGGGTGTTCACAATTCAGATACGGAGATTACAAAAAGGCGAAGCTAAAAAGTAAAATAATGAAATTTAAATGCAATTTTTTTTAATAACAATCAGAGGGTGGCTTAATAAATGGACATGATGATTAGCCACTTTGCATTACCTAGTTATGAACAAAACTATTACGAAGAAGTGATATTAATCTATTTTAATCACTATTGTTATGAAATGGTTATGATTTCAATTAGGCAAGTTAAATTTACAACATTTAATCAGCGCTAAATCGTACTAAGCTATTACCAAATAAATGTATCCACTTACCCAGTTTGGGGTACACTTATACACATTATTTAACACTACAGTGCTTTTATATTTATTGAGGATCACGTAGGGACGAAGTTAAAAGATCGATTAAGGTAATAGTAGTTTATGTAACTGTTACGTAATAAGGCCTAATTACGTACAGTTGCATACACTGCTTTATCTACACTCATATTATTCTCTCCCTCTCAACATTAAACGCGCGCAATCTATTGGTAGCTTTAAATCGCAACTTAAGGAATACTATTTATCTCTTCCTTAGGTTTTTAAGTTGACACTGTTGTTTCTTATTGTGTGTATTATATATGTATATATGTACGTATATGTATGTTTATTTTGTATTTATTTAAGTATGTATATTCATATGAATGTGCTGTGTTATCTATTTCGTCTCTTTTGTTTCCATGCACCACCTACTGCTTATTGTTTTTCTCTAGTCTCCACTACCCAAAGGTTGTCTGGAAGAAATCGCTCATTAGCGATAAGACCGCCTGTTGTTACCTCTACCTAAATTTATCTAATTGTAAAATTTGTGCTTGTAACTGTATGAGGTGTGCAATAAAGAGTATTTATTATTATTATTTATTATTATTATATATATTAAATTAAGTGTTCGGAAACCATAGAATGACCGCCATTACACCGCCATGGCCAACTCGATTGTGCCGGCGGTCGGGGAGGCGCGTGACGTTGGTCAGGAAGGAGCACAGGATTTACATTATGTTATCAAATTCGATGTTCGGAATTTTAAACTCATAACGTATCAATATATGAGCATGTAAAGTTAAAATTACGTTACTGCCACAGATAAAAAGCTTATCATAGTAAAATCGGTTGTGGTAATGCTAGCCATTGCCTACCGTTTTTGAACACGTTTTAGAGGACTTACAGTGTGAGTGTAAAATGTAGATAAAATATCTTTCCGTATCAGAGATCGGTATTATTAAGCGACGTGCGTTCTACTCAATTTCCCTTAATGAACGAGCGAGCGAGCGGCTACATGCGATGACACAGCGCAAGATCAGATGCATTCGTTCACAGATTCGCGAATGCGCCAGGTAAGAACATTAGAACGAGTGAATGTTATTACGGCGGCGCGATATGTTTAAAACGATCAGCGTGTTGATGACTTTGTAATCCTATTTATTATTTATATAAGATAAAATTAACGTAAAACTAGTATGTAATATAGTTCTAAGTTGTAAATATTATTTTTATTAGGTAAGTAGATAGGTTTAAGTTTGTATTTTTCTATACATATAATAAAGCTGAAGAGGGTCGAAAGTCTGTACATGGAAGATAATCGAAAAAAAGTTGGCTGGGGATACTTAGAATCGATAACAGAACACGTTACAACAATTTTTAGATTTTTTGTCTGTTTGTCTGTTTGTTTGTTTATCTGTTTGTCTGTTTATTTGACCGCGCATCACGTGAAAACGGCTGAACGGATTTTGATGAAATTTTGTATAGAGATAGTTTGAGTCCCGGGAAAGGATAATATATAGTTTTAATCCCGAAAACCAACCCTGGTGGGGGTGAAAATGGGGTTGAAAGTTTGTATGGAGAATTTTTAACCGCTGAAACGATTTAGATAGAAATGAGTATGGAGATAATTTGAGTCTCGAGAAACGTCATAGGATAGTTTTCAAACCCTTGTGGGGGTGAAAAGGGGGTTGGAAGTTGGTATGAGGAATTTTTTACCGCTGAACTGATTTAGATGGAAATGTGTATAGATATAGTATGGGTCTCGAGAAAGGACAAAGGATAGTTTTTACCCCAAAATCAACCCTAAAGGGGTGAAAAGGGAGTTGGAAATTTGTATGGGGAATTATTAACCGCAGAATCGATTTAGATAAAATTTGGTATGGAGATAATTTGAGCTCTGGAAAAGGAAATAAAATAGTTTTATCTCGGAAATTATCCCTTAAGCGGATGCAAAAAGTTTACATGGGGAAGAAGCAACCAATAACCGCTGTACGTATTTAGATGAAATTTGGTATTGAAATAATTTGTAATTTTTTGGTCAAGGTGTTCATATTTATAACATGTTACCCGTCGATGCTTTAAATTTACCTTTACCCGCTCTTAAGAAATATTTGAAAATGTCATGAATGTCAAAGGGTTATTCCAGGTTCGAGGACTATATATGACGGACAAAGATGCATGGTCCAAACCAAAAAACTACTACAAAATCATCTAACATTTATAGGACACCGTTTAGGTAGGAAAACATATTATTATGTTTAAAACATGTTATAGGATAACAAAATTTCAAAAAAAATTTAAATTTCAAAAATTTCATAAATTTCAAAAATTCCAACAATTTCAAAAATAAAAATAAAATACAAAAAAAATTAAATTTCCAAAAAAAATTCAAAAATGAAATATAATTAAATAACATAACTTCGTTCCAATCGCGTGTTCCACGACACTCACGTATTTTATTTTTCTCTGACGTTCATTAGTGCATTGTAATGTGCTTACATTGAGAATAAATCTTGATTTATCTGTGACAGTGTGGTAAAAACGTATGAAAATTCATTACCCCCGACCGCCGGCACGCCCGGCCCCTGGATTTTTAATATGTGTGTAGGTAAAGCAGTGTATGCTTAATGCATGCTTACATTTTTAATATGTGTGTAGGTAAAGCAGTGTATGCTTGCTGTACATAATAAGGCCTTATTACGTAACAGTTACATAAACTACTATTTATCTCTTTTTAGGGTTCCGTAGTCAACTAGGAACCCTTATAGTTTCGCCATGTCCGTCCGTCTGTCCGCGGTCTAGCTCAGTTACCGTTCGCACTAGAAAGCTGAAATTTGGTGAGGCCTGATAAGAACTTTCAATACAAACTATATTGAATAAAATTGGTTCAGCCGTTTTTGAATTATCAGTCAAAAACGCATAGTGAAAGGAAGTGCCGAATAGTAAAATGACGTAAGCGCCGCCAAATATCCCTTAGGGGGCGTCCATTAATCGCGTCATACGTTTTTGGCTTGTTTTAGACCCCCCCTCCCCCATGGTGATCTTTGGTGATATTTTCAGGACCCCTCCCCCCCCTGTCCAATATGACGTGTAATTTTTTGCTAACTAAAGTAAGTACAGTTTTCTAACACGTGAACCTACTTACGTGGGAGGGAGGGGCACAAATAAGATCTGCGTGTCCCAGCTAGTCTCGCCTGCTCGTGGTCCTCCTGCTGTTTAACGGAAGAGACAGCAACAGAGAAGGGAAACTCGAAACAAACCCGGCTCGGTGCCAGCCGTTATGCACCTGCAACTGATCCGACTCCGCGCGTATCGACTTGTCTTTCCCGCGGACCCAGTTGGGGAGGTCGAGAGAGAGACACAGGTCGTGGGCAACCCTGTGTTTCTATGTCTGTGTCCCAGGCGATGCAGTGTCTGTGGAGAGGACACTTCACCCGCGCCGGTAGTACCGCGTGGAAATCAACACGGGAAGTGGCAGTGACCAGTGATAAGTCCAAACGTATAGGCGAAAGTTAGGGCGCTAGGGGTCACTTTCGACAGTGGGAGGGTCCATCGTAGGCCCATTGACTAGTTACCGCCCGCTTCAAGCTGGGCAGCCCCCAGCCAGTTAGGTACTGGTCCGTCTCGGTGCGGTTTGCTTCTTTAGGGTGTAGGAAGCACTAGTAAAACTAGATAACTTGCATCGTTACACGAAACACCTGCCAATACACAGCAGATAATAAAAATAAAAATGTGCAACGCCAATCCATGCGCCTTGCAACATGGAATGTCCGTACAATGAGGACAGGCTTTCCGGACGCCAGTGGAAGCTCAGATTGCGTACAAGAGCTGCGCAAGACTGCTTTGATTGATACAGAACTGGCCAGGCTAAATATTGCGATCTGTGCCCTCCAAGAAACCAGACTCCCGGACGAGGGTTCATTGCGAGAGGCCTCATATACTTTTTTCTGGAAGGGTAAAGATAAATCTGCCGTGCGTGAGCATGGTGTTGGTTTTGCGGTCCGTAATGACATGCTATCGGCCATAGAAACTCCTCGTGGTATTTCGGAACGCATTGCAACTCTGCGTGTACACACTAGTTGTGGCTATGTGTCCTTGATATCTGCATATGCACCAACGCTGCCATCACCGGCGAAAGTTAAGGACCAGTTCTACGATCACCTAAGCGATGTAGTGCATGGTGTAAACTCAACCGACCGTCTGTTTATTTTGGGCGATTTCAACGCCCGTGTTGGTCAGGACGCTCATGCGTGGTCCGAGTGTATTGGTCTACATGGTGTGGGTAAAATGAATGAGAATGGTGAACGCCTCTTGCAGTTCTGCTCCGAACATCTTCTATGTGTGACCAATACCTACTTTAAGGGAAAACTGTCGCGTAAGGTATCCTGGAAACACCCACGATCTGGCCATTGGCACCAACTGGATCTGATCCTTTCCAGAAGGAGATACCTCTGCGAAACCCTTCACACGCGCACATTTCACAGTGCTGAGTGCAGTACCGATCACTCCCTAGTAGTAACGCATGTAGCCATTGTTCACAAGAAAATCCATTCCTCTCGTCCACCTGGCAAGAAGAGGATTGACACTTCAAAAACTAGGGACAATGAACAGGTCCAGCGTTATGCCGAGTTCGTAAGGGCTATGACTGCTTCTTGGGATGTTGATGCCCCTGTTGCTGAAGAGTGGAGCCGTGTCAACGAGCTCCTTACTGTCACAGCGGGGAAAGTTTTTGGATATCAGAAATCTAAGTCTGAGGACTGGTTTGCCGCGAACACTGAGCACCTTCAGCCTTTGTTGGACGCAAGACGTGCCGCTGCCCTTGCGCATCGCATGTGTCCCAGTACGGAATCGCGCGAGAACCTGCTGTTAGCTAGTGCAACCTTGCAGCGTAATGTGCGGCACTTTGCCAACGCGCATTGGGTTGGTATTTGCCGTAGCATTCAGGTATGCGCAGATACTGGGAACTTTAGTGGTGTATACTCGGGGATCAGGCAGGCTCTCGGCCCGCTACCCAAAAAGACTGCACCAATTAAGGAAGCGGATGGCGCCATAATTACTGACCCTCTTCGTCAATTAGAGCGTTGGGTTGAGCATTACACGGGTCTTTATTCAAGTCCAGTCGATATTAAGTTAGAGGCTGCTCAGGGTATGCCCAAACTAGCTACTTGGACTGAATTGGATGCTTTGCCCACGATTGGGGAGTTCGTCCAGGCGGTTAAGCAAATCAAGAACGGTAAGAGTCCGGGCGGCGATGGTACACAGGCTGAGATAGTGAAGCTTGAGTGCGTTACACCTGTTCTATACAATTTTCTATGCAAATGCTGGGAAGCAGGGCACGTCCCGCAGGATATGCGTGACGCTAACATCATCACATTGTACAAGGGGAAGGGTGACCGCGGTGATTGTAACAACTACCGCGGGATTTCCCTTTTGAGCATTGTGGGCAAGCTCTTTGGGCGTGTATTGCTTGGAAAACTTCAAAGGCTTGCTGGTCGTGTGTATCCGGAGTCACAGTGCGTTTCCGACCGCAACGTTCCACAATTGACATGATCTTCTCGCTCCGCCAGCTGCAGGAAAAGTGTAGGGAACAGAATACACCTCTGTTTGTGGCTTTTGTAGACCTCAATAAGGCCTTTGATACAGTCAGCAGAGAGGGGCTATTTGCTGCACTTGAAAGCATTGGTTGCCCCCCTAAGTTGCTGGGTCTCCTTAAGTCATTTCACGAGACTGTGAAGGGCACGGTTGTGTTTGGTGGAAAAACATCTCAGCAATTTGAAATGCGGAGAGGAGTTCGTCAGGGCTGCGTGTTAGCACCTACACTGTTTGGCATTTTCTTTTCGCTAATCTTGAAAGCAGCTTTCGGTGATAGCCAACAAGGGGTGCACTTGCACACGAGGGTCGACGGGAAGTTGTATAACATAGCACTCCTAAAATCAAAGAAACATCGGGAGGACTTCTTTGTTGATAGCCTCTTGTTTGCTGACGACGCAGCTTTCGTGGCGAACTCGGCCGCGGAACTTCAAAGCATCGTGGATAAGTTTTCCCGGGCTTGTTATTTGTTCTCTATGTCCATAAATGCCAGGAAAACAGTTGTATTTGTGCAGGGCACTGCGGAAACACCTAATATAATGGTGGATGGCTCAGTTCTAGAAGTCGTTGATAAATTTGTCTATCTGGGGTCAACCGTATCGAACAAGCTCTCACTGGATGAGGAAATTGATATTCGTATTGGCAAAGCGGCGACCATGTTCGGGAGGCTCCGTACAAGAGTTTGGCTGAACAGACATCTTACTAGCAGAACCAAAATATTGATATACGAAATTTGCGTTCTGAGTATACTCTTGTATGGAGCGGAAACCTGGACGACGTATGCCAAACAGGAGCGGCGACTTAATACTTTTCACATGCACTGTATACGTAACATTTTAGGCATAAAATGGCAGGACAAGGTTACGAACCAACGGGTTCTTCACATGGCGCAGCTGCCCAGCGTGACTGCGCTTCTCAAGCAGAAACGTTTGCGTTGGCTTGGACATGTGCGCCGGATGGAGCCTTCTAGAATACCTCGTCGTGTCCTGCTTAGCGAGGTAGCGTACGCTAAAAGGAGTGTTGGAAGGCCTAAGCTGCGCTTTAAGGACTGCGCTAAGCGGGACATGACTGTATTTAAAATTGACCATCAAGTCTGGGAAACGCTCGCTGATGACAGGAAGGAATGGCGTGCAAGTTTCGTGGAAGGCAGAAACTTCTGTGATGAGACCTGGTTCGAGTCATTGGGTGAAAAAAGGTTGCGCAGGCACATGCAGCATACCGATGTTGGAGCCTCTGACGTCAACTTTTTCTGCCAGAAATGTGGAAAATCGTGTCGTTCCCGTATCGGTCTTTATAGCCACCAAAGGTGTTGTCTCCACAGTGTTCCTGTTTAAATCGTCTGCAATAGACGCAAAGGCCGATGATGATGATGAACCTACTTACGTAACGTACGTACACGTAAAGAGCAAAATATGAAACTACATGTATACATATAAAATAAAATTATATTTAATAGAATAAAACCGGCCAAGTGCGTGTCGGACCACGTGGTTTCGTACCTACTACCGAAAAAGTAATATCAAAAGGTCGTATCTGCGTATGAAATGTTTTAGGAGATAACTCAATAATTCCTAAACCGATAATGTTCTCAATTTTTTTCATATTTTTTGGATCTCCGGTTCAAAAGTGCCCCTGTCACTTTTGACCGGACACAAGTTTTTAGACTTACGGGGTGATTTTTTCTTAAGATATTCACTAAATAAAAAAAATTCAAACAGACCTCAATGTTTATTTTTTTATTTATTGATGTTCAGGACAACCAGACAAAGAGTTATTTTGAAAGACCTGTCGAGTGATGTGCATCATGTCCATATTTGGTAAAAATAAAAATTTTTGACAAATAATTACATGTATGGAGTAGTGCCCCTCCTTAAAATATCTTTTTCAGCAGTTTTACTACAAAACTAAGTAGCGGCATACAAAAACACACCTTATATTAAAATATTTATTAAGATATACGTTTTATAGTTTCCGAGTAAAATGGCTGTGATATACGGACGGACGGACGGACAGACGGACATAACGAAACTATAAGGGTTACGTTTTTGCCACTTTGGCTACGGAACCCTAAAAACCTACTTCACAAAATAATATGTCAAATGCCATTAAAAATTATTTACAATCATAGTGCTAGTGCAATTTTACTCTGCTCTTGACAGATTTATTTTATTGACTATAATACAGTATAGCGCAAGGAACAAAAAAATTACACGTGATATGTGTCCAGACCCCCCTCCCCCCTGTGGTGATCATTGGTGATTTTTTCTTGACCCCCTCCCCCCTAAACAATATGACGCGATTAATGGACGCCCCCTTATAAACAACAAAATTTTCCCAAAATTATCCATAGTCAAGAGCAAAACATTGTAAATATAGTCTGGCCAGCCAACGAACGCAGTAGCAATGTACATCAAACAAAAATATAGCAACACTCTATGGCGAATCGAACAGCATCATTGCTCCATAGAAAAACAGCAATGTAGATCGAACAAAATGGCCACGCTCTTCCGTAGGTACGTCAGTCATATGTCAGTGAAGTTTGTGGAGGATTTTAACTCTGCATTGTATAAAATAATTTGATAACTCTAAGTCTGATACATGATATACCTATTATTATGTATATCTTTTGTATGAATTAGAATGTGCGAAGAAATTGAAATAACCAACATCTAAAAAGGACAGAAGATCCGAGGTGGAAATTATGCGGTCAAAATACAATAGTTAAAAGTGTTGAAACCCAGCAAGGAAACAAACATTGATTGCTAAAATCATACGGCCAGTCGAGGAAAACGAGCATATCTACTAGAAAATACAACTTTTCAGCTTAGAATGGAATAAGTTTACAGCTGCATAAATTGCATAATCTAGACACATGGCAGTGTGTCCGCCAAGTTCGAGCAAAAAAAGCGACACACCGGCCGTGGGTTATATTACACGAACCATTTCGGGCCAATTTCGACCACCCTATAACTCAAAACATATTTTATCTACGCATATGAAATTTCGAGTGTCTGTTGCCATCCCCTTAATTGTCTAGAATACAAAATTTCATTATTCTACCTATAGCAGTTCTTAAGATATTGACGTCAGAAAATCGCTATTTTTACTATACACTCACTGACTTACTGACTCACTGACTCATCAAAAACCTAGACCACTTCCAATGGTCGTACTGACTTGAAATTTGGCATGGAGATAGGTCTTAAGGTCAAAGTAAAGGGAAAAATCTGAAAACGGCCAAGTGTGAGTCAGTTTTAAAAATAGCGAAGGTGTAACTTTGTTCTACTATGAAGTCATAATGAACTGAATGGGTCTATCTTCCAATGGTCGTACCGACCTGAAATTTCGCTCGAAGGTTTGTCTTTAGGTCGAAATAAAGTAAAAATCTGAAAACGGCCAAGTGTGAGTCAGTTTCGAAAACAACGAATGTGTAATTTTGTTCTACTATAAGTAGGTATGGAGTGGAAATGAGATAAGACTTATTTAAATTTAGATACATACCAATTTAAGACAATACATGTTTGTCTTAAAGACAAGAACAATAAAATTGTTCACCACTCTGTGTGTGTCTGTTGCGGGAACCGAACCCACGATTTACGAAGTGCAAAGCAGGTCACTAGGTACACTAGGTGCGCTAAATCAGTCAAACAAAAATGAAAAGACTATTTTTTCTCGCATAGTCTAAATAATTTCTAATTTTACAACTAATAAAATCGTAGATTCAAGAACATGGAAATCATATATACTCTAAGATGGAATTATATATACTACTGCCCATCTCACCCTCCGATACGCCACGGGATGAGATGGGATGGTGCACCTCTAGGGCTACATAATAGGCCACCAATTATAATACCTACTGGTAGGTAGGTATTACCAAGTTATTAATTATCTATGTAGGTAGCGTACTTACAAACAGAATAAAGTACGTTATTGATGTATGTAATTATATGTAAGTAGGTACATTTTATAGGTGTAGGGAGCCAGTTTATTTGTAAAAATCACCTATAAATAAATAGTAAAATAGAATTAGACGCTTAGTATAAAGGGTATAGTATAAAGTACATACCTAAGTGGAATGAGACATTTCCTAAAACAAAAGTGATAAAAAAATAATAAAGAACCTACACCTAACAAAAATAAATGAAATCCCATCAAAAACATAAATGTGAAAGGCTGCCAAGTTCGATACTATGGGAATGCTTCGCCTATAAAAGAAGTGAGATCTGAATAAGTACCAAGTTCCATAAAAATACCTCAAATCATAAATAGTTATAGGAATGCACACTTTATTTCCAGCAGTGTTTAAGGTACATTTTGAATAAGTATCACGTTACATAGAAATACCTAAAATTATAATAGTCAGAGAAACGCACACAGGTTTTTTTAGCAGTTTCCTGATAACATTTATTATTTTCAGTACGAGGTGTATGATTAATTAATTAATAAAACACGTGAGATTTTGGTGTTTATTTATTGTACACATTGCTGAGGTATATCAAGGGAAAACATTACAAAGACTTGTTAAAATATCGGAAGGTAGCGGAGTGCTTGGTGCTTGTAGGTAGGTACTGCTTGTTAAACCTGATTTTTACCGCTTTCTTTCGACAATATTGAGCACCAAACGTTCTTAGACTTCATTTGGCACCAGTTTTCACTTTAATTATCCGATTTACACTGAAAAAAATAACTTCAAATGATATTTCAATACAAAACTCTGCATAACCTCAAAGCCACATTTATCACACAAAATACCTGCATAAGGTATTTAAGGTACACTACCTATATTAATATCCTAGCTAAGCTTTCTTAGCTAGTAAGTACATTAATTTATTAAATAGTGGTGGCAGATATTACATTAATAAGTAAATAATAAAAAACGCAATCTGAAACTTTAAAATGAAAGTAAACAAAACAAACTTTTTTTAAATTTAAAAAGTTACATGCCACAGATAAAACACAAATTATGCACCATTATCGAATTATTCAGACAGGTGTTGCCAACCCGCGATATTTCAAATTTGCCGCGCTTTTCTACTGACAGAAATGGATTGCCAGACTATAGGTAGTGTATATAATAAACTGCTGTGTAAATAATACGTTTGGGAAATGAAACTATTTCGCTGTAAAACATTTTCAAATTAACATCAGAGCTGACAGGTAAACAAATCAAGATGGCACCAATGATATTTACTATTGATGGGTTATAGTCTAACAAAATGAGCAGAAAAAATACTTCCAAAGTTATTTCATAACCTAGCAACGATTCTGTTATGTTTATCTCTCTCACACACAATCATTACATCTTTGTCACTCTCATTGTTAGAAAATTACAGTTTGTCTCTTTCTCACGCGGGTGGCGCTCACTAGCACGTTCGCATCTCACGCTGGCCGGTAAGCGACTAGCGACAATTGTTTGAAATCACTCATATTAAGTGCTTCACTTTTGGAGCGTGCATAACCCATCTGTCGTTATTATATATCATAGGATGTCACCATACCATAGAGAATGACTATACTGAACTGTTGCCATATAAATGAGAATAATAGCGCCCTCTTGATAATAATCATACATTTCTGATCAGGCTTTAAATATCATTGATATAGTCTGGCAAACCCATAAAGCTCTATAAATGGAGTACGCTTCGCCTCATCTTTCCGAACAAAAAGTCTGCCAAAATCTGAGGGGGGCGAGGTAGCACGCATGTGATGTTTTCAAGTCAAAGGTACATCATTGTCGGTTGTTAATACAGTTTATTTCTAAATGATTTTTTATGACAGCAACGCTATATTGACAACCGACAAAGATGTACCTTTGACTTGAAAACACCAAACATATTTGACATGTTCTTTTTATACTTCATAACACTAAATGGAGCAATAGATAGTCGACTGTACAAACGTTAACATATGGTTCATTATTGGATGCAGTCTTTGGAAATGTCAAACAAAAAAGCCAAGGATCATTTTTGATTGTATTTTCAAACAAAATATTGCAGACAGCAATCCTTAAGCGCGTTAAATATGGAGAAATGTCAAACGTCAAATAGTTACTGCCCGTCAGAAAGAAAACGATTGTCTTTGAATCGATTCTGTAAACGAAGCTTGATTTTCGATTTAGGTTAAATCTTTTATTACGAAAGTAATGATAAATAAAGTAAAACTTTACTTACATCTGCAATGGTATTTCATCTTTTTGTAAACTAGACGAAATATAACATTTTTTACATCCAAAAACAGCGCATAAGGGCATTTTCACGGAGCTTGTTATCCATCGACAGCGATGACGAAAGTGCGTGACATCGATTATTGAAATAGTTTTTATAGATGTACTAGATTTTCCTGCCAATACTTTTGACAGAGGGGAAATGATACCTAAGGCCTCTCCTGGTTTAGAACTCTCTGGGCAAACCATTTCTGTCAGTAGAATTCTACTGTATTACTACGTACATGTGGCAACCCTTTGTGATGAGACGCCGTATTCATGACGAACATTTCAATTCACATTGAATTTGTTTCTAGTGCATTTCACTCTCTCATCTTAAGTGCGAGTGAGATAGAACTCCTGCAACGTTCCCAATTAAATTTAAATTCACTTTTAAGGCATATGTCAATTGCCTCAACCAGATTATCTATTGTAGTTGATGACAGATCAGACGAAATATATCCGTCTCCTTTTTACACACCGTAAATGTCACCAAATGAAAGGAGCGGAAATACCAACTAAAATTAAAAACATAAAATTTGATGATCATTGCTGCTTTTTTCAGTGATTCTTAGTGTTGTCATACTTTTGTTCGCTGTACATTGCTACTGCGTTCGTTGGCTGGCCAGACTATAGCACAAGGGATAGGATGGTTTCGATTTTGATTTGCCTGAAATGTCATTCGCTTAGTAAATATCAGCAATTACTCATTTCGTAACGGCGACTGGATTCAGTCGCCGTTTCAAAATACATTTCTACAAATGTTTATGATGTAGTTTTGACAAGTCAGTGTATAAAGAGCCCTTTACTCATTTTACGCTGGCTACACTGAAAACGTTAAGCCTTTTTTATTCCGTCAAGTGTCAAAACTGTCAAAGTGTTGCGATTGTTGCGAAGCAGTTATGTTGTTTTCATATTGTTTTGTATATTTATTATTGTATCTTTATACTGGTCTATTGATTAATTTGCAAGAGTAGTAGTTAAAAATGGAGACAGTGTTCGTAAAGGTGGAGCCTTGCTGGAAAGAAGACCCAAAACCAGGGCCCGTTGAGCTTACTAATAGTCTCGGTAAATTTCTTTAAATATCAGAATAATTCTTGAATTTCAACTTGCTGCTTCATAAATATACGACGCAATAAACGAAAACAGACTGGTTTTATGCTATGAAAGCTGCAATTTCTATAGATTTCGTATAATTTATAAATAGTAGCCTTTTGTTAGTAGTTTGTTAGTAGCCTAAACTCATCCGAAAACCTTTATTATTTTTAATAACCCTTGCCATAATAAGAAGTACAGTACATTTGTGTATTTTGAATTGTTTTACCCCTTTTTCCCATTAGAGGTTAATATACATTCTAAAGTTATCCTATACCCCAGACCGCAGCATAATCTGCAGTGGTATCCAGATATTATAGTTTTTCTTTGATAATGCAGGTAAAGTAAGACTACATATGCCATTTTAGCAGCAAAATATGAACATCTCATGGTGGAACCACACTTCGCCTATGCGGACAAATATTCGTGTTGCGTCTCTTTCCTATTCTATACAATAAGAAAGAGACGCAACACGAATATTTGTCCGCATAGGCGAAGTGTGGTCCCAGCATCAGGGTATTACTATAAGAGCTATTTACTTGCTGTCAGCTATATATGTGGTGGTAACCCTAGATGAGGGAAACCTTTGTCTCTAAGTTCTGGAAAATAAATTATAAGTTTCTACAATAACTGGTTTGTAGTTTCACATTGATTAAAAAGTAAGCTTTTTTTATTCCATGACAGTAGCAAAAACCTTTCGTCCTACCTGATGGTATTTAGTATATGCTGATGGTATACAGCTACCATATCCTATGGACGCCTGCAACTCCAGAGGTGTCATATGCGCGTTGCCAATCCTTTAATATAAAGGAGTATTTGCTGCCTTAAGGACAAGAGGATCCACCGTCGTGAACACACTGCCTTCTCATTGGGCTCTGGCAATCTTTCTCATCTGCAGGCTAAAGGAACATTTAGCTATTTGACTGTAAGACTTCTCTAAGGTCGGACTTTCCCAGTCCGGCTCTACTACAGATTTAAATGAAAAGACTAGAGGCGTAGCGAATGCGGCATGGGGGGCCATGGCCCCGGGCGGCACATGAGAGAATTTTTTTCATGTATGGTATCAATCGATTTGTTTTGTTGTGAGGATCAAATGTCTATATGCGGCCATTTTAATAGCGGCCAAATAAAATAAATAAACACAAAAGTCAGAAATTAGACTTAAAAGTCTGAGATTTGCATTTGTTTCTCGAAACGCTCCTAACAAAATGACGTGCAAAAGTGACGTCACGATCATATAGTCGCCCTATTTAAAGTATGGAAAAATTATGAAATTGCTATTTTTACAGTGAAATGTTGCGTTTATTTATGTGGTTACCATAAAATTTATTTAACAGTAAAATATTAAAAATCGAATGGTATCATTGATTTTTTTATATTTCGTACTTTAAAAAATGAAAAATTTTTAAATTTTGAAGCATGATATCTTGGAACATTTCAATAGATTTTTTTAATTTTCACTTTATATATTGGTAATTCTGCGTCCTATCAACTAAATTTTATTGCATAATTCAACATGTGTCATCATCATCATCCCTATTGGAAAATCATACTTGTACAATTTTTGATTATGAATGGGACGCCGATGGAGATGACATTAGTAAAATATTTATTCTTTACAGAGCCTATAGAAACAGCAACCCCAATGGAGCCTGCGAAGGAATATCTTGAACCAGATGAGTTTATAGTTGTTATCAAGAAAGAGCCTCGAGAGGTTGATGTAGAGATTCTAGGCCCGAAAGATATAGGCACCGACACGGCAGGAACCGAGTCACATGGTAACATTATTTTTTTTTTCGGGTAGGTGAATAAAACGAACCACATCACTGTTCACATATTATATTAGGAAAAATAGAATTAAAAGTAATTCGGATAATTTGAAACAATAAAATTGATGGTTAGATAATATAGTTTACCTACCAGTAGTATTCAAGCATTTCTCCAGGAAGTTACATTGATTTTTGCACTTTCACCTACTTCAACTGTCAACATCAACACACTATGTCGGACATCAACTCAATTCAAGGATCAATTGCGGAGCTCACTGAAACCTTCAATGCAAGGATGGCTGAGATGCAGAGTAATTTGGACAAAGCGGGCTCAAGCAACCCTGGGAGCGGTATTGAGGCAGTAGCGGCGGACTTCACTAGCTTCAAAGCATTTGTTTTGAACTCTCTCAATATACTCCAGAAGCAGGTGGAGCTCATCGCTCAACAGGTCGATCAAATAGAAATGCGATTTCGACGCAAGATGCTGGTCATCCATGGTGTTCCGGAGGCTGACAAAGAGGACACAACGGCCCTTGTAGTTGAACAGCTCAAAGCTGTTAAGGCTGACGTGGCTGCAAATGACATAAGGCGCAGCCACCGACTTGGCCGTCGCAGAGGCAGCAAACCCAGGGCTATTGTGGTGAAGTTCTGTGAGACTGCCGTCCGTGATAAAGTGTGGTTTGGTAAGGTGGCATTGAAAGGCTCCGGCGTAACGATAGCCGAGTTCTTGACCAAATCACGTCAGCAGACCTTCATGGCAGCTCGGGAGCGGTTTGGCGTCATAAGATGTTGGACCTGGGACGGCGTTGTTCATGTCTTGGATGCGAGCGACGTGCGCAGGCGTGTGGTGAGCCTTGCAGAGCTTAAGGCGATTTCGGATGCGCCAGAGCAGCCTGTGACTCCGACCCCAAGCGTAGATGCTCCTCCCAAGGCAGGTAATTGCAGCAAAGCCGAGAAACCGGAGAAACAGATAAAGCCCAGACGTGCGGCTGCCAAATTGAAGCCTTAGTATGTACATAGTGTAGCTTTTTTCTGTATTTGTTCGGGTTATACTGCTTGACGCTTTTCTATTTCGACGTGTAATCACTGTTATTTGTTGTATACCCTCTTTAATAGTCTCCCGTAAATATTATAAATTAATTCCAATAACTTCATTGCTAACTTTAAATGTCACTTTGCCAAGTTCCAACTGACATTGACAGTTGACATGTGTGCTGACGGATGGCAGGTATAGATGTTGCCAACTATTAAATTGCGGTCCGCTTTACCAAGTTAAATATTTCCTTATTAAATTACGTTCCGTTTTTCTTAGTTAATTATTTCCTTAGTTTTGTGATTTAACTTAATGCCTGTCGAATCTGAAGCCAACATGTATTTTTAAATTGAACTTCCGTTTCTTTATAAGTGTATTTCTTTCTTTATTTGCTGCTGGCGGGTAGATTGTGGAGTTTTTGTTTAGTTTTTACTGTATATATTTTTATATTTATTGAATATTAGTTTACACTTATTATATACTTATTATATTTTTAACTTTATATATATTTGTCAGATGCCTTTCAGTGATAACAGTGATCAGTATTTATCTTTTTCCTCCTTAGATAGCGTAAGTGAAGACAGTTTCCATAGTTTGCCTCCTTCGCTTCACGACTTTCTGGAATCTCAGTTTAATGATGTACCTAAAAATTTTAACGTTGTGCATTTAAATGCGCAAAGTATTCCTGCACATTACAGCGATATGTTACTCTCTTTTGACCTTAAGAACATTCATGCTATTTTAATTTCCGAATCGTGGCTCAGACCAGCTTTGCCTTCAACGTCTTACTCTTTACCTGGTTTCAATTTAATTCGGCACGACCGCCTTGGAAGAGGTGGCGGTGGAGTTGCGATTTACCTTCGTTCTTACATCCCCTATTCAATTGTTAATGTATCTGCCAGTTCTTCTACTTCTGATGCCGCAGAGTATATGTTTCTCGACGTTTCCCTCGCTCATTCCAAACTTTTACTTGGCGTTTTTTATTCCCCCTCCCTTCACGTTAATTACTTTGATTCTCTCGAGAAACTTCTCGAAGACCTTATGCCTTCTTATAATCATCACATTCTTATGGGAAATCTAAATACGTGTCTTCTGAAGGATGACAGTCGATCCCGGCGCCTTAAATCCCTGGTAGATGCATGCAATCTAACTATTCTCCCTTCAGACGCCACACACTATTTTCCAAATTGCTCGCCTTCTCTTCTTGATTTAACTTTAGTTTCTTCGACTTCTCATGTGTCTAAATTTGGACAATACTCCGCGGATGCCTTCTCATATCATGATCTGCTCTATATCTCTTACAAAATTCGTCCTCCCAAATCTAAATCAAAAATTCTTTTGCAGCGCAATTTTAGTGGATTAAATGTGGAAAAGCTTCGAGATGACGCTTTAACAATCGATTGGAGCAGTATCGCTCGAGCGGGTTCGGTAGACGATCAAGTTTCTCTCTTTAATTCGCTCCTCATACAACTTTATGACGCTCACGCTCCTGTTCGTGCAATAAAAGTCAAGCATCTCCCTGCTCCTTGGCTCACTGAGGATATTAAAGCCCTTATAGAGAGGAAGAATCAATCTAAATCTAAGTATAAGGCTAACAACTCTGAGAAAAATAAACTTAAATATCATACCCTGCGCAATCGCTGTAGCACTATATGTCGAGATGCTCAGAGGCGTCATATTCACAGTTCTGTTGAAGATGGAAATCCAGCCAAAGTGTGGAAATTTTTGAAAGGTCTCGGAGTTGGCAAATCTCAACAGGCAACCAATTTAAACAATATTAGCGTTGACCAGCTTAACCAGCATTTTTCATCGTCCACCTGTTTCAGTGGTCCTAAGAAATCTAACTCACTTCATCATCTTTCATCACTTCCTGCCTTAGATTTCTCTTCTTTCTATTTTAGCCATTTCTGTGAGAGTGATGTTAGGAAGGGTATATTGAATATCACTTCTAACGCCGTTGGTGTTGACTGTGTTAGCCGAAATATGATACTCCCTCTCCTTGATTTGTTTGTTCCTATTATCACCGGTATTCTGAATTTTTCCATTTCATCAAGTACTTTTCCCAGTCTGTGGAAGGATGCCAATATTATTCCTTTACCCAAAAAATCCAACCCCAGTTCCTTCTCTGACTATCGCCCCATCTCCATTCTTCCTTTCCTATCCAAAGTCCTCGAACGGCTAGTGCATCAGCAACTAACTTCCTTCCTGAATAGAAATGACCTCCTAAACCCATTTCAATCTGGTTTTCGTCCGGGCCACAGTACTACCTCGGCTCTTGTCAAGGTTACCGATGACATCCGTTTGGGTATGAATGACCAGAAGCTTACAGTTCTTGCACTTCTAGATTTCAGTAATGCCTTTAACACGGTCGATTTTGACATTTTGCTCGCGTTCTTACAGTCTCTTAACATATCGGCTGCAGCGATTGACTGGTTCCGCAGCTATTTGGTTGGTCGTCGGCAAAGAATAAAACTAGATTCTTCGTGTTCTTCCTGGTGCAGCACATCAGCTGGTGTCCCACAGGGTGGTGTGCTGTCTCCTCTTTTATTTTCTATCTTCATTAATTCCATAACTCTTGATCTCTCTTCTTCGTATCACCTCTATGCCGACGACCTTCAAATATATTCGCAGGGTATGCATAGCGATCTCAATTCAGTTATAGAAGCCACGAATCTTGATCTGCTCCGCATATCAAATTGGAGTCAAAATTACGGTTTAAAAGTGAACCCCCTAAAGTCACAGGTAATTGTGATGGGTAGCGCTAAACAAATCTCCAAAATTGACTTTCTCAGGCTCCCTCCGATAGTCTTCGATGGTATCCAAATTCCTTTTTCCAACCAAGTGAAAAATCTTGGCGTAATCATGGATCGTTGTCTATCATGGGTGCCTCAGGTGAGTGAAGTGAGCAGGAAGATGTTTGCTGCCATAGGGTCTCTCAGACGGCTCCGGAATTTCCTGCCAATTGCTACTAAAATTGCGCTTGCTCAGTCGTTACTTCTCCCCATTCTTGATTATGCAGATATCTCCTATTTAGACCTAACCGAGGAGCAACTTAATAAGCTTGAGCGTATTCAAAATGCCTGCATTCGGTTCATTTTCGGATTACGCAAATTCGACCATGTTTCTAGTTTTCGTTCTCAACTCAAATGGCTCCCTATCCGTCACCGCCGTAACTCTCACATACTTTCTTTACTCTTTTCTATACTTTTTAACCCTGTAACTCCCCGCTACCTCAAAGAGCGTTTCTCTTATCTTAATTCTATTAGATCCTCTCAAAAATTGCTCCTAAAAGTGCCATCTTCATCTTCCACATTTTATAATTGCTCATTTACGTTCCAGGCCGTTCGTTTGTGGAGTTCTCTCCCTCTCAACATAAAACGCGCGCAATCTATCGGTAGCTTTAAATCGCAACTTAAGGAATACTATTTATCTCTTCCTTAAGTTTTTAAGTTGACACTGTTGTTTCTTACTGTGTGTATTATATATGTATATATGTACGTATATGTATGTTTATTTTGTATTTATTTAAGTATGTATATTCATATGAATGTGCTGTGTTATCTATTTCGTCCCTTTTGTGTCTATGCACCACCTACTGCTTATTGTTTTTCTCTAGTCTCCACTACCCAAAGGTTGTCTGGAAGAAATCGCTCATTAGCGGTAAGACCGCCTGTTGTTACCTCTACCTAAATTTATCTAATTGTAAAATTTGTGCTTGTAACTGTATGAGGTGTGCAATAAAGAGTATTTATTATTATTATTATTTATTATTATTATTTTCTCATTTTAAGCAAATTACAAAATATTATTTTAAACAAAAAAGAACCTTCACTACTTTAATAGTTGAAGAGTTCCCTCGACTTCTCCAGGATCCCAGCATCAGATTCTGACCTGATGACAACGGGATCAACTGTCAAGTGTAGGTACCCTTTGAAACAAAAAAAAACCGGCCAAGTGCGAGTCGGACTCGCGCACCGAGGGTTCCGTACAAACCTGTAGGTATATAGGGGTAGTACCTAACTTTAAAAATATTGTTATTATATGATGTAACTAAAAATTTACGGTTTTCGCAATGTTTCCTTTATCTATAAGACGTTGCTTCGTATCAAATTTCAAGATTCTGAGTTCACGGGAAGTACCCCATAGGTTTTGCGAGTGCCGAAAAACTCTAAAATTTGCAGCATAAACGACTGTATCTTTTGATTGCGCTGGCTTTTAAGTTTGATTTTTTCACAGCTCCAAGGGACAATATACCTGAGTATTTGATATAAATTTCAGCTTGATACCTTCACGCGTTCATGATAAAAATGGTCTTGACAGACAGACAGACAGACAGACGGACAACAAAGTGATCCTATAAGGGTTCCGTTTTTTCCTTTCGAGGTACGGAACCCTAAAAATTGCATTTTGCAAATCGGTCCACCGTCTTCGAATAATCGGTGAACATACGTAAAAAAAAAAACAAGCCAAAACAAATATCTCGACGAATTAAGAACCTCCTCCTTCGAAATCTTGAAGTCGGTTGAAAACGCTTGTTTATTCTTAACAGCTCTCAGTTTTTAAGCTGCTTTTGGGCTGCGAGACTTGCATTTTTACAAGCTTTTATTTACTTGTCTGTCTGTAATCAAATCTTGCAGGTTAAATTTGACCCACTTCCAGTTTTCCAATTGAGCTGAAATTTTGCAAGCGGATAAATCGAATGACAATGCAATATTATTATGATGATGATGCTGGGCTGGAAGGTGCCCATAGGAACTCTTCAACTACTCAACATTATTCTGCCATGTTTGGGCTCGTTGTATTCGTCTTGGTAAGCAGTTAAAGAATGCACAAAGAAAAGTATAATTACAAAAAAAGCTAGATTAAAAAATGAAATTTTAAAACAAAAAATACTTGTTCACGTATTACGATTTTAATGAGATCGGTATTTTACTAAATAACATAAAATAAAAGAAGGACGTTATCAAGTTCGAGATTTATTTTTGTCTGTGTTTTTTCCAGTGCATATAGGTTCCACAGAAGGACAGACCTCAAAGAAAAATACATACACCTGTGACCCCTGTGGCGCCTCGTTCGGTTAAAGACGTAGCCTAGTGCGCCATCTACGTCGGCGGCACAAGCTACATATCGAACGACGCAAAAGCAAACCATACTCATGCGAAATATGCTCAAAAATATTCAAGCTGCCAAGTAAATTAAAACAGCACATACAAATACATAAAGAGAAACGTTTCACATGTCAAATTTGTCAAAAACAGTTTGCTACATCGAGATATTTAAAAAAACACAAGCAATATCATCCTGAAAAAAACACATACGACTGCAATCAATGTAAGAAAAGTTTTACATCTGCGAGAAATAGTTCATTTGGGTCAGAAGCCTTACTATTGCGAAATATGTCAATTAAAATTCGGACTCAGGAATTATGAGTAGGGTCTAGTGCTATTTGACTGTGGTTTTCTATAATGTGGAGATACTATCCCAGTCGAGCTCTGCTCCAGGCGTATAACCGCGAACCCCTTCGTTTTTTCGATCGTCTATTTTCATCACTCTCTATAGACTAGTAGTCCGCTTCGAAGTGAGATCTCGCGATTTACTTGCAAACGAGATGATCAATATAACAAGACCCCTTTGAAGACTTTTTTTCGCCTTCTAGCTCCTTAACCCCTTGATGGATCCTGCTCCTATACGAACTCTCAAATTATATGTATCTCTGCTACAACCCCAACAAATTTCATAAAGATCAGAAAAACGTTACTAAAGTAATCGCGGAACAAACTCTCAAAATCAAAAAGCCATCGAAATGCCGAGACGTCCCAGTAGCCGAAGTTGTTTGTAATAGCCCACCCAATAAAGGAAAACTAAGAGGAAATAATTCGTGTATAGCCAAATTTTGGTGTAGTTGTAGGCAAAGGTATCTTACACAACATACTAAAAGTACCGGTGGATGGGGGTGCCGCTAGCGGAAAGGGGGGGTTGTAAAGGTCCCTAATTTTGGTTTTTCGTAAATAACTCGGTAACGGTAGCTCATACGAAAAAATGTTATATTGCTCAATTCATCCACATCTAATTTTCTATAAAAAAGATTCTCTGCAATTTTTTGCTAGGATCAATGTTTAATGAGATATCGAGGAAATACGATAAACACTTTTTTAAACTTTCGGAGCTAATATTTACGAAAGTATTAGTTTTATCCAAAAGTGGTTTCAGAATACCCTTATTTTTTTAAAAAGACCTATCTAATGATACCCCACACATTAGGGTTGGAGTAAAAAAAATATTTACCCCCCACTTCATGTGTACGTGAGGTACCCGAAAGAATAATATTTTTTCACATTTTGTTTTAAAACTTTGTCTGCGTAATTAAAACACATACTTATACGAAATTTAATTTCTCTAGTACTAGCCATCACTGAGCAGGGTGAGGAGGGGTCCTACCCTTGGAGTTTCGGCATGTCCGTCTGTCCCCGTCTGTCCGTCCACGGCTTTGCTCAGTGATGTTTAGTACTAGACGTCTAGACGGACAGATGGGGTCAGACGGACTTGGCGAAACTATAAGGGTAGGAAGTGAGGTAGCAGGGTGAGCAGCCTGCTCAGTGATGGTTAGTACTAGAAAATAAAAAAATCGTGTGAGTATGTACTTTATTCACGCCGGCAAAGTTTTAAAACAAAATGTGAAAAAATATTATTTTTTCGGGTACCTCCCGTACACATGGAGTGGGGGGGTAAATATTATTTTTACTCCAACCCTAATGTGTGGGGTATCGTTAGATAGGTCTTTTTAAAACAATAAGGGTATTCTGAAACAATTTTTGGATAAAACTAATACTTTCGTAAATATTAGCTCCGAAAGTTTAAAAAAGTGTTTATCGTATTTCCTCGATATCTCATTAAACATTGATCCTAGCAAAAAATTGTAAAGAATCTTTTTTATAGAAAATTAGATGTGGATGAATTAAGCAATAGAACATTTTTTCGTATGAGCTACCGTTACCGAGTTATTTACGAAAAACCAAAATAAGGGACCTTTACACCCCCCTCTCCCCGCTAGCGGCGCCCCCATCCACCGGTACTTTTAGTATGTTGTGTAAGATACCTTTGCCTACAACTACACCAAAATTCAGCTATACACGAATTACTTCCCCTATCAGGCAGTTAAGCGTCTTCGTTTGGTGAGCTATAAGAACTTCACTTCGCTTACGCTCCGCTCGTTCGAATATGCAACAGCGATAGAGACAGAGATTCTAATTTCCGAAGTTCGCCGTAAATTCGCATATTTGAGTGAGATGTCATTAGTAAAATCGTTTTCTTTACAGGGCCTATAGAAACAGCAACAGCAGGACCCACAAGGATCCTGTGAAATATCTTGAACCAGACGAGTTCATTGTTGTTGTGAAAGAAGAGCCTCAAGAGGTTGATGTGGAGATTCTAGACCCGAAGGATATAGGAGAGGGGGGAGGCAATGACACAGCAGTAATCGAGTCACACGGTAACTTACTTTTCTCATTCTAAGCAAATTACACTAGTAGTCCGCCTCGAACTAAGAACTCGCGATTTCCTTGCAAACGTGTTGACCAATATAACAAGACCCTTATGATAATTGTCTCGCGTCGTCTAACTTCATAACCCCTTGATCGATCCTGCTCATATATGAACTCTCGAATTATATGTATACTCGTATCTGCTACAACCCAAAAAAATTCATAAAGATCAGAAAAACGTTACTAAAGTTATCGCGGAACAATCCCTCAAAATCAAAAAGCCATCGAAATGCCGAGACGTCCCAGTAGCCGAAGTTGATTGTAAGAACTTCACTTCGCTTACGCTCCGCTCCTTCGACTATGCCTGTTACGGACACCCAGCTACCAAGTACCGTAGCTTATTTTTAGAATAAGTTTTCTTGTAATTTCAGAATTAAAAAGGGCATTAAGATAGGTTTTATAATAGTAATAGTTGTCATATAATTGTAATAATTCTTGTTTCGTTATCACCGTGGTCGACGCGATAGCTTGGGTAAAGCGCCGAGGTATCGCCTTGTCCAAGGTCATCATTCCGTGCGCGCGAGAACATTACCTGCGTACTTAGTAGAAAGAGATAACGCTATACAGAGTCATCATGCTATCGCTATTGTTTAAAATAAGGCTATAATTACCATAAAAAATGTATCAATGTATGTGGAATAAATAATATAATGCCCTAAGAGTCATGAATATTAAAAATATTGTATATTCGAAGAGTAATTAACAAAAAACATACTTTGTTTCATTTAAAAAGGCTCCCGGTTAAAATAGATTTAAGTACGATCAACAATGTTTCTAACTGAGCATTATTGGACCTTATGGCGTTCTAATAAGATAGAAATGTTATAATAGCGCATAAGACAATTTGTATTAGAATAGTGAATTGATACTTTTCGACTTGGGTTCCAGAATATTCCAAGGCCGGATGAAATAGCGCGCATCCAATCAGGTTTGTTGGAACTTTCGAGAGTTCTACCGGAAATAGATATTTAAAATCCTATTGGTTAATTTTTGCGACAGTGTTTTCCACAATATGGGATGAAAAAATTTGATAAATACGGGACGCGCCGCTTGCGCAGTTGTTAGTGTGTCTTCACCGATTCGTAAAGCAAGGTTTTATTTAGTAACAAAGTTTGCGCTAGCACGGGAACATTCTGGAAGTTAAAGTCAAGTTCTTTGTTTGTTTTTGTTTCGTAATTAGTGAAGTGCGGTGAAACGATAGACTGTAAATATCAATCATTGTAAATAATAGACACTATAATAGACATTCGATTCGTGTTTTTATTTAGTTCCCGTACTAATTAGGTAATATTTAGGTCTCAGATTAGGTTTTTCGCATAAATAAGGCTCCGTGGGTGCACATAAAGCTACGCGAATCGGTAAAGGTGTCGGCCGTATTCCACTGGTAATCAAGGGCCGGTGACGGAAGTCGATCTTCGAAGATCACTGCCACTGTAGACTATCGAAGAGGTTAGGGTTCGAATGTAGCCCTCGGGGTTCCGGCCTCGAGTATCGCCTACATTTCGTGGTCCTTCGAGCCGGATCAGGATCAAGATCTTCAGCTTCAGGAAAAGTGCCCCACACATCTGTCATCGACGTGAAAAGTGTTCGCGAGTGCTTTGTTTGAGAACAGTAAATTCAGTGCGGTCGTATCGCGCGTCTATAGGCTAGGAAAATTACCACGGTAGCGTCTGTGGTGATTTTTAGGTTTACGCCACGTAGCGTCGTGGCAAGTTAGGAGGTAACAAAGCGCCGGGACATTATTTCGTCGTGATCACTAATTTAGGCTCGAAAATTATTAGGTTTACGTCCGATAAAGGTTCCCTGTGTAAATATAGTGTAGTATTCGATTGACTTTCGTGTTCGTCTTGTATAAATAAACAGTAATTGTGATACCCCGACTGACAATTTTGTGATAATAAATATGGACAAGTTATTAGGTATGACCACGCGATCGCAATCAAATAAGCGTAACGCGGCGGAGAGTCAACAGAATATCGATACTGCCCAGGGAGACGGACGGACAATGGCGGATCGTAACGTTCAGCAGGGAGGAGGTGAAGATAGGTTGAAGCCGGCGGAAATCAAAACCGTCACTACATATTCACCGAGATCATGTTCATTAAAATTGAAAAAGGCCGGCGCTATACCAAAGGTTCGCAAGACTGAGGTTCGTCAAGGTTGTAAACACAAGAAGGCTGAGGAGAGGGGAAAGTTCGCGCTGTCTACCGTCGGCGATAAACCCCGATCGCCCGACGAAGCACACCCTGCACCCCCCGCGCATCCCGCGCGGCCCGCGCTTCCCAGTGAAGAGGCTAATCATAGTGCCGTCGAGGATCGTCGCGCGCGCATGTCGTTGAGCATCTCACCACCACCGTCGGTGCGTTCGCAGCGATCGAGTACAAAGCGCGCGGAAATACTTCAGATAAAAGCGTTATTAGCACAACGGGTCGCGGAAGATGAGTTGTTATGGAAAAGGCTCGATCAGTTAGGCAGGTCGTCGTCTAGTGACAGTTTAGAAGATGAAGCGCGAGTGCCGGAAAAAGTGAATAATCCGTTAGAAACTGTTAGTAAAATAGACTCTTGGTTAGAATCGCAAAAGGTTCGACATAGACTCACGGATGAGTCACCGCCGCGTCGGTACAAACGAGATGTAGGGTCGTCACGTTCAAAGGCATCGAAGCCTGTCAGTGAAATTCGTAATCAACCGCGAGTGCAATACCATGAGGACTTTGACCTTGCGCTCCATCAGGGTGAGCGCGAGGACACGTCTGCCTATGCCCGCGAGCCTCAGGTGGCTCAGCCGGGGCGTGTGGCCTACACGTCGACACCACGAGTAAAAACAGAACAGCCGGAGCAGCGAGGCGAGACGGCGTTCATGAGCGAGGCTGCTGCAGCATTTAAAGCCATCGCCGATCAATTAAAAGAGCTTAAACGTCCAAAGCCGCCTAAACAGGTATACGAACTCCCATATTTTAGCGGCGATCCGAGTGAGTGGCAGATATTTTTCAAGGCCTACGAAGAAACAACAAAAAGGTACGAATTCAGTGAATACGAAAATATGGCTCGTCTTCGCAATTCATTACGAGGAGAGGCACGCGCTTGCGTGCATCACTTATTGGCTACGGCGTCGGATCCCGACTTAATTATCAGAATATTACAGAAGAACTTCGGTCGAAATGATTTAATTATAGATAGGGCTTTAGACGAGTTAAGGAGATTGCCGAACGTCGGAACGAGCGTCCTGGATTTAAATAACTTTGCTACAAAGGTTGCGAACATCGTTAGCACACTGGTACATGTGGATAAAAAGAACTATGGAGATAATCCGCTTCTTATTAGAGAGGTAACTGAAAGGTTAAGTCCACATCTGAGATCAAAATGGTGCTCGTACGCAAGTCAAAACATGAGTAAAGGCAAAACAGAGCTAACTCTGTTATCAAAGTTTTTAATCGAAGAAAGTGACATAGAGCTGCAGTTTAGTCACGTGAAGTCTACTTTTAGGAGGCCTACTATGCAGCGGGAGCAGCCGCCGCGACAATACGCGCCGCAACGAGACACACCGGCGACACGGCGCGATTTCAAGTACGGTAGTAACAATAATAATAAGGTTCACAGTCAGCCGCCGACGCACAAGCCGCCCGAGAGAAGCTACAACATAGCAGAGGTGAAATCACAAGAGGTCTGTTTATGCTGTGGCGGAAAGCACAGAGTCAGTGTTTGCAAGAAATTACTAGGTATGTCTATAGGAGGACGCCTACAGTGGGCACAGGAAAATCAAGTATGTTTCAAGTGCTTAGAAAGGAAACACAGCCGCGAGCAATGCCTAGCAAAGGGCTGCGGTGTAGCCGGCTGTCGTTATGTACACCATAAGTTACTTCATAGTAACGGCACGTTACCGCGAGTGGCGGGGAGTCCCCACGCATCGCCCCCGCCTCGCCCCTCCCGCATCGAGCCGAGCGCAGAGGCACGCGGTACGGCCGATAACGAGCAGGCAACAGCGCATACAACGACTGTACTTAATGCTACATCGGATAAGGCTCAGAGTACAGCGGTACTATTAAAGGTAATTCCAGTAACAGTGGAGGGTCCGCTGAAGAGGGTCGAAACATACGCCCTTTTAGACGACGGAAGTACGATTTCATTAGCAGAGCAATCACTAATGGAAGAAGTAGGCATCACAGGTCCGCAAGTTCCACTGAATTTGAACGGCGTCTCAGATATGAAGTCAGGGGATCAATTAAGTCGTCGAGTCAAAGCGAAGGTCAGAGGTCGTAATCTGCCAGCCTACGAGGTCACGTTTAAGACAGTAGAGTATCTCGGATTACGAAAGCAAACAATAAGCGACGACGTTATGAAGTGCAAGCATATCGTTGATTTTAAAAATGATGCCTGTTACGACGGCACAGTGAAGCCTAGAATATTAATAGGAACTGATCATTGGCATTTAACAATTCCAGAGGAGGTGCGAGTAGGTGAGGACGATGAGCCCGCCTTAGTTCGCTGTCGTCTCGGTTGGGTGATCTACGGAACTACACCTACCTACTTCATGCGACGACTCATCGAAGAACAAGACGTAGCGCTGCACTGCCGTACGGAGGAAGACGTTGAGCTGCACGACTTAGTAAAGTCGTACTTCGAAGTGGACTCATTAGGTATAAAAACTTTAAATAAAAGTAACCCGGCAGAGCAACGAGCGGTCGAGATCTTCAACCAAACATGTAAGAAAATTGAGTCAAATAGATACGAGGTCGGTCAGCTGTGGCGCGAGGACGATACAAAGATGCCGCCCAGCTACAACAATGCTTTAACGAGGCTTCATTCGACAGAAAGAAAAATGAAAAGGGACGACAACTATGCGGAGGCATATAAGGCACAAATAAAAAATCTGGTAGATAAAGGTTATGCTGAAAAGGTCAACGAACGCGCGGACAGTGATTTGACCTTTTATTTGCCTCACTTCGGAGTAACTAACGTCAATAAACCAGGCAAGTTGAGGTTAGTTTTCGACGCTGCGTCAAAGGTGAAAAGGTCTGGAAAGGTCGAAGTTTAAACGATCACATTTTAGAGGGCCCCGATCTATTACAGTCTTTACCAGGAATCGCATACAGGTTTAGAGAAGGGCAATACGCAGTCGTCGCAGACATTGCAGAGATGTTCTTACAAATAAGAATACGTAAAGAAGATCAGCCGAGTCAGTTATTTTTATGGAGGGAGAATAGTAAGAGCGTTCCAGAGGTATACAAAATGAATAGTATGATTTTTGGAGCGGCTTCGAGTCCGTTTCTAGCACATTGCGTGCGAAATAAGAACGCATTGGATAATGCAAAGGAATTTCCATTAGCTGTCGAGGAAATTACAACTAATCATTATATGGATGATTTCGTTTCAAGTTTTAAAAATGAATCTGCTTTGGTTTCCAGCTCCCTGCAAGTAGCCGAGTGCCACGAGCGTGGCGGGTTCCAGCTGCGCGGATGGTGCTCGAATAGCGAATTACTCCGCAAGCAGATACCAGCGGAACTACAAGCAGAGACACCCGCGCGGCTGGGTAACAAGGAAAGTAAAATATTAGGATTATTTTGGAACCCTCAGACTGACGAACTCGGCTTTAATACAAAATTGATAAGAGTGCCTCAGGAGGTCAAAGATCAAATTAGAGCCCCAACGAAAAGAGAAATGCTCTCAGCTGTCATGTCAATCTATGATCCATTAGGCCTATTAGCACATTATACTATATCACCGAAATGTACGTTACAGAGAATTTGGAGTAAGAAGATTGAATGGGATCAGTCGCTGCCGCAGGAGGATGTGGAAGCCTTCAACGACTGGCTGAAGGCTCTCGACAGCGTCACGACCTTAAGAATACCGCGGTGCTACTTCACAGCGAACATGAAGTCGCCAAAACAACTACACATTTTTGTGGACGCGAGTACTCAGGCGTACGCATGTGTCGCGTACTGGAGATATAAGGTAGAGGCAAATTATTTAATTACTCTGATAGGCGGACGGAGCAAGGTATGCCCGACGAAGCAGCTAAGCGTCCCGAGGCTCGAATTACAAGCGGCTCTTATTGGGTCAAGGCTAAAGGAGACTATATTGAAACATCATCGTTTCGACGTTGAAAAAGTCGTTATGTGGAGTGATAGCTCTACAATTCTTCATTGGGTACGGAACGACGCTAAACGTTACTCTATGTACGTAGCAAACAGGTTAGGCGAGATAGCGGAGCTTACTCGACCCCATCAGTGGAGGTGGGTACCAACCAAGGTCAATCCAGCGGATGCGGCTAGTCGGCCGGATATGAAACGACAGGTTAATGCACATAGCCTTTGGTATGAGGGACCAGATTTTTTGAGGCGGCCGGAGTCTGAGTGGCCTCAAGAACGTCCGGCAGAGGGCGACACTCGTCCTGTTGAGCCCGAAGGGCTAGAGGAGGTTAGCTGCGCCACACTAGAGGCGCCATCTTTGAATAAGATCCCTATACCCGACCCAGACAGGTTTTCGAACTACGATAGGCTCTTAAATGCAACAGCGAGGATATTTCAATTTATTGAACGTTTAAAAATAAAGCTTATGTCGCATTACAGTTACATCATCTGAAGAGAGCAGAACACCTACTGTTCCAGTTCTCACAGAGGCAAGCCTTCCCCAACGAACTACTGAGGCTGTCACGGAAGGAGCCCATACCGCCGAGCAGTCGACTCTACGGTCTGGATCCAGTGTTGGAAGACGACGGACTGCTGAGGATGCGAGGACGCGTCAACGCCGCACCGGTCCAGGGACTGAACAAAAAGCCCGTCATACTTGATGGCAAAAACAAGGTCATATTTTTACTTATTTTACGGGCACATCGAAGTCATCACGCGAACAACGAACGCGTGATTAACGACCTACGACAGCAGTATTGGATCCTGCATCTAAGGCCATCAGTGCGCCGAGTAGCGCATGCATGCATGATATGTAAAATTAGGAAGGCGAGACCCGAGGTTCCTGCAATGGGTGATCTACCGTCAGCGCGAATTACGCCGTATCAAAGGCCGTTTACCCACTCAGGGGTAGATTTATTCGGGCCATTACACGTTACTATAGGAAGGAGGCACGAAAAAAGATGGGTGGCCCTATTTACATGCTTAACAACAAGAGCTGTGCATTTAGAAGTTATTTCGTCACTTTCAGCTGACAGTGCGATCATGGCGTTGCGGCGTTTCGCTGCGCGAAGAGGGTGGCCGGCAGTACTCTTCAGCGACAACGGCACCAACTTCCGAGCGGCCGATGTCGAGTTACGCCGAGCCTTCGAAAAGTGGCTACCGCTGCTCCAAGAATACGGACTGCAACACGGGCTGCGTTGGAGATTTATACCGCCCGGCGCGCCTAACCAAGGAGGAGCATGGGAGCGGTTGGTGCGCTCTGTCAAGACGGCGCTTACTACCACGTTACACGGGAGAGCGCCAAAGGAGGAGACCCTTAGAACTTTGCTGGCGGAGGTTGAAAATACAGTCAACGCTCGACCTCTCACTCACGTGTCAGTCGACCCGAAGGATGAAGAAGCACTCACGCCAGCACATTTTCTTTTTGGAGGTTCCACGGGCCTACCCTTGACGGGTCCGTGCGAAGAGGCTGATCGACGAACCTGGCGCGCCACACTAGCGCTCGCCGATCATTTCTGGCGAAGGTGGATACGTGAATATTTACCTCTACTCGCTCCACGTCAGACACCGAGCAACCAGGCACGACCACTTCAGGTTGGAGATTTAGTCATTATCGTCGACCACACGCTACCACGGAACGTGTAGCCTAGAGGCATCGTCACAGCAGTCTTCCCTGGACCAGATGGAGGAGTGAGGATGGCGGACGTCTCTACTAAAGGCGGAGTCTTCAGGCGTCCCACTACAAAGCTGGCTGTCCTACCTATACGAGAAGGCTGACCACGTCACGAATACGTGTTCAGCGGAGGGAGAATGTTACGGACACCCAGCTACCAAGTACCGTAGCTTATTTTTAGAATAAGTTTTCTTGTAATTTCAGAATTAAAAAGGGCATTAAGATAGGTTTTATAATAGTAATAGTTGTCATATAATTGTAATAATTCTTGTTTCGTTATCACCGTGGTCGACGCGATAGCTTGGGTAAAGCGCCGAGGTATCGCCTTGTCCAAGGTCATCATTCCGTGCGCGCGAGAACATTACCTGCGTACTTAGTAGAAAGAGATAACGCTATACAGAGTCATCATGCTATCGCTATTGTTTAAAATAAGGCTATAATTACCATAAAAAATGTATCAATGTATGTGGAATAAATAATATAATGCCCTAAGAGTCATGAATATTAAAAATATTGTATATTCGAAGAGTAATTAACAAAAAACATACTTTGTGTCATTTAAAAAGGCTCCCGGTTAAAATAGATTTAAGTACGATCAACAATGTTTCTAACTGAGCATTATTGGACCTTATGGCGTTCTAATAAGATAGAAATGTTATAATAGCGCATAAGACAATTTGTATTAGAATAGTGAATTGATACTTTTCGACTTGGGTTCCAGAATATTCCAAGGCCGGATGAAATAGCGCGCATCCAATCAGGTTTGTTGGAACTTTCGAGAGTTCTACCGGAAATAGATATTTAGAATCCTATTGGTTAATTTTTGCGACAGTGTTTTCCACAATATGGGATGAAAAAATTTGATAAATACGGGACGCGCCGCTTGCGCAGTTGTTAGTGTGTCTTCACCGATTCGTAAAGCAAGGTTTTATTTAGTAACAAAGTTTGCGCTAGCACGGGAACATTCTGGAAGTTAAAGTCAAGTTCTTTGTTTGTTTTTGTTTCGTAATTAGTGAAGTGCGGTGAAACGATAGACTGTAAATATCAATCATTGTAAATAATAGACAATTTAATTCGATTCGTGTTTTTATTTAGTTCCCGTACTAATTAGGTAATATTTAGGTCTCAGATTAGGTTTTTCGCATAAATAAGGCTCCGTGGGTGCACATAAAGCTACGCGAATCGGTAAAGGTGTCGGCCGTATTCCACCGGTAATCAAGGGCCGGTGACGGAGGTCGATCTCCGAAGATCACTGCCACTGTAGACTATCGAAGAGGTTAGGGTTCGAATGTAGCCCTCGGGGTTCCGGCCTCGAGTATCGCCTACAATGCCTTAACTGTCAAATTAGACGCCATAACAAAATGGCGGCATAAGAAATATGTATACCTCCAAGTTGCCCATCTTGTTTATTCTTACAACTGCTCGCAGTTTTTGGACTGCAAGACTTGCATTTATTACATATTACGATTTTAATAGGACCGGGTATTTATTGAAACTCGTATCATAAATGAAAATAGGGAAGTTATCAAGTTACAGATTTATTTTATGTTATCACGATTCTGTGTTTTGTTCCAGAACATAATGGCTCCACAGAACAGACCTCAAAGAAAAATACATACACCTGTGACCCCTGTGGCGCCTCCTTCGGTTACAGACGTAGCCTAGTGCGCCATCTACGTCGGCGGCACAAGCAACATATCGAACGACGCAAAAGCAAACCATACCCATGCGAAATATGCTCAAAAATTTTCAATCTGCCAAGTAAATTAAAAGAACACATGCAGATACATAAAGAGAAGCGTTTCACATGTCAAATTTGTCAAAAACAGTTTGCTACATCGACATATTTAAAAAGACATGAGCAATACCATCCGGAAAAAACCCATACGGCTGCAATCAATGTAAGAAACGTTTTACGTCTTCGAGCTCATTAAAGAAACATGAAAGAGTACATATGGGTCAGAAACCTTATTACTGCGAAGTATGTCAGTTAGAGTTCGGACATGCGAGATCTTTACAAGCTCATGAGCGCATACACTAAGGAGAGAAATTTTACAACTGTAATATGTCTAGTATGATGTTTGCGTCAGTTAGGACTTTACAAAAACATAAAGCTAGTCATCAGGACAAAAAACGAATATGAATTTTGAAAAAATAAGTCCCGCCGAGTATCTTGCCGGTCATAATTCTTCTCGGGTCAGGGGTGTAGGGTTAGAACCGATGTAGTTTGTTTTTTTTTCTCTTTTATTTGATTAACTATCTGACGTGTAAAAGTACCCTTGTGGCCTACTTACTGAATAAATGTTTGAGTTTGAATTGAATTGTGTGTAAAAAGAAGTTTACAAAATTGCGTAATTAAGAGGACCATTCAAGAATTCACTCTGGTGAGAAAACACACGAGTGCGATATCTGTAAAAAGCAGTCTACACTATTAGAATATTTACGAAGACATAAATTCATGATGATGAAAAAATACATGCTTGTAATATTTGTGATGTGAAATTTAGAGATGTATGTAACTTGATCAAACATCAGCAAAAAACCATTCCAATGTGAATATTGTAAAAAATTGTTCCGAGCTTCGAGTAGTTTGAAGAATCATAAAAGAACGCACACAGGAGAATAAACATATAAATGAGAGACGTGCAATAAAAGGTTTACGGTGTTCAGTAATTTAAGGAAACATGAACGCGTTCACACTGGTGAAAGGTCTCACTCATGTGATATATGTCAGCAGGATTTCGCAGATTAGAGTCATTTGAGAAGGCATGAAAAAATCCATACTGCAGAAAGAAGTTTGAATTTAAAGTGATTTGAATTATACTATTATTTAACGGCCTACTAGCCCAGTCGGTACGACACTGCCTACGAAGCAAGAGGTCCCGGGTTCGAATCCTGGTAAGGGCATTTATTTGTGTGTTTATCACAGATATTTGTGCCTGAGTTATGGATGTTCTCTATGTATTACCAGACTAAAGTACGGTAAAACTCGCTTAAGACGATTTTGAAGGATCCCAGCCAAAAACACGTCTTAAGCGGGAAAGCGTATATGTTGTGTTATATGTCTTTCGTTGCGTTTTCCTGTACAATAAAGTGTTTTATCTGCACTCATATTGTAAGTTCTCTAAAACGTGTTCGAAAACGGTAGGCAATGGCTAGCATTACCACGACCGATAAGCTTATGATAAGCTTTTTATCTGTGGCAGTAACGTAATTTTAACTTTACATGCTCAACTATTGATGTGCTATGAGTTTTGATAACATAATGTACACCTGCACGCTCCCGCGCGGCCGCCGACACGCGCCTCCCCGACCGCCGGCACAATCGAGTCGGCCATGGCGGTGCAATGGCGGCCATTCTATGGTTTCCGAATACGGCATTTAGAATAAATAATATGAGTGTAGATAAAGCAGTGTATGCAACTGTACTTAATTAGGCCTTAAAACACTCGTGTGATCTTATTATGAAACTCACCTGCGGCTCGTTTCATAAAACCACACTCATGTTTAAGGACCCTTATTACGTAACAGTTACATAAACTACTATTACTACTACTACTACTTATTATTATAATGCGGGACTTCAAGTTGCAAGGACTGATACGAGGGTTGCTACTTATATATCCGGAAACAAAAAAACAAACAAACGTACACGGCTGAAAATGGTTTTATTGTTTTTCAAAGTATTCCCCTTGATGATCTATGCACTTTTGCATTCGCGTGAACCAATTTTTAAAGCACTTCTGCCACTCCGCCTGAGGTACCTCCATAACGTGTTGTTTGAATGCGTCGACAGCATCTTTAGCGGTCGAAAATCGTTAACCGCGTAATTTATTCTTTATATTTGGAAATAAATAAAAATCGTTGGGTGCCAAGTCAGGCTGTACGGCGGATGACCCGTTAATTCCACATTTTGACCCTCCAAAAATAGAGTTGTTTCGCGTGACGTATGACAGCTGGCATTGTCATGATGAAGAATGATTCTTCGTCGCTGGTTAGTTTTACGAATTTGTTCAAATACTTCCGGTAAGCAAATGGTCGTGTACCACTCTGAATTAACCGTTCTACGGTTTTCTAGTGGCACTGTAGCTACATGGCCATTAATACCGAAGAAGCAAACAGATGGTGGCCACCATTTGTTTCAATGTACTTTTTGCACGAGTAACTTTCATAGGGTTCGGCTCATTTTGAAACACCCATACCGTTGATTGTTGCTTCGTTTCGGGATCGTATGCATAGATCCAGGATTCGTCACCTGTATAGATGTTATAAACGGCTTTTGAGTCACCACGGTTATATTTTTTAACATTTTATTGCACCATTCGACGCGAGCATCTTTTTGCTCTTTTGTTAAGTTGTGGGGTATCCAACGCGAACAAATTTTTTTTACAGCCAAATAATTGTGTAATATGCTATTAATGCTGGTCATAGAAATACCCAGAGTCGCCTCTATCTCGCAGTACGTAACATGTCGGTCGTCCATTATAAGTTTTCGCACAGCCTCGATATTTTGTTGTACAACGACCGATTTCGGGCGACCTGCCTTAACTTCGTCCGTAAGCATACTACGTCCACGATTGAACTCACTAAACCAGTGATACACAGTAGTTTTAGATGGGGCTTCATCACCAAAAGTTGAAGTTAGTTGATCTATGCACTGTTGTTGCGTTAAACCACGCCGAAAATCATAATAAATCATAGCACGAATATTTTCACGAGTGAGTTCCATTCTTGCTGCGAGATGACATTTAAAACCCGTCAAAAACAAAACACGAGCGTTAATAAGAAAGAAAAAATATACCGGCCAGTACTTAAAAAAGTTCAAATTTTACCATGGAGGTCACATATGCTATTTAAGAAGATTGTAATCCCGGTTTCCGGATATATAAATAGCAGCCTATGTATATAATTATGTGAGAAATCGTACCGTATCGTAAACGTGACCGTATTAACCCTTTGACCGCCAAAGACGTCAAATCACGCGCACGGACAGTCGTGCCCTCAGCGCCAGCACGTGATATCACGTCCAAAATATAACCGGTTTGCCTTGCACACTCGTACGCGCTGGCGGTGAAGGCAGGATTTTTACGGCCGATGCTTGGCGGTCAAAGGGAAGGGGGCGGGGGGGTGGGATCTACTGTATAATCTTAGTTCCAAAATAACATCGGCTGCCAAATGACACTGCTTTTAACCCTTTGACCGCCAAAGACGTCAAATCACGCACACGGAAAGTCGTGCCCTCAGCGCCAGCACGTGATATCACGTCCAAAATATAAATGCGCACGCTGGCGCTGAGGGCACGATTTTTCCGTCCGCTGCTTGCCGGTCAAAGGGTTAAACATGTGCGACGGATATTTAGACAGATACTGGTAAATTTACCAAGTGCGGCCGAGTCTCATGCCATAAAACGCTGAGAAAAGTTTAAAAATAGTTGAAAAAAATAGGTATTGGAGGTACTTTTCGATAAAATTCATCTTTATTACTACATGGTATACGTACATGGTTAACGACTCCACTAATTCCACTATAGCTGTCCAAACACACTGTACAGGAGGTAACAAAAATACTTGTGATCCGTTTTTAAGGGCTTAATTGGTATCCTATTGCGAGTAAGAAAAAGGAGGAGAAAAATTTTTGGACGCGAAAATAGTAGTTTTCGATACAAGTGCGAGAAGTATGTCATTTTGCACGAGTACCGAGGTTACTTGGCCCGAGCCGAGAGGCGAGGGTCAAGACTCGGGACGAGTGAAAATGATACTTCTGCACGTGTGTCGAACAACGTTTTTTAATACAATTGCGAAAAAACTACAATGAAATAATTGTAGATTGTTTGACAAGGGTCTAAAGTAGGCCATATTACCACCAGGTGGTTATTTTCCCGACCGAAGTGAGGGAAAATTGTTTGAGTGATAATATGGCTTTTAGACCAGAGTAATGCATACAATGTTTCACTTCGATTGCGAGAAAATATCATAAAAATACTTATTATTTACGCACAATAACTAAACTAAGGTGAAATTATGGTACCTATAACTTGACGGTCTTTTAATTTTTTTAACTTCTTTGACATAGATACAAAATATCAATACCGCGAATAAATGCCACAGACGACGGTATAATTAGCTCATTAAAACGGCTATTACACATGGCAATTTGCAGGGCCCTACCTGTCGTGTCCAACTCCTGTCGGCGTTGGGCCCGTTATTACACTTTCCCTACAAATCGTCCCTACAAACCCTACCTCACCAACAAATCGTCCCTACCAACGTTGACGTTGACAGAGATGCCTTCAAAACATCTAAAAAATGTATTGGTGAAGCACGGTGATAGTACTCATAACAGTATACATTAAATAAAAGAATAAACTGTTTTTATTATTATAGATATTTAAATGACCGCTCGAGCTGCCTGAATTTATTTATTTAAATAATAGAAGGGTTGGGCCCTTCTATTATTTAAATACAAAACTAGATAAATATATTAATTACCAGCGAATCTACACATTTTAACTTTTATCGAACGAGCGAAGTGAGTTGTTACAAACAACTTCGGCTACTGGGACGTCTCGGCATTTCGATGGCTTTTTGATTTTGAGAGTTTGTTCCACGATAACTTTAGTAACGTTTTTCTGATCTTTATGAAATTTATTGGGGTTGTAGCAGAGATACATACAATTTGTGAGTTCGTATATGAGCAGGATCGTTCAAGGGGTTATGGAGCTAGAAGGCGAACAAAAATCTTCAGAAGGGTCTTGTTATATTGGTAATCTCGTTTGCAAGGAAATCGCGAGTTCTGAGTTCGAGGCGGACTACTAGTTTTAAATAAAAAACCAGACGGAATGTGTAGCAAATGGCTAACATTATAAATAAAAAAGGTAAAATAACTCTAACGACCTCCATAAACAGCTGCGGGTGTCGGGGCACTGCCGATCGCCCCGATCGCCCTAGATCGAGACTCCTACTCCCTAGGTGCCATTACACCTACCAACCCGACAGATTGGGCCCTAAAAATTGCAATGTCTAATAGCCGTTTAAACACACTTTAAAGCGTTTCCCAAACAATTAAATCTGTTTTAATGATTGTGAAGTAGGAACTAAAAAACACCTCATGTTTTGAGAAATAAATTGCGTTTCCTGATTGGTCGATTTTAACATTGCTGTATTCTGATTGCTTGATATTAAATACAATGTTTTTTTTAAGGACTTAAATTATTTACACAGTATACGCACCAAAAAAGTATCTAGCGTTCCGATTAACTCCGATATGTGTTGTGATTGGTGGATTTAATATAGTGAAGTGTTCTGATTGGTCAATTTAAAATGCAATATATCTGCAAATCGTGCGTTAAATCAAACTTTACGCACGATTTGCAGATCAGATTACTTTTTAGCACTAGTGCATAAAATCAAACTTTACGCACGATTTGCAGCTACATAAAGTAAACTTTTTGAGCAATTGTATTAAAAAAAAATGTTTGTATGAGACACGCCGTCCCAGCTGGCCAATCCTCCATACAAAATCTTGTTCTTTTTCTTAGTTTTTCATAAGTAGAATATGATACCAGTTACACCCTTAAAAAGTTCACCAGCATTTTTGTTATACCTTGTATAACGTTTTTCATATTTTTATTTGTATTAATCATACCTACATTTTATATACAGGGTGTAATCGTTAAGTGTGGCCAGGCCATAACTCCGTAAATATAACAGATATCAGAAAACTTCCAACTGATATCGAAAGTGCGTTACCCAATGAGTAAAATTACATTAATAACTTTTTTTTAATAAAAGTATTAATATTAAAAATATTAAGTTTAAACGCTCCCATACAGTTAGTACCTTTGACGACTCACTCCCAAAGAAGAACGTCGGTGCCGTAAGAGATAAAACTGCTTGAGATTCATTATTTGCACGAATAAACTGTAATAACATGATAATTGATTGATATGGAATAAAATAAAACAATTCATGAATAATTTGATAACGGTGAAATGACTAGACCGTACAAACTAGTCTTTATCCGAACGTCGGTCCGGGTTTGAAGTTAATGTTTGGGATAGTTCTGATTTTATTAAAAAAAAGTTTTTAATGTAATTTTACTCATTTCACTTTCGCACTTTCGATATCAGTTGGAAGTTTTCTGATATCTGTTATATTTACGGAATTATGGCCTGGCCACACTTAACGATTACACCCTGTATAGTCTGGCCAGCCAACGAACGCAGTAGCAATGTACAGTCACCACATGGGAATGTTGAGCCACTTGGCAATGGACGCAATTTAGTCGTGTAATATAATGGGTTCGGTATTTTTCGTTAGTAGGCACGATCGCGATATGACCGATGTTACCCGATGATATCTTGGTTGCTTTGTTGCGTCAAAATTTCACTATGTCAAAACTAGTTGACATAATAAAAATTCCTTCGTCTACGAAAAGGATTAGCCAACGGCCATTAAATTTTGAAGTTACTCGTTTGAATCAGACGCTAGATGTCGTTGTTCCTAGCGGAAACTGGATAACGACAGTTCTTCATGAATTCGTCTAAAACCGTTTAGTAATCTACTAGTAGGTATTTCTTTCAAATTGGATGCCATGATTTAATAGGCGAGATCTTTTTCCAAGTCAAGATATTTATATAAATATCCATGTTATCGGGCAATTTCAAATTATTTTTTCATTGAGAGGGACAAATGCTATTGCTGTCTTTACTATCATTAAATGTGTCACAGCTCCTAGTTGACGTTAATTGAATACTTATGTAACCTTTGTGGAAATATGGTAGATAACCTTTGATAGTCTACATATAATCCTATAATCTGTCAGTAGCTATAGAAATGTTTAATAGAGACTTGATAGTTTCTGACTCAAATTCTAACTTTGAAAAAATATCTGACAATGGGTATTGTCAATTTTTTTTCGCTGTAACATTAATTGCGGAAAAGTAGCTATCTAAATCTAGTAAAAAAATCAAATATGACGAAACTAGACGTGAAATTATATTTTTGCACCAGCAAGGGTTAAGCATGCGTGCAATAGCAAACGCGTTAAATGTGCAGGTATAAGGTTCTACAAAATAATAATTTCCAAACACTTTGATTTTATTAAGAAAATATCTAACCTATTCATTCCTTTCTAGCGAAATACTGTCAGTTTGTGGGTAAATAGGTATGCCGCAGAAGGAGATATAAATGATCACCGTCAAGGCAATCATGGTGTCTCGATACTATCAATGGAACAACGCAATGAAATGCGAGAGAGCTACATGGAAAATGGGTTTATATCTACCAACTATTTCGCAGACCGCTTCAATTGCCACCCCAATACCATCCGAAAGCATTTGCATTCTATGGATCTTCACCATAGACGTCCCGCATACAAAATTGCTTTGACGGAAGATCACAAAATCGCTCGAGTCAATTTTGCTCAACAGTACCGAAATTGTGATTGGGGTTCGACAATATTTTCCGATGAGAAGTCGTTTAATTCAAGTGACCACGGTCGTTTACATCTCTGGCGTTATGACAATACGCGATATGCGGAAGACCATGTTATACCAAACAGGGAGTCGGGTCGCATCAGTGCAAACTTGTGGGGGTGGATGAGTTCGGACGGTGTAGGTGAGCTGGTTCCTTTACCTCCCAGGACCAACGCTCAATGTTATCTCAGCGTGTTACAGGAAAGCATGCTTCCCACCGTAAGGGCATTTTATCCACGGGAAGAATTGCCACATTTTCATTTCGTGCACGACAACTGCACGATACACAGGGCCAGGATTGTAAAAGACTGGCTCCATCAACGTCGACAGGAAATAACGGTCATACCGTGGCCTGCTAAGTCTGCGGATCTAAACCCCATAGAGAATCTATGGGGTTTAATGGTCCAAAGATGGGAAAATCGAAATGAACGATCAAGACAAGCTGTGGAAAATCATTGCCAAGAAGTTTGGGAAGACTTGCGAGGAACTGATTATTGCACTCGATTTGTGGAGTCCATGCCTTCGCGTCTCCAAGCTGTCATTGATAACGATGGGTCATATACAAGTTATTAGTTTTTAGATATCTCTTTGCTTTAATACGAATAAACAGATTTTGGTCTATTTGTTATGTTTTTTACATTTTAAATAGTAGAGTTAAACGTAAATATTTTTTAAATAATAATAGATATTTTGACATAGATCTTTACGAGACAGTAATGAGGGTATTAGACAACATTACAAAGAAATGTTTTAAATTCCAATAAAAAGAACACAATAAAATATTCGTAAAATAATGAACTTCTGCTTATTTATAATTATATTTTTCATTCACTTTCCTTTTGACAGCTGTTATCTAAATGAGTTTCAGTTTATGAATTATATGGAAATACCTGCTGTTAAAAGGAAAGTGAACGAAAATTTCTACATAGCAGCTTAGCAGTCAAATAGACGTTTCTAGGACTAAAGCGGATGTTGTAATGTAACCATAGTAATGTCAGCTTCCGGAAAAATCGCTATCAATCATTGGTTAAATATTTTTGTTATTACGTAACCATAGTAACGCCACCTTCCGAAGAAAACACGGGCGGTCATTGGCTAACCGTATTTGGTTTTACGTAACTGTAGCAACGACCGCCCCATTGGTCAGCAGAGTTCGGCCGAAGTCGTGATACCAGTCTCGTAAGAGTTCGGACCCCGATTTGTATTATTCGACCAAGTTGCGAACAGTGGTAAGTGGCTCAACATTCCCGTGTGGTGACTGTACATCCAACAAAAGTATGACAACACTAAGAATCAGTGAAAAAAGCAGCAATGATCATCAAATTTTATGATTTTAATTTTAGGTGGTATTTCCGCCCCTTTCATTGGGTGACATTTACGATGTGTATAAAGGAGACGGATATATTTCGTCTGATATGTCATCAACTGCAACAGATAATCTGGTTGAGGCAATTGACATATGGCTTAAAAATGAATTTAAATTTGATTGGGAACGTTGCAGGAGTTCTATCTCACTCGCGCTTAAGATGAGAGAGTGAAATGCACTAGAAACAAATTCAATGTGAATTTAAATGTTCGTCATGAAACATGACACATGAATGTGTCTCATCACAAAGTGTTGCCACATGTACGTATTTTGAATTTGCCGCGCGTTTCTACTGACAGAAATGGTTTGCCAGACTATATTTTCCAAGTTTAGGGGCAATTCGAAACAGTCATAGGTTTCCTTTATAGCTATAAAGAATAAATAAAATGGTATCTGTTAAATATGTTTTATTACATAAACTTAAACTATAAATACTGACAGTTGCAACCGGCAGTGGTATGTCACGCAATTGTTTGCCGCCGACCACAGGCACAGTGAGCGAGAATGAACGCGTTGTCGGCGCCATACCTTAAAGAGGGACAACGCGATTTCAGATATTTGACTGGCAAGAACAGGTTCTGTTCCCAATGAAGAATGAGAATTCTATATGCAATGTGGAAAAAATCTATGGGTCCTGGATAACTACCTTAAATTTTAATAAAAAACCGGCCAAGTGTGAGTCGGACTAGCGCACGAAGGGTTCAGTACCATTATCTATAAAAACGGAAAATATTAATGTCTGTTGTATGGGAGCCCTCTTAAATAATTAATTTAATCTGTTTTTTAGTATATGTTGTTATAGCGGCAACAGAAATACATTATCTGTGAAAATGTCAACTGTCAATTATCACGGTTCATGAGATACAGCCTGGTGACAGACGGACAGCGGAGTCTAGGATCCCGTTTCTACACTTTGAGTACGGAACCCTAAAAATGGCTTATTTCACGTAAAGGAAACTCTCTTATTAAAAATAACTGTATTAACAGATTTTTCTGCAAGCTTACCCGAACCGGGAATCGAACTAGCTAAAAAAATACTTGTTTTTTTTCCACTAGCAATACTAGCATACTGTCAATGTTAAAGATAAAAATTCTCCAAGAAAGGTTACGAGTCTGTCGTGCAAAATATTCATGAAATCTTTAGTGCAAGGGATATTATCAATACTACCGAGAATTGTTTGAGAAATCTGTGAATGCATTTGTTTCTTTTAAAAATAAAAGAAAATTTATTTTAGGTACAAAAAGTTGTTTTAGAATTAAAGTTGTCCCCCTACAGGGCCTATAAATTTTTCCACGCTGTATACAGGTGACTCATTAGACGTGAACAGTATTAACACTACGGATTCACTATTGTTTGATACCAGTATTAAAGTGATAAGCGCCAAAAAAATATGAAGTAAAAAATAAAAAGATTTATATTATTTACGACACGCATGGTCACTCTACAATTAGAATACTCCTTTGAGTACCGATACTCTTGTTTTTCTGTAATATGTGTCAAATTGATGTCTGGTTACTTCGGAAACATCGTATCTCACTTAATTTGACAAATTTTTTTTCATAATAAATGTGCTATCTTTATTGATTTGTTTATTTAGGATGACCATGATTACAGAAAATAAAATTTATACGTAACAAAATTTAAAAAAAAATTAGAAAGGCATTATTCTTTCACTTAAAAACATGATGGCGGTCGATTCATTATCGTTAACTAAGTGTCTAGGGTTGTCTCCTGAATCACACTGTAGTTCTGATATTCTGTACACAACACTCGCGGTTTAAAGTCACGATGCCTCCAAAAGCAATTCCTTGACTTGACAGTCTTCCTTGACCTCACACTCTTCCTTGACTTCACAATCTTCCTTGACCTCACACTCTTCCTTGACTTCACACTCGTCCTTGTCCTCACACTCTTCCTTGACTTCACAAACTGTGCTATCCTCCCCATGATGAACCTTTTCATGTTTTTCTAAACTGACAAATTCTCTAAATTTCTTCTTACACATCCTACAATGATAAAACTTATGTTCAAAATGTGTCTTCACATGCTTCTTCAAATTACTCAACTGGGTGAATTTTCTTTGACAGTGCTCGCATGAGTATGGTTGCTCTCCAGTGTGGATCCTGGTATGACGTCTTAAACTGTCTAAACCTGAAAATTCTTTATTACAGATTTGACATACATAAGGCTTCTCTCCTGTGTGCACTCTTTCGTGTCTTTTTAAATTACTTAAATCAGTGAAATCCTTCTTACACAAATCACAAGCAAACCGTCTTATACCTATATGTATCCTCTCATGTTTTCTTAAATTATCCATTCCAGAGAAAAACTTTTGACACGTTTGACATTGGTAAGGTCTCTCACCGGTATGCGTTCTGACATGTAGCTTCAAAGTACACGATTGCGTGAATAATCTACCGCAAATTTTACATGAATAAGGTTTTTCGCCGGTGTGTATTCTCTCGTGGCGTTTCAAACAGCTTAAACCTGCGAATTCTTTACCGCAAGTCTTACATGAATAAGGTTTCTCTCCTGTATGAGTGCGTTGGTGTGTTTTTAAATTAGCTAGCTCTGTGAACTCCTGCTTACAGACGTCACAAGTGTGTGGTTTCTCACCGGTGTGGATGCGAGAATGTCGTCTTAAATGGCTTAGTTGTCTGAACTTTTTCTCACATATTGCACAGTTAAAGGGTTTTTCGCCGGTATGTATTCTCATATGTTCTTTAAGTTTGCTTGCTTGCTTGAAGTCTTTTGAGCACACGTCGCATTGCAATTCTGCAGTCGCTGCGTCGCAGTTCCTTCTGGCTGACTCTGCGGCAGCGCGAGTTGGGGCTTTACGTCGTGAGAGCCCTTTTTCTGAAACATTACACAAAAGTTAAGACAGTAAATTGAGGCAAATGCCATAGGCATGATTATTTATTTGTAAGAAATTTATGAATACTTATTTTAATCGCGTCTTGTATCAGGGGGCGTAAATTTATTTGTAGAACAATATCTTGTATTGTTTATTTATTGATTTATGCGCCCCCTGATTATTTTATTTTATTTCCACACTTACAACTATTTTTAGGGTTGCGTACCTCGAAAGGAAAAAACGGAACCCTTATAGGATCACTTTGTTGTCCGTCTGTCTGTCTGTCTGTCTGTCTGTCTGTCTGTCTGTCTGTCAAGACCATTTTTCTCAGGAACGCGTGGAGGTATCAAGCTGAAATTTATATCAAATACTCAGGTCTACTGTCCCTTGGAGCTGTGAAAATATCAGACTTCTAAGCCAACGCAATCAAAAGATACAGCCGTTTATGACGCAAATTTTCGCTCGCAAGGGAATCAAAACCTACAGGGTACTTCCCGTCAACTCAGAATCTTGAAACTTGATACGAAGCAACCTCTTATAGCACAGATAAAGGAAAAATTGCGAAAACCGTAAATTTTTAGTTACATCATATCTAAATATATAAAAGAAGAAACTGACTGACTGACTGACTGACTGACATATCAACGCGCAGCCCAAACCGCTAGTTCTAGACATTCCAAATTTGGCATGTAGGTTCCTTATAAGGTCTAGGGATGCACTAAGAAAGGATTTTTCAAAATTCACTCCCTAAGGGGGTAAAATGGGGATCCAAAGTATGGTGAATCAAGATTTGTTATACTATTTTATTCGAAACTTCACAGGAGTATTCCTAATGATAAATGAGTATACACGTGTTTCAGGTTTTTTGAAAATTCAACCCCTAAAAGGGGCAAATGTGGTCAAAAAGTCTGAAAATCAACATGGGTATCGTATCCTTTTTGAGTACTTATAGTACGCGGGCGAAGCCGCATGAAAAGGCTAGTAATAAATATATTTTAAAGTTACTACCCCTATATACCTACAGGTTTGTACGGAACCCTCGGTGCGCGAGTCCGACTCGCACTTGGCCGGTTTTTTTTACATGTGCTAAGCCTAAGACAATAGTGTAACTTACAATCTTATCTTATTTACATAGCCCTTAATTTTGAAGATACATACGTGTTTATTTTTTTTATTTTTTTTTCAGCATAAGGTTTTTTAACGAATTGGCATAATTAATTAAAATAAAATATGATGTAACTAGGGTATTAGGGTATTATGATTAACTCAACCAAACAATTGAAAATTATGACATGTCAATGTAATTTGTAACATTAATGCTCCTGGATACAAAGGAAGCATATTTTATATAAATAATCAGGGGCCGTAGTCAATATGACAATCACTTATCACGAGATCGTTTTCATACATCATTTAAGTTTCGATTGGCATTTTGGCATCGATAAACGATTTACAATGAGGGTTCCCGCGTTAGAGTTTGTCACTAGACGGCAGCACCGTAGCATTCTCGCCACGGTGCTGCCATCTAGTGACAAACTCGTCTTTTTGACAGCAGCAGTCAAAATCCACCAATATATATTTTTTTTAATGGCTATACTCCTCGCCAGTTTTAGCGAGGTGAATTCTGCCAATTTAAGGTGTACTTTCATCATATCAGCCGCAAGACGTCCACTGCTGGACATAAGCCTCCCCCAAAGAGTGTCACAATGACCGGTCCTGCGCCACCCGCATCCAGCGGACTCCCGCGACCTTCACCAGGTCATCAGTCCACCTTGCGGGGGGTCTACCCACGCTGCGCCTTCCGGTTCGTGGTCGCTACTCGAGAACCTTTCCGCCCCAACGGCCATCGGTTCTACGAGCAATGTGCCCTGCCCACTGCCACTTTAGTTTAGCGATTCGGAGGGCTATATCGGTTACTTTGGTTCTGCTACGGATGGCCTCATTTCTGATGCGATCACGCAGAGAGACTCCGACCATAGCCCTCTCCATTGCCCTTTGGGTGACTTTGAGCTTTCTTTTGAGGCCCATTGTAAGCGACCACGTTTCAGTACCATATATCATCACTGGCAACACACACTGGTCAAAGACTTTCATCTTGAGACACTGCGGAATATTGGACAAAAAGATGTGCCGTAGCTTCCCGAACGCTGCTCAACCGAGTCGGATTCGTCGATTGACCTCTTTCTCGAAGTTCGATCTACCTAACTGGACAGTATGTCTTAAGTATATATAATCGTCCACAACTTCGAGTGTATATAATCGTCCACAACTTCGAGTATAAAGTCTCCGATTGTAACGGGAGTTGGTGCTACATGGGTATTTGACATGATCTTCGTCTTATCCATGTTCATCTTTAGACCAACTCGCTCGGAGGCTTTACTGAGGTCATCGAGCATCGTACTCAAATCCTCCATGGTCTCAGCCAAGACTACTATGTCGTCAGCAAACCGAAGGTGAGTGATGTACTCGCCGTTTATGTTGATGCCTAGCCTTCTCCAGTCCAGAGTCTTGAAAACATCCTCCAGTGCAGCGGTAAACAGTTTAGGAGAAATAACATCTCCTTGCCTGACTCCCCGCTGCAAGGGAATAGGCTTCGAGTTCTGGTCCTGGAGTCGGACTGATATAGTGGCGTTCTCGTACAAACACTTCAGCACATCGATATAGCGATAGTCCACTTGGCACCTCTGTAGAGATTATAGTACAGCCCAGGTTTCGATCGAGTCGAAGGCTTTCTCGTAGTCCACGAACGGTAAGCAGAAGGGCAGGTTATACTCCTCAGTCTTCTGTATAACCTGACGGAGCGTATGGATGTGGTCTACGGTACTAAAGCCTCTTCGGAAACCGGCTTGTTCGGGAGGCTGGAAGTCATCTAGTTGCGTGCGAGACGGTTCGTAATGACTCTTGAAAACAGCTTATAGACATGGCTCAGAAGTGAAATGGGTCGGTAGTTCTTCAGTAACGCGTTATCACCCTTTTTGAAGAACAATATCACCACACCTCTGTTCCATGCCTTAGGCGTTCTCCCTTTTAGTAAAACGGAGTCGAACAACTTCTGAAGGGCCATAAGGACCGGTTTACCACCCGCCTTCAGAAGTTCGGCTGTAATTCCGTCTTCACCAGGTGCCTTATTGTTTTTGAGCTGTTTAAGAGCCATTCTAGTCTCGTACAAGCTGATGTCCGGGATGTCATCGGTATAATATCGGGTCAGTCTAGCTCTAGGGTCTTTCGCCAGATCAACTTCAGGTCTGCTAGTTGATGTGTATAGCTGTCCATAAAAGTCCTCTATCTCCCCCAGAAGCTCGGGTCTGAATGAAACGATTCTACCATCCTCAGTTTTTAATTTGGCGAGCTGGCTCTGCCCAATAGACAAATCTCGCGAAAACTTTAGAGCCCTTATTCTGCTCAACGGCCTCTTCAATATGATTTGTATTGAATTGGCGCAAATCACGGGTAAGGGACTTAGAGATCCGTTTATTGAGCTGCCGGTATAATGACGCATCTGCTGAGGATTGCAGAACCATTTCTCTCCTTTCCTCGATGAGTTTCTGAGTGGAGTCAGAGAGGTGTACTTTTAAGTGTATTGAATTTTAATAAAATTTAAGCAACGTTGTTCGAAAATAGATGTCATATACTTCAGAAAAAAGTGACCAAACCCTCCGGTGTCCGAGGCCAGATACGGCGTCAGCCGCGAAAGCTAAAGACGCCAGTTCATATCTGGCCTCGGACACCGGAGGGTTTGGTCACTTTTTTCTGAAGTATATGACATCTATTTTCAGTTTATATATAGTAGTGTAACTACTTAAAAAAAATTGCAAATCAAAACTATTGAACAAAATAATTTGATTTGCTTCAAGATTCAACGTTGTTCGGTTGAGGCCTTGCCGATTGTAAGGTGATAGCCTCCTTACAAACACGTGGGTGGCCGAGACCCCGGATAACCGTTTGTTCAACAAATGGGTGGTTACGCGCGTTTTTAGACAAATTTTTCATTAGCTGCACACTTGTTCGTTAGGTCACCGCACAATAAGCTATCAATATTACACACTGAACTACGTAAATGAGCAAAAACAAAAAACTACTCTAAAGACGGCGCAGCCATATTGAGCTTCAAACGAATATCAAAAAAATTAAATATGATGGGTGGATTATGACAGCTAGAACTCTCGCCAAGGTGCTGCATCTAGTGAAAATCTCGATCGCGGAAACCTTCATTGGCTAGACAAAGCGCTGGTAGCATGGCGGAATGTCGTCCGGGGAAACTTTCAACTCGGAGGCCTCGGTTTCCACCGGGGGGCTCGTACCACTGGGTTCTTCTAGAACTTGTGTAACAGGTATCATTTGATATTTACCATTCGCTTTTCGGTGAAGGAAAAGATCGTAAGAAAACCGGACCTAATCCCAAGAAGGCCTAGTTTCCCCTCTAGACTGGAAGGTCCCGTGGCAGTCGCTTTCGTATAACTAGTGCCCATGCCAATAAATGGGATTAGGTTGTCGAGCGGACCCCAGGCTCAATCAAGCCCTGGCAAAAGCCGGAACAAACTCTAGGAGGGCGATGATATATGACTTGGCTAGACCCACAGGTGCTACTGCCACCACGACGACCGACGACGTGCTATTTCGTGCGTGGCCTCTGACATACAATCACAATACAATATTCTTTTCACTTCTCATGCTCGTAAAGTTCGACTTTAAGTCGTGCGTGGACGACATAAAATCGTTTATCTACACTCATACTGTAAGTACTCTAAAATGCGTTCAAAAACCGTAGACAATGACAAGCATTACAACAAACGATTTAACTATGATAAGTTTCTTATCTGCGGCAGTAACGTAATTTTAACTATGCATGCTCAAATATTGTTAAGCAATGAGTTTCAAATTTGGAACATCGAATTTGATAACATAATGTTACCGCCATGGCCAACTCGATTGGTCCAGCGCCGGCACAATCGAGTAGGCCATGAGGGTACAATGGCGGTCATTCTATGGTTTCCGAACAATTAATTTAATATATATAATATGAGTGTAGATAAAGCAGTGTATGCAACTGTACGTAATTTGGCCTTAAAACACTCGTGTGATCTTATTATGAAATTCGCCTGCGGCTCATTTCATAAAACCACACTCATGTTTTAAGGACCCTTATTACGTAACAGTTACATAAACTACTAATTTTAAGCTCTAGGGCATAAAGTAAAATTTTCTTCTAAGACTAAGAATGTGGCTCAACAGCCAAACAGAGTCAAAATATATTGCACAATGTAATTGAGCAGTAAAATTTTGTAGTTTACTGAAACTTGTTCTTTTATTATATTCTTGTTATAATTATTTGAATTGCGAGTTTTCTATAATTAAATAAATGAAATCAAATAAAATAGGAGTTGATAATAGTTTAGAAATGCCCCGAAATGTTTTTATGACATGGCAGAAACAAGTATCTATGTCTAAATTCACATGTTAAAAAAAAAATAAAACATTAAGAAATTAATTGGTGGGAACCATATTTTGTTTTCATTGTAATATTTTTGTTACAACTTGAAAGTGTTTTACGAGTACCGATAAATAATTTCCTCGCAATTGTAGTGAAAATTACAGTGTAAACCTCGTCCATAAAACCCATTTTACACTCGACTTTATATCAACCCCCGCTCGCAAGCTCGCTCGGATGGATAAACGCCTCGCGTAAAATCGTACGTTTTATGCACTTGTTGTACAATCTACTATTTCACTTCTCATGCTCGTAAAGTTCGACTTTAAGTCGTGCGTGGACGACATAAAATCGTATTTTAAGCTCTAGGGCATAAAGTAAAATTTTCTTCTAAGACTAAGAATGTGGCTCAACAGCCAAACAGAGTCAAAATATATTGCACAATGTAATTGAGCAGTAAAATTTTGTAGAATACTGAAACTTGTTCTTTTATTATATTCTTGCTTATAATTATTTCAATTGCGTGTTTTCTATAATTAAATAAATGAAATAAAATCAAATAGGAGTTGATAATAGTTTAGAAATGCCCCGAAATGTTTTTATGACTTGGCAGACGACAAGTATCTATGTCTAAATTCACATGTTGAAAATTAAAAAAAAACATTAAAAAATTAATTGGTGGGAACCATATTTGTTTTCATTGTAATATTTTTGTTACAGATACAGATATTTTATTGGTAAAATTAAAATTTTACAGGTCATGAGTAGGTATACATTTTTTAAGTACCCTCCTTAAATACTACTTACAACTTGAAATTGTTTTACGATAAATAATTTCCTCGCAATTGAAGTGAAAATTTGATTGTAACCCTCGTCCATAAAACCCATTTTATACTCGACTTTACATCAATCCTCGCTCGCAAGTTCGCTCGGATGGAAAAACGCCTCGCGTAAAATCGTACGTTTTATGCACTTGTTGTACAATCTACTATTATTGCACCACACAAAGAAAAAGAAGTACAGAAACAGATTTAACAAAGTAAATAATGGTAACAACAGGCGGTCTTATCGCTATTAAGATCTACCAGACAACCTTAGGGTAGCAGGAGATGGAGAACAGAGTTTCAGAAACAGGTAGTGCTTTAGACAATTAGCGAGTTAAGAGAAGCTGCACAATCATTGAAGCGGTCAAATGCAAATTACAAAACACATCTAATATGAGACGACGTAGGTAACTCCTACGTCGTCTCATATTAGCTTTCAGACGACTGTGTGAAAGCATCAGAAATGAGGCCATCCGCAGCAGAACCAAAGTAACCGATATAGCCCTCCGAATCGCTAAACTAAAGTGGCAGAGGGCGGGACACATTGCACGTAGAACCGATGGCCGTTGGGGCGAAGAGGTTCTCGAGTGGCGACCACGGACCGCAAGGCGCAGCGTGGGTCGACCCCCAACAAGGTGAACTGATGACCTGGTAAAGGTCGCGGGAGTCCGCTGGATGCGGGTGGCGCAGGACCGGTCATTATGGCACTCTTTGGGGGAGGCCTATGTTCAGCAGTGGACGTCCTTCGGCTGATATGATGATGATGATGAGGTACAAACTTACATTGATGGTCGTGAAAAAAAAAACCGGCCAAGTGCGAGTCGGACTCGCGCACCGAGGGTTCCGTACAAACCTGTAGGTATATAGGGGTAGCAACTTTAAAATTATTAAAAATATTTTTTTATATGATGTAACAAAAAATTTACGGTTTTCGCAATTTTTGCTTTATCTGTGCTATAAGACGTTACTTCGTACCAAATTTCAAGATTCTGAGTTGACGGGAAGTACCCTGTAGGTTTTGATTCCCTTGCGAGTTTCGAAAATTTGCGGAAACTTGCGGCATAAACGGCTGTATCTTTTGATTGCGTTGGCTTAGAAGTTTGATTTTTTCACAGCTCTGTACTCTGTACTGTACCTTGACAGTAGACCTGAGTATTTGATATAAATTTCAGCTTGATACCTCCACGCGTTCATGAGAAAAAGGGTCTTGACAGACAGACAGACGGACGGACAAAAAAGTGATCCTATAAGGGTTCCGTTATTTCCTTTCGATGTACGAGAACCCTAAAAACATTCTTAATTTAATAAATGAACCCTTTTGCCTGTTTAACGAAAACAACGCACCGAGCGTTATAGCTCGGATTTTGACGCTGTGAAACATACGGTTTTTTTAATACCACGACGGTGGCAAACAAGTATACGGTCCACCTGATGGTAAGCAGCTATCGTAGCCTATGGACGCCTGCAACTCCAGAGGTATCGCATGCGCGTTGCCTACCCTTTACAAAAAGACGGATTTACTGTGTTGACGGCTAAAGGAACAAGAAGGACTTGATCTCTTAGCCTTCTTTGAGCTCTTTGTTTATTTATTAGGTCAACCAACAGGAGATACAACACACATTTAAATATAAAGATTGAAAACATATACATTTATCCCCTACTTACAGGCAATCACAGCATGCGTATGACATTAAACACGAGTTATTTATCTAAAAACTAGCATTTACAATTTTAACTATATATACGTATAAATAAATATTATGGGACATATTTACCTTGAGTTTGAGTCGCCTCGTGTGTCGGCGCGGCTCGCATGGACTCGCTCACGCCTCCGTGTTCATCTTCTGTCTGTCTCTCGAACTCTATCTCCACTTTGAAGTACACTAAAATAAATAAATACATATTATAGTAACAATCTTACAGATATGAAGCGCTGGTAGCCTGGCGGTAAGGCATACGAATTTTAATGTGAAGGTCCCGGGTTCAAACCACGGCTCGTACCACTGAGTGTTTCTGAACTTATGTACATGTCATTTGATATTAACTAGTCGCTTCTTTGTGAAGGAAAACATCGCGAGGAAGAAGTGCCTGATGCCATAGGACTGGTTTTCCCTCTGGGTCAGAAGGTCAGATGGTAGTCGCTATCGCTGTCGTAAATTCATGGGGTTAGATTGCCCCTGGCTCAATTGAGCCGTGGCAAAGAGCCGGGACAAATGGAGTAAGAGCTGGCCACGTCTGATATGACACAATAATGAGTGCAACGAAACCCCTGTAGTCAGTTTGCTATACTATTCTTATTTCTAGATCTGGACATCTGGCAGCTGTAAAGTGGTGGAGGTCAAAGAATGCCAATCACTTCAATAAAACAAATCCTATAGTTCTGGGATTATTGCAATATTACTCTCCGTCTTAAATACTAAGAGGATAATAAATCTTACAGAAATTAAAATTACCAATTACCCACGATTTTATGTGTCTCAAAAAGAATGGTGGTAAACTTTTAAACGTGATTATTTTCGATCTTTTTCTTTGAACACGAGCGCTTGGAAGCATCTTTTAGCTTCAGTACTGGTAACCAGAAAGATGGCAGCTACTTTATCCAGCAGTTAAGCTGGACTATGAGCTGGCCACGTCAGATATGACACAATAATGAGAGCAACAAGACCCGTCTAGATTGCTATACTATCCTTATTGCTAGATCCGGGCATTTGGCAGCCTTTAATGGGTGGAATTCAGAGTGACAGATTAGCAAAACTTTTGAATTGGAAAATAGTAATACCAAAATAAGAAAAAACTACCGAAGTTGTCTCAGATATAAAGGACAGGGCCTATATTTTAACATTAGAACAAAAAACATTGCGTTTTATAACGGGAACAAAAACAGATGGCGGCAAACTATGAATTACATTATACGTCGTTTGGCGCTACTTTCCCCCAACAGAAACTTTTGGCAATCATCATCATCCTAGCGTTTGTTCCGGCCTTTTTGCGACGGTTCTATAGAGCCTGGGGTCCGCTCGGCAACCTAATCTCAGGAGCTGGCGTAGGCACTAGTTTTTACGAAAGCGACTGCTATCTGACCTTCCAACCCAGAGGGGAAACTAGGCCTTGTTGGCATAAGGTCCGGTTTCCTCACGATGTTTTCCTTCACTGAGAAGCATCTGGTAAATATCAAATGATATTTCGTACAGAAACTTTTGGCAGTGATATAATCTAAATATGTATATAATTTATCATTATTTTGCATCAAACCCAGAATTAGTTTTCTTGAAGCGGATTGCATTCTTTGACCTCCACTACTTTACAGCTGCCAGATGTCCAGATCTAGAAATCATCAGCATTTAAATTGCCCTTAACCACTTCAAAGTTATCGCCTTGGATGCAATGACTGACTTATTTTGCGCCTGGCTCGGGGTCTATACAGGGTGGAACAAAAATACTGGTCATCCGTTTAAGGGCATAATTGGTATATTGGTATTGCGAGTAGAAAGTAGGGATTGCGGTACCGGTGCCTTTTTCAGAACCGGTACTGAGATTTCCGGTACTGGCTCGGAACCGGGAATTCCCGGTTCTTCGGTACTTTTTCGGTACTGGGGATATGTTTTGGAAGTTTTGTAATTTCGCTTCAATATAATGAAATTTTATTCCTAAATTCGCTATTATTCCTCGCGTATGTTTTTTGTCTTTATGGGTTGCTATTCAAACAGCTTTTTTACAGTTATAGATTTTCTTTTGGTCACATTTTCAATGGTTTTAGAATAAAAATACTATACTTACAACCTGTTATGTCCGTAAGTAACTGAAAATTGGGAAAGTAGAAAATACATAACATATAATAAGAAAGTTTAAAGGCGAATTTATCCCTAAGTTACTGTTGGTCGATCGGAGTCTCATTGCAGAATTTCAACAGGTAAGGGTTGTATTTTTTCTCGGACCAGTATATACCGAAAATCCGGTGGAGGAAGCGGTTCACCGTAACTTGAAATCTGCGCGAGATATTTTTTGTGACCTTCCACGTCTCGTATATACCCATATAGCAACACGGTCTTTACACGGTAAACCGTGTGATCGGAATATTCTGAACTTTCCATATCAGTTTGCTTAGGGCGTTGCTGTGCGAAGGATGCTCTTGGTTTGGCGATTCTCGAAGCGATGCCCTCTCCGCGTCCTCCAGTCTTCGACACAACATTTCCACATCCTCTGTGCCAATAAGCAACGGTAAGATACTTGTCGCGCTGCACCAAATTTCCTGGATCCTCAAAGTGTTCACTTCCCGTCTTCATTTCTTCTCTTCAAAGATCGTCAAATTTGGCTTGCATATCAGATCATGTGTGGCTTAGCAGAAAAAGGTCATCAGCACAGTCCAAATCTTCTAAAATGTTTAAGAGACCCCAGTCAATGGACTGCCGCAGCGCTATGATTTCGTGTAATGCAAGCATGCGGCCATCAACAACAAGAAAAAGGAGAGTGGGAAGACCTCTTTTTTAACCGACTTCAAGATTTGAAAAGAGGAGGTTCTCAATTCGGCGTGTATGTTTTTTTTTTTTTTTTTTATTTTTTATGTTTGTTACTCCATAACTCCGTCATGTCTGAACCGATTTTGAAAATTCTTTTTTTGATTGTAAGTATATATATACAGATTGGTCCCGTTTTTGTCAAAACGCAGTTCTGATGATGGGATCCATGAGGAATCGAGGGAACTCCTCAAATCTTAAAGGCATACATATAGTGATTTTTATATTTTTATCAGCAAAACCATCATTTTCATTCAAAACAGTGACATTGGATGAAGTAGAACTGCTGATGATGATCAGAACGGAACTCTTCAACGACGCATAGTTCACGTTTGGCGATTCGTCCTCTTCGCTGTGTTTGTTTAGCAAGTTTAATTGTCAGAACAAATGTTCGTCCAGCTCAAGTTCTGATGATGGGATCCATGAAGAATCGAGGGAACTCCTCAAATCTTAAGGGCTTACACATAGTGACTTTTGTATTTTTATCAACAAATCAAGCATTTTCATTCAAAAGAGTGACATTTGATGAAGTGGAACTGCTGATGATGAACAGAACGGAACTCTTCAACGACGCATAGTTCATGTTTGGCGATTCTTCCTCTTCGCTATGTTTGTTAAGCAAGTTAGATTGTCAGGACCAATTTTCGTCAAGCTCAAGTTCTGATAATGAGTTCCACGAGGAATCGAGGGAATTCCTCAAATCTTAAAGGCATACATAAAGTGACTTTTGTATTTTTATCAACAAATCAAGCATTTTCATTCAAAAGAGTGACATTTGATGAAGTGGAACTGTTGATGATAATCAGAACGGAACTCTTCAACGACGCATAGTTCACGTTTGGCGATTGGTCCTCTCCGCTGCGTTTTTTAAGCAAGTTATTTCATTGTATGGAATCTAAGTGCACCATCTATCTACAATAATCCTTCACCGGCTACCCCCATTGAAGTCGGTTTTTTTTTCTTAAAAATTATTGCACACCTGCTTTAACTGGAATATCCTCCGAAAATCCTGCGTCACGTACGCTACAAGAATATTTCTTGTAGATTGCGTTTCTGAGGTTGGATTTTTTTGTGAACACCAATTTCACGCAGATACAAGCCCACCTTAGTGTATCAATGACTTTTTTGAAATCTACAAATGTTACGTACATTTCCCTCTGCCATTCAGTACCCTTTTCTAGTAAATATGATGCGTAGTGTGTTGACTTGATCTATTTTGAGACTCGAAAGCTGCCTTGATTCATGTAATCATTTTAAGCCGGGTCTTGAGTTAATGGAGTTAAAATGAAAAGCTTTTGACATATGACTTTAAAAACATCGACAAAACAATATCTACACAAGTACACATAGAGATACCGTCACGTCACACGTGACGTGACAATAACACTATACACGATAATATATAAGAAGCAACCGAACGAAGAGTAATGTGATGAGATAAAAATTGACGGAAAGGTGTGAAAAATAATAGTTAAGATTTAAAATAATATACCTAGTTAGTCAATCGCATTTATGCCTAATGGCATAAACCGGACCATCCGGGACCGGGGACCATCTCCGGATGTTGTACGCTCGGGAATCCGCCACGTGTATCCCTTGCTTTTAGATTAACCTGTCTTATAGGGCCTCTGCGCTGTTGGCTTCGGCCTCACGCAAGCCTACCAAAGGTCCGGGACCCCATGGTCCCGAGATATGAAAAGACAAAAAAATTATAATAAAAAATAAAAAAATTGCTTTTCCACGTATCTTCTAAAACCGTTTCAAAATATGGATTCATTTCTACAACATTATTTCTCGATAATCTCTTATATTATCATATACTCTCTTATATTATAATATACCTAGAATACTGCTGGCCATTCAAATAAAAACTCTTCTTATATGTTCAGGTATTTTATTACCTGGTTAGACATTTCAATAAAGCTACAGGCATAAGTACGAAAACGATCCACGATAAACCTATTTTTCCCTCTATAAAACACTCACAAACGCAACAAGTAGGTACCGCGGAGTTATGGTATAACCCTGCAGAAACAATAACATGTTATGAGGAAACTGATTCTGGATAAACTTTCTCCCACGAAAACGAGCAATCGAGCGCTCAATTTTCACGAAAACTAAAACAAAATCCTCCATTTGGCTCTCAGTCATACCGACAAGGAAAGACCATTTAGAGACGCACTGGCACTGCAATACCACAGAACATCTGTCTCCATGTCCAAATCATGTGAAGGCTGCGGAAATGATGACTTCAACGTCGACCACGCCCTCTGCTGCAAAACGGGTGGTTTAATAACACGTAGCCACAAGCCACAACGAAATTAGAGATTATTTTGTGAGCTATGCCAGCACGCTTGGGGGAACGTGGTCAAAGAAGCCATCATCACCGAAGTCGATGGCGTCTTCGCTCCGCAAATGTCCACCTTCATCATACATATCGGTGAAGCCATCGCTGATCGGTCGAATAGATCCCTTAGTGTAGTAATGGGCTGGCTGAGATCCAAAATTATGATTTCGATAATCCGAGCCACCAGCATGTGTATCCACGGCACAGATTCAAAGCCATCCAACATTTCTTTGGTTTCAATGACGGTGCGCGGTGCGGCCCTACCCAACCCGTCTACCTCTACCCTATACCAGCACCAGCGACGTTTCCTTGTTGTTGGCCATTTCTGGTTTTTATAATTTTACATTTTTGATAAATAAATGAGATATACTGTCAATCGCATTGATGTATCACAAAAAAATGCAACAAACAATTATTCATACAATTTCGATGCAAATTTAATTAATTACACAATAATATCACTGGAAATTTTCACACTACGTGTAAAATATTTGCCTTCCTCCCCAGTACCGAAAAGAACCGTGAACCGGGATTTTCATTGTTCGGTACCGGTTCTGACTGAGCTATAAATTCCCGGATTTTCCCGATACTTTCGGTACCGGGAATTCCCGGGAGCAATCCCTATAAGAAAGAGTAGAAAAATAAATCCCACCAAAAACATTCTGTTAAAAACTAGCCAAGTCTCGATGGAGCTGCTTGTTTATCTCTAAAAAGTAATGAAATCTAGACAAAGTCGTGCCAAGTCTAAGGTTCCTTACTGCGATTTCTTTATTATTATAGTTAATGTTGTGTGACTTAGCCGTTGAAGGGTACACAAGGGTACAAAACCAGGTGCTCCATGACACTATTGCACCAATCTGTCGCCAGAACCGCTACCCATTGACGATGGAAAATTGCCACTTGGGAAACGTTGATTCAATAACCAGTCAATGGGTAGCGGTTCTGGCGACAGATTGGTGCAATGGTGTCATGGAGCACCTGGTTTTGTACCCTTGTGTACCCTTCAACGGCCAAGTCACACAACATTAACTATAATAATAAAGAAATCCCAGTAAGGAACCTTAGACTTGGCACGACTTTGTCTAGATTTCATTACTTTTTAGAGATAAACAAGCAGCTCCATCGAGACTTGGCTAGTTTTTTACAGAATGTTTTTGGTGGGATTTCACTTCTTTTTGTAGAAATGTGGGCTTATTGATTTATTTTATTAGATTTTCTTATTTGACACAGTTTTTTTCTTTTTAGGAGTAGTTTTTTTATTATTACAAATCTTTCTTTTCTTTTTTTCCGGTTCTGATTCTTGTACAGTAGCAACAGTTTTTCGTATTGCCCATTCACGTTCATTATTTATTCTTTTAGACGGTTTAATTTCTGAAAGATCGGCGCGGTATTTACGCCTAAGCCGGTTGTATTCGGTGATCGCTGAAGCTTGAGCTTTTATACTCTTGAACTCAACATTTATGAGGTGCATCCCATGAAGATTGGTTACTCGTGAAAGCGCCACGTAGGCTTGGCCACAAGAGAATATGGAGGTACCAATGTCCATGAGGGCATTTTTTAGACTTAGACCTTGGCTCTTGTGAATTGTTAGGGCATACGCCACACAGATTGGGAATTAATAACCTATATCTTTAAGACTTCCCAAATCTTTAAAATATTACTCAACCTACTCAATCTATACAAATTATAAACAAAACGTTAACTCTTAATTATTAGACAAGTGTCAATATAATTAATTATCAATGAACTTTCTACCAAAGGTATTACCTACCTAGTACTGAAATACAGCTAAACTAATGATACTTTTAAACGAAACGAAGTAATATCTAACTAAATAAACTAAACCTTGAATACTAGAAAAGTACTTATAACTAACAATATTACCTATCTAGATAGTTAAGTTGGCCTCAAAAAAGCTCGGTGTGCTCAACAGATCGAGACAGTATTTCACTCCGGCCCACCGCCTCCAGCTTTACAAGGCACAGGTACGCCCACATATGGAATACTGTTCTCATCTGTGGGCGGGAGCGCCCCAGTACCAACTTCTCCCTCTGGACCGCATCCAACGGAGAGCGACTCGAATTGTCGGCTGCCAGGATTTTACGGATCGGCTTGACTCCTTGGCGCTGCGTAGAGATGTAGCCTCGCTCTGCATCTTCTACCGACTCTATCATGGAGAGTGCTCCGAGGAATTGTTCGGATTAATCCCTGCCGCTTCTTTCCGCCATCGTCCTACGCGACAGCATTACCATCATCACCACTTAGATGGTTGGCAGTCCTCAACTGTGCGTTTCTCGAGAAACTTCCTGCCTCGCACAACAAAACTGTGGAATGAACTGTCGTCTGCGGTGTTTCCGGACCGATACGACCTTCAAACCTTCAAGTAAAGAGCGTATTCCCATCTTAAAGGCCGGTAACGTGCTTGTGACCCCTCTGGTGTTGCGGGCGTCTATGGGCGGCGTTAATTGCTTACCATCAGGCGATTCGTCTGCTCGTTTGCCTCCTATTTCATAAAAAAAAAAAAAGGTAATATTGTTCTAGCACTAATTTACACCTAAACTAATGATAAGGTTATCGGAAAAACAAATCGTAAGCGCGTTTTAAAATACAGTCAGCGCCATCTAGCGACGTGTGCGGGTATCAACGCCACTCTTAGTCCAATGCATTATATTTTGACCAAATTTTGTTTTCTAATCAGGGTCACCTGCAGGTACTCCAGATCTTCGATTATCCTAGTTTTTATAGTTTTCCCTTTATGTGGCCATTAAACCCTAACTCTGTACCAAATTTCAGCTCTCTGAGTTTATGGGAAGTACTAGTTCTATTTTGATGATCATGAGTGAGTGAGTGAGTGTCATAAATGCGAAACTTTGCTTTCGCTTAACTTCGGAACTAAATGTCCTACACAGACTTGAAATTTTGGATTTTAAGTATGTGATTATATCTTATTGGATGACGAAAATTTCTGCGTTCTGGTCTTATCCAGAGGTTTAGGGGCCTGAAAATGCGGCGAAATGGTTCCAGTAAAGGATGGTACGGCAGTGTTTGCTTCGCGCTCGACTTATTATTACAGATTATTTTTGTATGTGACACGTCATCCCAGCCGGCCAACCCTCCATACAAAACCAATTTTTTTTTTCGCGTAATTTTTTTTTCCTTATTTTTTCATAATAAGTATACGATACCAATTATGCCCTACATCACCAGCATTTTTGTTACACCTTGTATAAGTAGTTTTTCTTCTATATCCAACTCACCAATATCCTCATCCGGAGGCTCCTGTTTTACAACCACCGCTGCTTCCTTCGTGTTGGTTGACTTTGGAGATTGTGCCTCCAGCGCATGCTCTGTGAATTAGTTTAGTATGTTATTTGCAATCAAGGATGATTAAGACAACCAACCATCCAACCACCACATGGCAACCATTTTGGTGTAAATTATAATTATTTGTATATTTCATGTTATGTTTCTGTTCGCTTTGTACCAAATATAGTAGTTTATGTAACTGTTACGTAATAAGGGTCCTTAAAACATGAGTGTGGTTTTATGAAACGAGCCGCAGGCATTCCGAGCACTTAATTTAATATATATCTACACTCATATTATATATATTAAATTAAGTGCTCGGAATGTTATGTTTCTGTTCGCTTTGTACCAAATAAATATTTTTCATTTCATTTTCATTTCATTTCATTCGTTTACATGGATTGACAATGCCTATACAAAATCGCCTTCCCTTATTTCAGGCTAAAGCACTAGAGTCATCTATCGGTCACCACAAACACTAAATTCCTACTTAACCTTTCTGTTAAGCCTATTGGTTGACTGGTAGAGAATGCCTTATGACATTAAGTCCGCCATTAGTACCATCGTGTTTTGTGCAATTAAGATTAAATAAATAAATTCTAGTTTCTAATATTTTGTTCGGCGATTAACGCTGGCAGAATAACTCGACTCCAGACTCAACAAATGGCACTGTGGCACTCAGTACCGAAAACAGACGTATAGCCTGAAGGTTCGAGGAACGCGATTTTGTATAGGCATTGTCCATCCATGTCTTAATCATCCTTGTTTGCAATTTAAAAGACCTAATTAGACCTAATATGTTTACACCTATAATATACGATTATATATATACAGAATTCATCCTAATTTGTTTTATCATGTTAACAAACGTGTCTATAAGCGGATCCGCACCTGACGCACCGCCTCGCGAGGAAATTAATAATAAATATCTCCTAACTCGCTACCAAATGTGTAGTGTGCCCAGAAGGCTGGCCGCATTGCCAACGTTGAATGGCAATGCTTATTCGCTGAGCGAAATACTGGCCAACCTTCTGGTCACCAGTGCGGCTAGCACGTCTTACGCGCGACTCGCGCGAGTGGCGCGACAAGAGACAGATCTGCGCGCCTTCATGCGTTGTCGCTAATTGGCAGCACAACATGCGCGTGAAAGGAGCGACAGACTGGCGAACAAATGCCACTGTCATAAAATGACAGTAACTCGCGACGTTGAACTAAAATCCTTAGCACAACTTTGAGTTCTCTTCGCGTCAGTTGCAGCCGCGGGTGCATGTTATGCTACCGGAAAGCAAGATTATTGACAGAAGCGGGAAGGTTTTCCCTACTCGCGGCTTAAGACGCTCTTGCAAGACGTGCCAGCCGTGCTGTTGCGTATACCAGGCGCGACGCTAAGTCTTTGTAGACTCTGCGCGCGCCTGGGTGCGTAGCCCGTTGGCTACGGAGTGTTAACGATTGGCACGTTTGCCAATCGTTAACACTCCGTAACGAACGAAACGCAACTGTCACTGTCGCACTAATATGGAAGAGTGATAGAGAGGTGACTACGGTACGCTACGGAACATTAATGATTGGCACGTTAGCTACGCACCCAGGTCCCCATGGTCCCAGCGCTTCGACCCCAAACGCCTCAAATATATAGCCACCAAGAGCAGCATACTTATTAATTTGATTAATTAATTTTTGGAACGAAGTTCATTATCGGACGGTTCGCGGATGGGAGCTAGGCGAAAAAAAGTCACGTGACCGTCACGAAAACGCGACACAAAGCCATACGATTGAGAAACATTTAAAATGAAATAAAGTGAAAAGTGACAAAGTGAAAATTCAAAAGGTTAAATTAGTGAAAAAAGTCAAAACAGCCAAAAGAGTAAAAAAAAGTCATAAAAGAGAAAAAGTCGAAAAAGTTAAAATGCCAAAAATTAGAAAAATTGTTAAAATTACAAAAATGTAAAAAAAGTCAAAAATTAAATTAAATAACATAAAGTTCTTATAAATTGTGATATCGACATATATAGTGATAGCATACCAGCAATAAAAAATAATTTAATTTGGTACTTCATGGGTGAAAACAATTGTGGCGCGGGTTAGGGCTCGGTGCATTATTGAATGTGTACTAACAGATTTTTTCTTCTTCCTTCTTTTTTCATTTATCTTTGTAAACATTGATCATGTATATAGATCATCTGTTCTTATGCTTTAGGAACTTGCATGTGTATTAAGTTGGGCAAAAACTTTTGTAATATATTTTATTTCTATAAGTTTGAACCTATAATTGGCTTTGTGATTCTATTGTAATTTATGTACCTATACTGTATAGCGCTGTTGGTTGTCCATGTATCAAAATAAAAATAAAATAAAAAATAAATAAATAACTTCGTTCCAACCGAGCGTTCCACTACACTCACGTATTTTTTTTTAGTAAGTAGTTAAATACAAAGAAGTAAGCCAGTTTGGTTGATTCTTTAAAAAAGATATCAAAAATGATTGACTATTCTTCTTCTTCTGTCTTATCCTCATGGCTAAGGGACGTGACGATTGTGGAGACTTTTCACCAACGCTCTCCAAGCCACACGATCCAGGGCCCGATGCATGCTTGCCTGTAGTGTGGCTTTAGTGACGTTATTCTGTCCGCCGAACGTGTAGCCATACGGGCATCCCTAAATCAACGGTCATCAAAAATGATTATATCTATCTATCTATCTATTTAGCCCTTTATTCCGGATTAGAGTAGGTATGTCTCTAATTTCAGTGTGCCGCTTGGCAAAGGCCTCCTCTAGCTCTTTCCAGTGAAAAATGATTAACTCACTTGAATGTTGATCTGGAGGTTCTTGTTTCACAACCACTACTTCCTTTGTGTCCTGAACTTCCTTTGTGTCATGAACTTCCTTTGTGTCCTGAACTTCCTTCGTGTCCTCAACATCCTTCGGAGATTGTGTCGCCACCGTGACATGCCCTGTCAATTAGTTTATTGTCATTTATGTTAGAGAAAGCCATAAAAAAAAAGTATCAGTATAATTTTTTAATGCCACATAAGTGGCAAACGAGCATACATCCCGCCTGATTGTATGCGGTCATTGTAGCCTATGGACGCCTGCAACTCCAGTGAATCAAAAACAATGAGTAATAAATGCGTATTAAAAGAATAAGTTTTGTGAAATTAATAATCATCATCATCTTTCTTGCATTTGTCCTGGTTTCTGCCATTAAGCCTGGGGTCCGCTTGGCAACTTAATCCCATAAATTGACATAGGCACTAGATTTACGAAAGCAATTGCCATCAGACATTACGACGCAGGGGTAGCTAGGCCTTAATGGGATTAGATACGAGTTCCTCACGATATTTTCCTTCACCTAAAACCTTAATTTGTGAATTGATGTGTTTGTAAAATATTATATTTTCAAAATAGATGACTGTTTTAGTAAAACTTTATTTATATTGTGGCTTTATATTATAATCTTGATCTCTGTTAGGTTCCGTACCCGAAGGGTAAAAACGGGACCCTATTACTAAGACTCCGCTGTCTGTCTGTCACCAGGCTGTATCTCATGAACCGTGATAGTTAAGACAGTTGAAATTTTCATAGATGATGTATTTCTACTGTTGCCGTTATAACAACAAATACTAAAAAAACAGAATAAAATAAATACGAGTATATAAGGGGGCTCCCATACAACAGACATGATATTTTTTGCGGTTTTTATCTGTGACCAGATTGTATCTCATGAACCGTGATAGTTAGACAGTTGAAATTTTCTCAAATGATGTATTTCTGTTGCCGCTATAACAATAAATACTAAAAAAACAGAATAAAATAAATGTTTAAGGCTCCCATACAGCAGACACTTGACCGGTTTTTTATTTATTTATCCAGTTTAGCCTGATCTTTCTGTACATTTATTATTTTTATTAATTACCTTAAGCCATCACAAAATATAGTCTTAAAGATAACTATAATAAGTAACCATGAGATGTGTGCCTGCTTCGGTTGCTTGCTTTTGAGTAATACTGGTACCTTTTACAAAGTTAATCATTAATTTTATTCAACATTATTAAATTATTATTTGGTACCGCGACTCAATATGTAATTGGACCAAATACAAACATTGAAAAATCTATCAAAATGCCTAATATATTTGGCTCATGTTGAAAATAGATGTAGAGACTGATTGAAAGTTGAAAGAATGGTAATGTAACAGACAGTGTCGGCCTTAGGGGTGAGGGGGTCCCCCGAGCCTCATAGTGTTCACAGTTTGGACTCAGAGGTGTACAGATATGGGGGGACAGTGCCTGGAGCGCTCAAGCCGAGCCTGGCAACAGGCATTCCTATCACTATAAGTAGTCTCTTTCAAGCAACTTTAGGGCAATAGAAGTAAAGTATTAGACTTGGGACAAAAAATAATAGTAAGAGATGTTAATTTAATAAAATCGCATAAGTAGATTAGGGGCGTACTTTCACCACAAAAGTTGGATATGTGAGTCACATTGGAGTATACCTGAGGAACCCATGATACCAGCAGCAGTCACTGTAGCCATATTGGCTAGGAAGAGATGATGAAGATCGCATAAGTACATACTAAGGGTACAGTAGATAATGCTTACACTAGGGCCCTACCACCTTCAAGCAACAGACACTGTTATTCTGCCACCCCCAGGACTTAATTAAACTTAATCTAATGTAATGGACAGATAGAAGTTTATTTCATAGTGTTTAACACATTCAGGGCCGAGAACCGATCCCATAAGTACATACTAAGGGTACAGTAGATAATGCTTACACTAGGGCCCTACCACCTTCAAGCAACAGACACTGTTATTCTGCCACCCCCAGGTCTTAATTAAACTTAATCTAATCTAATGGACGGACAGAAGTTTATTTCATAGTGTTTAACACATTCAGGGCCGAGGCCGGACGACCCGATAGTCGGGATCGTGGTACTACAGCTTTATATGACGAAATTTTTGTGGCCTGGCGCGGATGTCTTGTTTGGCTGGGTGGCAATGAATGTGTTAAGACTACCACTGCATAGTCATAAACACTAACCTAACAATATTTTGCTGAAATGCTCAGTTACAAGGCTCAACTCGTTTGGGGTGTACAAAAAGGGGGGCGATTTTTGGTTAGGTTACTTCCACAAGGCGCGTAGCGCTAATATAACGCGAATTGGTCTTGCCCAAACAAACCAAAGGGGGGACCCTTAAGATTTTGAATCGCCCTTTTGTACACTCCTCCTTCAACTCACCAGACTGTACCGGCTCGTACCCCTCCCATGAGGGCTCCGGCTTCACCCAAACAGTTTCCATTCTATCTAGTCGCTGTTCTTGATGTCGTATCTATGTAGTTTCTGTTGTAGGCTCGGTAATGCCTCGAAAATCAGATAAACACACGCAAGGTTACGTCATGTATCATCAAAGCGGTTTGTGTTTACTGTGAGTAACATTTCAATAGCATCTTTGGCCTTAAATTGAAACAATAGGTATCTTCACGAGTATGGTTAGACGATGGTTATATGATTAATTAAAACTGAAGTAATGTCAAACTAAGCGTAATACGCTTTACCATAGTTGCTAAATCTTAAAAATTAACTAATAAATAAAGGACAAATGAGTAAGCGATAATAATTTTACTATAGAATACAATACAACCACAAGACAAGGTGCATCAGTTTGACAGATAAGTTTGACGTTTGTAGTTTGAGTGTAGTCAGCGTAAATTATTAAAAACTACTAAAAATTTGCACACGGTACAACAACGGTTGGTCAAATAAGAGTTAAGGGCTCTACAGAAGGGGGTTAGATCTTTTCCCTGAAATCGTTAATTCCGCGTAGCAAACTTTCCATTCGCGTTTTTCCCCACTTTTTTATTTTCCTATGCGATTATGTTACCATTAGGTTTTTTCTTCGGACGCATTATTTTCTACTCTTTTTTGTTGCTAGACGTATTTTTCCGGGTTTAGCCCGCAGAATTAAAAAAATAAATTGATGATAATATACTTATAATCCCGGAAGACTGTCATTTGACAGTCAAGATAGGTGCGACGACGAGCGAAGCGAGGAGGAGTGTGTTAGGTGAACTGCGAACTAACAGTGCGCGAAGCCGAGCGAGCGAAGCGAGCGTGCCGCGGTAGCGGCCGGCGAGCGCCAGAACCGATTCGCTCTGTCACATCATACAGACTTGGAGACATGCACAGAGAAAAATACGCCTAGCAACAAAAAAGAGTAGCAAATAATGCGTCCGAAGAAAATACCTAATGGTAACATAATCGCATAGGAAAATAAAAAAGTGGGGAAAAACGCGAATGGAAAGTTTGCTACGCGGAATTAACGATTTCGGGGAAAAGATCTAATTACTCCTACAGAATGTATATCATCAGTGCAACAATATAATACGGCGTTCACACCAGCGTGTTCGCACTGGCGTCGGAGCTCGTCGAATAGTTCCACGAATCATTTTCATGCGAGTGCACGTACGAATGTCCATTCACATATTCATCTCCCCGTACAACTCCCCAAAACGAACACGCGCGCGAGTGCCAACACGCATGTATGATCTGTCGCGCGCTATTCGCCTCGTCATTCGGCTCGTCACTCGCATGCATAAGTGAGCGCACCATGAGAACTTAGAAGAGAGGAGAGAAAATAAGTTTAATAATTTATTCAAATGGAATATTTACAAAAATAATTTAAACGACAACCCGCTCTGCTCCCGGTGCGCAAAAAAAAATTAAACACAATACACTAAAATAAAAGAAATTAATAAAATGTAAAAAATATTTTTGGCAAAAATATCAAATATACTTTGTCATGGGAAGAGGCTTGTGTAATTATAATGGGGCTCCCCATTGCCGCCGGTGAAAACTTATTGTCGAGGCCGCTGTTCCAGATTCCATACAATGAGAGAAAGAGACAGAAGATGAATGGTCCTTAACTATGTACGAAAACCGTATAAAGTAAAAAAGCTTTTCTTAGGCAAAAATTTTTCCTATGGCATTTTAATTTTAAAGTATTTCTCTTTCGGAGCATTTTGAGACAAAACATTCAGAAATTTTCGCGAAAATAAATATAAACTACTTCTGCCATACAAAATTAGCTTTTCTAAGGCCCAATGTTGGAGATGTCACTTTGACAGTTGTTTTCTCCATTGAATTTTCACACCACCTTTTTATTACAGGCTTTTTCTTCCCTGCTAGGAAGGAACAAAGTGGCACTTTTCTGTTATAGGATTTTTTTTTTTTAGCTAGTCCGTCATTACAAACAAATTTCTTATTGAATTAATCGATTTATTACCATGGGAACACAAGGGCGTTGTCCTTAAGTACGTGCGAATCTAAATACTGCATGGGGACATTAAATATATAAGGTACTACAATACATAACATTTTACCGTGCATTGGCCTACAAAAGCCGAATTCTGCTACTCGATGAGGTAGGGTTTCCTACGGCCTGCTCTTGATATAATTATTAATTTTAAACAAAAAAGAACCGACTTCACTTAAAGCCTTGTTACATTTGTCCTAGTTAGCTTCCTAAATTATTTAGTTTCTAAATTTAGTCAAGTCTAACCACATTTAGCAAGTAAATTTACTATGAAAACTGGTTAGGATCCTAATTAGGATGGGATGCTAGTTAGGATACTAAAAAAAGTAAAGTATAACAGGGGCTTTTAAGCCCTGTTACACTTGTCCTAGTTAGCTTCCTAAATGATTCTAAATTTAGTCAAGTGTAACCGCATTTAGCAAGTAAATTTACTATTGAAAAAAGTTAGGATCCTAATTAGGATGCTAGTTAGGACACTAAAAAAGTAAAGTATAACAGGGCTTTTAGCCTCCACCTTTTCAAAAGGAAATGCCCGAGCTACTGTAAAAAATATTTAAATCACTATAGGTGTGCCTATAATATTTGAAGATTTCCCTCGATTTCTCCAGGATTCCATTATCAGATCCTGACTCGGTTACAATGGGACCAACTTTGAAGTATACTCTTTCAAACAAAAATTCATAGATTTCGTGCCTCACACGACTATCGAGCACATTGGAAATGAATCTACGGAAGTCGAAAAAATAGTGTCGCTGAGCGACGAGAAAGTCGGGATAAGGAAAATGTTATAAAATAAAACTACGACGTTGAATGATAATTATTTTATTCTTAGATAAACATAAGTATCCTCGACATAACGCCTGTGAACCAGAGTTGGGCAAAAATTAACGTGATTGAAACTAAAGTTAAAAATGAGAACGTTACTCATAATCATATGAACACATGATTACGAATTCAATCATGAGCTTTCTAATCTGATTGACCACCGACATGAGTAAATCATGTCGATTTTTAGTTTCACTCATGATCATCTTGTGACGGATTGTCACTGGGTATTATTTATATCCAATCAGAATTCAGTTGGGCTAGGTATTAAAAGATCACTTCAGAGTCACATATTTATTGGGGGTGCACCACTCACATTGTATATTAATTAAATTATAATTGTAGAACTCACATTATAGCGTCTGCTCTGTTCGGTTGTCAAAAGGAAAGAGGGATAGACAAGATAGACTTTGTCTATAGATTACAGAGGTTAGGGGTTGCCATATATATTGCTTAAGGCGTATACACACATTCCAACACTTCCCCTTAGGCCTTACAGCAATAGTGTCAAGAAAAATAATTTATCTAAATTATTTAACATTTGTACTATATAATGCAAGTCAATATCATATAAGGCTAAACTTCTCTACATCATAGAGACGTAACATCCATATCAAAATTATACGTGTCAATATTATTTGTATAGGTACAATAATCTCTAAGTTAGAGACATTATCAATAAATTCCAAATAAAAATAACATAAAAACTCTGCAATAAAGAGACATCATGTCAATAACATGTATAATTTATATTCACATGGAAATATATGTCAGGGCTACATATATAATAAAATAAAAAAACCTCATTAGGATATCGTCATGATACAGTTAAATTCAAACATTAACACATGATAATACATTAAACTATAGAGAGACATCATGTTTCATAATAATATTCATGTCAGAAATGAAGCTACAATGTTTTTGCGTACACAATGGTTTGGTCAATACATCAGCTATCATGTTGTCAGTTGAAAGGTACTTAACCGAAATACAGTCTTTCCTAATTAAATCTTTAACAAAGTGATATCTTATATCAATATGCTTCGTTCGTTTATGGCAAAATTCTTTACATTCCAAAAGTCTTTGAGCACTCTGGTTGTCATTATAAACGGTACAAGCTATTTGTTTGTTTAATATTTCGGTAAGCAAATTCTTAATGAAACAGACATCTTTACATACATCGCCTATTGCCAAAAATTCGGCTTCAGTTGTCGACTGTGCAATACATTTTTGCTTACGTGATTCCCAGTTAATGGTGTTATTACCTAGCTTTATGACAAAACCTGTATACGATTTTCTGTCAATAAGGTCATTACCATAGTCTGCGTCAGTGTATGCCTCTAAATTCCAATTAACACTTTTTATATAATATAAACAGTAATCAATTGTACCAGCTAAATACCTAAGTACACGTTTTGCTGCCATCCAGTGCGACCTATCAAAGCTATTATTAAACTGGCTTAGCTGACTACAAGCAAAGGAGATGTCTGGTCTCGTACAAACAGATAAGTACATAAGACTACCTACAAGTTGCCTATAATCATAGGTCTCATTTAGTATTTGAGCACTATCGTTATTAGGTACAGTCAGTCTACAATTTAAAGCCATAGGCGTTGCAATGGGTTTACAATCTTGCATCTTGAAACGAATTAAAAGTTTTTTAATATATTCTGTTTGATCTAGACACAAGGTACCTTTTGACTTATTTCTTGTAACTCTAATGCCTAAGCAATTCCTCAATGGACCCAAATTTTTAACGTTAAATTCTTTCTCTAAAACGTTCAATAACTGGACTTTAATTAAGCTATTTTTAGAGTAAAGGACATAAAAATCGTCTACATAAAGCGCAATAACGACAAAATCACGTTCAGACTTTTTAGTGTATATACATGGTTCACATATAGACTGGTTAAAGCCATTTTTTACAAGTACATTATTTACTTTTTCATTCCACATTTTACTAGCTTGTTTTAAGCCGTATATACTTTTATGTAACAAACAAACCTTATCATTGTTTCCATTACAGAATCCTTCAGGCTGTTCCATGTATATAACCTCATTTAGGTGTCCATTTAAGAATGCTGTGGCTACATCAAGATGATCAATTTCCAAATCCATTTGATTGGCCAAGGAAAACAATATTCTCATAGACGAGTGGCGAATGACGGGAGCATATGTTTCATTATAGTCTACACCCTGTTTTTGTGTAAAGCCCCTGGCGACAAGCCTCGCCTTGTATCTATCGAAATTCCCATCGGCATCATGCTTTAACTTATACACCCACTTACATTTGACTATGTTTTTGTTAGTAGGTCTATCGACTAAAGTCCATACCTTATTTGAAACCAACGAATCATATTCACATTGCATTGCTTTCATCCAATCATTATGATATGGTGATGCAATGGCTTCGTGATATGACTGTGGTTCCTCAAATGAGGTAGGTTGAGCTAACATTGAAAAATCATAATCGCCATACCTTTGTGGGGGACGCCTGACACGGACAGGACGATCGGACGTACCAACCGAGGCTTCATCCTCCAGTAATGCTTCCCCTCCAGATGACGGCTGCTCAGACGATGTAAGGCGCTGCATGCGCTCATCGTCAGCAGAGCTGTCGCTGAAGTAGGGCTCACACTGCACCACTTCCGCCTCACAGGACGTTGGCCGAGACGGTGTAGGTCGCTCCTCGCGCCCACCATCGGCCGAATCGTCAGAGTCGGGCTCGGTCAATGACTGGTACTCCTCATCACTTCCATCAGATCCAACTGAAATTTCAGAAAGAGCATTGTTAGCTTCAAAACTATTATTAGAAATTTCAACATTACGATTTTCATGTGTCTCAATATTTTTATTATCATTTATTAAATTGTCAGATGTAAATAAATAATAATTATCATTAAAATTATTCGGTCGACTTCTATAATAAAATTTATTCTCTAAAAATGTCACAGAACGAGACAATATCACAGTCTTGGGACTAGAAGGTTCGCATAAACGATAACCTTTAGAGGTCTCACTGTAGCCAACAAAAATAGCCTGTTTACTCTTGGCATCTAACTTTTGTCGCTTCTGTGATGGAGTTAGGTGATATGCAGTGCAGCCAAACACACGTAGGTGGCGAAGATCAACCTTGGATCCGGTCCAAACCTCTTCAGGCAAACGTCCTGCTAAAGCAGATGTTGGGGATCTATTTTTCAAATAAATGGCAGTCATAACTGCCTCCCCCCAAAAACGATTGCAGAGACCTGACTCACTAAGCATGCACCTAACTTTGTCCATAATAATTCTGTTATTTCTTTCACTTACGCCGTTCTGACTTTGGCAGTAAGGAACAGACTTTTGGTGTATGATTCCTTCCTTCATTAAATAATTAGAGAATTTTTTATTAACATATTCGCCACCACAATCCGACCTTAAAATTCGAATTGACTTCCCAAGTTGCTTTTCTACCTGTGATTTAAAAGTAATAAAATGTGACATTACCTCAGACTTTTCCTTCATTAGATATCCAAATGTTTTTCTTGAGTAGTCGTCGGTGAAACAGACAAGGTACCTCTTGCCTCCCCAGCTTGGCTCCTGCATAGGCCCCAGGACGTCACTGTGGATCAGCTGTAATGCTTCATTAGCTCGCTTCGCCTGTCCCTTAGGGTAGGATGCGGCCGACATCTTCCCCTCAAGACAAGCAGTACAGCTCTTGATGTCTTCATCCTGAAACATTATACCACATGCACTATCCCTCAAACCTTTCAAACCTTTGATGGACAGGTGCGCAAGTCTTGAATGCCAAAGCTGCACTGGGACATCGGCAGCTAAAGTGGCCCTCGGTGATTCCTGGCTAGCTTCCAGGAACAAAGAGTGTTCCACGGGTGAGGTCTTGTTAGTGACACATACAGGCACATTTAACTTATATAAACCATTAGAACAAGTAGCACATGCAACGGGCTTGTCAAAATTAGTGGCTTTGCTCTCATAAATGCTACAACCTTTTTTATTAAACCAGACGCTGTAGCCAGACTCAACTAACTTAGAAATTGAAATCTAGGCACATACATGACGTTCGACAATGTTAGTGGGCTTACCTCGTCTTTCAATGAGAGTTGCAGTTTTCCTGTGGCCTCACAAGTAATAGTGTTACTATTTGCAACTATGACATTTGATTTACATGACTTTGTATTTGTTAACAGCTTTCTGTCAGTAACCATGCTATTAGTTGCACCAGAATCTAAATAAAAATCTTCTTGTGAATCTCCGGCCATAAACGCAGCAACCAGATTTGTTCTGTCAGCATCACCGCCTGCAGCCTTCTTCTTATTCTTCGACTTCAGCTTGAAACATCTGGCCTTTGAGTGGCCATGCCGTTTGCAAAAATCACAGACGATAGTCTTCTTACTAATGAAGGCGGTTGTAGTGTCCGCTGAAGATTTCCTGGAATATTCCTGGAGCAATCGAGTTTTGATCACTTCGCTGGTCAATTTGTCCGCTGCTGCCGCGGTAGATAAATTCGAAACTACAGTGTCATATTCAGCCGGTAATCCACTGAGAAGAATTTCGGCCACCTCGGCATCCTCAATAGTCCGTCCGATGTCTTGGAGTTGATGCACGATAGTTGTTATATTTTCTATGTAGTTCGACATAGATGAATGATCAGCGAATTGGATTCCATGGAGTTTTCGCAGTAACAAAACCCTGCGGTATAAACCTTTATCTTCAAATACGTCTGCTAATTTCGTCCAAGCTTCTGCAGGTGTAGTTACATTTCTAACATATTGATACAAATCTTTGTTAATTGAAAGGCAGATACGTGCTAACGCACGGTTTTTATGGTCGCCATCAGCGTCACTGCCCTCGACAGCATTCCACAAACCTTCCAAGATGAGCAAGTTCTTCATAGTAAATTTCCACGTGTGGTAATTCGATGTACCAATCAACTTCTCTATAGTTTGCACATGCCCGTTGAGGTTATGTCTCGACGATGACGTAGCGACGGACTCCATTATAACAGTTATGAAGTTTATCCAGCCCAAAAAAATTGCACTCGATCTTTTAATATACTTAATATGTATTGATGGTTGTTCTTCTTGAAATTTAATAAAACCCTGAGCCCTTAACCTGTGACGGATTGTCACTGGGTATTATTTATATCCAATCAGAATTCAGTTGGGCTAGGTATTAAAAGATCACTTCAGAGTCACATATTTATTGGGGGTGCACCACTCACATTGTATATTAATTAAATTATAATTGTAGAACTCACATTATAGCGTCTGCTCTGTTCGGTTGTCAAAAGGAAAGAGGGATAGACAAGATAGACTTTGTCTATAGATTACAGAGGTTAGGGGTTGCCATATATATTGCTTAAGGCGTATACACACATTCCAACACATCTGAAGTGATTACATTAGTAAGACAGTATGCTTAGTTAAACTAACGATTTAGTTGATTAGATGATTAGATTTTGATTAGATTTTGCGTAGCTACTAGCTCCTTCACTTTTTTCCCTGACGAAACAGAGGCGGTACCTAGGTGAGTATAATAAACATTTAGGATAAATGGCTATTTGTGACAATATTTCTAAAGGTATCATTTGGCGGTTGGCGCTTACGTCTTAAGTTGTATAGTGCAGATTCAATATTGAGCAATAAAAGCGTAAATGCCAGTGGCAAATGTTACCTTTACCAAAATATCGTCAATTTTTTTGTTAGTTTTTGGTATAAATAAATAAATAAATATTATAGGACGATCTTACACAAACCGACCTAGTCCCACAGTAAGCTCAATAAGGCTTGTGTTGTGGGTACTAGACGACGATATATATAATAGATAAATATGAATAAATACTTAAATACATAGAAAACACCCATAACTCAGGAACAAATATCTGTGATAAACACACAAATAAATGCCCTGACCAGGATTCGAACCCGGGACCTCCTGCTTCGTAGGCAGGGTCACTACCGACTGGGCTAGGAGGCCGTTAAATCGTTAGGAGGTATGAGTGTACAAATGAATGCTCCCATTTAACTTTAAAACGGCCTGTTCGGTTTTATTGCGGTTTTCGGCTACAGTTAAGGCAGCTATCACACAGCTGCGGTTTCCACATTCGCATTCGCATTCGCGTTCTCGTTCTCGTTCTCGTTCTCGTTCGCATTCGCATTCTCATTCTCATTCTCAGTCTCATTCTCATTCTCATTCTCATTTTCATTTTCATATAGGGTAATGAAAATTTCTACAAATGTATCTGGTTCAATATGTGAAATTCAGAACAAACGCCTTATTCAAGTAATAATATAAATCAGCTTAAGAACACTCTAATCATACATTCGTCAATCACATTGAACAAGTTAGTTGATTAGCGTTAATTTAGTTTCAATCAGCGCCCGTCGTTAATGATTTACTCATGGCGAAATTACTTGATTATTTTGTGTTATGATTTAATCAGCGATGATTAGTAATCGATCACCGATTTTAATCAAGTGTGCCCAACTCTGCTGTGAACAAACAAATTGAAAAATTTCCACACGCATACCGAAGTTTGAATAATTATCGCCGTGGCGCCTAAGTATACATATTTCATTTTTAGATTAATAAGCAGGATATAATAATGTTGAAAGTACAAGAAAATTATTACATTACAAATCGGTAGTCAAATCGAGAAATGGTAGCCACATAGCTAAATAATTTTTAAACAAAAGAAACCGACTTCTTCAATGGGGGAAGCCGGTGAAGGATTATTGTAGACGGTGCACTCTATACAATGAAATAACTTGCTTAACAAACACAGCGAAGAGGACAAATCGTCAAACGTGAACTATGCGTCGTTGAAGAATTCCTTTCTCATTTTACATTTCACATGTTTATGGCATCAGCCGCAGTTCCACTTCATCAATATGTCACTGTTTTCAATGAAAATGCTTGATTTGTTGATTTAAATACAAAAATCACTTTATGTATGCCTTTAAGATTTGAGAAGTTTCCTCGATTCCTCCTGGTTTCCTGGATCCCATCATCAGAACTTAGCTTGACGAAAATTTGTCCTGAGAATCTAACTTGCTTAACAAACATAGCGAAGAAGACAAATCGCCAAACGTGAACTATGCGTCATTGAAGAGTTCCGCTCTGATCATCATCAGCAGTTCCACTTCATCAAATGTCACTCGTTTGAATGAAAATGCTTGATTTGTTGATAAAAATACAAAAATCACTATGTGTTTGCCTTTAAGATTTGAGGAGTTCCCCCGATTCCTCATGGATCCCATCATCAGAACTTGAGCTTGACGAAAATTTGTCCTGACAATCTTACTTGCTTAACAAACACCGATGTGTGTTCGATAAGAGGAGAAATCGCCAAACGTGAACTATGCGTCGTTGAAGAGTTCCCTTCTGATCATCATCAGCAGTTCCGCTTAATCAAATGTCACTGTTTTGAATGAAAATGATTGATTTGTTGATAAAATTCACTACATGTATGCCATTAACATTTGAGGAGTTCCCTCGATTCCCCATGACGGAGTTATGGAGTAACAAACAAGAAAATAAAAAAAACATACACGCTGAATTGAGAACCTCCTCTTTTGAAATCTTGAAGTCAGTTAAAAAAAATTAATCTGAAAAATGTCGTCCTGACTTTTTTCAAAAAGGTTAGGCTACAGGGCAGACCCTTAACCCGATTGTCTTTTTTTTAGGCCTTAATTGTAGCTGACTAAATTGTCCAGAGGAATTCTTCTCAAATTTTTGATATCATTCTTCGTTTCCAAAATATCAAACGCCAAAATCAAAAATTTGGAAAAAATTGATTTTTTTTTTACTATTCCGGCCATAACTTTTTTCTTTTTTTATTTTCTCGAAAAATTCTTTTTGCAACTTATAGCTCTCGTAAATATGAGTCTTTTAAGCCATTTTTGAATATCATATCTTTACAACTTTCCGAGTTATAAGGGGATCGCACTTTTTCGTGAAATCGGGGCCTATACTGGAACGAACGAAAAGACATTTCCAATGTCAAAAAATAATTTTCCAAATCGGTCCAGCCGTCATCGAATAATCGGTGAACATATATGGAAAAAAATGACAAAAACAAAGATGCCGACGAATTGAAAACCTCCTTCGAAATATTGAAGTCGGTTCAAAGTGGTTGAAAACGATCCTGATATTTCAGTGCGGACAGCTACAAGTTAGATCTCGAGCCGAAATTATCCTTCCATTCCTTATCTGTAAGTATGTACAGTCCCCATCAGATATATCGGAGTGGTCAAAGTGGTCACAAATATGTGAACAACAAATGTCAAATATTATAGACACACCTACAGTGATTTCAATATTTTTTACAGTAGCTCGGGCATTTCCTATTGAAAAGGTGGTGTCTAAGTGAAGTCGGTTCTTTTTAACCGACTTCAAGATTTGAAAAGAGGAGGTTCTCAATTCGGCGTGTATGTTTTTTTTTTTTTTTTTTTTTTTATTTTTTTTTTTATGTTTGTTACTCCATAACTCCGTCATGTCTGAACCGATTTTGAAAATTCTTTTTTTGATTGTAAGTATATATATACAGATTGGTCCCGTTTTTGTCAAAACGCAGTTCTGATGATGGGATCCATGAGGAATCGAGGGAACTCCTCAAATCTTAAAGGCATACATATAGTGATTTTTATATTTTTATCAACAAAACCATCATTTTCATTCAAAACAGTGACATTGGATGAAGTAGAACTGCTGATGATGATCAGAACGGAACTCTTCAACGACGCATAGTTCACGTTTGGCGATTCGTCCTCTTCGCTGTGTTTGTTTAGCAAGTTTAATTGTCAGAGCAAATGTTCGTCCAGCTCAAGTTCTGATGATGGGATCCATGAAGAATCGAGGGAACTCCTCAAATCTTAAGGGCTTACACATAGTGACTTTTGTATTTTTATCAACAAATCAAGCATTTTCATTCAAAAGAGTGACATTTGATGAAGTGGAACTGCTGATGATGAACAGAACGGAACTCTTCAACGACGCATAGTTCATGTTTGGCGATTCTTCCTCTTCGCTATGTTTGTTAAGCAAGTTAGATTGTCAGGACCAATTTTCGTCAAGCTCAAGTTCTGATGATGAGTTCCACGAGGAATCGAGGGAATTCCTCAAATCTTAAAGGCATACATAAAGTGACTTTTGTATTTTTATCAACAAATCAAGCATTTTCATTCAAAAGAGTGACATTTGATGAAGTGGAACTGTTGATGATAATCAGAACGGAACTCTTCAACGACGCATAGTTCACGTTTGGCGATTGGTCCTCTCCGCTGCGTTTTTTAAGCAAGTTATTTCATTGTATGGAATCTAAGTGCACCATCTATCTACAATAATCCTTCACCGGCTACCCCCATTGAAGTCGGTTTTTTTTTCTTAAAAATTATTTGTTTAAAACTATTATGAGACCAATCTATAGTGTGCTTTGTCTAAACACCTATTTCAATATTCTGTCACTGTGAAAAATAATAAATAATGCGTCACCTCAGGTTACTAACCTATCTGAATGAAGAGGAAAATATGAACTTAATGTATTTATTTACCTACATTTATTTTTATATTTATAGGTATAGTCGCCATCAAATATATTGGAACGGCCAAGGCAAGTACTCAAAATATCGGAACGTGCACTTTATCGCCTTGACAATAGAGGCATTGCTCAGATATTTGTCATCACCTTGGCCGCTCTGCCGCTCTCGCACGTGATTCACGCACTAAGTATGGAGCGGGCTTTACAACGTTACAATACTAATATTAAATGGAAGCTGATGCTTTCTTTTGTTTCAGTTTCACTTTTTTTTCTTCTGATGGTTTTAGGCAGTATTGCCTGTAGCCAATGTCAAGTATAACATGGCGGAAAATTGGACGCTTGTAATGTAAGTCATTCAATCCTTGGGTACAATGTCTTCGATCGATATTTGTTTAATCAAATAAATTATAGGCAACGTTGTTCGGTAGAGACCTTGCCATTTGTAGAGCGATAGCTGATCCTTACAAACAGCACGAGGGGCCCGACCCCGGCGACTACAGGTTGTTCTGAACCAAACAATGGTTACACGCGTTTTAAGACTAATTCTTCATTAGCTGCATACTTGTTCGTTAGATCACCGCACAATAAGCTATCAATATTACACACTGAATCACGAAAATTAACAAAAAACACGCCATGATAAGCTCTACCCATCGACCTCCTCAATTTTACTTGTTAGGATCATCATGCATTAGACACAATGATTAAATAATACTAGGGATAAACAATCAGCCCAAAAAAATGGCTCCAAAATAGTACCGCGAGAACGACTCGGGCGGTACTTTCTTTGACAGTCTTATTACGGTATAAGACAAGGTTACAAATTTTCAGGAGCCATATTTTCAGTAAATTTTGTTTGAAACTGTACATTGCTCGAAGATTAGACAGAACTTAATATAGCTTCAATGTTGCATCCACTGACGTAAAAGACAACTGCAGTTACAAAACATGCCCATAAGGAAAACTTAACAACATGCATTGTTTATAATAGGCAAAACTTATTTATCTGCTCCATTTCCAGTCTATTGCCCGCGCAATGAATACTAAAATATCTGGTGCTATGCGGATGTTTCCACTGGCAGCGCTGCTGAGTGGAGCCTTCGCTATGTGTACAGTGGACCAACCAAAACCAAAGATAACAATAAATGCAAACACACGAGAAGCCGATACAAGAAGATACGTGAAATCATACGGAGAACATATCCTCGTAACTTGCTACGCTGAGAACGGAAATCTTGCTATAAAAAAAGGTGATAAACCTCAACAGGTGAGCGTTGTTAATAAAACCAATATACTGTTTGAAGATACACCAAACATAGGTGTGTATAAATACAGCTGCTCGAACACTGATAATTGCGAAGATTCGGTGTTCGTCTCCGTCAAACCAGCAATGTTCGTAAAATCACCGATAATACAACATAAATACGATCAAGATTACGGGATCAATATGTACTTTGTGCCTATTGGAACTGATTACGAAGTGTTTTGTAGTGGTAATAATGTTAATACTCTCCAAATATTACTTAATAATAATGATCGTATACATTTACAAACAGAGGTCATTAACAAAACCACAGTGAAGTGTGCGGAGAAAAATGAAAAGGAACTCGACAGAGCATACTTCTGCAAAAGTAAAGTGGCAAACGATGAAGAATTGCACGAAATGCTTGCAGTTAGCGCTGGATATTTCCCTAATGCTCGAAAATTTCACTGCATCATACATGATACACGTCTACTTGAGTGTTATTGGAAATACTCTAATAGCGGTGACAGCTTCAAGTTATATTACACAGATCTAAACCGAGCTGACGACACGATCCTTCTTTGCACGGACCATTACAGTAAACTAAGAAGCGCTTGTAAATTCAATGAATACTTCATGAAACAACGATTATTCTTCACCAATCACAATATTTCATTTACATTAATGACGTGCAACGAGTTTGTATGTAAGAATCAAACTTTTACTATGAACTCCAATTCGATTATACGATTAAAATCTTTACAGAAAATAGAAGTAATATTAAACTCTAGGCCACCTAACGCTGTTTTAGTATGGAAAAATGTTTGCAACGAATGCGTATATAAAGTTCTGTATCGATTATTGGAATTTGAAGGTAGATGGCAGAAGGCGGATACTACATTAGTGCGTTGTGACGTCAAAAAGTGCGAGTTTGAATTGCATCTTCCTTACCCGGAAGCTAAATATGAGGTGACAGTTCAAGTCAGAAATAAAGAAGCCACGAACGACAAGTTGTGGTCTCAGCCTGCGCTGACTGTTGTTAACACGAAACCTAGAGAAAAATGCGCTTGTGACGTTCAAACTCCATCGAAACCTCTTGTCTCTACCGAAAAGGTTTTATGTGAAGCCTGTACTCTTTCAGAAGATATGATAAAAGTAAATTTGGCGTTAAGAAACAAAATTATGAGTTTTACAAAAAAACTTGATAAAGTGAATGAGCTTTCCGAGTTATTATTGAATTACCGGGAAATTAGTGATAGAATAAATGATTTAGGGTAAACTAACGTTGGACTCGCACTCTGACAGTATAATACTGAGAGTCACCAGAGTCCTTGGTCCACTTCTTTTCTTGACATACGTAGACGACTTTCCATGTCAAGTTCATCATCCAATTATCGTGTTTGCTGACCATAGCAGGTATATGTCAATTGTAAGTTTTAACATGATGTTAACTTACTATTAAGGTATTGTACCTAAAATCTGGGTATCTATTAGATACGGCTTACTACACCGTGGGAGAGTACCTTAGTGACAATAATGCATGGGCTAAACTAGAGATACCAGATCAGATGAAGTGACATACTCGTACAATTTACTTTTATACATGATTACTGTGTGATGTGATGATTCCGAATTATAAATGTACTTATTTTAATATTTTTTCTACTCCTGTACTTTTATCTGTCATTTATAGATTCGTCAACAACTTTATAAGACCATAGATAATATACTCGAAGAAAAGTCTATCTAGTCTATTCCTCAAAATAACACTTGTTCTATAAAAGTGCCGAAATAGTATCGCGTAATCGCGTGCAAATACGACTATATAGGACAAAATAATTTACTGCCAACCTAATAAAATAAACCTAAACGCAGCGTTTTTAGAAAAAAATACTTAAAAAGAAAAAATGAAAAGAACCACAGATCTACTTTGTAGTTTTTACGTTTCCCGTTCGTTTGTAGGGGCAAATGCAAACTTTGAAAGTAATTTAGGTATTTTTACTAATCTCTGTAGCTCTTTAATAATTGATCAAATAACGACTGTGCGTATTGTGTTAGTAAAGTTAGTATTCTTGAAAAATCGTGTTTTAAAAGGTAAAACTTAAATGATTGTTGATTATGTTGACAAAATAACTGCGATATCCATGAAGTTTTCCATTTTGCATTTTATGTAAAAGTAAGTGTACCTAGTCGTAGAAAAAGTATTGTATGCAACGTCGTATAAGTCGGTCAAAAAATGTTTGTGGCGTTTTTCATAACAATTCTCGCCCTGCGCTGCGCCTACGGCTCTAATTATTACCCACACCACTCACCCTTTTTTTGACCCCTCTTATACAACTGTTGCATAAAATACCTACTATTATTTTTATTCTGTAATTTGTAGTTGTTAGTATTTTCGTGTAACTTAGAATAAGTATGTACTTTGACAATGCAAAATTAATTGTAAAAGCCTACAAATAAATGTTTTTCCTGAATAAATGATTTTTGACTTTGACTTTAAGGGAGATGATAACTGGCTTAGTAATAACAATTTAGTAATTAAATTAAACAAAACCAACATAATGCAGTTTCAGCAACGAAAAGCTGTATGGAATATAATCGAGATAACAACATAGTAGAGAGTGGGGGGAAACATTTTTAGTGCTTATGATTGATGACCAACATACTTGGTAAAATCAGATAGAATATGTATGTATGTAAGAAAGTTAATAAATCCGCACTTGCACTGCTAAAACTTGCAAAAGTAGTAGATAAAACGGCAGTATTCACTGCTTATCGTGGCCTTGTAGCCTCGATATTAAGCTATGGTGTCATATTTTGGGGGAATTCGGTCCAAGACGCGGTCTTAATAGCACAAAAAAAAACTTTCAACCCCATTTTCACCCTCTTAGAGGTTGAATTTCAATTCATCGTTCCTTAGTGGAGCTTGACGAGATTTGTAGGTAAAATTTTCCAATTTTCAAGATTCTAAAAATAATTGAGATTTTGAGTCTGAGTACGTTACTTATACCGAGACGGCAAAGTATCGAAATTGCATGCCATATTTGCTTCGAAATCGCGCGATGTGTAGACACCATTAGTGATCTGTAGGTATGTAAAACTCAATAAATGTAAGGCGCTCAGACTAAAATCTTTTTGAGGCTCCAAGTCTTAAGCGACATCTGAACAAGAGAAACCCAAAGCTACCGAAAATGTAACTACTCGTTACTAGAAGGCGCTGCACAGTTCCTTCACATTAAATGGTAATTTTGGGTTGCTCTCGTGCAGATGGCCCTTCAGACTTGTAGCTTCAATAAATTCTTAGACTGTGCGTCTCTATCAAATAGATACTCTCTGCTTGAGCCTAGGATCCGCTTGGGCTACGGTATTCCCTGCCTGTGGTACGAGGCGACTAAAAGGGAAACTTGGACAGTCAAGGGCCAAACTACTACAAAATCATCTAACATCTAAAGCACACAGTTCAGATAGGAAAGCATATCAAATGTTTTGTGAAGCAGTCAGATTTGGATTTTATTATTATTATTATTTTAATTAAACAATAGGTACATTATATGTCCTCAAGCTGTTTTGATATGTCTTCTTATAGAACCACGCATTATTGTGTATCTTTAAGATCAAATGTAGGTATTACTTTTTTGAAAAAATAAGTCCCGCCGAGTCTCTTGCCGGTCATAAACATAATTTTATATTTTGTATATGACATCTATATGAGTTTACCAGCAGTGCTCAATATTTAATGGTCTTTTATATTAATTATGGAAAATAATAAGTTAATTACGTAACTTATGATGAGACACTTGTTATTATCGACCACAGCACAGCTGCAGGAAAATAATAAGCCTATTGTCGCTTATATACTTGGTTGTGGACGGCAAATTAATTACGAGTACCGTTACGGTTTAATGGTGCGTTCACATGTACGGTCAGATCCGGTGGGCTGGACGCATTCTGTCATCTGTCTCATACAAGGTGAAACAAAAATGCTAGTGATACATTTAAGGGCATAATTGGTATCGTATTCTAATTATGAAAAACTGAAAAAAAAAAAATTACGTGGATTTTTTTTTGCGTAAAAATTTTTTTCTTCCTTTTTTCTTAGTCGCAATACGAGACCAATTTTGCCCTTAAACGGATCACCAGTATTGTTGTCACACCCTTTAGAATGAAGAATATAGTAAAGGTAATTGTGAACTACGATTTAGACAGGCGAGCTGCCTGTCTATAACATTATAATATATAATATAATATATAATTTTCCGTCCGCGGTTAAGTGTTAAAGCAACCAATGTGTTCCTGAAAGTAGACAATAAATGCACCAACTGAAGAACAAACCAAATTATTTTTAATATTTGCGCCTCAGCATTTACTAAGATTGCATACGAGTATAAACGGGAGAATTCGATCGGTGCCGCTGTGACCCGGGCAGCCTAGTGGGTAGGGCGTCTGCCGCGAATGCCGATGACGCTGGTTCGATCCCAGCCTTGGCCACCGGAGGCCTAAGTCACTTTTTCCTTTGTATATGACATCTATGTAAGTTTAATAAATGCACCGATCTAATAATACTAGGGATACCTAATTAGCCCACAAAAATGGCCCCAAAATAGTACCGCAAGAACGACTCGGGCGGTACTTTCTTTGACAGTTTTATCTACATATAACTGCAGAAGAAACTGACTGATTGACTGACTGACTGACTGATTGACTGACTGACTGACTGACTGATATTAACGCACAGCCCAAACCGCTGGTTCTAGAGATTCCAAATTTGGCACGAAGGTTCCTTATAAAGTCTAGGGATGCACTAAGAAATAATTTTTCAAAATTCACCCCCTAAGGGGGTAAAATGGGGGTCCAAAGTTTGTATGGCGATTCAAGATTTGTTAGACTATTTTATTCGAAACTTCACAGAAGTATTCCTAAAGATAAATGAGTAAACAAGTGTTTCAGGTTTTTTTGAAAATTCAACCCCTAAAAGGAGCAAATGTGGTCACAAAGCCTGAAAATTAACATGCGTATCCTTTTTGAGTACTTATAGTACGCGGGCAAAGGCTAGTTACGGTATAAGACTGGCCGGTTGCAAATTTTCAGGAGCCATATTTTCAGTAAATCTTGTTTGAAATTGTACCTCATTTACATTGTTGGTCGAAGAATAAATGTGAAATATTTTCGAAATAGGTAGGTAAGTACTATTTGGACGAAAGCGTTTTTTTTTATTTATCAACAAAGTTGGTACAATATACATTTATATAGTCTGGCCAGCCAACGAACGCAGTAGCAATGCACAGCGAACAAAAGTATGACAACACTAAGAATCCGTGAAAAAAGCAGCAATGATCATCAAATTGTATGTTTTTAATTTTAGTTGGTATTTCCGCCCCTTTAATTTGGTGACATTTACGGTGTGTAAAAAGGAGACTGATATATTTCGTCTGATCTGTCATCAACTGCAACAGATAATCTGGTTGAGGCAATTGACATATGCCTTAAAAGTGAATTTAAATTTAATTGGGAACAATGCAGGAGTTCTATCTCACTCGCGCTTAAGATGAGAGAGTGAAATGCAATAGAAACAAATTCAATGTGAATTTAAATGTTCGTCATGAAATACGGTGTCTCATCACAAAGGGTTGCCACATGTACGTATTTTGAATTTGCCGCGCGTTTCTACTGACAGAAATGGTTTGCCAGACTATATTAAGTTTCGCCAAACATAACGTTTACCGGCGAATTGTTGCACTCACTTACAGTTTTTGTGTACCCGATCTTATCTTAAGAACTTATTTATCTAATTATTTATGATTACGACTTATTCTAAGTATTATATAAGTATATGTATGTATGTAGGTCTTCGTTAACTTCGTACGTCGTAAAGATCCTCGTAAGGCCCAATGGCCTATTTATTTCTAGGATGGTAAAATTTAGTCATAATGGCCCACGACTTTGTTGTTAAAATTAGATCTTGTCCCAGAAGCTGAAATTTTAAAATATGATGTACTATTTTTAGGTGGGTCACTATTTCATTTGTCCTAAAAATAGGACTGGGCCTTACGAGGTTATGCCATTTCTATTCGACCTATAGAAACATTAGTGCCAACCGCCAAATGGTAGGTAAATGGGTACCTTTTCCGAAAAAGTCTCGCATATATTCAGTTGTCAAATGAGCATAATTCGGTTAAATGCTAATTGCGCACTCATTTTCTTGAAAACATCGCTAAGTTCACAGAAATAGAAATTAGACAAATTAAAAGCTAGTTTCTACGCTGTACCCTTATGTACTTAGATATAAAAACTTTTTACAAAAAAAAGATAAACCGACTTCAAAAAGGATAAAATAAATTATTATATTATTTATATGCGTTACAAACTGATATGTTTGAAGTCGGTGCCAAGCCAAAAAGTTACAATACCGGTCAAATCAGCTTCAAGTCTGAAAATCACAAAACAGTTAATACGAACGAGGCGTATGTGTTCAGTGAATTGTTCTTCATACTATAGAACTAATTCTGGTATTGACTGTACGTAGGTTTTCATTATAGTACAGAAAGAAAATATAATCATGCGTCTTATGATGTTTGTTAATAAACTTGTTTACTAGTTGTCGGACTAACCATATCTTGAACGGAGCCCGTGCTTCGGTTTGAATTATTTATTCTACTTCATCTAAGGTGTTTTATCGAAGTGTAAAAGAATTCAGTGGCTAGATTGATTTTTCTATAGTCAGATACACTGGGTGTGTGGGTCACACCTTTTCAGTAGAAAAAGGCACGATATTTAAATTTTCTATTATTGACCATACGTGTTTTTTATTTTTATTTGCCGCCTTTTTCTGATTATTGACAAAGTAGACGTGTATCAGAGAATATATACATAGGTACCACATTTCATCAAAATTGTATTAGTAGTTTAGACGTGAAAATGTAACGGATAGATTCACATTCACCTTTTCAATCAGACTTGAAGCTGATTTGACCGGTATTGTAACTTTTTGGTTTGGCACCGACTTCAAACATATCAGTTTGTAACGCATATAAATAATATAATAATTTATTTTATCCTTTTTGAAGTCGGTTTATCTTTTTTTTGTAAAAAGTTTTTATTTTTCCATTTTTAGTGGTTATATAATTATCATAATCGGGCAACGGATCTCGCAATAATCGGTGAAGATATATAAGAAAAAGTTCATATTACGTAACTCAATGTGAGGAAAGTTCCACTTATCATATGTGGTCTTCATCATTAGGTCCACTCCATCAAATTAGTGGTTTTCGAGAGGAAATGCTTGAGTTGCTTAAAAAAACAACCAAATCACCATACATGTGCCTTTAAAAATGGAGGAGTTCCCTTAATTCGTCATGGATCCCATCATCAGAACAGCACCAGATTAATGTGGAACCATCTCAGAGGTGGTTACTTTCAGACAAAAAAAGAATTCCTGAAATCGGATCACGGGTCTCGGAGTAATCGCTGAACATCCCACATTTAAAAAAATCATCATCATTATCATCAAAACAATTATCATCATGACGTTCACATCATCAAATTGGTGGTTTCCGAGAGAAAACCCTCGAGTTGCTTAAGAAAACACCCAAATCGCCATACATATGCCTTTAAAAATTGAGGAGTTCCCTCAATTCCTCATAGATTCCATCATCAGAACAGCACCAGATTAATATGGGACCACCTTGGAAGTAGACCCTTTCAAACAAAAAAAGAACTATTCAAATCGGACCACGCGTCTCAGAGTAATCGGTGAACATACATAAAAAAAAAAAGCCCAAACCGAATACAGAACCTCCTCCTTCTATGAAATTGAAGTCGGTTAAAAATAAATGTTTATTGCCAATCATGGCACAGTCACCGGCAATAGTATCTTCCTACACGAAGGCCGCAAAAATATGTGACACGCTCTTATTTGTAGGCCCATAACCCCCTTCGTGTAGAAAGATACTATTGCCGGTGACTGTACAGTTGTTAAAATATTACATTACAGGTAGGTTCACATGGCACCTTGACAGAGTATGGCAAATACTATAATAGGTACCGTAAAATGGGGTGAGAAGGGAGAAAAATGATATTCAAACCGATAACATTTAATTTTTACATATGTAAACTGAATGGTATATATAATAAATGTTCCGGACGTTTGTATTTTAGTTCTTTTTATGATTTCGGGTAGTTCCATTTCATAACTTACCGATAAACACAAAATCCCTCCTCACCCCGTAGTACCGCATAGTTGGGGTGAGATGGGATTTCATAAAAAGGTGGTTTTGGAACATTGTTGGATCGATTTTTTTCTTATGTAGGTATATCACTATAGCTCCATTTGTAATACGAATACATTATTTAGGTAGCAGTAGCCTTTAAAAACCATCTCACCCCCCTGGCATCCCTTCCCTCCCCATTCATAACCCAACTCTCCACGCAATCCCCACTCACCCCATTTTACGGTATGCTATTTATACTCACATAAATTTTAAAAATATGTTTTCACTTCTCATGCTCAAAAAGTGTGTCATATTATGCTTACCAAAGCGGACTAAAGTAGTAAATTTAGCCTCTAGGGCTAATATGTATACATATTTATGATTTACAAAACATTTTAAATTGACCAATCGGAACACTTCACCATATTAAATCCACCAATCACAACACATTTCGAAGTTAATCGGAACGCTAGATACTTTTTTGGTGCGTATACTGTGTAAATAATTGAAGTCCTTAAAAAACGCTGTATTTAATATCAACCAATCAGAATACAGCAATATTTAAATCGACCAATCAGGAAACGCAATATATTTCTCAAAACATGAGGTGTTTTTTTAGTTCCTACTACACAATCATTAAAAAAGATTTTAATTTTTTGGATGCGCTTTAAACTTAGAGAATTCAACCCGGATGGAGTAGCCATGTCTGTCTATTTCTATACAAAAAGTCTGCCGATTTTTGCGGGGGAGGGGAACGTCAAATGTATGCCTATTCGTACGTAACGTACGAATAGCTACGTCAGATAAACGTCAATCCATACATGTGTATGACCACTGGTCATATGTTTTCGGCAGAGGGGAACGCCTGTCAATGGCGACTCCGGTTGGTTGAATTCTCTAAGGCTTTAAAACGTGTTTAAACTGTTTAAAGAGCTAATTATACCGTCGTCTGTGGCATTTATTCGCGGTGTTTATATTTTGTATCTATGTCAAAGAAGTTAAAAAAAATTAAAAGACCGTCAAGTTAAACCATAATTTCACCTTAGTTTAGTTATTGTGCGTAAATAATAAGTATTTTTAACTTATTTTCTCGCAATCGAAGTGAAAAATAGTATGCATTACTCTGGTCTAAAAGCCATATTACCACTAGAACAATTTTCCCTCACTTCGTTCGGGAAAATAACCACCTCGTGGTAATGTGGCCTACTTTAGACTCTTGTCAAACAATCTACTATTTATTACATATCTTTCACAGCGACTGTACTTGAGGTAAGAAGGTAGCTGCTACTGATTTGTTCATAATTTTGAATAAAAGTTCATCCCTAATTCCCTAATATACTTATTCAAAAGGGTATAGGGCAGATGGCCCGGTTTCGGCCACTTTAAGGAGAGTTCGTCTATTCAGACGTCCGTCATTTTGTATCAATAAGGAATTATGACACTCTTTATGTACTGAGTCATTGAATAGTACATTATTGACGAGGAGGTGAAGTAGCACATTGATGGCTGAGTATTACGTTTAAACGGACGACTTTAGGAGTCCGTTTAATTTAATACAAAGCCAGCAATGGCCCTTCGCGCCGAGTCCAATATAGTGCTTTATTCAAAAATAATGCAATAAGCCAACGTTGATGAACAGTAATATATTGAGGATAACTTCTAGGTTAAAAGAATGACCACTACCGCGAGCATCGAATTTCGATTTGAATCCTATGATTATCTCCATCTCCATCGCTTCTCATTTTGAGTGAGAGAGACAGATTTATTCAAACTATAATTTTCTATGTTCGCGGTACACGCTCAGCTTTGCCGCCTTTATATCTTTTTATTAAAAAGTTTGAAGTGTATTTTTCTTCTGAATTTACCGTAAGCTATCTGCTATTTGAGATAACTAAAAAGTCGCGGTACCAACATTATAAATAACAAATACCGATGTTGTGTTTTGGCTGTTTAGGACCTTCGCCTTTATTTTTGTATGGCTGTTGAACTTTTTAAAAAGTTTGTACCTCGACAAAAATGGAATTTGTATGCAACATTTATGTCGCGAAATCGAGCCTGCAATTTCCGTAACTTTTTAATTTTTATTTGACCATAAACTAGGCACTTCGCCGCCTAGTTTTTAACCGTAAAAGTCAACCTTGCCGGACTTTTTTGAATAAAATATATTACTATATTTATATGAATCTCCACTGTTAAGGTTCTGACATTAGATCTTATTTTTTTCTTAAGTGAAACGTCAGAAAGGGGCCAAGGAGCCAGTTTTGGCCACTTTTTGCCAAGGCTTCTGACAACTGAATAACAACTGATACATGACAGAAAACATTGCGATCTGTGCGATAGACTTGAAGTTTAAAATGGCCAAAACCGGTACAGTGACCACAACAACAACAAGTGGCAACAAATCTGCCCTAACTCAATTATATTCACGTTTCGCGCCTTATTGTATTGTTTAACTTGGTAAACAGGAAAGCTTATTGAAAACAGATAATAGCTTAAATGACTTATGTCTTAAGGAAGTTTAGCAGCATCTTGTTGTATTGTATAAAAGTATAAAAAACTTCACTGAATAAACTAGTCGTAGGTCTTATTTCGCAATGAATATCGTCGGTGTGAAGACGCTAGCGCTCCTAGCGCTCCTAGGAGTGGGGAGTTCTAACTGCGTGGTCAACCACCAGTGTGACCAGAGGCTGAAGATAGCCGGAACAACCATGAATGAAGCCAGCTCCAGTGAAGGCTCAAAAGAATACTTATTCGCAACATTCGGAGAAGATATCACACTGTTCTGCTCTGCCGATAACAACACAAATCTGGCAATTGAGAGTGATGGAAATTATTTAGCTACAAGTAAAATAAATAGCACAACAATCAAGCTGTTTATAGAGAAGCCTTCCGTAGGAGGATACGAGTTTATTTGTAAGAATGGAGCTTGTGGACACAGTTTAATATTGAAAGTTTTACCATTATTCTCAGTGCGCTCGCCACGCGTTCACTACCAACCTAAAGCTAGACATCGGGCTACATATTTCGTTCCGATGGGAGAAGTGTATGAAATGTTTTGTACTGGAAAAGAGCCGATCCTCATCTACGATGATAAACCAAGGTCGCTGCAAGCGAAGTCTGTCAACCAGACAACGGTTAAGTTGGAGATGCTAGCAAATTACACTGGTATTAACTTTTATTCTTGCGGTAGTGAAGGAAAAATGAGCGAGCTTCGTGTGATTGTGGATTTCTATCCAGAGGTGTTAAACTTTGAGTGTATATCGTTCGGCCTCCATTGGCGTAAGTTAAAGTGTTCATGGTCCAGTTACAGTAAAAGAAATGCCTTCAAGTTGTATTTAGTCGAGAAATGGAATGGAATAAGACATCTTCTCTGTTCATATGGCTCAGGTGCAACAAGTAAAGAATGCTTGACGGATAATTCAGATGGCACAGGAATTTTGTTGCTGCAAACTTGTAATGAAGTCTTTTGTGAAAATACTACATTTAATTACGAACCTATGGCGATAGTTAAACTTGAGTCTCCGTCTGAATTAGAACTTTTAAATAGAAGCTCAAACGGAGGCGTTATAAAATGGCGATCTAAATTTGCCTGGGCTAAAGAATTTAGTGAATTTAAAGTGGAGTACCGGCTGCTAGCAGGCGCTTGGATGCCGGCGAACACATCTTTGATACAAATTCCTGCTTACTCTGATTATTGCTCTCTCCAACTTACCCTACCTTGCCCAGACGCACATTACGAGGTACGAGTATTTGCAAAACATGTAGAAGCGGTAGAAAACAGATTTTGGTCCGAACCTTCTGCGTCTTTATATTTCTTCACGGATCCAAACACAGACAATATAGATCCCGTATGTAACGCGGTACTGCAAGAACCTGAGCCTATAATATCTGTAGAGACGGGTTTAAATGAGATTGGTAAACTTATAAGACAAACAACTAAAGAGAGAATGGCGGTAAGGGCTAAATTAAATGAGCTGCAACTGAAACTTGCTAAGATTAAATCGTATAGGGAGTTATAGTCTTATAATTAGGTACCTAATTCATTAATTATGATGGCCTGTGAATCCTGCAATGGTCTTACTATTAAATGAAATTTAGTACCTATAACCTATTACTTTAACAAGTTTATTTATTACTGAAACTGAATGGGAGAGGCCTATGTCCAGCAGTGGACCGATACAGGCTGATGATGATGATGATGATTTATTACTTTAAAAGTTAATCATTTAAAATTACTGTGATTTGACACAAAAGTGGATACAACAATAATTCATAAAAAAACTCTGTGTATTTAAATAAGAAAAACACAGCATTAAGTATAATGTAAAAAAATCGTTCTTTATATTTTTTTCAGACCAAGAAACGCCTTGTATTATTTAAAACTAACTTAAGATATATTTGTTTATCTACACTCACATTGTAAGTCTTCTAAAACGTGTTCAAAAATGGTAGGCAATGGCTATCATTACCCCAACCGATGTTACTATGATAAGCTTTTTATCTGTGGCAGTAACGTAATTTTAACTTTACATGCTCATATTTTTCACATTGATACGTTATGAGTTTCAAATTCCGAACATCGAATTTGATAACATAATGTAAATCCTGTGCTCCTTCCTGACCAACGGCACGCTCCCTCCCGACCGCCGGCACAATCGAGTTGGTCATGGCGGTGCAATGGCGGTCATTCTATGGTTTCCGAACACTTTATTTTGGATATATAATATAAGTGTAGATAAAGCAGTGTATGCAACTGTACGTAATTAGGCCTTATTACGTAACAGTTACATAAACTACTATTTCTTTTTAAATTCTGGTAATGATAACCGAAATATATTTGTTTTCTTCTTACATCCTGTGTTAATATACGGAAAGCAGAATGCATAAATTGACGTAAGGATAACCACAAGTACTGCAGTTAAAACGGCTACGAGGAAATACTGGAAAAAACCGGCCAAGTGCGTGTCGGACCACGCATAATGGAGGGTTCCGTAGCTTCAATGGAATAAGAACCAAACTAATACCAAAAGGTAGTATCTGATGCCTATTGAAGAAGTTTTTTCGAAATCCACAAAACCGGTTTAACCGATAATGTTTGAAAAACAATTTTCGTAGAAATTATATAATAACGCGCATCTTGACAATTTTTTTCATATTTTTTGGACTTACAATTCAAAAGTTACAAGTGGGGGACGCTATTTTTTTGACTTTCGAAGCGATTATTTATGAAAATAGTCACTTAATCACAAAATGTTCAAAGAACCCTCAATGTTATTTTGAAAGACTTATCGATATATGAAATTTAGTTACATGTATGAACACCCCCCTCCCCCCCCCCCCCTGAAAATATTTTTTTCAGCAATTTCACTACATAACTAAATAGCGGCATACTAAATACGTCTTATAGTTTGGGAGTAAAATGGCTGTGACATACGGACGGATGGACGGACAGACGGACATGACGAAGCTATAAGGGTTCCGTTTTACCCTAAAAATATTATCTTTGTTGTATCTCTTTTTGACGTGATAACGTCTTTAAAATCGTTTTAGTCGGGTGACATGTTCAGAAACTTGTGTCACACCAAAACCTCACGAGCGTGATCGCAGGTATAACGAGAGAGAGACGGACCGATCTCCCGTCTCATCTCGAGCGCTGCCAGTCATTCCGTGAAACTTGTCACGCGGAATCCTCACGAGCGGTTAGACGTTATCACGTAAACATCTCGATCGTAAACCTACTTTACAAACAACCAATTTTTTTAAATTTTTGCTATTTACAGAAGATTCACGTTCTGGCGTCGCCAGCTCTGATTCACAATGAAGCTTAACACGACCACGCAATAACGAATTTATTCGTTCTTGACGTCGAGCGGATTCTTGACGATGCGAATGGAGAACCTCCTTCCTTCGAAATCTTGAAGTCGGTTAAAAAAAATTTTAAAGAAAAAAGAACCGACTTTACTTAGCGTCAACCTTGCCAAAAGCATATGCCCGAGCTACTGTAAAAAATACACAAATCACTATAGGTGTGCCTATAATAGTTGAAGAGTTCCCTGGATTTCTCCAGGATCCCATCATCAAATCCTGACCTGATCACTATGGGACCAAGTTTGAAGTATACTTTTTCAAACAAAAAAAGAATTTTCCGAATCAGTCCAGCCGTCTTCGAATAGCAGTTGCCTACTCTGCCTAAAGGCTAATCCGGCTCTGTGGGAAGGGGTAGTATTTACTCAGTATTTATCCAGTTAATCGGTGAATATACATTTAAAAAAAAACAAGCAAAACCATAAGTCCCGGCGAATTGACAACCTCCTTCGAAATCTTGAAGTCGGTTGATAAATTTTGTTCCTGCTCTGATACCTACGCTACGCCTTTGAACTAAACGTCATCAATCAGATGTATTCAGCGGGCGCGGATACCCCTGCCCCTTAAACGCAAACCTCGTATACTACGGGGCCCTTAGGTGCGGACCGCGAGATTTGTTGTGAAGGAAAGTGCCCCCCCTGAACGACATCCTGGATCCACGCCTGGATGTATCCAACGCCATTTTGTTTGTTTAATATGTCCATGAAACATAATACGTATGATATTAAAAATGCCGAGGCAGAGCGATAACTTAAATTAAAAAAAAACATCGAACACATTGAATATATTTAATTAAAGGAAACACCTCATGATTCAAACAAAGTTACATTATTATAGTGTTACATTAAGACGTCTTAATTGTAATACTATAATGAATTATTAGAACATAATATCATAAAGCAACATTAGTTATATTAATTTAATTAATAAATAAATATTTTGCAATGAGTATTAATAAATCGTAGGAAATTTTGTTCTCATTCATCATTGCGATAAAAGCCTTACAAGCGTGATGTGGTAAGCCGTGCTTGTCTTAATGGTTTGACAAAAAGGGGCCCTTGGCCAGATCTCTACAGCTTGTAGGCCTGACGCATAACGAGGTCGAAGTAGCAGTCGTCTTCCATGGACACGCTGATACCACTGTAGTAGTTCATGAACTCCTCCAGGGTTATCTGAATAGGAAATATCAAATTAATTCGGGATGTCTTTTAGACCAGACTTTTCTTTATGCCTTAAGGGCTTGGTTAGAGATTTAGTTATTGCTTTTCAACTTTAATTTCAAATTTATTACTCCTTCATTGAATCTGTCTGAAGGCACGTATATTTGAAAGAAAGAGAGAAAATACATTTATTTAACGTCACAAATAACAAAAAACAAGGCAAGTAATAAAATAACACAAAAAGACGTCAAATAGGATCCCCACTCAGCATGATGCCGATGCCGCGGCAATTTAAGGGGCTCCACACGTTTTTTTATCGTTTTTTGACCAGTTTTGAGTCGATATACCAACATTTTTACTATAGCTAGTAAAACGGCTATCGGTTTTTAGGGTTCCGTAGTCAACTAGGAACCCTTATAGTTTCGCCATGTCTGTCCGTCCGTCCGCGGATAATCTGTGACCGTTAGCACTAGAAAGCTGAAATTTGGTACTAATATCACGCCGACAATGGGGTAAAATAAAAAGTGGAAAAAATGTTTTATTAGGGTACCTCCCCTATACGAAAAGTGGGGAGTGATTTTTTTTTTCATTTGAACCCTAACGTGTGATATATTGTTGGATAGGTATTTAAAAATGAATAGGGGTTTACTAAAATATTTTTTGATAATGTAAATATTTTCGGGAAAAATCGCTCCAGAAGTAAAAAAATAGGTCTCCCCCCCCCCATCTAACTTTTGAACCATAAGTTTTAAAAATATGAAAAACTCAAAAGTAGAACTTTATAAAAACTTTCTAGGAAAATTATTTTGAACTTGATAGGTTGGATAGTTTTTGAAAAAAAAATACAAAATAATTTCTGAACTAAGTTTGTAATTTAACCATATAAGCAGGTGTTTATTGTACCTGTAATTTCTACAAAATCACAATGAAATGACTTGCTTTCAAATAGAGTAAAAACGGTGAAAATCGGTTCACGCAATAAAGAAATATCCCATAAAAATCATCTTCCATACTTTAAGCTCGCGCGCAATAGTTTACTTAATTTGCCGATAGATGTCGCTGTACGTGGAACGCTCATATCATATCCTACGTGGCGGTGTTATTTTAACTCTTAACTGGGGACACTTACTGTGACGGATGGAAAACTACGGAACCCTACACTGAGCGTGGCCCGACACACTCTTGGCCGGTTTTTAATCTTTTATCTCAATTCTGCAGAGCCATATTTTGAAATAAATGACCCCTAATTTTTTATGATTTTTTAAAATATGGTCTAAAAAAATACTTTTATCGATATTCGAAATCTTACATATACGAAATCGACATATTCCCTAATATGTAGATTCCTCTTTGACGTCTCTAAAACTGACAGGAGATTTTAATTTTAAACTAATTAATACAAAAATTATGACCAGAAAACTACTTTTTTGGCCTAAAATTGTTCGACTTTGATGTCAAAGATCTCAAAGACAATGAATATTGAAGTAAATATGGGATACTATATTGTTTAAGGCCGTTACTGATAATAACTATGATAAGTTACAAAAATCATTAGAAAACAACTTTTATATCAATGGCGAAAGACCTTAAGTATTTTTAAGCCATTCCAATACAAATATTTATTCAATTAAATCCATCCATACTAATATTATAAATGGGAAAGTGTATGTCTTTGTTTGTTTGTTTGTCCGTCTTTTACGGCAAAACGGGGCGACGAATTGACGTGATTTTTTAAGTGGATATAGTTGAAGGGATGGAGAGTGACATAGGCTACTTTTTGTCTCTTTCTAACCCCCACTTCCCTAAAATGGGGGGTGGAAGTTTGTATGGAGCATTCCGGGGGGCAAAGGGGAACCGTGTTACCCCGAATTTAACGCGAGCGAAGCCGCGGGCAAAAGCTAGTTCAATATAAATTTATAAATTCCATAGAATACCAGGATAGTTTCACACCGGAACAGTTTTATACCCACATGGCCGTCAACGGTTCCTTCCTTCTCAAAGTTAGCTAGGAATTTGCCCACAATCAATTCTTCGTACTCCTCGCCACTCTTGTACCTAAAATTAGATAATAAAAGTAAACTTAAATATAAATAAAATCTAATCTTAAATAAACAATCTACTAAAATATACTAAACTAACCAATCCCCCCGCGGCATGGTACCGTAGATGCTGGCAGCATTCCCTCTCTGTATGGCAATACCAATACGTTGGGCCAGGTGGCTGCCAGTTCTACGGTCACCGGTGGAATCCACTAGCCTCTAAATCTCTTTGAAGAGGGCTTGGGCACTAGGACCTCACGGTAATAAAATATTTTTAAACAAAAAAACCGACTTCACTTAGCCTCCACCTTTCCAAGAGCAAATGCTCGAGCTGCTATAAAAAATACTTAAATCACTATAGGTGTGACCATAATAGTTAAAGAGTTCCATCGATTTCTCCTGGATCCCATCATCAGATCCTGAACTGGTTACAATGGGACCAACAGTGAAGTATACTCTTTCAAACAAAACAAGAATTTTCCAAATCGGTCCAGCCGTCTTCGAATAATCGGTGAACATACATAAAAAAATAGCAAAGACAAAGATCCCGACGAATTGAATTGATAACCTCCTCCTTCGAAATCTTGAAGTCGGTTGATAATTAGGTTCAACTTTCTTGAGTCAATTTAAAGATACACCGACAAAAATATACCTGGTGTGGCCTGTAACAAAAGCATAAAATTTAAATCGTAGATTCTACTCCTCAAACTAGACAACGTTTGTTCAGCGACTGTAAAAATTAACTTGTGGTTTGATTTTTGGTACATTTTAAAGTTTATTCGAATGCGCAACGTATTTCAAAATTGATTAAATTATGTCTGTAGCATAAAGTTATCATTTTAAACTGCAGTATACTCTTCGGTCACTAAATGAGGCCTTTATTGACCATTCTAGGGGACTGTGTCTCGTTTTGACTAAGGAAGTAATGACGTCATCAGACAATCAAAATGTCAATACATGTCAAATGTGACGATTTTGTAACGACAGCGCCCCCCCACCCATCTCTATGCTCTTAATACCGCCCCGTACATTAGGCACTGGTCCCACCGCGGGCGAGTAACTATGAGCTATCGGCTATTTCCTAGCCCAAGAAACGAACAAAAGATAATCGCTCCCGTGTAAATAAAAGAGAGAGATGTATATTTATAGTTCATCGCAGTGTGAACAGCCAGCTATGAACTATAAATATATAACGTACTATTTAATTAATTTAAAATTTTAAAGAGATAACGTACTATTTAGTTTCTATGAAAAAGAGACAATCAAAAGGCTTCATATTATTTTAAAGTTGTTGAACAAAAGTTTTATAGTTTGAGTAGAATCTACATTTAAATTTTTTGCTCGAGTTACACCCTGTAGACTAAAAAACTTTGTTTGCGTCATAATAAGATCCGCCTATATTAAGAAAGAACGAAAGAAAATACATTTATTTTAACACCGCAAAATTAAACATTCTTAAACCTAAAAACAACACAGGCACAATGAGCTCAACTTAACCTAACTTAAAACTAGGTCATAGTGGCGAAACATACGCCAACGACACTCTTGTTAATTTAAATATAATTAAAACAAAAAATTAAAAATAGAAATAAACAATAAAATAACAACTGAAGAAATCAAACTATTTTAATAAATATTACATCCTTTGTATATGACATCTATATAAATATGACATCTATATAAATATGACATCTATATTAGAGGGTTATTTTTTATTAAAAATATCTTCTTGTTATTAGTGCCGTGCTAAATTGTTATATTTCAGCTAAGTCAACGTTGGAAATCAAGCCGAAACAGGCTAACTTTGAGATTTCGACCGCTCGACTCTTCAAAATCTGTCTGAAACTTTTGGTAAGCGATTATTTTACACCTTTGCGTCTGACCTGACGTGAGGTCGCGGGTTCAAACTCCGACTCGTACCACTGAGATTTTCGGAACTTATGTACGAAATATAATTTGATATTTACCAGTCGCTTTTCGGTGAAGGAAAACATCGTGAGGAAACCGGATCTAATCCCAACAAGACCTAGTTTCCCCTCTGGGTTGAAAGGTCAGATGGCAGTCGCTTTCGTAAAAACTAGTGCGTACTCCAATTCGTGGGATTAGGTTGCCGACCGGACCCCAGGCTCAATAGAGCAAAAAAACTGGGACAAACTCTAGGAGGAGACAAATATATTCGGCGCAGACGCTCTTTCAAGGGGTCAAACAGTCAAACACGAAAACTCGAAATAATTTTTCATTGTAACAAGAACTTTGCGGAAGTCAATGGTTCTAATTTCAAAAATAGTAGTTTATGTAACTGTTACGTAATAAGGGTCCTTAAAACATGAGTGTGGTTTTATGAAATGAGCCGCAGGCGAATTTCATAATAAGATCACACGAGTGTTTTAAGGCCTAATTACGTACAAGTTGCATACACTGCTTTATCTACACTCATATTATATACACGGTGCCCGTGAGCATTGCGAGAGATTTTAACCACGCATTTCTGAGGTCAAAAGAATGAAAAAACGTTATATGACTTTTGCTGTAAAACGCCAAAAAAAAATATTTTTTTTTACTTTTTTTTTCACTTTTTTTGAATGCTGTTGCTGTGTACATAAAAAGTAAATGTCATTAGAAAAAAGTAACGGAAAAAGTAAATTGCTACATTTTTTCTCGTAAAAACTAGTCCATGCAAAGTGTTTCTTAGGTCTTTGATATCAGTCAATAAGAGATGTCTAGACTATGCCCCATACCGGTGAGATCGCCATCAAAAAATCATTTTACACTGAGAGACAATTCAAAATGCAATTTTTTGTAAGTAGTATTTACTCTGAAACTATGGCGAATTTCGAAAAAGTTTAAAGGACATTTTGTTCTCTAAATATGATAATGAATACACTGTTAAAGTCTCTCGCAATGCTCACGGGCACCGTGTATATTAAATTAATTGTTCGGAAACCATAGAATGACCGCCATTGTACCGTCATGGCCTACTCGATTGTGCCGGCGCTCGCGCGGGACCAATCGAGTTGGCCATGGCGGTAACATTATGTTATCAAATTCGATGTTCCAAATTTGAAACTCATTGCTTAACAATATTTGAGCATGCATAGTTAAAATTACGTTACTGCCGCAGATAAGAAACTTATCATAGTTAAATCGTTTGTTGTAATGCTTGTCATTGTCTACGGTTTTTGAACGCATTTTAGAGTACTTACAGTATGAGTGTAGATAAACAATTTTAAATACTTATTGTGTTTGACCGCTCACCCCTCACTTTTCGTGGGCGTAAGACGTAAATTGAAAGCCATAAATTGTATACCTCGGATTAGTATCAACCGAGTAAACGCCCCGCAGATCCTCTGTGGCGATGACTCCAGATTCGGTTTTATCGAGCTTCTGAAACGCCCGCTCGACTACAGCACGGCGGCCATCGTTCATCGGGGGCTGGAAAAAGCAAGATTTCGTCATTAAAAAAAAAAACAAACATTAGATATGAGAATATCATTTGTGGTATATTGTACAAAAAATATGCTTTACTTAAGAAAAGATTAAAAGAACATTTCCTAGATATAGCTTTATAGATTGTTAACTTTATAAATATTTGTTTTAAATGAGACTGTGGATCCCACAATCAAACTATTATCATAGTTTTGTGGGACAATGTAATAGTTTTTAAGTTAAACATAACATTGTGTATATTAGATAAATAATAATAATATAAAATAAATATGGAACTGTATCGCAGTAAATCAAAATATAAAAAAATACTAAAATGATATTATTTTCAAATTGCTTTGTGGTATATTGTACAAAAAAACAGCCTAATCGTATCTGGAGGAGCCCAAACGTGGAATATTTTAAAAAATATTTTTGTTGTAATAAAAAAATTGGATAAAATGTAATGATGTAGTAAATTTTTAGAATCGTCTTCAAAAGCCCTTTCATATGATACACGCAATAGATTTCTGAAAAAAAAATTACATACAAAAAAATTTTACTCTGCACTCCCCCCTTAAAGGATTTTTTTAAAGAACTGCGGGTCAAAAAAATTGTTTTGACCGTCCACTACGTCATATCCACGGATCAGAAGACTTAACTTCATGGTCATATCATAAAGTAAGTGTCATACAGAGGTCTATACTCAGCGCAATTTCGAAGCAAAAATCGCCGGCAATTTCGATACGTTGCCGTCTAGGTAGGTACAACGAAATCAATCGATGGATCAAAAACCGCAATGTATTGAAAATCGCCGATGATTATAATTACCAGATCAGTACAGCGCCTACTTGGGATGATGGGAAAGAAGTAAAATATTATCGTAATAAAAGATCGTTCGCCAAATTTCCACCCTCAATCGCACTTATTAAACATAATAATTTTACAATGCTTAGAAATAAAGGAAAAGTAGAAAAATCCACTGCCTCAGGCAAGACTCGAACTCGCGACTCTGGGATACATGCCCATCTCTCTGACCAACCATCAGCATCATTAGCTCAGTTGGTCGGAGGGATGGGCATGTATCCCAGTGTCGCGAGTTCGAGTCTCGCTTTTGGAAAGGTGGAGGGTAAGTGAAGTCGGTTCTTTTCAACCGACTTCAAGATTTCGAAGGAGGAGGTTATCAATTCGTCGGGATAGTTTGTTTTTTTTTGCTTTTTTTTAGGGTTCCGTACCTCGAAAGGAATAAACGAAACCCATATTTGTTGTTCGTCCGTCCGTCCGTCCGCCCGTCCGTCCGTCCATCCGTCCGTCCGTCTGTCAAGACCCTTTTTCTCAGGAACGCGTGGAGGTATCAAGCTTAAATTTATATCAAATACTCAAGACAGTAGACTTGTGAAAAAATCAAACTTCTAAGCCAACGCAATCAAGAGATACTTACAGCCGTTTATGCCGCAAATTTTCGAAACTCGCAAGGGAATCAAAACCTACAGGGTACTTCCCGTGAACTCAGAATCTTGAAATTTGGTACGAAGTAACGTCTTATAGCACAGATAAAGGAAAAATTGCGAAAACCGTAAATCTTAAGTTACATCATATAATAAAAATATTTTTAATAATTTTAAAGTTACTACCCCTTTCGTCATGAACGCGTAGAGGTATTAAATTGAAATTCATATCAAATACTCAGGTCTATAATACCTTTAAGCTGTAAAAGTCTGTATGGAACCCTCGGTGCGCGAGTCCGACTCGCACTTGGCCGGTTTTTTTAATGTATGTTCACCGATTATTCGAAGACGTCTGGACCGATTCGGATTTTTTTGTTTGAAAGAGTATACTTCACAGTTGGTCCCATTGTATCCAGGTCAGGATCTGATGTGGGATCTTGGAGAAATCGAGAGAACTCTGTAACTATTATAGGCATACCTATAGTGATTTGATTGGTTTTTACAGCAGCTCGAGCATTTGCTCTTGGAAAGGTGGAGGCTGAGTGAGGTTTTTTTGTTTAAAATAATAATACGATTTATGAAGTTTTAATAATACATACGCGAATCTGTCTGATGAAATCATCCACGCTGATAGAACCACTATTGTGTGTGTCTAACTGAGCGAACAATTTTTCTGCGTCCTGCAAAATAATGTAATAAATAAATTCTAAATATTTTAAATTTCTGATGTGGGACGGTAGTAGGTTGTACAACGAGATGTTTAGAGTGATGCCTTGCTTAAATGTTTTAACTAGATTTGTATCAGGAACGCATAGTTTATCCTTATTGCGTGTGTTGTAATTATGAATGTCTTTCCTTGCTTTAAATTTATTTTTACTGTAATGGATTTATAATAACCTGTTAAATATACACGGTGCCCGTGAGCATTGCGAGAGACTTTAACAGTGTATTCATTATCATATTTAGAGAATCCTTTAAACTTTTTCGAAATTCGCCATAGTTTCAGAGTAAATACTACTTACAAAGAATTGCATTTTGAATTGTTTCTCAGTGTAAAATGATTTTTTGATGGCGATCTCACCGGTATGGGGCATAGTCTAGACATCTCTTATTGACTGATATCAAAGACCTAAGAAACACTTTGCATGGACTAGTTTTTACGAGGAAAAATGTAGCAATTTACTTTTTCCGTTACTTTTTTCTAATGACATTTACTTTTTATGTAGAACAGCATTCAAAAAAAGTGAAAAAAAAAGTAAAAAAAAAAATTTATTTTTGGCGTTTTACAACAAAAGTCATATAATGTTTTTTCATTCTTTTGACCTCAGAAATGCGTGGTTAAAATCTCTCGCAATGCTCACGGGCACCGTGTATATATAACGATACAACCGTCATAATAAAGTATTATCTGACTGAAAGTGCCTTTACGTCGACTGTATATGGTTCTAATAACATCTTTTTGTGATATAAGTATTATTTTTATGCCAACAGCATTGCCCCAAGTAGTAAGTACATAATTAAGATGAGCATGTAAAAGTACAAGTGCGTAATAATAGGCGGAGAGCTGGCCACGTCAGATATGACACAATAATGAGAGCAACGAAACCCCTGTAGTTAGTTTGCTTTATTCTATGCTTGTTTCTAGATCCGGACATCTGGCAGCCGTAAATTGGTGGAGGTCAAATAATGCAAATAACTTCAAGAAAACAAATCTTAGAGTTCTGGGTTTGATGCAATATTATGGGAAATTATGTAATTAATTAGATTACATCATAGCCAAAAGTTTCTGTTGGGGGAAAGTAGTGCCAAATTATATACAATGCAATTTATAGTTAGTCGCCTACTGATTTTATTTCCGCAAAATACACAGTGTTTTTGTTTTAATGTAATAATATAGGCCCTGCCCTCTATAAATGACAAAACTTCGGCAATTTTTACCTAGTTTGGTATAGCTTTTTTCCAACTTAAAATTTTTGTTGGTCTGTCACTCTGACCTCCACCCATTAAGAGCTGCCAGATGCCTGGATCTATCAATAAGGATGGTAAAGTAATCTAACTAGTCAGGTTTCATTGCTCTCATTATTGTGTCATATCTGACGTGGCCAGCTCTTAGTCCATAAGCCATAATAAGTGTTTTTTTTTTCAATTAAGGATCTCAATTTTAGGAGTGCGTAGTTACCAGAAGCTATTTTGTTTCAAATTTTGTCAGTTTGAAATGAGTGGGTTATTTTATTGTCAATGTGATATCCTAGAAATACTGTGCCAGTTGCCTTAATTAATCCTATCACAATTGTTCATAATGTAAATTTTATTTCTATTATGTTAATAGTGTTCTTTTGTTAGTATTTAACACAATTCCGTTAGCATTATCTATTGTTCTAGCATTAACATGACACTACTTATCAACCGATTTCATGATTTCGAAGGAGGAGGTTATCAATTCGTCGAGATCTTTGTTTTTTTTTGCTATTTATTTTTATATATGTTCACCGATCAATCGAAGACGGCTGGGCCGATTTGGAAAATTCTTTTTTTGTTTGAAAGAGTATACTTCACAGTTGGTCCCATTGTAACTAGGTCAGGATCTGATGATGGGATCCTGGAGAAATCGAGAGAACTCTTCAACAGTGATTTGAGTATTTTTTATAACAACTCGAGCATTTGCTGTTGAAAAGGTGGATGCTAAGTGAAGTCGGTTCTTTTTTATTTAAAATTATTGTTATCTCCAGTTTAGTTAGATTCGCAACTTTCAAGCCTACATGTGTATCGTCTGCAAATAGTGTAATTATAGCGTATTTTGGTATGCACTGTTGTGGATCATTTACATAAATTAGAAATAAAATCGGGCCCAAAATAGACCCTTGGGGTAAGCCAACATTAACGTTAATTTCCTGCAAACCCTTACCATTTACATGTACTATTTGGCTTTAGTTATTGCGGTAGCTCTTAATAATATCGAGTTCTTTATATTTATTATGGATACAATATTGCAATTTAGATAGGAGTACATTATGGAGGATACAGTCAAATGCTTTTGACAGATCACAATAAATACTTGTGCATTTCTGTGATTTGTCTATGGCTGTAAGCACAAAATCGATAACTTTACGTAATACCATTCCTGTTAACCCTTATTACGTAACAGTTACATAAACTATCATATTAATATCGAGGTAGGTTACCTCGTGGCTAATCTCCAGTCCAGTGTGTTTGATGCCAGTTAAAAACTCTTCCTTGTTAAGGTGTTTTCTTCCATTGTCATCCATTTTTCGGAAAATTCTGTGATATCGATTGCTTTATTAAAGTTTTTATTACGATAAAAATAAAAATTGCTCAGGTCCGACTAACATAGTAGGGTTGTGGTAGTTTACCGTCCAGGTCCAGTTTACCGTCCACTTGATTCAACTGCTACAAATATATGGGCAAAACATTATAAGGTCAACAAATTCTCTAATTATAGTTTATTCAATAGTAGATTTGTTTTATTTTAAGTATGAACGGAAAACTGACATATTTATATGGAGGAAAACTAGCACAATCACAGCACAGGTAAGAAAAATTTATTTATGAATAGAATACATGATTGTCGAATCAGCATACAATGCGGCTTTGCATTAGTATATTTTCCTCAGAGGTATTTTCAATCGACTTCAAGATTTCGAAGGAGGTTCTCAATTCGTCGGGATCTTTGTTTGCTTTCAACCGACTTCAAGAGTTCGAAGAAGGAGGTTATCAATTCGTCGGGATCTTTGTTTTTGCTATTTTTTTATGTATGTTCACCGATTATTCGAACACGGCTAGACCCATTTGGAAAATTCTTTTTTTGTTTGAAAGAGTATATATACTTCACAGCCTACTTATAGTGATTTGAGTATTTTTACAGCAGCTCGAGCATTTGCTTTTGGAAAGGTGGATGCTAAGTGGAGTCGGTTCTTTTTTGTTTAAAATTATTTTTATGTAAGTATGTTCACCGATTATTCGAAAACGGCTGAAGTGATTATGAAAATATTTTTTTTTGTTTGAAAGGGTATATAAATACTTGACAGTTGGTCCCAGTGTCATCAAGTTAGGATCAGAAACCAAGGGAATTCTTCAAATATTATAGTGATTTCAGTATTTTTTTCAGTACCTAGCTCGGGCATTTGCTTTTGGAAACGTGGAGGCTATGTGAAATCAGTTCTTTTTTGTTTAAAATTATTTTATACCACCAACACAAGTTACAACGGCACTCTGACTGACATTTAACGATTTAACACGTCAATAAAACAATTAATTTAGTATTAAGCAGAACGTCTGCTAACGATAGGTACCACAATTTTTTGAAATAAAGGAAAAGTAGAAAAATCCACTGCCTCAGGCGAGACTCGAACTCGCGACTCTGGGATACATGCCCATTGCTCTGACCTACTGAGCTACTGAGACTTACCTGATGGCAGCGAATTTCTCCATCTTGGGCATCATTTGGCGAAATGTAAGTTAGTAGGTACTTGCCTGCCCAGCTCCATGATCCCACACGCGCCGCGCGAAAGACACAGCAGGCGCAGCTTCACCAGAGGATCGGTGGTCGTGTAGACCTCTCTTAGCTGCGCTGCATCAACTCTTTCTCAACGTTGGACAATATAGACACCCCAAATGTAAGTTAGTAGGTACTTGCCTGCCCAGCTCCATGATCCCACATGCGCCGCGCGAGAGACACAGCAGGCGTAATTGTCAGGCGTCCCCCTCTGCTAAACGTACAAGACCACTGGTCGTAGCGGTTATATAAAACTAGTTGTCGCGCGTCAAACGCCATTCAATGAATGTCAGTCAGCGCGGAACGATCTGAGGTAAAAATGCCGAATTGCTGCGTGTTTTTATGTAAGAAAAGATCTGAATTATTTAGTTTACAGAAGGATAACGTTTCTTTTCATCTGTAAGTATAATTACGTCTAAATATCATAAAATAGTGCATGAAATTAGCAAAAAACTAAAAAATATTGTCAATCAAAAAGTGTTGCCACTTAATGGTACTACAGTCAAGTGCAAAAATACGTATCGAAACAATCGTCTCATAAATATGGTACTACGCACTTATTACAACGGAATAAGATACTATGGGACATATTTTTGAGTAAGATGAGTACACCCATATTTTTACACTTGACTGTACATCTGCTTTAGGGTAATTTTTAAACTTGACTCTTCATAGTGCATTGTACCATCGGGTTCATAAGTGCATACCCAATTTATCAATGAATTCATTCATAAATTGGGTATGCAATTATGTACACGATTACATCGAGGGAGGTAAGTGAAATATTGCAAACAAGAGTAATCGACTCCAGTGCGGCAGAAATACGTCCGCCATTATGTCATTCATTTTCATTGTTATGACAGGTTAGGCAATACACTTAAAAGATACTCCGTGGGTTAGGCAGAGACCCATTCGGCATACAGCCATAATTGTAAAGCATTGCTCTGTTAAAAAACCGGCCAAGTGCGAGTCGTACTCGCGCACCGAGGGTTCCGTACAAACCTTTACAACTTAAAGGTATTATAGACCTGAGTATTTGATATGAATTTCAATTTAATACCTCTACGCGTTTACGAGGAAAAAGGTAGTAAGTTTAAAATTTAAAAAAATATTTATTGTATGATTTTACTAAAAATGTCTACTTTTTGTAATTTTTCCTTTGTCTGTACTATATGAAGTTTCTTCGTGCCAAGTTTCAAGTTTCTGAGTTTACGGGAAGTACCCTGTAGGTTTTGAGTTTCTTGCGAGTACTCAGTTTCAAAATATGCGACTTAAATTGCTATTTCTTTTGATTGCGTTGGCATAAAAGTTTGGTTTTGCTACGTCTGAAAGATCCTATAGCCCTGAGTATTTGACATGAATTTCAATTTAATATCTCCACGCGTTTACGAGAAAAAAGGTAGTAAGTTTAAAATTAAAAAAAATGTTTTTTTGTATGATTTTAATAAAAAAGTCTACTTTTTGTAATTTTTCCATTGTCTATGCTATATGACGTTGCTTCGTGCCGAATTTCAAGTTTCTGAGTTCACGGGAAGTACCCCGTAGGTTTTGCGAGTGCCGAAAAACTAAAATTTGCAGCATAAACGACTGTATCTTTTGATTGCGTTGGCTTTTGAGTTTGATTTTTTCACAGCTCCAAGGGACAATAGACCTGAGTATTTGGTATAAATTTCAGCTTGATACCTCCACGCGTTCCTGAGAAAAATGGTCTTGACAGACAGACAGACAGACAGACAGACAGACAGACAGACAGACGGACAACAAAGTGATCCTATAAGGGTTCCGTTTTTTCCTTTTGAGGTACGGAACCCTAAAAAGCAGTGTGTCTCTGTGTGTGTGTTGTTATTAAATTGTTTCTAAACATATTTTAATCGACTTTTAAATTATTCAAATTACATATTGATAAAATGAAAAGATTAACGTCTGTACTTCAAAGCTCATTCACACACATAGCTTTTTAAATTATATATGTCGTCGAGGACCGCCGAAGGCAGGGCAGTAAGGTGGTTTGGAACTCAAAAAAACTGACACTATAAAGATAACCTAGCGCACATTACGCACGGACGCACGGTAATGAAATAAAACATAAACACTGGTTTAACAACTGTATTGAATTCAAATCTTTTTAAAACCGTATTATGGGAAGGGCAATAAACTACTACTGGTTCGGAAAGGAGCCCCAAATGAGAAAAACCATCGTAAGAAACTCAGCGTATGTGTGCTGTACGGCACTATAGCTGAAATTTGTCTATGGTCTCAAAAATACAGCTACCATAAACAAATTTCCGTTTTAATAGACAAATTTCAGCTAGTGTAATGAATTCCGCACTGAATTCCGCTCGAATGTGTTATATTCCTGTTTAGAAATTAATTCGTTCCTTTATTTTCACCATACATTTTATGTAGCATTTTAATTTTGTATGGATTATACTTTGTTTATTATAAGGTACGTTATACACACTTATCCCCTTAAATAGGCACTTTTAATTTCTGACTCTGGTATCACTGTACCTAACAGGTAAGTTTTAGTGATGGGACAGCACAAAAATAAATGTCGATATTAACATTAGCAGTATGTTATACTTTTTATTTATAATAGAAAATGAAGAAGAGATAATAGAAATAGAAACACAAATTGGAAATAGATGCAGTGAAAAATTCACTGAGGTGGATAGAGGAACGTCTAGTGTAATTGGAAGCACATTAGAACGGTAATCTAAACACGTGGGTTCGAATCCCGTGATGTTCCAGAGTTCTTTGCAGTTAATTGTTTCATTGTAATAGTTATTTGTTTCCGATTTGTAGTATTTTCCACTAAATATAAAACCCTCCGCGGGGACTCCGCGTTGCTGCATAGATGGACGCAGCTGCACGTTTCGCGCTCCCCATAGTTGTAGATTGTATTATTTCGTTGATAAGTTTTTAGCAAGTAAGTACTAACATTAGTAATATAATCTTTTTATTTGTTTTTGTTTTTGTGTGTTACTAACCAAATGGCATCTATATTCTGAAATAAAAATTATTGTATTGTATAAAAGCAAATACACATCAAAATATTAAATTGATAATATAAAAGTTATTCTAAATCAGCTTGCAAGATTTGTCCTGAACAAATAGACAAACTAACTTACGTAGAATACTAACATTGTAAGTAATATTCTGGTAGAAAAACTTGATATTTAATCACAACTTAACATTATAATTTTATCAATAGCTAAACCTTATACTCGGTAAAGAAACAAAAATATATAACTAACCTACGATCAATGTTTCTCTGCGTCCGTAGGAAACACCTTAGACAACCCTACACGTGATCGTGGTGCTAAAAGAGTTACAAACTTGGCAGCCCTACTGTCCTACCTGGACCTCGCAGCACTAACTGGATTTTCTTCATCATCTGCTTTCCCACTACCCTAGGGAAGAAATGCCTATCTATATCCAGTGACATGTAGGCATACGATAAATAAATCTACGATAAAATGTGACCTTTTCAAGTCAAAGTTACATCATTATCGGTTGTCAATAAGGCGTTACCATAAAAAAATCATTTAGAAATTAACTCTATTAACAACCGATAATGATGTACATTTGACTTGAAAACGTCACAAATATCGATACTTAAGTATATTGTTATCGACGCGTTCCTCGCACTGGGTACGTTTACTTAAAGATGACATTATCTCGTTCACGGACAGGTTGTCTGTGTCTGTGTTTGTACTTGTGTGAGTATATTTTATGCTAGTGTTTGATAATTTTATCGTGTGCGTGTGTAGCGACGTCAATGGAACATGCATTAGCGTTAAATGTATTTGTGTGCGTTTCCTCGTCCCCCGCGCCGAAATTGGCAGACTTTTTCTGATAGAAATTAGTGCGCGTCTCGCATCCGGTTGGTTTAATTATCAAAGGCTTCACCAGAGGATCGGTGGTCGTGTAGAGCTCTCTTACGCTGCGCTGCATCAACTCTTTCTCAACGTTGGACAATATAGACTCCCCAAATGTAAGTTAGTAGGTACTCGCCTGCCCAGCTCCATGATCCCACACGCGCCGCGCGAGAGACACAGCAGGCGCAGCTTCACCAGAGGATCGGTGGTCGTGTAGAGCTCTCGAGCGCTCTTCTGCACCAACTCTTTCTCAACGTTAAACAATATAGACTCCCCAAATGTAAGTTAGTAGGTACTCGCCTGCCCAGCTCCATGATCCCACACGCGCCGCGTGAGAGACACAGCAGGCGCAGCTTCACCAGAGGATCGGTGGTCGCGTATAGCTCTCTTACGCTGCGCTGCATCAACTCTTTCTCAACGTTGGACAATATAGACTCCCCAAATGTAAGTTAGTAGGTACTCGCCTGCCCAGCTCCATGATCCCACACGCGCCGCGCGAGAGACACAGCAGGCGCAGCTTCACCAGAGGATCGGTGGTCGTGTAGAGCTCTCGAGCGCTCTTCTGCACCAACTCTTTCTCAACGTTAAACAATATAGACTCCCCAAATGTAAGTTAGTAGGTACTCGCCTGCCCAGCTCCATGATCCCACACGCGCCGCGTGAGAGACACAGCAGGCGCAGCTTCACCAGAGGATCGGTGGTCGCGTATAGCTCTCTTACGCTGCGCTGCATCAACTCTTTCTCAACGTTGGACAATATAGACTCCCCAAATGTAAGTTAGTAGGTACTCGCCTGCCCAGCTCCATGATCCCACACGCGCCGCGCGAGAGACACAGCAGGCGCAGCTTCACCAGAGGATCGGTGGTCTCGTAGAGGTCATGCGCGCTCTTTTCCATCAACTCATCCTCGACGCGGCACGACGTCGATTGCGGACGATGCCATGCTACTGTAGATAAAAACAATAGGGATGATGACACATATTGATTTTGTAATAAAGTAGTCTTCAAAATTTCTAAATGTTTACGATTTTTTTAAAGTACGAAATGTAATAAAATAATGGCACCATTCGATTTCTCACATATAAATGAAAAATAAATTGTATGGCAACCATATACATCAACGCAATATTTCACTGTCAAAATAGAAATTTCATAATTTTTCCATACTTTAAACAAGGCGACTATGCAACCGTGACGTCACTATTGCATATCATTTTGTTAAGAGCGTTTTGAGAAACAAAAGCGAGTGTTAAAATTTGAATCTCATTTCTGACTTTTGTGTTGCTTTGACGCAATTGGACCTATGTAGACATTTGTCCCTACAACAAAACGAATCGGTTGCCATACATGAAAAAAAATCATCATGCCTATTATGCGATTAAAATATTACAAGTGTTTAACCTAATCGGTGTAATTTTGTCGATGCACATCGAAATCGAACATAAGAGTATTAAAAAAAAACATTTGACTTAAGTTTGAAATAATGGAATAAATGTCTGATTGTATTTGACATTTATTCCAGCAACTTTGTAGTTTATGGGCACTTTATGTTGAAGCCCAAAATTGTACCCGTCCGTGTACACGTGTGGATAAATATCAATATTTTCTATTACTCGCATTTCCGCTATATTTTGCGACTAGTATTGTTGTATTCACACCTGCGAATTTTAACACAAAACTTCTCATTTCAAGTTACAAAAAAGCCTTTCTCAAATATTAATTTACTTGACGTCAAGAACGCTTTTCTATGGTCGCCATATAGGGCATCTTAGTTAGCCCAGCTAAACATAAATGATACTAAGTTAATCTGTGTATAAAATATTTTGACAGGTATATTTATCCTTTTGGACACTTATATCAATATTTTCTATTACTCGTATTTCCGCTATATTTTGCGACTAGTATTGTTGTATTCACACCTGCGAATTTTAACACAAAACTTCTCATTTCAAGTTACAAAAAAGCCTTTCTCAAATATTAATTTACTTGACGTCAAGAACGCTTTTCTATGGTCGCCATCTTGGACATCTTAGTTAGCCCAGCTAAACATAAATGATACTAAGTTAATCTGTGTATAAAATATTTTGACAGGTATTTATTTTCCTTAAATTATTTAATTATAATTTAATTTCATTGCAAATATTATGCGTAACAATTTGTTATCGAGGATGATGATGATTTTTTCGGAATGGCAACTTTTGGAAAGGGACAGAGATCTGCCTGGTTGCTATCTTACGAGGCTCGTTTTCCCCCTTCACTTTCGTCGAGCGAAATTTAACCTTGAGTCAATGCTTATACGGTAACTTTTTACTTATCGGTATTTTGGATCATTAGGGTTCCTTAGCCAAAATGGCCAAAACGGAACCCTTATAGTTTTAGCCCGTCGGTCCGTATGTCACAAATAGATTATTCATAAACTATAAAACATATGTCAATGAAATTTTACCAAGAGGTGAGTTGCTGCTTAGTTTTGTAGTTAAATTGCTAAAAAAAACGAATTTGTAATAGAATTCGTCAAGTACTTTTGAAAAATTGTCATCCAATTTTGATAGTTATAGGCAGCAGTTATATGGAATAATATTGTCCCTAATTATCTGGCCACACTTTTATCTCCCGAAAACTACTTCCATTCCAAATTAACGTATGTGCCCGGTAGTTCGAACCCGAACTACACGAACACGCCAAGCCGCGTATACGGTACACGGGTACACGATTACACGGGTACACGAATAAACGGATTTTATTTACCCGTGGTCCGACCCGTCTGTGCCATGTAGTGGAGATTCACGGGGTGTTTAAGAGCATAAGAGCTACGAGCGAATTCGTAAGATCGGGACACCTGAAACTCATATTTTTATTGTAATTAGTTCTAAAAGTGCACGGCTCTAATCTCTGCTACACGTCAAGTACGGGCCGACCCGCTTGTAGTTAAGATCCGTGTTCACGGGTACACGGATCTTAATTACACGTTTCCTAAATACACGTGTCGAACGGGTCTGAAAACCGGGTACGGGTAGGTCTGAAACGGGTATTACACGACACATACGGAGTGACTGAATCGATTCCCCGCGAATGGTAGGCGCGGCCAGATTCGCTTCGTGACTTCGTCTTTGTTTTGCCCTATTTGTTAAGCTATTGCGCAGTCTATTTCACATGTCTCGGTTCGTCCTCTGAGTGCCCTATTAGTCACGAAATGTATCCAAGGTCATATAAGTAGATATAAGTAGGTATAATTATGTATTGTCTTGTTTGGTCCGTACCAAATTAGCCCAACATGAAATTTATAATTAAACCATTGTCCCTGTTAAGTATCTAAATTATTTAAATTTATTGATAGGTACAGTGACTGGCAATAGTATCTTCCTACACGAAGGCCGCAAAAATAAGTGACAGACTCTTATAGCCCTACAAATAATAGCGTGTCACATATGTTTGCGGCCTTCGTGTAGGAAGATACTATTGCCGATGACTGTACAACCATTCAAATATTAATAAGTACCTAAAACAAATCCATACTAATATTATAAATGGGAAAGTGTATGTGTGTGTTTGTTTGTTTGTTTGTCCGTCTTTCACGGCAAAACGGGGCGACGAATTGACGTGATTTTTTAAGTGGAGATAGTTGAAGGGATGGAGAGTGACATAGGCTACTTTTTGTCTCTTTCTAACCCCCCACTTCCCTAAAATGGGGGGTGGAAGTTTGTATGATTTGTTACCCCGAATTTAACGCGAGCGAAGCCGCGGGCAAAAGCTAGTTGAACATAATATTATGATATCATAATAAACTGTTGCCTCTTTCGGTAGCCGAGTAAACCTAGAAACATGCACTAATCGATATTCGATACCCACCCGAACTGCGTAGGTTGTTTCAAAGTCATCAAAACAACTCAAACGCAATTTAGCAGCACTACCTAAATATTAAACGGTATTATTAACGCGCAACTAGATATATATGGGCATTTTCAACCGACTTCAAAATTTCGAAGGATCTTTGTTTTTGCTATTTTCAACCGACTTCAAGATTTCGAAGGAGGAGGTTATCAATTCGTCGGTATCTTTGTTTTTGCAATTTTTTTTTTTTTTTTATGTATGTTCACCGATTATTCGAAGATGGCTGGACCGATTTGAAAAATTCTTTTTTCGTTTGAAAGAGTATACTTCACAGTTGGTCCCATTGTAACCAGGTCAGGATCTGATGATGGGATCCTGGAGAAATCGAGGGAACTCTTCAACTATTATAGGCACACCTATAGTGATTTGAGTATTTTTTACAGCAGCTCGAGCATTTGCTTTTGGAATGGTGGATGTTTAGTGAAGTCGGTTCTTTTTTGTTCAAAATTATTTTATATTTTTTTTTATGTATGTTCACCGATTATTCGAAGACGGCTGGACCGATTTGGAAAATTCTTTTTTTGTTTGAAAGAGTATACTTCACAGTTGGTCCCATTGTAACCAGGTCAGGATCTGATGATGGGATCCTGGAGAAATCGAGGGAACTCTTCAACTATTATAGGCACACCTATAGTGATTTGAGTATTTTTTACAGCAGCTCGAGCATTTGCTTTTGGAGAGATGAATGCTGAGTGAAGTCCGTTCTTTTTTGTTTGAAATTATCACTTAACTGTGTACAATTAACGGTCGGTTAGCAATCGTCACAAAACTAACGGTCTATGTCAAATCCCATACATTTTGTCAGGAAGACTTTAGACGTTACTTAAGTCGTGCTTTGAAGTACAGGTTAAAATAAAAATGCCCAAAAACACAATGGCATAAAACCATTTCGTTAAAACGCACTGAACTATACTGCGTAGTAATTAACTCGGTGTTAAAACGCCAAAAAAAAAAAACTTGCAATATAAGGTGTCACAAAAATGCTGGTGTTCTGTTTAAGGGCATAATTAGTATCGTATTCTAATTATGAAATAGTAGTTTATCTACACTCATACTGTAAGTACTCTAAAATGCGTTCAAAAACCGCAGACAATGACAAGCATTACAACAAACGATTTAACTATGATAAGTTTCTTATCTGCGGCAGTAACGTAATTTTAACTTTGCATGCTCAAATATTGTTAAGCAATGAGTTTCAAATTTGGAACATCGAATTTGATAACATAATGTTACCGCCATGGCCAACTCGATTGGTCCCGCGCGAGCGCCGGCACAATCGAGTTGGACATGACGGTACAACGGCGGTCATTCTATGGTTTCCGAACACTTAATTTAATATATATAATATGAGTGTAGATAAAGCAGTGTATGCAACTGTACGTAATTAGGCCTTAAAACACTCGTGTGATCTTATTATGAAATTCGCCTGCGGCTCATTTCATAAAACCACACTCATGTTTTAAGGACCCTTATTACGTAACAGTTACATAAACTACTATTATGCAACAGTTGTATAAGAGGGGTCAAGAAAGGTGAGTGGCGTGGGTAACAATTTGAGCCGTAGGCGAAAATTGTTAAGAAAAACGCCACGAACATTTTTTTACCTACTTATACGACGTTGCATACAATACTTTTTCTACGAATACACTTACTTTTACATAAAATGCGAAATTGAATTCTTCATGGATATCGCAGTTATTTTGTCAACATAATCAACAATCATTTAAGTTTTACCTTTTAAAACACTATTTTTCAATAATACTAACATTACTAACACAAATACACACCGTCGTTATTTGATCAATTATTAAAGAGCTACAGAGATTAGTAAAAATACCTAAATTACTTTCAAAGTTTGCAATTCGCCCCAACGAACGAACGGGAAACGTAAAAAACTACGAAGTAAGTCTGTGGTTCTTATATTTTTTTCTTTTTAGGGTTCCGTAGTCAACTAGGAACCCTTATAGTTTCGCCATGTCTGCCCGTCCGTCCGTCCGTCCGTCCGTCCGTCCGTGCGTCCGCGGATAATCTCAGTGACCGTTAGCACTAGAAAGCTGAAATTTGGTACTAATATGTATATCAATCACGCCGACAAAGTTGTAAAATAAAAAGTGGAAATTTTTTTTTTATTAGGGTACCTCCCCTATACGTAAAGTGGGGAGTGATTTTTTTTTTCATTTCAACCCTAACGTGTGATATATTGTTGGATAGGTATTTCAAAATGAATAAGGGTTTACTAAAATCATTTTTCGATAATGTAAATATTTTCGGAAATAATCGCTCCAGAATTAAAAAAATATGCGTCCCCCCCCCTCTAACTTTTGAACCATAAGTTTTAAAAATATGAAAAAAATCTCAAAAGTAGAACTTTATAAAAGCTTTCGAGGAAAATTATTTTGAACTTGATAGGATGAATAGTTTTTGAGAAAAAATTACAAAATAATTTCTGAACTAAGTTTGTAATTTAACCGTATAAGCAGGTGTTTATTGTACCTGTAATTTCTACAAAATTACAATGAAATGACGTGCTTTCAAATAAAGTAAAAACGGTGAAAATCGGTTCACGCAATAAAGAATTATTCCATAAAAATCATCTTCCATACTTTAAGCTCGCGCGCAATAGTTTACTTAATTTGCCGATAGATGTCGCTGTACGTGGAACTCTCATATCGTATCCTACATGGCGGTGTTATTAAGTCTTAAGTGGGGACACTTACTGTGACGGACGGAAAACTACGGAACCCTACACTGAGCGTGGCCCGACACGCTCTTGGCCGGTTTTTAATAGTAGATTGTTTGACAAGGGTCTAAAGTAAGTCATATTACCACGAGGTGGTTATTTTCCCGAACGAAGTGAGGGAAAATTGTTCGAGTGGTAATATGGCTTTTAGACCAGAGTAATGCATACTATTTTTCACTTCGATTGCGAGAAAATAAGATAAAAATACTTATTATTTACGCACAAGAACTAAACTAAGGTTAAATTATGGTTTAACTTGAAAAAATTAAAAGACATTTTTTAAACTTCTTTGACATAGATACAAAATATAAGCACCTCGAATAAATGCCACAGACGACGGTAAAATTAGCTCTTTAAAGTAGCTATTAGACATTGCAATTTGTAGGGTCCAACCTGTCGGGTTGGTAGGTGTAATAGTACTTAGGGAGTAGGAGTCCCGATCTAGGGCGATCAGCAGTGTCCCGATACCCGCAGCTGTTTATGGAGGTCGTTAGAGTTATTTTACCTTTTTTATTTATAATGTTAGCCATTTTCTACACATTCCGTCTGGTTTTTTATTCAATATAAAAGTTAAATTGTGTAGATTCGCTGGTAATTAATATATTTATCTAGTTTTGTATTTAAATCATAGAAGGGTTGGGCAGATGAATTTAGATTCAGGCAGCTCGAGCGGTCATTTAAATATCTATAATAAAAAAAGTTTCAGATTTTATTTAATGTGTACTGTTATGAGTACTATCACCGTGCTTCACCAAATACTTTTTTTTGATGTTTTGAAGGCATCTCTGTAAACGTTGAGCTAGGGTCGGTAGGGACGATTTGTTGGTGAGGTAGGGTCGGTAGGGGCGATTTGTAGGGAAAGTGTAATAACGTGCTTTGGGGCCGACAGGAGTTGGACACAACCGATTGGGCCCTACAAATTGCCATGTCTAATAGCCGTTTAAACAGTTTAAACACGCTTTAAAGCGCTTCCAAAAAATTACAATCCTTTTTAATGATTGTGAAGTAGGAACTAAAAAACACCTCACGTTTTTGAAATAAATTGCGTTTCCTCATTGGTCGATTTTAACATTGCTGTATTCTGATTGGTTGATATTAAATACAATGTTTTTTTAAGGACTTTAATTATTTACACAGTATACGCACCAAAAAAGTATCTAGCGTTCCGATTAACTTCGATATGTGTGTTGTGATTGGTGGATTTAATATGGTGAAGTGTTCCGATTGGTCAATTTAAAATGTTTTGTAAATCATAAATATGTATACATACTAGCCCTAGAGGCTAAATGTACTACTTTAGTCCGCCTTGGTAAGCATAATACGACACACTTTTTGAGCGTGAGAAGTGAAAAGTTTTTTTTTCTAAAAACGCTGCGTTTATTTAGGTTTCTTAGGTTGGCAGTAATTTATTTTATATTAATAGCCGTGTTTGCACGCGATTCCGCGATACTATTTTGGCGCTTTTATAGAACAAGTGTTATTTTGGGGAATAGACTAGATAGTCTTTTCATCGAGTGTATTATCTATGTTCTTATAAAGGTGTTGACGAATGTATAAATGACAGATAAAAGTACAGGAGTAGAAAAAACTAAGAAAAAACATTTTTCACGCAAAAAAAATGGTTTTGTATGGGTGCTGAGATGACTTATTACTACATTTATTTTTCGCGTGCAAAAAATTTGTCTCCTGCCTTTTCATAGTCGTAATACGATACCAAGTATGCCCTTAAACGGATCACTACTATTTTTGTTACATTCTGTATAAGCAACAAAATCCAAAAGTAACTTACTGTTCGAGTTGGTTTCGCTTTTACCGGAATACATGTTTTCACAATCAGCTACGACGATAACTGTATTATTTGAAACGTAAACACTTATTTTATTCTTAAAATTCGAGCGGCACGTCTCTTAGGCAGCGGAGAATTTGGCAGAATAACTTATTACATGTACGGACAACAAGTCCTTCAGTTGTCCTTTGGTAGACTGAGGTAACCCCTAATCCGCAGCCCGATAAAGTTCGACCCAAGAATGTACAACCCAGTAATCCGCGTCCATGATTTAGGGCCGTTGTGGTAACAGTGGACCAAGTGTACACAGTGAAACATCGCTATAATATAAGAAAGAATGAGTTGGCAGCGGCTATATTTGTCTTTCGGTATGCTTTTGGTCCTCCCTCTCAGCCACTTTAGTCCGCACGCCATTGCGCCGTGAAATACGTACGTGACTTAGGACAGTTTATGTCCAGCGTCGTAGCGTAAAAATTAGAAAAGCAAGTACCTAAGTTTTGATATTTTCTATTGACATATCCATTTGTTTTGTGTCCCGTGTTAATATTTTCAATAGATAACTATTAATTAAGCTTTATGTAGGGTATGATTTTTCGATTTCAGTATACGCATAAGTACCTACTACATACTACTTCTGGGGTTCCACAGGGCGGGATTCTCTCACCTCTTCTGTGCTCACTTTTTACACGACTGCGCGACGCAAAGGAGGGTAATGTGTTTACCAGTCTATGTTTTTATTAATCTTATCACCTCTAAACTAAAATGTTCCTACCATCTGTATACTGATGACTTGCAGCTTTATATCCAAGCGAGTGCCAAGGATCTGGGTAAGGCAATCGCTGAAATTAACTCAGACCTAACCCGTATTTCCACTGGTCACGCTGCTTTGGTATCACGGTCAACCCTACCAAATGCCAGGCCATTTTGCTTGGTAGCACCCGCCTACTTTCTTTAATAAACACTACTGAAGTGGCGCCAATCCTCTACGAACAGAAAGTGATACCTCTTGTATCGCAAGTGAAGAACCTGGGGCTCACATGGGAACCTCAGGTGTCCGACGTTGCTCGTAGAGTGACTAATACTTTAACAGCACTCTATCGCAACTACTCATAAACATTTTCTTCCAGTCAGCACTAAAATTCTCCATATCCAAGCTCTTGTCCTGCCTGTCCTTGATTATGCTGATGTCTGTTACACCAATCTCACCCAAGACTTATTGAACAAGTTTAACCGGTTACTCAATAACTGCATCCGCTTCGTGTTCGGTCTCCGGAAGTATGACCATGTTTCCAATTTCCGCAGAAAACTTAATTGGCTTCCGATCCAAATGATCCTCGTTCGAAATTTAATTTGTTTCCCAACGCCCACACATCTTCGTTCTTCTCGTTATCTAAAGCTCATTGACAATGTGCCCCGACATGGAACTGGTTTTATGTCTAATTCTTTTACCGTCCAGGCAATCCGACTTTGGAATGTTCTGCCGCTCTCTCTCAGGCAAGCTCAGACTAAATACACTTTCAAGCGCTTTCCTTGACAAGCTTTCTTCATCGTCCTCCTGATGGTTCACACAAGGTATGCAAAATGTATGTATGTATGTTTATTACTATTATAAATAAGTATATTTGTAAGTTTATGAATATAGCTTAATATGTATGTATTGTTAGTTTTTTTCTCTTCATAATTATGTCATATTTAATGGGCAGGGTCCATTAAATACTACCTACTTACCTTTCTGTTTAGCCCATTGGTTGACTGGTAGAGAATGCAAGCAAGAAAAGATTAAATAAATAAATAAGTTGATAATCATTACAATATTTAAGTAAAAATAAATCAGTCAATTTTATTTTAATCAATAGAACATTGTGAATAGTTGGGTCGTACATTATTGGGTTGCGAATTCTGACTCACTGAGACACTCTGTACCTACGCCGAGCCTTTATCCAGCCATGACGTTATTACTGCGCAATAGCCTAAAAATAGCCAGCTGAGTGAGAAAGCAGACCTTTTCTCTTTCTGTTACGGTGACCACGTTTATTTAAAAAGTTAGGAAATCCAGATTTAATTCATTTTAAAAGTTAGGAAGGCAACGGGCCTACCCCGAACCCCGAAAATATTTTTCGTTATCTCCCTCTCTATCCCACTATTCCCACTTGCCAATTCGAAAGAAAAAGACACAGGTAACGAAATTTCGATATGCTTCGCGGTAGGCCCACTGTTTAGGGTTCCGTAGTCAATTAGGAACCCGTATAGTTTCGCCATGGCCGTCTGTATGTCCGCGGTTTAGCTCAATGATCGTTCTTACTAAAAAACTGACATTTGGTATGAATGTTTGCATTAATCACGTCGACAAAGTGATAAAAAAAACTAAAAACATGTTTTTTATTAGGTCCCCTCCTGTACACATGAAGTGGAGGTGATTTTTTTTTCGCTCCAGCGCTGCCTGGTTGGTATGCATATGCACCGCATTTTGCGAAGAAAGTAGGTTAATTTTTTCCCTACAGTATGATAGCAAACTGGGTGGGCGGTGGAGGGCCCTGACCAGTGACCGTCTCCATGCATAATATATAGTCTGGCAAACCATTTCTGTCAGTAGAAACGCGCGGCAAATTCAAAATACGTACATGTGGCAACCCTTTGTGATGAGACACCGTATTTCATTACGAACATTTCAATTCACATTTAATTTGTTTCTAGTGCATTTCACTCTCTCATCTTAAGCGCGAGTGAGATAGAACTCCTGCAACGTTCCCAATTAAATTTAAATTAATTTTTAAGGCATATGTCAATTGCCTCAACCAGATTATCTGTTGCAGTTGATGACATATCAGACGAAATATATCCGTCTCCTTTTTACACACCGTAAATGTCACCTAATGAAAGGGGCGGGAATACCAACTAAAATTAAAAACATAAAATTTGATGATCATTGCTGCTTTTTTTACCGATTCTTAGTGTTGTCATCCTTTTGTTCGCTGTACATTGCTACTGCGTTCGTTGGCTGGCCAGACTATACTTACTGTATTTTCTGACTACGTAATGTATGGTGAAGTTTCATTGTGTACCTTAGAGAATTCAACCAACCGGAGCGGCCATTGACAGGCGTTCCCCTCTGCCGAAAACCATATCACCAATGGTCATACGTTCGTACGTATTTGTACATTACGTTCGAACCTGTTCATCGATGATACACCGAAAATTTCAAACCATCCTATATCCTATCATAGATTTCTATGGTTATGCTTACTTGAATAAATATCCTTATTATATGTATGTTATTGCACTGTTTTAGATAATAATATAAGTTATGATTTTTATCTATGATTCTTATTTATTTATTTTTCTTTTTTAACGGCATCCTAGTCGGTAGTGACCCTGCCTATGAAGCAGGAGGTCCCGGGTTCGAATCCTGGTCAGGCCATTTATTTATTTGTGTGTTTATCACGGATATTTGTTCCCGAGTTATGGATATTTTCTATGTATTTAAGTATTTATCTATATCTATTATATATATTGTCGCCTGGTACCCACAACACAAGCCTTGAGCTTACCGTGGGACTAGGTTGATTTGTGTAAGATTGTCCCATAATATTTATTTATTTATTTATGTTAATTAACAATTCGCACCCATACAGGGTGTCCTGTATGGGTGCGAAACATGGCCTGTCAAACAAGACATAACCAATAAGACTCCAGGTGTTTGTAAACAAATGTTTGCGGCGGATCGTAGAAGTCTACTGGCCACAGACCATCTCGAACACACGACTATGGGAGTTGACCGGCCAAAACCCTTTAGCCAAGGAGATACTTTTGCGGAAGTGGCGCTGGATTGGCCATGTTTTGCGAAGGCCAAATAGCCACCTACCCAAGCAAGGGCTGACCACCTACCAAGCAATTAGTGCTGCAGCATTAAAACACGGCATAGAACCGACCATATGTATTTACATATCCATTTGGATAGGCAACATGCTAAATAGCCGACTTATCAAGTCCTCTCTTATGGGTGACGAAATTATTGCAACGGCCACAAAACGTTGCCCACAGGGAGGGGTTCTCTCACCAACTCTTTGGAGTTTGGTAGTCAACTAATTATATAGATATAGGGAGTGGCAGCAGCGGAGGAAAATGATAAGAAGTCTGTACTACAGAATTAGAGTATATTGGTGCAAAAATACAATATAATTAAACTTAAGTAAGTGTCCTAAGCGATTTAGGATTAATGATTGACCGCGCGGGAGGCAGCGATCTGCTTTTATCGATTACAAATGATTTCACAATCACTAATACGTGGCGGTGCATCGAACTACGTAAGCCGGTGGCGATGACGTGGTGTGACGTGGCCGATGTGATGACGTAGCACGGAGACCCGACGTATGGCGTGACGTCATACCTGACACCTTCCCCCTAAGCTGAGCAACTATTTTCTGGGTCTACAGAAAATGTTGCGACGTTCTGCTCTTCAGTTTGAGTTCCTTGCGTCGTGGTAATTTTTACGGCGGCGGCGGCGACCTTATGTCTGCGGTATAGTATGAATGCGAGTGCGCTTGCACCGGATAGCGTAAGTATGTAAAACGGTATCGATGTATGATAAAAATTTGTTGCTTGAATTCGGTCAATTTCCACAGGCTTTTCTATGGCCAATTGTTGTTCAATTTTCTCGAGGTTGTCCAAATTAATAGAGTTCATTTTCAGTATGCTAGTTCGATCTTCTCTAATGTAATTAGGCGTTTTCTGGGGTACGTACATAATCTTCAGGGGTTGACCTCGGACTTTATTGTTGGTATTAATTATGGTAAATTGCGATGTCTTCATGGAGCAATGCTGGGGTATAAGAGCGACATAGCTTCCTGTTAACATGACGTGTTGTTCTTGTTGACAATTTAGTTGTACTTTCGTTGGTTTCGGGAAACTGACGGCATAGTGTTGATCATCCAGCTCCAATAGAGCTTCCTTGGACAGTGAGATAGGCGTGGATTTACACGTTTCATCTACCTCCTGTGTATGTATGAGTTTATGTATACAGTCTTGATCCGTGCGTATCTGATGACTCAGTTTTTGCTCGCAAATGTACCAATCTCCGGACTTCGGGCATTCTGCCTCCATGTACACATGTTCTAGAGTATTGGTTGCAATTAACGGATAAGGGGGAATTAGGATTTCGTGGTATTTATTAGGTAAAGGACACAACTTATATAGTTCAAAGGTGCTTTCATAGATAATGGGTACTCTTAATACAATTACTAATTTATTTCCTGAGAAATATGAGCCTATCCTAATGCAAGTATAATAATCCCTTATGTCTAGACTAAGAATTTGTTTGCTATCGTATATTTTGTGCAAATTTATAATTATGTCTCTTATTGAGGTGATACTTAAAATAGAATGGTGCACGTTACTTATTTTACTGTACGCTAAGATGTTTTCTAGGCGTAACATCTCAGAATACAAATCATTAGCGTTGTCCGCTATGATATTAAAAAGCTGATTAAGATGTGCGTATTGAATCAACTTGTCATTATTCGTCAAGGTACTGTTACTCAATTCCAGCAATGCTTTATTTAGTTTTCGTTGATTTATAACTAATGTCGACAAGGTTTGGTTTTGTGCGATAATCCACTTTTTAAGTAAGCTAATGTGCTGATTGAACTTTTTAGACAGGATCTCGTTATTACCCTGTAATATTTTTATAGCATTGTCATACTTTATTGCGTCTGTATAGTCTAGGTTCCCACTGATACTTTTAACTAACGAGCCTAAAGGGTCAATAAGGCCTCTCTTTACTCTTTTATTAGAAAAAGTATTAAGCTGTGCCGAAATCTTGTCAATTTTAGAATACAGGTGTTTAATTTGATACTTGAAAATATTAAAGGTACTATTGTTCAAGGAGTTAGTCGCTTCAGTCAATTGTGCTAGGATCAAGTCAAGGTTTCTCTGTATATCGTCAAGGTCAATGTATTGTAAGAAGGTATGGTAGTGGGAAACTACTTTCGTCTGTCCAAGTTTGAAGGGTAAAAGTCCAGGTCCATCGTCAATTTTCTCCAGTTGGATCTCCTGAGCTAGGCCCAGGTTGATCCAGGTCCACAGTAGGAACCAAGCCAATTTCATCGTAGATTCCCTTGTGTGCGCCGACTCTATTCCGCTGTTTATACTTCTTGATCGCCTCGTCTGTCTGCCAGGGTCCTTTTGTTGATCGACGCCGGAACGAGATCACGGTGATCTATTCGCGACTAGACCGAATCAACTCAACGACTGCGCCAATTATATAGATATAGGGAGTGGCAGCAGCGGAGGAAAATGATAAGAAGTCTGTACTACAGAATTAGAGTATATTGGTGCAAAAATACAATATAATTAAACTTAAGTAAGTGTCCTAAGCGATTTAGGATTAATGATTGACCGCGCGGGAGGCAGCGATCTGCTTTTATCGATTACAAATGATTTCACAATCACTAATACGTGGCGGTGCATCGAACTACGTAAGCCGGTGGCGATGACGTGGTGTGACGTGGCCGATGTGATGACGTAGCACGGAGACCCGACGTATGGCGTGACGTCATACCTGACAAACTCACTCTTGGAGGAACTGAATAAAGGCCCAACTTATACGGTAGGGTATGCAGATAATTTAGTGATACTTGTTAACGGGAGATTCCGCAGCACGGTATCAGAAATCATGAACGGAGCACTGGGGCTCTTGGAGCAGTGGTGCAATGACCACCAACTCTCGATCAATCCAGGCAAAACAGTGGTAATACCATTTACCAGGAAAAAGACCCTGAATGGTATGAAGCAACTAAGGGTCTACGGAAGGGTACTAGAAATATCCAATGACGTAAAGTATCTAGGTCTGACACTGGACAAAGAACTAAATTGGAAAAAGCATGCCGACCTCACCATAACCAAGGCTATGAGAGTGTTTGGCATGTGCAGGTCAGCATATGGCAAAACCTGGGGCTTAACCCCGAAGGTACTGAGGTGGATCTATACCATGATGGTAAGACCTATCATACTGTATGGGAGCCTGGTCTGATGGCCAAGGACACTAAAGAGCACATGCAGAGAAGCCCTAATAAAAATACAAAGAATGGCATGCATGGCTATCACCGGCGCATTCAAAACGACGCCAACGGCGGCGCTAGATGTATTACTTGATCTACCGCCGTTACACTTAGTGCTACAGTCTGAAGCGCGCAAATCGTTACACAGATTGGCTGTTGCAGGCCTCTGGGACGACAGCAAGCCGAAGACCAAACACACAAGAATGGAATCTGACAATTTCATGGATAGGCTAACAAGCATGGGCTGTGACAAGATGCAACCCAAGTTTGTTTTCCAAAAGAATTTTAAAGTAAAAATTCCAACATCGGCCGAATGGGCCGAGGGTCTTGAACCACCAATCTCTGATGGCGAAGACAGCATATGGTACACAGACGGTTCCAAAATAGGATCGAGTACGGGAGCTGGCATTTATGCAAATGACTACAGTTCAATTAAGTTAAGCATGGGCAATTATGCGATAGTGTTCCAAGCGGAGACGTATGCTATTATTGCCTATGCACAAGAGAATATAGATAGACAGACCCGAGGCAAGAATATCTATATACTCAGCGACAGTCAGGCAGCGCTTAGAGCACTTTTAGCGCCCAAAGTGGAGTCCAGACTGATATTCAATGGTATCCAAGTCCTCAACAGGCTTGGAAGGCAAAACAAAGTGCAACTGATGTGGATCCCAGGGCACGAGGGCTTTATCGGCAACGAAAATGCTGATGAGTTTGCTAGAAGGGGCTCTATGAATAACTTCTTAGGCCCGGAACCATTTGTGGGGCTCTCAAAGGGAACCATAACAACGGCCATAAAGGACTACACCAAACATAAACACCAACAAGAGTGGGGTAGTTTGTCAGGTCTAAGGCATTGAAAGCTCTTCATGCAGAGTTGACTCAAGCTGGAGCAAAAAGCTTTGGAAACTCAGTAGGAAAAGGCTCCAAATCATAACAGGAGTTTTTACAGGCCATTACGCCGTGAAAGGAGTACTGGCTAAAATGGGACTGTCAGATAATACTGACTGTAGAATGTGTGGCGAAGAGGAAGAAACAATGAAATACTTAATGTGTGAATGTCACGCTCTTGCCAGACAAAGAATGAAGGACTTTGGAATCGGCTATCCAGATCCAGAGGACCTCAAAGCGCTGCCCTTGAGCTCCATCACCCAACACATGGAGATGGTTGAAAAAGCTCTTGAGCAAGTGTACTAGGGGACAATTACACAAAAGATCCCTTTGGGTCGAAGTGTATCCATATGGGCCCCCGAACCAAATAAGATAAGATAAGATAAGGGCTGACTTGGCAAGTCCCTGGAAAAAGGAGGCAAGGTCGTCCTCGTACCACCTGGAGGCGCACAGTTGAGAATGAGGCTGCATCAACTGGGGTTGGTTGGACGGAGTTGGAGGAGGCCGCACAGGACCGTGACCAATGGAAATCCCTTCTGAGAGCCCTATGTCCCTGATGAGGGACAACAGGATATCATCATCAATTAACAATTATGTTGCTACTGGTCGCAGATTCAGGGTAATAACCACACCAAGATGTGGATTAATTAAGTCGCATTTTATGTAAAACATCAGTTTTTTCATAGTTTTTTGTTTTATATAAAACATAACAGCTTTGTAAGATAACGTTCATAACGTAAGTAGGTACCTACGTTGAAATATTCTTAGTACTTAAATTAGTAAAAAACCTTTTGGATGTTCGACAACAGTCGACGTTAACCCTTTCTTCTCTACGTCAATAAAATAATAAAGTGTCATCAACGCCAAGGACAAAATTGTACGTGATAAGCAATAGTTAGTTTGCTGTCGCAATTCTAAAGCAGTTGTTAGCATATTCGATGTTTCATTTCCATAAAACTTACTAAAATTAATTTAATTTATTCACAGAAGTAAACTGTTTGAGGTGGCGAAATCAGATATCTGAGAACTGCTTCGTTGCTTACGTCACCAGATGGCGGGGGCCGCGCGCTCTCTTACCCGTGGCCCGTCGACTGATACCCACGTGTCTGTAGCCTCTTTTAAGTTTAAAACGTTTTGTACATAAAAAGCGTAATTCGTAAAATGTATCACTGCAAGTATTTAAATTGTATTATTACCGACATCAAATTGACGCGATTTAAGAAGATTTACTTGATATTAATATAAATCAGCATAAACATGCAACGTCTACATTTCCAATGAGTTTTAGTTACAGTGTCGATAAAGTGTTAATGTATAGGTGCTTTAAAATACTTTTTCTACTCCGGTACTTTTATCTGTCAATTATATGGTCCCGCAAACAAATATAAAAGCATGTCTTATGCAATTTCAAAAAAGTATATCTAGTCTATTCTTCATAAAGACCCTAGGGTTATTATGTGATATAATGCAACTGCTAACAGAGGTATCCTGTGAACCCAACAAATGAATATTTTTTCTACTCCCGTTTATCTATCATTTATACATTCGTCATCATCAGGACATAGATAATATACTCGAAGAAAAGTCTATCTAGTCTATTCCCCAAAAAAACAACTTTTCAATAAAAGCGCCAAAATAGAATCGCGTGCAGTCACGACTTTAGAAGAAAATAAATTACTGCCAACCTAAGAAACCTAAATAAACGTAGCGTTTTTAGAAAAAAAAAACTTTAAAAAAGAAAAATGAAAAGAACCACAGACATACTTTGTAGTTTTTACGTTTGCCATCATGAAGTTAAATACAATCTGGAGATCATACTTCGACCACAAAGTGAGGCCGAAAGAGAGGATAATGTAGGGGGCTGCATCTCATTCTAAGTAGAGTGACCATATGTACTATGATGTATGTGGGATTGGGATAGTATGAAGATAAATATAAAATTAAATATGCTTGTCGTCTAGTAAGTATTGTCCAGAAAGAGAAGTCTCATAGTTCATATGGGAACTTATACATTCTACTGATTTAAGGAGCTGGCCACTTCAGATACGTTGACGCAATAATGAGAGCAGAGAACCCCTCTAATTAATTTACTATTTTAAACTTATTGCTAGATCCAGGCAACTGGCAGCTATTTATCGGAGGCCGTCAGAGTGACAGACCAGCAAAATATTTCAGTTAATAGGTAAAAACTGTCGAAGCCTATCGCTAATATAATAACAAAAAAGTAAAAACATTGCACGGAAAACAGTAGGTGGGCGACAAACAATACATTATCGTAACGTCATTTTGCACTATTTTCCCCCAACTGAAACTCCTGAAAATGATATAATCTTATTAATTACATGATACTGCACTGCATCAAACTATGTATTTAAGTATTTATATGTATATATCTATTACATATATCGTCGTCTAGTACCCACAACACAAGCCTTATTGAACTTACTGTGGGACTAGGTTGATTTGTGTAAGATTGTCCCATAATATTTATTTAATATTTATTTATTTATTTATTTATACTGCCACTACTACAATTTTTTGTATGGCCTTGTGCCATTTTAGAACCCTTTCGAAAGGGCCTAAAAAGACTCGCGGGCCACTCCTGTCCTGTGTAAGTAATACTTAGGAACAGACCATCTACTTATGTACATATCTGTAAAAACAACAAAACCGACCCGCAGCTTGCAGACATCATAGGCACCCTATTGTTTGACAATCTTAACTTGTTGTTAAATCGTAAAATTGAATGATTGTGGATTACCGGTGAAAGGAAAGTCTACTTTATTGTAAAGTCTCACCCCTGCACCCTTTTACGCAATATATCTTAACCATTTTTACTTAAAAATGTTGTTACGAAATGTTGTTGAGCTGAGCGGCGTCATTTGAAATAATATCAGTGACATATTATGTCAGTGATGGGACTGATGGGATGGGGATACCAGACCGTATTTTAAATATTACAAAACTTACTACTGTCTGCAATATTAATTGCAATTCTTTAATTTAATGAATGAATAATATTTACGTCGTAAAAAAAATCAAAGCAGCTAAAAGGGAACAAAGTATTAATTCAAATCTTGTAATCAATTATTGTAAGTAGGAAGTAACTTCTAGTGTGTTACTAAAATAAATGTAGATAAATAAAACCACATTGGTAAGTTTCATAAGTTGGCAGCATTGTGCGAGTGAGACACCGCCCCCTACATTATGCTCTCTATCGGACCGTTTTTATTACTTTTTACTAGTGACCTATGAACGACTGTTTTGCTCGGTAATAAGATTCAACTGTGGTTAGGGAAATATAGTAAAAGTACTATACGGATTGTCTTCTGATCCGTGTTTGCCATTCGTTTGTGGTGGCAAACTTAGAAAAAAAAATATTTTTACAAATCTCTGTCGCTCTTTGATAATTGATTAAATAACAACGGTGTGTGTTTGTGTTAGTATTGAAGTACTTGAAATACAGTATTTTAAGAGGTGAAACTTAAATTATTGTTGATTATATTGACAAAATAACTGCAATATCCATGAAGTGTTCAATTTCGCATTTTTTTTCAAACTATGTGTAGTCGTAGAAAAAGTATTGTATGCAACGTCGTATATTTAAGTAGGTCAAAAAATGTTCGTGGCGTTTTTCTTAACAATTTTCGCCTTCGGCTCAAATTGTTACCCACGCCACTCACCTTTTTTGACCCCTCTTATACAACTGTTGCATAAAATACTATAAATATAGCATTTATAGTTAAATGTAAACGTTTTATTTATAAAAGGCGTCCCTACCCTTCTACTGTATGGCTATGCTTACACAGTGATGGATACTGGATTTTAAGTTTTGTAAATCGAAGATGTGACTATACTAATAATAAGAGATAGGAAACCGTGACACGGGCAGGGGCAGCATCCGCTCAGTGTACCCCTCACTTTTCATTAAATTGCCGAAAGGGTCTCTGCGCGATGGCTTCGGCTCCGCATATGCCTCCCAAAGGTCCGGAACACCATTGTTCCGTGGTCGGGAAAGAGATAGGAAATATAAAGAACTTGAGTTTATGCGTAAAAACCGACCGAACGTCTCGACTTCATATGAAGTCGTGGCGTGTGGCGCACGAAATGTACTGACTTTATATCAAGTCATTGGCGGCGAACAGGTTAAGCTTTAGTTAAAAAAAAAACAAACTGTATAATTTAAATATCGTTTATTCTCCGTCAGCTACCGCTACAGAAGCGCGTATTTTACATTAATTCATAATATAATAATTACATAACAGCATGGCCCTGCTTAAAGCTCGCGATTGGCCAGACTTGGCCTGTTTTTTACAATCAGCTTAGGCCGCGGTCCGACCGGCAGCGAGAAAGCTACAGGCGATTTTTTTGGCGAGATTCTTTACCTCATTACCATTCTCAATTCGAAAGTTGAACTATCGTAACGTAAGTTATATTAACACAGGCCCGGATATTAATCACTCCCCCACTCCCTGACATACAAGCCTCGTATGCTACGGGGGGCAATATGTGCGAGCCGCAAGATTTTTTGTGGAGGAATTCCCCCCTCCCTTGAATGAAATTCTGGATCCGCGCCTGCATGTAGGTATATATCGCTGCTACTCGCTTATCGCTGCCGGACAGCCAGCTGCCTTATTCCCACTAATACTACCAGGAATTCTCCTTTTTTCTAACGATAATATGCGCTTTGTCACTGATCAAAGTGATCAAGTCACATATAAGTCTCCATATCACTGAGTATAGAGAATTAAGAAGAGATTATAAAATAATTATTCTAAATTTAAAAATTCTGATCACTTAAGCCAAAGCGTGTATAGATCCTTTTGACCATCTCGCCCGCTTATAAAATTATGTTGCTGACGGTTTTTAAAAATTACAAATTCATGGTAGTAAGAGTAAGTCATATGGAAAATTTGCCATATTTATAATATAGGGAAATTATTTTGTATATATAATCGAGTATTCTCCTCATATCATATTATTTACGTACAATTTTAGAAATTACAAATAAATAAGAAACATTGGCTGACACAGTCTAGAGATTTCATGTAAAAAAATAATTTGAGGTTTGATGATAGATGAATGAAATAATTTTTAAGAAAAAAAAACCGACTTCAATGGGGGTAGCCGGTGAAGGATTATTGTAGATGGTGCACTTAGATTTCATACAATGAAATAACTTGCTTAAAAAACGCAGCGGAGAGGACAAATCGCCAAACGTGAACTATGCGTCGTTGAAGAGTTCCGTTCTGATTATCATCAGCAGTTCCACTTCATCAAATGTCACTCTTTTGAATGAAAATGCTTGATTTGTTGATAAAAATACAAAAGTCACTTTATGTATGCCTTTAAGATTTGAGGAATTCCCTCGATTCCTCGTGGAACTCATCATCAGAACTTGAGCTTGACGAAAATTGGTCCTGACAATCTAACTTGCTTAACAAACATAGCGAAGAGGAAGAATCGCCAAACATGAACTATGCGTCGTTGAAGAGTTCCGTTCTGTTCATCATCAGCAGTTCCACTTCATCAAATGTCACTCTTTTGAATGAAAATGCTTGATTTGTTGATAAAAATACAAAAATCACTATGTGTAAGCCCTTAAGATTTGAGGAGTTCCCTCGATTCTTCATGGATCCCATCATCAGAACTTGAACTTGACGAACATTTGTTCTGACAATTAAACTTGCTAAACAAACACAGCGAAGAGGACGAATCGCCAAACGTGAACTATGCGTCGTTGAAGAGTTCCGTTCTGATCATCATCAGCAGTTCTACTTCATCAAATGTCACTGTTTTGAATGAAAATGATGGTTTTGTTGATAAAAATACAAAAATCACTATATGTATGCCTTTAAGATTTGAGGAGTTCCCTCGATTCCTCATGGATCCCATCATCAGAACTGCGTTTTGACAAAAACGGGACCAATCTGTATATATATACTTACAATCAAAAAAAGAATTTTCAAAATCGGTTCAGACATGACGAAGTTATGGAGTAACAAACATAAAAAAAAAAAAAAAAAAAAAAAAAAAACATACACGCCGAATTGAGAACCTCCTCTTTTCAAATCTTGAAGTCGGTTAAAAAACTTATAAACATTTTCGATAACGATACGATAATTCATTTAAAATCAATTTTATACAGACCAACAAATTAGGGTGATTTTTCTGTTACAATTCTCTGCACGCAATTTTAAATGTAATGAAGTGTCCTTGTACAGTCACCATCAGATATATCGGAGCGGCCAAGGTGGTCACAAATATCTGAACAACTCCTCTATTGTCAAGGCGATAAAGTGCATGTTCAGATATTTTTGAGTACCTTGGCCGCTCCGATATATTTGATGGCGACTGTAGATATTTTTACCCAGTCACATCTTATATTATGATTTATCACTATCTTTTAGGTATATGTCAAAAAAGAGAGACTATATTTAGTCTGTGCCAGGTGTCATTCCAGTACAATGTATGAATTATGGATGGTATAAGGAGGATATAAATCTCTATGTTATAAAAGTGTCCGTCAGAAGGCGATAAACTGATGGCGCCACAATGATATTAAATTTGATTAAATTAATTTTGATATTAAAAAATTAAATCCATACATATTTATAAAATAATTATTTTTGTTCAAAAAAAAACACTGAATAATAATTTTATTTAGAATGTCATATAAGTATTTAATATCGGTAAATCATTTCAATTGCTCATCAATGCTATACCTAGCGCCACCCGGAGATATTTGGAACTATTGTTTACTGCTTACCGCTGGACACTTTTTCGACCGTTTTCCTATCCAGACCCATCCTCCTTGTACCATCCATAGTATGAATTCAAAACGCAAAATTGTGTTCCGACCTTTTTAATGTTATGAAAATATACCGGTACGTAACGTAACGTTTAATTTCATTCCGGTTTGATGAATTCCTGTAGATATAACGGTATATCACAATTTTGTTATATTGAAACAAATAAAAGCATACGTTCATAGGATATATCCTAATCGTGTACCATATTAATATCGAATGCTCGACATAATAAATACACATGGTAAATACCCCGTTTTAAATAGTTTTTGTAACGTTCATAGGATATCGATGTGATTGATAACGTTATGAATGAACTACGCGTTATTGCCGCTCCGTAGTTTAGGCATGGCGGGTTACACAACGTTAACGAAGAAAGCGATGCTTATAATATAAAGATACTACAATACTGGTATGTATCTATGAGTTTATATTGAATAACGTTATAATGGATAACATTAACATCGCTTGGACGAGGAAATAACGTTACGAAAGATAACGTTACGCGAAAACAACGGTATTTTAAAGTCTGATTGCACTGGGATGACAACTACCACAGTCCTTGTCGAAACTGTAATTAGATATATTACAGATTAAAATGCAAGTTTTATATTTTAATAACTGTCAGATAATTTATTTCACAGTTTTTAAGAAGTTATCAAAAAGTTTCAATATACGGTATGGTATAATTTTTTTAAATGCCCGAATTGTAGATAAAGCTTTCTTTAGTAAGCTTCCGACGTCTTAAAAAATTACCACTTAATAAGAAGGATTTTAATAAAATGCGATATTTTATTGTCCATATTTATGTTTTTCGTGTGATTTTTTTACAAAATGTGCAGATTTGATGTTATTATATACAGAAAAGCATTCGTTATATGAATGACGATTAACAAACCAGCTCCAGAATTGTCACTATGTATATCGTGTAAATGTACTAAAATAACCTGATTGCAAGCCCTAACTTTACCGGAAAAAAAATGTGATCATTAAATATGTAATAGTACTCACGAGTCGTATAGCGGTATTATTTCCAAAGAAATATACCGGTTTTGAATTTCGGTATTTTGTATACATTGTTTATGTATTTTTTATTTTGTCTGAATAATCTGATAATTGATTGCGCTTACCTAAATTACATTTCATAATATTGGGTAAATATTTCGAATGTAACAACGTGCTATAAGGATAGGTATAATTGTATAGGTAAATGGTAAAACCGTTACTAATACCCATATTAGTTATACCGGTAACGGTTCCTGATAGTACGGTCACGTCTGAAAATATGTATACATTTAATGTGACAAAAATATGTATCCAAGACTTTACGCCTTGGCAATAGAGTCCTGGCTACATATTTTGTCACATTAAATGTATCCATATTTTCAGCCGTGACTGTATTGATGACCAATGTTAGACAGCACTTTAACTGTGAAATATCACAATATACAAGGTGTAACAAACATGCTGGTGTTGCTTTTAAGGGCATAATGAGGGTTTCCGCGATTGAGATTTTCACTAGATGGCAGCACCGTGACGACAGGTCTTTTTGGCAGTAGCTGTCAAAATCCACCAATCAAAAAATATATGGTTAAACATGATTGGTGGATTGTGACAGTTAGACCTGTCGCCACGGTGCTGCCATCTAGTGAAAAACTCTATCGCGGAAACCCTCATTGGTATCGTGTTCTAATTATGAAGAATTAAGAACAAAAAAAAACCGGCCAAGAGCGTGTCGGGCCACGCTCAGTGTAGGGTTCCGTAGTTTTTCGTCCGTCACAGTAAGTGTCCCCACTTAAGAGTTAAAATAACACCGCCATGTAGGATATGATATGAGCGTTCTACGTACAGCGACATCTATCGGCAAATTAAGTAAACTATTGCGCGCGAGCTTAAAGTATGGAAGATGATTTTTATGGGATAATTCTTTATTGCGTGAACCGATTTTCACCGTTTTTACTTTATTTGAAAGCAAGTCTTTTCATTGTAATTTTGTAGAAATTACAGGTACAATACACACCTTATACGGTTAAATTACAAACTTAGTTCAGAAATAATTTTGTATTTTTTTTCAAAAACTATTCAACCTATGAAGTTCAAAATAAATTTCCTAGAAAGTTTTTATAAAGGTTTACTTTTCAGATTTTTTTCATATTTTTAAAACTTATGGTTCAAAAGTTAGAGGGGGGGGGACACATTTTTTTAGGGTTCCGTACCTCGAAAGGAAAAAACGGAACCCTTATAGGATCACTTTGTTGTCCGTCTGTCTGTCTGTCTGTCTGTCTGTCTGTCTGTCTGTCTGTCTGTCTGTCTGTCAAGACCATTTTTCTCAGGAACGCGTGGAGGTATCAAGCTGAAATTTATATCAAATACTCAAGTCTATTGTCCCTTGGAGCTGTGAAAAAATCAAACTTAAAAACCAACGCAATCAAAAGATACAGTCGTTTATGCTGCAAATTTTAGAGTTTTTCGGCACTCGCAAAACCTACGGGGTACTTCCCGTTAACTCAGAAACTTGAAATTTGGCACGAAGCAACGTCATAGAGCATAGACAATGGAAAAATTACAAAAAGCAGACATTTTTAGTAAAATCATACAAAAAAATATTTTCTTAAATTTTAAATTTACTACCTTTTACCTCGTAAACGGGTAAAGGTATTAAATTGAAATTCATGTCAAATACTCAGAGCAATAGGACCTTTCAGATGTAGGAAAACCAAACTTTTATGTCAACGCAATCAAAAGAAATAGCAATTTAAGTCGCATATTTTGAAACTGAGTACTCGCAAGAAACTCAAAACCTAAAGGGTACTTTCCGTAAACTCAGAAACTTGAAACTTGGCACGAAGAAACTTCATATAGCACAGACAAAGGAAAAATTACCAAAAGTAGACATTTTGAGTAAAGTCATACAAAAAATATTTTTTTAAATATTATACTTACTACCTTTTTCCTCGTAAACGCGTGGAGGTATTAAATTGAAATTCATGTCAAATACTCAGAGCTATAGGACCTTTCAGATGTAGCAAAACCAAACTTTTATGTCAACGCAATCAAAAGAAATAGCAATTTAAGTCGCATATTTTGAAACTGAGTACTCGCAAGAAACTCAAAACCTAAAGGGTACTTTCCGTAAACTCAGAAACTTGAAACTTGGCACGAAGAAACTTCATATAGCACAGACAAAGGAAAAATTACCAAAAGTAGACATTTTTAGTAAAATCATACAAAAAAATATTTTTTTAAAATTTTTACTTACTACCTTTCTCCTCGTAAACGCGTAGAGGTTTTTGCTTGTTATAGGTGTTTACGGAACCCTCGGTGCGCGAGTTGGACTCGCACTTGGCCGGTTTTTTTACTTCTGGAGCGATTATTTCCGAAAATATTTGCATTATCAAAAAATGATTTTAGTAAACCCCTATTAATTTTTAAATACCTATCCAACAATATATCACACGTTAGGGTTGAAATGAAAAAAAAAATCACTCCCCACTTTACGTATAGGGGAGGTACCCTAATAAAACATTTTTTTCCACTTTTTATTTTACCACTTTGTCGGCGTGATTGATATACATATTAGTACCAAATTTCAGCTTTCTAGTGCTAACGGTCACTGAGATTATCCGCGGACGGACGGACGGACGGGCAGACATGGCGAAACTATAAGGGTTCCTAGTTGACTACGGAACCCTAAAAAAGTTGGTTTTGTATGGAGGGTAGGCCGAAATTTTTTCGCGACCAAAAAAATTGTCACCTACTTTTCCTTACTCGCAATATGGTACCAATTATGCCCTTAAACGGATCACTACTATAAGTGCTTGTAATGCGGGTTGGAGATTTGCTAAATCGTCATTCGTATAACGCCCTTACGCTAACACCTAACAGTTTTAAATACTGCTTACAAAAATATTTTAAATGCATTCAATTCGTACTTTTAAAGGTAAATATGGGTCAATAATATGTAACCACGTTATAAACAAAAACGTAGCTTTTTCAGCCAACAACGAGATTCTAAAGGAGGTTATCAATTCGTCGGGATCTTTTGTTTTTGCTCTTTTTTATGTATTTTCGCCGATTATTCGAAGACGGCTGTAGCGATTTGGAAAATTATTTTTTCGTTCAAAAGAGTATACTTCACAGTTGGTCCCATTGTAACCAGGTCAGGATCTGATGATGGGATCCTGGAGAAATCGAGGGAACTCTTCTACTATTATAGGCACACCTATAGTGATTTGAGTATTTTTTGCAGCATCTCGAGCATTTGCTTTTGGAAAGGTGGATGCTAAGTGAAGTCGGTTCTTTCTTGTTTAAAATTATTTTTATATCTGATTTTCTCCTGCTGGTGAGTATGGTTGCCAGAGCTCAAAGAGGATGCAGAGTGTTGATGACGGGGGACCCTTTTCACTTTTTACAGCAAATCCCCCTTTATAATAAAACGCGCTGACACCCCTTGAAATACAGGCAGTCCATAGGCTACGGTAGCTGCTTACCATCAGGCGGGCTTTATGCTTGTTTGACACCGCCATGTTATGTGTTTTTGAAAATGACAAAACCCACATTTACCTTGAAAAGTACCCGCTGTTTAATATGGCAACAACCACTGCGCTACCGCGAACCGCTCGCAAACGATGGAAATTACAATTTGAAACAAAAAAAAAACAAAGTTGATTGGAAGACCTTGTTTCGCTCGGTGGAAAAACATTATCCGTGTTATAATTTTAGATGGAAGTCGAGATGCAAGCGAGCCGCGGACACGCACCAAAGTCACATTATTAATAACATAATAATAATTAATAATACTCAAGTTGTGATGCTCATGCATTTAATAATGCACTCGTTTAAATAATAATAGAGAGTAATAAATAAATTCAACATAACAATTAACCTAGCATAAGTGAAATTAGTTTAAAGGAAATCTGTATAATATAAATAATTCAAATATCTTTGACCGCCGCGATATATCTGCCAAGAGGACGTCCATTACTACACGTATAAGATTTTATCAAGTCCCTCTACCCCTATGTTTGATATTTAATTAGATTTGGCTCGTCCCCCCCTGACCCCTAATTTTGAAGTCCTTCCCCTTAATGTCTTACGTATATAATGGACGTCCCTTAACAACAGTTCAGTCATCTGCATACACGGTAAATAAACTTTTTTAAACCAGTTTTTTCTTTAAACTAATTCATTTTTTTACAAAATAATATTTGGATACATTATTTCAAAGTAGGTAATTAACAGGCTGAAATTTTAGAACGAAATACCAATTTAAAACAACATACTATACTAATTAAGAAGTGCGATTGGAACTTCAATCTTAACGTTATAGACATAAGGTACAAATTGGTATGGTCAGTGCATTTGGGTATCACAACTTATAACGAAATGCTTGCTCTCTATCAAACTCTTTATGTTAGAGTAAGATAGCACGCATTGTTAACGCAGAATGGACCATGTGATGTCATAATATTAAAAGCCGACCGTGAATGAAACATTTCGTACGTTCATTTGTAAGAGACAAGTATTAAATGAAGACTGTTAATCTTTATACGATTACGCTTTAGCTGGGTTTTATTTTCACTAAAACTTGAAAATATTGCATTTTCTTTATTAGAAATTGGCTACTTTCCAATATATAGACTTAATTGTTTCGTTGCATTCATACAATTAAAATTTCAAAAATACACGGGAAAATCCAGGTGTAACAATGTTTGCCCTTTAGATGAGGGATGTATTCATCACATAGTATTTTATCGTCACTATAGTAGTCTCACATACACGGTGCCCGCGAGGAAACGGAAAGATTTTAACAGTATATTCTAGATCCTATTTAGACACTAATATGTCATATAAACATTTTAGAATCCCGCCTAGTTTCAGAGTTAATACCAATTTATAAAAAATACATTTTTTATTATAACTCAGCACAAAACGCCTTTCTGATGGCGTTGTTGCCACTATTAGGTATAGTTTACACGTCTTTATTGACAGATAACATAGTGACGAGGAAAACTATGCAGAAACAACATTTTTCAAAAAAAATGTACCAATTTATTTTAGATGATAATTTTATTAATAACATTTACTTTTCATGTGCAAGAAACATTCAAAAAGTAGAAAAAAAAAGAAAAATATTTATTTTGGCCAAATTGACCTAAAGTCACATAATATTTTTTTCTTCTTTTGGTCTCAGGAATGCGTGGTTAATTTTTTTCCGTTTCCTCGCGGGCACCTTGTATAAACTCTATAGTAACAAATCGTTTTGACGTTTCCTAAAGAGTAGCTGATTTGAATTCATAGGAAAGTAGCCTATTCTATAGTGGTTCAAGCGTCCATAGGCTTTGGAGACCGCTTATCAGGCAGGCTGTATGCCTGCCACTTCGGTGGTATTAAAGGTACTTTTTGTTTTTCATGTCAGTACCTACACTTCAGCTAAACTCTATGTCCAAATTCAGGTTCAAAAACATAACCTAAATAAAATTGCTGTTTTACATAAGACAAAAACGATCCCTACTTTTAATCTTTTCGGCGCCACGTCAAAAAATAACTGACGTGTCTCACACGCCAAAGGTTTTTGCAAGACAGCGAAAATAAACCTTATCTACCAGTACGTAGGGTCCAAGCCGTTGACTTGATATAACGTCGTGGCATGTGGGGCACGAAATGTTCGGACTTCATATCAAGTCAATGGCGGCGAAAGGGTGAAAGCCCCAAAGGCACGCTGTATAATGCCAAACATTCGTCTACCGAAAACACCGGGGTACGATCAAGAAACAAAAAACGCTAGCAGAGACAGTCTTTAAATATTACTCGTCTCTCAAATAGGTCAATGACCGTAATTCTTCATATTCATCGGACGAACTATATTGCCAAATTTACTTTCAATTAGTGACAACTTTAAAATAATACATACAAATCCGTATTCACAATGAGTAGAGTATTAGTTTATAGTCACATAGGTTAAATTACATAATAACAAAGCGACGCACTGGTATACCACACCGAGTGAGACCGCGTCGAATGAGAGCCTCGCTTAAAAAAAAGTATTTATATCATTTCCACTTAAACTTGTGATGATCAAAGATCTTAGAGAATTCAACCAACCGGAGTCGCCATTGACAGGCGTCTGCCGAAAACATATGACCAGTGGCCATACCCATGTATGGACTGACGTTTATCTGACGTATATATATATCTTGACGTTCCCCTCCCCCGCAAAAATCGGCAGACTTTTACTTTATAGAAAATGACGGACATGGCTACTTCATCCGGGTTGAATTCTCTAAGTCAAAGATACACAAAATAATGTTAAATTATAACCTTGTAAAGCCAAATGGCCTAGTTTAAGGACAACAAAATATATCACTATATAATATTAAAAACGCCTCACAACGTCTACTATAAAGGTAATAAAAATGAAACCTTGTCCCGATTACTAAAAACTTGGTTGAAATAGATGTCATATACTTCAGAAAAACTGAGCAAGTCCTCCGGTGTCCGAGGCCAGATTTGAACTGGCGTCTTCAGGTTTCGCGGCTGACGCCCTGACCACTAGGCCACCCGGTCACGGCGGAACTTGTATTTTCTCAAGCATATGCAATATCTGAATTTTGAAACGGCTAGGCGCCGTTGACTTCACTTTCTTCTAATATTATTCAACAATCAAAGTAGCGAACGAATAATTACAAAAATAGCTGGAATTATTATAAATACGGTATAATAGATCACAAAAACCAAGCATTTGGTTTCAGGGTACAAAAGCAAGGATTACATGTCGAAATGTCAACTAGAGATTTCTGAATGAGATTCAACCACGGATTTATATGAAGTGGATCTAATTCTTAATTTTCTTTCCCTAACCACAGTTGAACCTTATTTTATTACCGAGTAGTTGTCGTTCATAGGTGACTAGTAAAGAGTAGTAAAAACGGTCCGATAGAGAGCATAATGTAGTGGGCGGTGTCTCACTCGCACTCGTTACAAAATTGTCACGTTTGACATTTGATTGTATGATGACGTCATTGCCTCCTTAGTCAAAACGAGACACAGTCCCCTAGATAAGACCTACTCATACAATTATTTTCGACTAGATTTCCGCTACCCTAAGGTTGTCTGGAAGAGATCGCTCTCTAGCGATAAGACCGCCTGTTGACTGCCTCTACTTTTAATCTGTGTACTGTACTGTTATATGTTATTGAGGTGTGCAATATAATAATATTTGTATTGTATTGTATAAGCTTCTCTTTCGGCCTTTGTGACCGAAGTATTAGATCCACTTCATATAAATCCATGGATTCAACAAAATTAAATCGAAATTTTAAAATAAATGATAGCTAAAATTTTAAATGACAGCTCTGACAGGTCACGTGTACGTCGGTGTGGCGTCACAAGTGGCGCGGCGCGTGACGTCACGGCGCGGCGCGCGGTCTTCAGCCGCTGCTCCCGTGTGAGTGTTTCTGTTCAAAGATGGCCGCCATGTCGCGAATGTTGTATGAGGGGGACATCTTTTCTTTCCTGTAATGATATACGAAGTATATTTTAAAGCCTGACCAGAAATATATGATCATTGTCAAGTGGGCGCTATTATTCTCATATATATGGCAACAGTTCCGTATAGTCATAGAGAGTATTATCCTCTATGGTATGGTGACATCTTGATTTGTTTACCTGTCAGCTCTGATGTAATTTCAAAATGTTTCACTACGAGAGTGTTTAATTTCCCGAGCGTATTAATTACAGCTGTTTATTACATACACTATTTACAACGTTTCGCTTTCGACTATGAATAATTTAGGGATTTTTTTGTCGTTTATTATTTAATATTCAACACTTTACTATTATTCAAATAAACCGCGACAATGACACTGACATAAGTGACAGCCTATCACATGCACTCACACATGCATATCATTCTGTCAGTAAAATTATTGTCAGTGCAAGAAATTAGTTCCAATGAAATTCCGCAACATGGCGCATGATCATATATTTCTGGTCAGGCTTTAATTTAGTTTTTAGGGTTCCGTAGTCAACTAGGAACCCTTATAGTTTCGCCATGTCTGCCCGTCCGTCCGTCCGTCCGTCCGCGGATAATCTCAGTGACCGTTAGCACTAGAAATCTGAAATTTGGTACTAATATGTATATCAATCACGCCGACAAAGTGGTAAAATAAAAAGTGGAAATTATTTTTTTATTAGGGTACCTCCCCTATACGTAAAGTGGGGAGTGATTTTTTTTTTCATTTCAACCCTAACGTGTGATATATTATTGGATAGGTATTTAAAAATGAATAGGGGTTTCCTAAAATCATTTTTCGATAATGTAAATATTTTCGGAAATAATCGCTCCAGAAGTAAAAAAATATGCGTCCCCCCCCCTCTAACTTTTGAACCATAAGTTTTAAAAATATGAAAAAAATCTCAAAAGTAGAACTTTATAAAAACTTTCTAGGAAAATTATTTTGAACTTGATAGGATGAATAGTTTTTGAAAAAAAAATACAAAATAATTTCTGAACTAAGTTTGTAATTTAACCGTATAAGCAGGTGTTTATTGTACCTGTAATTTCTACAAAATTACAATGAAATGACGTGCTTTCAAATAAAGTAAAAACGGTGAAAATCGGTTCACGCAATAAAGAATTATCCCATAAAAATCATCTTCCATACTTTATGCTCGCGCGCTAGTTTACTTAATTTGCCGATAGATGCCGCTGTACGTGGAACGCTCATATCATATCCTACATGGCGGTGTTATTTTAACTCTTAAGTGGGGACACTTACTGTGACGGACGGAAAACTACGGAACCCTACACTGAGCGTGGCCCGACACGCTCTTGGCCGGTTTTAGTAGTAGTTTCCGGTGGTAGTTTATTTCTGACGTTAATAATAATAAGTGTACTGTAATGTGTGTATTTTTATTTTTGAGCAACAATTTAAAGGAGGTACAGACTCATACAAGATTTACTGAAAATATGGCTCCTGAAAATTTATCACCGGCCAGTCTTATACCGTAATAAGACTGTCAAAAAAAGTACCGCCCGAGTCGTTAGTAGACATTTTTGTCATAAAGTCAACTGTTCAAGCATTATGTAAAAAATGCTAAAGCCTATACGATATTTTAATAATAAGTTGACAGTTATACGAGTATGAAGTTTAAAAAAATAAAAATATTTTCAAGCACTTAAAAAAAAAATCTGTATGAAAGCATATTTGTTTTTTGTCAAATCTATATTAATTATACCCGAATTGATCGATAGCTATACCTGACAACGCCTAGTAGTATTTTATGATGAGTAATAGAACATTGATTTTGTGTGTGAGACTTACTACTTTCACCCCCTCTATATTATTTCACACGCTCTAGGGGTGAATTCAACTTTTGAATATCTTTTCAAAGAATCATTAGAAGATGACAAAACTGTGGTACAGACTTCATTTCCTTATCTCGAAGCACAAAACTTTGAAGCTAATAAATCAAAATTCTTATGATATTATAAAAAATATACTTTTTCACCCCCTGTATCTTTATATCTGTAAGACTTACAGATGTACTGTGTATTGAAATATTGTAGACAATTTTATCTTCTTCATACGTTCCATAGACATTTTAGGCATACTGATAACCGTTTAAGCGCCAAGGTTCAAAAAAGGACTTTTGGCACCTTTAAACCAAGATGGCGGTCGCCTCCCCATCTCAAGATCTCAAATCTAGTATTTTAATTACCACCCTATAGCCTACCAATAACCATTAAAACATTTCTACTCCACCTTTTGTAAGGCAAAATGCTCCAATGATCGATCTAAATGTTAAAAGGTTGGATTAATAATGGAGTCTTAGTATTTTTTACAAAATTTCCGACATTTTATCTATTATCTAGTAGCGCGTTTAATGCGTTTTACTTTGTTTTATAAAAAACTGCACACATTTACAACCAAAAGTACATTGAAAATTTAAAATGACATCGTTAAGGCTGGCTTGGCGGAACAAGCGACCAGCACTCTTTCGGCAGTAGGCCGTGGTAGCCAGGACTATCGACTTCCATTCGGCAAGAATTTTGCATAACATGGGACGTTTTTGTCATGTAGGTGTCGCAGCCGGATAGTTTAATCCGCCATATTACATTACGGCTAGCCGTTTTAAAAAACGGGGCCGCTTTAAAATGCAGCGGTTCAACGATTAGCCGGATTGTCATTGCGATACGTTCTTCAATACCCACCCACGTTTAGCCACATCGTTATCGCTTTTAATATAACCATCCTATCAAAAAAGGCTAGTATTTAAAGTTACAACCAAAACCTACATATCCTATTAAAAAAATACTAAAACCGAGTGTTAAAACTGTCAAAGCGGCGTCTAATGACTCGCTGTATTACATTACGGCTAGCCTTGTTGAAGAACGTATGGCGCCGAATACATTCGCGCATTCAATCCAGCTAATCGTATAACGGCCGCATTTCAAAATGGCTAGTCGTGATGTAATACGGCGGATTATAAGATGCGACTGCGACAATGGCATCGTAAATTACGCATTAAAGGGTTAAAAAAAGCGAAACCAACCTCTCAAAATGGCGTCCAGCGCTGCCCTCCCCCCTCTCCGGACTAGTAGGGGAGGGAATAGTGTCCAACTGCTGGCTACTTCTAGCAAGCGAGAACCTCATCCTCTGTCCCAAATCCACCGTGTTCCTTCTCTCGAACTTAGGACTATCTTCTTTTTTCACCTTAACCCTGGTCAGCTGTTCTGGGTTGCTTCTAAAAGATTGCGAACTGTATTTCTCTCTTAAGAAATTTCTGCGTTCTTCTTTGTATTTCTCGATTCTTTCTCTACTCAGTTTCTTTTCAGTATCAAAGCCTATTAGGTTTTTAATGTCAGTTTTCGTGTCTCTTTGTATTAAAGATATCTTGTTTTCTGTAGTAGGAGTGGTTGCTTGTTTGTCTTCCTCCATGTTAAGATTTAAGTTCAAATCTGGAAGAAATTTGGTTTGTTTTTTAACGTCTTTGACTTCTAAGCTTTTTCGTCTGTCCACGTAGTCCTTTTCTGCTCCGAATTCTTTTATAAAAGCGTTTTCGTCTAAAGACCTAGCGTTTGAAGGATTTTTAGATAACTTAAAGCATTTAGGCGATGCTGGTGGTTGAGATTCAACTTTATCTGGATATTTGACTTCAGTCTTGAACTTTTCAAAGAAAGGACCTTTCTGTTCTGTCGGACTTTCAAATCTGTTCGCTAATTCCCTTACATTTAAGGTTTCTTTTGGTTTAATGATATTACCGTTCTCTTGAGCACCTTTTAACTCAACATTTTCATATTGTCTCGCTTCAAAAGATATATTTTCATAGTGAGATTCCTTTGGTGGTGATTCAAGTATCATAGCGTTTACTTCTTCTATACTCTTCTTGAAAAACTTGACTTGACTGTATACGTCAGTGTTATCGACATCAGAATCTGTTGGAGTTTCTAGAATTATTAAATCTTCTGTAAAACTGTTAGGTTGGCAGGCTTGTTGTGTTGGTAGACTTGCATCCGCTTCCGGTATCGTAGCTTCCTCTACTATAGACAAATTCTTTTCTAAATCTATATCTTCATAGACTGAATCCCTTTCATTCGTCGGAGTGTCATTCTCTATAGGTTCATAGTCTGGTGATTTTTTCGTAGGCGATCTGAATGTGATACTAATAGTGCTTTTTAATGGGCTCTTCAAAGGACTTCCAGGGGAACTTTTAGAGCTAGAAGACTGCAAGTTTATATAATTAGGTCGACTAAAGCTGTAGCATTCATAAAGCTCATCAGGTTTAGGGCTAACATTACTGTAGCTTGAGGAGCTTTCATGGCTTGAAGTCATAACTTTCATATCACAATTTTCATATGACGCTTCTTTTTTTCCTGTACCTTCAGATGTAGAAGAAGATACCGCTGATAGTCTATTCAAATTATGATAGCTAATATTAGTAGAATTAGCAGGACTAGCCTCCAAACTATCCTTTAATACATCCCTATAATCTTCAACTTTAATATTTTCGTAATCTGCCGCTTTCAATTCACATTTCAGGCATTTTTCTTCATGACAATTATCACAATTGTTTATTTTTATAGTTTGCTTATTAGTCTCACTTACTTCCGAGTCGCTCTCTAAGGGATCATATACTGGGGTAACAGGAGTTAGTGGTGTATTCAAAGTACTAGTTGTCAAGTTACTTGTAGTAAGGTTGCCTATAGAGTTTTCTGCAGGCCAGTCTATTTTAATGAGTGTAGAATGGTTGTCGCCATGCCAGCTTAGCCTGGAGACTGTGACGTCATCGGTTTGATGGAGATTGCTGTAGCGCGCTGACTTGCATTTTTTGGGCGAAGTTCGCTCTCTGTAGAGTTAATTTTAAGCGGAAAATTAGACATTGATGATTATGATTAATGATTAATTTTGATTGATTCGGTTGGCGATATATGATAGTACTCTTAGCAAAGACAATATACGATTCTAAGCTAACATGGTCATTAACAGATCAGAGGGTAGGTAAGTCTTATTTTATGATAAACATTAGGTATAGCACGATTCCATATAGGTTTTAATATATTTTCAAAAAGCACATACTAATATAATAATCACGTAACCGTTTTAGTAATATCGTCGTTTAAATGTCTGTTCTTACTACATGATAAGTTTATGTTATATTATAAAGTATGAAATATATCATCTTCAGTTACGTCTGAAAATAAGGATATATTTAATGTGAAGTAAAGTCATACATGTTTTCAACCGACTTCAAGATTTCGAAGGAGGAGGTTATCAATTCGTCTGGATCTTTGTTTTTTTTAATTTTTTTTTAATGTATGAACACCGATTATTCGAAGACGGCTGGACCGACATGGAAAATTCTTTTTTGTTTGTAAGAGTATACTTCACAGTTGGTCCCATTGTAACCAGGTCAGGATCTGATGATGGGATCCTGGAGAAATCGAGGGCACTCTTCAACTATTATAGGCACACCTATAGTGGTTTGAGTATTTTTTTACAGCAGCTCGAGCATTTGCTTTTGTAAAGGTGGATGTTAAGTGAAGTCGGTTCTTTTTTGTTTAAAATTATTGTCACATTAAATGTGTCCATATTTTCGGACGTGACCGTAGTATTATATTTTATTTATACATCATAGAACACCAACCAAATCGTTAAGCCAATAGATGTACACACTGTTACTAAATAATGTCAGGGAACCGTGCAGCGCCATCTAGTAACGAAAAGCGTTACTACGGTTCTCCCTATTTTCGGTAACTTTGGGTTGCTCTTCAGACTTGGAGCCTCAAAAAGTTCCTAGACTGTGCGTCTCTATAAAATAGATACTCTTTGATGTTAGTAAATGCTTGGAAGCAAGTCTGTATGAAAATTGTAAACACTCACCTCATCTTGACGCCGCTGGTGGCGTTCTGGAACTCCGTACTGGCGGTGGGACTGTCTCGATCTTTGCACAGGCTGTCAAAAAAAAGAGTAAATCATAATCAGGGATCGGAAATTCGGATGCTTTTATACCTAAACTTCGGTCTCAGTACCTACACCGCGTTGTTGTTGAGTAGTATGGAGGATGTACGGACTCAATTTAAATTTGCTAATATATTTCCCGGGATATCCCGGAATACCGTTAATTTAAATACACATACGTATTAAAGTATTTAAATTACATATTTTTGTTGTTTCTTCTTACAAAATGTGTGGCTTGTCTGACTAACAGTACCTACCTTTAACATCAAACGTGTAGGTATGTTAACAAAATTGCTGAAAATAGTCATAACCTAAATATTTTGATAGTTATCACTATTTCCTGATGTTTTATAAAATCCCGGAATCGCGGAAATTAAATAATTAAAATAATATTTTTAAGAAGCCGACTCCACACTTGCTGAGCCTTTTCCGGGAATTTAAACATTTTAAACTACGTCCAAAGGAGAGGTGCGAATGTCATCTCGCTATGTGAGGTAGGTGGTAGGGCACAGCACAGCGAATGTCATCTCGCTCAAATCTGGAGCAGAGCCCGACTGGGGAAGTACCTCCACCTTACAGAAAACCACAAACAAATAGCACTAGACCCTACTCATAGTGTTGTGTTCCTGCTGGTGAGTAAGGTTGCCAAAGAGCTCAAAGAGGACCCGGTGTGTTGACGATGAGGGCCCTCATATTTCTTTAGCCGTCAACACAATGAATCCTCCTTTATATCAAGGGTCGACAACGCGCATGAGACACCTCTGGAGTCGCAGGCGTGTGCCTCTTTGCCACCATCGAGGTTATAAAGAGGTGAAGTATACTAACCGTTATGTCTTCTTGAAGAACTACGCATGATTGTAACCTCCTTCGAAATCTTGAAGTCGGTTGAAAAACAAATATACATACCGTTTGGCGAGGTTGTCGTGTCTGGCCGAGTGTCGTTTCTCAGCGGGTTTGGCGCGCGGGGAGTCGCCGTCGATGTACCCGATACCGGCTAGTTGCTCCTCGAGGGCGCTGCGCTTCCTATTGCCAGGAAAATAATAGAAAATAAATCATTTGTAAGAAAAAAACCGGCCGAGTGCGTGTCGGACCACTCATAATGGAGGGTTATCATAATGAATGGAGGAATAAGAACCAAACTAATACCAAAAAGTCGGCAAAGGATCTGATGCCTATGGAAGAAGTATTTAAGGAGAGAACTCAAAAATGGCTGAACCTATAATGTTCAAAACAATTTTCGTAGAAAGTATGTGATTTATTTATTTAATCGTATGGCGATATAGTCCAATAGGCAATAAAATTAGAACAGGATTTTATAAGGCAACATCCAAATTTTGCAACCATTGCACAGCATCGGGCGTCACTTCCATCAGGTCTTCTGGGCTTCCTGGGTATGCGCGGAGTGGACACCGTTGTATGATGTGCTCCATAGTCTGGTCCTCGATTCCGCAGTCACAGAGCGCGGAATCTTTCCAACCCCACTTATGCCGGAAGAAGTTGCATCGCCCGTGCCCAGTTCTGAGGCGGTTTAAGCGGCACCATTGTTTCCTAGGAAGTTCGGTTCCCTTGATCATATCCGTCAGATCTATATTCACGACCGAGGTACCGGCATCTTGCTTCATCCATTCTTGTTTCCAGAGCTGCTGTATGTCAAAGGGATCTTGGGTAAGTGTTGCCGCTGCTGCGTAAACTGGACGGCGGGACTTGAGTCTTGCCATAGGGGGGTTGGTAAACTCTTGATGCATTGGCAGAGTGGCACACGCCCTAATTTTACTGGTCTCCCTCAGTAGCGCCTGTTTCCTTCTTAGGTGTGGAGGTGGGATTCGGCTAAGCGTAGGAAGCCAGTGGCAAGGTGTAGATTTCACTGTTCCAGTAATGCATCTCATGGTGGCATTTAGCTTCGAGTCTACCGTATGTGTATGTGGACTTTGTAGCCAGACCGGAGCACAGTACTCTGCAGTGGAGTAGACCAGTCCCAAAGCCGTCGAACGGAGACATTCCGCGGATGCTCCCCACGAGGTGCCACACAACTTGTGGAGTATGTTATTCCTAGCCGATACCTTTAGTGAGAGCTTGGTAAGGTGTTCTTTGTAGCTTAAGGTTCTGTCCAGAGTCACTCCTAAGTATTGCGGAAAGGGGTTAAATGGAATCTTTTCACCTGCTAAGGTGATAGATGGCTCATACTTCGCAAGGTAATTACTGAGGTGGAAGCAGGACACTTCAGTTTTTCTCACACTTGGTATGAGTCTCCACTCTCGAAAATATCTCTCCAGGATCCTTAAATCAGCAGTGAGTTCGCTCTCGTCCTCTCCAAAAGTGCGACTCTGAGCTACCAGGGCGATGTCGTCCGCATAAATAAACTTTCTAGCAGTAGTTTGAGGCAGGTCGCTGATGTAAAGGTTAAACAGCTGTGGTGCAAGGACGGAGCCCTGGGGGAGGCCATTGTTCAGCTTTCTCTTCCTACTCTTCTGGTCTCCGAGGAAGACTTCAAACTCTCGTTCGCTCAACATGTTGCACAGCAAGTCTGCGATTTCTCGGCTGGGGATCACTGTCACAAGGGGTATTTTTAAACCCACTTCAAGATGTACTGGCCTGTGTTGACTGTTTGGGAAAGAGGTCTGAATGGTACGAGTACGAGCTGTCGGAAGTGGATGGTCGAGGCAATCCTTTGTCACGAAAGCAAGGTCTGGATTATAATCTTTGTGCCAACGCGCTGAGTGGAACGTACCCGGGTCCTTTGCATCGAATACCAGATGTAGATCACAAATCTCTGCCCAATGCGCTAGTATGTGATACGCTGATAAGACGCATCTTCGCAATTTTTTTCATATTTTTTGGACTTACGGATCAAAAGTTACAGGGGGACAAAATTTTTCTGACTTTCGAAGCGATTATTTCTGAAAATATTTAATATAATATAATATTAAAACGTTCAAAGAAACCTCGATGTTATTTTTAAAGATCTATTGATTGATGTGTAACATGTTAATATTTAGTATTTTTTTAGCTACATGTATGGAGCGCCCCCCCCCCTAAAAATATTTTTTTATACATTGCTCAAAAAGTTTAGTTTATGTAGCTGCAAGTCGTGCGTAAAGTTTTATTTTATGCACTAGTGCTAAAAGGTAATCTGATCTGCAAATCGTGCGTAAAGTTTGATTTTACGCACGATTTTCAGATCAGAATTTTAAATAAATGAGTATTATGCGAGACCCACTTATAAATGACCCACCTGAACTACGCGTGATTGGGCATAAAGGAGTATTATGCGAGACCCAATAGTATTGTTGAACCACGCGCGATTGAATGAAGCTAAAAAGGATGGAATGTGTATGGGACTGTAAAATTATAAAATGAGGAAAATACCTTCGATATATTTATTAGTTTATACAACACAGAATGGAAATTAAAAATAAACTAGATTTAACAGACTTCCTTTGACAACCGTAATAGAACAACAACCAAAACTCATTTTTGACACATAGAATGGTAAAAAAAATACATTTAAAATAGGAATCTAAAATCAGCAAGCTGCAGCAGACCAAGGAGTCTGCAACAGAAGCTGTCTTTCGTACACTGACAGAATATAAATGTAATTTTATTTCATTGTAGTTTTTTCACAATTGTATTAAAAAACGTTCGACACACGTGCGGAAGTGTCATTTTCACTCGTCCCGAGTCTTGACCCTCGCCTCTCGGCTCGGGTCAAGTAACTTCTCGCGTTACCACACCAACCAACTAACCTACTTCTCGCGCTTGTATCGAAAACTACTATTTCTGCAATTTAACTACATAACTAAACAGCGGCATACGAATACACCTTACCCCAAAATTTTATTAAGTTACGTTTTATAGTTTCCGAGCAAAATGGCTGTGACATGGTGAGGGTTTCGTAAGAGAAAATCAATATGATTCTCTGTCTATGATTGACACGAGATAGTTCTTGGTGAAATTAGAATGATGTTAGCGATCTGCCCCGGCTTCGCGCGGGATAAAAAATGGTTATTGTGGGTTATCCCTAAGAGATAGACATATACCATCGCGGACTTTTTTGTAGACCTTTTTAATGTGTACAATACTGTAGTACATTATTTTCATCTATCTCGTAGGGTTCAGCCAGCGTTTGCAATGTAAGCGCAAAAAATGTGTTTATTTACAACATTACATTAGAAAACCTCTAAAATTATCAGTGTTTCTCTACTATATTATGCATGTATTATACATATAAACTCTCCTCTTAATCACTCCATCTATTAAAAAACTGCATCAAAATCCTTTACGCAGTTTTAAAGATCTAAATATATATAAATAAATAAAATAAATATTATAGGACAATCTTACACAAATCGACCTAGGCCCACAGTAAGCTCAATAAGGCATGTGTGTACTAGACGACGATATATATAATAGATAAATATGGATAAATAATTAAATACATAGAAAACATCGAAAACTCAGGAACAAATATCTGTGATAAACACACAAATAAATAACCTGACCAGGATTCGAACCCGGGACCTCCTGCTTCGTAGGCAGGGTCACTACCGACTAGGCTAGGAGGCCGTTAAAATGACAGATGACATGGACAGACATGCAGCGGAAAGTGACTTTGTTTTATACTATGTAGTGATAATTCACCTCTCAGCAAGTTCATTGGCAGCCTCTATATCAACTCTAAGGTTCCTCCTCGGACTGGGGTCCACGCTGCCTGGTCCTGATTCGGCCGGGGTCGAACATAAAGAATCGTCCTGTGAACAATATTATTTTATATTATAAATCGGTTATTTATTATATTGGGGGATCAATGTTACTCTGCGTCCGTAGGAAACACCTTAGACAACCCTACACGTGATCCCTGGGTGGTGCTAAAAGAGTAACAAACTTGGCAGCTGCACTGTCTCATCTGGACCTCGCAGCACTCACTGGATTTTCTTAATCATCTGCTTTCTCACTACTACTACCCCAGATAAGAAATGCCTATCTATATCCAGTGACATATAGCCATACGATAAATAAAATATTATATTTGTTATGTTATTTATATCATAGGCCGTTATGTTCAATCGTGTACCAGGCGATAACATGTGAAGTTGTAAAGGACGATAATGAAGCCTCGTGAACGTCAGCTGCCGCTCCGGTGGTGAAATGAAATTTCGTTATCACCGGGGACGCTATGACCAACGGAATTTGCGCCTCGGGGACTATAAGAGAGGTTAAATTAATTTTGTACTAAACAGAAACGTCTGCAAGCGAAATTTCAATTTTATAATTGAAAGAAAAATTTAAAAAAAATCATTGCGTCGAGCAAGTATCGGACTTGCGACCTTTCGGATAACCGGTCCGACCGCTTTGACCAACTGAGCCATCGACGCCTACTCAACCGCGGTTAGGGCTTCCATTCCGTAATTACGCAATAACGGATTTACGCATGATTTTTAAGCTTCTCATAAATACGTAATTCAAATTTTGAAATACGTAATTACGTTATTTTTTACTTTCAGTATCACATACGTTCCGTTGTACATTTTTAGTATTTTTTTGCTAAAACACGTCCACTAGATGCGCTTTAAACCATTGATTTATACAAAAAGGGAGATATGGTACCAGGCGCTCGATTCTGTGCCATCAAATATAGGTTCCGGAACCTATATTGAATTAGTCGTGTGGCAGAGTCTCTCAGTCACACTTTGTGCAATGCGCAAAATATGGAGGCCTCCCTTGCATACCCGTCTTAACTATATAGGTTTATCTCTTTTGCCCATGATGCACGTACATTATAGCGGTGCGGAGCATTTTACAACAGTGTAGGTGCTGGACCACATTTCAGTTTTGTTTAATATGAACGTCACTCATCTTTCTTTTTGTTTATGTCTATGCTTTAAACATAATTCGACACTTGCGGGCACGGGACTTCCCCGTCTTCGGCCTACTTCAATCAGTTGCGTTGCTTATTATAGGACTCGGTAATTCCCCGTATAACAACACAGGTAAAATAAATATTGAACAATAATATGTTCTTTCATGCAAGAATTAAATATCAATATTGTCCACAGAGTACATAAGGGAGGGACTTCCTAAAGTTTCAAAAAAGAAAGCCCCTTATTGGGGATGGGGAATCCCTGATTGTATTATAAATATTATTTGAAACGGAGTATTTACCATGTATAATAGGGATGATGATGGATATTGAATTTTGTAATAAAATTTAGTTGAATGGATGGAAAATGATCAATATATCCTACTAAATTGAAAATGAAAGAAATCTGTCGAAATAGTTCAAAGGCTTCAAAGTTTCAAAATTTAACGATTTTTAAAAGTACAAAAAAAAAACAATGACAGCATTAGATTTCTCATATATTACTGAAATATAAATTGTACAGCGAATATATACATAAACGCAATATTTCACTGTCAAAATAACAATTTCATAATTTTTCCATACTTTGAACAGGGCGACTATGCAATCGTGACGTCACTGTTGCATATCATTTTGTTAGGAGCGTTTTGAGAAACAAAAGCGAGTGCCAGATTTTGAATATCATACCTTAATTTTTTAGTTGCGATAACGCAATTGGCCCCATATAGACATTTGATCCTCACAACAAAACGAATCGATTGATACCATACATGAAAACAATGCAACATGCCTATTAATACCCCGTTTCAAATAATATTTATAATGTGAATTACCATGTGAGTTTGAAATCGTATATTAATCCCTGATCGCGTTCGAAGATGTTCGGATATCATATTTGAAATAGAAGGAGTTTAGTGGTCAGTCGGCAGTCATCCGGGACACTATTATTACAAACTACAATGTTCATGTGTGTATATTTGTACATTGCTGTTAATTGTAGTAAATAATAAACAAAAGAACTTTCATGAGGGCTAATTTTCAGGAGAAAGAACAATAAATAAAGAATATTGAAGTTGTTCAAATATATGTTGATTTTCTTTGCCATTTATGTTTGCAATTGTAAAATAATGTCTTTTATAATGTCTGAAAAGTTGTTGTTTTCATTGATACAACTGAAAATATAGCTATTTTAAGTAAGATAGGAAAAATTACGTAATTACGGAATTACGTAATTTAAACAAATAAATCCGTTACCAATAACGTAATTGATATATCCGTAATTTTGGAAGCCCTAACCGCGGTGAATCTTTCCATCAGTTCCTTCATTGCTTACGTCAGAGGGAGACGTGTAGTGACATCTACTGTAAGTATATATACACGTTAACGGCATCGAAGTTCCAAGTCATATTGGAATAACATCGATAACAATGCGCTAACCCATACTAAATTAATTTTGTTCCAATATGACTTGGAACTTCGATGCCAATGGAAACATGCGTGAAAAATATTTAATTAAATTTGTTCCATAAACACATTCAACAACCCCAAATTAATATAAATAAGTGGAAATCCGTAATCATTTTTAACAGTTTTTTAAAGATATTACGGTTTAAAAACGTAAAATTTTAGGCATTTTTTTTATACCCCAAATGTATTTTCGAAACCTCAGTTCGATTACTTGTTCTAACAAGAAAAAAAATGTACCATAACTATATAGCGAAACGCATTTTTTCGTGCTTAAAATTACAAAAATCTTCCAAAAACTTGTTCCTTCCAAACAGTTTTCCGCAACTTTGAGGTCGGTGACGTCACAAACCTCACTTTTTGTATGGGGCGTTTTGACGCGCGGCGCAGACGCCTGACGTATTTTCACATTTTTGACGTTTCAGGGCTATCATAGATAGTAGGTTTATTACATTTGAATCTACAGGGAAATAGAATCGAATGACGTCTTCCAAAAAAGTCATGCATGTTCCTAATTAATAAATTATAAGAGAGTTTTACCTGCGCCTGCACACAGTGCGTGTCGTCCTCCTCGCTGAACATGTGTCGGTCCCTCTCCTGCGGGGACAGGCGGAGTCTCATGTCCGCCAGTTCCGCTTGCCACGGCTCGAAGTACGAGTCGCATGATGACGATCTGTTTAAAGAAATATACATATTTATAAGTCTTATAAATTAAAAATAACGTAACGCAGAAACGAGTGCACCGTATTTTATAAAACATTTAAAAACAATCGTTAAAACAAGCTTTCAAATTAAATTAAATAAAAATATGCAAGTTCTATGGACCCTTGTCCCATTTACTTGGAGTCGGCGCAGCGTGTATTTTTCTTCCACACATCTCTGTCACCCGTCATCTCATCACTCACCTCCTTTCTTTTCATATCATCTCTCACACAGTCCATCCATCTTTTCCTAGGTTTGCCTCTTCTCCTACATCCCACCACATTCATCCTTAATACCTTTCTACTTTCATCCCTCCGCATAACATGCCCGTACCACGGATTAGGGGATCAATGTTACTCTGCGTCCGTAGGAAACAGCGTAGACAACCGTACACGTGATCCCTGGGTGGTGCTAAAAGAGTAACAAACTTGGCAGCTGCACTGTCCCATTTATTTCTTTATTTATTAATATTCTACATACAAGCTAACAGCTAACGCCAACACACTTATATGGAACTATCATATTTTATATTATTAGTTTGCGACAAATCAAATGATGAAAAAAAAAACAAAAAACAAATTTAAGCTCACAGTTGCCAACACACTTTAATATGCGGTTTAAATACATTTAGTTAAATGTTAATAATGTCATAAAGATTATAAATTATAATTTACAGTAATAGCTATTGATTTTACGTTTTAAAGAAGTCAAGTTGTCTGTGAATATATCGGCAATTTGGATGGAGGCTAGAAACTCATTTAGTAATATTTGTGCTCGGTGCGTGGGTGCATTTGAGGCTTGACAGGTCCGGATATCATTTGGAATAGCGAAAAGGTTTCTTGGTTTGCGTACGCTCCGTCCAACTGAAGTTGTATACCTATCTGGGATATAAATGCGCATACGTTCGAGTACGGATGGGTTGTCAATTCGATTCCTTAGAAGCAGAGAGTAGTGGATAGCAAGCGTTTCTTTGCGTCTCAACTCCAGAGACTCTAAACCTACCATCCCTAGAACAAAAGATGATGGAAATAAGAAGGGATAATATCCGTAGTACCTTTTGTACAAAAACCTAGCAAATTTACGCTGGACTCGTTCGATCATAGTGGTATATATTGCTTCCTCGGGATCCCAAGCGATGGAATTGTACTCTAGCTTGCTTCGGACATAGGCATTATAAAGAATTGTAGCGATTTTTGGATCACGAAACTGTGAAGCGGTTCTGATAATAAAACCTAAGATTCTGTTGGCCTTTTTACACGTGTTTGTTATGTGAGAGTGCATGTCTAATTTTGTATCGAGAGTCAACCCAAGATCTTTTATCTCAGTTACTCGTTCAAGGGGAGCGTTTGATAGAATATACGTTTCAAGGAGAGGCTTAGAGGAATGGCTAAAAGTTATTATTTTGCACTTAGATTCATTAAGGTATAAGCAACAGCTTTACTCCAGTTATTTACTAAGTTAATTGTTTGTTGCAGAACGGCACAGGCGGAAGGGTTAGCGATCGGTTGAATAATTTTAAGATCATCTGCATAAAGTAATGATTCTACTCCTGAAATAGAGTTTGGTAGATCGTTGACCATAATTAAGAATAGGGTTGGCCCGAGATTGCTACCTTGGCTAACCCCGGAGCGAGTGTAATATTTTTTAGAGCGGTAACAAGTTAATTGGACATATTGGGAGCGATTCCTGAGATAGTCAGAGAAGAACACAAGGAGTTGAGGGGTAAATCCTATAGAGGATAGTTTGCGCAGGAGCGTGTCACTATCGACCAGGTCGAACGCCTTCTTAAAGTCGAAATAGACAACATCAACTTGACGAACTGTCTCCAGCTGGCTCAAAACACTATCGAAGAAGCAAACGTGATTAGTAATAGTGGATCTGGAGGTGCGAAATCTGGACCTCGCAGCACTAACTGGATTTTCTTCATCATCTGTTTTCCCACTACTACTACCCCAGAGAAGAAATGCCTATCTATATCCAGTGACATGTAGCCATACGATAAAAAAACCACGCTAGGCGATTTGACCTTGATTTGTCGGTTATGGGTGCAATTTTCAGGCGTCCTCTTATACGAGGGTTGCTACTTATATATCCGGAAACAAAAAAACAAACAAACGTACACGGCTGAAAATGGTTTTATTGTTTTTCAAAGTATTCCCCTTGATGATCTATGCACTTTTGCATTCGCGTGAACCAATTTTTAAAGCACTTCTGCCACTCCGCCTGAGGTACCTCCATAACGTGTTGTTTGAATGCGTCGACAGTATCTTCAGCGGTCGAAAATCGTTGACCGCGTAATTTATTCTTTATATTTGGAAATAAATAGAAATCGTTGGGTGCCAAGTCAGGGCTGTACGGCGGATGACCCGTTAATTCCACATTTTGACCCTCCAAAAATAGAGTTGTTTCGCGTGACGTATGACAGCTGGCATTGTCATGATGAAGAATGATTCTTCGTCGCTGGTTAGTTTTACGAATTTGTTCAAATACTTCCGGTAAGCAAATGGTCGTGTACCACTCTGAATTAACCGTTCTACGGTTTTCTAGTGGCACTGTAGCTACATGGCCATTAATACCGAAGAAGCAGGCCACCATTTGTTTCAATGTACTTTTTGCACGAGTAACTTTCGTAGGGTTCGGCTCATTTTGAAACACCCATACCGTTGATTGTTGCTTCGTTTCGGGATCGTATGCATAGATCCAGGATTCGTCACCTGTATAGATGTTATAAACGGCTTTTGAGTCACCACGGTTATATTTTTTTAACATTTTATTGCACCATTCGACGCGAGCATCTTTTTGTTCTTTTGTTAAGTTGTGGGGTATCCAACGCGAACAAATTTTTTTTACAGCCAAATAATTATGTAATATGCTATTAATGCTGGTCATAGAAATACCCAGAGTCGCCTCTATCTCGCGGTACGTAACATGTCGGTCGTCCATTATAAGTTTTCGCACAGCCTCGATATTTTGTTGTACAACGACCGATTTCGGGCGACCTGCCTTAACTTCGTCCGTAAGCATACTACGTCCACGATTGAACTCACTAAACCAGTGATACACAGTAGTTTTAGATGGGGCTTCATCACCAAAAGTTGAAGTTAGTTGATCTATGCACTGTTGTTGCGTTAAACCACGCCGAAAATCATAATAAATCATAGCACGAATATTTTCACGAGTGAGTTCCATTCTTGCTGCGAGATGACATTTAAAACCCGTCAAAAACAAAACACGAGCGTTAATAAGAAAGAAAAAATATACCGGCCAGTACTTAAAAAAGTTCAAATTTTACCATGGAGGTCAAATATGCTATTTAAGAAGATTGTAATCCCGGTTTCCGGATATATAAATAGCAGCCCTTGTATATCCATTCCTTATCCGATCCATTCTCGTCACTCCACACATCCACCTTAACATTATCATCTCCGTTGCATGCTATCTTTTTTCATCCGTCAGCTTTAGGGCCCAACACTCTGATCCATACATGACGACAGGTCTTATTATAGATTTATAGTTTTTCCCCTTCAATCGAATCTTGACACTTCGGATGCCGCCTTATTCCGATTGAGGTCCGAGTTTACCCGATGGTAATACATTATGCACTATATCTGTAAACAGGTTGACTATAGTAAACGTACCTGGTGTGATGTTTCAGTGGTTTCATAGCTCGGTCCGCTAGAGGCGCCACCGTGTCTCCCTCGGAGGCGAGCGACTCGCAGGACTTCACGGGACGCAGGCCGACTGGATTCATTGGTATGTCTTGGGAACTCTGTAAGAAAAATGAAGTGTTTTTGAGTAATAATACGCAAGATGCAATATTTTCATTTATGCTTTCATTTGAAAGAATTGGACGTAGAATAGACCACGTGTATTAAAAAATGAAAATACATTAATTTATAGCCAAAAAGGAGATCGTCAATTTTTGTTAGGTGATCTGGCCCAGATTATTTAGGACCGTTTAGGAATGATTCTTACCTTTAAAAAATCATCATAATTTGTAGATCAGGACGGTGGTAAAAAAAATGCGAAATCTAATGGGAAAATTGAAAAATCATGCATTTAAAACTTGAATCTGACAAGCACAATATTTGAAAGCGTGCATGCCTATGATTTATATATTAATGTAAAAAAGTACCGGTTTTTTAAAGAAAATGTACAAAAGCGGACTTGAAAACAAAACGGGAATCATGATGAAATAATAAAAAGTCATATTTTGATCGTATTTATAGTTCCTGTATTTCGGTAAACAAAGACGGCTGTCAAACCATCGTTGATACTATTAACTGAACATTCCTAACACCTATTGCGAAGGGATAAGGTTTACCACCGTTAAGTGCGATACCACTATTATCTGACAATGTAAAATTGAAAAAAAAATGCGTTTCGTTATCGAAGGAGCATGATTTTATGCTATTATGAAACCCACTTTTAATATTCAAACTCCGATCAAAAATGCAAAAATTTAGGCGTTTTATTACAGTCGATTTCTAATTTAAACTTCCGTATTCGTAGACTTAGATATTATTTTAATATTACAATGTTCTAACTTACCGAACAGTATCAAAACGCAGATTATGTAAAGGTAGACATTGACAGTGTCAAACCAAAAAACAAACCCGTTTCAGTGTAGGTGAAGTTAAACTTTATGTCAATGCCATAAGGACGTTAACGACTTGTCTTGCCGTATTTTAATCGCGGAAAGATGAACATAATATTTATTTATTTAGTATTTCTAATTCGTCGTTTCATTTTTATGCAATATTTAGTCTACATTAATAATAAAATGAGTATTCATTTTACATTGGAGTACAAACTGTATACGGTTTATATCAGGTGGCCCAGGATTGACGATCTCCTTTCTGTTACAAGCTGACAATTTACATTTTCGCGCATAAACGGATCTACAATTCCTGTGACGTCACTCATGTGTGTCACTCACCATATTTGTTCGACCCTGTGAAACCTACCAACAGTGTCAAATTCTTGTTTTTTTTTTTGACCTGGATGGACCTTTAAGCCCAATCCCATAGAACAAAACTAGTGACAGTCACAAGCTATGCTAGCGCCATCTGGCCAAACCGTTGACAGTTGCCAACCCCATTAGTTGTCATAACACGAGTGATGTCATCAGACGCTGATTGGTGGATTAAAATACGTTCCGTTTCATACTTCAAATCTTAATTATTGTTTGAAATTAGTATAAACTAAACCCTCCTGTATAGAAGTAGGTACTCTCCTAATATAACTCGCCTCTGCAGCTATGGGCGCGGGCGGCGCTATGACAGGTCTGAGAGCCGCCTTGTGCCGCTGCAGCTTACTGCGGGAGAACAGGCCGCGCCAGCCCGACGGAGACCGTTTCAAGCCACGTTTCCCTCCTGTATAGAAGTAGGTACTCTCCTAATATAACTCACCTCTGCAGCTATGGGCGCGGGCGGCGCTATGACAGGTCTGAGAGCCGCCTTGTGCCGCTGCAGCTTACTGCGGGAGAACAGGCCGCGCCAACCCGACGGAGACCGTTTTAAGCCACGTTTCCCTCCTGTATAGAAGTAGGTACTCTCCTAATATAACTCACCTCTGCAGCTATGGGCGCGGGCGGCGCTATGACAGGTCTGAGAGCCGCCTTGTGCCGCTGCAGCTTACTGCGGGAGAACAGGCCACGCCAGCCCGACGGAGACCGTTTCAAGCCACGTTTCCCTCCTGTATAGAACTAGGTACTCTCCTAATATAACTCACCTCTGCAGCTATGGGCGCGGGCGGCGCTATGACAGGTCTGAGAGCCGCCTTGTGCCGCTTACTGCGGGAGAACAGGCCGCGCCAGCCCGACGGAGACCGTTTTAAGCCACGTTTCCCTCCTGTATAGAAGTAGGTACTCTCCTAATATAACTCACCTCTGCAGCTATGGGCGCGGGCGGCGCTATGACAGGTCTGAGAGCCGCCTTGTGCCGCTGCAGCTTACTGCGGGAGAACAGGCCGCGCCAGCCCGACGGAGACCGTTTCAAGCCACGTTTCCCTCCTGTATAGAACTAGGTACTCTCCTAATATAACTCACCTCTACAGCTATGGGCGCGGGCGGCGCTATGACAGGTCTGAGAGCCGCCTTGTGCCGCTGCAGCTTACTGCGGGAGAACAGGCCGCGCCAGCCCGACGGAGACCGTTTCAAGTCACGTTTCCCTCCTGTATAGAAGTAGGTACTCTCCTAATATAACTCACCTCTGCAGCTATGGGCGCGGGCGGCGCTATGACAGGTCTGAGAGCCGCCTAGTGCCGCTGCAGCTTACTGCGGGAGAACAGGCCGCGCCAGCCCGACGGAGACCGTTTCAAGTCACGTTTCCCTCCTGTATAGAAGTAGGTACTCTCCTAATATAACTCACCTCTGCAGCTATGGGCGCGGGCGGAGCTATGCCAGGTCTGAGAGCCGCCTTGTGCCGCTGCAGCTTACTGCGGGAGAACAGGCCGCGCCAGCCCGACGGAGACCGTTTCAAGTCACGTTTCCCTCCTGTATAGAAGTAGGTACTCTCCTAATATAACTCACCTCTGCAGCTATGGGCGCGGGCGGCGCTATGACAGGTCTGAGAGCCGCCTTGTGCCGCTGCAGCTTACTGCGGGAGAACAGGCCGCGCCAGCCCGACGGAGACCGTTTCAAGCCACGTTTCCCTCCTGTATAGAAGTAGGTACTCTCCTAATATAACTCACCTCTGCAGCTATGGGCGCGGGCGGCGCTATGACAGGTCTGAGAGCCGCCTTGTGCCGCTGCAGCTTACTGCGGGAGAACAGGCCGCGCCAACCCGACGGAGACCGTTTCAAGTCACGTTTCCCTCCTGTATAGAAGTAGGTACTCTCCTAATATAACTCACCTCTGCAGCTATGGGCGCGGGCGGCGCTATGACAGGTCTGAGAGCCGCCTTGTGCCGCTGCAGCTTACTGCGGGAGAACAGGCCGCGCCAACCCGACGGAGACCGTTTCAAGTCACGTTTCCCTCCTGTATAGAAGTAGGTACTCTCCTAAAGGTTGAACACGCCAAAACTTGGGCACGCAAAATTTGTTTTTAAACCAGTTTGAAAATAAATAACTACATTATGAATACTACATTTAATGTCAAATTTAATGAATCCTAAAATCACATTTTTAATTTTAAGTAATGTTTACACAGTAAGCCATAGATCGAACTTTTCTACGCACACGGCTCATAAGACTTTGCACCATCTCTTTAGAAAAGATTTTTGTCGCCCAGGTCCATATTTTTTGTAGCTCAGGGATCGATTTTACTTCTCCGCCTTTCTTTTTTAGAATTCCTTTCATAATACTCCAGTACTCTTCAACAGGCCGCAGTTCCGGACTATTTGGCGGATTGCATATTTTGGGTACCACCATTATCCTGTTAGCGTTGCACCATTCCATAACTGAATTTGCGTATTAGCAACTGGCTAGATCTGGCCAAAACAGCGGTGGTGAGGCATGCTGTCTTATAAAAGGCAGCAAACGCTTCTGTAAACAATCTTTCTGATAAATATCGCCGTTTATTGTCCCGGTGGTGATAAACGAGCGACTTCTTTTACCACAGCTACATATTGCCTGCCAAATAAGGTATTTTTTTGGAAATTGCCCTCATTTTTTTAATTCAAAATCTTCAGGAGTATCTGCCTATCGAGATTTGCTAGTATAAAACTCTTGACCAGGTATTTGTTTACAATCCAATTTTATATACATCTCGTCGTCCATCACCGCGCATTTAAATTTTGTAAGAAAATCTTCATAGAGTTGTCGCGACCGTATCTTTGCGGATAAGTTCTGTTTTGAGTCTCGATCTGGTGCGGCCTGGGCTTTATAACTCCTCAGTCCTGCCATCTGTTTCACTTTTTGGACATAGGACTAAGACATTTTCACTTTTTTAGCAACATCACGAGATGAAATCGTATGATTTGAGGCAAAAATCTTTAAAATACTCTTTCCTGTTTCTTATTCTTGACTCCCTGCAACCCACCACTTCCTGGCTTTCTATCTATTGTCAAGCGTTCACAGAAACTTTTTAATACGTGACCAACAGTCGATTGTGGATATTTCAGCCTTTTCGCGATATCTATGTAGCTTAACATGGGATTTTTTACATGTTCGTGCAAAATGCGTTCACGTTTTTGATATTGTACGCTCGACATTTTGCCAACGAATAAATAAAAGAAAATAAAACTATTATCATTTTATAGCCCAGTTCCTTGTGAGAAAAGTGTTGTTTCAAAAGTTTAAATATCTCCATTTTTCGAATAACTATAGCTATTTTTATATGCCCAGGTTTTGGCGTGTTCAACCTTTAATATAACTCACCTCTGCAGCTATGGGCGCGGGCGGCGCTATGACAGGTCTGAGAGCCGCCTTGTGCCGCTGCAGCTTACTGCGGGAGAACAGGCCGCGCCAACCCGACGGAGACCGTTTCAAGTCACGTTTCCCTCCTGTATAGAAGTAGGTACTCTCCTAATATAACTCACCTCTGCAGCTATGGGCGCGGGCGGCGCTATGACAGGTCTGAGAGCCGCCTTGTGCCGCTGCAGCTTACTGCGGGAGAACAGGCCGCGCCAACCCGACGGAGACCGTTTCAAGTCACGTTTCCCTCCTGTATAGAAGTAGGTACTCTCCTAATATAACTCACCTCTGCAGCTATGGGCGCGGGCGGCGCTATGACAGGTCTGAGAGCCGCCTTGTGCCGCTGCAGCTTACTGCGGGAGAACAGGCCGCGCCAACCCGACGGAGACCGTTTCAAGTCACGTTTCCCTCCTGTATAGAAGTAGGTACTCTCCTAATATAACTCACCTCTGCAGCTATGGGCGCGGGCGGCGCTATGACAGGTCTGAGAGCCGCCTTGTGCCGCTGCAGCTTACTGCGGGAGAACAGGCCGCGCCAACCCGACGGAGACCGTTTCAAGTCACGTTTCCCTCCTGTATAGAAGTAGGTACTCTCCTAATATAACTCACCTCTGCAGCTATGGGCGCGGGCGGCGCTATGACAGGTCTGAGAGCCGCCTTGTGCCGCTGCAGCTTACTGCGGGAGAACAGGCCGCGCCAACCCGACGGAGACCGTTTCAAGTCACGTTTCCCTCCTGTATAGAAGTAGGTACTCTCCTAATATAACTCACCTCTGCAGCTATGGGCGCGGGCGGCGCTATGACAGGTCTGAGAGCCGCCTTGTGCCGCTGCAGCTTACTGCGGGAGAACAGGCCGCGCCAACCCGACGGAGACCGTTTCAAGTCACGTTTCCCTCCTGTATAGAAGTAGGTACTCTCCTAATATAACTCACCTCTGCAGCTATGGGCGCGGGCGGCGCTATGACAGGTCTGAGAGCCGCCTTGTGCCGCTGCAGCTTACTGCGGGAGAACAGGCCGCGCCAACCCGACGGAGACCGTTTCAAGTCACGTTTCCCTCCTGTATAGAAGTAGGTACTCTCCTAATATAACTCACCTCTGCAGCTATGGGCGCGGGCGGCGCTATGACAGGTCTGAGAGCCGCCTTGTGCCGCTGCAGCTTACTGCGGGAGAACAGGCCGCGCCAGCCCGACGGAGACCGTTTCAAGCCACGTTTCGCTCCTGTATAGAAGTAGGATTAAATTGAAACGTGAATAATTATCATATACAGTCGCTAGATATATCGGAACGGCTGAGGTGTTCAGAAATGTCTGAACAACGCCTCTATTGTCAAAGCGATAAAGTGCATGTTCAGATATTTTCGAGTACGAGTGAATAGATGGCTTCGTTATTTTGATAAATATACAATATCTTAGTGAACTCACTATGGTCTTAGCGACATAGACCATTATAGCTGAAGTCTTCTGTATTAATTTCCACCATTTTAAATATTTTAAAAAAATGTAACTAACCTGACAACGGTAGGTCTAACACGGTATGGTACTGCGGAAGGTTGTCTGGCCCAGATCCGACCTGTAAAAAAACATATTTTTCATAAACGTTGACTTTTCCGGATAAAATGTAGATGACGAAGTGCTTTATGGTTTGAGTAGTGTATGTGAGTATGGATGTGATGTATAGTCTGGCCAGCCAACGAACGCAGTAGCAATGTACAGCGAACAAAAGTATGACAACACTAAGAATCAGTGAAAAAAGCAGCAATGATCATCAAATTTTATGTTTTTAATTTTAGTTGGTATTTCCGCCCCTTCCATTTAGTGACATTTACGGTGTGTAAAAAGGAGACGGATATATTTCGTCTGATCTGTCATCAACTGCAACAGATAATCTGATTGAGGCAATTGACATATGCCTTAAAAATGAATTTAAATTTAATTGGGAACGTTGCAGGAGTTCTATCTCAATCGCGCTTAAGATGAGAGAGTAAAATGCACTAGAAACAAATTCAATGTGAATTTAAATTTTCGTCGTGTCACCGTATGGTGTCTCATCAGAAATCAAAATCAAATCAAAATAGTTTTATATCAGACATAGTCCATATGTTGTTAGAAACAGTATTTTACTTAAGAGCTATGTTAGAATTCCTTTAAGACTAAGATTACATACTAAAATACAATCTACTTGACATAAGTCAAGGTAGTTGTTACTACACCCATCCAATGCCACATTATTGGACAGCCAAATCTACCCGCGATCACCTTCAGAATACCATTCTGACTCTCCCTTACGCGACCCATCAGCGACGAAATTTTTTTGCGCACGATCGCATAAAAATCGTTCAAAAGTATTCGTTTCAAAGTGTTGCCACGTGTACGTATTTTGAATTTGCCGCGCGTTTCTACTGACAGAAATGGTTTGCCAGACTAGAGTCTGACTAGCCAAATATTGTTGACAGATATTTCCTTGTTGTATCACCTTGTCTATGATTTAAAAAAAAAGCTAAAAGTCTGTTGTCAAATTATGTCATTATTTCAAATTGTTCACGATTTATAAGGGGTTTATTTTAAATAATATTAAAAATTAAGTGTACCGAGTGGTCCACAAACTATTATTTAGGCTCGTAAATAATTACGACGATGTGCGAAGTTGACGTGAAGCGTGTTGTATGACGAAAAACAGCAATGTTTACAAGTCGTCAACAATTTTGTAGGTTGGAGCTCTATTAATATTTTGATACTTTAAGTACTAGTTGTAACATTTGCATATACCTTTGATTAAGTACGTGAATTTATTAATACCTGAATCTCATAAACAGGACAAGTGTGTAAAGAAACGGATAAACTAGAAGTTCTGGAAAATATCAATACAATCAAAACATTGGAACGTAAGAAGTTACTTACTGAAAACCAAAATTTAGGAGAAATCTGTGGACTGGTCAGTAGTAATTTTATGTAAAAATATAAATAAAAATATTTTCGCAAAACATGTCATACAGTACGTAAATCAACTAAACCCATCCGTTAAAACAAGTGAATAGGGAACTCAAGTACATAGTTATTAGATTATTTTTACTTGCTTCTGAGCATGTATTGGGGAATTTAATTTCTGAATGTATTTCTCTTGTTGCAGTCGGTTAAAGAATCAAATCTTTCTAACACCCTGTGAAGCTTGTTTACTTCGTTGACTTCTGTCTGTTTACCTAAACCTACCTTACGTGTGCACAGAAGTCAAAAGTATTTTCTAGTATCAAAACTATTATTCCTGCTACACAAGGTGTGACCAGCCCATGATTTTTTTAATTTCCCGCCAAATATTTGGGTAATATTTCTATAATCAGACTCTATATGTGTTACCTCGATGTACTTGGGCCGCAGGTGTCCGGCGGGGCGCAGCGGCGGCAGCGCGGCGGCGGCGGCGGCGGCGGCGGCGGCGATGGCGCCCGACGGCGGCGGCAGGCGCGGACTTTGAACCGTCGATGTGCACTTCTCGCGGCGCCGGGCCTCCTCCAAGCTATACACCAAAACTCTTATTCACACACAAACAATCACTTTTTAGGGTTGTTTAAACGTATCTATGCATATACAGTGTGGAAAGATAAGTCGGGCCCTGGAGGGAAACTACCTTAACCTGTCCGATCCCACGACCCGAAAACTATTTTTGTCGTTGTCTCCCAAGACCCAAATATGTGCCCAAAATATCAGCACTCTCTGCTTCCCAAGCACTGCAAGATGCCTGAACTCCGTATTTCCCACGAGTTTTTGAGCGAGTCGAGCGTACGACTTACGTGTTGTTTATCGCTTGTGGGACTGAAGTGTTTATACATAAATAAGAGTATTGTAAATTTTTATGAAGAGGATGAATTAAGCTTTATGTTGATGTCTTTAAAATACTTCACTAGCGCCTAATTCATTCTACGTACCTTATGAATTCCAGAGAAAGAAGAAAAATGGGACCTTGTTGAATAGAATCACTAAAATAAAGGGTGTTTGTAATCGAATTACATTTGTATGTTATTATTCCACCGTCAAATAATATATTCTAACTATAATTGGAATAATTACATAATATGACCTTTGTGAACATCTTTTATTTTCACTTCAAAATTCGACCGAGACACGTTCCCGTTGGTATAAACATGGAGTCCGAACTTTGACTGGTCGTAACGTGTTCTGTTTATATTGAGTGAATGAATGATAAGGTATCATTCTGCAGGGAATTTTATTAGAAATCGAATGAAAGTTAGTCCAATTGAATTAATGCCGTATATTTTCACAAATAAGGTTTTAAATGGCATAAGGTATTAGGGCACAAATTTGAGGCGTGGGATATATAGGTGTACGAAATCGCGGGCACACATTTGTGTCGTGGGAGTTGACGGAGCGTAAGGTTTTGAAGGTCGTGGGAAATCTGGACATTTTATTTGCGGCACATATTTGGGCCCTTGGGATCGGACAGGTTAAAACGTTGAGATAGCTCAATTCGCTAAAAGGAAACATTCTTTTATTTTTCCTAAAAACTAAAACTGCATTCACAGTTTTTTTCTTAATTTTCACTTTTTTCCATAATAATTGTATGAAAAATAATTTTATTAATATTTATGGGTTCCCTTGTGCCCTAAACTTGGTTGGTATTAATAAGTTTTTATCCTTGTTGGAAATAGGATCGATTGGCATCAATTGTCATAAAAAATATTTACGGTAAAAATTACAAAATAAATAGTTTTTTTGTAAACTGTACTCTTTTCCAAAAATTTGTAAATGCAATTATGCCCCTTTAAAAAAATTAAAGAATGTTTCCTTTCAGTGAATTGAGCTATTTCAACGTTTCAAGGTAGTTTCCCTCCAGGGCCCGACTTATCTTTCCACACTGTATATGTAGCCTTAGTATAACATTAAGTTAGTCGCAATTACACCTGCATCGAAGAAACATGTCTTTTTCTGTGACCCTAATCCTACATACAAAACTGAGCGTTAATCGAAGGAACAAGGGTACCGTAGCCAAAATGGCAACCGCGGAACCCTTAGAGTTTCGTCATGTCCATTTGTCCGTCCGTCCGTATGTCACAGCCATTTTACTCGGAAACTATAAGACATATCTTAATAAAATTAAGACTTAAGGTATATTTCTGAGCGTTAATCGAAGGAACAAGGGTACCGTAGCCAAAATGGCAAACGCGGAACCCTTAGAGTTTCGTCATGTCCATTTGTCCGTCCGTCCGTATGTCACAGCCATTTTACTCGGAAACTATAAGACATATCTTAATAAAATTAAGACGTAAGGTATATTTTGTATACTGCTATTTAGTTATGTAGTTAAATTGTAGAAAAAAATATTTTAGGGGGGGGGGGGGGGGGGGGGGCGCTCCATACATATAACTAAATTCCAAAAAAATCTTCAATTTAGACACATTACAATGCACTTATGAACGTCAGAGAAAAAAAACTACCACCGATTCTAACCCAACACCTCTGACCCGAGCAGTATTATGATTTATGACCGGCTGGACTTATTTTTTCAAAAGAGTAATAGGACTTTAGATCTTAAAGATACAGAATAATGCATAGTTCTACAATACATCACAACAGCTTGAGAGACAGACAATGTACGTATTGTTTACTTAAAATAAAATAATAATAATAAAATGCAAATCTGATTGCTTCACAAAACATTTGATATGCTTTCCTATCTGAACTGTGTCCTCTAAATGTTAGATGACTTTGTAGTAATTACTGGTTTGGGCCATGCATCTTTGCCCGTCATATAGTCCTCGACCCTGTAATAACCCTTTGACATTTTTTTTTTCAAATATTTCTTAAGAGCGGGATATGATAAATTTAAAGCATCGACGGGTAACTTGTTATAAATGTGAATACCTTGACCAAAAAATTACTTATATGCTTTGCGGATACGACTACTTCTGATAGCAAGCTTGTTTTCAAACGACTTCAAGATTTCGAAGGAGGAGGTTATCAATTCGGGATCTTTGTTTTCAACCGACTTCAAGATTTCGAAGGAGGAGGTTATCAATTCGTCGGGATCTTTGTTTTTGCTATTTTTTATTTTAATTTTTTTTTTTTATGTATGTTCACCGATTATTCGAAGACGGCTGGACCGATTTGGAAAATTCTTTTTTTGTTTGAAAGAGTATACTTCACAGTTGGTCCCATTGTAACCAGGTCAGAATCTGATGATGGGATCCTGGAGAAATCGAGGGAACTCTTCAACTATTATAGGCACACATCTGTAGTGATTTGAGTATTTTTTACAGCAGCTCGAGCATTTGGTGTTGGAAAGGTGGATGCTTAGTAAAGTCGGTTCTTTTTTGTTTAAAATTATTGCTGTTTTTTTTTATGTATGTTCACCGATTATTCGAAGACGGCTGGACCGATTTGAAAAATTCTTTTTTTGTTTGAAAGAGTCCCATTCACAGTGTTTTTTGTTCACAGTTGGTCCTATTGTAACGAGGTCAGGATCTGATGAGTGGATCCTGGAGAAATCGAGGGAACTCTTCAACTATTATAGACACACCTATAGTGATTTGAGTATTTTTACAGCAGCTCGAGCATTTGCTTTTGGAGAGGTGGATGCTAAGTGAAGTCGGTTCTTTTTTGTTTAAAATTATGTATGTATATTCTTTACAACAAAAATAATATTAGGTATATAATACTAAGTAAAATAATACTACGTCTGTGTAAGATTGTCCCATAATATTTATTCATAAGCTACGAGGTGCGGTCCAATAGTTTCCGGCCTAACAAAGAAAAAACGTACTTATATTTGCAAAACCTTTTTTATTTTTCGATATAGTCGCCCTCTATCTCAACGCACTTTTCAGATCTCTTAATAAGCATTTATATCCCCTTATAAAAATACTCGGGATTTTTGTCCTCAAAATGGGCATACACCGAAGACTTCATCACCGAAGAAAATCTTTTTCCCCTTACGTCTGCCTTAAGTTTCGAGAACAAATAAGTCACTCGGGGCCGGGTCTGGACTATAAGGTGGGTGACGAATTTCCTCGAAGCCACATTTCGCAACAGTAGCCTTCGCAATAGAGAACATGCATGAAAAATATTTAATTGAATTTGTTCCATAAACACGTTCAACAACCCCAAATTAATATAAATAAGTGGAAATCCGTAATATTTTTTAACTGTTTTTAGGGTTCCGTACCTCGAAAGGAAAAAACGGAACCCTATAGGATCACTTTGTTGTCCGTCTGTCTGTCTGTCCGTCTGTTTGTCAAGGCCATTTTTCTCAGGAACGCGTGGAGGTATCAAGCTGAAATTTATATCAAATACTCAGGTCTACTGTCCCTTGGAGCTGTGAAAAAATCAGACTTCAAAGCCAACGCAATCAAATGATACAGCCGTTTATGCCGCAAATTTCCGCAAATTTTCGCTCGCAAGGGAATCAAAACCTACAGGGTACTTCCCGTGAACTCAGAATCTTGAAATTTGGTACGAAGCAACGTCTTATAGCACATATAAAGGAAAAATTACGAAAACCGTAAATTTTTTGTTACATCATATAATAAAAATATTTTAAAGTTACTACCCTACTACGAAACCCTCGGTGCGCGAGTCCGACTCGCACTTGGCCGGTTTTTTTTAAAGATATTGCGATTTAAAAACTTAAAGTTTTAGGCATTTTTTTTTATATCTCAAATGTATTTTCGAAACTTCAGTTCGATTACTTATGTTTTTTTTTTTTTTTTTTTTATACTACGACGGTGGCAAACAAGCATACGGCCCGCCTGATGGTAAGCAGCTACCGTAACCTATGGACGCCTGCAACTCCAAAGGAGTCACATGCGCGTTGCCGACCCTTTACAAAAAGGAGGATTCACTGTGTTGACGACTAAAGGAACAAGAAAAAAAATGTACGACAACTATATAGCTAAACGCCTTTTTTTCGTGCCTAAAATTACAAAAATCTTCCAAAAACTTGTTCCTTCCAAACAGTTTTCTGCAACTTTGTGGTCGGTGACGTCACAAACCTCACACTTTTTATATGGGGCGTTTTGACGCGCGGCGCAGACGTCTAACGTATTTTCACATTTTTGACGTTTCAGGGCTATCATAGATAGTAGGTTTATTAGAGACATTTGAATCTACAGGGAAATAGAATCGAATGACGTCTATAAAATCATGCATATTCCTAATTGCAGCTGTGTGAACAGGAGCATAGTCTTGGAGAAGCCGAACACTTCTGCTAAGTTTTCCACGACGTTTCTGTTTGATCGCCTCTCGTAACTGTTCAATAAGGGTTGCGTAGTAGCTGCTATTTACCGTAGTATTCCTTTCTTTTATGCCAATCATTAGTATTCCGTCACAATCCCAGAATACCGTCGCTATTATCTTTTTGGTGGATTGCGTTGCCTTGGCCTTTCTAGGCGACTTTTCACCAGGACGATGCCACTCCCTTTTGGAGAAGGGATCGTAGTACAGAGCCATGGTTTCGTCCCCAGTAACAATTGACACCAAATAACTTTCTCCGTGATGTCTATACGCGTATAAATTTTCTTGGGAGAACGCTTTCCGCTCATCTCGCTGCAAGTTCGAAAAAAGTTTGGGCACCCACCTGGCACTGACTTTATTCATGTTGAGATGTTCATGAAGAACCCTAAGAACTGAAGTTTTCGAAAGCCCTGTTCTTGCCGCTATTTCTTTAGTCTTGCCTTCGATCATTCAGAACTACTTCTTCCATTAATTTAATACAGTTCCCCGTGAGTGCCTCCACAGGCCGGCCGGAATGAGGTTCGTAATCAATGGACTCCCGTCCTATACGGAACTGCTTACTCCACTCTTTAATGGTCGAAAATGAAGGAGAGGTATCCCCGTACACAGCATCTAACCTTTTTTTTATATCGGTCGGGCTGACCCCTTCCTTTGTCAGGAACTTGATCACGGAACGATATTCCAACTTAAACATTTCGATAACGTTTAGACTTCCTAATGTTCTAATCACCGTCACAATAAAACTACAATCAACAGACACCTCAAAACTATAAACGAAAAAGCGGAATAAATGGCAATCACTATTACAATTATATATTTTTAAAATTAGCCGCCATATTTGTTCAGCCAGAAACTTTCGGACCGCATCTCGTAGAAGTACCTCGGTTTTATAAGCAAAGCCCCATGGTCAGAGGCACGCTGGTCATACCGGGTCATATAGGAAAAACCGGCCAAGTGCGTGTCGGACCACGCATAGGAGGGTTCCGTACCTTCAATGGAATAAGAACCGAACTAATACCAAAAGGTCGTATCTGATGCCTATGGAAGAAGTTTTTTGGAGATAACTCAAAAATGGCTGAACCGATAATGTTCAAAACAATTTTCGTAGAAAGTATATGATAAGGCGCATCTCTTCAAATTTTTTCATATTTTTTTAACTTACGGCTCAAAAGTTACGGGGGGGGGGGCTACACAACTTTTCTGACTTTCGAAGCGATTATTTCAGAAAATTGCTTAATCACAAAATAGTCAAAGAAACCTCAATGTTATTTTGAAAGACCTATCGATTGATGTGTCACATGTTGCTATTTGGTTAAAAATTTTTTTTTAATTTAGTTACCTGTATGGAGCGCCCCCTAAAAAATTTTTTTTTTCAAATTTAACTACATAACTAAGTAGCTGCATACAAAATACACCTTATGTGTAAATTTTATTCAGATACGTCGTATAGTTTCCGAGTAAAATGCCTGTGACATACGGACAGACAGACAGACATGACGAATCCATAAGGGTTCCGTTTTTTGCCATTTGGCTACGGAACCATAAAAAGCACGGTGGTCATACCTGAGCAGCTTCGTGGGTGGGTTGAGGGGCAAACTCTTCGGTCTTCGGCACGAGTCGTGACCTCTCAACTCCACGTGTTCCAACTGCTCCTACGAAAATATATTGGCCATTTAAAATACACCGAGACTTCTATATACAACAAAACTGTCACATTACTTTATCGAACGAGCGGAGCGTAACCGAAGCAAGTTCTTGGAAACAACTTCTGGCTAGTGGGACGTCTCGGCATTTCAATGGCATTTTGATTTTGAGAGTTTGTTCCGCGATAACTTTAGTAACGTTTTTTTTCTGATCTTTATGAAATTTGTTGGGGTTGTAGCTGAGATACATATAATTTGAAAGTTCGTGTATGAGCAGGATCTGTCAATGGGTTGTGGAGCTAGAGAGCGATAAAAAATCTTCAGGAGGGTCTTGTTATGTTGGTCATCTTGTTTGCAAGTAAATCGGGAGTTCTCAGTCGAGGCGTACTACTAGTAAAAGTAATTTTAAATGATAAATTGAGTTCGCAATTTTCATAAATACAAGCTGTTTATTCAATCCATACTGAAGGTAATTATAATTAGGTAGGCCCATATACAAGATATCTCTATACTCCGCTAAACGCGTTATTTCTTTGAAACCTAAGCTACCAAAAATAAGGGGTGCGGGAGGGGAGCACGCAATGCTAGACAGGGAACGCGCTATTGTTCCGTGGGGCGTAAGAGAGAGTCAGACATTAATGGGGACGTACTAAGTTTACTGTCACTTCCATTAATTAGTGTCTCACTATGGAGTTCAAGCCTGGCAAGCAAGGGTCGCCCGGCTATGCGGGGTCTTGGGTTAATTACTCTACGGGTAGACCATACTGGACGCCTTTTTATATATTTATTACCAACCCCGAAATCCCAAAAAAGAAATGAGCTCCCCATAGAAGTCGTCTACTCGTAGATCCGATCGGTCGAAATGTATGAAAGAGCCAGAAAAAAATTCGCGATATCGGAGTTGGTCCCATAGTAAAAGTTGTTCAGTATGGCATAGTATTAAGTAGTTATTCACCTCGCTCAATATGACTGGTGATTAAAATTTCAACCTGTATAACTATATAGTAGTCCGGCTCGAACTCAGAACTCGCGATGTACTTGCAAACAAACTGACCAATATAACAAGAACCTTATGATGATTTTATCGCGCCTTCTAGCTCTATGACCCCTAGAACGATCCTGCTCATATACGAACCCACAAATTATAGGTATCTCTGCTACAACCCCAACAAATTTCATAAAGATCAGAAAAACGTTACTAAAGTTACCGCGGAACAAACTCTCAAAATCAAAACCGGCCAAGAGCGTGTCGGGCCACGCTCAGTGTAGGGTTCCGTAGTTTTCCGTCCGTCACAGTAAGTGTCGCCACTTAAGAGTTAAAATAACACCGCCATGTAGGATATGATATGAGCGTTCCGCGTACAGCGACATCTATCGGCAAATTAAGTAAACTATTGCACGCGAGCTTAAAGTATGAAAGATGATTTTTATGGGATAATTCTTTATTGCGTGAACCGATTTTCACCGCTTTTACTTTATTTGAAAGCACGTCATTTCATTGTGATTTTGTAGATATTACAGGTACAATAAACACCTGCTTATACGGTTAAATTACAAACTTAGTTCAGAAATTATTTTGTATTTTTTTTTCAAAAACTACAAGCAACCTATCAAGTTCAAAATAATTTTCCTAGAAAGTTTTTATAAAGTTCTACTTTTGATATATTTTTCATATTTTTAAAGCATATGGTTCAAAAGTTAGAGGGGGGGGGGACACATTTTTTTTTACTTCTGGAGCGATTATTTCCGAAAATATTTACATTATCAAAAAATGATTTTAGTAAACCCCTTTTCATTTTTAAATACCTATCCAACAATATATCACACGTTAGGGTTGAAATGAAAAAAAAAATCACTCCCCACTTTACGTATAGGGGAGGTACCCTAATAAAACATTTTTTTCCACTTTTTATTTTACCACTTTGTTGGCGTGATTGATATACATATTAGTACCAAATTTCAGCTTTCTAGTGCTAACGGTCACTGAGATTATCCGCGGACGGACGGACGGACGGGCAGACATGGCGAAACTATAAGGGTTCCTAGTTGACTACGGAACCCTAAAAAGCTATCGAAATGCCGAGACGTTCCAGTAGCCAGAAGTTGTTTGTATGAACTTCACTTCGCTTACTCTCCGCTCGTTTGATTAATTTACAATAATGAGTTCAGTTCGCAATTTAAATAAATTTGATAGAGAAATGTACGTACGGAATTCAGGGATTCCGGTCCGGAATCCCAGTCCTGCTCCTCAGCGAATAGTTCCTCCGCGTAACATATCAGGAATTCCGTTACAACCGCCTGCAACAGAGACAAGTTTTTTTAAAGATCTGTATGAAATACACCCCATTTTCATTTTCACTCCTAAGTGCTTGCCATCAAACGGGCCGTATGCTTGTTTGCCACCGTCGTGGTATTTAAAAAAAATTGAAGCTACAGTTAAGGCATGTTTAAATTACGTCTGACTGTCAGTTTCGTGACGAAAGATTTGGAATTCGACATTGACAGCCAGTTTTGTAACAACTGACACGGACAATGAAGGTCTATGTCAAACTATACATTTCGTCACGAAACTGAGTTAAGTGGGTGTTTTCACTACACCCTTACACATCTCTTTCTTGTTTTTTTTTCTACTTGGTCAGTAAAAATAATAATAAGAGCAATTCAGGTTAAGGCAGTAGCGCCATCTATCACGTCACAAACGCAAGTTGGGCGCCCACACGATGGCCATGTTGCGCGCCGTCATGCCCGTCACGTCGCCCAGTAGACACGCGGAGGTGACGCATCAGGTATGCTAGTCCTGCTATACTACTCTATACTATAGTATATGTGGTGTAACCTGCACAGAGACGTGCTGTAGAGCGTGCTGCGGGTGGGGAGAGCGGAGCAAGTTGGGCGCCCACACGATGGCCATGTTGCGCGCCGTCATGCCCGTCACGTCGCCCAGTAGACACGCGGAGGTGACGCATCAGGAATGCTAGCCCTGCAATACTACTCTATACAATAGTATATGTGGTGTAACCTGCACAGAGACGTGCTGTAGAGCGTGCTGCGGGCGGGGAGAGCGGAGCAAGTTGGGCGCCCACACGATGGCCATGTTGCGCGTCGTCATGCCCGTCACGTCGCCCAGTAGACACGCGGAGGTGACGCATCAGGTATGCCAGTCCTGCTATACTACTCTATACTATAGTATATGTGGTGTAACCTGCACAGAGACGTGCTGTAGAGCGTGCTGCGGGCGGGGAGAGCGGAGCAAGTTGGGCGCCCACACGATGGCCATGTTGCGCGCCGTCATGCCCGTCACGTCGCCCAGTAGACACGCGGAGGTGACGCATCAGGTATGCTAGTCCTGCTATACTACTCTATACTATAGTATATGTGGTGTAACCTGCACAGAGACGTGCTGTAGAGCGTGCTGCGGGTGGGGAGAGCGGAGCAAGTTGGGCGCCCACACGATGGCCATGTTGCGCGCCGTCATGCCCGTCACGTCGCCCAGTAGACACGCGGAGGTGACGCATCAGGAATGCTAGCCCTGCAATACTACTCTATACAATAGTATATGTGGTGTAACCTGCACAGAGACGTGCTGTAGAGCGTGCTGCGGGCGGGGAGAGCGGAGCAAGTTGGGCGCCCACACGATGGCCATGTTGCGCGTCGTCATGCCCGTCACGTCGCCCAGTAGACACGCGGAGGTGACGCATCAGGTATGCTAGTCCTGCTATACTACTTTATACTATAATATATGTGGTGTAACCTGCACAGAGACGTGCTGTAGAGCGTGCTGCGGGCGGGGAGAGCGGAGCAAGTTGGGCGCCCACACGATGGCCATGTTGCGCGCCGTCATGCCCGTCACGTCGCCCAGTAGACACGCGGAGGTGACGCATCAGGTATGCTAGTCCTGCTATACTACTTTATACTATAATATATGTGGTGTAACCTGCACAGAGACGTGCTGTAGAGCGTGCTGCGGGCGGGGAGAGCGGAGCAAGTTGGGCGCCCACACGATGGCCATGTTGCGCGCCGTCATGCCCGTCACGTCGCCCAGTAGACACGCGGAGGTGACGCATCAGGTATGCTAGTCCTGCTATACTACTTTATACTATAATATATGTGGTGTAACCTGCACAGAGACGTGCTGTAGAGCGTGCTGCGGGCGGGGAGAGCGGAGCAAGTTGGGCGCCCACACGATGGCCATGTTGCGCGCCGTCATGCCCGTCACGTCGCCCAGTAGCGACACGCGGCGGAGGTGACGCATTAGGTATGCTAGCGTTCTGAAATAACGAAAGAGAAACGTTAAAGATGGCTTACTTTAAGAATATTTTGTTATTTCTGACTAATATCGTTTATAATACGAGAATTTAAAGTCAGTATTCGCTCGGCTTTCCTCGGCACGTGTTGTATTAGGCCCCCTTTTTTGGGACACTTTTGCGTGTTGTAATTTTCTGTATTATATTATACAATGTGTTTGGACAGCCATAGTAAAGCCGGTAACCACGTAACGTAACGTGGTATACCTGCGTCTCGTACATTTGATTATTTTAATGATAATATTTGTTTCGGTCTGTTGCCGTACGATTATGTAAATAAAATCATCCAGGGAACCCCATACCTATTTTTTAACCGACTTCAAGATTTGAAAAGAGGAGGTTCTCAATTCGGCGTGTATGTTTTTTTTTTTTTTTTTTTTTTTTTTTTTTTTTTTTTTTTATGTTTGTTACTCCATAACTTCGTCATGTCTGAACCGATTTTGAAAATTCTTTTTTTGATTGTAAGTATATATATACAGATTGGTCCCGTTTTTGTCAAAACGCAGTTCTGATGATGGGATCCATGAGGAATCGAGGGAACTCCTCAAATCTTAAAGGCATACATATAGTGATTTTTGTATTTTTATCAACAAAACCATCATTTTCATTCAAAACAGTGACATTTGATGAAGTAGAACTGCTGATGATGATCAGAACGGAACTCTTCAACGACGCATAGTTCACGTTTGGCGATTCGTCCTCTTCGCTGTGTTTGTTTAGCAAGTTTAATTGTCAGAACAAATGTTCGTCAAGTTCAAGTTCTGATGATGGGATCTATGAAGAATCGAGGGAACTCCTCAAATCTTAAGGGCTTACACATAGTGATTTTTGTATTTTTATCAACAAATCAAGCATTTTCATTCAAAAGAGTGACATTTGATGAAGTGGAACTGCTGATGATGAACAGAACGGAACTCTTCAACGACGCATAGTTCATGTTTGGCGATTCTTCCTCTTCGCTATGTTTGTTAAGCAAGTTAGATTGTCAGGACCAATTTTCGTCAAGCTCAAGTTCTGATGATGAGTTCCACGAGGAATCGAGGGAATTCCTCAAATCTTAAAGGCATACATAAAGTGACTTTTGTATTTTTATCAACAAATCAAGCATTTTCATTCAAAAGAGTGACATTTGATGAAGTGGAACTGCTGATGATAATCAGAACGGAACTCTTCAACGACGCATAGTTCACGTTTGGCGATTTGTCCTCTCCGCTGCGTTTTTTAAGCAAGTTATTTCATTGTATGAAATCTAAGTGCACCATCTACAATAATCCTTCACCGGCTACCCCCATTGAAGTCGGTTTTTTTTTCTTAAAAATTATTTCTAAACCATTTTTAAACTGCACCCCTTTTAAGTTTTACGGTTCCAACCATGACTGCACTCATATGATCAGTGGCTGCACTTGGTAAGTATTTATATCACAAGTTCAAAGTTTATATCACATAGTATAAAACAAAGTCGCTTTCCGCTGTCTGTCCCTATGTAGGCTTAGATCTTTAAAACTACGCAACGGATTTTGATGCGGTTTTTTTAAGTAGATAGAGAAATTCAAGAGGAAGGTTTATATGTATAATACATGCATAATATGGTAGAGAAACACTGATAATTTTAGAGGTTTCTAATGTGATGTAAATAAACACATTTTTTTGCGCTTACAGTGCAAACGCTGGCTGAACCAAGGCCCAGTAACTTCTTAACAAAAGTGTGTCCTTCTTAAATTGCATATGTGTGCGTGCGGTTTGTAACAATTATTACCAGTATTTAAAACATATGTTTTTAAATATTGCAACATTTAGAACCGACTTTAAACGATATTATACTTTGCAATTTCTCGGACCTAATCAGTTGTGCATCCTGCCTTGCTTCACTCCCTCGACTCCCTAAGTTTCCTATCATTTATTACACCTCTCTAACTGACATATCGGGCCCGAGAAATTGTAAAGTATAGTACTGGTTGTTGTCTATGCTGTCTATGGATTATGCTGTCAATCACAGCTAAATTCAAAATAAATATGTCATGTAAAAAAAAATAGTTGCGTTTTGGCTTTTGCTTTAGTTATAGCGTATCGACTTGAAATGTATTTGGTTAAATATATCCCATCAAAAACATAAATGTGAAAGGCTGCCAAGTTCGATACTATGGGAATGCTTCGCCTATAAAAGAAGTGAGATCTGAATAAGTACCAAGTTCCATAAAAATACCTCAAATCATAAATAGTTATAGGAATGCACACTTGATTTCCAGCAGTTTTTAAGGTACATTTTGAATAAGTGGCACGTTACATAGAAATACCTAAAATTATAATAGTCAGAGAAACGCACACCGGTTTTTTAGCAGTTTCCTGATAACATTTATTATTTTCAGTACTTTTTAATGATGTTACTTGGCAAGTTTTCACACACCACACACCTTTTCAATGCAATGAATCGACACCTTTGGACTGCAATGTGTCAAGTATATAATTTTCTATTAAAACTTGCCAAGTTACATCATTAAAAAGTACTGAAAATAATAAATGTTATCAGGAAACTGCTAAAAAAACCGGTGTGCGTTTCTCTGACTATTATAATTTTAGGTATTTCTATGTAACGTGATACTTATTCAAAATGTACCTTAAAAACTGCTGGAAATCAAGTGTGCATTCCTATAACTATTTATGATTTGAGGTATTTTTATGGAACTTGGTACTTATTCAGATCTCACTTCTTTTATAGGCGAAGCATTCCCATAGTATCGAACTTGGCAGCCTTTCACATTTATGTTTTTGATGGGATTTCATTTATTTTTGTTAGGTGTAGGTTCTTTATTATTTTTTTATCACTTTTGCTTTAGGAAATGTCTCATTCCACTTAGGTATGTACTTTATACTATACCCTTTATACTAAGCGTCTTATTCTATTTTACTATTTATTTATAGGTGATTTTTACAAATAAACTGGCTCCCTACACCTATAAAATGTACCTACTTACATATAATTACATACATCAATAACGTACTTTATTCTGTTTGTAAGTACGCTACCTACATAGATAATTAATAACTTGGTAATACCTACCTACCAGTAGGTATTATAATTGGTGGCCTATTATGTAGCCCTAGAAGTGCACCATCCCATCTCATCCCGTGGCGTATCGGAGGGTGAGATGGGCAGTAGTATATATAATTCCATCTTAGAGTATATATGATTTCCATGTTCTTGAATCTGCGATTTTATTAGTTGTAAAATTAGAAATTATTTAGACTATGCGAGAAAAAATAGTCTTTTCATTTTTGATTGACTGATTTAGCGCACCTAGTGTACCTAGTGACCTGCTTTGCACTTCGTAAATCGTGGGTTCGGTTCCCGCAACAGACACACACAGAGTGGTGAACAATTTTATTGTTCTTGTCTTTAAGACAAACATGTATTGTCTTAAATTGGTATGTACCTAAATTTTAATAAGTCTTATCTCATTTCCACTCCATACCTACTTATAGTAGAACAAAATTACACATTCGTTGTTTTCGAAACTGACTCACACTTGGCCGTTTTCAGATTTTTACTTTATTTCGACCTAAAGACAAACCTTCGAGCCAAATTTCAGGTCGGTACGACCATTGGAAGATAGACCCATTTAGTTCATTATGACTTCATAGTAGAACAAAGTAATACCTTCGCTATTTTTAAAACTGACTCACACTTGGCCGTTTTCAGATTTTTCCCTTTACTTTGACCTTAAGACCTATCTCCATGCCAAATTTCAAGTCAGTACGACCATTGGAAGTGGTCTAGGTTTTTGATGAGTCAGTGAGTCAGTGAGTGAGTGTATAGTAAAAATAGCGATTTTCTGACGTCAATATCTCAAGAACTGCTATAGGTAGAATAATAAAATTTTGTATTCTAGACAATTAAGGGGATGTCAACAGACACTCGAAATTTCATATGCGTAGATAAAATATGTTTTGAGTTATAGGGTGGTCGAAATTGACCCGAAATGGTTCGTGTAATATAACCCACGGCCGGTGTGTCGCTTTTTTTTGCTCGAACTTGGCGGACACACTGCCGTGTGTCTAGATTGTATAGGTAATATTAAGTGCCGGTCCGCAACCGTTGAAATTAGGAAATAGCGCTACTACAACTTGGCCTATGCCCGGGGAGTAGCAAAGGGAGAAGCAGCAATGAAGATCATTTATTTTACTTAAGTTTCATCATTTTCTACAACGATAACCACAAATATTTTAAGGTAAGAAATATATTACGTGCATTTTTTTGGAAAATTTAACTTATTTACATACCATTTATATTATTATCTTAATCATGAACTACGCGTACATAATTATAGAGGATACCTTTATCACCAGCCACAACAGTAAATAAATTGTTACCTCAAAGTGAGGGGTACCTGCAGTAGTGATACCGAAAGAAGGGAAGGCAAGGTAGGGAAAAGTAAAAAGGGAACTAGTAAGCATGTATACTAGCAGAATATCTTATGTATGCAGTAACGCGTTGTACTTAACACATTTGGCAGAGACAAGCAAACAAGAGACAAGCAAGGACAGGATAACGACGTAAAAGGATATCAACATTAATAGTACATTATTGTCGAGGAGGTGAAGTAGCACATTGATGGCTGAGTATTACGTTTAAACGGACGACTTTAGGAGTCCGTTTAATTTAATACGAAGCCAGCAATGGCCCTTCGCGCCGAGTCCAATATAGTGCTTTATTCAAAAATAATAAATAAACAGCCAACGTTGATGAACAACAAACAGTATTAACATAAATAATATATTCAGGATAACTTCTAGTTTAAAAGAATGACCACTACCGCGAGCATCGAGTTTCGATTCGAATCCTATAATTATCTCTTTCTCCATCGCTTCTCATTTTGAATGAGAGAGACAGATTTATTCGAAACTACAATTTTCTATGTTCGCGGTACACGCTCAGCTTTGCCGCCATTATATCTTTTTATTAAAAAGTTTGAAGTGTATTTTTCTTCTGAATTTACCGTAAGCTATTTGAGATAACTAAAAAGTCGCGGTACCAACATTATAAATAACAAATACCAATGTTTTGTGTTGGCTGTTTAGGACCTTTGCCTTTATTTTTGTATGGCTGTTGAACTTTTTAAAAAGTTTGTACCTCGACAAAAATGGAATTTGTATGCAACATTTATGTCGCGAAATCGAGCCTGCAATTTCCGTAACTTTTTAATTTTTATTTGACCATAAACTAGGCACTTCGCCGCCTAGTTTTTAACCGTAAAAGTCAACCTTGCCGGACATTTTTGAATAAAGATATATTATGTTTCTGTTGTGCAGGATAATACGAAGATTCAATGATGCATTAAGTGAAGCAATGCCACCTGGGCAGTAACTATAGCGGCTGCAGCTTCAGGGAACTTGTCTGCGTGATGAACGGCTGAACGCAACATGCGTCCATAGTGTCCCTACACATCCCTGTCCAGTACCATTTTACACTGTAGAAAACCAATAAATTAATATACTTAATATACTTACAGGTATTCATTTTCATTCTTGAAGTCCTATTGTTCAATTAAGCCTAGAAACGAATAGAGCATTTCTATGAATGTAGGCAGTTTCTAATAATCATATGTTTTTCGACGCAGTAACCTAGTTCTTTTAATACTTAAAAATAAATAAATAAAATAGCTTTTTTATTTCCACATTTGTAAAAGTTAGGTACCTACATATAAGTTATACATTTAGTTTTGGTTTTTCTAATGTGGATCCTTTTGAATTCTTGTTAGACCAAAAATGTGCCTACTTGCTTTATTACTTTTTGCATAAAATATAACTTAAATATTTTATTACAAAAAAAGCACACAATTGGTACAATTGAAAAATATTTTTGAGTAATGCTAAATAAATAATAAATACCCAATAATCCTAAAAAAAAAACAAAAAGAATACCTGTACCGGGATTCGAACCCAGGCCATCCGCTTCACAGACGGGCTACTACCAACGAGGCCAAACTGGTTCTCAAATTAGTTACTGCGATCTACACGGGAGCGCTGTAGTATAAACGGACTTTAGTGACGGGACATTCTTTTTGTATGTAGTTACCGTTCTTCTCCTACGGTTGAATTTCTAATTATAAAAAGTGACTTGACACATGACTGACAGTTAAAATGTTGCCTGGAATAGCAAAAATAAAATAGTCATGGGTATATGTCGATAAAAAGTATCGAAAAGTGTAATGTTGTACTAAACACTACCAATACGATTCCATTTAAAGGATCCATGGATCCATAAACGTTAGAAAATTAAATTATCGTGTCACAGCCTGAAATGCTACAATATTCAAATCAGACAAAAGTTTTGAAATACGTTGTCGCTAATAAATCGTATAGTTATGTTATACAACATATCATATATTTTTCTATCTCGTCGAACGAGCAGAGCCTAAGCGAAGTGAAGTTATAGACAGCTTCGGATGAAACGGAAACGGAACTGTCAGCTGGCTACCTGGACATCGCTGCATTTCGATGGCTTTTTGAATAGTTGTTCTGCGGTAACTGTAGTAACGTTTTTTCTAATCTTTATGAAATTTGTTGGGGTTATAGCAGAAATCAATATAATTTGAGAGTTCGTATATGAGCAGGATCGATCCATGGGTTATGGAGCTAGAAGGCGCAAAACAATCGTCATAAGAGTCTTGGTATATTGGTCAATGCATTTACAAGGAAATCGCGAGTTCTCAGTTCGAGGCGGAAAACAAATAGTTTCTGTAAATTTGAGCTCTTTATTATGCAGGCGACATTTTGGATGAACATTGTTCTGGTTCTAATTCTTGCACGTCCAAAGGAATCCGTAATCCGAGGCAACATCACTTAATAATTGAATTCAACACTTCTACGAGTAATAACAACAAAACGTAACGATATTTACGAACAGTCAGAAGACGATATTTCTCAAAAATACCTACTTAACTACTTCTAAAATAGAAGAAAAGATACTTGGATAATTATTCGTCCGCATAGAATTCGGTTATCGTGTAGCCCTCTAAAAAGGTTTTTTTTTTCGGGATAAAAAGTAGTTAAGTATCCTATGTCCTATTCCTCACTCTAAGCTACCTCTGGCGCCATTTTAGAGACGTGCAGTCAGCAAGATATTCACTCACAAACTGAACGGCAGGCATGTGTGTAGGGAAATCCCAATATTGGCCCGACCGCCGTGCGCTTGGAGAATTTAACTAACCAGAGCGGCCATTGACAGGCTTTCCCCTCTGCCGAAAACAATGGTCAATAAATATAACCAGTGGTCATATTTATTGTACGGACTGACGTCTATCTGACGTGGCTATTTTTACGTTACGTACGAATAGCCATACATTTGACGTTCGCCTCCCCCGCAAAAATAAGCAGACTTTTTTTTGTATAGAAAATGACAGACATGGCCGCTCCGGTTGGTTGAATTCTCTAAGCCATGCGCCTGGTATTAACCTACGGCAGGTGTATGAGTAGCCGCCTTTAGAAAATATTATTGTCTTTAGAAGTTATAAATTGACTTCAATTTGTCGCGTACCGCATAGTTTTATTCTTCAGCCTTTAAGCCTTAATCAAGTTGCATATCGCAACCAATAAGTCGCGGCGTTTGTAGAACTCTTAATAAATAAAAATATCGATAAGAACAGCACTGGCCGAATTGCGGCAACATTTGTGTTTGTTGACTTGTCAAGTCACTCCGTACAATTATAAATTCTATCTTAGTGAGTATTATATTCTTTGGGCTGAACCCTACGACATACATCAAAATAATGTACTACAGTATTGTAAACCTTAAAAAGGTCTACAAAAAAGTCCCGTGCGAAGCCGGGGCGGGTCGCTAGCTCGCTTAATATATTGACCGACCTGTAGTGTGGCGGCGGTAGTTTGACCACGACATCTCGGACCGCCTTTAGCCGCTTGGATTCTTCGGTTTGCACGGCTGATACAAAACTTTCATATAGCTGGTACGTGCATAGCGGGTTCGGTAGCTCTCTGAAAGGCGATAAGACTTATAATATTTATATAGGCAGATGGATCCCTATTTTATAAGGCCCACGGTCTATTATAGGACTATAAGTAGGATACTTATAGTCCTATAATAGTGGTTCATGTAACTGTTACGTAATATAATAAGGGTCCTTAAAATACGAGTGTGGTTTTAAGGTCTAATTAGGTACAGTTGCAATACACTGCCTTATCACACACATATTATAAATCCTAAATGACGTGTTCGGAAACCATTAGAATGACCGCCATTGCAACGCCATGGCCAACTGGATTGTCCCGGCGGTCGGGGAGGAGGACAACCGCGGTCGGGGAGGAGGGCAAGATTTTCATCACGTTACCGATACATCGATGTGGTTAGGAGTTTTTATACATTTTTACAACACTGTTACAGATAAGATAATACACTGATATGTTACATTACTGGTTGCAATAATGGTGTAAATTACATAGGGTCAGGGAGGGAACAGTCGCTAGGATTTTTTCAACAGGCTGTTGCATGAAAAATATAAATCCCTGAACCAATTGTTGCAAGCACAGAGCACCGTGCATTATTACACTTTCATATGTAGCAAATATATTTGCTGTTACTTTCACCAAAAAAGATATATCCATTCTTTTTAGAAATTGGGAATCGAGCCGCTGTGTACCGGTTGCTGTACACAGTGACTAGGACCCGCTAGTACACAGTGGTTCTAACAGTACACAGTGGCTTGAGTCACTGTATACTACGCCCTGTAAACAGTAGTTCTAACAGTACACAATTGCTAGGTACGTAGGAATCGAACCTAAATTATATAACAAATAACATTTTTGTTGAATAAAACGGTAATTAGAATAGGTAAGCACAATCCCCGGAATAATCGTTCCTGATTTCATTCTTGATTTAAAATAGGTACCTACCTAAATGTCGCATGATTTATTCACTTTCATTTTATTTAAAAAAAGAGTGCATGAATTACTTTTAATAATCACAGAATTTTTATTCTTATTCATATTCAAGTAAATTTTAGTCCAACTCTGTAAGGTGCACAGTGGTTCGCGAGCCACCGTGTACTTTTCCAAAACGAACGTCTGTTGACCTTGGCGTCAATTTGTATTTTAGTTCAAATTAAAAACACAAACAAACACCTAGGGCCTTGAATTATCAGCCAATACTAAGTAGATTAGACACACTCTTCGATAATAACATAAGTAATTGAAAATCTCGTACGAGTTAAGAAAAAAGAGGAGTGAAACTGATCTGGAAATGTAATTTTGATAGCATTAAACACAAAAACGCACCATAACACATTCGCATGGTGCCGGAGCGCCTCACTAACTAGTTCGTACGTGGTCGGGTACGGAACGGTTCCGATTGATGTAGAGGACAGACATAAAGTTCTTTCTGTTTCTGGCACAGCACATTCTAGTCACTGTTCCCACCGAGCGACTGTTCCCTCCCTGACCCTACGGTTTCCGAACGGAAAATAAAGGATATTTGGTATGGGTGTAGATAAAAAAAAAGAAAACACATTTTTGAATGGCGCGCTTGCTCCTCCCATGAACAGTGAACACCTATTATAGACGGAGAGCTAGCCACATCAGATATGACACAATATTGAGAGCGACGAAATCCCTCTCGTTTGCTATACTATGCTTATTTCTTCAACAGCTTCGGCAGTTTTTACCTATTTTGGTATTATTCTTTTCCAACTGAAAAACTTTGCTAGTCTGCCACTCCTCCCATTAAAAGCTGCCAGATGTAGGGTTGCAAATAGAAAAAAAACAAAATGTTTTTTTTTCAAATTTATGAAAAAAACATGAAAAAAAACCTGGCACCATTGTTTTTTTTCTAAATAAGGTTTTTTTTCAGATGAACAAATATTACGACAAACACGGTTTTTCGTGATTTATTCATATAAGAAACTTAAAACTAAGTACATTAAAGTAGGTATGCCTGTTATGTAACTAAACTATTCTCAGTAAATGAAAAAAAAAAAAAACTTTGAACTTATTCACTAGAACTATCAGCAGCATAATACCACTACATATTTCATTAATATAAGTTTAATAAAACCAGAAATTAAAGTTGTTAAATTAAATTAGTTTAATAGTTAACATAAAGTCTAAAACAACCGTATAAGAGTATTAACTGCCTTGCAAATTTTGAGATTTCGTACTTTTGAAAAAAAAACATATTCCAGAAAAAAAAACTGTTCTTTTTCACGGTTTTTTTTCAGGCTTTTTTTTTCAAGACAGAAAAAAAAACCGTTTTTTTGCAACCCTAGCCAGATGCCCGAATCTAGTAATAAGCACAGTATTTCAATTTTACTAGACGGCTTTCGTTGCTCTCGTTGTGTCATATCTGACGTGGCCAGCTCTTAGTCTATTACGAACATTACTAAATACTAATAAATAAATAAATATTATGGGACAATTTTACACAAATCAACCTAGTCCCACAGTAAGCTCAATAAGGCTTGTGTTGTGGGTACTAGACGACGATATATATAATAGATAGATATAGATAAATGGGATGATAGATAAATACTTAAATACATAGAAAACATCCATAACTCGGGAACAAATATCTGTGATAAACACACAAATAAATGCCCTGACCAGGATTAGAACCCGGGACCTCCTGCTTCATAGGCAGGGTCACTACCAGCTAGGCTAGGAGGCCATTATAAAATTAATACTTACCCATATACAAGATATCTCTATACTCCGCTTAACGCGTTATTTCTTTTGAAACCTAAGCTGCCCAAAAGAAAGGGTGCGGGAGGGGGACACGCGATTTTTCCTTGGGGCGTTAGAGAGAGTCAGACATTAATGGTTGCCATGGAGACGTACTAAGTTTACTGTCACTCGCATAAATTAGTGTCTCACTATAGGGTGAAATTACTTCGAGCGTGGCAGCGGGGGTCGCCCGGCTATGCGGCGTCTTGGGTTATTAGTCTATGTACTTACCTAAAATACATTTTCAGCAACGAAGCCGTGGCGTGAGGGTCCTGAGGCAGTTCGGGGGCCTCTCCGCTGTCGAAGGCCGCTCTCAGCCTCTGCGTGAGGCCGGAGCCCCCGGACAGACGGTAGATGCCGTCCACGGCGCCCCGGGCTTCGATGGCCTTCGAACATTCGACTAGCACCAGGGGCACTGTGAACAGGGGAATTCGTTAGGTTTTTTTTTGCTTTTCCCACCATTTTTCGTATGCGCCTTGTGCGCTTTTATATTCTCGATCCGATATAGGATGTCACATAGGACCACATAATAAGTACCTAGTCGGTTACTAAGTTCTGTTACTAGAGTTTTCACTAAATAAATGGGAATAGGTAGGAACATTTTAATTATTCATGTACATAATTTAAAAGCTTATTTAATAGTCAATAGATTACAATATATTGAATTCAAAATTATTGTCGCAGTTTTTCAGAATTCTTTATAACATTCTGAAAAAGGCGTGAAAAATATACCTACGTCAAGATTACACTCCTTGTTCATGTTGATTTTAAATCCTATTTATTTTTAATCATGTTTAAGACGCATCAGTCTTGCACAATTCGGTAGCTGTATTCTTTAGCTACAATCTGTAATATGTACCTAGTTGGTTACTAAGTTCTTTTACCAGATTTCTGACTGATAAAATATAAAATAAAGTTAGAAAATCAAAAATTAAGTAATTATTTAATAGCCTAATTTCTAAAGAACATAATATGGTATAATAATACACAAATCAGATAAGAAATTTATTGAAAATCCTTTTAAAGCACAAGATTGCCTGAAGACGCAAACACGCGGTAAATTTAAGAAAATTACACTTTACAAAAGTGCATCAAAAAAATATTGCACTTTTGTTTAGAAGGTTCCATTGCTTGTTTGTAAGAAACCTGTTTATTAGAGGTAATTGCGTGACCACCATTTAATTTTCTTGCGATTCTATTCCACAGATATTCCCATTTGATATATTGCCTATTTCTAAGTTTTTCACAAAAGACATAGATTTAGACTGCTATGGAATAAGCAGACTTACAACGCATAGTCTAGTATTTTATGGGATAGCCCCACGTGAACTATACATATACCAAATTGAAGCTAAATAATATAGCTACCGAATTGTGTAAGACTGATACGTCTTAAAGGTGATTAAAAATAAATGGGATTTAAATCAACACGACCAAGGAGCGTAATTTTGACGTATATATTTCACGCCCTTTTCCGAGTGCTATAAAGAATTATGAAAAACTGCGACAATAATTTTGAATTCAATATATCGTAATCTATTGACTATTAAATAAGCTTTTAAATTATGTACGTTAATAATTAAAATGTTGCTACCTATTCCTATTTATTTAGTGGAAACTCTAGTAACAGAACTTAGTAACCGACTAGGTACAGTTCACGTGGGCTTATCTGAAAAAATACTAGACTATACATTGCAAGTCTGCTTGTTCCATAGCAGTCTTAATCTATGTCTTTTGTGCAAAACTTAAAAATAGGCAATGTTTCAAATGGGAATATCTGTGGGATAAAATCGCAAGAAAATTAAATGGTGGTCACATAATTACCTCTAATAAACAGGTTTCTTACAAGCAAGCAATGGAACCTTATAAACAAAGGTGCAATGTTTATTTGATGCAGTGTAATTTTCTTAAATTTACCGCGTATTTGCGCCTTCAGGCAATCTTGTGCTTTACAAGGATTTTCAATAAATTTCCCATCTGATTTGTATATTATTATACCATATTATTACTTTTTTATTTTTATTTAAAACTTTAATTTATATTTTATCATCAGTCAGAAATGTGATAACAGAACTTAGTAATCAAACTAGATAGTACAAGTAGAGAAGATTCTCCTTCCTCAATTTGACATTTAAGTACATAGATGAAAACGTTAGCTGTCATGCGCTCTTAAAAAGAATAGGGTTTTCAACGTGCTTCATAATATCCGAGCAGGTTTGAGACATGCCATAAACACTGGCTGAAATGATAATATGTGACGTTTTCAATCAAAAGTACACATCATTGTCGGTTGTCATTAAGACGTTAACTGCCATAAAAAATAATTTAGAAATAAACTCTATTAACAACCGACAATGATGTACCTATGACTTTAAAACGTCACATATTCTCGAACGCACCCATAAGGTGATAAGCGATGTGCCAACCCTTCTGAAAAACGGGTAAAATGGGGAGAGACATAGTGAAACCCCCCCCACCGATAGGACCAAGAAAAATACAAATTTAAAATTTGTAATATATGCTATATGTATAATATGTAATATGCTTTATTTTGGTCTTCAAATACCAAATTTCCATTGCTCAACAAAAAGCACTAACGCAAGAAAAAGCGGACTTAATGTCATATGGTACTCTCCAGCAGCTTCTGTTTTCCATGGGCCATCCGATATCAGACAGGACAGTGTGAAATCACTCTTAGAAGGTTCCCAGTTTTTTTTTTATACCACGACGGTGGCAAACAAGCGTACGGCCCGCCTGATGGTAAGCAGCTACCGTAACCTATGGACGCCTGCAACTCCAAAGGAGTCACATGCGCGTTGCCGACCCTTTACAAAAAGGAGGATTCACTGTGTTGACGACTAAAGGAACAAGAAGGTCCCTCATCGTCAACACACTGGGTCCTCTTTGAGCTCTCAGTTGGAGTCTAGCCCAACACAGTAATTTTCAGGGTTCTGTACCCAAAGGGTAAAACCTGGGTCTGTCCGTCTGTCACCAGGCTGTATCTCATGAACCGTGATAGTTAGACAGTTGAAAATTTCACAGATGGTATGTATTTCTGTTGCAGCTATAACAACAAATACTAAAAACCAGAATAAAATAAATATTTAAGGGGGCTTCCATACAACAGACATATTATTTTAACGTTTTTACATATGGTACGGAACCCTTCGTGCGCGTCCGACTCGCACTTGGCCGATTTTTTCCATGTTAACGTAAAATTTCCCACGAGGCGAACGAGGTTCTTCGAAAAAAGTTTATAGGTGCTTAAAGGGTAGGCAACGCGCATGTGAATCCTCTGGGGTTGCAGGCGTCCATAGGCTGCGGTAACTGCTTGGGAATCAGGCGGGCCGTATGCTTGTTTGCCACCGTCGTATATATAAAAATAACAATAATAACTTACCATCGTGTTCGAAATTAAGTAAATGCTCCCCTAAGTCACATCCGAAGACCCTCTCCCTCAGAATGCCTTGTTGCTTGAGCCGTCGCCTCGAAGGCCGAGATAGTATGAAACTCCTGAATAAGGATATCAGTTTCCCGTGTTTTCGGAGGACTGGTTTGATTGGCGCCACTGCCACGGAGCTGTTAGAAAAAAAAAAACGTTAGTAAAGTACATAGGCTATATAATTTTAAACAAAACAGAACCGACTTCACTTAGACTCCACCTTTCCAAAAGCAAATGCCCGAGCTGCTGTAAAAAATACTCAAATCACTATAGGTGAGCCTATAATAGTTGAAGAGTTTCCTCGATTTCTCCAGGATCCCATCATCAGATCTTGACCTGGTTACAATGAGACCAACTGTGAAGTATACTCTTTCAAACAAAAAAAAAATATTTTACAAATCGGTGCAACCATCTTCGAATAATCGGTGCACATACATAAAAAAATCCCGACGAAATTGAGAACCTCCTCCTTCGAAATCTTGAATTCGGTTGATAATAAATTGTACAGCGTGTAACTGTTACGGAGCAGATCAAGGTCACTCAAGGACCCAACTTGAGTGAGTGACCCGACTGTGATGAGTGACCCGATTGTGGTGGGTGACTCAGCTGTGGTGAGTGACCCAACTGGGATGAGTGACCCGCATGTGGTGAGTGACCCGACTGAAGGTGAGTGACCGTGGGGACGAGGCTGGAAGGATACTCACCCGACTATGGGGGGAGGCTGGGTCATGTGGCGGGGAACCTTGTCCCCGATGACGGCCACGCAGTGGTGCGGGAAGAACCCCACTCTGAAGCCACGCTTGCCGCGCCACCATGTTGATTCCTGAGGACCTAGGGGGAAAAGAAGTTTGCTATCATGATGCCCAGTACTTGTAGATCTAAATATTCAACATAATTCGAGTGGAGTTAGGTGTTTGTGCCTTCGCTTGAACCACGTGCGATAACACCCTTGTAATTCAGCCTGAGTGAAATTAAATATACATTTTTTATTTTTTATTTATACAATTTAATTACACAGCATGACAGTTATTACACTAAACACTGTGAAATTACTATTTAAGGGAATTTTACAAATTATAAGACCTAAAAAAACACACATGAACATGACACTATATGTTGACATATTGTGTCATGTTCATATGTGTTTTTGGCACAGTTTTACAGACACAGTTGAGGGCCGAACATCCATCTTCGGTAAATCCAATAGTCTGAAGTAGTAGAAGACCTTTGTCACTTACCAGGCATGTCAATTATTGAGATCATATCGCCAACTTCGAAACTGATTTCGTCCCGCGCCTGTGAAATAAAAAATGTGTTGGAATATTGGGAAAATAAATTATGTATCAAACAAACAATCGTCGTTTTAGACAGAACATAATTATGCTACAAAAAAATTAACAACTGTGTGCCCTTTTTGTACCATGAACTTCATCATCATCAAACACTTAAGAGCCATGCTCTTGTCGGTGCAACTCAAAGTGGGCTCTCCATTTGCTTCGGTCCTAGGCCTCCTGAACCATGAACTTATCATAAGGAAAATTATTTATTATACGCTTAAATCATATTAAAAATATTTATAGCGGGTTACAACTCAAGTCGTATTTTGCTCGAGATTTTTTATTTATTTATCATCGTAAACTCTGTTTAGATAAGATAAATATAAAAGATACCTGGTCTAACTCTACACCTCTGACCTGGAAGTATTACGACCGGCAAGAAACTCGACGGGACTTATTTTTTCAAAACAGTAATATACTCGTACATTCAAATGTACAAGACTAGATTAACTGTGGAAGAACGGGACCTCCTGTCACAGGTATTTCATACTCACAAAGAAGCCTTAACCATGTTTCTGAATGTAATTCCTACTGCTTAACGAAATAAATATGAATATTTTTTGGATTTTTGTTTTTTTTTCGTTTCGTTCCATTTACGATGATCATTATCCAAAACGTGCTACATATTTTTTATTATGTATGAGTTATACAACTATCATAATAATGCTTGTTTGCTTGGTAACATTTCTTACCTGCGAGACATATTTGCGGACAGAATAGGCGGCAGCGACGGCGGGTGTGTTTATGGAACTGGAGTCTTCATTAGCTACCAAAAGCTTGTGGCCTGCAAAAATAACGTTCTTGTACTTACTGTTATTATGAACGTTCTAGGAGTTTTTCATCAAGAACTTACACTTCACGCGTCTAGAGATTCTCCCGGTCGGTCTCTTGATAGGATTTCGTGAGGATACATATCAAACACGCTGAGAACTTTTGAAGTTCCCAATGTAATTCATCTGCTAGAACCCATTCACGGGTACAAAAGTAGTGAACTGGTCCCAGCAGGCGTTGGGATCCACACTATATTATTCAAATATTCGTTCGCTTTAAAAAAAAAGTGCATTTTACACAGCAACCCTCTACGTAGTACCAGGCACCTAGATGACGTGCACATACTAGCTTTATTACGTTATCTAGGCGCCTGGCAGATGTTCATCGGTGGAGGCCAAAGTGGCAAGCCAGCAAAGGGGTTTTTGACATGTTATTTATGTATTTTTCAGGCTTACTTTTGTTATCCATTTGTAACCAATTCAACACAGGTCCACAATTAATAGAGTCGTCCGCTATAATGGACAGGTGATACATACATAGTCTCCTATAAGACTTCTAAATTCAAGTCTAATCAGTTTGCGTCAGAAAATGGTGTACTAATCTTTATTACCTGTTACGGGCTCCTGGCAGCTGTTCATCGGTGGAGGTCAAAGTGAACCATCAAAGGGGGTTTCGATAAAGCTATAACATCTTTAATACCACCACCTGACAGTTGGTCATCAGTGGAGGTCAGAGTGGTGGACCAGCAAAGAGGCTTCTAGAATATCCTCCATTGATTAAGCTGTATAAATTCTTACCTTTATTGTCCATTTGCAACCAATTCAAGACGGGGCCACAATTGATAGAGTCGTCCGCTATAATGGATAGGTGATGCATATAATCAGCTATTAGACTTCTGTATTCCGTTTCGTCTAGGGAGCTGTTGATCTTCTCCGTTAGATTGGGCAATCCGGAGACTTTTCGGTCGTATATGCATCTGTAAAAAAAATATTGAATTAGTATTGTCAGTCTAGAGTTGAGTTTCTGGGTGTTAAAGCCCATTGTTTTAAGGGTTTCGTACCCAAAGGGAGAAAACGGGCACTCTGCGAGTGCGGCGAAGAACAAACCACTGAGCATATATTTCGGCGCTGCCCTCTTCACTCCTACCCAGGCCCAGCCGAGGATTTGGATGCTCTGACACCCGACGTAGTTGCCTGGCTTAACAGAGAAAAAAACTATCACCTGGTCTAACTCTACACCTCTGACCTGGAAGTATTACGACCGGCAAGAAACTCAAAAGAAATTCAAATGTACTAGACTAGATTAACTGTGGAAGAGCGGGACCTCCTGTCACAGGTATTTCCATACCCAGAAGGAAGCCTTAACCATGTTTCTGAATGTAATTCCTACTGCTTAACGAAATAAATATGAATCTTTTTTTGGATTTCTTTTCGTTTCGATCCATTTACGATGATCATTATCCAAAACGTGCTATATATTTTTTATTATGTATGAGTTATACAACTATCATAATAATGCTTCTTTGCTTGGTGATATTTCTTACCTGCGAGACATATTTCCGGACAGAATAGGCGGCAGCGACGGCGGGTATGTTTATAGAACTGGAGTCTTCATTAGCTGCCTTGATGGCTTAACAATCTCAAAGCTTTTATCTGGTTGCCTAACTATGCATGGTATACGATTATAGCAAGGATGATTAAGACATGGATTGACAATGCCTATACAAAATCGCGTTCCCTTATTTCAGGCTAAAGCCCTAACGTCATCTATCGGTCACCACAAACACTAAATTCCTACTTAACCTTTCTGTTAAGGTTGACTGGTAGAGAACGCCTTATGGCATTAAGTCCGCCATTAGTACCATCTTATTTTGTACAATTAAGATTAAATAAATAAATTCTAGTTTCTAATATGTTGTTCGGCGATTAACGCTGACAGAATAACTCGACTCCAGACTCAACAGATGGCGCTGTGGCACATTGTACCGAAAACAGACATATAGCCTGAAGGTTCGAGGAAAATGATTTTGTATAGGCATCAAGGATGATTAAGACATGGATTGACAATGCCTACACAAAATCGCGTTCAGGCTAATACGTCTGTTTTCGGTACTAGTGCCACAGCGCCATCTGTCGAGTCTGAAGTCGAGTTATTCTGTCAGCGTCAAGCGCCGAATGAAGTATTAGAAACTAGGATTTAGTGTCTGGTGTGACCGCTAGATGACGCTAGTGCTTTAACCTGAAAAAAAGAGAACGCGATTTTGTATGGATATTGTCCATCCGTGTCTATATCATCCTTGATGGTATACGATAATAGTGACCTGTGCAGCATGTGGTCGAGCTGCCGGCAGTGGTCGGCGGTCCGTGCCAGCGCCCACTCGGCCGCGTCGCTGCCCTCCGACCACGAGCAGTGCAGCGCGCGGCTCGACGCCCCCGCCCCCGCCCCCGCCCCGCCCCCGCGCCGCCGGGACACGTGGGACCGCACCTTCAGCGATATCCATCCTGGAACAGATTTTTCACGCTACTGTTCGGAAATGTGACAAAAGATGGTCAAAATCCAAGCTGGAAAGGAAGCATTTGCTGTATGTAGCACCTGAACTACCACTACAGCAATGTTATTGTAGCGATGAAATGTCATTAATTGCAAAGTAATTTGTCCAGTTATGTCATTGCATTCATTAAAAACATTAAAAGGTATTTTTTGGCACAACTTTATGTTTCTAAAATAAAATAAGGTGGTTTATCGGGCCAACTACCTGTTTTTAAAAAAAGAAACGTCAAAACCATTTATTCACCCTTAAGGCGTTTTTACTTTTTCTATCAAAAACTCCTCTAAGTAATGAGTCGGTTTGAAGCAAACAACAGAAAAACGCTTCTTGAAAGTGAAAAAAAAAGTAAAAAGGCAGGAATGGAATACTGAATTGGATATTCTATTAAAGCATTTATACTATTATGAAAAATGTTTTTTTTATTTCCTCACAGTAGTCGTGAAAAGCACTATGTAATATCTCGGCCGAAAGCGCTATAGGTGGACTCCTATATTCGAGGGCCTCCCCTCCCGGGTCGGCCCTCGAACTAACTCGATCCACCTATACCTTACTTTCAAGCCTCTACAACAATGTACTATCATTTTCAACCGACTTCAAGATTTCGAAGGAGGAGGTTATCAATTCGTCGGGATCTTTGTTTTTGCATTTTTTTATGTATTCGAAGACGGCTGGTACGATTTCGAAAATTCTTTTTTTGTCTGTGTACACTTCATAATTAGTCCCATTGTAACCAGATCAGAATCTAATGATGAGATCCTGGAGAAATCGAGGGAACTCTTCAAATATTATATTTATTTAAATACACCTATAATTATTTCAATATTTTTGACAGTACCTCGAGCATTTCCTTCTGGAAAGGTGGAGTCTAAATGAAATTGCTTCTTTTTTGTTAAAAATTGAGGGCTGCTTTCCATCTATTTGGAAAAGAGCTTTAATAACACCAATATACAAAAGCGGGGATAAACATGACGTGACACAGTATAGACCTATATCCAAGTCATGTATTTTTGGCAAAATATTTGAAAAAATTGTGACCTCTGAATGGACAAATTATATAATTCGCATAATTTCTCCAGCCCAACACGGATTCCTCCGTGGCCGAAGTGTCGACACCAACCTTATTACTTTCACAGGTTTTATTTTAAACGCTCTAGATAATGGTTATCAGGTTGACGCCGTGTTATATGAACTCGCTATACACGGTGACCTCCACAGGTGGCTTGAATCCTATATCCGAAATCGTAACCAAGCAGTATGTCTGAGAGGCTACACTTCTAGATATTTAATTGGATCAGGTGTACCGCAAGGCTTTCATTTAGGACCACTTTTATTTATCCTATATGTTAACGACATAGATTCATCACTTAGTAGACCGAGACACCTTGTTTATGCCGATGTCGACAGCGATGAACATAAAGTACCACAACTTTCGTTTGACACTTCGCATTGGAGTGAACTTACTCTGGCATTAAGATTATAAAAACAACTATGTGGTATTTATTTTATATGAAATTGAATGTTGTGCAGATTTCATTCCCCATACGTTAATACCCGTCCTGTTTCGATTTATTTACAAATTATGTATTCCATTATATATTATATGGAACTATAGGTCTGTTTGTTATCCCTTAAATTTGAAAAAAAATATAAATTTAGATGCGACTGTTTGTTTCTTAAATAATAAAAAATAATGATATAACTTACCTTCCCCCTGCGGTGAATCAGCAGGTTCTTGCGCCGGACCCAGCTCTATACTGAGTCCGCCGAGGCAAACACGTTCATAATGAAAATGAGCGCACTCTTCTAGTTTAGGAAAGCGGCAGGATGCTGGCGAAGGAGGCTGGAAAAGAAATTAGCATATACAAGATATCTCTATACTCCGCTTAGCGCGTTATTTATTTGAAACCTAAGCTGCCAAAAAGAAGGGGTGCGGGAGGGGAACACGCAATGCTAGACAGAGAACGCCCCATTGTTCCTTGGGGCGTAAGAGAGAGACAAGCATTAATGGCTGCCATGGAGACGTACTAAGTTTACTGTCACTTACAATAACTTAGTGTCTCACTTATAGGGTGAAATTACTTCGAGTGTGGCAGCGGGGGCCGCCCGGCTATGCGGGGTCTTGGGTTATTAGTCTATGGAAATTAGTAACTTAGCTGCGGCTGTGAAATGGACTCCCTGCCGAGGTTTTCCCAGCGGACTACAGTATGAGGTTCTTCAAAAAAGGAGTGGATAGACCCTTCGAGCGCTATCACACTTGCGATTTGCAAGAGAGTTTTGTATGGGAGCGAACACACCGCCAGTTCGCACGCAGCTAAAGCTTGATTCACACACAGCGCGGGCGCGGGTCGGGCGCGTGACCGAGCGGGCCCGCGACGCTTGTATTCAGTAGTTTTATATGACCATCATCACACACGCAGCGGGCGCGGGTCGGGCGCGGGACCGGTCGTTTGTGCCCGCGCCCGCTGCCACAAACAGAGCGCGGGCGCGGGCGGTCGCTTTTTTCGTCATACGTTCATTTGTAAACAAGCCCACACACAGAGCGCGTGCGCGCGTTTCATTGAAGTTGTATTTTTTTACAAAAAAAATTGAAGTTAATGAAAAAATAATAGAATGTGTTTGCAAACACAATTGTTTGTGGGTGTAAAAACCGATCTTCATATGTAGAAACACAGTTCTTTACACAATCGATGGTAATCTCGAAATTTTAAACCTTTTTTATTGATTTCGTCAAACCGTACTTTCTTTTGTTTTTCGAATTCTGTTTCTCAAAATAAGCAGACATAATAATTCCTCGTCTGTGTCCGTATCCTCCGACATCTTAGTACAGACTGCCTTGGAGCCGCCGCCGAGCATACCCACTGCGGCGCGGGACCGCGCCCGACCCGACCCGCGCTCTGTGTGAAGCCAATAGACCCGTCGCGGGCCCGCTCGGTCACGCGCCCGACCCGCGCCCGCGCTGTGTGTGAATCAAGCTTAAATCGCTCAAGTGTGATAAGGCCCTTAAAGGACAGGCAACACGCATGTAATCTCCTGGGGTTGCACGTGTCCATAGGCTACGGTAACTGCTTACCATCAGGCGGGCCGTATGCTTGTTTACCATCGTTGTGGTATAAAAAAAATCTTTCTCAAGAAAATATTGTATGTACTCTGAAGTTTTTTAACAGCCATCTATATTCGGCGATCGGCGAATCCATGCGTGACAGAAACAGCGCGATGCGTAAATGTGCGCGTTAGAGCAGCCGGTTTCGCTTTCGTTTCGCGCGCCACGGAGTGGACAACCAACGCGATCAAACGGCCTTTATACCTTACTTAAATCAGAAATACTTGATATTTAAATAAAATAAATAAATAATTATTATAGGACAATCTAACACAAACCGATCTAGTCCCACAGTAAGCTCAATAAGGCTCGTGTTGTGGGTACTAGACGACGATAGATATAGATAAATACTTAAATACATAGAAAACATCCATAACTCAGTAACAAATATCTGTGATAAACACACAAATAAATGCCCTTACCAGGATTCGAACCCGGGACCTCCTGCTTTGTAGGCAGGGTCACTACCGACTAGGTTAAGAGGCCGATATTTAGATTCGAAGATAGGCTCTGCGAAACATTCCGCGCATAATGACTAAATACATAGTAAAACCGTGATCTTTTATAGTAAAATCACAGAATAAATAAATAGTATTTCATACAGAATGGCCACGCTACGCCCCGCCCCGATCTCCTCACCCCGCGGCGGCCGATTGGTAGGGAACTAGTAAGCTAATCCGTCAGGTTGGCAGCGCATCGATAAAAAGGAAAATGGCGGTGAATTGTTAAACGTCATTTACGACACCGGAAACAGTGCCCTAAGAAGACGCACGCAAACATTGAAGCGTGTATAGATGTGCCGTGCACACAAAGACGCGCAATCGAGTTTTGAAGTATAACGTGTCCGCCCTGTGGTAAAATCAAAGACGTTTACACCCGACGTTACGGAAACGGAACTCGAGTCGTGACATTCCGCTGTCTGAAAGTTATATATCCTCCTTTGTGGACGCTATTATCTATTGCTGATGTACAGATGTGATGGTGGATGACGTACCGTGTCGGCGTCAGGGAAGCCGCTGCAGGAGGGCGCCGATTGACTCATGGCGGCCCCGCCGGACACCGGCGTAAGCGACAACGCCGTCAGCGATATCGACCCTGAAAAGAAAAAAAATTGTTGATGAATAAAAGAAAACTTTTTTAGGGAGGATAAAGTGTGTAAGATATAAAACTTTATCTATCCTCATTTAACATTTTTGCCACAGAATAAGTAATAGTACAAGTACAGAAGATTCTCCTTCCTCAATTTGACATTTAGCTACAGAGATGAAAATTTTAGCTGTCTTGCGCTCTTAAAAAAATATAGGGATTTCAACGTGCTTCATATATCCATGCAGATTTGAGACGTGCCATAAACACTGGCTGAAATGATAATATGTGACGTTTTCAATCAAAAGTACACATCATTGTCAGTTGTCATTACGACGTTAACTGCAATAAAAAATAATTTAGAAATAAACTCCACTAACAACCGACAATTATGTACCTATGACTTGAAAACATTACATATTCTCGAACGCACCCATAAGGTGATAAGCGATGTGTCAACCCTTCCCTCATTAGCCCTCGCGGTGCGGTAAGCGCATCGGGAAAAACGGGTACAATGGAGAGAGACATAGTGAAACCCCTCTGAATTTGCCAAAGATTCGTTGTAACGGTTTTCTACACTTTTGATTTTGACATGGAAATAAATTTGTTTCTGAGTTATAGATTTTGTTTATGTTATTTAATTTAAATGAATATCTTTATCTATCTATACCCAAACCACAAGCCTTACCGAGTTTATTTATATATATGTTCAAGTAAGAAATCAAACGAGGAAACAGTAAGAAAACTCTGAAAGTAATCACTATACCTAGTGTTCATTTATTTTTTGTAATTTTTTTTGTGCCAAAAAAAACGTAAATCGTTTATCGATCAACCTTCACAATTTTTCTGATAGCCAACTGATCCACCATCGGTCGTATGCGTCGAGTCTGCTTCCTGAAAGACCTGTATGGCCTGTTTGCCGTAACCGCGTTTTCAACCGACTTCAAGGTTCTCAATTCGACGAGACCTTTGTTTTGCAATTTTTTTTATGTACACCGATTATTAGGAGACGGCTGGACCGATTTCGCAAATTCTTTTTTGTTTGAAAAATTACACTTCACAGTTGGTCCCATTGTAACCAGGTCAGGATCTGATGATGGGATCCTGGAGAAATCGAGGGAACTCTTCAAATATTATAGGCACGGCACACCTATAGTGATTTAAATATGTTTTACAGTGGCTCGGGCATTTCCTTTTCGAAAGGTGGAGTCTAAGTGAAGTCGGTCATTTTTTGTTTAAAATTATTTTAACCGACTTCAAGATTTTGAAGCTGGTTCTCAACGTCCTTCGAAATCTTGAAGTCGGTTGAAAAGCGGTGTGTGTATGCCCCACAGTATAAATGTTAGTTTGTTTCTTACCTGGCGTCTCCCGTTTGCAGTCCACATCGTTGGAGGCGCGCGTCGAGCTCCGAGACTCCGAACTGAACCGCACCGACCTGCAATGAACGTCATTATACTCATCATTACCCATTAGTCTATAAATAAGTTATTTACATACGTGTGCCGAGTTACGGGGCAAAAATAAAAAAGTGATGTAGCAAAATATTTTATCGACAAAAAATATGTCGATGTTATAGTGTCATATATTATTTATTTTCTCTTCATTTTCTTGGGCGGAAAGATTATTATCACCTCAGCAGCTCGAACAAGGGTTCTTTGGTGCTCAATAACAGTGAGCAAAATTCAATTTTGCTGCGAGCGTGAGACAAAATGACCTTGAGATGTCCTCAGTAAAAAGACAGAGAAAGTAATATTTTCAAACTTCATATTCTCGCTTTTCTTTTTTATTTGAATATCAGACCCCCGATGCACACCAAAATAGCTTGGAAACCTAATCACAAGATTTGGCGCAGGCACTAGTTTTTAGTAAATGTGCTATTTGTAATAAGTGGCGAAATTGGATCGTAAGAGTAAAAGAGGCGAGAATTGAGTGGGCGTCAGTGAAAGTAGAGCGGAAGACAAGCGGAACTTGGTGAAAGTGGAGCGGAACTGGCGGAATTGGAGTGGAACTGGAGCGGGATTCAGTAAAAGTTGCGGGAATTGAGTGGAAGTAAGTGGAAGTAGAGTAGAAGTGAAGCGGAACTGGTCGGAAGTGGAGGAAAACTGGCGGAAATGGAGCGGAACTGGCGGATTTAGAGCGGAATTGGCGGAATTGGAGTGGAAGTCACTAAAAGTGGCGGAAATAGACTGGAAGTCAGTGGAAGTGTAGCGGAATTGGGTGGAAGTTGAGCGGAATGGCGGAATAGAAGCGGAACTTTAGCGGAACTCATTAAAAGTTGCGGGAATTGTGTGGAAGTTATTGGAAGTATAGCGGTACTAGGTGGAGGTGGAGCGGAACTGGTGGAACTCATTCAAAGTGGCGGGATTGTGTGGAACTCAGTGGAAGGGGAGCGGAGCTGGGTGAAAGTGGAACGGAACTGGCGGAATTGAAGCGGAACTTAAGCGGAACTCATTAAAAGCGGCGGGAATTGAGTGGAAGTCATTGGAAGTAAAGTGGTGAACTAGGTGGAGGTGAAGCGGAACTGGCGGAACTGAAGCGGAACTTGAGCGGAACTCATTAAAAGTGACGGGGATTGTGTGGAAGTTAGTGGCGGAAATAGACTGGAAGTCAGTGGAAGTGTAGCGGAACTGGGTGGAAGTTGAGCGGAATGGCGGAATAGAAGCGGAACTTTAGCGGAACTCATTAAAAGTTGCGGGAATTGAGTGGAAGTTACTTGAAGTATAGCGGTACTAGGTGGAGGTGGAGCGGAACTGGTGGAACTCATTCAAAGTGGCGGGATTGTGTGGAACTCGGTGGAAGGGGAGCGGAGCTGGGTGAAAGTGGAACGGAACTGGCGGAATTGAAGCGGAACTTAAGCGGAACTCATTAAAAGTGGCGGGAATTGAGTGGAAGTCATTGGAAGTAAAGCGGTGAACTAGGTGGAGGTGAAGCGGAACAGGCGGAACTGAAGCGGAACTTGAGCGGAACTCATTAAAAGTGGCGGGGATTGCGTGGAAGTTAGTGGAAGTGGAGCGGAGCTGGGTGGAGGTGGAGCGGAACTGGCGGAACTCGAGCGGAAATTAAGCGGAACTCATTAAAAGTGGCGGGAATTGAGTGAGTCATTGGAAGTAAAGCGGTGAACCAGATGGAGGTGAAGCGGAACTGGCGGAACTTGAGCGGAACTCATTAAAAGTGGCGGGGATTGTGTGGAAGTTAGTGGAAGTGGAGCGGAGCTGGGTGGAGGTGAAGCGGAACTGGCGGAACTGAAGCAGAACTCATTAAAAGTGGCGGGGATTGTGTGGAGGTTAGTGGAAGTGGAGCGGAGCTGGGTGGAGGTGGAGCGGAACTGGCGGAACTCGAGCGGAACTTAAGCGGAACTCATTCAAAGTGGCGGGGATTGTGTGGAAGCCAGTGGAAGGGGAGCGGAGCTGGGTGAAAGTGAACGGAACTGGCGGAATTGAAGCGGAACTTGAGCGGAACTCATTAAAAGTGGCGGGAATTGAGTGGAAGTCATTGGAAGTTAAGCGGTGAACTAGGTGGAGGTGAAGCGGAACTGGCGGAACTGAAGCGGAACTTGAGCGGAACTCATTAAAAGTGGTGGGGATTGTGTGGAAGTTAGTGGAAGTGGAGCGGAGCTGGGTGGAGGTGGAGCGGAACCGGCGGAACTCGAGCGGAACTTAAGCGGAACTCATTCAAAGTGGCGGGGATTGTGTGGAAGTCAGTGGAAGGGGAGCGGAGCCGGGTGAAAGTGGAACGTAACTTGGCGGAATTGAAGCGGTACTTGAGCGGAACTCATTTAAAGTGGCGGGAATTGAGTGGACGTCATTGGAAGTAAAGCGGTACTAGGTGGAGGTGGAGCGGAACTGGAGGAATTGGAGCGGAAGTGAATGGAAGTGAAGTGAAGTGGGATTGATGGGGATGGAGTGGAAGTCAGTGGAAGTAAAAAAATATTTAAATTTTCTGCTATGTTCTCACTGCTGAGGTGAAAAGTTGTATGAGCAACATGAGACCAAAGTTATTTGCACCTCGTGCCTTTGAGTCACTCACTACACTCAAGATTCTAACCTAGAATCACTCGCTACGCTCGTGATTCTATTATAGAATCTTTCGCTTGCTCGGGACTCAAAATTAACACTCGAAGCAAAAACTAACTTTGCTCTCTTGTTGCACAAATATCTATTTAGACTTCGTTACAATCGTAGCGGAAATATTACCTTATAGTGGCAGTTGTAGCAGTAAAAATACGGCTTTTCGTGAACAAGAGATTTCCTTCGGCGTGATAGTTTGGTATAGTAGGAATTATTTAAAATGTCGGAATCTACTTAAGAGCTTATCTGCCGATGAACGGCATTGTTCACTTTAGTTAAACCCAACCGCTAATTGCCAGTACAAACTTAAATGCATTAAGAACAAATGATTTAATATACGAATAACAACTTTACCGCCTCAAAAATAACCCCCTCCCCCCCCCCCCCCTTTTTTCTAAAATGTAACCAAGTGCATAACTAAATAGCGGGATGCAGAATACACCTTATGTCTAAGATAGTTTCCGAGTAAAATGGCTGTGACAGACGGACGTACGGACGGACACACGGACATGACGAAACTATAAGGGTTCCGTTTTTGACATTTTGGCTACGGAACCCTAAAAATAACTTATTTTTAAATTCCCTATTTCACAAGGAATAAATCCATAACTTATAAACAATTATGAATCTTGAAAACATAAAAGGTGCTTTGGAGAGCCCTATTATTCGTTCATTAATAGTACATTACTGCAGAGACCAGTAAGTAAGCTTTCCTGGCTGAGTATTTAGTAGCCGTCCGAGTCGAAGACGAGGACGGCTACAATACGAAGCCAGGTAAGCTGATTACGGTCGAAGCATGTATAGTGCTTTTCTCAAACATGTAAGGAAATATTTTAATACATACCCAAAAATACCACCTAAACTTAAGCAATTTTTCTTATAATTGCTCTAGGTAAACGTACTCATGTTTAAAAAATATGTATGAAAATGAAAAAAAAAATTACATTTATTCCTTAAACGACTAATTTTCAAACTTATTTATATAAAATTACTTGTTTAATGCTTCAGTTACTGGCTGAGTGATTTAATGTTGTATGAAAATCCTTTACGTACGTCGCGCTGAACCTGCCTTGGAATAGAGTCCCTACTGGTCTCTAATTACTAACGTAACAGGAACATTTCCGAGCATGTTTGAGAAAAGATAAATCTAATGTCAAACTAAAACGTTACATATACGGAATGTAGTAAAAAAAACTGTTGACGGTGCCGGTGCTAAAGCATGAAATTGAAAAAATCTAATCAATATGTTTTTTGCAATCGTGGAATGATATAATTGCGTTTGCACACGACATAAAAGTGAAATTTCCTTGGATATTATGACGCGAAATGGCATGAAACGGAATGCACCACCATTACTTATATTGTTTTGCCACAAGAAATGAATTCTTATGCTTATCCTTATTCAACCTTATCAAGACCGCAGCTTGCGCCGACTGTCGATTGCACCCATGTCGTTCTTGCCTCGGGATCAATGACAAGCAGTCATCCGAGGCGAGGGCCTTGACAAAAACACTAGACGAATGCCCTCAACGCTACGCTTGCAGTGTCTAGCGTGAAAACGAAACGGTTCGTAGCGGTACCTGTGGAAGCCGGAGCAGTGCGCGTCAGACTTGTCTGGTTCCGCGAACGCTCGCGCCGTCAGCGACTGGCAGGACATCACAGAGCCGTGGGGGGAGCCCTGAAACCAAAAGACTTCAGCATTAGTTATCTTATCAGTCACATTCAATTGTCAATTCCGTAGTCAGTAAGATTCCTCTAAGCATAAGCGATCTTCAAAATGATATTTGATACGACTTGACTGTTGAGACAATAAGGTGAAGGTCATTTTGAACAGGTCAGCCGAAATAGTTAAGCGTTTGAGATGATTGAAATGATCTTGGTACGACCTTATTATCGAACGAGCGGAGCGTAAGCGAAGTGAAGTTCTTACAAACAACTTCGGCTACTGGGACGATTTCGATGGCTTTTTGTTTTTGAGGGTTTGTTCAGAGTTAACTTTAGTAACTTTTTTCTGATCTATATCACATTTATTGCGGTTGTAGCACAGGCACATATAGTTTGAGAGTTCGTATATGAGCAGGATCGATCAAGGGGTTGTGGAGCTAGAATAGAAGGCGAAAAAAGTCTTATTATATTGGTCAACTCGTTTGCAAGTAAATTGCGAGTTCTCAGTTCGAGGCGGACTACTAGTATTAAGTAAATAAGAGCGCGTCAAAGTACAGTCACGAACCCGGATTGTTGTGCCAGTTGCCATTGTTCGTAATTTAGCCGTGTAATAAATGACCGATGTAACTGACAGTTGACAGTTAGTCGGTGACATCGGTTATTCATAACACGGCTAAATTACGAACAATGGCAAGTGGCTCAACAATCCGGGTTCGTGACGGTACGCATTACTAAACTCGCTATTTGACAAGGTTCTATAGTGCCGTAAAATTTAAATTTCTTGCCAGCTAGCTGCAAGATATGTTTAAACCTTTGTAGGGCAATTTTTTTTGTTGGTAATATGCCCGGTAGATATAGAAGATACCGGGCCAGAAAATTATGTACGTGACCACTTTAGCCGTCGGTTATTGTCGCGTGCACTCGAGACCGCCACTTGAGATAAGGCTCGTTAAGCGGTCATAAACGCGCATTTTCACTTCTACACTTATGTCAGAATTTTAGATAACAAGTCGTTCATGTTGGAGGTAGGTCTGACCGTGATGACTGACACAACATACTCGTATGTACGAGTAAGATAAGTGCTCATAAAATAGAATTTTATATAAAGTAGTCCGCCTCGAACTCGGAACTCGCGATTTCCTTGCAACCGAGATGACCAATATAACAAGACCCTTATGATGATTTTTCGCGCCTCCTAGCTCCATGCCCGCTTGGTCGATCCTGCTCATATACGTACTCTCAAATTATATGTATCTCCACTACAACCCCAACGAATTTCATGAAGATCAGAAAAGCGTTACTAAAGTTATCGTGGAACAAACTCTCAAAATCAAAAAGCCATCGAAATGCCGAGACGTCCTAATAGCAAGAAGTTGTTTGTAAGAACTTGCTTCGCTAACGCTCCGCTCGTTAGAAAAATAAACAAATCTTAGTGTTAACTTGAAGCGTTCGCGCACTGTTATTGGTCCAGAGGAATTTCCTCCCGCGAATGCTCCGTTTGTGAAATAAATTCCCTGTCAAGGATTGTAGGGATTACAGAATGGGGTTATTCAAAAAAGGTGTGTAAGGTACAGGGGGGCAATAAATTTTTAAAGGGTCGACAACGTGCTTATACATCTTCTGGAGATGCAGGCGTCAATAGTTATTAATAATAAGTTATTTAATTCAATTTCTTTCAGGTAGCATATTAACGAAGTTATTATTGGATTAACAGTGCCCAGCTTTTCAAGTTGCCGTTCGAATCTAGTCAATTAATGTTCAAATATACTTTGTGGTTTTACAAGTACAGCTACGTGAACAATGATTTACGACATTTCCTCAATTTGGGCCGCAGTTTGGAATACATTTCTCTTCCTGCATTTTACAACCGCAATAAAAGTCTCGGAACTAGGTCAGTTGTCTATTTCATGTCTCGTAAAGATAATACAAAGTTGTGGAGGGTAAGGAGGATTCACTCTACGAGATGAAGAATATGAGATTTGCAGTAATCATGAAGAGGCTTGTTCACGCAAATCAGCGCCATCTAGTTCAACATGTATTCAAGTCTAATAGAGTGAATGCGCACGATCTTTTGTTCTTGTCGTGCGGTCTGATATTGCTCACTCTGTTCGGCCAGCCGGCTTAGTAGGCAGACGTGCTGTCATTTATCGCGGTGCGCGAGCCATTGTTAAAACCAACATGGCGTAATTTAGGGTAAAAGTGTAATTTAGGTTAAGGAAGAGAAATATACGTGTAAAGAGTGCCCGTTGTTTCTCTTCGAAACCCATCCGTCGTTACCGCAGCAGGCGAGGCGGCGTACCCGTCCACGAGACGGACGGTGGTGGTCCAGAAAACCTCTGCAGCAGCGTGCCGGAGCGACTCGACAGCTACAGAGAAGTATTTAGATGTAACAAACCGGCCTACCGCGGCGACTGGGCTGGTTTTGCGGACATTTTTTGGTGTGACCCATGAGAGGGAACAACCGCACGATAATAACAAAACCCGTGATTTGGGAAAATATCAAATAAAATCCCGTGATTGGGGCAAGATTGAAGCAATCCAGGGCCAAGAATCGCGCCACGGCAATCAAGGATTCGTCGAGTGGAATTTGGCATTCATTGTGTAAAATCAGTGCGCGATTACGTAATAACATCCCGAACAACGTGAAACGTGTCATAATGTCATTGTAGGACAGTTGGAGGTCGGCATAGTGAAGTGAAGCTACATCCGGTTGACGTTTACCGGTTTTGTGCTGAGTGAACGAACTGAATGATAGAACGCGTGTAGCGTCGATCCGGAACGACATCGGGCGTCGTGGCGACAACCTTAGAGACTTTATTATCTGTGACATTGAACGTCATCTGACAAACGTCAGTGTCAAAAGTCAAATTGTGTTGTTGTGCTATTTGTGATAGATTTCTCAACTATATTACGTGAAATAATTAGGATTAGATTAAATTGGATAGAATATCGCTTGGAATTGGGTTGTAAATACTCACAAATAGGTGATTGATTGAAAATACGCGCGGCGCGGTGAGGTATTTGTGTTTTACCAGGTAAGTTAATATCTATTCACCATGTCACTCAAGGCTAAGGTACAGTTGGGTACGAGGTATCAAATGCTTATTGATTACGCTGGCACGGTGGCTGCCAGGTCCGGGACTTCAGCGACAGCGGTAGCCAAGCGGCATTTTGATCAGGTATATAAAACATATATCACGGCCTATGAGGCGGTACTGACAAGCGATACGGAACTAACAGAGGCGGAACGTCTCAAGTACCAGGAGCAGTTCGCCGAGATCAACCGACTTCTTATCCAACTGGATGAGGCATCAGGTGAGGAGTCAGAACAGACAGCTGGTGCAGCTAAGTATCACAGTAAGGTTAAGTTGCCTTTGGTACAACTGCCAACATATGGCGGTGATATGACAGAATGGATGTCATTTTATGACCTTTTTATGGCATTAGTGGATGCAGGTCCATTGTCTGATGCCGAGAAACACTATTACCTTCGAACTTCATTGCATGCGGAGGCCTTGACGGTAGTACAACACTTACCGGTGGATGGCGCCAGCTACTCTGTGGCATTGGATCTTCTTAAGAAAAGGTACCATAACTCCCGACAGCTTGTGGACACCTTCATTGCGCGGATAATCAATCTGCCCAATGTCGGGGGCCCGAATATAAATTTGCGAACGCAGTTTTATGATCCTCTGCGCGAGTCGATTCAGGCCCTAGAAAAGTTGAAGCAGCCGGTTTCTGAGTGGTCGTATTTAGTTGTTTACATGATGTTACAGAAGCTGCCTATTCGCATCAGAACCCTATTTGAGGAACGCTGTGGCACGGATCCTCAAGTTCTGCCAACGCTCAATCAGCTGCTGGCGCTGCTGGATGAGCAGTGTCGGGTGCAGCAGGCAGTTCCCACTGCGGCAGCGGGAAGAGCACCGATGGGACGGCAGTCACCGACCAAGGGAAGACGCGGCAGAGCGTCCCCTCCACGTGTCCTAGCTGCGGAGCTGGAAGAAGCTGATCAGGTGAATCGGTCTAAAGGTCTGTGCACGTACTGTTCCAGTAGTGCACACTCTATATACAAATGTCCATTCTTCGCAAGTCTAGCCGTTTCGGAGAGGAAAACCTGGGTCAGGAAGAATGGTGCATGTTTTAAATGTCTTCGCTCTCATTACGCGAGAGAGTGTATGGCTCGTAATTGGTGCGGTGCGTGCCAGTCAGGGTCGCATAGCCCGTTGCTGTGCAGGGAGGAAGCGGAAGCCGCTGAAGCAGTGCACAGGGTCCATGAGCGAACCCCGGTCCCACCCACCAGAAGGGTAAGTACACCACCACAGCGTAGGTACCCACCACGACACAGGGTGTCGACCCCGCCACAAGGGTCTTGGGCGCAGCGAGCTCAACAACCCCGCACGAGCCCGCCAAGGTGGAGAGAAGAGACTAGGTCGCCTCCTCCACAGCAGGTCCAGCCAGCTCAATTGATGACTGCTGGTCACATACCGCGCCCTCCGGTGGGAACGAGGGCCCGCCAGGCGCAGGAGTCTTTCCACAGCCTACGTTTCGGCACTCGAGGCAGCCCTGAGCGCCGTTCTTGAAATAAGGCTGCTGTTGATGTGCCATCGGAACCCCGGATGATGATGCCATCGATTCGGGTCAGTCCTACTGCAAATGTTATGGTAAGGTCAGGCCGAGGCAATTATATTATGGCTAGATCCCTATTGGACACCGGCGCGGGATGCTCGATAGTTAAGAAATCATTTGCAGATAAAATAGGATTACATCAACAGTATATAGGAAGTAACATTGTTGGGATCGGAAACCAACAGGTCAAGGTACCCGGTACCATTGCTAAAATAGTATTTAAACCAGTAGGAAAACTAGTCCCTATAATTAGCGTTGTGGCAACCGCCATGTATACCGTTACAGGAAATATTCCGGCCTGTAACCATTATTTAAAGGCCCACTTAGATGCATCTAAACTCAGCCTGGCCGATCCCGATTTTGACAAATCTCAAGATGTAGACATCATTTTCGGCCTGGATGTGCTAAATTATATGTTCACTGGTTCAAAGATGCTCACCAACATTACAGGAGTGGAGGCCTACGGTACCTGGTTTGGAGATGTCCTCATGGGAGCCATCTGGACACACCCTGCGGACACCTCGGCGCAGCAGTCGAGAGGGACGTCTGTGGAAGACTACGGAGTGCACGCTACCAAGCTTGAAGAGGTGCTGGAGAAGTTCTGGAAGGTGGAGCAGCCTCCAGAAGACCCACCAGATCATCCGGAACATTTGGAATGTGAAAGGTTGTATACTTCTACTACTAAACGTATGCCTGACGGGAAATACATGGTGCGGCTGCCCTTCTTGTCAGACAGACCCACGCTAGGCGAGACCAGAGCCATTGCTGTACGCAGGCTTCATTCGTTGGAGGCGAAGCTAGCCAAGAATCCAGTCTTGGCTGAGAAATATAAGGATTTCATGCGGGAATATGAGTCGCTAGGACACATGTCTAAATCCAGTTACCAGTTTGACTCTGAGCACTGCGTCATTATTCATCATGCGATTTTCAAAAAAGATTCAAATAAGCTTCGGGTCGTCTTTAATGGAGCATCGAAGAGTAGCAATGGCATAGCTCTTAATGAATGCCTGCATTCAGGCAAGCCCCTTCAGAATGATATTACAAAGATATTGTTGAATTTCAGACGGCACCAGTTCGTGTTCACGGCCGACATCCGGATGATGTTCCGGCAGACGTGGATACACCCCAGTGATAGGCGCTATCAGCTGATCCTGTGGCGTGAGGACCCGTCGCAGGACATACAGGTTTACGAGTTAAATACTAATACCTACGGACTACGGTCAAGCCCCTTTGTCGCAATACGGACGCTGTTGCAGTTGGCCGCGGATTGGCAAGCTCAGCATCCAGGGTCTCCAGCTGCAGACGTCATACGACGTCAGAGCTACGTCGACGACCTTCTGGTTGGAGCAAACTCCATTACAGAGGCTCGGCAGCTTCAATCGGAGCTCATAGAACTCATGAGCAGTGCCGGCTACGAGCTCAGGAAATGGTCGGCTAACTGTCACGAGTTACTCCGGGACCTACCACAGGAGTATTGTGAGGTGCCTCATCAATTCGACGCTGAAGACAGGAGCCTCATAAAGGTATTGGGAATACAGTGGAACCCGGTGCACGACACCATGTCGTATCAGGTCAATGTACCGTTGGGGCAGGCGGTAACGAAGCGAAGCGTTTTAAGTACTATCGCTAGGCTTTATGATCCGTGCGGTTACTGCGCACCGATTGTTTATAGATTCAAGCTGTTCATGCAGTCATTGTTTACCGATGGAATGACGTGGGATGAACCGCTCCTGGACACTCAGGAGGTTCAGTGGAACGAGTTGGTTCAGGATTTAAACCATTTGTCTCAATTACAGATCCCTCGTTGCGTCGCGTTACCAGGATCTGCCTCCTACTCACTCCACGGGTTTGGAGATGCCTCGGAGCAGGGCTATGGAGCGTGCGTGTACCTTCGGACAGAGGACACGTCTGGAAACGTCATGGTACGGTTAGTCCTAGCTAAGACCCGAGTAGCGTCGAAGAAAGTCAAACAAACCATTCCGAAGAATGAGTTGAACGCAGCTCATATGGTTTGTAAACTCCTGAATCATGTCGCAGCGGCCTATGAAGACGAAATCGAGATTGATAGCATAAATGCGTGGTCTGATAGCAAAATCACGTTGTGTTGGCTTAACACAAAACCGCATCTGCTCCAGACATTTGAATGTAACAGAGTACAGGATATTCAGCAGTCGAAGCGACCAATGACATGGCGCTATGTACGAGGTGAGTCCAACCCGGCCGACGTCGCATCCCGAGGTGCTACCGCGAAGGGGCTCCTCAAATGCAAGTTGTGGTGGTCGCCGGATTGGCTGCTCAAGGAGGAGTCACAGTGGCCGACGATGCCGGTCACCATGTCACCGGAGCTGCCAGGGTTCAAGCAGCTGGTTCATGTCGCCAATGACGAGCAGACATGGGAGGACTTATTACTGTCGAGAGTCAGCTCGTATAGTAAACTCATAAACGTGACGTCGTACGTTTTGAGATTTTGCAGGAATATTCGTTTGCCGAAGCAGCAACGAAATTTAAAACAGAACCTTACTATCGAGGAAAATCGTGCAGCAACGGATCACTGGATCAAGAAGGTTCAGTTGGATGCATACCAAGATGAAGTCATCTTACTGAAAAAAGGGAAGCTGGTATGCAAATCACTTCAGAAGTTGAGCGTCTTCGTGGACGATAATCATTTTATTCGAGTCGGAGGCAGACTACGTAATTCAAGCTTACGTTATGACGCAAAGCACCCAATGCTTATACCTAAGGACCATCGATGGTCGCAATTATTGATGGAGCACTATCACCGGATCTATTGTCATGCTTCGACCAGCGCCCTGATTAATATACTTAGACAACGATACTGGATTCCGTCAGCACGGCGTCAGGTGTCACGTGTCATCAGGGGTTGTATGTCATGTTTCAGATTCAACGCGACAGATCAGGCGCCTTTCATGGCTGATCTGCCCGCGGACCGCGTCACGGCGACGCGTCCATTTTCCGGCGTAGCGACGGATTTCGCTGGCCCCTACTTGGTTAAAAGTAGCCAGCTCAGGAATGCTAAATCTGTTAAAGCTTACCTGTGTGTTTTTGTATGTCTAGGTACCAAGGCAGTACACCTCGAGGTCGTCTCGTCGCTGAGCACCGAGGCATTCATCGCTGCGTTCACACGGTTTGTGAGTCGACGTGGGCTGCCCGCCCTCGTCCGGAGTGACCAAGGTACCAATTTTAAATCTGCTAGCTCATACCTCCGAGAGGTTAACCAGTTCTTGCTTGACAACGAAACCATTCTAGAGGATGAGTTTCGTCGCCAAGGCGTCCGCTGGGAGTTCAATCCTCCCGGCGCCCCTCACATGTCTGGCCTAGTGGAAGCAGCGGTCAAGAGTAGCAAGAACCTGCTTAAACGAGAGATTGGGGACCGTATCCTGACCTTTGAAGGTCTGCAGACGGTATTCTGCAGGGCGGAAGCTATCCTCAACTCTAGAGCGCTGGTTCCAATGTCAGAGGATCCTTGTGACCTGGAAGTTCTCAGCCCAGGTCATTTTTTGATAGGTCAACCTTTGGTGTCATTACCTGAACCTTCCTGGAAGGACACGAATATGTCACGGCTGTCGCATTTTCAATTTATTCAAGCTGTAACTCAAAAGTTTTGGGCTAGGTACCACTTAGAATATTTAAATCATTTGCAAGCCCGTAACAAATGGAACAGACATGTACCTAATGTAGCATTAAACGATTTAGTCTTGATAAAGGATGAAAATTCCCCGCCTCTACAATGGCGTCGAGGTAGGGTCATTCAAGTTTTCAAAGGCTCCGACGGAGTCGTCAGGTCTGTAAAGTTGAAGACACAGATAGGCGAACTTGTACGCCCCGTTGTCAAATTGTGTAAATTACCCATGGAGCTTTAATTATTGAGCAGCTCTTGTATGTTAACTAATCTTGGTTTAAATTGTAGCAATTAGTACTAATTATCGTGAACTATGTACCACTGTTTCCTCGGGAAACCATGTAACTAACTTAGTAAGTAGCTTATCTTTGTTGTTTTACACTTTCATGATTCATATTTGATATTATCTGGAATGTTATTGAGTGCAAGTGCACTGGATGGTCACAGATTACTTCTGCTGTAGACACCTCATGTAACATTTATTAGTGTTTAATAATTGTTTGTTTTCATATCTCTCGTTTATGCTAGATCGTAGCGATGTAAACTTCAGGTCTTCAGCTCACCTTTCCCTGGGCCGGGAAGGAATGTTCACGCAAATCAGCGCCATCTAGTTCAACATGTATTCAAGTCTAATAGAGTGAATGCGCACGATCTTTTGTTCTTGTCGTGCGGTCTGATATTGCTCACTCTGTTCGGCCAGCCGGCTTAGTAGGCAGACGTGCTGTCATTTATCGCGGTGCGCGAGCCATTGTTAAAACCAACATGGCGTAATTTAGGGTAAAAGTGTAATTTAGGTTAAGGAAGAGAAATATACGTGTAAAGAGTGCCCGTTGTTTCTCTTCGAAACCCATCCGTCGTTACCGCAGCAGGCGAGGCGGCGTACCCGTCCACGAGACGGACGGTGGTGGTCCAGAAAACCTCTGCAGCAGCGTGCCGGAGCGACTCGACAGCTACAGAGAAGTATTTAGATGTAACAAACCGGCCTACCGCGGCGACTGGGCTGGTTTTGCGGACAAGGCTCATAATCTGATTTTATCTACACTCACACTGTAAGTCCTCTAAAACGTGTTCAAAAACGGTAGGCAATGGCTAGCATTACCACAACCGATTTTACTATGATAAGCTTTTTATCTGTGGCAGTAACGTAATTTTAACTTTACATGCTAAAATATTGATGTGCTATGAGTTTTGATAACATAATGTAAATCCTGTGCTCCTTCCTGACCCACGGGACGCGCCCGCGCGGCCGCCGACACGCGCCTCCCCGACCGCCGGCACAATCGAGTTGGCCATGGCGGTGCAATGGCGGTTATTCTATGGTTTCCGAGCACTTAATTTAATATATATAATATTAGTGTAGATAAAGCAGTGTATGCAACTGTACGTAATTAGGCCTTATTACGTAACAGTTACATAATAGTAGTTTATGTAACTGTTACGTAATAAGGGTCCTTAAAATACACTCGTATTTTAAGGACCCTTATTACGTGGTTTTATGAAACGAGTTTCATAATAAGATCACACGAGTGTTTTAAGGCCTAATTACGTACAGTTGCATACACTGCTTTATCTACACTCATATTATATATATTAAATTAAGTGCTCGGAAACCATAGAATGACCGCCATTGCACCGCCATGGCCAACTCGATTGTGCCGGCGGTCGGGGAGGCGCGTGTCGGCGGCCGCGCGGGCGCGTGCCGTGCGTTGGTCAGGAAGGAGCACAGGATTTACATTATGTTATAAACACTCATAGCACATCAATATTTGAGCATGTAAAGTTAAAATTACGTTACTGCCACAGATAAAAAGCTTATCATAGTAAAATCGGTTGTGGTAATGCTAGCCATTGCCTACCGTTTTTGAACACGTTTTAGAGGACTTACAGTGTGAGTGTAGATAAACTACTATAGTATTAAGGATGAAATAAAATCAAGCCACGACGATTTTCAAAATCTCATCCGCTTATCACTATCACTTCACCATCACTACATAGTATAAAACAAAGTCGCTTTCCGCTGTCTGTCTGTCCCTATGTATGCTTAGATTTTTAAAACTACGCAACGGATTTTAATGCGATTTTAACACATTTATTATATAGTATATACACGGTGCCCGTGAGCATTGCGAGAGATTTTAACCACGCATTTCTGAGGTCAAAAGAATGAAAAAACATTATATGACTTTAGTTGTAAAACGCCAAAAAAAAATTTTTTTTTTTACTTTTTTTTCACTTTTTTTTAATGCTGTTCTACATAAAAAGTAAATGTCATTAGAAAAAAGTAACGGAAAAAGTAAATTGCTACATTTTTTCTCGTAAAAACTAGTCCATGCAAAGTGTTTCTTAGGTCTTTGATATCAGTCAATAAGAGATGTCTAGACTATGCCCCATACCGGTGAGATCGCCATCAAAAAATCATTTTACACTGAGAAACAATTCAAAATGCAATTTTTTGTAAGTAGTATTTACTCTGAAACCATGGCGAATTTCGAAAAAGTTTAAAGGACATTTTGTTCTCTAAATATGATAATGAATACACTGTTAAAGTCTCTCGCAATGCTCACGGGCACCGTGTATAGTACATGTCATCTGTTAGGGATAACCAACAATAACCATTTTTTATCCCGTGCGAAGCCGGGGCGGGTCGCTAGTTTATATGTATAGGAAACAACTGTGTACTGTAGACAAAGTTAAGTTTCAAAGCGGTCATAAAATTAAATTTACAGAAACACCGCAAAAACACGTGATGTTTTTTGCCCTTTCAATCATTACGAATTCAACAAAATCTATAGATGCTTTCAACGTGACTTCACTTTAAATTTGTTGGGGTTGTGAGCAGATATACATATTTGAGAGTTCGTATATGAGCAGGATCGACCAAGGGGTCATGGCATGGAGCTAGAAGGCGCGAAAAAGTCATCATTAGGGTCTTGTTATATTAGTCATGTCGTTTGCAAGGATATCACGAGTTCTGAGTTCGAGGCGGACGACTAGTTTTATTAACACTGACTACCGAGAACCCGCCTGGTAGGCACTCGTAATGTTTGCTCAGATGCCAGGCACGCGGCGTGCGGCATTGCGTTGCACGTCATAGCCCGCCTGGCAGGTTCTGTCGGTTTCTGGGGTATTGTTCAAAATTTTGGTTGGTTGCTAAAGTGTTAAGGCTATGAATGACTGCACAACAGACGCTATGTCTAGCTGGAAGTCACGAATGCACCCATTCGGATTCATTTATATTCAAGTATTCAGCATTAGAACTAGTCCGTACTTACTATGCGGCACACGTCATCGAGGCGACGAATGAATCATGCATTGTTGTAAACTAATTGTTGACTCGATGTTTGTTTTGCGTAGTACTGAGGGCGGTTGTAATAAACAACCTTCTTGCATTTTATTTTGGTAGTACACTAGTAGTCGGCCTCGAACTGAGAACTCGCGATTTACTTGCCTACGATATGACCAATATAACAAGACCCCTGTGAAGATTTTTTTTTTTCGCCTTCTAGCTCCATAACCCCTTGAACGATCCTGCTCATATACGAACTCACAAATTTTATGTATCTCTGCTACAACCCCAACAGATTTCATAAAGATCAGAAAATCGTTACTCAAGTTATCGCGGAACAAACTCTGAAAATCAAAAAGTCATCGAAATGCCGAGACGTCCCAGTAGCCGAAGTTTTTTGTCACTTCGCTCGTTCGACTAGGAGTCCGCCTCGAACTCAGAACTCGCGATTTCCTTGCAAACGAGATGACCAATATAACAAGACCCATATAATGATTTTTTCGCGTCTTCTAGCTCCATAACCCCTTGGTCGATCCTGCTCATATACGAACTCTCAAATTGTATGTATCTCTGCTACAACCCCAACAAATTTCATAAAGATCAGAAAAGCGTTACTAAAGTTATCGCGGAACAAACTCTCAAAATCAAAAAGCCATCGAAATGCTGAGACGTCCCACTAGACAGAAGTTGTTTGTAAGAACTCACTTCGCTCGTTCGACAAGACCACTTTGAAGATTTTTTTTCGCCATCTAGCGCCATAACCCCTTGATCGATCCTGCTCATATACAAACACTCAAATTATATGTATCTCAGCTACAACCTCAACAAATTTCACGAAGATCAGAAAAGCGTTACTCAAAATATCGCGGAACAAACTCTCAAAATCAAAAAGCCATCGAAATGCCGAGACGTCCCAGTAACCGAAGTTGTTTGTCATCCTCGCTCATCTCTGGTGGAAACGCAGCCTTAAAAGGATAATGGAGGTAAAATCGAAGGTAAAAGTAGTAGAAGTAAAAGATGAGGAACATGAATGGACAACCTTTGACGCCGATTGACGCCGCCTCACTGGGCAGGAAGACTGTAAATAGAAGACAGTGCGAGAAGAGCCTGACCTATGGTAGCCGACATCCGTAGAGGATATGGTATCTGAAGAACCCCGAGGAAGTAATGTTTTACTTAAAAACCGTAGAAGTCGTAAAATTAGCAAAAACCCCTTCCGCTTAGTACTCCCGTACTTTGTTGAACCCTAAATGGGAACGGCAACTGTCAATGGTTTGGCCAGATGACGCCAGCACAGGTTGTTCCAATTCTCAAAGCAAGAATTTAACCTTTTGACCGCCAAGCATTAAACAAAAATGACGCGCCATCGACGCCACGTAATCGCGTTTTGTCAAGCGAAATTGAACTTTGCGGAAGCCCGCGTAGGTCCCTATTGCATTACAAAGCCTGTCGGCTGTAGCCGTCGTTGGCGTCCATGGCACAACTTTTTGATGTCGGCCATAGCCGACTGTGGCGGTCAATAGGTTAACTAGAGACCGCACACGCGTACACCCGTAAGGGATAGACATAGATGACGATAAAATCACTTCTACAGCACAAAACAGAACAATTTACCATTGTTTTCTTAGCCGACACAGCTTTCTAGAAAAAAAATCAGGTTTTCTCGTAGTAAACACAGAAATTCTTAAAGAAATGGCGAATTATATCTGTTTTTAACCCTCCACTGCTATAACATAAGTAATGGCGTTGAGGGTAATAAAAAATGTGAGACTATTTATGACAAGTACCAACGATAATAGCACCTCTGTCGTACGTACTTACTCGTACCTATTGAAAGTGTAATAAGACCATCCCGTACGATCTTGGTATTGTTATTACCATGCCCAGTCTATACGTTTTATCCTATGTCTATGTTCCAGTTAGTAGTATTGTTCTACGGGATGTGGCTTAAAGGGCTAGCATCCAGGGCAGACAAAAAAACAAGAATTGGACACTATTAGCAGGACTGACAGGTACAACCTATGCGCGCCATCTGTAAATACTTTCGACCAGTCATCCCCATCTTACCTCTTTAGGAAATTAATCAAGGGATCGAAAATATACTATGACCCTTTTCCAGGTTATAATACTTATAATCTTCCCGAGAGCCGTAAATTTCAGACCGTTTTTACGTGAGGGAGAAACCAACATCCAAACATTTCAATCTAAACTAAGCATACAAACTTTCCCATTCATAAAAATAGTAGGATTAGCATAAACATATAAAATAAGAAGACGCGGTGCCGTGAAGACGATAGTGAAGACAAAATTGTGATTCATATTAAGCCGATTTCCTCGAGTTTACGCGCGACACTTCAAACGTCAAAAGTGAGTGTGTGTGCACGAGACCGCGGCTTATTATAAGTTATTATGCAATCACAGTTCTATCTTCGTGGGACCACGTCTTCCTATTTTATATGTCTATGAGAATTAGAACCTGAAATACAACTCATCTACATACGAGTATAAGCGTAGTAAAATATTTTCTATTAAATTTCGTATTTCAATCGCTGACACCGACATAGCCACGGGTCACCTAATAACATTAATCAGATCAAACCAGTTTTCAAGAGTTTAAGGCCATATTCATCTCGTGGCAATAAACGTATTATATACGACCTTAACACTTGGCGTGGGTGCTGTGCTGTATGTAAAGACTGCGTCGACCGTCCAGTGGCGCCCTCATTGGGGGATTGTATTTCCTATTAAACTAATCAATTTCTGTATAATCATCATCATGTTAAGTTGTAGTCCTACTAATTCCGCAACCTATGATCTATGTCATACAGTTTCATATTACTTACTTTTGGCTTCATCACCTAAACGGAAAAAAACGGCCACCATTTGTCGTTTAGGTAATGAAGCAAAAAATTTGACAAAAATCAAAAGTTGCGTAATCAGTAGGACTACAACTTAAACCTGAGGGATTATACATAAATCGATTCGTTTATTAGGAAATACATTCCCCCCAATGAGGGCGCCACTGGACGGTCGACAGTCTTAATGTTAACCCATCAAAAAGCTAAATGTGAAATGAGAGCCAAGTTTTTCTCCTAAAGAATTGATATCTCTATCGGTGCCAAGTTGTGTGTAGAAAATCCTAAAATTCCAGTTACAAGAACATGCAATATCCTAAAATAAATTTACACAATGTAATTATTTCACCTGGGATGTAATTCATTTTCAAGATTTGGCATGGCTAATTTTCACAAAAAGGCTGTATTATAATGAATATGTAGGTATATTTGTCTAATTCGACTTATTTTCGTTAAGATAGATTAGTCCGTGTTTTTACTAGTCACTTGATAAAAACTAGGTCATCTGGAAGTGGGTTAGGTTTTTGATGTTAGGTCAATCAGTCAGTCAGTGAGAAAAATCCCGATTATTAAATGTTTTTATCTCAATAACCAATTGAGATATATTTATGAAATTTGGGATTCTAGTTAGCCTTAAGGGTCTTAATAAATGTACCAAAGGAGATCGTCAATTTTTGTTAGGAGATCTGGCCCAGATTATTTATGACCGTTTAGGAATGGTTCTTACCTTTAAAAAATCGTCATAATTTCTAGATCAGGACGGTGGTAAAAATATTGCGGAATCTAATGGGAAAATTTAAAAATCATGCATTTAAAACTTGAATCTGACAAGAACAATATTTGAAAGCGTGCTTGCCTATGATTTATGTTGCCTATGATAATGTTAAAAAAGTACCGATTTTTTAAAGATAATGTACAAAAGCGGACTTGAAAATAAAACGGGAAACATAATGAAATAATAAAAAATCATATTTTGATCGTATTTACAGTTCCTGTATTTCGGTAAACAAAGACGGCTGTCAAACCATCGTTGATACTATTAACTGAACATTCCTAACACCTATTGCGAAGGGATAAGGTTTACCACCGTTAAGTGCCGATACCACTAGTAACTGACATTGCAAAATTGAAAAAAAGATGCGTTTAGTTGTCGAAGGAGCATGATATTATGCCATTATGAAACCCACTTTTATATTCAAACTCCGATCAAAAATGCAAAAATACGCATTTTCAATCTTTAGGCGTTTTAATACAGTCGATTTCTAATTTAAACTTCCGTATTCGTAGGCTTAGATACTATTTTAATATTACAATGTTCTAACTTACCGAACAGTATCAAAACGCAGATTATGTGACGGTATATATGGACAGTGTCAACCCAAAAAACAATCCCGTTTCAGGCCAGGGTGAAGTTAAACTTTATGTCAATGCCATAAGGACGTTAACGGCTTGTCTTGCTGTATTTTAATCGCGTAAAAATCAACATAATGTTTATTTATTTAGGATTTCTAATTCCCGTTTCATTTTTTCGCAATATTTTGTCTACTTTAGTAATAAAATGAGTATTTATTTTACATTGTAGTACATACTGTATACGGTTTATATCAGGTGGCCCAGAATTGACGATCTCCTTTCTGTGTTTGTGTTTCAAATGGTTCGTGTTATATAACACCCCCTAACAGAAACAATAATATAATCAAGGCAAAGATATAATCTAATTATTTACATAATTTCTTATATTGCATCAAACCCAGAAATCTAGGATATGTTTTCCTGAAGTGGTTTGCATTATTTGACCTCCACTTTATAGCTGCCAGATGTCTAGATCTATTGTTGCTCTCATTATTGTGTCATATATGACGCGGCAAGCTCTCCTTTCGCTGCCAGGAACAATTCATCAAAAACCACCATTCATCGTAAGTTTAATAATAAGTTATGTATGACAGACTTGTAATAAGACAAATATTCAAAGAATTGTGTTGTTGTTTAGCGATAAGTATGACGGCGCGAGGCATGTTGATGAGTCCCTATTAATTAGTATGATTAGTTTTCCTTGTGCGTCTACAGCACAAGCCACTCCGATGACAACTTGTGTGACACAATTACTTGGTAGTATACATGGATGAATATAAAGTTAACCCCCTTATTCATATACAGCCTTGGCCAGAAGTGTTGAGCACCCTTGCGATTTTCATACAAAACTCGAAAGTTTAGACCGGCGTTTCTATCTTTTTTGAAGTTATTTTATCAATTAATTCAAACTGAACAGGCATGTTTTGTTGAAGTGAGTAGTAATTGCATAGAATATTTGCAATTTTTCGCACGGACCTAAATTCGCATTTTTGGGACCTCCACTTTCATATTTTATAGGTACCTTGAAAGTGTTATTAAGTGAAGTTTTCTAGATATATCAATAAAATATTAGTAGTTTATGTAACTGTTACGTTTTAAGGCCTAATTACGTACAGTTGCATACACTGCTTTATCTACACTCATATTGTTTATCCTAAATGCCGTATTCCGAAACCATAGAATGGCCGCCATTGCACCGCCATGGCCAACTCGATTGTGCCGGCGGTCGTGGAGGCGCGTGCCGGGCTGTCGGCGGCCGCGCGGGAGCGTGCAGGTGTACATTATGTTATAAAAACTCATAACTCATCAATATTTGAGCATGTAAAGTTAAAATTACGTTACTGCCACACATAAAAAGCTTATCATAGTAAAATCGGTTGTGGTAATGCTAGCCATTGCCTACCGTTTTTTAACACCATTCCATTTCTCACATATTAATGAAAAATAAATTGTACGGCAACCATATACATAAACGCAATATTTCACTTTCAAAATAGAAATTTCATATTTTTTCCATACTTTAAACAAGGCGACTATGCAACCGTGACATCACTATTGCATATCATTTTGTTAGGAGCGCTTTGAGAAACAAAAGCGAGTGCTAAAATTTGAATCTAATTTCTGACTTTTGTGTAGACATTTGATCCTCACAACAAAACGAATCGATTGATACCATACAATAAAAAAAATCATCATGCCTATTGTACAAATATTACACAGTACAAAACACTAGAACTAGGTGTAATTACAAATCAACAAGACTGTTGAAACATGCAAATTAAGGGAACCGACAGGATTCATTCAATATTTCAGTCATGCAAACAGGACACAGTAGTCGAGGTGAGGAATAAGTTACCGGAGCGTCTAAAGATCACAAAACAAATAAGTTTCTGTACATAAAAATTATTATAAGGCAAACCGGCAACCTGTGCCTTACTCAGTTGCCGGCGGCACTCTAGGTTAGGTTTTAAATCTTTTTTTATTGTTTCCGTGTGTTTTAAACATGTTTTTATATTTTTCTTTTGTAAAGAAAAACGTAAACTAAGAAATATAAGGTCATACACAAATAATTTCATTTCAATTATGGAAATGTAACAATAATTGATTGCATAATAAACTAGGGTTTCTAGTTTACTTTCTAGAACAAACACACTAACTTGTAACAACCATAAATATCAAATTTATATCAAAATATGACATTGATAGTGGCTGGTCAACATTTTAAAATTTCATACAGAGTTAAGACTACAGAACACCATAAATAAATGATTTTAAAAAAATCTGCTACTAAATAAATGAATAAATAAATATTATCGGACAATCTTACACAAATCAACCTAGTCCCACAGTAAGCTCAATAAGGCTTGTGTTGTGGGTGCCAGACATAGACATATAAAATAAGAAGACGGAATCCCACGAAGATAAAACTGTGGTTCCATAATGAGCCGCGATCTCGTGCACACACACTCACTTTTGACGTTTGAACCAATCACCGCTCGTCCACGAGTTGTATATGTGTGCGTGTCGCGCGTAAACACGTCTGAACTCGGCTTATTGTGGAGTCACAGTTTTGTCTTCACGGCGCTACGTCTTCTTATTTTATATGTCTATGGTGCCAGACGACAATATATATCCATACTAATATTATAAATGGGAAAGTGTGTGTTTGTTTGTTTGTCCGTCTTTCACGGCAAAACGGGGCGACGAATTGACGTGATTTTTTAAGTGGTGATAGTTGAAGGGATGGAGAGTGACATAGGCTACTTTTTGTCTCTTTCTAACCCCCCACTTCCCTAAAATGGGGGGTGGAAGTTTGTATGGAGCATTCCGGAGGGCAAAGGGGAACCGTGTTACCCCGAATTTAACGCGAGCGAAGCCGCGGGCAAAAGCTATAATAGATAAATACTTAAATACATAGAAAACAGCCATAACTCAGGAACAAATATCCGTGATAAACACACAAATAAATTCCCTGACCAGGATTCGAACCCGGGACCTCCTGCTCCATAGGCAGGGTCACTACCGACTAGTCTAGGAGGCTGTTAAAGTAAGAAAACAAAGTTTGAGAAATAATTGGATAGTGAGGTTTGAGTTTAACAAGGAAATGTTAGGTATTCAAACTTGTGTATGACCTACTGTTAATAAAAAAAATACAACATACAAGCAACACCAATGTCTACGGCTCACATTCTGTCCACACAGGTACCAGCTCTCGGAGCACACACCGAACACTCGCCTCATATCCAGTTCATATTCACTTTAATATTGTATTAACACCTCATAACTTTTATTTTTATTTTTCCCCGCTTAATTTTTATTTTATAATGACTGATTTGAAGTAAAAAAATAGTCTATGGAAGTCTTAATTCAATTCACAGCCATATTCACATTTACACAGATTTTTAAGTTGGACTGCATTTTATTTCTACTATTTTTGGCACTAAAATTAGGACAATTTTGTACTTGAAGTTGGCACAGTTAAAAGCTGCAAGTTCGTTTTTTTACGGTTCGGCGAACGTACGGAATTCTTTTAAACGTTTTTAAATGCTAAAAAAACTAAACGACAGTTAACTTCACTAAAAACAATATTTAACGTTAAACTGTGCTACAAAACAAAAATAGAAACCAGAGTTTATACACGGCACATAGCTATTTTAACACCAAACATTGCACTTTTCACCCTTCTTTGGCAAACGTTACTGGTAAATTAACGGTTATATTAATTTAACGACGTTTCATTCGTTTTTTAAGCGTTTTTGCGTAAAATAAACGCATAATTGCAAATCAAGGAATATAATTCGATTTGACAGCGCCCTGCCTCCCGCCCCGCGCGCTGCGGTCGATTGTGGTGTTGCAAGCGCGAAGTACTTACCCGATAGTGGGGTATTTTAATGGATAAAAACATTGCTGACTGAATGTACAATAGCTCCGCATCTCCATTGAATTTTAAACTGTTTTAATTTGCAATGTCGTTGTACTAATGAAAGAGAAGCAACTACGCAAATACGACGAAGGAAGTATTTTTACAAGTAATTGATCGAAACGGGGGTTATTTTAAAACAAACATAATACGGTCCACGAGAATTGGATTTTTTTCTATGTAGGTATAATACAACCGTCTCCTGCTACACCCTAGTACAATATTTGCTTAATTTAGTATTAGGTCGATATGTGTGCGGTAATGGTACATTACATATCATTTTATAACCAAATTATACTATAGTCTGGCAAACCAAAATCCGCAATAATATTAGAAGTAAGAAGCTATACTTACTTATTCCATTTTTAGGGTACCCAAAGGGTAAAAACAGGATCCTATTTTTTTTTTTTTTTTTTTTTTTTTTATACTACGACGGTGGCAAACAAGCATACGGCCTGCCTGATGGTAAGCAGCTACCGTAACCTATGGACGCCTGTAACTCCACAGGAGTCACATGCGCGTTGCCGACCCTTTACAAAAAGGAGGATTCACTGTGTTGACGGCTAAAGGAATAAGAGGGTCCCTCATCGTCAACACACTGGGTCCTCTTTGAGCTCTTTGGCAACCTTACTCACCAGCAGGAACACAACACTATGAGTAGGGTCTAGTGCTATTTGGCTGTGGTTTTCTGTAAGGTGGAGGTACTTCCCCAGTCGGGCTCTGCTCCAGATTTGAGCGAGATGACATTCACTGAACGTGCCCTACCACACTAAGCGAGATGCCATTCGCAGTGCCCATACCTCTCTTTTTGGCATAGTTTAAGGACATACCCAAGTCCGGACGTAGTTTAAGGACATACCCCGGGTCCAGAATACCCCGGACATACCCCGGGTCCTATTACTAAGACTCCGCTGTCCGTGTGTCACCAGGCTGTATCTCATGAACCGTGATAGTTAGACGGTTGAAATTTTCACAGATAATGTATTTCTGTTGCCGCTAGAACAACAAATACTAAAAACAGAATAAAATAAATATTTAAGGGCGCTCCCATACAACAGACATGTTTTTTTTGTCGTGTTTCTAGATAATGGTACGGAATCCTTCGTGAGCGAGTCCGACTCGCATTTGGACGGTTTTAGTGGTACTATTGTAAGAAAAAGACAACATTGAACAACAACTCTCTGGTCAAACTATACTTATCCTATCCTCTTATATGTTGGATTGCCAATGCCTATACAAAATCGCTTTCTCTTATTTCAGGCTAAAGCACTAGCGTCATCTATCGGTCACCACAAACACTAAATTCCTACTTAACCTTTCTGTTAAGCCCATTGGCTGACTGGTAGAGAATGCCTTATGGCATTAAGTCCGCCATTTGTACCATCTTATTTTGTGCAATTAAGATTAAATAAATAAATTCTAGTTTCTAATATTTTGTTCGGCGATTAACGCTGACAGAATAACTCGACTCCAGACTCAACAGATGGCGCTGTGGCACTTAGTACCGAAAACAGACGTATAGCCTGAAGGTTCGAGGAACGCGATTTTGTATAGGCATTGTCCATCCATGTCTTAATCATCCTTGCATACATCGTACAAGGAATAGGCAAGTGACATGCCTTGTTTTATTATTTTTATGAATTAACAAAGGTTCCTTTCTATTGACAATTCGTAGAAATATACGGCTAGACTAAAGCTTATTGCTTCTATGACAAATGGTGAGTAGATTGAATAACATTTAATGTTTTAAAACCAATTTCAATAGAAACATTAGTTAGTTTTCAAACAAGGACTTCCTCTTGCAACTAATAAAACCCAGATTAGTCATTGTATTGTCGGCACTGTAATTGGGTCGATAAAAAATGTAATTGGGGCAATGTTGCACAGATTCAGTCCCATCCTAATACTTAATTAAACAAAAATGTAATGAGGATAAACGACGCAATAGAAAAAATGTCTCTCGAAAAATTATCTTTGGAAACGTCAAATTCATGTGTAATAGCAAAGTCTGTAAATAAAATATACGGTAAAAAAAACAGTAGGACCATCTATAATCCGTGGGTTTTTAACATTGTCCTATACATTTTTATTTATACCTGGCAACATTATTTCGTGAGAAATTGCCATTACTGGCCTATAGTAATGGCAATTTCTCACGTGCATACTTAACTTAGCCCGCGGTAGAAACATAAACTAATCCTAAGGAGCTCATTGACGCGACACTAGCGCCACTATCATTGGCGTATATAACTTTGGAATTCTAATACAGTTTCAATCGACGCATATTACTTACGAATACTCGCATTTGATTCGAACTTGTATTTAGTAAATAAACTTTAAACCAGTGTAGTAAGGTGCGAATTTGCATGAATAATATATGCAGAAATGAAATTGTTTGTAAAACGTCTGCAGTGAGAGCCGTCAATTTCCGTTAAAAAAGTTTTATCAGCAAGTTTATTAGACAATCGTAGTTGACCTTATTACTTTAAGCTAAGGTTGTAATTCGTTTGTACCGACTGTACAAAATAGGGAAGTAATACATATATATCTGTCATCAAATTGATATTATGCAAAGTTTTTAATGTTTATTTACTTTTGCATTTCTATTCGAATATACTAGTTATACTTACATTTTATTTGTTTATTGAAATTATGTAGTAGATGAAAGTTATAATGAGATTGATGAATGATAATGATAAAGTTGTAATTATGGTGAGTACATTTTTATTATTTTTACGCGACTTACAATAACATACATAACAAATAAATTACTGAATATAGCATATCTTTTCCTGTTCCATAGATGTGTAAGTTCGTCGTGTCGTACACAAGTGTACAGCAAGTTATCTTATGCCTGATCCACACATTGGGCCAACGTAGGCCAATCTAAGGGATGCAGCTATAGGACGAAACGAGATTGCAATATCGTTTACTAAAGAGCTCATGCCTGATCTACACATTGGGCCAACGTAGACCAGTCTAAGAGACGCAGCTACACGACGGAACGAGATTGCAATATTACTAGAGATCTTATGCTTGATCCACACATTGGGCCAACGTAGGCCAATCTAAGGGACGCAGCTATAGGACGGAACGAGATTGCAATATCGCTTACTAAAGAGCTCATGCCTGATCCACACATTGGGCCAACGTAGGCCAATCTAAGGGACGCAGCTATAGGACGGAACGAGATTGCAATATCGCTTACTAAAGAGCTCATGCCTGATCCACACATTGGGCCAACGTAGACCAGTCTAAGAGACGCAGCTACAGGACGGAACGACATTGCAATATTACTAGAGATCTTATGCTTGATCCACACATTGGGCCAACGTAGACCAGTCTAAGGCACGCAGCTATAGGACGGAACTAGATTGCAATATTGCTTACTTCCTCTAACGCATAGCTGTGTCTAAGATTGGCCTACGTTGGCCCAAGTAGGGCATGCAAATATCGGACGATTTTCAATACCGGTATTGAATCCGATATTAGGGCCCAATACCGGAATTCCGGTATTAATACCGGTATTGGAGGTGACCATTGAAAAGCGTTATTTAAAGGCTAAAATCAGTTAAAAACTCAATCAACCTTAACAGTTAATCATATTTTGTTGTATCTATTAGCTGCAACTTGTTAATATTCATTTCATATACGTACAGTCCTCTTGATAGATGATTTTTGGTCTTTTAAATTTGTGGTCCAGCAACTGGGGGTACATAACGTTTTAAATAATTTCATATCATACCTATATTCTAGTATTACATATCGTTGTTTCGTACAGTCGAGGACAAAAAGATGTATTCACTTTTGGACCTTATTACAACGCAATAAGATGAAAAAGTGGATACATCTCTTTGTCCTCGACTGTACAAGGTAATAAATAGCATAACGTTTTCTGTTTTTTTTTAATACCACGACGGTGGCAAACAAGCATACGGCCCGCCTGATGCAGCAGTTACCGTAGCCTAATGGACACCTGCAACCCCAGAGGATTCACACGCGGGTTGCCTACCCCTTTTTTGAAGAACCTATACACTCCTTTTTTGAAGAACCTCATACTGTAGCCCGCTGGGAAAACCTCGGCAGGGAGTTTATTCCACAGCCGCAGCGTTCGTGGGAGGAAACATTCAAATCTTGTTTTCTTCAAGCTTCGATTGATTACTTCAATATGAGAAAACACATTAGATAGGTGCTTGATAAGTAGTACAAGTACGTGCAAGGGTCTACGAGATTTTCTTACTGATATTTTAACTGTATTTTTTCTACGGATAATGATACATTTGCGGAACTAATGACCCAGCCATATTTAAACTGAACAAACAAAGATTAAAGAAGATAAATAGTGCAGTAGGTACATGCAAAATAATAATTACTTATAATATTAGACTCAATATCTGCAAATTTGTACTTTTACCCATTAGTTTAATCAAATTTACATAAAATTTTACGAAAACTTTCCAATACCGGGATTCCGATATTTCGATATTGGTCCTTAACAATACCGGTATTGAAATATCGTAAATATTGGTCCGAGATTCCGGTATTTCGAGATTCCAGAATTCCGGTATTCATGCCCCCAATGTATCAGGCATTAGGCGATTTTCACACCAATGCCACATCATGCAGAATTGTCACGCCAATGAGATAGAAGTCAATTGTGATCATACCAAAACAGGCGAGTTTGACATGACTTTATTTACAAGCACTGTCAAGATTAAGACTATTCAAGACCGTATCCAGGTCATTTAGAACATTACGCCCGCTTAGTAACTTCAGCGGCTACTGTACCTACATGTCGCACCAACTTTATGTGACAGCGATAGAACAGGTAGCGACATTCCGCGACACTTGTACCGTATACGCGGACCTCCAGTACGCAAGTCCTAAAACAACAGGACACGACAAAAACAAACAAAACAACAACGCCATCTGCCGCCCATGCGGTGCACGGCGGTGTGAGCGAGTGTGACGCAACCACGGGTTTTTAATATCAAGCTTTAAAAAAAACAAGTGCACGGTTCATTTGTTGGTATAGTATAAGTACTAGCTAGCATACTTAATGCTTTACCAGAAGATATACACCGTGGGCTGGAATAACCCGACAGATCTTAACCACGAATTTCTAAGACCAAAAGAAGGAAAAAATATTATGTGACTTTAGGTCAATTCCGCCAAAAAAAATTTTTTTTTTCAGTTTTTTCTTCCACTTGTTTAATGTTTATTACACATGAAAAGCAAATGTTGTTAATAAAATTATCGCCTAAAACAAATTGGTACATTTCTTTTTGTAAAAATTTAGTTTCTACAAAGTTTTCCTTGTCTACCTAGCTGTTATCAAGTATTTAAATTGTTGCAAGCGAATCGATGCATTTGCACTACGCATAAACCTACAGAGGCTGACAACACCCGATGACCTTTAAATTGACTTTACTCAAACAGTGTTTCATTTCAGCTATAACTACTTGTTTTGAGAAAGTAAAAAAAATGTATGTTAATATTCGTTATATTTGGAAGAACTTCGTTGCGTCCGATACACGATTGGACGAAATCGGCTCGATAGAAAATAATTCCAAAGTTACATCTTAAAATTAAACAGTTGTATGTCTTTAGTTTCTCGACTTATACGTCTGTAACTAAGGCCAAAATTCCACCACACTAATACTAAAAACTCCGTTGCCTTATATTTCTCAATTAATGCGTCGTTTTTTTTTTAATTCATTATTTTGTAAAATTAGCAATGAGCTCCCATACTAATCGTAACACAGTGTTTCTCTTTCACTCGCGCTGAATAAGATAGGGAGGGAATTTAGCTGTTGTCAGCCCCTTAACAGGTTTCTGTGGCGCTGGCGCATCTTAGTTAAGGTTTTCTTTTGGATTTCTTTATGATATAAATAGATAAATAAATAAATAAAGTACTCTATCTTCCAGTGGCGGCGCGTCAAAAATATTTATAGGCAAGCCGAAGCTAATTTGGCTTTCATCTTCTCCGTGATCTGTAGGGAAGTTACCCAAGCGGCTTATGATCAGGGAAGCTGGTGGGAATCGAGTTCGCCCCCGCCGCCACTGCTATCGTATCGTATAATCCGAAGGAGTAATAGACGGAGTCGCTGTCGCCGGATACGGCGAGGATAGAAAGATGATGACGATGGTGATAGTATTAGTCAGGGGTCGGAAAACCGCGGCTCGCGAGCCGCATGCGGCTCTTTGAAGGGTCAGTTGCTCTTCGAGTTCCCCTCAATTTTTTTAAAATCAAATATTACAGTAAAAAAACATAAAACAGACAACTGCGGCTCTATGAGCTTCCGAAAATTCCATATTTTTTCGCCATCAGGCTCTTTGTCAAAAAAATTTGCCGACCCCTGGTATAAGTGATACTTTATCAAAATGGTTACCTACCATTTAGTGGACATTTAAACAGTAATAACAAAGCACAGTGAGATTAGTTTTCTATGATTGTTTGTACAAATACCGATTGGCTTGTTCAACGTAAATAACTATGACAAGTCATAGCGTGAGTCAGCAGACAAAATTACGTTGTCACTCAACTTACCGAACATGTAGATAAAACTGTTGGATAACGGTCACAACCGTTAAGCAATGAAAACGGTTTTTAATAAACATTGTTACTTACATCACTATTTATTGAGAAACGTCAAAGTACGCAATTTCAAACTACATTTTTTTTAATTTTTAATTTAAGCTTTAGTGAGACATACGAATACTAACACTATAAAGGCCAATTCACATCAAAGGGCGGGGCGGTAGCGGGACGCCAGCGGTGCGGAATGACGCACACTAAAGTTGGGGCGAGACGGCAGATAGCAGCAGATTCTGCCACGTGACCTTGGTTGGAGCGAGTTGTTGAAGCGAGCGACTACATGGCTGACAACCAACCTACCGCCTCTGCCAACGGTTGGCAGAGCACGCCTAGCCACCAAGGGGATTAAAGGTAATGTAGAATTGGGCACCAACCACTGGCTGTGGCTACACGGTTTAAAATCTCTATTTTCTGCCAAGGTCTCGTAGTAGAGGCCTGTTGTTGTATGCCGTCTGGCCGCAACTTGACAGTGACACCGCCCGCATAATACCGCGGCTGCAACGGAACCGCGACGGGGCTGCGACCCGCGGCGCACCACTTCGCGGTATTTTATAGTTTTAATTCCAAATATTAGGGTTCTTTAAGTACTTTATAACAGTATCTCCATATCATCTCCATTCCATCTACATCTCCACTTCCTTCTCCTTCTCCTTTCACCCTCCCCTTCTCCTATTGGCTATTACCAAAAGCGCGCATGCCCCGCCGCCGCGCCGCTCCGCGCACGCCCCGCCATCGCGTTGTTGTGATCGTGCGGCAGTGTTGTTCCGGATACGGTAATTGCCGTAGTATACGGCAATTCATGGGCATTACAGTCAAAAATACGGCACACGGCAGCGGTCCCATTGCCGTATCTCCATACATTTTTTAGACACGTTTTCGCCAATTTTCTGGATACGGCAATTCAGCGGCAATTATTTTAACAATTTGTATAGGGATACGGCAAATTACGCCTCGGAATACGGCAACCCCAAAATTCAACAAGAACCGTGCGGGTCGAAAGCGCGGCGGGCGCGGCTCAGTTTGCGCGCGGGCCCGCCGTCTGTGTGAATCACCGTATGTAATTCAACGTCATACAGCACGCCGCGCTCGTTCCGCCGCCATCCCGCTACCGATTCGCGCTGCGGTGTGTAATGGCCTTAAAAGATTATGGTTTCATCCACGTAGTCAGGTAGTCACTAGCACCACGCGCGACATGTTTCGGAGAGCCTAGGTCTCGAAATCCAAGTACAAAGAGTGCTAGTTGAACCGGAATGTGACTAGTCGCTGCAAGGCGCTGCTAGGCTCTCTGAAATATTATTTATGAGGCCGTACAATTCAGCGTCCATATCTGGGGGCACGGCAGTGCCCCCGCCAAGTCGAGCAAAACAAACAACAAAGACACGGCCGTACCATCCTTTTCCCGAAGCCATTCAGGTCGATTCTATTTATTATAAAAAATATAGACACCTAATATTCAAAGGATCACAGTGACATGTTGTTAGTGAACTCCGGCACACCGGCTTGGTTTTGCATTAGATCTCAATACTTTTTGCAGTAGGAGGACTGCGTTGCGAGACTGGCATTTTTGTACATGTAATGTTTTTGATGGGACCTAGCTTATTCAAGTCTTAAGCACAGCACAGTCACCTATATAATTAATTTAACGACATATCTCGTTCACTAGGTTAATCGTTAATCAACATTCCGAAGCCACGTGTCCAACTGGCTCATGAATAAACATCGTGAATAAATCTGTTATCATGTCATTATCGCGCGACAAGAAATACCAACGACAAATGACTACTTGATAATGACTCATAAAAAGCATTGCATGTAACTACTTAATTAATAGCTTAAACGTATAATAAAATAAGATAGAATGTAAGTTAACGGACAAGAGCGAAACGGACTCGCTTAGTTATAACTCTTATAAGCATTTTACAATATTAAAATGCCTGCGACCGCAAGCGTTACGGCACGCTCGAAACGTCAGGAAAATAACAAAAGTTAGTACGCGATTAAGTCCCGTTTTTAGGGTTCCGTAGTCAACTAGGAACCCTTATAGTTTCGCCATGTCTGCCCGTCCGTCCGTCCGTCCGTCCGCGGATAATCTCAGTGACCGTTAGCACTAAAAAGCTGAAATTTGGTACTAATATGTATATCAATCACGCCGACAAAGTGGTAAAATAAAAAGTGGAAATTTTTCTTTTATTAGGGTACCTCCCCTATACGTAAAGTGGGGAGTGATTTTTTTTTTCATTTCAACCCTAACGTGTGATATATTGTTGGATAGGTATTTAAAAATGAATAGGGGTTTCCTAAAATCATTTTTCGATAATGTAAATATTTTCGGAAATAATCGCTCCAGAAGTAAAAATATATGCGTCCCCCCCCTCTAACTTTTGAACCATAAGTTTTAAAAATATTGAAACAAATCTCAAAAGTAGAACTTTATAAAAACTTTCTAGGAAAATGATTTTGAACTTGATAGGATGAATAGTTTTTGAAAAAAAAAAATACAAAATAATTTCTGAACTACGTTTGTAATTTAACCGTATAAGCAGGTGTTTATTGTACCTGTAATATCTACAAAACTACAATGAAATGACGTGCTTTCAAATAAAGTAAAAATGGTGAAAATCGGTTCACGCAATAAAGAATTATCCCATAAAAACATCTTCCATACTTTAAGCTCGCGCGCAATAGTTTACTTAATTTGCCGATAGATGTCGCTGTACGTGGAACTCTCATATCATATCCTACATGGCGGTGTTACGAGTATTAACTCTTAAGTGGGGACACTTACTGTGACGGACGGAAAACTACGGAACCCTACACTGAGCGTGGCCCGACACGCTCTTGGCCGGTTTTTAACAAAATAAATATTGAAATAATTTTAAATAAAAAAGAACCGACTTCACTTAGCATCCACCTTTCCAAAAGCAAATGCTCGAGCTGCTGTCAAAAATACTCAAATCACTATAGGTGTGCCTATAATAGTTGAAGAGTTCCCTCGATTTCTCCAGGATCCCATCATCAGATCCTGACCTGGTTACAATGGGACCAACTGTGAAGTATACTCTTTAAAAAAAAAAGAATTTTCCAAATCGGTCCAGCCGTCTTCGAATAATCGGTGAACATACATTTAAAAAAAATAGCAAAAAAATAAAACAAAGATCCCGACGAATTGATAACCTCCTCCTTCGAAATCTTGAAGTCGGTTGAAAACGAATGCTCATCGTGATAATCAAGTAAGGCGGCTTTCACACTGCTGCGGTTTCCGCATGCAGCGCCGGTGCATGAGCGAGATAACGCTCTGCATGTGTATATAGCGCTGTCACGCTTGCACACCGTCGCCGCACCCGATTGCGGTGCGAGTGTGATAATCGCCTAAACGTGCGACCACACCACTGCTTAAAATACGGCGACGTTAACGGAGTCGCAGTGACGCATCGTATCCGTACCGTTTTTATCGTATACCCTCCACACCGTTGCTCAAAATACGCTGACGGTACGGAATCGCAATGACGTGCCGTAAACGCCACGACTTTACCGCATGCTCTCCACACCGCTGCTCGAAACGAAATACGCAGACGCATCGGTTTAGAAGGTTCGCGTCAAAAATATTTCGTATTGGGGCACGTCACGGCGTACACGTTGCGATGCGATAAAAACGGTACGGATACGATGCGTCACTGCGATTCCGTAACGTCGCCGTACTTTAAGCAGCGGTGTGATCACACCTTAACACAGTGATTATATAGATAAGACGTATAACGCGGAGGCAAAAACGTTAATAGGCATGCAGTTATATGGACCGTTATATGTACCTATACCTATTTATCTATACAACCGTCGTTGTTGCTATTGATCTATTCAGAGGTTAGACTATCATGTCTATACAATGAATGTGGCCAATTTACGTAGCTAACTTATAGTATAGTGTAATGTTCCTTCCGGTTAGTAAAATCGCCAGAGAATTCAAAGAGATTGTGTTGACGACGGGGGAGGGGGACCCTCTTGTCACTTTCACCGTCAACACAGTGAATCCTCCTTTATATAAAAAAAATACCGGCCAAGTGCGTGTCGGATCGGACCACGCATAATGGAGGGTTCCGTACCTCGTAAACTCGTAACCAAATTAATACCAATAGGTCGTATCTGATGCCTCTGGAAGAAGTTTTTTGAAGATAACTCAAAAATGGTTCAACCGATAATGTTCAATACAATTTTCATACAAAGTATGTAATAAGGCGCATTTTCTCAGATTTTTTCCTTTTTTTTGGACTTACAGTTCAAAAGTTACAGGGGGACACACACAATTTTTTCTGACTTTTGAAGCGATTATTTCAGAAAATATTCACTTAATTACAAAATCTTCAAATAAACCTCATGTTATTTTAAAAGACCTATCGGTTGATATGCCACATGTTGATATTTGGTCAATTTTCTTTTTTTTTTTAGTTAGATGTATAGAGCGCCCCCCCTAAAAATATTTTTTTCTGCAATTTAACTACATAAGTAGCGGCATACAAAATACACCCTATGTGTAAATTTTATTAAGATACGTTTTATAGTTTCCTAATAAAATGGCTGTGACATACGGACGGACGGACGGACAGACGGACATGACGAAACTATAAGGGTTCCGTTTTTGCCATTTTGGCTACGGAACCCTAAAAAATGCGGCAACGCGCATGTGAAGACTGAAGTAGATGGGGATCAATGTTACTCTGCGTCCGTAGGAAATGCCTTAGACACGTGATCCCTGGGTGGTAAAGAGTAACAAACTTGGCAGCTGCACTGTCCCATCTGGACCTCGCAGCACTCACTGGATTTTCTTCATCATCTGCTTTCCTACTACTACTCACATGTAGCCATACGATAAATAAATAAATAAAGTAGAAGAAGCAGGCATCCATCACGCAGGCCGTATGCTTGTTTGCCACCGTCGTGATATTTAAAAAAAAACAGTTTTTTTAAATATCACGACGGTGGCAAACAAGCATACGGCCCGCCTGATGATAAGCAGCTACCGTAGCCTATGGACGCCTGCAACTCCAGAGGTGTCACGGCTAAAGGAACAAGCGGGTCCCTTATCGTCAACACACTGGGTCTTCTTTGAGCTCTTTGGCAACCTCACTCACCAGCAGCAACACAACACTATGATTAGGGTCTAGTGCTATTTGTCTTTGATTTATAAGCGTGGTGAATAAGCGGTCTTACATTGTTTGATTTGCACTGTGCAAAATACGTATTCGTTCAAACTATCAAATATTACTACTTAGCTTTCTACACAAACATTGTATAACATGACATAATATACTAAACTAAACCATTATTCAATGGCATTACGTCAGTTAAATCTACTCCTTACGCACTCACGAGTCACAAATCAACAGTCTGTGAGCTCATTCGATAGTGTGTTCTAATTTTAAAATACATAAACAATACATTATAGTCGTTTATATAACTGTTACGTAATAATACAAGTGTGGTTTTCATAATAAGATCACACTAGTGTTTTAAGGCCTAATTACGTACAGTTGCATACACTGCTTTATCTACACTCATATGATATACCCTAAATGAAGTGTTCGGAAACCATAGAATGACCGCCATTGCACCGCCATGGCCAACTCGATTGTACCGGCGGTCGCGCGGGCGCGTTCGGGCGGGTGCCGTTGGTCGGGAAGGAGGACAGGATTTACATTATGTTATTAAATTCGATGTTCGGATTTTGAGACTCATAACGTATCAATATATGGACATGTAAAGTTAAAATTTCGTTACTGCCACAGATAAAAAGCTTATCATAGTAAAATCGGTTGTGGTAATGCTAGCCATTGCCTACCGTTTTTGAACACGTTTTAGAAGACTTACAATGTGAGTGTAGATAAATACATAAACAATACATTCATAATTTGAAACAAAAAAGAACCGACTTCACTTAACCTTTCCAACAGCAAATGCTCGAGCTGCTGTAAAAAATACTCAAACCACTACATCACGATTTCTCCAGGATCCCGTCATCAGATCCTGACCTGGTTACAATGGGACCAACTGTAAAGTATACTCTTTCAAAAAAAAAAGAATTTTCCAAATCGGTCCAGCCGTCTTCGAATAATCGGTGAACATATATAAAATTCGTATTTTAAAGTTAGAATACGGCACCTATACTCTGTATATTTAGGTATTTAAATAAAAGTAAATAAGATCTACCCTCAAATGGCTCCTTAAGCCAGTTGAGGGTAGATGAAAACATTACACGATCAAATAATATTGGTTAAAGCCAGGTCGTTAAGTGACAGATCCAGGCAGTTTTGTATTTGATTGGTTAACCAATAAAAGTTATAACTACCCGAAAATGTAAAAATTGTTTGTTTACTTTTATTTAAATACCTAAAGACATAGAGTATAGTATTTTATTTTTACTCGAGATTGGGGATCAAAGCGTGGGGTACTGGTAGGTAGCTGATGGGGACCAAATTATTTTGATCCTCATTCTTATCACATTGCACGTAGAACCAGAACCACTTAATAGTAGTTTATGTAACTGTTACGTAATAAGGGTCCTTAAAACTTGAGTGTGGTTTTATGAAACGAGCCGCAGGCGAGTTTCATAATAAGATCACACGAGTGTTTTAAGGCCTAATTACGTACAGTTGCATACACTGCTTTATCTACACTCATATTATTTATCCTAAATGCCGTATTCCGAAACCATAGAATGGCCGCCATTGCACCGCCATGGCCAACTCGATTGTGCCGGCGGTCGGGGAGGCGCGTGCCGTTGGTCAGGAAGGAGCACAGGATTTACATTATGTTATCAAAACTCATAACACATCAATAGTTGAGCATGTAAAGTTAAAATTACGTTACTGCCACACATAAAAAGCTTATCATAGTAAAATCGGCTGTGGTAATGCTAGCCATTGCCTACCGTTTTTGAACACGTTTTAGAGGACTTACAATGTGAGTGTAGATAAATTAAATTATAGCATCCAAGCATGGTAAGTTAACAAGCTAGATTAGATTGTCCTCTGTTTTGGGCAATGGGCCAGAGGACAATATCACTCTTTTGTATTAATTATTAAGGAACTAGGTCGTCTTCTTTTAGCATTAGATATAACGGTCGATTTCACTCATGTATCAAAGTAAGTTCAGTACCTACTATTTCCTAGCTGACATAACAAATTGATTAATAATTCAATTGTTATGTTTAATAATTATATAATTGTAATTTAAATGTATACTATAATCTGTACCTATTGACATGTCATATTTAAAATATTATGAATAAATGAGTATGAGTATCTAAATTATTTCATTAAATAAATAAATAAATACATATAAGATGAGACATTTCATTAATAAGTTTAAGTTACGCCAAATGTCTGTTACATAAAATATCCGGACTTTTACGGGGATGTCAAGGATTTTTATCAGGACATTTCGTTTCTCCATATGGCAACCCTGTTCACGTCATTTTGAGCACCCCGCCCGCTTGGCTACTTCTGCTGCTGACTATAGATTATCTTTCACGACTATTTTTAGTAATAGTGTGAATGTTAGAACAATAGCTTCCGTAGTTTGTGTGTAACTGCCATTACTGTCTTCACGGTCGATTGCGATGTTTTTATACTATTCCCAGTTAGTTGTCTTTAGGATTCCGCACTATAATTCAATAAGAGGCTGACAACACCCGATGACCTTTAAATTGACTTTACTCAAACAGTGTTTTAGCTATAACTACTTGTTTTGAGAAACTAAAAAAAATATATGGTATTATTCGTTATATTTGGAAGAACTTCGTTAATTCCGATACACGATTGGATGAAATCGGCTCTATAGAAAATAATTCCAAAGTCACATCTTACAATTTGCTTTAAACAGTCGTATGTCTTTAGTTTCTAGACTTATACGTCTGTAACTTAGGACAAAATTCCAACGCACTAATACTAAAAACTTCGTTGTTTTATATTTGTCAATTAATGCGTAGTTTTTCTTTAATGCATTTTTTTACACAATTTGCAATGAGCTCCCATACTAATAGTAACACAGTGTTTCTCTTTCACTCGCGCTGAAAACGATAGGGAGGGAATTTAGCTGTTGTCAGCCCCTTAAAGCAATGGCGCGTAGTTACAGTGTCTGAGAGGCACGCGAATGGCTCGCGGTATTTGAGCTCCCGAAGTGTTGAAACCACAGGACAGGGAGGATGGAAAACAAAGTCCAACGTGGGCCAATCCGGGTTGCAGTGAGCAACATGCGTGGTGGTGGCTTGCAGTCATGTCGACCGGACACCGAATGCAAGCTGCCTGCACGGTTGTAAAGGAGTCCTGTTGCAGTTTAGTTGGAATAACTGCACAAGAACGCTAATATAACTGTATCAGTTGCATCCGTTCTATTGCCGTCGTATACACTGCATAAGAACGTGTCACATAATTTTGCGGCTTTTACCTACGTGTAACAGACCGATTTGAAAGACATTACCTACACAAAATATATACAGAACCCTCAGCTATACCATGCGCCGATGATTACAAATATTACGCGCTATGATGCCAACGCGAGCGTGTCATTTGCTATCCCATATCTCATTCATTAGAGTTATACTATTGTTGCAGCATCTTCAAACAGTATGTGAATTTAAACTTTCGTGAGACATTTTACAGAATATACAATTCTGCGGTTTCACTCGTCTGTATTTCATCACTACGCGCGGCGTTTCGAAGAGCCTCTCTCCATCTTCCAGCACTAAGAGTGCCAGTAGGTCCCACAAAAGTTTAAATTCAATATACAGAACCCTCAGCTATGAAACTTATGCCAACCGATGATTACAAATATTACGCACTATGACGTTAACACGAGTGTATCATTTGTTATCCTAGATCATTAGAGTTATGCTATTGTTACAGCATACATCATCTTTAAACATTACAAGTTCGGGAATTAAACTTTCATGAGATAGAGACATAAATAGTTTATTATTAAATCAAATACAAACATTGAAACACAAACTATTGTATGAGTGGAATGCCCCACTTTAAAAACATGCAAAAATAATTATCAGATGACATAAATGTTCTAAATTAAATAAAACCATCGAATAAAGAGCTGCGGTGGCGCAGGCAGACACATAATAGCGATCAAACTTATATCCCCCATCTTTATGCTTCGGGATAAAACACCCCAAATCCACATGTTTATATACTACACTGGGCACGACCCGACATGCGCTTGGCCAATTTATCAACCGACTTCAAGATTTCGAAGGAGGATCAATTCGTCAAATCTTTGTTTTTGCTTCTTTTTTATGTATGTTCACCGATTATTCAAAGACGGCTGGACCGATTTGAAAAAAACTTTTTTTGTTTGAAAGAGTATACTTCACAGTTGTAACCAGGTCAGGATCTGGTGATGGAATCCTGGAGAAATCGAGGGAACTCTTCAACTATTATAGGCACACCTGTAGTGATTTCAGTATTTTTTACAGCAGCTCGAGCATTTGCTTTTGGAGGTTAAGTGAAGTTCTTTTTTGTTTAAAGTTATTTATAATTATTACTTATTATAAAATATAAATCCGCTAATCGGGTTTGTATTCCATACAACATTGTATTCACACGATCGAACAATGCCGCAGTCAGCACCTAAGAAATAATTTTTCTCATTGAAAAACATGTCTGAATGCCATCTCGACTTCAAGGCGTTATCATTGTCAATGATGCTACAAATTAACTAAATTTATATCCAATTCAAGCCACTCCTAACTGAAACGTTTTCACAATTGGTTGTAAGTTGAAGTATCGTTCGGGTTTCGGAAGAAATTTCTGAATTGACTTCTATTTTCACCTGCCCTGTCTGTCCTACTCCTACACTAATAGTCCGCCTCGAACTGAGAACTCGTGATTTAATTGCAAACGAATTCTACTAATATAACAAGACCCTTATGAAGATCGCTTTTGCGCTTTCTAGCTCCATAACCCATGCATCGATCCTGCTCATATAAGAACAAGAATTATACATAGGTACTTATCTCTGCTACAAGTTGTAGCCTACAACCCCAACAAATTTTATACAGATCCAAAAACCGTTGCTTAAGTTATCGCAGAACAATTATTCAAAATGGAAAATACAAGGAGGAAATACAGGGAGGAAAAAGCGCTGGTGGCCTGGCGGTATTAAGACGTCAGACTTTCAATCCGAAGGTCGCGGGTTCAAACCCCGGCTCGTACTACTGAGTTTTTCGGAACTTAATGTACGAAATATCGATTGATATTTACCAGTCGCTTTTCGGTGAAGGAAAACATCGTGAGGAAACCGGATCTAATCCCAACAAGGCCTAGTTTCCCCTCTGGGTTGACGGGTGGGAGATGGCAGTCGCTTTCGTAAAAATGTGCCTACGCCAATTCCTGGGATTACGTTGTCGAGCGGACCCCAGGATTAATAGAGCAAGAAGCTGGGACAAACGCTAGGAGGAAGAAGAATAAGAAGATCGAAATACAGGGACGTGCCGGTAGCCAGCTGACAAGACAGTTCCGTTGGGTTCGAAGTTGTCTGTAAGAACTTCTCTCCGCTGCGCTCGCTCGTTCGATAACGAGACACTAAACAAAAATAACAACGCATGCACATAGCTACAATATACGAAGACGATTCAAGAGAAATACCGGTTGCACTAACCACGGAGTATATGGAGACGGTATCAGCCGTAGTTTGTTCCAAAACCAGCGTAGCCGGCATTTACACGCACACATTCTCATTCAAGTACGCACGAGGTGATACACACAAAGAAATGTCAGTCTCTCATTCGCTGTGTTGATGTGTGCGTACACTCGAAAATACGTAACCACTACCATTGCCTCGTAGGCTCCGCCTACATTAGGGATGTGGCCCTTCGATATATATATTTTATCGATATCGATTATCGATAATTAACTCCATAATACCACGCCACACCTCATATTAATGAAACAATGTAAATTTTTATTAATAGCTGGATAAAAATCTACCCTAATTAGGGTTCATCCATTAATTACGTCAGATTTTAAGGGGGACGGAGGGATCAACAAAGTGTGACGAGTTCTGTTAAGGGGAAGGGGGAGTTTTATTTTTTGTGACGTCACAAATACAAATATCGTGTACATATATACACATAGTATAGTACTGTGTACACTTTTTTTGAAGGAAAGGAACTCTTTATGTCTTCTAGTCTGACATTCAAACACTTTGGATGATGATTTTTCTTGCTTTGATTTCATTTAATATATTATTTAACGGCCTCCTAGCCCAGTCGGTAGTGACACTGCCTACGAAGCAGGAGGTCCCGGGTTCGAATCCTGGTCAGGGCATTTATTTGTGTGTTTATCACAGATATTTGTACCTGAGTTATGGATGTTTCCTATGTATTTAAGTATTTATCTATATCTATCTATTATATATATCGTCGTCTAGTACCCACAACACAAGCCTCATTGAGCTTACTGTAGGACTAGGTCGGTTTGTGTAAGATTGTCCTATAATATTTAATATATTTAATATTTATTTAATATTCTTTAAAATGGGAATATAAAGAAATAGTAATTTTAAACATTATTGTTGAAATTTGTTTGACATAATTTGTGGATGTAACCTTATCTATCTAATTTATTTGTCTGCTAAAATACTAAAAATAATCGTGACTCAAACTATCTTCATACCAAATTTCATCTTAATCGGTTCAGCAGTTTAAGTGTGAAAAGGTAACAGACAGACAGAGACACTTTCGCATTAATAATATTAGTATGGTTAGAAGTACCATTATAAAGTTAACGTATCTATAAAATAAGTTGATCATTGGATTAATTAATCCAGTCAATCACGTTATTTTGTTTTCGAAAGAAAGAAAATTAGTTTCTACTATAGGACAGAAAGTTACACCTTAAACAATGTGTTCGAAATTATCGATAATAAATAACGGGCCGCACTCTCGTGGCGGCAGGCGCGCGGCAGCCATGTTGCCCAGCAACGTGGCTGCCGATCGTGTGACGAGACTGACGAGCGACGTTCGTATTTCCAAATACATTGCGCGTCACTCGCGTAATCCTGCGACCGCCAGCAATAGCCAGCGAGCAATTGATATGAATACTGTTGTACCATCAGATAATGTGTGAATGTCGTAATAAAAGCCTAAAATTTTTGGAAAAAATTAGAAATACTCGGTTGTTATACTTACCGGTGGAAAGTAACTACTCCAGGGGACTCTTTTAATTCGTTGCTTCGTATACGACACGACAAAATTGTACAACACGGCATTTTTACATGTTTATTGGCACTAAATTCGTCACACGTGGTCGAACGACGACTGAACCGCGCGGCATGAGGTTTCGACAAGTTTATGCGCATCTGTACCTCTACCACGAGTCATGTAGAAAATTCTGAATATTTTTCTATAGGCGTTAACGAATAATCGGGCTTCGAATCGTTTTCCTTCAGTTTCGACAGCAACACATACAAACGATCTATGCTGACATTTCATGTCGGATTACGTTTAGTGCGCTGCATACATCCGTCTCATAGGTAGAACGAGACGGATGTATGTGGCACGTCGAATGTGATCTGTCATGTTAACGCACTGAAGGTCAGTACAGTTTGTTATCGATAGGTTTTATTAAAACGTTACCATAAGACACTAATTTGACTTACGTCACCGAAAAATACCGTATCGACTGTAGAAAACTCTTTCACTATCAAATTATAAGGTGAGATGTCAAAACATGGTGAAAGTGAAAACCATTCGTATTTATTGTGTTATATTTATATATTATTAGTTGCATCCAAGTACTATAAAATAGTGCTTACTTAAAAGACATCCAGATTTATACAGGGCACTTTGAAATTATAATGTACATAATTATATTAAAGATTTATTTATTGCGAAATAGCCTTTTAAAGTAACATTGTCACAAACTAGAAACTTATAAGTACTACTAACAATTACTCGTACGTGTAACTTATAAATAGAAATAAAACCATCATTATGTAAGAAGCGGCAAAGCCGCAATCCTGCGTTGTGTTATGTATGAAAACCGGCGGCTTGCTGGAGCATCTTTAGCTTCCCTTGTGCGTTTGTTAGGTCGTGAGGCTCCGTGCCCGTTGCTCCACGGATCGATTGCCTCGACACCAACAATAGTTAGACGAACGACAACTATATTTAATAGTCTTGTAGTGATTTCGGATGTCGGGTGCCGCTCCGGCTTGTTCGCTGGTAAATAAATTAAAGGACTTGGCCAACGTGTCGGCGTCGACGCAGGTGGGATGTGTAACAGTAGCGCACTGCCTAATACTTTAGAGGTTCAACAACATCCTGAAAGGGTACTTATCCTTTTGTGATTATACAATAGACCTAAATAATAAGAAATAAACCTATGATCCACTATGATCACTAAAAGTCGAACTGTCATGTTGACAAAATAACCAAATAAATTAAGAATCACCTATTACATATGGACGTAGTTCTAGGACGTTTTAAACTAGTAGTGTTATTTGTACATTTGAAATTTCATCAATTTGGTTTTCTTAGGTAATCCTATATCCTACGACGAAATATGTATATGGATGGATGGATGAAGTACTGACAGTTTTCACCCCTTTTCCTAGCTTTGAATATGTATGACGAAATACGTAATTTCCCTGTTTAAAAAAAAGTTGCAATCGGTGAACATTATGAAATAATAGTGAAAATAAAGATCCTGACGAATTGAGAACCTCCTCCTTCGAACTCTTGAAGTCGGTTGATAACATTTTATGCGTTCAAAGTCACGCGCGTTTAAAGAAGGTAAAGGCTTACCACACCGAGGCATATGTTCAGCAGTGGACGTCTTATGGCTGAGATGATGATGATGAAAGGCTTACTGTCATAGCTTGTATTTCCCGGCTCCGATGGAATGAACCGTAAGCCATGAACAAATTTCATGACCAATCGCAAGGCGTCCCAGGCGATGATAATTTTTGAAGTGGTTAAGGACGAAGTATAATGATGACTCGCGTAGGTCAGCTGTCAGTATTTGATGCTCTTATTATCAGGAAAATCGTCAGCCGGCTGTATTGAGGTAGAAAGACCGTCTGCTGATACCCTAAATACCATATATTCATGTGACTAGTTTACGGTCTTTTCAGTGGTATACAGACGGCTGATGATTTTGATTTTATTTGTAATAGCATATAAACTATCACCTGTTTCAACTGGGACGCGATGGTCATTTTATTTTATATGTATTTTATGTGAGAAAATGGCTGCCGTTCCTCAACCCACTCAAGGAACGGCAGCTGACCATCACGAAGCTTGATTATTGACCGCCCTTAACGACTTAAAATTTACCGCTTGGGACACGATGACAAACGGAAATTATTCCTAGTTAACGGCCTAGCAAGCGTATTAAATACCCACAAAAAGTAGGGTAATTTTTCAGAGCTAGTACGATTTCTATGCTTATTATTGTTCACTGCTCATATAGTTGTCTACAGTTCTAAACCTTCAGATAAAATGTACTTAGGAAGTAAAACCTTTTTGGTTTACCTACAATCTGTTTCGGCCATAAAGCTCTATAAATGGAGTACGGTTCGCCTCATCTTTCCAAACAAAAAAGTCTGCCAAAATCTGAGGGGGGCGCACGCATGTGAAGTTTTCAAGTCAAAGGTACATCATTGTCGGTTGTTAATCCAGTTTATTTCTAAATGAATTTTTATGGCAGCAACGCTTTATTGACAACCGACAAAGATGTACCTTTGACTTGAAAACACCCAACATATTTGACTATTCTTTTTATACTTCATAACACTAAATGGAGCAATAGATAGTCGACTGTACAAATGTTAACATATGGTTCATTATTGGATGCAGTCTTTGGAAATGTCAAACAAAAAAGCCAAGGATCATTTTTGATTGTATTTTCAAACAAAATATAGAAGACAGCAATCCTTAGGCGCGTTAAATATGGAGAAGTGTCAAACGTCAAATAGTTACTGCCCGTCAGAAAGAAAACGATTGTCTTTGAATCGATTCTGTAAACGAAGCTTGATTTTCGATTTAGGTTAAATCTTTTATTACGAAAGTAATGGTAAATAAAGTAAAACTGTACTTACATCTGAAATGGTATTTCATCTTTTTGTAAACTAGACGAAATATATCATTTTTTTACATCCAAAAACAGCGCATAAGGGCATTTTCACGGAGCTTGTTATCCATTGACAGCGATGACGAAAATGGCGTGACATCGATTATTGAAATAGTTTTTATAGATGTACTAGATTTTCCGCCAATACTTTTGACAGAGGGGAAATGATACTCAGGGCCTCTCCTGGTTTAGAACTCTCTGGTTTCGGTCATAAATATAAAATGGCGCTTACTGGTTTCGGTTGGTGTGAAGGATGTGACGTTTGTCACGTCACGTCACTTTGTAAAGTATTGAAATCTACACAAACGAAACAAGCAATCGAACTTTCGTGAGCGAATTGCATAAACGATAATTTAACTTATGGTATGGCAGTAATTTTTAGTTCTATAAGTGACCGCTAGAGGCTCTGCACAAATTCTCCATACAAATAATTTACGAATTCGTGAACGAATCTCGAATTGGGCTTATTTGCATGACTCGTGGTAGAGGTACAGTACAATTTGTTATCGATAGGTTTTATTAAAACGTTACCATAAGACACTAATTAGACTTACGTCACCGAAAAATACCGTATCGACTGTAGAAAACTCTTTCACTATCAAATTATAAGGTGAGATGTCAAAAACATGGTGAAAGTGAAAACCATTCGTATTTATTGTGTTTTATTTATACAGGGTGGAAAGATAAGTCGGGCCCTGGAGGGAAACTACCTTAAAACCTTGAGATAGCTCAATTCGCTCAAAAGAAACATTCTTTTATTTTTCCTTTAAACTAAAACTGCATTCACAGTTTTTTTCTTAATTTTCACTTTTTTCCATACTAATTGTATGAAAATTATTATTATTATTATTTATGGGTTCTCTTGTGCCCTAAACTTGGTTGGTATTTAGAAGTTTTTATCCTCGTTGGAAACAGGATCGATTGGCATCAATTGTCATAAAAAATATTTATGGCAAAAATTACAAAATAAATGCTTTTTCTAAAAACTGTACTCTTTTCCAAATATTTGTAAATGCCGTTATGTCCCTTTAAATAAATTAAAGAATGTTTCCTTTCAGTGAATTGAGCTATCTCAACGTTTTAAGGTAGTTTTCCTCCAGGGCCCGACTTATCTTTCCACTCTGTATATTATTAGTTGACGAAATAATATCGACAAAGCCTTATATTAAGCATAATTTGTTAATAAGACTGCATAGTATGATGACTGGAACTGGAAAACGAAACGGTAAATTTCAAGCCGATATGAGAAATAGAAATATCCACATCAACACTTCAATAAGAATACTTTTAAAAAAGAAATCTAGACCCAAGAACTGCTGAATATTTGTGAGATTTATGTATATAATAGCCAATTAATCTGATTTTAAATCGACACAAAAATACCAACTCTAACCTAAAATGAATGGTAAGTAGTTGAAATTTTATATGATACTCGTAGTTATAAACACTTTCATTTTCAATCATAATAATTACAATGAAACTGTGAAAAATATCAAATAATATTGAAACATCTTTTACAGGTTCTTGTGCATCATTCATTTCTGATTGATTGCTGTAGCAGCTAACTTATCACCAGCAAGGCAAACTATTTATCCCAGGAAGGTGTATTATTTTATATTCAAGAAGTAACAACTGCGTTACAGGCCGGGATCTTCGAATTATTGCATCCAAGTACTATAAAATAGTGCTTACTTAAAATACATCCAGATTTATACAGGGCACTTTGAAATTATAATGTACATAATAAATTATATTAAAGATTTATTTATTGCGAAATAGCCTTTTAAAGTAACATTGTCACAAACTTGAAACTTATAAGTACTACTAACAATTACTCGTACGTGTAACTTATAAATAGAAATAAAACCATCATTATGCAAGAAGCGGCAAAGCCGCAATCCTGCGTTGTGTTATGTATGAAAACCGGCGGCTTGCTGGAGCATCTTTAGCTTCCCTTGTGCGTTTGTTAGGTCGTGAGGGTCCGTGCCCCTTGCTCCACGGATCGATTGCCTCGACACCAACAATAGTTAGACGAACGACAACTATATTTAATAGTCTTGTAGCGATTTCGGATGTCGGGTGCCGCTCCGGCTTGTTCGCTGGTAAATAGGGTTTGCGATCCGGATACCCGGATACCCGAAATATCCGGATACCCGCTCACTTTCGGATCCGGACCCTACGTCTCAGGATCCGGATATTACGGATACTACGGATCCATTCAATTATTATCACTAAAATGAGTAATTCATAACTCGTTATGCTCATATTTTGTTTTCGATTACTATATATTACTCTACAGTCTACATTGTATGAATATACTTTATATACCCCATATAAAATAAATTGAACACGTAATTTCTGATAAATAACTCTTACTATTGCTATTGCTACATATTAGAGTTTGAGAGTTCATTTGCCTGGAAGAGTTAGCGGGGTTTCTCTTTATCAATGTTAATGTTCCTTTTAAAGACTGATTTACAAAGTTGATTTTAAATAGGTATACTTTAACTCGACTCGACTGATTTATGATTAAGATTATCCTAGAAATCCTATCTAGGTAGCCTTTACCAGCTAGTAAACAATTTTTACATTATTATAAGATTAATATTTACATTATTATATCTACTAATACTATACACAAAGTGTCTTTGTTTGAATTTTTTTATTGAATGTTGATTAATATGCATATACCACACACATTTCTTTTACTACAGTCACTACAGAGTTTAATTTAATCGTTAGAAACTAACATATACAATTGTTCTTTTTAATATTGTAACATGTTGATTATATGTAATGTAAATGATTTTATTTTTTATAGCTTACATGTACCACCTTAGCTACGATACTAAATTGTTAATTATTAACATTCTTTTGTTAAGTTAGACTGATTGTTATTATTTAATAAAGACCAGAGTTTACCGAGTGTTTATATCATATAATTGTATTATTTGTGATGACATTGATAATTTTTTCTATTGATTTTAGAAAAAGTAATAAATCCCATTGAACCAATGACTTTCGTCGTTTAATTAACGGAATCGTTTACCGTAACGTCAGAATTAAAGATTTTATTTTTCGGATCCGTAATATCCGTATTATCCGGATACCCGGATCCGTCAATTTTTTGGATCCGTATTATCCGGATCCGAAAAACTGACGGATCTTGCAAACCCTACTGGTAAATAAATTAAAGGACTTGGCCAACGTGTCGGCGTCGACGCAGGTGGGATGTGTAACAGTAGCGCACTGCCTAATACTTTAGAGAATCAACAACATCCTGAAAGGGTACTTATCCTTTTGTGATTATACAATAGACCTAAATAATAAGAAATAAACCTATGATCCACTATGATCACTAAAAGTCGAACTGTCATGTTGACAAAATAACAGAATAAATTAAGAATCACCTATTACATATGGACGTAGTTCTAGGACGTTTTAAACTAGTAGTGTTATTTGTACATTTGAAATTTCATCAATTTGGTTTTCTTATGACCACACTTCGCCTATGCGGACAAATATTCGTGTTGCGTCTTTTTCCTATTCTATACAATAAGAAAGAGACGCAACACGAATATTTGTCCGCATAGGCGAAGTGTGGTTCAGCATTAGGTAATCCTATATCCTACGACGAAATAAGTATATGGATGGATGGATGAAGTACTGACAGTTTTCACCCCTTTTCCTAGCTTTTAATATGTATGACGAAATACGTAATTTCCCTGTTTAAAAAAAAGTTGCAATCGGTGAACATTATGAAAAAATTGTGAAAATAAAGATCCTGACGAATTGAGAACCTCCTCCTTCAAACTCTTGAAGTCGGTTGATAACATTTTATGCGTTCAAAGTCACGCGCGTTTAAATAAGGTAAAGGCTTACTGTCATAGCTTGTATTTCCCGGCTCCGATGGCATGAACCGTAAGCCAGGAACAAATTTCATGACCAATCGCAAGGCGTCCCAGGCGATGATAATTTTTGAAGTGGTTAAGGACGAAGTATAATGATGACTCGCGTAGGTCAGCTGTCAGTATTTGATGCTCTTATTATCAGGAAAATCGTCAGCCGGCTGTATTGAGGTAGAAAGAAAGTCTGCTGATACCCTAAATACCATATATTCATGTGACTAGTTTACGGTCTTTTCAGTGGTATACAGACGGCTGATGATTTTTATTTTATTTGTAATAGCATATAAACTATCACCTGTTTCAACTGGGACGCGATGGTCATTTTATTTTATATGTATTTTATGTGAGAAAATGGCTGCCGTTCCTCAACCCACTCAAGGAACGGCAGCTGACCATCACGAAGCTTAATTATTGACCGCCCTTAACGACTTAAAATTTACCGCTTGGGACACGATGACCAACGGAAATTATTCCTGGTTTACGGCCTAGCAAGCATATTAAACACCCACAAAAAGTAGGGTAATTTTTCAGAGCTAGTACGGTTTCTATGCTTATTATTGTTCACTGCTCATATAATTGTCTACAGTTCTAAACCTTCAGATAAAATGTACTTAGGAAGTAAAACCTTTTTGGCTTACCTACAATCTGTTTCGGTTAGTGTGAAGGATGTGACGTTTGTCACGTCACGTCACTTTGTAAAGTATTGAAATCTACACAAGCGAAACAAGCAATCGAACTTTCGTGAGCGAATTGGATAAACGATAATTTAACTTATGGTATGGCAGTAATTTTTAGTTCTATAAGTGACCGCTAGAGGCTCTGCACAAATTCTCCATACAAATAATTTACGAATTCGTGAACGAATCTCGAATTGGGCTTATTTGCATGACTCGTGGTAGAGGTACCGTACCTCTACCACGAGTCATTACAGATAATTCTGAAACCTTTCTGCAGTCGTTAACGAATCAACGGGCTTCGAATAGTTTTCCTTCGGTATCGACAGCAAGAAATTCGAAATCTCTATGCTGACATACATCCGTCTCATAGGTAGAACGAGACGGATGTAGTCAGTGCAGTTTGTTATCGATAGGTTTTATTAAAACGCTACCATAAGACACTAATTTGACATTCGTCACCGAAAAATACCGTATCGACTGTAGAAAACTCTTTCACTATCAAATTGTAGGGTGAGATGTCAAAACATGGTGAAAGTGAAAACCATTCGTATTTATTGTGTTATATTTATATATTATTAATTGATGAAATAATATCGACAAAGCCTTATATTAAGCATAATTTGTTAAGAAGACTGCAAAGTATGATAACTGGAAATGGAAAACCAAACGGTAAATTTCAAGCCGATATGAGAAATAGAAATATCCACATCAACACTTCAATAAGAATAATTTTAGAAAAGAAATCTAGACTCAAGAACTGCTGAATATTTGTGAGATTTATGCACTAATAGTCAATTAAACAGATTTTATATCGACACAAAAATACCAACTCTAACCTAAAATGAATGGTAAGTAGTTGAAATTTGATATGATAAAGTGGGCACCAGTTCAAATCGAAAAATTTTTTAGTTATAAACACTTTAATTTTCAATCATAATAATTACAATGAAACTGTGAAAAATAACAAATAGGTAATATTGAAACATCTTTTACAGGTTATTGTGCATCATTCATTCATGATTGATTGCTGCACATGTAGCAGCTAACTTATCACCGGCAAGACGAAACTATTTATCCCAGGAAGGTGTATTATTTTATATTCAAGAAGTAACAACTGCGTTACATGCCGGAGTCTTCGAATTATTGCATCCAAGTCCTATAAAATAGTGCTGACTTAACCCTTTTTCAGGCGTAGTACGATATAACGACCACATCCGTGTCAATTGTATTTCAACCTTAATCTTTCGGTTTAAGGTTGGAATTAGGTTGGATTATCGCTAAATTCTACTCGCCTTTAAATGTATTACCAAAACCTAACTATTTTGAAGATATTTAGGATTATTGAAAAAAAAATCTAGATTGGAGCGGCCTGGAAAAGGGTTAAAAAACATCCAGATTTATACAGGGCATGAAATTATAATGTACATAATGATATTAAAGATTTATTTATTGCGAAATAGCCTTTTAATGTAACATTGTCACATACTAGAGACTTATAAGTAAGTACTACTAACAATTACTCTTACGAGTACATGTAACTTATAAATAGAAATAAAACCATCATTATGCAAGAAGCGGCAAAGCCGCAATCCTGCGTTGTGTTATGAAAACCGGCGGCTTGCTGGAGCATCTTTAGCTTCCCTTGTGCGTCTGTTAGGTCGTGAGGCTCCGTGCCCCTTGCTTCACAGATCGATTGCCTCGACGCCAACAATAGTTAGACGAACGACAACTATATTTAATAGTCTTGTAGTGATTTCGGATGTCGGGCGCCGCTCCGGCTTGTTTGCTGGTAAATAAATTAAAGGACTTCGCCAACGTGTCAGCGTCGACGCAGGTGGGATGTGTAACAGTAGCGCACTGCCTATACTTTAGAGAATCAACAATCACATATTCACAACAATCACAACAACAACATCCTGAAAGGGTACTTATCCTTTTGTGATTATACAATAGACCTAAAAAATAAGAAATAAACCTATGATCCACTATGATCACTAAAAGTCGAACTGTCATGTTGACAAAATAACCAAATAAATTAAGAATCACCTAACACTTTACATATGGACGTAGTTCTAGGACGTTTTAAACTAGTAGTGTTATTTGTACATTTGAAATTTCATCAATTTGGTTTTCTTAGGTAATCCTATATCCTACGACGAAATAAATATATGGATGGATGGATGAAGTACTGACAGTTTTCACCCCTTTTCCTAGCTTTGAATATGTATGACGAAATACGCAATTTCCCCGTTTAAAAAAGTGGCATTTGGTGAATCGGTGAAAAAAAAGTAAAAATAAAGATCCTGACGAATTGAGAACCTCCTCCTTCGAAATCTTGAAGTCGGTTGATAACATTTTATGCGTTAAAAGTCACGCGCGTTTAAATAAGGTAAAAAAAAGGCTTACTGTCACAGCTTGTATTTCCCGGCTCCGATGGCATGAACCGTAAGCCAGATGATAATTTTTGATTTTAACAATGATGACTCGCGTAGGTCAGCTGTCGCTCCGTTGGTGGGTTGCGGAACGTCAGTATTTGATACTCTTCATCATCATCAGTATTTAAGAGCTATGCTCTTGTCGGTGGAGTAATCGCCACTCTTCTTTTTGCTGGGCCAGCCTTTTAACTCCCTCGTACGACACGACAGAAACTTTTTCTTTTATTTGGCTGAGATATGTGAGCCTGGGCCTTCCTCTGCCTCTTTTCCCCTCAATCTTGCCCTCCAGGATGTTTAAAAAGAATCTGTCGTGCCGCATAAAGTGGCCAACCATCTTGCCCCTTCTGTTAGCTATTGTGTCTAACAGGCATCTCTTCTCTCCTGCCATGCTCAAGACCTCTTCGTTCGTCTTCCTTTCTGTCCAGCTAATCCTTAGCATCCTCCGCCAACACCACATTTCAAAGGCCTCCAATCGCTCTCTGTCCCGTTGTGTTAGCGTCCACGTCTCACACGCATATAAAGCGATGCTCCAGATATACACCTTAACTAAGCGTTTTTTGACATTCTTCGAGATGTGTGCTTTGAGCAGGTGTTTTTTGCTATTGAATGCTTTTTTAGCCATTGCAATCCTCTGCTTGATGTCCGCCGTGCATCTGGAGTCATTGGTAATAATACTTCCTAGGTATTTATATTGTTGGACTTGTTCTATTGCTGTGTTCTGTAGTAATATTGGATTGTGTAAAGATTGGTGTTTAGAGATGGTCAGAATTTTGGTTTTCTTACAGTTTATTTTGAGTCCGAATTGTGTGAAAATATCATTCATTTTTGAAACTAATAACTGTAGTTTGGAGTTAGTTTCGGCAAAAGCCGCAATGTCGTCAGCAAATCGGATAAATTGAATTTTCTCCCCATTAAATGTAACTCCTCCTAAATCTGACTCTACTATTTCTTGAATGGCATGTTCTATGAAAATGTTGAATATTAGCGGTGAGAGTGGACACCCCTGTCTTACTCCTTGGTTTATTTTGGCTTTCTCTCTCTCTTCTTCTATTTCGATGATTGACTCTTGGTTTTTGTATAGTTGGAATATAATCTTTCTATCTCTGTAATCGAGTCCAACATCACGGAGGATACCCATCATTTGTTTCCAGTTGACCTTGTCGAAAGCCTTCTCTAAATCTATAAAAGCTATGTGAGTGTCTAGGTTGAGATCTAGTCGCCTGTCTACTACTAGTCTAAGTGCTGAAATGGCCTCTCTGGTCCCTTTATTTTGTCTGAACCCATATTGATCCGGTCCCAGATGGTTTTCAGCTATTGGTCGTAATCTGTTCTGAATGATTTTAACTAGAATTTTTGAAGCTTGTGAAATGAGACTTAACGTCCGATGCTCTTCACACTTAAGGGTGTTAAGTTTTTTGGGCATTGCAACTGTTTTAGTAATTAGAAAATCTGTTGGTAATTGTCCTGTGATATAAATGTTCTCTATTAATTTGAAAATTTCCTGTGTCATGGGTTCACATACAACGTATTTGATCATTTCTATATATACACGATCGTCTCCCGCTGCTTTGCCATTTTGGATACTATTCAAGGCTTTGACAAACTCTTCTTTCAGGATAGCTGGACCTAACTCTTCCTTTTCTACTAATTCCTCTTCTTCTACATCGTCTTCGTTCAATCCCTCCCCCTTGTAAAGTTCTTCTATGTACCTTTTCCATCTTTTGACTATATCACCGTTGTTTATTAAAACATTACCCTGTTCGTCTAAAATAGTATTACTTCTTGTAGTGTGTTTTTTATCTAGAGATCTAATCATATTATATGCTTTGTCCATCTGACCTTTTCGCATATATTCATCAATTGTTTCGCAAATATTTAATGTATCCTTCTCCTTACACTCTCGGCATTTACTTGTAATTTTATTGGATAGTCTTTTATATTCATTCACACTATTTTCATCGCATTTATTCCGGAGTTTCCTTCTTTCAATCATCAAATCTATAACTTCCTGGGTGAGCCAGTGTTTCCTTGGTACAATTTTCTGCATTTTCAAACATTCGTCGGCTGAGGATGTTAAAATGTCCCTCACTATTCCCCACTTATCATTGACACTAACATTATCATACATATCTGTTTTATTCTTGTATTCCTCTAGTTTATTACCTACTTTATTACTAAATTGCACTCTAATATTGCTATCCTTATCATTAAGTTTCTTGAGATCAAGTTTCTTTGTTTTGTGTCTCTTATCTTGTTTTCTGCCTTGAAACATATGTTTACTTAGTAATAAATTATGGTCTGTGTTGAGATCGGCTCCTGGCAGTGTTTTGCAAGATGTCACTTGGCGTCTAAATGCTGATTTAACTAATATAAAGTCCAATTGATAACGTCCAATGTCCCCGGGCATTTTCCATGTGTATAGCCGTCTTTTTGGTAGCTCAAAACAAGTATTGATGATAAATAAACTATTTTCTTTACAAAACTGTACCATTCTATCCCCTCTGGTGTTTCTCTGTCCCAACCCAAATTTTCCAACTATATTATCTTCTTCTCCCTCTCCCACTACTGCATTGAAATCCCCCATTACTATGAGATTATCTTTTTCTTTCACAGCGTCTAATATTGAGTCTAGAGAATTATACATTTCTTCAATTTCATCATCACCATGGCTGCCCGTGGGCATGTACACTTGCACTATTACTATATCTACGGGTTGCGCTTTAATCTTTACGGAAGTTATTCGGTCACTGTGATGAATAGTGTTATCTACTAGTTGGCCCCATTTTTTGTTTAATACTATTGCAGTTCCATTAGCACCTTGTATCTCTCCAGTGTATATAATTCTATAATCTCCATCCCAATAATCTCCACTTCCTCCCCATCTTACTTCGCTTAATCCTAGAATATCTATATTTAATCTTTCCATCTCCATCTTCATTTCTTCAATTTTTCCATCCACCAACATCGTCCTCACATTCCACGTCCCTATCTGGCAAGGATTTCGCAGGATGACGACCGATTCAGCCTTGCGTCTGAGCCTGCCGGACTCGGACCGCCACGGCATGTTACTTCGTGGAAGCCCGTTGTCAAGAACCATATTATCATTGTTTGTCATACCCATTACTCCATATTTGAGGAAGTTAAGTGCGGTAGTATCCTCATTTGCTTTCCGCACCGCAGTTCAGAAGCCAACTTGTCGCCTTCTGATATCTGGTTACAGAAGCCCTTCCGGAATCCATTTCTTCGGCCTTCTGCCAGTACTAGTATCACCGCTGCCTGATACTAGGGGAATGCTTATTTAATGGCGGCATTGATTCGCCATGTCACAAAATCGTCTTGGGACTCGTGTGATACTTTATAGGTAAACCCGTCCCGCCGGGTTTCCCATCACATCCTGCTAATCTTGCCGCTGTGTGGTTGGGGACTGCTTATTCAATATATTCGCAGCTAACCACCATATCTGGTGGCCGTTCACTATCCTACTCTTATTATATGTAAAATCGTCAGCCGGCTGCATTGAGGTAGAAAGGTCGTCTGCTGATACCCTAAATACCATATATTCATGTGACTAGTTTACGGTCTTTTCAGTGCTGTACAGCCGGCTGATGATTTTTATTTTATTTGTAATAGCATATAAACTATCACCTGTTTCAACTGGGACGCGATGGTCATTTTATTTTATATATATTTTATGTGAGAAAATGGATGCTGTTCCTCAACCCACTCAAGGAACGGCAGCTGACCATCACGGAGCTTGATTATTTACCACTCTTAACCATTTAAAATTTACCGCTTGGGACATGATGATCAACAGAAATTATTCCTGGTTTACGGCCTAGCAAGCATATTAAACACCCACAAAAAGCAGGGTAATTTTTCAGAGCTAGTACGGTTTCTATGCTTATTATTGTTCACTGCTCATATAATTGTCTACAGTTCTAAACAGTTACAGTTATAAAATGTACTTAGGAAGTAAAACCTTTTTGGCGTACCTACAATCTGTTTCGGTTGGTGTCAAGAAGGTACTCTGTGGTTGGTGTGAAGGATGTGACGTTTGTCACGTCACGTCACTTTGTAAAGTATTGATATCTACACAAACGAAACAAGCAATCGAGCTTTCGTTAGCGAATTGCGTAAAGGATAATTTAACTCATGGTATGGCAGTAATTTTTAGTTCTATAAGTGACCGCTAGAGGCTCTGCACAAATTCTCCATACAAATAATTTACAGATTCGTGATCGAATCCCGAATTGGGCTTATTTGTCTGACTTGTGGTAGAGGTACTGATCATAAACCATGTAACGCGCGCCCGGCCCAGCACCGCGTCCATTAGTATTTATCAAGTCCGTGGCACTAACCCTTATACATAGTAAATTTTCGGGTTGCCGCCTACCACACCACACGTCACAATCCGGTTTAGAAAGCAGACGACCAACCGGTCCTGATTCTGCATCACTTCACTCACCAATAAGCTTTAAAACAAAGAGATAAGATCTATTATCGTTCTGGCAGGTCGTCTGGTGATACTGTATGTCTGTGTCTACACAAAAACATAAATGAGCAAGAATGCCAAGTTCGTAATCGTAATTAATCACTATCACTACATAGTATAAAACAAAGTCGCATTCCGCTGTCTGTCTCTATGTATGCTTAGATCTTCCAAACTACGTAACAGATTTTAATGCGGTTTTTTTAAATAAACAGAGTGATTCAAGAGGAAGGTTTATATGTATAATACATGTATAATATATAATAGAAACACTGATAATTTTAGAGGTTTCTAATGTGATGTAAATAAACACTTTTTTTGCGCTTACATTGCAAACGCTGGCTGAACCCTACGAGATATATCAAAATAATGTACTACAGTATTGTACACCTTAAAAAGGTCTACAAAAAAGTCCGTGATGATATATGTATATCTCTTAGGGATAAACCACAATAACCAGTTTTTATCCCGTGCTAAGCCGGGGCGGGTCGCAAGTAAATTATAAAATAAAATAAAAACTGTCGCTATTTTTGGCTTCAAGATTACTTTGCACGAAAAGGAGGAGGAAATCCCATTGCAGTCTCCTCGAGAACATCGTTATGGAAATTTCGTTATCTCCCTCTCTATCGCACTTGCTAATTCGAACGAAAGAGACGCAGATGACGACATTTCGATTTTCGATGTTCGCGGTAGGCCGTCAAGATACTTTCGAGTCTATTATAATATTAAAGGTTGTCTGGAAGAAATCGCTCATTAGCGATAAGACCGCCTGTTGTTACCTCTACCTAAATTTATCTAATTGTAAAATTTGTGCTTGTAACTGTATGAGGTGTGCAATAAAGAGTATTTATTATTATTATTAATGTAATATTTATAAGGAACGTGACGATGACGACAATACTTCATTGCATTTTTAAGACCAATATTTGTTGTGATATGTGCTTTACGGCTAACTTTTATACTAACTTTGCACAACAAAAAACCTAAACTCACATCAAAACTTTGACTGCAAGTGCATTCAGATTTTTTGCTGTGCAAGTCAGTATTTTTTGTTATGAGGCAGAATAATACTTCTCTTTGCTAACTGATGCAATATTTATGTTATCCTAAATTATTAATTTGTGTGCGTATTTTTTTGCAACAATAAAGGATTTTTATATAAATACCTAAGGAGTGGTCCTGAAATAAAGTAGCAGTGTACAATCTTGTGTATTTTTTAATTTAGTGCTAATTTTGAAGCAGTATATTTATTATATTAATCCGTAGATACAATACTAAAAAATAAAAATACAATCATAATAGAATATGTGAGCATATTTAAGTTTTCGCATTTTTAATTCAACATACTTTGTAACCTTTTGAACAACATAATTTGACAATCTTCAATCGACATCCGCTACAATGCCACAATTGTATTTCTATTTGTTTTATGCTTTTCAGAATTTCATCTTACCAAGAAGCTACATTAATTAACTGTATTTTAGCTAGGATAGTCAGGAAGACTCTCTAATCTAACCTCTGACAAAGATTTTTCTATGGGAGATAATTTTCTATGAAAAAAGGCAAATACATTTAATTAAAAATTACTGTAACTACCTTAAAATGAAGCCAAATAAAAAAGTTTACTATTGAAGAAAGACAATTTATTAAGGTATAAAATAGCTCATCAAATCAAACTATAAGAAAAAACATGTTTTTGAGAAACACCTCAAAAATTCTGTCAGAAGACGCTGTTCAAAAAACTATGTGTATTATGGAATACAAAAGGCGAAAACTTCCAAACGCTGTTTTATTTAAGTATGATTGTATCTAGAGATTATTTAAATATAAACACTGCTTCTAAATCGGCACAAAATAAAAAGATAAATCAAAAAAGGCACGGCTACTTTTTTTCCGGACCACTCCTTAGATAATCTTAGAAAATTTCAAATGTGGGTGAAATAGTTTTCAATTTATTGGCAGTCCAAATGGTCTTTGCATACTTGGCTGACACACTACCGTGTGTCTAGATAATCGTCGATGAAGTTGTTCAGCAATTGTGAACCTTATTGGTACGAGATAAGGACGGCGAGCCGGATAAGTGAGACCTGTATTGGATTATTGACAGGCATGATATATGTCGAGTAGCTAGTAAATTGAGAAGAAAGTTGCGTGGATATAGTTTTAATGGGAATCTCGGCGGTGAACGATTTTCGGGAACATCCATTTATTAGGTACACATTTGTAGCTGGTTATCTAAAAGATCACCCATTTTCACTCCCGTGACTGAAATCCTGCCAATATCACGTGTCGTTTTTTGGCTGCGAATTAAACTTAGAACATTCCAGTTTGGTCATTTGTGTCATTATTTCGGTAAAGGTACCATTTGGCAGTGTTTTAATCGGATTGCAATTTTCGTGTTTCGATGTTTGCGGTAATCGCTGTAGGCCCTGAGGGCAATTTTAGATCTTGACTGTACCTTGTCTGTACGTCAACGCCAATAATATGTAGACACTTTTGAACCTTACTCCAGCTAATAAGATTCAAAAATGTGTACAAATTTTTGGCGTTGACGGTACATAGACTATGTAGTAAACTGTACCTTACTCCGTAAGCCAATAAGGGTCAAAATTGCATACAATTTTTTGTCGTTGATTGTACGTACTGTAGACTATGTAGTAAACTAGGCCACTTGCCAGTATCACCGTGTGTAAGTTATCCTAGACGTATCAGTACTCTCGGTGGACCGCAAGACAGAATTGCACATGTGCAATCTTGGATAGAAATTCTCAATTATAGTAATTTTGTCTTGCTGCCTTCACTTCACATAATAATACTAAGTCAGTATGTACGAATGATGTTAGATAGAATAGCGGATACAAGTTACAACTGTGGTTTTCAAAAGATATCAATAAAATAATACTGGTTGATATCATTGATACTAAGACTTACTATATTAATTAATTTATTCCTTCGTTAATCGTAATATTCTTCTATGGTATTTATTAAAAGATAGGCACATTACAATTCACTTATGAACGTCAGAGAGAGAAAAAACTACCACCGGTTCTAACCACACCTCTGACCCGAGAAGTATTATGACCGGCAAGAAACTCAGCGGGACTTTTTACTATTTGGAATTTGGACTACAAATACATATACCTACCATACCATAGCACGTCTACATTCAACGGGCGTTGTACGCACATTCTGACAAAGTAATTTCTTTAGGTACGTTCCAAATTCATAAACATTGAAAAGAAAATTAGAATGTTTTTTGATCATAGAAAATTAATACAGACAGTTATAGATGCAGCAAAAAACCGCTTCAAATTAGGACTTTATTCCTTACACTTAAAGTCGTCGTCAATGACAATTCATTGTCATCAAAAACGTAACGACACAGGAGCAACGCATCATCCATCGCAAACATAAGCCAATTCAAACGAAGCCTCATTACAAGAGATGTAAGGTTTAATTTCCTTTGAACAGGAAGTTTATTACAATTTGTCAACAGTTCAACACGATAAATTGAAAGCATTTCCCACGGTAATAAACTTAGCGGTCGCCGGTTTTACACGGTATTTTCACTTTGACATGAACATGACAAAAGGTACTTGCGTGGCGCTGGTTTTAACAGTTATTATAACCATCAAGCCCTCAAAGAGCCGGCTCTTGTAACCTGCAGGCAGTCCTATAGGTTGTAACACAAATAGCGGTGATCCGTTTAAGGGTAAAACTGGTATCGTATGGCGACTAAGAAAAAGTTGAAGAAAGAAATTTTGGACGTGAAAAAACATTTTTTTTTGTATGAGACACGTTACGACACGTCATTCCAGCCGGCCGAAACCTCCATACAAAACGTTTTTTTTTTTTCTTGAAAAAAAATTTTTTTTCGCTTGCAAATTTTTTTTTTTCGTTTTTCATAATTAGAATACGATACCAATTATGCACTTGGGATCACCAGCATTTTTGTTACATCTTCCATGTAGTATGTAGTACTAACTGAGTGATAATAGTAGTTTTCGATACAAGTGCGAGAAGTATGTCATTTTGCACGAGTACCGAGGTTACTTGGCCCGAGCCGTGAGGCGAGGGTCAAGACTCGGGACGAGTGAAAATGACACTTCTGCACGTGTGTCGAACAACGTTTTTTAATACAATTGCGAAAAAACTACAATGAAATAATAGTAGATTGTTTGACAAGGGTCTAAAGTAGGCCATATTACCACCAGGTGGTTATTTTCCCGACCGAAGTGAGGGAAAATTGTTCGAGTGGTAATATGGCTTTTAGACCAGAGTAATGCATACAATGTTTCACTTCGATTGCGAGAAAATATCATAAAAATACTTATTATTTACGCACAATAACTAAACTAAGGTGAAATTATGGTATAACTTGACGGTCTTTTAATTTTTTTAACTTCTTTGACATAGATACAAAATATCAATACCGCGAATAAATGCCACAGACGACGGTATAATTAGCTCTTTAAAACAGCTATTAGACATGGCAATTTGTAGGGCCCAACCTGTTGTGTACCCTGCCTCTCCCACACCCTCCTTCAGCTCCCTACGGGCCCAACCTCCTATTACACCTCCCAACACAACAGGTTGGGCCCTACAAATTGCCATGTCTAATAGCTGTTTTAACAGTTTAAACACACTTTAAAGCGTTTCCCAAAAAATTAAATCTTTTTTAATGATTGTGAAGTAGGAACTAAAAAACACCTCATGTTTTGAGAAATAAACTGCGTTTCCTGATTGGTCGATTTTAACATTGCTGTATTCTGATTGGTTGATATTAAATACAATGTTTTTTTAAGGACTTAAATTATTTACACAGTATACGCACCAAAAAACTAGATACTTTTTTGGTGCGTATACTTGCGTTCCGATTAACTCCGATATGTGTTGTGATTGATGGATTTAATATAGTGAAGTGTTCTGATTGGTCAATTTAAAATCTGCAAATCGTGCGTAAAATCAAACTTTACGCACGATTTGCAGATCAGATTACTTTTTAGCACTAGTGCATAAAATAAAACTTTACGCACTATTTGCAGCTACATAAAGTAAACTTTTTGAGCAATTGTATTAAAAAGGTTTTTTCACCTCAGCAGCAGGAACGAGGGTTCTTTGATACCTAAAAACAGTGAGCAAAACTCAATTTTGCTGCGAGCGTGAGACAAAATGACCTTGTTGACCTTGGAATTACAATGTCAATCCGCGCGCGAGGTCTAATACAAATTCAAAATACTCGGAAGCTATTCGTGTTGTCTTTTTCACGTCATTAGTAAATAGAGAGAGACAGAAATATTTTAAACGTCATTCAATAAAATTTTATTTTATTTTAATTCGTATTCTGAACTTTCGATTCGACCCCTGAAACAGAGTCAGAACGAAACGTTCCGAAATGCGCAGAAGTACTAATTTGTAAATATAATTTAAACAAATTTTAATTTTTAAATGTTTAACCATACAACACCTAAAATAATTTACGTTCTTTCTTTCATGATCAAATAAGTATAAACGGAAAAATTACAAGATTATCATGTGAAAAATATTATTACTTACAACAATCTTTCGTATTGTGATCGAACAGTAGTTACGGAACGCAGATAAAAAAAAGTTGACAAAAGTCAAAATGGCGGTATAGATATTTTAAAAATATTTAATTACTTTGATTATTTTTTGTGTTATTAACTTATAATTGAGGTTTTTGAACTCAAATGTAAGAATATTATAATAAATACAAGTGAAAAAAGTGACAAAGAAGGATTAAGCATCACCCAGGTTGTATTTTTCCATGTCTTCTCACTGCTGAGGTGAAAAATAGTATGTTCAACATGAGAATAAAGTTATTTACATCTTGTGCTTTTGAGTCCCTCTCTACGCTCAAGATTCTAAATTAGAATCACTCGCTACGCTCGTGATTCTATTATAGAATCTTTCGCTTGCTCAGGCCTCAAAATTAGCACTCGAAGTAAATATGAACTTTCTTCTCTTGTTGTACAAATATCTATTTTAAAACAGCCGCGAGAAAATGACAATAAAACTGATATTGGTTACATTAGTACTAAAATTATTACAATTTTTTTCCACGAGTTTCACCAAAATGTAAAATTTGCACACTACACGAGTGATGCTAAATTACAGAGTCCAAAGTATCCAAACGTCAACTGCTCTAATGTATCATCTCGTCTATATTTTTTCATTACCGCTATTAATTGCAAGTCTCGGTCACACGCGGTCATTGACTCCTCATTGACCACCAGTTGACCTCATCTAAAGGTCAATATCATCTTATCATTAGTCCAAGTAATGTAAAAAAAAGTACACACGCGAGCTTTTGCACGCTTGGAATCATTTCTGAACGTTTTACACACTAAGTACTTAGGTATTAAATACACATAGCTATTACACACATAGGTATTAAATACGCATACCTTACTTACACATGTATAGTCGCATAGTCGCTGACGGTCTAGAACGCAAAATGACCACTCATACATAGGTAGGTTAGCTTCGTTAATTGTCTCCTAATGGCCGCACCACATTACACACTTTAATTATGTATTTTTTTCATGGAGCCCATAGACAATTCTTAGTATAACGCTGAATTACTTATCTGTCTGCATGCTGAATTTAGTGTCCTCCCGATACCTAACCTATCCTACTACCGTTACAAATGCCGTGTCCCAGTTTAAAAATATCAAAGGAAACATTTTGTTTACATTTAACTTAAAGACGTGGCTCGACACGGTAGTAGATATAAACAAGACATTCTATAATAAGATTCAGGGAGACCGAGGGTGCTTCTCTGTCGTTATATTTATTTATATGGGTATTTTAAATTACTATCTTTCGGCCGCGACTTTGTCTACATCATCATCATCATCATTTCATCAGCCATAAGACGTCCACTGCTGAACATAGGCCTCCCCCTTGGACCTCCACACGTACCGTACCGGTTGGAAGCGACCCGCATTCAGCATCTTCCGGCGACCTTAACAAGATCGTCTGTCCATCTTGTGGGTGGACGTCCTACGCTGCGCTTGCTAGTCCGTGGTCTCCACTCGAGCACTTTTCGGCCCCATCATCATTCTTTGTCTACATAAAATTCATGAAATTGCCAAACAGCCTTTCGGGTAGTGAATTCTCATTTAGTACTCCCATATTTTTAACCCTCACCTCCTTACTATCTTAGGGAGTGAATGGGGAGGGCAACTGTCAAAGTGACATCTCCAACATTGGTCCTTAGAAAAGCTAAATTTGTATGGCGCGGAGTAGTTTTTACATATTTTCGCGAAAATGACTCAATGTTTTGTCTCGAATTGCTCCGACATTGTAATCAACCGGTTTCTGAAATACACTAAAATTAAAACACTGTACACTCCGTGAGCGTTTAGAAGACCATTCGGCTCCATATTTCTCTTTCGCTTGCTTTTGTTCAGAACGTACCACGAACGTACGAAGGCAACCGAGAAAGAAATATAAACCCGAATGGTCTTCTAAACGCTCACGTAGTGTAGATTAACGTCATAGGCAAGGTTTTTGCCTAAGAAAACCTTTTTGACTGCTTACTAGTTAAGGACCATTCATTTTCTGTCTCTTTCTCTCATTATATATCTCATTCTCTTATTGTATGGAAACTGAAACAGCGCCCTCTACAAAACAGTTTTCACCGGCCTTCCCCATTCCGAAATATAATAGTAGTTTATGTAACTGTTACGTAATAAGGCCTAATTATGTACAGTTGCATACACTGCTTTATCTACACTCATATTATTTATTCTAAATGCCGTATTCGGAAACCATAGAATGGCCGCCATTGCACCGCCATGGCCAACTCGATTGTGTCGGCGGTCGCGCGGGCGCGTGCAGGTGTACATTATGTTATCAAAACTCATAACACATCAATATTTGAGCATGTAAAGTTAAAATTACGTTGCTACCACAGATAAAAAGCTTATCATAGTAAAATCGGTTGTGGTAATGCTAGCCATTGCCTACCGTTTTAGAACACGTTTTAGAGAACTTACAATGTGAGTGTAGATAAAAAATAATACGACCTTTTCCAGGATATAATCTTCCTGCGTGCCAAACTTTATCTAAATCGATTCAGCCGTTATTGCACTAAGCAGGAACAAACCCACAAAAACCAATTCGGACACGAACAAACTTTAAAATACTAGTAGTCCGCCTCGAACTAAGAACTCGCGATTTACGTTCAAACGAAATTACCAATATAACAAGACCCTTATGAAGATAACGATCTTTCTCCTTCTAGCTCCATAACCCCTTGATCGATCCTGCTCATATACGAACTCTCGAATTATATGTTTCTCTGCTACAACCCCAACGAATTTCATCAAGATCAGAAAAACGGTACTAAAGTTATCGCGGAACAAACCCTCAAAATCAGACAGCCATCGAAATGCCGAGACGTCCCAGCTAGGCGACAGTTGTGTTTGAAGTTGTTTGTAAAAACCTCGCTTCGCTTACGCTTCGCTCGTTCGATTAACAGGATCTACCCAACTAAGTTACTCAGTAACACTAAAAACAGTTTCCTTTTTGGAATAATCGCAACTGTCTGAAACACACTGAATTCTTTAAAAAAATATTTTTAATACAATTGCTCAAAAAGTTGACTTTATGTATCTGCAAATCTTGCGTAAAGTTTGATTTTATGCACTAGTGCTAAAAAGTAATCTGATCTGCAAATCGTGCGTAAAGTTTGATTTTACGCACGATTTGCAGATCAGAATTTTAAACTAGTAGTCCGCCTCGAACTCAGAACTCGCGATTTCCTTGCAAACGAAATGACCAATATAACAAGACCTTTCTGAAGATTTTTTTTCGCCTTCTAGCTCCACAACCCCTTGAACGATCCTGCTCATATACGAACTCACAAATTTTATGTATCTCTGCTACAACCCCAACAGATTTCATAAAGATCAGAAAGACGTTACTAAAGTTATCGCGGAACAAACTCTCAAAATCAAAAAGCCATCGAAATGCTGAGACGTCCCACTAGCCAGAAGTTGTTTGTAAGAACTCACTTCGCTCGTTCGATAAATGAGTATTATGCGAGACCCGCTTATAAATGACCCACCTGAACTACGCGTGATTGGGCATAAAGGAGTATTATGCGAGACCCAATACTTTTACTTGAACAAGACATTTTAAAATGACCAATCAGAACACTTCACTATATTAAATCCACCAATCACAACACATATCGGAGTTAATCGGAACGCTAAATATTTTTAGGTGCGTATACTGTGTAAATAATTTAAGTCCTTAAAAAAACATTGTATTTAATATCAACCAATCAAAATACAGTAATGTTAAAATCGACCAATCAGGAAACGCAATTTATTTCTCAAAACATGAGGTGTTTTTTAGTTCCTACTTCACAATCATTAAAAAAGATTTTTTTTTTGGGAAACGCTTTAAAGTGTGTTTAAACTGTTTAAAGAGCTAATTATACCGTCGTCTGTGGCATTTATTCGCGGTATTTATATTTTGTATATATGTCAAAGAAGTAAAAAAAATTAAAAGACCGTCAAGTTATACCATAATTTCACCTTAGTTTAGTTATTGTGCGTAAATAATAAGTATTTTTATGATATTTTCTCGCAATCTAAGTGAAACATTGTATGCATTACTCTGGTCTAAAAGCCATATTACCACTCGATCAATTTTCCCTTACTTCGGTCGGGAAAATAACCACCTGGTGGTAATATGGCCTACTTTAGACCCTTGTCAAACAATCTACTATTATTTCATTGTAGTTTTTTCGCAATTGTATTAAAAAACGTTGTTCGACACACGTGCAGAAGTGTCATTTTCACTCGTCCCGAGTCTTGACCCTCGCCTACCGGCTCGGGCCAAGTAACCTCGCTACTCGTTCAAAATGACATACTTCTCGCACTTGTATCGAAAACTACTATTGCAATGCAACACTAAACGCCTAGACAATTTCGAAATTTAAAAATAAGAACGTCCGTTTCCCGTCAAGTTCATTGGCACTTCCGTTAGCTGTCAATTGGGTTCCCCTTCAACGGCAAAAGGAAGTACGAGGACCAACGGCGATAAGAATTAGTAGAAACACTAGAAACTCATTTTCTTTTTTGTCAATTAGTATAACGGAGGGATAAGTCCCAGAAACCGGTATTACCTACACAATTTCAAAAGTAACGAAACGTTAACGGTAACGTTTTTTTGCTGGAAAGATAGGCCATGCCAGGTGAAGTTTTTTTTATTTTTATACCACGACGGTGGCGTAAAGCATACGGCCCGCCTGATGGTAAGTAGCTACCTTAGCCTATGGACGCCTGCAACTCCAGGGGTGTCACACGCGCATTGCCGATCCTTTACAAAAGTAGTATTCACTGTGTTGACGGCTAAAATAACAAGAGGGTCCCTCATCGTCAACACACGGGGTCCTCTTTGAGCTCTTTGGCAACCTTACTCACCGGCAGGAACACAACACTATGAGTAGGGTCTAAGTGCTATTTGGCTGTGGTTTTCTGTAAGGTGGTTTATGGATGAAGTATGAATGTATGATGTTAACCGTTCATATTTCCCTGGCTTAATATTACAGATTACATGTTACAATTCCAGGGGACCTAGCTAGATAGTTCAATTTAGGTGTCACTATGACGACGTTCAAATTTCAACTCGATCAAAGTGAAACAGAATACACCCACTAGGCCAGGCATTTATCCCTTTTTTTATTAATTAAAATGTGAATTTTGTTGTTAAATTAGACAAATTATATATAATTATATTACCTTTATAATTATTGTTATATTGTTGAGTACAGTAAGACTGCGTTAAGCATTATCATTGTAACGCTTTATTAGAAGTATTGATATAGAAATGCTTTTCAATAATGCATCATAATCAATGATGATTCGCACTTTCATTGTTAACAAAAACGGTTAATAACACTTACGTGTATAGTTGGTAAAAAAGGCAAAGAAAAGAACGGTAATAACAACCTTACATAGAAGCGACTATTTGTGACACTTTTTTGGAAAAAGTACCATTTGGCGGCCTGCACTTTGTGCGCTGGATAGGCAAATGGTACCTTTACCGAAAGAATGTCTCATTCAGCAGCAGAATTATCTAAGCGGGTGTGGTGTTTAAAATTAACTTGGCACGACTTTATTTATTTATTATTTATTTATTTAAACTTTATTGCACAATAATACAAAGTACAAAGGGCGGACTTAATGCCAGAGGGCATTCTCTACCAGTCAACCATCAGGCCAAACAGATAAAAACAATAGTGCGGGGAACGGGTAGCAAACAGAAAACTTCAATCCAAAATTACATTACGTACAACTAAATATAAATATATTCTACATAAATACAATTAATATATATATATACATATATATTTACTTTACACATTACTACATATAATATATAACCTGCTACTAATCTACTATGAGCCTTAGTTAAGAGACTTTTCTGTAAGATGCTTGCGCAACTTGCGCTTGAATGAGAATTTAGTCTGAGCTTGCCGAATATCCAAAGGGAGACTATTCCAAAGACGAACTGCCTGTTTCACGAAAGAATTGGACATAGAACCGGGACGATGGTAGGGGACTGTGAGTAACAATTTACGGGAGGTGCGAAGCTCACGGCCTGGCTGTGCCATAACAAACTGAAATTTAGAACGCAAGTAGGTACTCAGGCGCTACAGGATCAAATAAAGTACTGTATAGCGTAGTTAGGATCCTGAGACACCGGCGTTCTCTAATACGCAGCCAACTTAGCTTCAGCCGAAAAGCAGACACGTGGTCGTATTTCCGGTGACCGTAGATAAATCTAATACAACTATTGAGGAGCCTATCCAGCCTGTTTAAAAGCCCTTGTGAAATATTGGTAAGGCACACATCACCATAATCTATGACAGGCAAGACAAGAGCCTGAACAAGCAGAAGCTTTATTATTATTATTAATGGACTAAGACCTGGCCACGTCAGATATGATACAATAATGAGAGCAACGAAACCCATCTAGTAAGATTGCTATACTATCCTTATTGCTAGATCCGGGCATCTGGCATCTTTTAATGGGTGGAGGTCAGAGTAACAGACTATCAAAATTTTTCATTTGGAAAAAATTGGTACCAAAATAGGTAAAAACTGCGAGAGTTGTTTTATTTATAGAGGACGGGGCCTATATATTAACATAAGAACAAATAATTTTAAACAAAAAAGAACCGACTTCACTAAGCATCCACCTTTCCAACACCAAATGCTCGATTTGCTGTAAAAAATACTCAAATTACCATAGGTGTGCCTATAATAGTTGAAGAGTTCCCTCGATTTCTCCAGGATCCCATCATCAGATCCTGACATGGTTACAATGGGACCAACTGTGAAGTATACGCTTTCAAACAAAAAAAGAATTTTCCAAATCGGTCCAGCCATCTTCGAATAATCGGTGAACATACATAAAAAAAAAAAAAAAAAAAATTGCAAAAACAAAGATCCCGACGAATTGATAACCTCCTCCTTCGAAATCTTGAAGTCGGTTGAAAACATTGCGTATTATTACGGAAACAGAAACAGTAGGCGACAAACTATGAATTACTTTATACGTCGTTTTGGACTACTTTCCTCCATCAGAAAGTTTTGGCAATGATAAAGACTGTGTACGATAAAATCCGGACATGTATGATTTGGTATATCTTTTTTTCGGTACCACATATTCAAGCATTTCTTTTACTTTAATAATCTGGAATTGTAGCAATATATACTAAAAATAGAATCATATTACAATTGTATGGGCTTGTGTGAGTTTTTGCCAAATATATTCCATCATATCTTGAATTTTTTGTCCAGCATTTTTTGATAATCTTCACTCACTTCCTGCTACAATGCCACAATTGTATTTATATTTTCACAAGCTGTTTTAGGCTCACTAGAATATTATCTTACAAAAAAAATACGATTTGAAAGTCTTTTCTACTTGAGGCAGTCAGGAAGACTTTCTACTTCAAGTACTAAAAGTAGTTTTTATATGGGAGGCATATTTTTGTAAAAAAGTCAAACTCACCAAAGCTAGAACACCTCAGAACTATTTACATCTAAGTCCAATTAGAAAAATGTAAGCTATTATGAAAAGAGAATGTAATAAGGTATAATTTGGTTTATCTAGTTAAAAATAAAAAACAATTTTTCACAGGAAAATTTGGTAAACACTGTCAGAACACCGTGGACAAAATAATATACGCACTGTGGAATATATAGTGATCAAAGTCACAGATAACGTAACGTTATATTATGTTTGTAATTTTATTATGTAGCTTGATGACCACAAATTATTTAAAAGAAGTGTTTCTTGAATATGTGGTACCGAAAAATGATATACCAGATCATGCATGTCCGGATTTTATCGTACACAGTCTTTATAATCTAATTATTTACATAATTTCTCATAATACTGAATCAGAACCAGAACTCTAGGGTTTGTATTCTTAAAGTGGTTTGCATTCTTCGACCTCCACCACTTCACAGCTGCCAAATGTCCGGATCTAAGTACGTATACTAAGGTCATTTTGAACACCTCACCCGCTAAGCTACATCTCATGCTGAATGTAAGTACCTTTCTTACTAACTGCACAGAATAAATAATAGTATTTCATACAGAATGGCTACGCCACGCCTCGCTCCGAACGGAATTACCTCACCCAGCGGCGGCCGATTGGTAGGGAACTAGTAGGCTAATCCCTCAGGTTGGCAGCGCATCGATAAAAAGCAAAATGGCGGTGTATTGTCAAACATCATTTACGACGGCGGAAACAGCGCCCTAAGACTCGCGCACACATTGTAGCGTGTACAGATGGGCCGTGCACACAAAGGCGCTCAATCGAGTTTTGTAGTATGACGTGTCCTCCCTGTGCTAACTTTTAACATTGTGCAGTAACTATTAATAAACTTACGTTGCCGCTGGTATCCAGTTTTCACAACCCAGGTCGTTGCATGGTTGCCTATCTGGAAAAAAACAGTTAAAGTCAATCATTAATCACGCATTGCAAACTGGCTAAATCCGCTTACAAAATCGTAACGGTTTTTGTCCGATTACGGCGAAAACTAGTAAGTTATGAGTTTGTAAATTATTGTGCAATAATGCCAATAATTACTGGATTAGTCAATACCTAATCCAAGAAGATTTCACAATTAGGAACATGCATGATTTTTTTGGAACACGTCATTCGATTCTATTTCCCTGTAGATTCAAATGTCTCTAATAAACCTACTATCTATGATAGCCCTGAAACGTCAAAAATGTGAAAATACGTTAGGCGTCTGCGCCGCGCGTCAAAACGCCCCATACAAAAAGTGTGAGGTTTGTGACGTCACCGACCACAAAGTTGCAGAAAACTGCTTGGATTGGAAAGAACAAGTTTTTGGAAGATTTTTGTAATTTTAGGCACGAAAAAATGCGTTTAGCTATATAGTTGTCATACATTTTTTTTCTTGTTAGAACATTGGTAATCGAACTGAAGTTTCAAAAATACATTTGAGGTATAAAAAAAAATGCCTAAAATGTTACGTTTTTAAACCGCAATATCTTAAAAAAACTGTTAAAAATTATTACGGATTTCCACTTATTTATATTAATTTGGGGTTGTTGAACGTGTTTATGGAACAAATTCAATTCAATATTTTTCACGCATGTTCTCTATTATATCAGGCAATAGTTTTACTGTACCCGGACTCGGGTTACGTTCTTAAAATACGTCCAAAAGAGGGGTATGGGGGCGTCCATTAATCGCGTCATATTTTTTAGGGGGGGGAGGGGGTCAAGAAAATATCACCAATGATCACCACAGGGGGAGGGGGGTCTGGACACATATCACGTGTAATTTTTTTGTTCCTTGTGCTATACTGTATTATGGTCAATAAAATAAAAATTATCAACTTTTAAATGAATCAATCTGTCAAAAGCAGAGTAAAATTGCACTGTGCCACTATGCCACTATGATTGTAAATAATTTTTAATGGCATTTGACATATTATTTTGTGAAGTAGGTTTTTAGGGTTCCGTAGCCAAAGTGGCAAAAACGTAACCCTTATAGTTTCGTTATGTCCGTCTGTCCGTCCGTCCGTCCGTGTATCACAGCCTTTTTATTCGGAAACTATAAAACGTATATCTTAATAAATATTTAAATATAAGGTGTGTTTTTGTATGCCGCTACTTAGTTTTGTAGTAAAATTGCTGAAAAAGATATTTTAAGGAGGGGCACTAATCCATACATGTAATTATAATTTTTTTTTTACCAAATATCGACATGATGCACATCACTCGACAGGTCTTTCAAAATAACTCTTGTCTTGTTGTCCTGAACATCAAAAAATAAAAAATAAACATTGAGGTCTGTTTGAATTTTTTATTTATTTAGTGAATATCTTAAGAAAAAATCATCCCGTAAGTCTAAAAAACTTGTGTCCCCGGAGTGTCACTTTTGAACCAGAGATCCAAAAAATATGAAAAAAATTGAGAACATTATCGGTTTAGGAATTATTGAGTTATCTCCTAAAAACTCATTTCATACGAAGATACGATCTTTTGATAGTATTTTTTCGATAGTAGGTACGAAACGGCGTGGTCCGACACGCACTTGGCCGGTTTTTTTTCTATTAAAGATAATTTTATTTTATATGTATACATGTAGTTTAATTTTTTTACCCTTTACGTGTACTTAGTTTAGTTAGCAAAAAATTACACGTCATATTGGACAGGGGGGGGGAGGGGTCCTGAAAATATCACCTAAGATCACCATGGGGGAGGGGGGGGGTCTAAAACAAGCCAAAAACGTATGACGCGATTAATGGACGCCCCCTATGGGCACAGAACAGCGAATGTTATCTCGCTCAAATCTGGAGCAGAGCCCGACTGGGGAAAGTACCTACATCTTACAGAAAACCACTACATACGGCCCGCCTGATGGTAAGCAGCTACCGTAACCTATGGACGCCTGCAACTCCAAAGGAGTCACATGCGCGTTGCCGACCCTTTACAAAAAGGAGGATTCACTGTGTTGACGACTAAAGGAACAAGAAAGTCCCTCATCGTCAACACACTGGGTCTTCTTTGAGCTCTTTGGCAACCTTACTCACCAGCAGGAACACAACACTATGAGTAGGGTCTAGTGCTATTTGGCTGTGGTTTTCTGTAAGGTGGAGGTACTTCCCCAGTCGGGCTCTGCTCCAGATTTGAGCGATGACATTCGCTGAACGTGCCCTACCACACTTAGCGAGATGCCATTCGCAGTGCCCATACCTCTCTTTTTGGCGTAGTTTAAGGACATACCCAGGTCCGGACGTAGTTTAAGGACATACCCCGGGTCCAAAACCCGGGTACCCGGGTACTAACATATATTTGAAAACTTTAGAAATGTTTGTATTAAAACGTATGGGTTAGATCCTGCATATTATTATACTGCACCGGGGTTAAGTTAGCTATGTTGAGAACCACAAAAATAAAACTAGAATTGTTAAGTGACATCGATAAAATAGCTTTCATAGCAAAAAATATTCGGAGGAGAAAACGCAATGTAGCAATAGGTATGCAAAAGCTAATAATAGTTTTTTAGAAGATTATAATCAAAATATTCCCTCATCATTTCTCCATGTACTTTGATGCAAATAATCTATATGACATATCTATACGAGTGGCAAAAAGTTGTAGATCATGCCATCAAATGCGAAGACGAATTTCTGACATTGGAGGAGGCCATCGACGAAAGATTGGACCAATTTATAATAAACCCCAACGAAGATACGTCATCGTCATCGGATAGTTCGAGTGATGATAGTGATGGTGATAGCAGCGATGGTCAGGTCGATATTGGGATAGCAGGAGTGCGCCCTTTAGATTAAGTTTTTTTATTATACTGCACTGCATTATGACAAATATGTGCTTTGTTTATTAAATAAATCGTACATTAAAATAACTTGAAAATTGTATATCGCAATTGAAATTGAAAATTGTGTATGGGGTATATCGCAATGTAGCAATAGGTATGCAAAAGCTAATAATAGTTTTTTAGAAGATTATAATCAAAATATTCCCTCATCATTTCTCATGTACTTTGATGCAAATAATCTATATGGATGGGCCATGTCAGAATGTCTACCTACCGGTGAATTTGAATGGGTAAATGTAAATACTGATTTTAACATATCTGACGACGCTGAATTTGGCTTCATTTTAGAAGTTGATTCAGAATACCCAAAGGAATTGCATGACTCCCATTCAGATTTACCATTCTGCCCTGAAAATGTATGTTTAGGTAATACTAAAGAAAAAAAACTGATACCTAATTTGAATACAAAAACCAATTACGTAATACATTATAGAAATTTGAAACAGTGTTTAAAGAATGGTTTGCAATTATCCAAAATCCATCGTATACTGAAATTTAGACAATCTATGTGGTTAAAAAGCTACATAGATTTAAACACCCACATGCGTTCTCAGGCCACATCAGATTTCGAAAAAGATTTCTTCAATGTGTTGCCGACGGGCGACCCTGATGTCCCTTAAGCCGACAGCACCGTGAATCCTCATTTAAAGGGTCGGCAACGCGCATGTGACACATCTTAATGCAGCTACAGTAGCTGCTTACAATCAGGCAGACCGTAGGCTGGTTTGGCACCGTCGTGGTATGAAGAAATACCATTAAGAATTATCATAGCATGATATAATACTCCATTAGGATTGAGATATGGATGTTTTCTATGTATTTAAGTATTTATCCATATTTATCTATTATATATATCGTCGCCTAGTACTCTCAACCAGGGATGTTACAGAGCTCCGGTTCTGGTTCCGTTAAGTCGGAACTTCCGATTGCTTTTAAACATCCGCTTCGGTTCCGGTTCTGTTACTTTCAAAACAGAAGTTATATCGGATGTCATAGCAACATTAGCAACACGGCGGGGGGAAATGAGCGGCGTACATAAAAAACAAACAGGTTTATACCTGTCATTTGCTCATGTCCCCGCTTGCCACGTGCTGCTATCACTCGGGCTCCGATTCTGGTTCCGCTTCCGTTTTCGGTTCCGATTCCGTTTCTGGTTCCGATAAACTAAATTTAAAACATCCGATTCCGCTTTCGGTTCCGATAAAACCACATCTGTTACATCCCTGCTCTCAACACAAGCCTTATTGAGCTTACCGTGGGACTAGGTTGATTTGTGTAAGATTGTCCCCTAATATTTATTATCAACCGACTTCAAGATTTCGATGGAGGAGGTTATCAATTCGCCGGGATCTTTGTTTTCTTTTATGTATGTTCACCGATTATTCGAAAACGGCTGGACCGATTTGGAAAATTATTTTTTTGTTTGAAAGCGTATACTTCACAGTTGGTCCCATTGTAACCATGTCAGGATCTGATGATGGGATCCTGGAGAAATCGAGGGAACTCTTCAACTATTATAGGCACACCTATAGTGATTTGAGTATTTTTTACAGCAGCTCGAGCATTTGCTGTTAGGAAGGTGGATGCTAAGTGAAGTCGGTTCTTTTTTGTTTAAAATTATTTTATTTATTATTTATTAGGTAAAGCCAAATCGAGAACTATGCCGTCTATACCCATGGTCCAAGTGTGTCGATCGATTTCGACCAATTATTTATTCTGGGCTTCGGTAACCCACAAATAATTTACAAATCGAATAACGGTACTTAGTATCCAATAATTATTGAGATTTCATTTAAATAATTGCGCGCGAGTCGGGATCATACGTGTAGGGTTCCGTGCCATAATACGATACAATATTTAATAGTAGTTTATGTAACTGTTACGTAATAAGGGTCCTTAAAACATGAGTGTGGTTTTATGAAATGAGCCGCAGGCGAATTTCATAATAAGATCACACGAGTGTTTTAAGGCCTAATTACGTACAGTTGCATACACTGCTTTATCTACACTCATATTAATATATTAAATTAAGTGTTCGGAAACCATAGAATGACCGCCATTGTACCGTCATGGCCAACTCTATTGTGCCGGCGCTCGCGCGGGACCAATCGAGTTGGCCATGGCGGTAACATTATGTTATCAAATTCGATGTTCCAAATTTGAAACTCATTGCTTAACAATATTTGAGCATGCAAAGTTAAAATTACGTTACTGCCGCAGAAACTTATCATAGTTAAATCGTTTGTTGTAATGCTTGTCATTGTCTACGGTTTTTGAACGCATTTTAGAGTACTTACAGTATGAGTGTAGATAAACTCTATTATTTAATCTAAGGCATGGCTTGCTAATTAAGAGAACAATATTATTTACGTTACGTCTGCCCTAAGAGAAAGTTTAATGGCAATTTTGCAGACCTGCTTGCGCCTAGCGAAAACGCAGCCCAATGGGCAAAGAATCTGGATATCGCTCTCTAATTCCTTGTTATTTGTGTTTTCAGAGCGACTCTAATGTACATATAGGAATAATGTATTTGGCCATACGATTAAATAAATTATTTTTACCATACAAACTGCCTACGACTATGACATTTCAAATTTGAATAATACTTAGAATATACTTGACCAATTTTATTATTGAAAATACGATGTATCCATGTTTAAACAAGGTTTGATATAGTTGATACAAAGCTTCTGCAAAATTTGTACTTTAATAAACACAGACGGTCAAATAAGCACTTCTCATAGTTCATATCCGGGATAGTTAGCACGATAATAATCGTGATATTTATGTCTGATAATTATCGATTTGATAATAACATTAATAACCCAAAATTAGTAAAGGCGAAATGCACAATAATATCGCACGTGAATTTCTACATTAGTAGTTGAACTACAATAGAAAAAAAAAACATACCGGGGATAATTATGGGGATAAATATCAGAGATAATAATTTTCTTGATAATTTCGAACCCTGGTTTATATATTGTCCATAATTAAAGATATTAACTCATTAATATTAAAAATGTGGATTTGACAGTCTGTATTTTTTAAAGTGCAAATAAATCGAAGGTTCTGATACGGAAGTTCCGGAGCCCTAAATGTAGTCGTGATCGTGACCAATGAATCGTAGTCAAAAACAGTTTATATTATAATCATACCATAAATAAAATGTTTGTAATTATTACTTTATATAGCGCGAAATCTACAAAACGATCGTGAGGCCTGTCGTAATGTATGGATCAGAATGCTGGGCGACGAAAGTGACAGACGAGAGAAGAATGCATGCTGCGGAAATGAAAATGCTGAGATGGATGTGTGGAGTGACAAGGAAGGATCGGATTAAGAATGAGTGTATAAGGGGAAGCTTGAAAGTAACACCAATAACAGAGAAAGTGAAGGGTGGTCGGTTAGCATGGTTCGGGCATGTCATGAGGAGGGATGAATGTAATATAGGCAAAAGAATGTTAGATATGAAAGTGGATGGGCGAAGAGCTATGGGTAGGCCAAGGAAACGATGGATGGATTGTGTAAAAGAGGACATGAGGAAGAAAGGAGTGAGTGAGGAGATGACGGGAGATAGAGGACAATGGAAGAAGAAGACATGTTGTGCCGACCCCACATAACGTGGGATAAGGGCAGGGAGAAGAAGAATAAGATAGCGCAAGTTCGCAGGAATGCGATTTTTTACTTTAAAAGAAAACCATATATTACTTGCTTTTGCCCGCGGCTTCGCTCGCGTTAAATTCGGTGTAACACGGTTCCCCTTTCCTGATTTAAAACAGAAGAGAACTCGGAACAGAATATTATTTTAATACGCTACTGTAGACGATATTATATGTCTTTCCATTTGGGAATAATTCCAAAAAAAAGGCAGGTATTTTTCGTTGGTAACAGAGTCTGTGTACCAATTTTTAGCTTCCTACCTTGAAAACTGCGAAAAGTCCCATATAAAATTTCACCCCCTCTTTTAAGGGGTTGGGTGCAGATTTCCAAAAAAAAATGATGCACGATTTTTTTGTTAGTCACAAATAGTCCGCATACCAATTTTTAGCTTTCTACCTTGAAAATTGCGGAATGCTCCATACAAACTTCCACCCCCCATTTTAGGGAAGTGGGGGGTTAGAAAGAGATAAAAAGTAGCCTAGGTCACTCTCCATCCCTTCAACTATCTCCACTTAAAAAATCACGTCAATTCGTCGCCCCGTTTGCCGTGAAAGACGGACAAACAAACACACACACACACACACACACACACATACTTTCCCACTTATAATATTAGTATGGATAATAATAGTACATTATCTTTGTAGAAAACATAATGTAAAGAAAAACGTGTATTCCATATTATTATTTTGGTTGGATTTTATTTATTTATGAACTATTTTAAATTCTCAACGGAAACCATTAATTTTGATTTCATGATTCTCGCGTATATTTATGGTGATATAAACAAAATAAATATTATAAACTGGCAACCCAAACTGATATTCGTGTTCGATATTTAAAAATCAAATTTATTCATAGCTACTTTAAAATAAAATAACATTAGCTACACCGATAGACAAATATGGACCTTATGCTCTTCAACGCAAGGTCCCCACTAATCTAACACTTCAAATTTCTTACAGTACAAAAGAGCGTAACCGACACAAAAACTCTCATAAACTTACGTCTCTTCGATAATAAGGAAAACGGAATGTTCTCAAGAGTTGACCTTGCTCGGAAGCCGTAAGCTAAATTGGGTCACTCGGACACAGCCCGGCTAGCTCAGTCGGTAGAGCATGAGACTCTTAATCTCAGGGTCGTGGGTTCGAGCCCCACGTTGGGCGAAGTAACTTTTTGTATTTTTTGCGTTTTCAGACTCCCGTCGAGTTTTAACTTACTAGTAACCTATTTTTATCATGAAATTAACTTGCCCTCTGTCTTGATTTGATTCTTTTTAGGGTTCCGTAGTCAACTAGGAACCCTTATAGTTTCGCCATGTCTGCCCGTCCGTCCGTCCGTCCGCGGATAATCTCAGTGACCGTTAGCACTAGAAAGCTGAAATTTGGTACTAATATGCATATCAATCACGCCGACAAAGTGGTAAAATAAAAAGTGGAAAAAAATGTTTTATTGGGGTACGAGGGTTGCTACTTATATATCCGGAAACAAAAAAACAAACAAACGTACACGGCTGAAAATGGTTTTATTGTTTTTCAAAGTATTCCCCTTGATGATCTATGCACTTTTGCATTCGCGTGAACCAATTTTTAAAGCACTTCTGCCACTCCGCCTGAGGTACCTCCATAACGTGTTGTTTGAATGCGTCGACAGCATCTTCAGCGGTCGAAAATCGTTGACCGCGTAATTTATTATTTATATTTGGAAATAAATAAAAATCGTTGGGTGCCAAGTCAGGGCTGTACGGCGGATGACCCGTTAATTCCACATTTTGACCCTCCAAAAATAGAGTTGTTTCGCGTGACATATGACAGCTGGCATTGTCATGATGAAGAATGATTCTTCGTCGCTGGTTAGTTTTACGAATTTGTTCAAATACTTCCGGTAAGCAAATGGTCGTGTACCACTCTGAATTAACCGTTCTAAGGTTTTCTAGTGGCACTGTAGCTACATGGCCATTAATACCGAAGAAGCAGGCCACCATTTGTTTCAATGTACTTTTTGCACGAGTAACTTTCGTAGGGTTCGGCTCATTTTGAAACACCCATACCGTTGATTGTTGCTTCGTTTCGGGATCGTATGCATAGATCCAGGATTCGTCACCTGTATAGATGTTATAAACGGCTTTTGAGTCACCACGGTTATATTTTTTTAACATTTTATTGCACCATTCGACGCGAGCATCTTTTTGCTCTTTTGTTAAGTTGTGGGGTATCCAACGCGAACAAATTTTTTTTACAGCCAAATAATTATGTAATATGCTATTAATGCTGGTCATAGAAATACCCAGAGTCGCCTCTATCTCGCGGTACGTAACATGTCGGTCGTCCATTATAAGTTTTCGCACAGCCTCGATATTTTGTTGTACAACGACCGATTTCGGGCGACCTGTCTTAACTTCGTCCGTAAGCATACTACGTCCACGACTGAACTCACTAAACCAGTGATACACAGTAGTTTTAGATGGGGCTTCATCACCAAAAGTTGAAGTTAGTTGATCTATGCACTGTTGTTGCGTTAAACCACGCCGAAAATCATAATAAATCATAGCACGAATATTTTCACGAGTGAGTTCCATTCTTGCTGCGAGATGACATTTAAAACCCGTCAAAAACAAAACACGAGCGTTAATACGAAAGAAAAAATATACCGGCCAGTACTTAAAAAAGTTCAAATTTTACCATGGAGGTCAAATATGCTATTTAAGAAGATTGTAATCCCGGTTTCCGGATATATAAATAGCAGCCCTTGTACCTCCCCTATACGTAAAGTGGGGAGTGTTTTTTTTTTTTTTTCATTTCAACCCTAACGTGAGATATATTGTTGGAAAGGTATTTAAAAATGAATAGGGGTTTACTAAAATCATTTTTTGATAATGTAAATATTTTCGGAAATAATCGCTCCAGAAGTAAAAAAAAATGTGTCCCCCCCCCTCTAACTTTTGAACCATAAGTTTTAAAAATATGAAAAAAATCTCTAAAGTAGAACTTTATAAAAACTTTCTAGGAAAATTATTTTGAACTTGATAGGTTAAATAGTTTTTGAAAAAAAATTACAAAATAATTTCTGAACTAAGTTTGTTTTAACCGTATAAGCAGGTGTTTATTGTACCTCTAATTTCTTTAAAATCACAATGAAATGACGTGCTTTCAAAAACTCTTAAGTGGGGACACTTACTGTGACGGACAGAAAACTACGGAACCCTACACTGAGCGTGGCCCGACACGCTCTTGGCCGGTTTTTACGAGTTTATTTTAACAGCTGAACAGAGATGAGAATAAATGGTATTTTTAATCAGGCAGATGCCCCGGTTTTGGCCACTTTAAGAAGAGTTTGTCTATTGAGATGTCCCTCATTTTGTGTCAATAAAGAATTATGAAACTCTTTATGTTCTGAGTCATTAAAAAATAACCGAGCACCTGCCCTTGGTTAGATTTAAAACAGCAATTTAATTTACTTTTATTAAGAGGCTGACAATACCCGATGACCTTCAAATTGACTTTACTCAAACAGTGTTTTAGCTATAACTACTTGTTTTGAGAAACTTAAAAAAATATATGTTATTATTCGTTATATTTGGAAGAACTTCGTTGATTCCGAAAAACGATTGGACGAAATCGGCTCGATAGAAAATAATTCCAAAGTTACATCTTAAAATTTGCTTTAAACATTCGTATGTCTTTAGTTTCTTGACTTATACGTCTGTAACTAAAGACAAAATTCCACCGCACTAATACTAAAAACTTCGTTGTTTTATAGTTCTCAATTTTTTTAAATTCATCATTTTGCAAAATTTGCAATTAGCTCCCATACTAATCTACTAATCGTAACGCAGTGTTTCTCTTTCACTCGCGCTGAAAGAGATAGGTAGAGAATTTAGCTATTGTCAGCCCCTTAAGGGAAAATTAAGTGAAAAAATATTTATTTTTAGCCATATGATTTGTTTAAAACAGTAATTTAATTTACGTATAGAAGCCAAAAGAGAGTGAGGTTAGTTTTATGGCCTTGAATAAAGTAAGTTAAGTAGATACGCATAGGTATTACTCACAAATACTAACTAAATGTTATTGACAAACTTTTCCTACAACATACATCAGAAATAGTTTCCAGAAAAAGCTTCAGTTAAACTTAGTCTTTCTCATTCGTGAGTCAGATCTGAAAGTGAAAACATTTCGTGGAAGCTGAGGGGGATTAAGTTCCCCCCTCCCCCAGTCTCGCCATGGTGTCTGGAGGGGGATGTTGTTTACATAAAGACGTTTACTTAATCGTTGGAAAAACAGTAATAAAACATCAATTAAATGTTGAGTATAATAATTTTAAACAAAAAAGAACCGACTTCACTTAGACTCCACCTTTCCAAAAGCAAATGCCCGAGCTACTGTATAAAATATTTAAATCACTATAGGTGTGCCTACAATATTTGAAGAGTTCCCTCGATTTCTCCAGGGTCCCATCATCAGATACTGACCTAGTTACAATGGGACATGGGACCGACTGTCAAGTATAATTTTTCAAATGAAATAAGAATTTCCCAAATCGGTCCAGCCGTCTTCAAATATTCGGTGAACATGCATAAAAAAAAATTAGCAAAAATAAAGATCCCGTCGAATTGAGAATTTTACTCAAAATTCAAATAAGTTTCTATCAAACATTCATTTTTGAGACAAGCTTTTATTGCTTACTGTACTTTTCATTGTATAATTCCTAACTGTTTACCAAGACAAATCAAAAGAGCCCAAACTCGATGGGGTTGCGTCGTTTCATTACAGAGTTCCTATCCTTCCAGCTCTATCCTCAGATCAGCCTTCATGTCATCATATCATAATATTGCATTGTCACGCGATATACATATGCGTGCAAAATTTCAGCTTAAGCGGAAACCGGGAGGTGGGCCAAATTTAACTTGCAAGATTTCATTACAGACAATGGGATAGATGAAACTACAATAAAGCTTGTAAAAAACTTCTAAACGCGTATACACGCGGGCTGTAGTTTGCTATACTATGCTTATTTCTAGATCCGGACATCTGGCAGCTGTAAAGTGGTGGAGATCATTGAATGCAAACCGCTTTAAGATTACAAAATCTAGAGTTCTGGTTTTGATGCAGTATTTTGAGAAATTATGTATATAATTAGCTTATATCACGGCCAAAACTTTCTGATGGGGGAAAGTAGTCCAAAACGACGTATAATGTAATTGATAGTTTGTCGCCTACTGTTTCTGTTTCCGTAATAATACGCAATTTTGTTTGTTCTAATATTAAAATATAGGCCCTGTTCTTTATAACTTAGACAACTTCGGGAGTTTTAACCTATTTTGGTAGTACTATTTTGCAATTCAAAAATGTTGCTTGCCTGTCACTCTGACCTCACCCATTAAAAGCTGCCAGATGCCCGGATCTAGCAATAAGGATAGTATTGCAACCTTTCTAGATGGGTTTCGTTGCTCTCATTATTTTGTCATATCTGACGTGGCCTGCTCTTAGTTCATAAATATGTTGTGCTGCATATCCTACGCGTCACTTTGGCTGCACAGGACGTACGCTATGTGACATCTGCCATATAATTTCATACATTACAACCGGCGTGGCTTGTAAGTCAGGTAATGAAAGTAATACTATTCGTGGAAACCGATGGGGAGAAGTCCCCCTGTCTCGCCATAGTGTCTGGAGAGGGATGCTGTCTGTTTCGCTAACAGGTTAATAAATATCGTAGACTTAAGCATAGATAAGAAATAAACTTATATAGATGTCATATACAAAGGAAAAAGTAACCTAGGCCTCCGGTGCCCAGGGCTGGGATAGAACCAGCGTCGTCTGCAGCCCTAACCACTATCCCGTGCCAAGAACATTATGAGTTCGTACCTCCAATCGGAACTGATTAGAAGCTGCCGCGAATGCAGAAGACGCTGGTTCGATCCCAGCCCTGGGCACCGGAAGCCTAGGTCACTTTTTCCTTTGTATATGATATCTATATAAGTTTATAATTTATATTGTAGTATGTCGACCAAAAAAACAAATCAATAAATTTATTCAAATAATTTGATTTGTTCTTCAGTTTATGGCTAAGAAATAATAGTGGTAAATATTGAAGCCGCCAATTTGACAGCTGAATCTGATGTCGGTCGCTGTATGCGGTGACCCCGTATACCTATTATGTATACGTATAGAATTAAAGAAAAACCGAAATATCTCGAAATCCGAACAAAATTTTAACTATAAACTGAAGGCCTCAAGAGAACTTCGGAAATCGAAATTTCGCTATTTGCGTCTCTGTCGCTCGTATGAACGAGTACGGTAGAGAGGGAGATAACGAAATTTCCATTTCCGATATACGCGGTATATCATACTTCAGTAAAAGTGACTAAAGTTGGGGCCAGACGGCAGATAGCCGCAGATTCCGCCACGTGACCTTGGTTGGAGCGAGTAGTTGAAGCGAACGGCTACATGGCTGACAACCAACCAACCGCTTCTGCAAATGGTTGGCAGAGCACATCTAGCCATCAAGGGTGTTTAAAGGTCATGTAGAATTTGGCACCAACCACTGGCTACATGGTTTAAAATCTCTGTTTTCTGCCAAGGTCTCGTGGCAGAGGGACGTGGTTGTATGCCGTCTGGCCCCAACTTAAGTCCTGTTGTGTCCGAGGCCGGGTATTCACCGGTATCTTCATGTACCTACTTAATTAACATATCAAAATATTCAATAAAAGTTTTAATCTATAAATACTTACAACAATTACTGATATCGCCTATCGCTTACCTAAACTATGCCTATTGACGTTATGTCGCGACGTCTAGCGTCTAGCCTTCACGGCGTCATTATAATTGAGCAGAGAGTAGAGATAGTTATAATAGTATGTTTACTCATAACATAGCGTATAATATAACGTCTTATAAGTATCTCTTCACCTTTGTTGAATTTATGTATCTAGACACGCGGCAGCGTGTCAAGCCAAGTTCAAGCAAAGGAACTGGCTAGCCAGCGCCGAGTGTATATTATATTACACGAACCACTTGGTGCCACTTTTGACCCTTCTATAACTCAAAACCTGTTTAACGTAAACACATAAAACTACGTGTGTTTAATTATATCCATAAGGACATCTAGAAGCCCAAATTTCATGAAGCTAGCTAAAACGGTTATAAAGATATGAAGGTCAAAAAGTCGTAAATTTTAGCACTGACTGACTGACTGACATATAGTACATAAATCTAACCTACTTCCAGATGACCTAGAAGGATGAAATTTGGAATCCAGCTCGGCAATTGTGTGTAAGCGTAGGAAAAAATCTAAAAATAAAAAAAAGTTAGAAAATAGGGGGGGGGTCGCCATACAATTTTTTTTTAATTGTATCGTTGGAACCGTTACAAGCATCTGCTTATATTTGAAACTATCCCAATATATGTACATTATATTTGCTATATAACAGAAATATTAAAATAAAGTTAAGTCGAAAAATAAGTGGTGTCCCCATACAAAAAACTTGTAATACGCGCTAAACGACCGGCCAACGGTGTGTCGTCGGCGGCGCGCGGCACCACATAATTATACACAGAGCAAAAGTAAATCTACATAAAATCGCTCCCGAGCAACACATAAAACATATGCACCGCTTACCGATTTAGTTATTTATTGTTTTATTACATTTATGTTCATCCTGTTTCTTTCTCAACGATGAATTAAATGATTGTCATACTATAACCACAAACGTTCTTCGTGCCTAACGCAGTAACAGTATAAAAGTGAAGTACATACATGAGATTCAATGAATAAATAAATATACTTTATACAACCCGTTCGCTATAAGAGATAATGTAGTCAATAGCATAAAAAATAAAACCATGCAGCGGAAACGCAAGAAAAAACATTAAATCTCAATACCTGCCTAGTTTTCTTCACAAAAAATAATGATATCCCACTAAAAACATAAATGTAAAAAAGGAGAGCCAAGTTCAATACAAAAATTATGCTTGGCTGTGGGCTTCGCCGCAAAAAGAATGGAGATCTAAATGAGTGCCAAGTTCTATGCAAAATCCAAATATGTATTTATAGGAACAAAATAACATTATGAACTAGTATTAAACTCTATTTATTTGCTTTATTGGATACCTATAACAATTTCTGTTATTTAAAAATGTGAGATCTTAAAGTAGGTTAGATTTGACTTGGCCAGTTTTCATTACATCAGTCATTTTATAAAGTTATTCAACATATATATATATATATATTTTAATTCTGATAAAAACGTATGGCAACACTACGTATGGCAACACTAAGAATCGGTGAAAAAAGCAGCAATGATCATCAAATTTTACGTTTTAATACGTTTCGCAACAGATAATCTGGTTGAGGCAATTGACATATGCCTTAAAAATTAATTTAAATTTAATTGGGAACGTTGCAGGAGTTCTATCTCACTCGCGCTTAAGATGAGAGAGTGGAGTTCACTAGAAACAAATTCAATGTGAATTGAAATGTTCGTCATGAAATACGGTGTCTCATCACAAAGGGTTGCCACATGTACGTACGTATTTTGAATTTGCCGCGCGTTTCTACTGACAGAAATGGTTTGCCAGACTATATCTTGATAATTTTTAACCCTGCTCGTGAAAATTTGTAACCGGCCAGTCTTATACCGTAATACGACTGTCAAAGAAAGTACCGCCCGAGTCGTTCTTGCGGTACTATTGAGGGCCATTTTGTTGGGCTGATTGTGTATCACTAGTATTTGATCGGTGATGAATAACCAAATAATGAGGATACGCGCACAAATAAAACCGCAGGCTGCGTTTGATAAAATGTCTTTGGATATATCATATTCATTCATTCAGGCGCTTTGTTTTTGCATACATCTACAATCTTTTGATGCTGCTGCCACTGACAAGACCACGCACGGGGGCTTGCAGCACCCCATTATCGTGTAGCCCTACCCCTCCCCTGCTTCAAGGAACAAAGGAAATCTAGGAGACTTATCGTACTAGAAACCGGATTTTTTAATTAAAAAAAAAAAAATTAAAATACGCCACCACTTTTTTTGCATTGCAGCATCGGTATTTCGTGTTCCCCCATTAAAGACGTGTCTAATTATATATATCTCATCTAGGAGACTTATCGAGCTAGGTTCAGTGTCATGGGCTCCCTTACTATTAGTATAAGTGACGTAAACGTCTGCCTATTCTCCATAAAAAAAAAGTGAGGTGGAATTTTGTCCCTAATTACTAGGGCCCGGAATTTTGCGTGCGGTTTGTGAAACGTCATAGGGAGAGAACACCAATGTTTATCGATATATCGATAAATCGGGAGTTTTTTATTAATGTCTTTAAAAAATAATACCTCAAACTTTCAAATGATACATAAAGTAAAAGTGCCAGTGCTCGACACCCTAATGCCCAATAGATGACACCCTTCTGTCACCTCTTTTGACAGTGACTTAAGAATAAAGGTGGTATCTATTGGGACAGTGTCGAGCACTCGTACGTTTACCGTACATCATCCTTTATAAAACTATTATATTTATTATATTTTAATTATTGATTATAATTTATTTGTTAAGCTTTTTTCGTGAATGACCGTTAAAAAGAGTATGTATCATTTGAAAGTTTGAGGTATAATTTTTTAGACACTAATAAAAAAAATTCCGATTTATCGATATATCGATAAACATTGGTGTTCTCTCCCTATGACTTTTCACAAACTGCACGCAAAATTCCGGGCCCTACTAATTACAGACGTATAAGTCTAGAAACTAACGACATACAACCGTTTAAAGCTAATTTTAAGATGTAACTTTGGTATTATTTTCTATCGAGCCGATTTCGTCCAATCGTGTATCGGAATTAACAAAGTTCTTCTAAATAATGAATATTATCTTGTTTTTTTTTACTTTCTCAAAGAAGTAGTTATAGCTAAAAAACTGTTTAAAGTAAAATCAATTTGAAGGTCATCGGGTGTTGTCAGTCTCTTAACCCCTTTGTAGGGTTCCGTAGTCAACTAGGAACCCTTATAGTTTCGCCATGTCTGCCCGTCCGTCCGTCAGTCCGCGGATAATCTCAGTGACCGTTAGCACTAGAAAGCTGAAATTTGGTACTAATATGTACATCAATCACGCTGACAAAGTGGTAAAATAAAAAGTGGAAAAAAATGTTTTATTAGGGTACTTCCCCTATACGTAAAGTGGGGAGTGATTTTTTTTTTTTCATTTCAACCCTAACGTGTGATATATTGTTGGATAGGTATTTAAAAATGAATAGGGGTTTACTAAAATTATTTTTTGATAATGTAAATATTTTCGGAAATAATCGCTCTAACTCTTGAACTATAAGTTTTAAAAATATGAAAAAAATCTCAAAAGTAGAACTTTATAAAAACTTCACACTTCTAGGAAAATTATTTTGAACTTGATAGGTTACATAGTTTTTGAAAAAAAAATTACAAAATAATTTCTGAACTAAGTTTGTAATTTAACCGTATAAGCAGGTGTTTATTGTACCTGTAATTTCTACAAAATCACAATGAAATGACGTGCTTTCAAAAACTCTTAAGTGGAGACACTTACTGTGACGGACGGAAAACTACGGAACCCTACACTGAGCGTGGCCCGACACGCTCTTGGCCGGTTTTTCATCATGGATTCAGAAAATGACCTTACACAGTTGTCAAAGTTGCTGTACAAGTTAACGTCACGTAGTCATTAAAAATTAAATAAATTCAAGACAAACGCAGGAGTGTCCGCGTCCCGCAATGCGCAAAACCGTATTTAGGTCAAGGGAACCGTTTACGATCCAGGAGCGTCAGTACACACACAAATCAGCACGCAGTGCGTGGATATGTGAAGGGAAATCGAATAGTCTAGAGGAAATGTGACAGTCCATCGATGCAACAACAACCTACAGTTCTGAATTTTCCAAACTTCGTCAAATTACAAAATGTTAAATACACTCAAAGAATTAATTACAGTAGCTTATTTTCAACCGACTTCAAGATTTCGAAGGAGGAGGTTATTAATTCGTCGGGATCTTTGTTTTTGAAATTTATTTTTTATGTATGTTCACCGATTATTTGAACACGGCTGGACCGATATGGAAAATTCTTTTTGTTTGAAAGAGTATACTTCACAGTTGGTCCCATTGTAACCAGGTCAGGATCTGATGATGGGATCCTGGAGAAATCGAGGGAACTCTTTCAACTATTATAGGCACACTTATAGTGATTTGAGTATTTTTTATAGCAGCATTAGCAGCTCGAGCATTTGCTTTTGGAAAGGTGGAGGCTAAGTGAAGTCGGTTCAAAAAGCAAAAACAAAGATCCCGATGAATTGATAACCTCCTCCTTGGAAATCTTGAAGTCGGTGAAAAAAGGTAAAGCGGGAGTGTCCCTATAACAGGAACAAACCGGCCCGCGCTAGTTTTAGGGGTGATAAACATAATGATGACGTCATCGGGGGCCACCCCTTTCTGCCCTTGGGCGGTGACTAGCGGTTTCGTCCCTAGAGGTTGGTTTATAATAAAATTGTATTCATGTTTGATATATCCAGCCGATAGCAGAAGTGGTATTTTTTTAACTAAAGAGTTCATGGTCTACAATGTTTTTGACTTGTCAGTATTAACAGTTGTGAGTCAAAATGTCTAGATTTTTCTAATTTGTGCTGGTAACCCTGCTAACACAGCTATCTCAAAAAAACCGGCCAAGTGCGTGTCGGACCACGCATAATGGAGGGTTCCGTACCTCGTATCGTAACCAAATTAATACCAAAAGGTCGTATCTGATGCCTATGGAAGAAGTTTTATGAAGATAACTCAAAAATACCTGAACTGATAATGTTCAAAATAATTTTCGTAGAAAGTATGTTAAAAGGCGCATCTTCTTAATTTTTTGAACTTACGGTTCAATAGTTACGGGGGGGGGGGGGGGGGGGTCACAATTTTTCAGACTTTCGAAGCGATTATTTCTGAAAACATGCACTAAATCAGAAAATGATCAAACAAACCTCGATGTTATTTTTAAAGACCTATCGATTAATGTGCAACATGTTGATATTTAGTCATTTTTTTTAATGACATGTATGGAGCGCCCCCCCTGAAAATATTTTTTTCTGCAATTTAACTACATAACTAAATAGCGGCATACAAAATGCACCTTATGTCTAAATTTCATTAAGATACGTTTTATAGTTTCCGAGTAAAATGGCTGTGACATATGGACATACGGACGGACGGACGGACGGACAGACGGACATGACGAAACTATAAGGGTTCCGTTTTTGCCATTTTGGCTACGGAACCCTAAAAACTTTGTCAAACCGCAAGGAATTCGTCCTGCATAAATAAAGGGTAAATCGCCAGTAACTTAACTGGCCTTCATTAACTGGCCACCTCATACTAAAAATGAATTCATTTTAGTATAACTTAGCCAGTTATTGAAGGGTATATACCTTATTCTAAAATGAACCCTGTTTATATGTGAACAGAGTTCATTATTAGTATGAGGTGGCCAGTTACTAGCGATTACTAAGTGAAGCCATAATTTTACGTACTAGAGTATTTTGAGTCGTACCAAGATGATCCAATATATCAAGGGAGTACAGTCACCGGCAATAGTATCTTCCTATGAAAGCCGCAAAAATATGCGACACGCTCTTATTTGTAGGGACATAAGAGCTTGTCACATATTTTTGCAGCCTGACTGTACCACTTGTGTCCACCGACGACCGATGGGAATAGGTTTTTTTTGCCAGGAATTATTCCTTTGTCCCCGGTGTACTGAGCCGCACATGATACAAGCGGGAACAGATGGCAATACACCATGTCAAACAGACGTACGTCATATTCGTATTACATACTCACTTATTATGTTAAACTTTCTTGAAGGTTGATGCAATTGGGTTTACTAATATGTGGCCGAAAATTCTATTTTTGCCATAGTTTCATTTGGCAGAATCATCAGATGGCATAATATCGTTTCGCATATTTTTATTTGACATGACATACCAACCTAACCTAACCTATACCAAATGAAAATTCGCCCAAATGAAACTATGCGAAACAATTCATTTGGTAAACGTTGGTATGCTAACTAAACGTTCTGCGATAAGTAGTTTTGGAAAATGTAATTAGGCGAAATGATTTTCGGCGAAATGGCAGTACTTCGTACTCGTAGGGAGCCCGAGACGTGTTACGCATCTGGTATGTATTGTCCTTTCAATTTCTTAAGTCCAGATAAAAAAAAGCGCTGGTGGCCTGACGGTAGGAGCCTAGGAGCTCCGACTTTCACTCCGAAGGTCGCGGGTTCAAACCCAGGCTCGTACCACTGAGATTTTCGGAACTTATGTACGAAATATCATTTGGTCGTTAAGGAAACCGGATCTAATTCCAACAAGGCCTAGTTTCCCCTCTGGGTTGAAAGGTCAGATGGCAGTCGCTTTTAAAAAAAAATAGTGCCTGCGCCAATTCTTTGGATCGATTGCCGAGCGGAGGCGTGTGCGGCGTGTGTGTGTGTGTGTAAGTGTGGGTGTGTGTGTGTGTGTGTGTGTGTGTCAGCTGCAGAGAAAAGGACCCCCCCCTGCATACAAACTTTGTATGCACGGGGGGTCTATTTCTCTGCAGCTGACCGTACGAACACGGCGGCAGTGACGCCGCGTCAAGTATCGCTGTGTTCGTACACGCCGTCATGTATTTCTATATAACTTCTAATCTATTCTAGGTACTAACGCGGCGTTAGTGGCGTCAGTGTCGCTTGGCTCGGAACTGCACCTTAAAAATTAACAGCTGAAATAGCAAAATGGGCGAGACTTTCAAAATCCTCTTTATACGCTCTTGTTTGACAATCTCGTGTGTAGATAATTTTGAACACATCACTGCTTGTACGTGTATGATATTGCGAATATCACCAATGAGTCAGCATGACCTTTCATCCAAAATGGCGCGACCTTTCGCCCGGCATTCCCTCGCGAAACGCGAATTCTGCTTGGACTTTTGTCCTATTATTTTAGCTCTAAGATATATTGTACACCATTGACATGGTAGGCTATGGTTTTAGTACCTCAAACAAATGTAACACCTGTTTATACACCTATAGCCTCAATAAATATATTTTGATTTTGATTTTTGATTTTTATGGCGGTATTCATTAAAAACAATGTCTGAATTATATTATGCACTCGACTGGCGAAAGTCTAGATTTCTATTACTTAAAGGGGGCAGTTACTGTCTCCTACCTAGCCTCGTCAGTACTGGGTTGCAAAAACGGTAAGGGCTTTTATTTGTATGTTTATCACGAATTATGTTCCCGAGGTTTTTTTTTATTTAAGTATTTATATATATTGTCCTCTGTAGCAGATACTCCACAAGCATCTTTGAGCTAACTGCGAAACTAGGTTGCTTTGCGTAAGATCGTCTCGTAATCAGGTCGGACGGATTAGCGTCATTGAAGTAAAATTCCGAAAACAAACAACGACGAATTGTCCGTTCTTCGGATTGATCGATCCGTCTGATCTCTGCTTATTATTATAATGATTTATACTATTTTATTCATTTATACCTATAGACTATATTTATGATTCAAAGAAACGTAAGAAGAGTCAGTAGACCGCAAACCGCGAAGGCGATGCGAATGGTGCCGCGGAGTCTGGTTAACATTATATTTTATTTTATTCTACTTATGGACTAAGAGTCGGCTACGTCAGATATGACACAATAATGAGAGCAAGAAATCCCGTCTGGTTAGATTGCTATACTATCCTTATTGGTAGATCCGAGTGACTGACCAGCAAAATTTTTGAATTGGCAAATAGTATTACCAAAATAGTTAAAAGCTGCAAAACTTGTCTCAGTTATAAAGCACTGGGACCTTAGAACAAAAACATTGCGTATTGTTACGGAAACAAAAACAGTAGGCGACAAACTATGAATTACATTTTACATCGTTTGGCACTACTTTCCTCCAAAATAAACTTTTGGCAATATAATCTAATTATTTATATAATTTCTCATAATATTGCATCAAACCCAGAACTCTAGGATTTGTTTTCTTGATGTCGTTTGCATTCTTTGACCTCCACCACTTTACAGCTGCCAGATGTCCAGATCTAGAAATAACCACGGTATAGCAAACTGACTAGAGCGGTTTCGTTGCTCTCATTATTGTGTCATATGTGACGTGGCTAGCTCACCGTGTATTAAATCTACAAGATCTTTATTCTTCAATTTGGGCATATTACAATGCAGTTATGAACGGACCCGATCACGAACCATGCAAGAGCATTTTGTATTCATGTTTAAAAAAAACAGGTTAAAATTCCATACAAAAGAATCGCGGGCAACAGCTAGTCAGCCCTTTTACACCCTTTGGCAACAAGTAATTAACACTTATAAACGAGTAGTGTCTTAGCCACTAGCCAGTAGGCTAATAAGTATTCTGCGGTCCTAGACGAAAGTGGAAAGTACTACGTGTGCAGTGAAACGTCGGCGCCATGCTTAGGTATGACTCAACGAGTCCAACGAGACGAAAGCTGCAGTTTCCGTAATAAATGTTAACATGGACGTCCCACTACTGGGCACGGGCTTCCTCTCATGCATGAGGGGGACGGGCTGTATAGTTACAATAGGGTAAATAGGTAGTTATATACAATCAACGATAAATAAGTGAAAACTGGTTACACAAGAAACCTCTATTAGCAAGAGTAGGGACCTCTAACAGAGAGTGTCTCTTGACCTCTATAATATTAGCGAGTCCTGCGCTAGGACTTCCTCTTTAAACTCTGATGTTTGTTTTCCATTTATAAATACGTTCATGTTACTTGTAGATATATAACTGGGTTAAGTATCCTTTCTTACCTTCTCCTCAAACATTTGTATGCTAACATTAATCTTTGCGGCGATTGTAGAAGTAGCGGCGGTTTATTCCCTGTTCCCTATAAGACGGGTTTACCTAGTTTAGGGCTCAGGACACTAATCCTAGGCTTATCTTGCGAAAATTATACCAACTCCTAAAGATTTTAAATGCAAATCCATGTAAAAAGCTGTACGCAAGATTCCCAAATAAATCATTTCTCAAAAGCCGGGTTCGAATCCTGGTCAGGGCATTTATTTATGTGTTTATCACAGATATTTTTACCTGAGTTATGGATGTTTTGTATGTATTTAAGTATTTACCTATATCTATCTATTATATATGTCGTCTAGTACCCATTACACAAGCCCTTTTGAGCTTACTGGGACTAGGTCCGTTTGTGTAAGATTGTCCCATAATATTTTTTTATTTAAATAGTGTAGTAGGCAGGTTTTTGCAAGATATTTTTCTTTACCGAAAGCGACAGGTAAATATCGAAAGACATTTCGTATGCGTTCCCAATAACTGATTCAGATTCGCTAAATTAAAAAAAAACATAGGTACAAATAAACCTTTGATTTTATAATACCGTCTACTTCTGCGACATATCCTACTATGCTCAACTTTATCTGGCTTGAAAAACGTGGTGATCTTCACCAAACAGCTGTTAAATATCTCCGAAGAGACGGGAGAAAGGCGATCATTACTAGGAATCAAATATAGAGATGACTGCTTTTTATAACCAGGTAAAGTTAGGAGCATGGTAGCAAATGTTACGACATCAGTAGGATTTGCGTTAAAATGACGACAATCATGTTCAGATTGTTGACTTAACGACACACAAATGACACAATAGCTTTGAGGAAGCACGTCTGTCAATACAACCATTGTTGACTTTCGCAGAAGATCATTTGACGCAAACAAAAGTCACCATTGTAACATTTCTGGATCATGTAACTGTGATGTCAACATATATACGCCAGTCAGGAATGCTATGATAGCATTTATAGGGTAGCGTATATCATGACATACGTTTGTACGCCTTGTACCTACCTGTCCAGCCGTCTTCGAATAATCGGTGAACATACATTAAAAAAAAAACGAAGATCCCGACAAATTGAGAATCTTCCTTTGAAATCTTGAAGTCGGTTGATAAAAAAAACACCTGGTCAAATTATAAGGACTCGTGTGCCTCATGTGCCTGCAATGCGTAGGTATACTTAGGTTTGGTGTCCACTTGTCGGATGTCGGGCCCGGATTTTAATCGTTCCAGTGGCAGAACATTTTATATGAAGCTGTTCACACTAAATCGTTGTCGGACGAGTGTGAATAGCTATACATCCAACAAGTGGGAACCAGCTCTTAGTGGTATGATGAAAGACAAGCGAAGCCCGTTTTCAAACTGGGTGGGTTTTAGATAAATATACTTAGTCGGATCATAAGTTCTGTCACTAGGGTTTGGACTGGTAAAATAGGAACTGTGGGGTCAGGACAACTTAGTCCAATTCAACCCCACAAAGACACAAGTTTGCGCGTTTACCGCTAAGAAAACCCCATTTACTGTGGCCCCTCAGTTCCAAGGCACAACCCTTACAATGTCAGGGAGTATTGGGATCCTCGGAGTCGACATTTCCAGTGACGTCCAATTCCGTAGTCACCTTGAAGGGAAGGCCAAGCTGGCATCCAAAAAGCTCGGTGTGCTCAACAGAGCGAGGAGATACTTCACTCCGGGGCAGAGACTGCTTCTTTACAAGTCGCAAGTCAGACCCCACATGGAGTACTGCTGTCACCTTTGGGCGGGAGCACCTGGATACCAGCTTGGGCCCTTTGACTCGGTACAAAGGCGCGCTGTGCGGATCGTCGACGATCCCAAACTCGCGAGTGATATTGAACCTTTGAGTCTAAGGAGAGACTTTGCCTCCTTATGTGTGTTCTATCGCTTGTACAATGGGTTGTGCTCCGAAGAACTGTTTGATATGATGCCCACGGCAGCTTTTTATCACCGCACCGCTCGCCGCCGGCAGGGTGTTCATCCTCACACCCTGGAGCCCAAAGGGTCGCGCACAGTACGGTTCAAGAGGAATTTCCTCCCACGAACGCTGCGGCTGTGGAATGAACTCCCTGCCGAGGTTTTCCCAGCGGGCTACAGTATGAGGTTCTTCAAAAAAGGAGTGAATAGGTACCTAAAGGGTAGGCAACGCGCATGTGAATCCTCTGGGGTTGCAGGCGTCCATAGGCTACGGTAACTGCTTACCATCAGGTGGGCCGTATGCTTGTTTGCCACCGTCGTAGTATAAAAAAAAAAAAAAAAAAAAAACTGTTAGAGGTTGCTTACTATTTCAATATATGGTTAAAAAGCCTATTTAACAGTGATTAAATTACGATAATATTTAAAGCAAGTTGTGGCAGTTTTACACAATTCCCTGTAACATTCGAAAAAGCGCAATAAAAAACCACGTCAAAAACACGCACCCTGTTCGAGTTGATTTTGACCCTAATTATTTTTATTCAATTTTAAGAGGCATCAGTCTTGTATACTGCATTAGCTTGATCTTTTACCTTTATTTTAATACTAGCTGTGCCCGCGGCTCCGCCCGCGTGGAATTCGGTCTTTGTCAGTAAGCGGCTAATTCACCCTTAATTTCTCTCTCTCCCCCTGGAGGCGGAACTTGAAGGTTTTGAAGTAAAGTTGACAGATGGATACGCTAGAGGACAGTAGTCCAGATAAAATATTTTACAATTACCACGAAATAAAACTACACTCCAAAATCAATAGTTTTTTTCGTCCTATTAAAGGACGAAACGGATGTACCCCCACTTCTAAACTTAGAGTTAATTTGGCAAAATCCTTCCTTAGGCACTGGTCCCACCGCGGGCGAGTAACTATGAGCTATCGGCTATTTTCTAGCCCAAGAAACGAACAAAAGGTAATCGCTCCCGTGTAAATAAAAGAGAGAGATGTATATTTATAGTTCATCGCAGTGTTGGCCGAACGTTAGTGTAATTGAAAATTAAAAATTGAAGATTGAAACACGTTAGTTAAAATTTAACACTAATAGTTTAGTGCAAATTGATTTCAATTAGAATTGAAATTAATTGTAACTAACGTGTTAATCCTTTGCGAATAACTAATAATTGAAGATATTTAATATTTAGTCTTTCTCAAAAATTGAAACATTAATTTAATTTTTAGTGTAGATTGAATTGGTAATTGACATTAATAATTTACCTAACTAAACGCGAATTTAGGTTAAGCTACGAGGTTTTGATTTTTGTTTCGATTTTGACTCTGGACTCGGGGGCTTGTATTAATAAGCAATGGGACCGGTATCCTAAGATGGAAGTCATGCTGGACCCTGGGGATGCCTACTGGATCTCGGGTTTGGTGCATCATAGACTCATGCTGTTTGGGCTCATTCGACTTGTACTGATGAGCAGATGGTACCGGGATCAAAATCTGGAGCTCATGCTGGACCCTGGGGATCCCTACTGGATCTCGGGTTTGGCGCATCATAGACTCATGCTGTTTGGGCTCATTAGACTTGTACTGATGAGCAGATGGTACCGGGATCAAAATCTGGAGCTCATGCTGAACCCTGGGGATCCCTACTGGATCTCGGGTTTGGCGCATCATAGACTCATGCTGTTTGGGCTCATTCGACTTGTACTGATGAGCAGATGGTACCGGGATCAAAATCTGGAGCTCATGCTGGACCCTGGGGATCCCTACTGGATCTCGGGTTTGGCGCATCATAGACTCATGCTGTTTGGGCTCATTCCACATGTACTGATGAGCAGATGGTACCGGTATCAAAATCTGGAGCTCATGCTGGACCCTGGGGATCCTTACTGGATCTCGGGTTTGGCGCATCATAGACTCATGCTATTTGGGCTCATTCGACCTGTACTGATGAGCAGATGGTACCGGTATAGCTCCTTTTTACTTTTACTTTTGACCTTTGACATTTGACCTTGACCTTGACTTTGACTTGCACTTTGACTTTCACTTTCACTTTCCCTTTCACTTTCACGTTGACTTTCACTTTGACTTTGACTTTCACTTTCACTTTGACTTTTACTAAGAAAGTAAAAGTTAAAAGGAGCTCCAGATTTTGATACCGGTACCATCTGCTCATCAGTACAAGTCGAATGAGCCCAAACAGCATGAGTCTATGATGCGCCAAACCCGAGATCCAGTAGGGATCCCCAGGGTCCAGCATGACCTCCAGATTTTGATACCGGTACCATCTGCTCATCAGTACAGGTCGAATGAGCCCAAACAGCATGAGTCTATGATGCGCCAAACCCGAGATCCAGTAGGGATCCCCAGGGTCCAGCATGACATCCAGATTTTGATACCGGTAACATCTGCTCATCAGTACAAGTCGAATGAGCCCAAACAGCATGAGTCTATGATGCGCCAAACCCGAGATCCAGTAGGGATCCCCAGGGTCCAGCATTGGCTCCAGATTTTGATACTGGTACCCTCTGCTCATCAGTACAAGTCGAATGAGCCCAAACAGCATGAGTCTATGATGCGCCAATACCCGAGATCCAGTAGGGATCCCCAGGGTCCAGCATGAGCTCCAGATTTTGATACCGGTACCATCTGCTCATCAGTACAAGTCGAATGAGCCCAAACAGCATGAGTCTATGATGCGCCAAACCCGAGATCCAGTAGGTAGCCCTAGGGTCCAGCATGAGCTCCATCTTGTGATATTGGTCCCGACTTCCGAACCCGAGATGCAGTTTTAAAATTAATTATTAGTGTAAGACAGGATTAATTTAGTTACACTAACGTTAATCTAATTGACTGTGATTCTTATTAAATTTTCGAGACGTTAGTGTAACTAATAGGTTAATTCTAATTGACGGTTAGTGTAATTGACGACGTCACAAAATCAATGCGAACTAACGTTAGTAAAAATTGATGTTAGTGTAATTGATTAGTTACGGAATTAATCTTCAATCTTATTGATCAATTTTCAATTCTAATTGAAACTAACGGCCAACACTGGTTCATCGCAGTGTGAACAGCCAGCGATGAACTATAAATATATATCTCTCTCTTTTATTTACACGGAAGCGGTTATCTTTTGTTTGTTTCTTGGGCTAGAAAATAGCCGATAGCTCATAGCTTACTCGCTCGCGGTGGGACCAGTGCCTTAGTGGATTATTCATGTCCCAACATATTAATTTCAGCGCCATCTGTTAGTTAAGCAGGGTACTCGTTAGTCTTAGGACATATTTGGAAAAAAGTTTGCACCTCCTTCCTAAGTAGCGCCATAAGATTCAGGTGCAAAATAAACTCAATCGAGTGTAGTGGCCACCCCCCTTTTAGAGGTTGAATTTTCTAGCCTACCTATACCTGGACGGGGATTTTCTTGACAATTGGAATTAGTAAACCTTAAGGGGTGACTTCTGGGATAACAATGCAAAAAAAACCGGCCAAGAGCATGTCGGGCCATGTTCAGTGTAGGATTCCGTAATTGCCGCCCTGTTACAAAACATCCGTTCTAAAGGTCGTTTATTAAGGGATATTTGGCGGCGCTCCGTCATAAACGAATAATTGCGTGGTGGGTTAATTGTTTGGCGTTGTAATTCTACTATCCGGCACTTACGTCCTTTCACTGTGCGTTTTTGACTGACAACTCAAAAACAGCTGAACCGATTTTATTCAGTATAGTTTTTATTGAAAGTACCTTTCAGGCTTCACTTCCATTATTTTTTTCTAATTTTTTAGACCTACGGTTCAAAAGTAAGATGGGGGGGGGGGGCTCCCTTTTTTGAAGATGAAACTATCCTTTGTCCTTTCTCGAGACCTATACTATATCTATACCAAATTTCATCTAAATCAGTTCAGCGGTAAAAAATTCCTCATACCAACTTCCAACTTTTCACCCCCACAAGGGTTTGAAAACTATCCTATAACGTTTCTCGGGACTCAAATTATCTTCATACTAATATCTATCTAAATCGTTTCAGCGGTTAAAAATTCTCCATACAAACTTTCAACCCCCTTTTCACCCCCACCAGGGTTGATTTTCGGGATTAAAACTATCTATTATCCTTTCCCGGGACTCAAACTATCTCTATACAAAATTTCATCAAAATCCGTTCAGCCGTTTTCACGTGATGCGCGGTCAAATAAACAGACAAACAGAACAAAATTCTAAAAATTGTTGGAACGTGTTCTGTTATCGATTCTAAGTATCCCCAGCCAATTTTTTCTCGATTATCTTCCATGTACAGACTTTCGACCCTCTTCAGCTTTATTATATGTATAGATATAATTAACATGGGTCTGACTGACAAGTAGGCTAGTATACACTATTTTGGAAGACTACTTTGATCGTGTTTTGCTCAAAACTGAAAAATACGTTGAGGTTCAGGAGAAGAAGAGCTGAAGCACAGATTTGTAAGTTAACTAAATATAGGTTTTGAAATATGCCTTAATCTTCTACTTTCATAAAAATAGCAATTTGTAACTCTGGACAACTATAACAATGATCTTAACCAATATTTGTGAAGTACAATTTTCATAAATCATCGGCGTGTTTAGGTCTGACAACAATCTTCAAGTTTACAAGGATCTATAAAATACGCGACCTTGATTATAAGTTAATCATATTATTATTATGACAAAAACGGGACTTAATCGGGTACACTTACTTTTATTATTTTCCTGACGATTAAATAAATTAATCATATTATATTTTAATCTGTATGAAATAAGCTTTCTAACCAGGTCTAACTTTTTTTAATAAAAGCTATGTATTATATTTTATCACTCAAAACCCTTGTGACAGAACTTAGGAACCGACTAGGTACGTACCTGTCGCGCTGACGAGGTATTCTTCTGTCAATTAAGTACGCAAATTGTTCAGAACATTGTGTTAATCCATAGGGCCCTTGCCTTTATGGCGGCCGGCGCATACGTCTTTAAAAAATATATATTTATTCTTCAATTTAGGCACATTACAATGCACTTATGAACGTCAGAGAGAGAACAACAAAACTACCACCGGCAAGAAACTCGTCGGGATTTATTTTTTCAAAACAGTAATACATAAAATCTAATCTTTATTTCTTGAAAATTATATTGAATCTGTACAACCGCTACAACGTAAGATTGTCACAATTAGGAACATGCATGATTTTTTTGGAGTACAACCGCTACAACGTAAGATTGTCACAATTAGGAACATGCATGATTTTTTTGGAAGACGTCATTCGATTTTATTTCCTTGTAGATTCAAATGTCTCTAATAAACCTACTATCTATGATAGCCCTGAAACGTCAAAAATGTGAAAATACGTTAGGCGTCTGCTCCGCGCGGCAAAACGCCCCATACAAAAAGTGTGAGGATTGTGACGTCACCGTTCACAAAGTTGCAGAAAACTGTTTGGAAGGGACAAGTTTTTGGAAGATTTTTGTAATTTTAGGCACGAAAAAATGCGTTTAGCTATATAGTTGTCGTAGATTTTTTTTCTTGTTAGAACATAAGTTTTGAGGTATTTAAAAAAATACCTAAAATTTTAAGTTTTTAAACCGCAATATCTTTAAAAAACTGAAAAATTATTACGGATTTCCACTTATTTATATTAATTTGGGGTTGTTGAACATGTTTATGGAACAAATTCAATTAAATATTTTTCATGCATGTTCTCTATTAGGCTGGTTTACCTTAACTATTAGGCTTACTAATATTTGTGAGGCTAGTTTCCAAATTTTTGACTGTGTATATACAACGTGTTACTTCCAAGACTAAAAACCTGAAAACTTTTTATTGAGAATTGAGACTGGAATCGATTGCAGTATATCTTAACGTGCCTATACTTGTTCGTTAATTTTCCAATTTTTTACGTGTCAAGACTAAAAGTTTCTAATACTACAGTTCACCATTTTATTGAGAGGTTAGGAGATAGAGGTTGATAATGGCTGGCAGCTTTGACAAATTTGTTTTTCATTGTCGAAGTATGTCATCTTATGTCATGTCCAGGGCCCGTAATTTTCATGCCGATGACATCAATTTGACGTCACGCTCCATATAGGATGATCCCAAATAGTTTTATTGTAAATTATTAATCATTATCATTTTAATCATGTACAAATGACTTCGAAAGTACTATATTTACACGTGGAATAAATTATACCTACTTGATACGTGAAACGTAACGTAAATAAAACTATTTGATTTGTTTTTATACATACATTTTATTAAATGGTGTTGTTAACAACACATTACAATTCATTAGAAAACAGAATTCCTCTCTAACGTAAAGCACGCCATCCTTCTTGCATTAATTCCCATGCAAAGAAAATCTAAGTCATCTTCGCGTTCATACGTAATGCAATATTCATAAAAAAAAATTTTTTGTAATCGTTTTTTTGTTTGTTGTGTCACACATTTGGTTAATTATTCCAACTTCTCTGCTAAAATGAAAATGTATATATGATGGACACATTTTTTCTGATTTTAACAACTAATACAATTAGGAAGTCAGTATTTTTATTTCTCAGTGGCACTTGTAACATTTTTGACAGAACATTTTTTAATGAGAACGAATAAAAAACCGGCCAAGAGCGTGTCGGGCCACGATCAGTGTAGGGTTCCGTAGTTTTCCGTCCGTCACAGTAAGTGTCCGCTCTTAAGAGTTAAAATAACACCGCCATGTAGGATATGATATGAGCGTTCCACGTACAGCGACATCTATCGGCAAATTAAGTAAACTATTGCGCGCGAGCTTAAAGTATGGAAGATGATTTTTATGGGATAATTCTTTATTGCGTGAACCGATTTGCACCGTTTTTACTTTATTTGAAAGCACGTCATTTCATTGTGATTTTGTAGAAATTACAGGTACAATAAACATCTGCTTATACGGTTAAATTCCAAACTTAGTTCAGAAATTATTTTGTAATTTTTTTCAAGAACTAGTCAACATATCAAGTTCAAAATAATTTTCCTACAAAGTTTTTATAAAGTTCTACTTTTGATATTTTTTTCATATTTTTGAAACTTATGGTTCAAAAGTTAGAGGGGGGGGGGGGCATATTTTTTTTTACTTCTGGAGCGATTATTTCCGAAACTATTTACATTATCAAAAAATGATTGTAGTAAACCCCTATTCATTTTTAAATACCTATCTAACAATATATCACACCTTAGGGTTGAAATGAAAAAAAAAATCACTCCCCACTTTACGTATAGGGGAGGTACTCGTACCCTAAGAAAAAAAATTTTTCCACTTTTTATTTCACTACTTTGTCGGCGTGATTGATATACATATTAGTACCAAATTTCAGCTTTCTAGTGCTAACGGTCACTGAGATTATCCGCGGACGGACGGACGGACGGGCAGACATGGCGAAACTATAAGGGTTCCTAGTTGACTACGGAACCCTAAAAAAGGTTACATTTAAAAAGGTTTTATTACATATTGATTTACAAACAGTCAAGGAAATTGATTTGTGTAACATTACGTACTTTGTCATAGTGACAATCAACATCTAGACGCTAGAGATTTCATATTATTGTCGCTGTGATAAGGTTCTAAATGGTATGTAAATCAAAGTCCTGGGTCGTACCTACACGAATAACCAGATACTTAATGATATTATTTACAAACGAGGTTTTGTACGAGGTGTAAGTGCCACTGAGAAATAAAAATACTGATTTCCTAATTGTATTAGTTGTTAAAATCAGATAAAAGAAAAAATGTGTCCATCAATTATACATTTTCTTTTTAGCAGAGAATCTGGAATAATTAACCAAATGTGTGACACAACAAACAAAAATACGATTACAAAACAAAATGATTTTTATGAATATTGCATTACGTATGAACGCGAAGATGACTTAGATTTTCTTTGCATGGGAATTAATGGAAGAAGGATGGCGTGCTTTACGTTAGAGGGGAATTCTGTTTTCTACGTAACAATTGTAATGTGTTGTTAACAATACCATTGAATAAAATGTATGTATAAAAACAAATCAAATAGTTTTATTTACGTTTCACGTATCAAGTAGGTATTATTTATTCCATGTGTAAATAGAGTACTTTTGAAGTCATCTGTACATGATTAAAATGATTGACGACTAATGATTAATAATTTACTATAAAACTATATGGGATCATCCTATATGGAGCGTGACGTCAAATTGATGTCATCGGCATGAAAATTACGGGCCCTGGTCATGTCATACAAATTAACAAAGTAGGTTGACATGACATGACACATGTAGAGATGTCACACGTAACAATTAAATAGAATTGCAAGGAATAATAAACATACGAATATCTTTCGAAATAATTAACCGATTGTAAAATAAATCAGAATCAGAATCAGAATAGCCATTGATTATTGTTTTTACATTTGCAAATATTGTTTACATTTTTAGATATTCATAAGTTTACTTAAATTTCGCTTCGCCCGCGTACTAAAAGCGCTAAAAAAGAAGGTTCTCGGTTTGACCCGTATGTTTGTCCGCTTTTATTTCGCGTTTGGCTGAACCGATTTAGATGCGGTTTTCGGAAAAGTGTTTGTTACATTCTGCAAGTATACCACGTTTTGGTGATGGCGGTTCCCTTATTTTTTTAAAGAAATGATTGTAATAATTGTTGAATTGTAACGCCAGCAACGACTTACTACTGTTAAGAGATTATGATTAATGCAGATTTCTACTCTTGAATAGTAGCTGCGACTTCGTCTGCGTGGAATTAGTAATCCACCCTCCTTTTTACCCGCTTAAGGAAAAACTTCTGGGATAACAACTATTTATATATCCTTCCCAGGAACTCAAACTGTCTCCATACCAAATCATCTAAATAGGTTCAGCGGTTCATAATTCGCCATGCAAACTCCCAATCCCTTTTCTACCCCTCTAGGATTCATTTTCGGGACAAAAACTGTCCTTTATTGTTTGCCGGGACTTAACTATATCCACAACAAATTTTATCTAAATCAGTTCGCGGTAAAAACTCTCCATACAGACCTCCAACCCCCACTTCACCTCCATAAGGATTGATTTTCGGGATAAAGCTGTCCTATGGCGTTTCCCGGGACTTAAACTATCTCTATACCACGTTTTCCCCGTACAAACTTTCAACCTCTATTTCACCTACTTAAGTGTTGATATAAGGAATAAGACCTATCCTTATCCTTTCCCGATACTCAAACTATCTGTAGGTATACCAAGTTTCATCTAAATCGGTCCAGTGGTTAAAAATTACCCATTCAAACCTCCAACCCCCATTTTTAAATAAATAAATTAAATTTAAATTTTATGGGACAATCTTACACAAATCAACCTAGTCCCACGGTAAGCTCAATAAGGCTTGTGTTGTGAATACTAGGCGACGATATATATAATAGATATATACATATAAATACTTAAATACATAGAAACATCCATAACTCAGGAACAAATATCTGTGATAACCACACAAATAAATGCCCTGACCAGGAATCGAACCCGGGACCTCCTGCTTCGTAGGCAGGGTCACTACCGACTAGGCTAGGAGGCCGTTAAATTTTACCCCTTAACCTTAAGGGTTGATTATCACCTCCAAAACTATTTTATTTTCCTTCCCGGGACACAAACTATCTCTATACCATGTTTCATCTAAATCGGTTTAACGTTTAAAAGTTTCTCATATAAACTTTCAAACCTCATTTCACCCTTTTAAGTGTTGATTTTAGGAATAAAAACTATCCTAATCCTTTTCCGATACTCAAACTATCTGTAGGTATACCAAGTTTCATCTAAAGCGGTTCAGCGGTTAAATTTTTCCCATAAACGTCCAACCCCCTTTTCACCCCCTTTAAGGTTGATTTTCAGGATGAAAACTACCCTCTGTCATTTCCTGGGACTCAAAATATCTCTATACCATGATTTATCTAAACCGGTTCAGCAGCTTATCGTGAAAATCTAACAGACAGACAGACACACTTTCGCATTTATAAAATTAAATGCATGTACGAAATTTCATCGTCGTCGGTTCAGCGGTTAATATTTCGCCGTACAAACTACCAACCCCTTTTCTACCACTCTAGGATTGTTTATCGGGATAAAAACTATCCTATATTGTTTCCCGGGACTCAAACTATATCCATACTAAATTTTATCTGAATCGGTTCCCTATTAATAATTCTCCATACAAACCTACAACCGTCATTTCACCCCTTTAAGGGTTGATTTTCTGGATGAAAACTACCCTATGTCATTTTGGGCTATGCGTATACCACGTTTTAGTGAAGGCGCTTCCTTTATTTTTTTAAAGAAATGATTGCAATAATTGTTGAATTGTTACGCCAGCAACGACTTACTACAATTAAGAGATTATGATTAATGCAAATTTGTACTCTTGAATAGAAGCTTTTCCCAACGACTTCGTCTGCGTGTCACCCTCCTTTTTACCCGCTTAAGGAATGACTTCTGCAATAACGACTATTATATATCCTTCCCCAGAACTCAAACTATCTCCATTTGTCAGTCATGATATGTCAGTCAGTCAGTTTCTTCTTTTATATATTTAGATTAGATTGCAATTTGGCACAAATACTTTCATGTCCACAGTATAAAACTTCCAAATCGATGCCATTTTCGTAATTTATGTCCCAAAAAACCATAAAAACAACACCCATATTGATATTTAGACATTTCCACCCCATCGCACCCCAACAGGGGAGATGGTATTTCACGTACACCACGTTGGGTTTTAAAATCGTTATTGTTTTCGTAATCAACGACCCGATAAACCATAGAAACCATACAATATTGATTTTCAGACTTTGTGACCACATTTTTCCTTCCATCCTTTTAGGGTTTGAATTTTCAAAAAACCTGAAACACGTGTTCACTCATTTATCGTTAGGAATACTCCTGTGAAGTTTCGAATAAAATAGTCTAACTAGTCTTGTTTCGCCATACAAACTTTGAACCCCCATTTCATCCCCTTAGGGGGTGAATTATGAAAAATCCTGAAACACGTATTTACTCATTTGTTGTTAGAAATACTCGTGTGAAGTTTAGAATAATATAATCGAAACTGATCTGGTTTCCCCATAACTTTGGACCCCCATTTCATCCCCTTAGGGGGTGAATTATGAAAAATCTTTAAACACGTATTTACTCATTTTTAGTTAGAAATACTCCTGTGAAGTTTTTAATAAAATAGTCTAACTAATCTTGTTTCGCCATACAAACTTTGGACCCCCATTTCATCCCCTTAGGGGGTGAATTATGAAAAATCCTGAAACACGTATTTACTCATTTATTGTTAGAAATACTCGTGTGAAGTTTAGAATAAAATAGTCGAAACAGATCTGGTTTCCCCATACAAACTTTGGATTTGGATCCTCATTTCATCCCCTTGGGGGACGAATTTTGAAAAACCCCTTCTTAGTGGATACTAACGTTATTAAAACTACCTATTGTGAAAAATTCAGCTCTCTAGGTTCAACGGTTTGGGCTGGGCGTTGATTTAAGTGAGTCAGTCAGGACTTTGACGTTTATATATATAGATAACGGTTACACTCACGTCACTTTAGTCACTTCGCGCGACATGTTTCGGAGAGCTGAACCGTTATATTTTATAGTGATAGTATGTCTCACGAAAGTTTAATTTTAATAATACTTTTATTTTTTATGAATGGCCTCTCCTTCAGGAAGAAGGAGGGTGGTAAAATAAATACTCTAGATTAATTAGCAATAATAAAAATCATTTGGGGGTGTCTGGGGTTTTTAGTGGCTAAAGTAACACGTTGTATAGGAATGTATGGCCTAGTACAAGCCTAATTCGGGAGTAATTAACAAAGGCCCTTTATCAGCGCACACGCATATCAATTGAGTGCAATTAGCGTTGAATAAAGAACGAGCGTTTACATTGTTTCTCATGCATACAAACATATAGCAGATCTATTTAAGGCCAGACCATAGCTTTAATAACTTTAGCAGTCACCATATCACATATACAAGATACTCCGCTTAGCGCTTTATTTCTTTGAAACCTAAGCTGCCAAAAAGAAGGGGTGCGGGAGGGGAACACGCAATGCTAGACAGAGAACGCGCCATTGTTCCGTGGTGCGTAAGAGAGAGTCAGACATTATTGGTTGCCATGGAGACGTACTAAGTTATGGAGAAGTGTAAGACTTCTTCGGCAGATGTCGCTACGCTATATAGTGGAGAAATTCGCAGCCATCAGGTGTGTCTCAGTAGCTCAGTTGGTCAGAGCGATGGGCATGTATCCCAGAGTCGCGAGTTCGAGTCTCGCCTGAGGCAGTGGATTTTTCTACTTTTCCATTTTTTCTAAGCATTGACGTACTAAGTTTACTGTCACATCCAATAATTAGTGTCTCACTATAGGGTGAAATTACTTCGGGCGTGGCAGCGGGGGTCGCCCGGCTATGCAGGATCTTGGGTTATTAGTCTATGCCCTATCATCCCCTGGGCCTGAGGAGGGGCCATGGTGGGGGTTTGACCATTGGTCCATTTATACCATTGCATAAAGGAATAAATCATTTGAACTTTTTCTGTATTCAAGGTTTCAATTGTTTCAAAGAAAAGATTGAGGGACTCAGGAGGATATAATTCCATACATACAAAAAGTTGACCATAAAAAAAGCGCCTGCCTGGTAGCCTGTAAAACACCCAAGCTCGGGTTTAATCCCTAGCTCGTACCACAGAGGTTTTCGGAACATATATTGCTGTGAAGGAAAACAACGTGAGGAAACCGGACTTGAAAGACTTTGACTAGAAAACGTCACATATATGAAACGGAGCCCACGCTATTTACACTAAAGGAGATCGTCAATTTCTGTTAGGTGATCTGGCCCAGATTATTTAGGACCGTTTAGAAATGGTTCTTACCTTTAAAGAATCGTCATAATTTCTAGATCAGGATGGTGGTAAAAATATTACGAAATCTAATGGGAAAACTGAAAAATCATGCATTTAAAACTTGAATCTGACAAGGACAATATTTGAAAGCGTGCTTGCCTATGATTTATATATTAATGTAAAAAAGTACCGATTTTTTAAAGATAATGTACAAAAGCGGAATTGAAAACAAAACGGGAATCATGATGAAATAATAAAAAGTCATATTTTGATCGTATTTATAGTTACTGTATTTCGGTAAACAAAGACGGCTGTCAAACCATCGTTGATACTATTAACTGAACTATCCTAACACCTATTGCGAAGGGATAAGGTTTACCACCGTTCAGTGCGATAGCACTAGTATTTGACATTACAAAATTGAAAAAAAGATGCGTTTCGTTATCGAAGGAGCATGATATTATGCCATTATGAAACCCACTTTTAATATTCAAACTCCGATCAAAAATTCAAAAATACGCGTTTTCAATCTTTAGGCGTTTTAATACAGTCGATTTCTAATTTAAACTTCCGTATTCGTAGGCTTAGATACTATTTTAATATTACAATGTTCTAACTTACCGAACAGTATCAAAACGCAGATTATGTAACGGTATACATTGACAGTGTCAAACCAAAAAACAATCCCGTTTCAGGCCAGGGTGAAGTTAAACTTTATATCAATGTCATAAGGACGTTAACGACTTATCTTGCTGTATTTTAATCTCGGAAAAATCAACATAATGTTTATTTATTTAGTATTTTTAATTCCCGTTTCATTTTTTTGCAATATTTTGTCTACTTTATAAAATGAGTATTTATTTTACATTGCAGTACAAACTGTATACGGTTTATATCAGGTGGCCCAGAATTGACGATCTCCTTTGTGTACACTACACTAAAAAAGTGTATGTAATTGTCCTAAATATGTGGTCTGCAGACTAACATAGACAGACAGACACTATAAATCCGTACATTTAAACTAGTCTGTGCAGTGCACCCACAATTTGGTAAAGACAATTAGGAACATTTAATCTGCTCTCCGACTACAAACTGCTTCTTATTTTGAGTAAATAATCTGAAATAACTTGAGGACATAACCTGTACTAAAATACTTAGATTATATAATGGTCCTGCCGGATGATCAGTGCTGGCTTTCGGGTCAGCATTATGCTGAGGCGGGTCCATTTCGTGATAAACTTACTACTGTATCATGTTGTTCTATATTTCTCTTGTTTTTATTTTTAATACTTTTGTATGCAATTCTGATTCTAAAATGACCTCACTGATCTTTGTAATATTTGTAAGTTTGATTTAATTGGAAAACCGGCCAAATCAAGAATTTGCAAACTTGATTAACAGTAGAAAGCTGTTGCAATTTTTTGCACTATGTTAATTGATGACTCTGAGAAATTTGTTGATACTAGAAATTAATTAAATTATCATGTTCTAGTTTTTGGAAGAAAAAGTTGGATGTTCAATTTTACCACGGGGGGTTCACTATGTCTCTCTCCATTGTACCCATTTTTCCTGATTTGCTAACCGGACTACGAGGGCTAATGAGGTAAGGGTTGGCACATAGCTTATCACCTTATGGGTGCGTTTGAGAATATGTGACTTTTTCAAGTCATCATTGTCGGTTGTTAATAGAGTTTATTTCTAAATTATTTTTTATGGCAGTTAATGTCTTAATGACAACTGACAATGATGTGTGCTTTTGATTGAAAATGTCACATATTATCATTTCAGCCAGTGTTTATGGCATGTCTCAAATCTGCATGGATATATGAAGCACATTGAAAACCCTCTTATATTTTTTTAAGAGCGCATGACAGCTAACATTTTCATCTCTGTAGCTAAATGTCACATTGAGGAGGAGAATCTTCTGTACTTGTACTATTACTTATTCTGTGGTATTAACATACCTAGTCTGGCTAACCAAAAACCGCAGTAACAGTGGAAGTAATAAGCTACACTCGTCCCCTTTTTTGGTGGAGGGTACTAGCGTAAGAAAAGAACAGCATGATTCTCTGTCTGTCTATACTTAAAGTGAGACAGTCCGTGGCCAAAACTATAGGTATTTCCTTAGTCCTCTTTCCTTAAAATTTAATAGGTACATAACGTATTTAATAGGTCTAAAGGTAGAGTATGCTAAAGAGTAAGTATGAAGGTAGGTACTAGAAATGGTTGACCTAAATGGTAATGTAGGAATGACCTGTGCATTCACAGAAGAAGGTAGGTAGAGAGTAGGTAGGTACTTATATATATTCAATTCAATCTCTGCGGGACTATGATCTGGGATAAAAATATAAAGTATTTTTAAATATACCTTCGACGCAGGGGGTAATCCTTGAGAAATCAAAACAAATCCATATTTAGAACACTACACACGCACTTTCACAAAATTTCACTTTTTGACATATTTTGGTTTTTTTTAAGAAGCTCACAACACTAGTATTAAAATAAAACTCGTTTTTCCAACTGCTTGCGAAACGAGGAAACGAATGAGGAGCTAAAAGTATAATCAAACACTATTAATTGCAGGATGTTTAGGAAAAACAAAACAGTTTATTTTGCGCTGCCTTTATTTTTTCGTTTTTGTAATAGTCCACGTAGGCTCTTGGAAGAACTAATATCTAAACGTTAAATTTCACTTTTAAGTTTAGTTTAGACGTGATCTGGCTTATTATCGCCAGGATTTATTTGACTTTTAATTAATAATTTTATCAAACGCACAGACGTAGCGACTACATCCGCAACGGGAGTCAACAACCGTTTGACATTTCATTGTGGACACAACGCGACGCCATTTTGCTTTCGGTATTACCAGCCCTATAAACACAAGCTCCCCAGTTTTGTAATTCAATACAAATATTCTCATTATAAGAAGATTTTCCTTGTGTTTAGACCACAATTAATATGTATTAATAAAGAATAAATCAATGATTATGTTTTTAAAAGAATATTTCACTAATGGCTTAATTACACTCATTCTTAAAGTAACGACATCTTGTTGTAGCTCTGTATTGTAATCTCGTAGTTTTACTATTGCCTCATAGATGGCGCTATCATAGCATTCAAACGCTACAGCCATTGTCTCATAGATGGCATAAAAATTAAACCTCGAATTATTCTATAACTTTAATCAAAACTTTTATTCATAATTCATAATTTCTCATTACATTCGCAAAAAGTGTTCTACATTTCACAGCGTACACGTAAATATATTTAGCGTAAATTAAGCGTAAATATATACTAACAGGTACGCGTAAATATATATTTCCACAATCCACACCAAAGCGTTTAATTGTCATCAATGACTAGGGCCATTAGTTTTGAAGATTTTGTGTCCTCTTCAACTCCGGGAAAGACGCATCCTTTCTTAGCCAGCTCTTCATATGTTATTTCGTAGAGGTCCACGAACCCTGCTTTCTTGGCTGCTATTTGTGAAGCCCTGGCTGTGAAAACGGTGGCAGTCACTTTGATACCAAGACTGCGGCAAAGGTTGATTCTGAAAACAAAAATAAAATTAATTCAACATGATTATTATAAATTCGCGACATACATAGTGAATCCTTTTTTGATTGCGTTTAGTCACGTTGTAATTTTTCACAATATTTTTGGAGCAAAATAGAAGGTATACAAAAAGTAACTACATAAATCATAAAACGAAAAAATAAGCATCAACACTCACGTAACTTCTCCAATGTAATCTCAAAGATAAGGTCTAGGAGGAAGCTGCAAGTAGATAGGCAAAATAAATGCGCCAGCACTGAAAACATAACACTAAAAAGTATAGAAACAAAAACAACACCAACACAAAAAAACCTATGTGCGAAGTGCGAATAAGAAAGCAGAAAAAAGGGAAATAAGTAGGTAAATAAAACACAATATGAAATAGAATTTTTTTTATAAAATAGTTATAAAGGATCAAAATACTGCTCTAACCTAACTTCATTATATACTTTATCTAACTTCTGTCGATGATTACAATCAACTTTTACACGTTTTTTCTCATCAATTTTATTTCTTTTAATATGATAAATTGGCTGTGCGTAGCCATAGTCCAGTTCACAGTAATAAAAGTGTTTATTTCTGTTTGAAGGATTTGGATAATACGCTGCATGCAAAACTTCGTCCACTTCGTAAACTTGAACATCAATCGTATGTTGAAACAACGCGCCACTCATCAACATCCTCTGAATGACCCCGCAAGCTACATGACCAATTTTATTTCCCCAAATATTCAAAAATCGTAAGTAATAAGGCTTTTTTACAGTATTCAGCAAATCCAAAATACCCCGTTCAGTAATTTTATTTCGACTGACGTCAAGCGCACGTATTTTTGAATATGGCAACCCGAAACTAAGCGCGCGCGCGCCTGTATCCTTTATATCGTTTCCCGCCAAATTTAGAAGAATTAAGTTAGGTCTTTCGGACAAGTAAATGCCTAGTAATTCAGCTCCGTATTCTCCAATGCTATTAAACCCTAAATCTAAGTATAACAAGGTCTTATTACAGCGTAATCCCCTGACGAAATACTCCACATCGTGTCCGATGAACTGATTTTTCTGAAGATGCAACTCAATGAGCGTTTCATTTCTTTCCAACAGGTATTCAATGTGATACGCCAGCCATTTCGTTTCGTATGAATATCGATTAAATAAAGGTACTATTCTACTGAAATCTAACACTTTTAGTGTCGTGTTTGTGCCCTGGTCAGTTCTTAATGCTGTGACGAGATGAGCAACGCTTGTTAATGTCTGACTCGTCTCTCCAATATCACAGAATTCTACGCTCGTATTTTCCCTTAGAAATTTCGCAAAATACTCTCCCCCTTTAGTTCCAATGTTATTACCGTTAATTCTTAAATATTTCAATTTGATATATTTAGCGTAATTTGCCAGTTTCAGCATAGATAGCTCTGTCAATTCGTTGTTCATAATATTTAAATTGATTAAGCTTGATCTACCTTTAACAAGCAACTTTTTCAACAATTTATGAAACCCGACATCTGTGATTTCGTTGTAACATAGATCCAGCATCGTAATTCTTCTTGGTAGCTCTTTAATATAATAGCATATAGCTCTTATGTCGCTGTCTCTTATTCTTATTTTATATCTGTCGTAAATATCATGTCCCCTAAGCACTAAATATCCAGTTCCATCGGAATTTCTCTCAGTGAATAGTCCAAGTCTTATCTTATTGATTTCATTTCTGCTTAGAGGCGGAGGGTGCCCAGTGATTTTTTTAACAACTCGCTCTGTATCGCAAATACATTTCCGCTCAGGTTTTGGCATCATTTTTGACTAGAATCACGAATAATTTCAAAAGATAACTGAAATAAAATCTTTTATGTAAATGAATAACTATTATACAAATTGTCAACACAAATCAAATAATGTCAAAATGAGTGATGTCATTAGTAGAAAGCACGTAAAAAGCAATTTAGTTGGCAATGGACGAAAATCTTTTTGGGCCGGATTTTTTGTCTATAATTTAAGTATGTCAAATAATTAGGTGCACTTTGGTACTAATACCTCGGCCACACTATGCCCCTCGCGCTGCTCCTTGCGCTGCCGCGATGTTGCCCTCTCCGGCCACACACTGCCCTACTCGCGCGATTATGATATGCGGCCCTTTGACTCGCGCCAAAAAACCGACAAAATAGGGAGCGGTGGGCATGACGAGAAGCATGACGAGCGGCATGACGAGTAGCGCGGCCACACTATTGCCCTGGTTACACCTACCGAGTACAGTGGCGAGTCAGTGCTATAAAAGTCTCAATTCAAGCATTGAAGTCGACGAGTAGGAAGCGCGTTTTTTCGTCATGTTCTCATTAACTAATACCTGTACAAAAGGGACCCTAAAACCCTCCACTACTCAAATTCCCGTGTGCCGAGTGGGTATACAGCCTTGGCCAGAAGTGTTGAACCCCTTGCGATTTTCATACAAAACTCGAAAGTATAATCCGGCGTTTCTATTTTTTTTGAAGTTATTTTATCAATTAATTTATACTGAACAGGCATGTTTTGTTGAAGTTAGTAGTAACTGCATGGAATATTAGCAATTTGTCGCACCGACTTAAATTCGCATTTTTGTTACCTCCAGTTTTTATATTTTATAGGTACCTAGAAAGTGTTATTAAGTGAAGTTTTCTAGATATATAAATAAAATATAACATTTAACGTCATCGTACATTGTTATGTTATGATAGGGAATTAATACTTAACATCAAAATTGTACACAAAAAACAGCTATGCACAACACTTCTGGCCAAGGCTGTATATGCAAGTAAATAGTCAGATGGTAAGCTGTACGCTTCTCTGCCTATAATGGTTTCCGCAATCGAGTTTTTCACTAGATGACAGCACCGTGGCGATAGGTTTTTTGATAGCAGCTGTCAAAATCCACCAATAAAAAAAAATTAAGTAACAAGATTGGTGGATTATGACGGCTAGACCTCTTCACGGTGCTGCCATCTCGTGAAAAACTGGATCGCAGAAACCCTCATTAGTAGATGGAAATAAATAAAAGATGTCAACGGAATGAAACCATTACCTATTTATATACCGATGCCGCATTCCGTGGCATTCTAAACACATAGCAAGTACGGGTGAGTAGAGTAGAACCGGTTTAGCTATCGTAAACTCTGAAAATGGCCTGAACCGGGTATGTCCTCAAACCACGTCCGGACCCGGGTATGTCCTCAAACCACGTCCGGACCCGGGTATGTTCTCAAACTATGTCCAAAAGAGTGGTATGGGTACTACGAATGTCATCTCGCTATGTGTGGTAGGGGGTAGGGCACAGCACAGCGAATGTCATCTCGCTCAAATCTGGAGCAGAGCCCTACTGGGGAAGTACCTCCACCTTACAGAAACCACGGCCAAATACCACTAGACCCTACTTCTCTTCTTCTTCTTCTTCTTTGCGTGTCGAGGTTCCCTTCAGTTTCATACTTGAGGTTCCCAGTAGGCGGCGGTGTTGATTGCCCTGGGCGTTGCGTGCATCAGGTCGAGCTCCGAACAGTAATATGGGCAGGCGGGGCAGGCCAGTAGGTGCGTCATGGTTTGCGGTGCCTTGCCGCAGCCGCATTGGGCCGAAGGGGCACGGATCAGTCCCCACCGGGCCATGTTCTTCTTACAGCGGCCAACTTGGGACCTGAGCCTGTTCATGGATTTCCAAATTGGCCAAGGCTCTTTGTGGCCGGGCGGTAGCTGCTCGGAGGCAGGCACATACTGGTCCGGAGGGGGGCAGCGGGTCTGCCGCAGTGGCCTGGTGCATCGCATGAAGCTCCTGCTGCGACTTCTAAGACGAGCAGGTGGCAGGCTATGTCCGTGCAGTGACTGGCACTCGTCATTCTCCTGTTTATGCTTTTCGACAGCGCAGGTAACCTCTCTGCGGACATCTGGAGGGGCGACACCCGCGAGTGGGTACAGCTTGTCGAGTGAAGTCGGCTTGAGACAGCCCGTAATGGTGTGACAGATGTCGTTAAGCGCGGCGGTCACCAGGCTGGCGTGCGGGGACCGATGCCAGACTGGGCAAGCAAACTCTCCAGCAGAAAAGCACAGTGCAAGACCGCAAGGTAGTACGCAATGTGTGCGCAATTGCCCCCCAGCTTGTCGAAGTTAGACGTCGCAGCAAGTTGTTTCGCGTACTGACCTTCATGCGGGTGTTGGTGCAATGCGTCTTGTACGTAAGCGCTCTATCCAGCATGATTCCCAGGTATCGCGGATGAGGACAGTGTTCAATCGTCGCACGCATTCCATTTTACGCTTCGTGGTTGCGCAGATGGAACGCACATGTCTGGGTTTTGCTAAGGTTTGGCCGAAGGCAGTTAGTCTGTTAGTCTCCGAGGTGCTCTAACGCGTCAGACAGATTTCTCTCTACATCTTCCAAAGAGCGGCACTGCGCTGCGAGGGCAAGATCGTCTGCATAGAGGAAGCGTTGAGTCCCTGGTGGACTTGGCTGGTCGTTAGTGTAAATGTTGAAGAGAGTCGGCGCCAGCACGCTACCTTGAGGAAGACCATTCTTTTGGTTTCGCCAACGGCTTTTTCCTGTGTTAAGATGGACCTGGAAGCAGCGGTTACATAGTAGCTCACTGAGAATGCAGACGAAGCCCCTGTCCCGTGTGACACTTGCAACTTTGGACAGTAGGATCTTGATGTTCACATTCACAGTGTCGTAGGCTACAGATAGGTCGACGAAAGCCACACCGGTGACCATACCAAGCTCGAAACCGTCCTCAATGTGCTGCGTCAGTTTTAGAGTCTGACTTGTACACGACTTCCCGGGCCGGAAACCCGCCTGTTCTTTTATGAGGAGGAGATCTACTACATGCGTTAGTCGGTTGAGTAGAAGAAGTTCGAACAGCTTTGTAGGTATGGCACTGCAAGGAGATAGGGTGGTAGCTCTTCACATCTTCGGGGGACTTCCCAGGTTTCAGTAGCGCGACTACTTTTGATTTGCGCCATACCCTTGGTAAATTAAGCTTCACCAGGCAGTTGTTGAAGAGGTCCAGGAGCCAAGAAGTCGCCACAGGTCCAAAATGTTTGATCTGTTCCACCGTGAGGTCATCCACACCAGACGACCCTACACATATTGTTGTATTCCTGCCGGTGAGTAAGGTTGCCAAAGAGCTCAAAGAAGATCCAGTGCGTTGACGACGAAGGACCCTCTTGTTCCTTTAGTCGTCAACACAGTAAATCCTCCTTTTTGTACAGGGTCGGCAACGCGCACGTGACACCTCTGGAGTTGCAGGCGACTATAGGCTACGGTAGCTGCTTACCATCAGGCGAGCTATGTGCTCTTGTCTGCCAGTTTTGCCACCGTCGTGGTATTAATAAAAACGATCCGATATCGAATGTCGGAAAGGAGTTAGGACTACAAAGAAGACAAATATGTGCATTTCTGTTCTTTTCTATAATTCTTCCGCGATCATTCGTCAGCATTGGGAACATTGGACTAAGAGCTGGCGACGCCAGATATGACACAATAATGAGAGCAACAAAACCCATCTTGTTAGATTGCTATACTATCTTTATTGCTAAATCCAGGCATCTGGCAGCTTTTAATGGGTCATATTGACAGTCTAGCAAAACTTTTGAATTGGAAAATAATACCAAAATAGGTAAAAACTGCCGAAGTTGTCTCAGGTCAGGTATAAAGGACGGGGCCTATATTTTAACATTAGAACAAAAAACATTGCATATTATTTCGGAAACAGAAAGAGTAGGCGACAAATTATAAATTATATTATACGTCGGTTTGGAGTTTGGACTACTTTCCCCATCAGAAAGTTTTGGCAATGATATAATCTAATTATTTATATAATTTCTCACAATACTGCATCAAAACCAGAACTCTAGGATTTGTATTCTTAAAGTGGTTTGCACTCTTCGACCTCCACCACTTTACATCTTCTATCTATGAATATGATCTAGATCTATATGATCTAGAAATAATCATAGTATAGCAAACTAACGAGAGGGGTTTCGTCACTCTCATTATTGTGTCATATCTGACGTGACTAGCTCTCCGTATAACAGCCAGGAACTCAATAACGTAGGAATTCTGAGGCGAGAATGCATGATTGGAATTTTATTCGATGTTACGGGGTCTTTAAGGAGTCGATTTCCAATTTTTATTTACAGGAATAGAAAAATAAATAAAATTGTGTTTTATCGAACGAGCGGAGCGTAAGCGAAGTGAAATTCTTTCAAACAACTTCGGTTTCCTAGACGTCCGTGCATATCGATGGCTTTTTGATTTTAAATAGTTGTCGCGCGATAACTTTAGTAACGTTGTTCTGATCTATGTGAAATTTGTTAGGTTTGTAGTAGAGCTCAATACAATTTGAGAGTTCGTAGGATCGATCAAGGGGTTGTGTAGCTAGACGGCGAAAAAAAATCTTCAGAAGGGGCTTGTTATATTGGTAATCTCGTTTGCAAGTAAATCGCGAGTTCTCAGTTCGAGTCGGTATTTAAATTGGCAGCTAATATTTTCTAAAGATTTCGGTGCCTTTATTACTTATTATTAAGAGTAGGTAAAGAACTAAAAATGTAAGCTCGGCGAATAAGCATTGCCATTATACAACGTGGCAATGCGGCCAGCCTTCTGGGCACACTACCCATTGGCAGCGATCTAGGAGATATTTTCTACTTGTAGTTTAAGTTTATAGTGTTTATTATTTTTAATTTAAGATCATTTAATTGTATCTAATAAATCTGTATAATTTAAAAAAATAAATAATAATAATTCTACAAATGCCAAAGTGGTGGTGGTGTTTGGATTTTTGTTTCTTCTTGAAGTAAAATTGTGTATAGATGATATTTATTTTGTCAGTTAGACATTAGACAGAATTAGAGAATATAACGATTTTGTAGATTATACAAGAAAGATATGATTTTTTTATCCCGGAATTAATTCCTTGAGTAGTAAGTATAAAATACAATGAAGGCTTCCATAACCAGAGAGTTGTATAATTAACTAGCAACCCGCCCCGGCTTCGCACGGGATAAAAAAATGGTTATTGTGGGTTATCCCTAAGAGATATACATATATCATTGCCGTTTTTTTTGTAGATCTTTTTAAGGGGTACAATACTGTAGTACATTATTTTGATCTATCTCGTAGCGTTCAGCCAGCGTTTGCAATGTAAGCGCAATAAAATGTGTTTACTTACGACATCACATTAGAAACCTCTAAAATTATCTGTGTTTATCTGCTATATTATGCATGTACTATACATATAAACCTTCCTCTTGAATCACTCTATCTATTTAAAAAAACCGCATCAAAATCCGTTGCGTAGTTTTAAAGATCGAAGCATACATAGGGACAAACAGCGGAAAGCGACTCTGTTTTATTTTATACTATGTAGTGATGGAGCAGCACAGTCTACGAACTCGTAACGAGTAGCGTTACTACGGTACGCTACTGGCCACTAGATGGCGCTTCAGCGGAATTTCATTTCCTCCTACTATTTTTGTATCTTTGCACTGAAAAAAACATATGTTTGCATCAATGAAGATCTTATTTAATGTAACACGCATCTTGACTGCATATGAGCCTAATAAGATCTTGTCTGTTGAAGCTAAGAGAACTTAGTAAAACTTATCATAAAGTTAGATATACTAATTAAAACATTAAAAAAGAAATATTTTAACTTGTTATTCCTTCGTATTCAAAGTGGTACTTCAGTACTCCTCCTGGATTTTGTACCTAGACCTGGGCCGTAGCCGGGCAATGCTAATTTAGTTAAGGTAAGGCACAGAACGCAAAACAGGCGCAAAATATAGACGTTGAGTTGCGGAAAACAGCCCGCGTTAACCTTAAAGGTAGGGTATGTCCAATTTTAAATGAGGGCATTGCCCTATAATGCCCTACCCTCCTCGCTACGGTCCTGACCCAGCCTTTAATATTTCCTTGGCGACTTCCAGCCACGCCCACTGACTGACCTAATACAGATAAAATAAAATAAATTAAAGCAAACTAAACTAAAGACTAAAAACTATTTAAAAACCTGACCCGCGCCATGCGAAGATGCTGACAGCTCGTCGGTCAACACTACCAGACGGCGACTTCATACTTCGAGTCGCTCTTTAAGTATGAAGCGCGCGACAATGTAGATAGTAGGGCAGTTGTGACAATGGTTACTTTTATTGTGGACGACCGCGGTATATTGTCCCGATATTAACTCATTCACCGCTCTGCTACATGCGTAGCGCTACGCCGTAGCCGACAACATAGGCTTTCCGCAGCGAAAATGTTTCGTATGGGGGGGGGTGACGACAACATGTCGTGATTAGCGCTGAATGGTTTAACAGGGAGCCAAATGTATGGAGTTATATAAATCGTAACGGCATATCGTGGTCGTGCATGTCCGCTGTAAATTAAAAGCGGTTGCATACAATCTCAAACAGCATCACATATTTGTTATGTTTACTTATTTAGTTACTAAGTTTCTAGCATTGTAGGTGATTTGGTACCTTACTGTACGCCTATTAATGTAATGTAATGGACAAATAGTATTTTTTAACAAACTCTAAAACTTTTCAACGCCAAAGACGCTTAAAATCATCATGAGCTGTTGTGCCCACAGCGCCAAGAACTCATAAGGGTTATGACATTCGCTGTCAAAGTAACCTTCATTCTTTCAAGTAAGGTTTACATTGACCCGCTTGCTTTCGTGATGTTGGCGTGTAGTGACGTATAACGTCAAAAAGCTAGCACTGTCTAGGACCAATGCTTCTTCGTATTATCTACCTAGCCTTCAGTATCTCCTTAGCGACCCCAAGCCCCCTCCACGCTGGGTCCACGACCAATCCATACGCAGTCAGATACTTGTCCACGCCATATTTCTCGAAAATGTCCACGCCCCGCGACACCAGGTCCACGGCTCCAAAGAGTTGAGCCCATATTTTGTCATCAGTCTGAAACAGATTAATAAGTAAGCATAGAGTGTACACTCCATACAACTGGTGATTTGTCCTAAAGCTTATTATTAGGAAGGCTAGACGACTAAGGAGACTGAGGGACGGACGGGCAGGGGGCGTCAATACCAAGTCATACAACTGGTGCCCTATTCAAGCCCTCTGTCCGCTCCTCCTTCAGTCCCAGTCGTCTAATCTTCTTAATATAAAGCTTTCGGGCTACTAAACAATTGTATGGAGGGAGCACTCTAACCTTACTTGTCTGCAAATAATAATTAATTATAATTTGCTAAACAGAATATGACGCTAACGAAATGATTAAGAACTCTTTGTGATATAGGTAGGTTATCCTGTAACGAGGTACTTTTACAAACCTCAATCATGATGCCGACAGCGACGCTATTGTGCATGATATACGACGACACGTTGTCTTGACTGTCATCTCAGGTTAAAAGAGTCATCCTTGTCTTGTTTCCCACCGACCGCTTATACGTCTTATCTGCTAAGATGTTGACACCGAAGATTCGCCGTCGTTGGTGACGCATAAGCTCATCTGGTCTGCCTTACAGACGCTAGACAAATTTTGATGCCAACAATGACCCGTTGTCCTAGCAAGCTGATATGCTTAAGTAGTATTTTTAATTCAAGACAGTAATCTGACAGCTCTTTCCATACAAAGTGGTTTACAATCTGAAAGCAAGTATATCTAGATTTGAAACACGCGTACACCCAAGAAGGACAGAATACACGTAACGCGACTAAACGACTGGAACGCATTTCAAGATGGCTGAGAGCATACCGTAGCTAACCTACATAATTTAGTCGGTTTCTTTGATTCTCTTCAATAAGCGGTGGAGGGTAACAAACGTTTATATTGTACTTTGGGCCTTTTGGAAGTAAGCAATAATCACAATGTGAGACTATGACAAGGACCAACGATAATAGCGCCTTCTGTGTCATACCTATTGAAAGTTCAATAAGACCATCCCGTTCAATCTTGGTAATATTATTACCATGACATATTGGCTAGTATGTCTATGTTTACAATGTCCGGAGCTTACTGTTTTGAATGTAAAATACTACTTTAGGCTCCACGCCTGAACCTGTTCTTGTCCTCTTAACACAGGACATCCAAGATATTAACACCGGCAACCGTCTTCCGTCACGCACTGTAATTTAGTTACACAGGCACATTGTCGTTCTTGGTACTAGAATCCTCATCTGAAAAGGCTCCTTGTCCTCCTTACAGACGACAGTCAAGACGTTAACGCCGACGACGACACCATCCTTCGTGACACATAACGACACGCTGTCGTGAATTTCAACTCACTTGAAAGGGCTCATCCTTGTCCTCCTTACAGACGACCGCCAAGACGTTAACGCCGACAACGACGCCGTCGTCCGTGATGCACACCACCGACACGTTGTCGTTCAGCGTTTTACGCCATAGTTGTTCCAACTCGTACATTGCTGTCGGGTATTTCTCGATACCTGACAAGTTTGAGGTACGTTAGTGTATTCCCAAGTATTTCATCCAAGGATGATAAAAGATTATAGTCTTATACCATCCTTGGTTTCATCGGTGAAATAGGATGTCTGCATCATTTTTTAAAGCGTTATGATTGCCTACTCTAGATTTGACTGCCTCTACTTTTAATCTGTGTAGGTACTGTTCTATTCTGTTCTATTTTATTATATTTAAAAAAAAAAACAAAAATATTTATTTCAGACAACATGGTCCATTTTGTTAGTATACATTCTAAGTTGTTAGTAAGTAATCATATTAACATACTTAAAATAAAACATCTAAAACTTATATTCTAAATTGGACTTTACCAGTTTGATCAACCCGTAGACTATCGGGCAATCAAATCTACCGGCAATCATCCTCAAAATGTTGTTGTTACTGCCGCGCAGTCTGCCCAACAAGGATGCAGTTTTCTTGCGTAGGATGGCGTGAAACCCATCCACTCGGACTTCAGCAAACATTTTTGAAGCGCTGCAGAAGCGCGGCAGCCCCAACAGCATCCTAAACCCATTATTAAATTGGACCCGCAGAGCATTGTAAGCCTTTTGACTATATTTGACCCATAGGCTACACGCATACATAGACGTACAGTACGCTTTGAATAAGGTTATTTTCACTTCATCCGAACGCTTGGCAAACCTACGAGCCAACATATTAGCCCTAACTGCCAATGCTCTGCGTTCCCTCTCCATGTCTGCATCATCCCTAAGATCCTCTGTAACATAATGCCCCAGGTACTTGAACTGCTGCACCCTTTTAAGTTCAGTCCCGTTAAGAGTATATTATTATATGATATAATCTCTACCAAAACTGCTGTGTACATAGCAGTTTTAACAGAGATTATGTACATTGTATACTATGAATAGAAATACTTCATCATTTCAGCCGAAAGACGTCCACTGCTGGACAAAAGCCTCCCCCAAGGATCTCCACAACAAACCGTCATTCGCCGCCCTTAACCAGCTTTTTCCCGCGACTCTAACCAGATCGTCTGTCCTGTCCATCTAGTCTGGGGCCTTCCCATACTGCGTCTTCTAGTATGCGGTCGCCACTCAAGAACCTTTCTGCCCCCGGTTCTGCGAGCAATGTGGCCCGTCCGCTGCCACTTAAGCTCTGAGCTATGTCGACAACCTTGGTTCTCCTGCGGATCTCTTCATGAAAAATACTGATGAATAGAAATACTTACACGAGTATAAAACTTACCAATATACTTGCAAGGAGGTTCATCCCGAGTGAAGTAGGTCTTTAGCAGCGATATAGCTGGCTCGTGAAGGTCTGGAGTTAGGTCCTGGATCCTCAGGGTGCTGCCACGGGCGGTAAAGCGATGCCAGACAGTCGTGGCGGTGGGCGGACGGGTGTACGGCATTCTGTGGGTATTAAAATGAAATAAATTATTAAATTAATTCAGAGATGAATGAATAAACAAATGAATACACATGTCAAAGAAATTAATTGGTGGAAGATGGTGAGTGGACGTGCTAATTCTGTATCGACCTACCACCATTTACTTACGTATTTTCAACCGACTTCAAGATTTCGAAGGTCTCAATACGTCAAGATCTTTGTTTTTGCAAAAAAAATGTATGTATGTTCACCGATTATTCGAAGACGGTTGGACCGATTTGGAAAATTCTTTTTTGTTTGAAAGAGTATACTTCACAGTTGGTCCCATTGTAACCAGGTCAGGATCTGATGATGGGATCCTGGAGAAACCGAGGGAACTCTTCAACTATAATAGGCACATCTATAGTGATTTCAGTATTTTTTACAGCAGCTCGAGCATTTTGTTTGGAAAGGTGGAGGCTCAGTGAAGTCGGTTATTTTTGTTTAAAAATATTTTATAAAAATAATACGTTGGATGGTAGCTCTCCAAACTTTGTTATTTGCAAAGTAGGTGCAGAGTTAGGGCGGTCTAGTCTAGCTACATTTTTTTGTGTAACATGAGATGTGAAAAAAGTTTTTGATTGTTCGGATTAATCCCTGCCGCCTCTTTCCGCCATCGTCCTACGCGACAGCATTTCCATCCTCACCACTTAGATGGTTGGCAGTCCTCAACTGTGCGTTTCTCCACAAACTTCCTGCCTCGCACAACAAAATTGTGGAATGAACTGTCGTCTGCGGTATTTCCGGACCCATACGACCTTCAAACCTTCAAGAAAAGCGTACTCCCATCATAAAAGGTCGGCAACGCACTTGGCATCCCCCTGGACCCCCTGGTGTTGCGGGCGTCCATGGAAGGCGGTAATTGCTTACCATCAAGCGATTCGTCTGCTCGTTTGCCTCCTATGTCATCCATACTAATATTATAAATGGGAAAGTGTATGTATGTGTTTGTTTGTTTGTTTGTCCGGCTTTCACGGCAAAACGGGGCGACGAATTGACGTGATTTTTAAGTGGAGATAGTTGAAGGGATGGAGAGTGACATAGGCTACTTTTTGTCTCTTTCTAATCCCCCACTTCCCTAAGGGGTGGAAGTTTGTATGGTTTGTTACCCCGAATTTAACGCGTGCGAAGCCGCGGGCAAAAGCTAGTTTAAAATAAATGCTAGCATAAAAACAAGTTCCGTGCACATCCATCTAATTTTCGCGATACTTTGCTAGAAAAAAAAATTATTTCGATGAACTGCGATGGTGCAAACGTGAAATCTATACATATAATAAAGCTGAAGAGGGTCGAAAGTCTGTACATGGAAGATAATCGAAAAAAAGTTGGCTGGGGATACTTAGAATGGATAACAGAACACGTTACAACAATTTTTAGAATTTTTGTCTGTTTGTCTGTTTATCTGTTTGTCTGTTTATTTGACCGCGCATCACGTGAAAACGGCTCAACAGATTTTGATGAAATTTTGTATAGAGATAGTTTGAGTCCCGGGTAAGGATAATATATAGTTTTAATCCCGAAAATCAACCCTGGTGGGGGTGAAAATGGGGTTGAAAGTTTGTATGGAGAATTTTTAACCGCTGAAACGATTTAGATAGAAATGAGTATGAAGATAATTTGAGTCTCGAGAAACGTCATAGGATAGTTTTCATACCCTTGTGGGGGTGAAAAGGGGGTTGGAAGTTGGTATGAGGATTTTTTTACCGCTGAACTGATTTAGATGGAAATGTGTATAGAGATAGTATGGGTCTGGAGAAAGGACAAAGGATAGTTTTTACCCCAAAATCAACCCTAAAGGGGTGAAAAGGGAGTTGGAAATTTGTATAGGGAATTATTAACCGCAGAATCGATCTAGATAAAATTTGGTATGGAGATAATTTGAGCTCTGGAAAAGGAAATGAAATAGTTTTATCTCGGAAATTATCCCTTAAGCGGATGCAAAAAGTTTACATGGGGAAGAAACAACCAATAACCGCTGTACGTATTTAGATGAAATTTGGTATTGAAATAATTTGTAATTTTTTGGTCAAGGTGTTCATATTTATAACATGTTACCCGTCGATGCTTTAAATTTACCTTTACCCGCTCTTAAGAAATATTTGAAAATGTCATGAATGTCAAAGGGTTATTCCAGGTTCGAGGACTATATTGACATACAAAGATGCATGGCCCAAACCAAAAAACTACTACAAAATCATCTAACATTTATAGGACACTGTTTAGGTAGGAAAACATATCAAACGTTTTGTGAAGCAGTCAGATTAGGATTTATTTTTCTTTATAATTAAACAATGGGTACATTATCTGTCTCTCAAGCTGTTTTGATATGTCTTCTTGAAGAACTACGCATTATTTTGTATCTTTAAGATCTAATAATGTATTACTTACTGTTTTGAAAAAAATAAGTCCCGTCGAGTTTCTTTTCGGTCATAAATGTCATAATACTTCTTGGGCCAGAGGTGTATGTAGGGTTAGAACCGGTGGTAGTTTTGGAACGAAGTTCCTTATCGGACGGTTCGCGGATGGGAGGCTAGGCGAAAAAAAGTCACGAAAAAGCGTCACGTCACGAAAACGCGACACCCATACGATTGAGAAACATGTAAAATGGAATGAAATAAAAAATATATAAAATAGAATAAAGTGAAGTGAATTGAAGTGTAGTGAAAAGTTAAAGTGAGAATTGACAAAGTGATAAAAGTGAAAAAACTGTAAAAAGTCGGGAACCTAAAAGTAAACAATGGCAAAATTTTCAAAAAATTTCATAAATTTCAAAAATTTCAAAAATTTCAAAAACTTCAAAAACTTCAAAAATTTCAAAAATCTCAAAATTTTTTTAAATTCCAAATAATTTCCAAAATTTAAAAAAATTCAATACTTTATAAATTTTAACTATTTCCAAAATTTCATTAATTTCAAAAATTTAAAAACTTCAAAAACTTCAAAAACTTCAAAAATTTCAAAACTCAAAAATTTTAAAAATTTCAAAAATTTCAATTTGAAAAAACTGTAAAAAGTCGGGAACCTAAAAGTAAACAATGGCAAAATTTTCAAAAAAATTCATAAATTTAAAAAATTTAAAACATTTCAAAAACTTCAAAAACTTCAAAAATTTCAAAAATTTAAGAAATTTCAAAAATTTCAAAAATTTCAACAATTTCAAAAATTTCAAATAATTTCCAAAATTTTAAAAATTTCAATACTTTTATAAATTTCAACAATTTCAACTATTTCCAAAATTTCAAAAAAATACAAAAAAAAAAAAATCCAAAAAAAATTAAAATTAAATAACATAACTTCGTTCCAATCGCGTGTTCCACGACACTCACGTATTTTATTTTTCTCTGACGTTAATTAGTGCAGTGTAATGTGCTTACATTGATCTATACATATAATAAAGCTGAAGAGGGTCGAAAGTCTGTACATAGAAGATAATCGAAAAAAAGTTGGCTGGGGATACTTAGAATTGATAACAGAACACGTTCCAACAATTTTTAGAATTTTTGTCTGTTTATCTGTTTGTCTGTTTATCTGTTTGTCTGTTTATCTGTTTATTTGACCGCGCATCACGTGAAAACGGCTGAACGGATTTTGATGAAATTTTGTATAGTGATAGTTTGAGTCCCGGGAAAGGATAATATATAGTTTTAATCCCGAAAATCAACCCTGGTGGGGGTGAAAATGGGGTTAAAAGTTTGTATGGAGAATTTTTAACCGCTGAAACGATTTAGATAGAAATGAGTATGGAGATAATTTGAGTCTCGAGAAACGTCATAGGATAGTTTTTCAAACCCTTGTGGGGGTGAAAAGGGGGTTGGAAGTTGGTATGAGGAATTTTTTACCGCTGAACTGATTTAGATGAAAATTGGTATAGAGATAGTATGGGTCTCGAGAAAGGACAAAGGATAGTTTCAAAACGCCCCCCCCCCCCCCATCTTACTTTGGAACCGTAGGACCAAAGAATTAAAAAAAAAAAAATGGAAGTGAAAGGTACTTTCAATAAAAACTATCTATACATATAATAAAGCTGAAGAGGGTCGAAAGTCTGTTCATGGAATATATTCGAAAAAAGTTGGCGGGGATACTTAGAATCGATAACAGAACACGTTCCAACAATTATTAGAATTTTTGTCTGTTTTTACCTTTACCCGCTCTTAAGAAATATTTGAAAATATTGCAGGTTATTGCAGGTTCGAGGACTATATATGACGGACAAAGATGCATGGCCCAAACCAAAAAACTACTACAAAAACATCTAACATTTATAGGACACCGTTTAGGTAGGAAGGTTTTGTGAAGCAGTCAGATTAGGAATCTTGAAGCAAATCAAATTATGTTGTTTAATATTTTTTTGATTTGCAATTTTTAAGTAGTTACACTACTATATATAAACTGAGAATAGATGTCATATACTTCAGAAAAAGTGACCAAACCCTCCGGTGTCCGAGGCCAGATACACGACGGTGTACGAGGACACCGGAGGGTTTGGTCACTTTTTCTGAAGTATATGACATCTATTTTCAGTCAGATTAGGGTTTATTTTTCTTTATAATTAAACAATAGGTACATTATCTGTCTCTCAAGCTGTTCTGATATGTTTTCTTGAAGAACTACACATTATTTTGTATCTTTAAGATCTAATAATGTATTACTGTCTTGAAAAAAATAAGTCGCGTCGAGTTTCTATTCGGCCATAATACTTCTTGGGCCAGAGGTGTAGGGTTAGAACCGGTGGTAGTTTTGGAACGAAGTTCCTTCTCGGACGGTCCGTGGATAGGGGGCTAGGCGAAAAAAAGTCACGTGACCGTCACGAAAATTCACGTCACGAAAACGCGACACCCATACGATTGAGAAGCATGTAAAATGAAATGAAATAAAAAATATATAAAAAGTGAAAGTGAGAAGTGACAAAGTGAAGAAAGTCGAGAGCCTAAAAGTACAAAAAAGTCAAAAATGTCGATAATGTCAAAAATGGCTAAATTTGTAAATTTCAAAAATTTCAAAAACAAAAAAAATTGCCAAAATTATCAAAATTACCAAAATTTCCAAAATTTTCAAAATTTCCAAACTTTCCAAAATTTACAAAATTTACAAAATTTACAAAATTTACAAAATTTACAAAATTACCAAAATGTCCAAAATTTCAAAAAATAGCATAGGCCTTATTACGTAGGTAACAGTTACATAAACTACTATTTATCTCTTTTTAGGGTTCCTTAGTCCCTTAAAGTTTCGCCATGTCCGTCCGTCTATCCGCGGTCTAGCTCAGTTACCGTTCGCACTAGGAAGCTGAAATTTGGTGAGGCCTGATAAGAACTTTCAATAAAAACTATATTGAATAAAATCGGTTTAGCCGTTTTTGAATTATCAGTAGGGCCCGGAATTTTGCGTGCGGTTTGTGAAACGTCATAGGGAGAGAACACCAATGTTTATCGATATATCGATAAATCGGGAGTTTTTTCATAAGTGTCTTTAAAAAATAATACCTCAAACTTTCAAATGATACATATTATTTTTAACGGTCATTCACGAAAAAAGCTTAATATATAAAATAATTTATAATAAATAATAAAAAATATAATAAATTATAGTTTTATAAAGGATGATGTACGGTAAACGTACGAGTGCTCGACACTATCCCAATGGATACCACCTTTATTCTTAAGTCACTTTCAAAAGAGGTGACAGAAGGGTGTCATCTATTGGGCATTAGCGTGTCGAGCACTGGTACATTTACTTTATGTATCATTTGAAAGTTTGAGGTATTATTTTTTAAAGACACTAATAAAAAAACTCCCGATTTATCGATATATCGATAAACATTGGTGTTCTCTCCCTATGACGTTTCACAAACCGCACGCAAAATTCCGGGCCCTAATTATCAGTCAAAAACGCGTAGTGAAAGGAAGTGCCGAATAGTAAAATGACGTAAGCGCCGCCAAATATCCCTTAATAAACGACCTTTTGAACGGATGTTTTGTAACAGGGCGGCATCTACGAAATTCTACACTGAGCATCGCCCGACATGCTCTTGGCCGGTCACCCCTTAAGGATTACTAATTCCAATTCAAAAAAATCCCCAGCCAGGTTATACGTAGTATATAAAAATTCAACGTCTAAAAGGCGGGGGTTGCACCTCAAATAGAAATAAAATCATTTCTGCATTTGTGACCCCCCCCATTTAAACCGCGCCTGTTCTTACCTTTCATGCTTAGACTGATTTGACGGGAGGATCGATTTGAATGATATTTGCCTTGGACATGAACGTATAAATACAAAAGTGGTCCTGTATCGTCCGATATACACCTACTACTCTCTATGTCGTTTAAATCATGCAAAAAAAATATGATACAAAAAGTATTCATTTATGAGTGTAGTTTCATTTAGTGGTAATTGTAAAATATTTTATTAGGACTACTGTCATCTAGCGTATCCATCTGTCAACTTTACTTTAAGTTCCGCCTCCAGGGAGAGAAATTAGGGGTGAATTAGCCGCTTACTGACACAGACCGAATTCCACGCGGGCGGAGCCGCGGGCACAGCTAGTGTTTAATATGTAGGTATGTAAAGAGAGCACAATGGTTTTATAATACTGAGTTTACGCTAAGGAAAAATGGGACAATATAGAAGTGAAGTGAATAGGAGTGAATGATGAGCCACTTGCCAATGTTCGTAATTTAGCCGTGTTATGAATGACCGATGTTACCGACTAGCTGTAATGTAAACTTTCAGTTACATCGGTTCATTTATTACACGGATAAATTACGAACAATGGCAAGTGGCTCAACAATCCGGGTTCGTGACTGTACCTTGGTATCAAGCTGAGAGACCCTTTCAGTGACGTTTTTAGAATTACATATACAGGGTGACCACCGGTATTTTGCTCCATACTAAAATACCGGTTTCTTTTTCGTTCTTTCGTTTATTATTTCATATTTAATCGAAAAATCTTACAATATAAAGTCATAACCTAAAAACAATACGAGTTCTACGTAAAAGCCATAAAATATGTAAACATATTGGGTTATTTCGGGGCTTTTTGCGAAAACCGGTTACAAGCCCTGAGGGTGACAACTGAGACGTGATCAGTTATAAGTATGTTTTTCTAACTTAATAAACAACTACCAATTGATTGCCCTGAATCCTACTAAAAGCAGGCATTTTTTTGTCATTTATTTTGCTTTTAAAAGTGATATATTAGTGTAAAACAATTTTATAAGATATTTAAGGTAAAATGATTTATTAAAATACATTTTATCAGTAATAAATTACAAAATTGTTATTAACGACAGTTCTATTTCAAAGAGGTAATTCAATTTACTTATTTAAATATTCTAATAAGTAGTTTTAATACACCGAAAACCCCGTCAAATGAAAAAAAAATTACAAAAATATATAAAAAAAAATTGTCTGATTTTAGTAAAAGTCGGGGCATTCAACTACTAGTTGTTTATGGAGTTAGAAAAACATATAACTGATCACGTCTCAGATGTCACCCTGTCTATTTCTTTTAACTTGTGTTAGGCTTAATGAATATTGTATTGTCCTGAATAAATTAATTTTCTCTCTGTCTTTGCTTTGAGCAATGGCGATCAAACTACCTGCAAGACGAGAAGACATAATAAACTAATACCAATCAATAAAGAAAGACCAACCGAAAAATCACTACATAGTATAAAACAAAGTCGCTTTCCGCTGTCTGTCCCTATGTATGCTTAGATCTTTAAAACTACGCAACGGATTTTTTTTATAGATAGAGTGATACAAGAGAAAGGTTCATATGTATAATACATGCATAATATAGTAGAGAAACATTGATAAATTTAGAGGTTTCTAATGTGATGTCGTGAATAAACCCATTTTTTGCGCTTACATTGTAAACGCTGGCTGAACCCTACGAGACAGATCAAAATAATGTACTACAGTATTGTACACCTCAAAAAGATCTACAAAAAAGTCTGCAATGGTATATGTCTATCTCTTAGGGATAACCCACAATAACCATTTTTTTATCCCGTGCGAAGCCGGGGCGGGTCGCTAGTGAGAATATATAACTAGAAACTTTTTAACATAATAGCCTACAGCCTTACCTTAGATCAGGACAGAGAGACAGACACACAGACAGCAGACGAGACGGCAGCGTTCGCTCGAGGCGTGGGGGTAAGTGAGATGTCTAAGGGATGCTTCCGGATTAGGGTATACAGGGCGCAGTCTGAACAGCTTCCTAAATTTTAAATGAAATGAAGATTGCTTTATTTTTTAATTGGAAATTTTAGAGATTTCAATTGTAAACTAATATAGATGTCAAATACAAAGGAAAAAGTGACCGAGGCCTCCGGTGCCCAGGGCTGGGATCGAACCAGCGTCTTCTGCATTCGCGGCAGACGCTTTGACCACTTGGCCACCCGGCAAATTGGTTCAAGATTTCAATTGGTTCGATAAAGTCTTGTTTAAAAACCAGGTCAACCATATTTATACATTACTAGCCTTTTCCCGCGGCTTCGCCCGCGTACTATAAGTACTCAAAAGGGATACGATACCCATGTTGATTTTCAGACTTTGTGACCACATTTGCCCCTTTTAGGGCTTGAATTTTCAAAAAACCAGAAACACGTGTTTACTTATTTATCGTTAGGAATACTCCTGCGAAGTTTCGAATAAAATAGTATAACAAATCTTGATTCACCATACAAACTTCGGACCCCCATTTTACCCCCTTAGCCCCCTAAATTTTGAAAAATTCTTTCTTAGTGCATCCCTAAACCTTATAAGGAACCTACGTGCCAAATTTGTCTACGTGCCAAGTCTAGAAAACATCCACAATTTTTTTCGTCTACCCTCATTAGAAAAGTGCACTTGTGTTTTAATAACGATTTCTTAGAATACTACATTAAAATACATAAGTCTTGTTATTTTATAGTATATTGGGAGTGTTGTGTTGCGATTAATACAAAAACTAAGTGGAAGTGTTATCTTGCAAATATTTTCGTCCTAAAATAACTAATAGACAATTTTAAATAACCTAACCTCAAAGTGCTTGTTTAACTGTGTCCAAGATGCCGATTTGTCTTAAATGCGATAAGGAAATACCAAGAGTGGATGAGAAAAACCCAAGAATTAAATGTCATGGTTGTGAAAGATTCATATGCGTTAAATGTAGCGGGTTGTTAGCTACAGAGTTGAGAGTTGTAGTGCTACAATCTCCTACCCTTAAATATCTGTGTCCTGACTGTGAACTAGGAGTACGTCAGCTGCCGGCTTTAAGGAATATGGTGACCCAGTTAAAAACTGAAATTGAGGCCCTGAAAAGCAAACAAAGTGAAAGTTCAAACATGGAATGCATTTTAGCAGAGCTAGCTGAAAGGAAAAAACGTAGTGCGAACGTTATTATGTTTGGTATTGGTGAGTGTTCGCGGCAGACTGGTGACATCGCCCGGGACAGGGAGGTACGTGTTGCACATGATTTATCGGAGGTCGAGGCAGCTTTGTTGGACGTGCCGGAGGCTGAGCGACCGGTAGCCGTGATCCGCCTAGGCAAACCCAGAACAGACGCCGTGCCTCGCCCACTCAAAGTCATTTTCACCAATAAAAAAGCGGCCCTTAAGGTTTTGAAGAACAATCGCAAGCTTCCGAGTAACGTGTCGGCTAAAAATGATCAAACACCCTATCAACAGGAATATTTAAAAAAATTGCGTGAAGAATTACAACGCAGAATCGACAGTGGCGAAACTGACTTGACCTTGAAATATGTGAATAATTCCCCGAAGATTGTTAGTTCAAAAAAGTTATAACTAATGATATTGGGATTTTAGAATTTACTTTCCTATACACGAACTTGGCATCCCTAACGGCTAAACGCGATTTGCTTATTATAGAAGTTAACAGATTGAAACCAACTTGTATCGTCATTACTGAAACACACTTGAAACCATCGATAGGTGATAGTTTGGTAGATATTAAAGGATATGCTCTATATAGACATGATAGAATTAAAGGAGCGGGCTGGGGAGGAGTCGCTATATACATATCTCATACGCTTTATGACAAACCTATACAAGTAGTCCCTCACCCGATCTATAACTCTCACCCCCAGGTCGAGGCACTCTGGCTAAATTTGAAATATGAAAGTTATACAATGACAATTGCAGGAGGTTATCGCCCTACACATTATACGTTTGAAGAGACAGATACAATATTGTTTGAAACTATTAATAAAGCTGCTATGGAACCCAACTCTTTGTTAATAATGGGTGATTTTAACTTGCCTGGCCTCAAGTGGCCGTTGGATGAAGTTGATACTGATAAGTATAATATACTACATGCTAACTTTCTTGATATGTATGTAAACAGTGACCTTAACCAACTAGTGACTGAAATAACAAGGAAGCGAAATAGCGAGGAATCTTTACTTGACTTAATACTGTGCAATGAAGAAAACCTTTGTACTAAACTGCAATACTATCCTAATATAGGAAAAAGTGACCACTTAGTACTCCTGGCAACATTACAGATTGAGCTAAAATCAAACAGAAGTACCTGTATCCAAGCTATAAGAAGAAACTTTTTTAAAGCGAATTTTCAAGAAATAATGATTATAATGAAATGTTATATTAGAAAATGGATACAAAATTTTAAACAAAATAAATAAGAAACACTGTACAAGGGAAACTTCCGATACAAAAACTATTATAGACCATATTTGTTCTAACCTTAAGGAAAACAATTTTCACCTAGCAATAATGGATTCTGCTTTGTCTGACCACAAGCAAATCTATTTTGAAGCAAAGAAATACGAACCCCCGCCAATTAAGAAACTTAAATACTCAGCAGTTAACTACAACCAACTATACGAAAAAATGAAAGCAGATGACAGCAAAAATACACACTATGAATATGCTCTTTTAGAAAACAAACTCACTTTGAACATCGAACAAAGCAAAATCTATAAGACTAAAATACTTAACCCACCTAAACAGGACTGGATCAATAAAGAAATTTTAGATCAAATAAACTGCAGGAACCAACTATGGCAAACATTGAAAAAGAATAAAAATAATAAAATAATAGAAGAACAGTATAAAGAAGCAAGAAATGTGGTAACAAACAATATTCAAAAAGCAAAGACCATATACTATAACACGAAATTCAACGATTGTAAGGGAAAATCGTCAAAAATGTGGACACTTATCAACGATCTTACTGCCAATAAAACAAAAGAGGTTTCCATTCCTACCACCATACAAACTAATAACAAAGACATTGCCGAAGAAAAAGAGATTTGCGAAGTCTTTAACGATTTTTTCTCAACTATAGGTACCACATTAGCCCAGGAAATAAGAAGTAAACATCAAATGACCCCAACACTGGCCGCTTATAGTTGTGAAGAAACAAACACCGAGCTTCAATGCTTAACACCAACTACATATGACGAAGTTACAAATATCATTGATAACCTGAAACTAAACGTGAGTACCGGACTGGATGGCATAAGCGCAAAATCCATCAGATGCGTAAAAGACCTTATTACTGATGAGCTCACTAATTGTATAAATAAATGTCTGGAAACTGGAACATTCCCTGATACTTTAAAAATTGCAAAAGTCACGCCTATATTTAAGACTGGAATAAAATCTGATCCAGGAAATTATAGACCTATTTCGATTCTTCCAGTAATCTCTAAAATTTTTGAAAAAATAATCTTTAAACGTCTCGACACATATTTAAACTCGATCAACTTCTTATATGCAAAACAGTACGGATTCAGAAACAAGTCAAACACACTTTCTGCTACCATAGATCTTGTTACAAAACTTAGAGTCAACATTGATAAAAAGAAAATTGTCCTTGGAGTCTTTATAGACCTGAAAAAGGCCTTCGACACAATAAGTCATCAGATGCTACTTAAGAAACTAAGGTCGATAGGCATTAAAAAATCGGCATACAAAATATTTGAATCGTATTTAACTAACCGCTACCAAATTGTAAAAATAGGAGATCACAAAAGTAGCCCAAAAAAGCTGACCTGCGGCGTGCCTCAAGGATCCATCCTGGGGCCTTTATTATTTCTTATTTATATAAACAGTATTTACCAGGTGGGTCTAAGAGGAGATATTACACTATATGCCGACGATACAAGTTTATTTTACTTTGGTGATACAATTACTGATGTAATGCAAGAAGCCCAAAACGACCTTGATCTACTAAATGACTGGTTTCGTGAAAATCTACTTACAATAAATATAGATAAAACGAATTACATAATTTTCCGCGCAAAAAACAAACCAATAACTGAATACGAACCTCTAAAAATAGACAGTCAGATTATTAAAAACGTAGACAAAGAAAAATACCTTGGACTTATTTTAGATAAGAACCTTAATTGGAAGCCGCATGTAGCAAAAATTAAGACTAAAATATCAACACTAACAGGCGCACTGCGAGGTATTGCTAAATGTCTTCCTCAACAGGTATATACGTTATAACATTTACAACGCGTTGGTCAAACCCCACATAGACTACCTGATTGAAGTTTGGGGAACAGCTGCCAAGAGTAACTTAAAAGCAACACAAATAACACAAAACAAATTAATTAAAACCTTATTTCAGTACCACTACCTAACACCCACAAATAAAATATACAAAGAATCCAAATTACTTAATATAAAACAATCATATGTGTACAAAACTTGTATTTTAGTTCATAAAATATTAAATAACAAGATGCACACCCAAATAAATTTTATTAAAAAGAAAACCATACAAAGAATGCAACTAAGAAACGCTAACGATATAATATTACATTCTTCACGCACAAATTACGGAAAAAGAAGCCTTGTGTATGAAGGAGCTCAGCTTTATAACATGCTACCAAAAAATATAACAGACTGTAAATCAATATATCGATTCAAAAACATGCTTATACAACACGTCAGAAATATATATAGCTAAGAAAATACATATACATATAATTATCTATTACCGTTTCTATACTAAACTAGAAAAAAAAAAAAAAAAAATTACTTAAATAACTACACAGTTTATCTCAGGTATACAATTAATAAAAAATAAAAATAAAAATAAAAACTAATCAAATTAAAACTATACTAGGTGCCTACTTCACAAAACAACACAACTACGCTACGCCACTTCCAGACCGAGTATCTCTGCGACATCGCTATCTTGTTTACAATGTAAGCGCACCGCATGCAGCGTACCTGTACTTGTGTATCGGCACGGTAACGAGTTGCCCGAGTATTGTATACAACTACCTACCCTCATGTTTATTCTTAACGCTCATTGTGTATTATATTTTTAAGTTCTCATAATAAGTGAATTGTTAATTCTTAATGAGAATAAATCATCTTTAAACCAAAAATGAACACTCTTTCAACAAACACATCCGAATGCACGGAAGCGGTTAATGTTGACGAAGCTTGGAAACAATTTAAGTCGAAATCACATACTGCTATTGAGACCCATGTACCATTGACAACTAAAAATAAAAGGTTAAACATAAATAAACCATGGATTACAGAGAAAATACTACTAAAGGTCGAAAATAAATTAAAACTTTGGAAAGAGTATACATTAAATGGCTCTGAAAGATCGTATAAATAAAGCATATCGAACTGAAAATAATAAACTGGTGACACTGGTGACACTGACACTTCAATCGAGAGCTGAATTTGAAAGAGGAGTGGTGAACTGCGGTCCAAAATCATTTTATGGTTATATTCGTAAGCAGCTGTCCTCTGAGGTATCTGTACCTCCTTCACTGCGAGATGAGAGGGGAATATCACGAGCGACCAGAAAGTTGTTGCCGAGCTTTTTGCTCATCAATTTGAGAAATCCTTTGTTTGCGAACCAGCACACATGAACATTCCAGACGTTCAGATGCCCCGTGTAGAAAATTTAATCGAGTCAGTATGCTTTACGCCTGAAAACGTGGCAAAAACGCTAACATCATTTAGTGACTCCACCTCAATGGGTCCAGATGCTCTACCCTCTGTTTTTCTTAAAAAATGCAGTAGTACGCTTGTCCAAGAACTTACTTTCATAATGAATTTATCCCTCAAGAATGGAACACTTCCTCGAGACTGGAAGGAAGCCCATGTCACTCCCATATATAAAAAACCGGCCAAGAGCGTGTCGGGCCACGCTCAGTGTAGGGTTCCGTAGTTTTCCGTCCGTCACAGTAAGTGTCCCCACTTAAGAGTTAATAACACCGCCATGTAGGATATGATATGAGAGTTCCACGTACAGCGACATATATCGGCAAATTAAGTAAACTATTGCGCGCGAGCTTATAGTATGGAAGATGATTTTTATGGAATAATTCTTTATTGCGTGAACCGATTTTCACCGTTTTTACTTTATTTGAAAGCACGTCATTTCATTGTAATTTTGTACAAATTACAGGTACAATAAACACCTGCTATACGGTTAAATTACAAACTTAGTTCAGAAATTATTTTGTAATTTTTTTTTCAAAAACTATTCATCCTATCAAGTTCAAAATAATTTTCCTAGAAAGTTTTTATGAAGTTCTACTTTTGAGATTTTTTTCATATTTTTAAAACTTATGGTTCAAAAGTTAGAGGGGGGGGGGACGCATATTTTTTTACTTCTGGAGCGATTATTTCTGAAAATACTTACATTATCGAAAAATGATTTTAGTAAACCCCTATTCATTTTTAAATACCTATCCAACAATATATCACACGTTAGGGTTGAAATGAAAAAAAAAATCACTCCCCACTTTACGTATAGGGGAGGTACCCTAATAAAAAAAAAATCCACTTTTTATTTTACCACTTTGTCGGCGTGATTGATATACATATTAGTACCAAATTTCAGCTTTCTAGTGCTAACGGTCACTGAGATTATCCGCGGACGGACGGACGGACGGACGGGCAGACATGGCGAAACTATAAGGGTTCCTAGTTGACTACGGAACCCTAAAAAAGGTGATAAGTTTGTTGCTGCTAACTATCGTCCAATCAGCCTCACGAGTATAGTCTGAAAAAACATGGAGAAAGTTATAGCCACTGAATTGCGGAATTTCGTAAGTAAGGAAAATGTAATAATCGATGAGCAGCATGGTTTCATACCGAAGAGATCCACAGTGACGAATCTTCTTTTATGTCTTGATAAGTGGACATGTGACTGAGACTATCATCAGCCTACGGACGTTATATACTTGGACTACGAAAAGGCATTTGACCGTGTACCTATTCGAAGGCTTATTGCTAAATTGGAGCACTTTGGGATTCGTGGTCAGCTCCTTAAATGGATATCGGACTTTTTAACCCATAGGATATTTAAAGTAAGAGTAGGGGAAACTCTATCGGATGCACACAACGTCTATAGCGGTGTCCCGCAGGGATCAGTGCTTGGACCGATCCTGTTCGGCATATTTATAACGGATCTGAAGAGTGTAGTACAGTCAGAACTGTCATTATTTGCTGATGACACTAAAGTTATGGGTAATCCATTGATAATAAATAATACTATACAGAATGATTTAGATTGCATAGTTCAGTGGAGTAAAGACTGGCTCATATCACTAAATGCAGAAAAGTGCACAGTCCTACACATAGGGAAAACAAACCCTAAACTAAATTATCACATTGGCTCTGTTTCCCTACAAGCAGTTTCCAGTCAAAAAGACCTGGACCTGGGCATCACTGTTTCGCATAACTTGAAATGGGACACGCATATCACCATAATAGCTAAGAGAGCAAATTCTATGCTATATAGGATCCGGAAAGCATTCCATGTGATTACTAAAGATCTATTTATTAGATTATACAAGGCATACCTTCGTCCTTTACTTGAGTATGCGTTTCAGATATGGTCACCCTACTTTAAAAAAGATATCACATTGCTGGAGAAAGTGCAGCGAAGAGCAACTAAAATTGTTGTTTCATTGAAAGAAAAGTCGTATGAGGAACGGCTACAGGAATTAGGTCTTACAACATTGGAGGACCGAAGGAAGCGAGGCGACCTTATTGAGACTTATAAAATTTTGTATGATCACTACAATGTTGCAAATATTAAGGACCTGTACCAATTAAGCCAGAATACAAGGTTGAGAGGACACTCTAAAAAACTTGTCAAGCCTCTGTGTAATATGAATCCTAGAAAACACTTCTTACCGAATCGTGTGGTGAATATGTGGAACTCTCTACCAGAATTTGTTGTTAGTGCACCATCAGTGAACTCTTTCAAAAATAGACTAGACTCTTATCTTAGAACTTTATAAACTGCAAAAGAAACACAAGTGCTGTGATATACACGCATCTAAGAGCTCACTAAGAGCTGCTAGTGTATTAATAAATAATAATAATAATAATAAAAAAATCAGGAACAAATATCTGTGATAAACACACAAACAAATGCCTTGACCAGGATTCGAACCCGGGACCTCCTGCTTCATAGGCAGGGTCACTACCGACTAAGACTAGGAGGCCGTTCATTAATGCGCTTTCAATATTTTTAAAATCGAGGGAAGATAGCAAGTCGAAGAAAAAGACAAAAATAAGGCGACTGCGGAATGAATTCACACGCAATTTATTTTTTAACATCATTTGTTTTTTTTGTTACACCACCTAGGCAACCAAGCATACGGCCTATCTAGTAGAATCCATACTAATATTATAAATGGGAAAGTGTATGTGTGTGTTTGTTTGTTTGTCCGTCTTTCACGGCGGGGCGACGAATTGACGTAATTTTTTAAGTAGAGATAGTTGAAGGGATGGAGAGTGACATAGGCTACTTTTTGTCTCTTTCTAACCCCCCACTTCCCTAAAATGGAGGGTGGAAGTTTGTATGGTTTGTTACCCAGAATTTAACGCGAGCGAAGCCGCGGGCAAAAGCTAGTAGGTACATAATAAATCAATGCCCTTGAACTTCAAATGTTTCTAATAAACCTACAATTCACCCAGCCCAGAAACGTCAAAAATGCGAAAATAGATCTGTACTGCGCGTCAAAATGCCCTTACAAGAAGCGCGTGGCCTGTGACGTCACAGGGCGTGGCTGCAGAAAACTGCATCGAAGAAAATAAATTAGGCGCAGAACACACTTGAGCTGAATTCAGCCAATTTCCGTCTGAATTTTGTCTATGTGTTCCATAGAAAAAATCAGTTCCATAGAAAAATTGGCTCAACTTTATCTTGATAGCTACATCAGTTAAGCTACTAGGCCAAGTTTGGTATCGTTTTCGTATAAATCGGGGATGCCAAATTAATTTATGGTATGGTATAATTTTGACACCGTTCCGAAGCGACATGTAAAACTCCATCCTTGGATCTTAAGGATCCTAATTCCCTTTTTATGTCATATGCAAACGCAACTATACTTGTAAACTTCTATTTTTAGGGTTCCGTACCTCAAAAGGAAAAAACGGAACCCTTATAGGATCACTTTGTTGTCCGTCTGTCTGTCTGTCTGTCTGTCTGTCTGTCTGTCAAGACCATTTTTCTCAGGAACGCGTGGAGGTAACAAGCTGAAATTTATATCAAATACTCGGGTCTATTGTCCCTTGGAGCTGTGAAAAAATCAAACTTAAAAGCCAACGCAATCAAAAGATACAGTCGTTTATGCTGCAAATTTTAGTTTTTCGGCACTCTCAAAACCTACGGGGTACTTCCCGTGAACTCAGAAACTTTAAATTTGGCACGAAGCAACGTCATATAGCACAGACAAAGGAAAAATTACGAAAAGTAGACATTTTTAGTAATATCATACAAAAAAATATTTTTTTAAATTATAAACTTACTACCTTATTCCTCGTCAACGCGTGTAGGTATTAAATTGAAATTCATGTCACACACTCAGGGCTATAGGACCTTTCAGATGTAGCAAAACGAAACTTTTATGTCAACGCAATCAAAAGAAATAGCAATTTAAGTCGCATATTTTGAAACTGATTACTCGCAAGAAACTCAAAACCTAAACGGTACTTCCCGTAAACTCAGAAACTTGAAACTTGGCACGAAGAAACTTCATATAGCACAGACAAAGGAAAAATTACGAAAAGTAGACATTTTTAATAAAATCATACGAAAAATATTTTTTTTAATTTTAAACTTACTACCTTTTTCCTCGTAAACGCGTAGAGGTATTAAACTGAAATTCATATCAAATAATTCACAACAAAATCAATTTTTTATGTCAATGCAATGGGTGAACTTTTACTTATATACCTACAGGTTTCTACGGAACCCTCGGTGCGCGAGTCCGACTCGCACTTGGCCGGTTTTTTATTGTAAACTTCTATTTTTATTCTCACATCACAATTTTCAGATTTCCATAACCATCAAAATCAAGTGTTCGTAAAATCTGTCCGCCATCTTTGACACCAAGGCTACTTTGCAGACCTAGGCCAGTAAAGTTATATGAAACTCCATTACAGTCCCATCCAGATCCTGCGCCCGGAACAGGATACTTCCGAGCCTATTATTTATAAGGTCGTAACGACAATATTTTCATTGTATGTCTGAGAAAACATGTTTACAACGCAATTCATTGAACGCATAACACTATTTTTAGTTCACAATATTTTCCTAAAAGCGTTGTCTGCGCAATATTATATGATGCGCTGATTTTGTGTTTCAAGAGCATTTGTACTCGTACATACATTCGATTTCGTAATATCAATCTACTATCCCTTGTTGATCGTGTACGAAATAGTGAAATATATCGGATATTGGCAAACGCATAGCGGACCAGACACTATCAGTAATAATGTCATTATTTCTGTAACCATCCTTTTCTAGTATATGTAGAATGAGAAGGATAGGTAGAGAAATAATGTCATTATTACTGACAGTGTCTGCTTAGCTTATGACACAAATACACAATTAAAGTTGTGGTGGGCAGTGGGGTGGTCTAAAAAATATTTTCACATTATAACTGAATAAATTATATACCGCTACAAATTTTTACTTTAGGGTCAATTATAATATTTAGCGACCGTCTGAGCGACCAGTACATTGTTATCAAATGAGCTGAAATTTATAATATAGATTACACTTTCATAATAGATTTTTTTTTTTCATACTTTCGGACCACCTAGTGGGCAAGACACTTGTCGAGAAGGCATGATGGGAGATGGACGAGACGGGTTACTGAATGGTGGCTAAAATGAGTAAAATGGGCCAAAAGGTCAGCGTGGGGACCATCAATCAGATGTCCAGATATCTGTCGAACGGTGGGTGTGCAGTGGATGGGACTGGCACGGGACGCAGGAGAGTGGCGTAATGAAGAAGAGGCCTACACAGCAGTGAGCGGATATGGACTGAATAGATAGATAGACTAGATCCGCGACTTTGTGCCGTACTCTAATTTTAAAATACTTAGACCATATATTTAAAACACAATATTTTTCAAGCGTAACATCAAATAATCAACCAATATTGAAGTTGTATTGGAGTGGCATCGGAATAATTTTGAAGCAAATATAAAAATGTTCAGAAAATATAACTATAAGTGCATACTACGGTACAGTCTACCCTCTACTTATATATGGAGTAATTTTTTGGGGCAATTCTACTGATGTACAAAAAACATTCATATTGCAGAAACGATGCTTGAAGACCATCTTTAAAATGTATTTAGATGATTCACTTCGTGACGTGTTTAGAGATAAGCGTTTTTTGACACTTACTTGCATTTACATTTTAGAGTTAAGTCTGCTTGTAAAAAACCAACCTAAATATTTTAAAAAGCGATCATGCAAAGTAAATGTTCGATCACAATACAAGCATGATATGGAGCTTCCTAGAATTCACACCTCCATATTTGGAAATAGTGCAGTCGTATCAGCCATAAATATTTTTAATAATCTTCCTATCGAAATTAAATGCCTAGAAAGAAACGTTTGTAAAAGATCCCTAAATTTTTTTTTGATAAACATAGCCTTCTACAGCTTAACAGAATTCTATACTTATGCAAATATTCAAAAATTACATTAATTATTAAACGATTCTCAATATGTATATTTTAGGTTAAGATATAAATTGTATGCCCGAAAAGGGTGGAACTGTTGATACTTCTTACATGTACCTAGTTATATCTCCTTGTACCTACACAGTTTATGCAATAAATATTTCTGATTCTGATTCTGATTCTGATTCTGATTCTGATATTTCTGATTCAGACAGGTGTCAGCTGTATTGCGTGGTTAATTCATTGGAGTTGTATTGAAGTTGGAGTATACGTGTATTGCTGTCTATCTGTCTGTCTGTGTATCTGTCTATGTCACCGTATAGCGCTAAAACGGATGAACTGATTTAAATGTGTGTTTTTCTTACCTAATTGAAGCAAGTACGTGTACGTCCTAATTTTATCTAAAGCGGTTCAGCGGTTTAAGCGTGAAGAGGTACTTTCGCACTTATTTATACAGGGATGATTGATACATATTATTTTAACAGGTATACATAACTAAAGAGGCCTTATTTACCCTTAGTTCTCGTCTCGCACGATATTTATAATTATTTGTTTTCAACCGACTTCAAGATTTCGAAGGAAGAGGTTATCAATTCGTCGGGATCTTAGTTTTTTTTTATGTATGTTCACCGAAGGCGGCTGGACCGATTTGGAAAATTATTTTTTTGTTTGAAAGAGTATACTTCACCATTATAACCAGGTCAGGATCTGATGACTCTGGACTCGGATCTGGGAACCCTTCAACTATTATAGACACAACTATAGTGATTTGAGTGTTTTTACAGCAGTTCGAGCATTTGCTTTTGGAAAGGTGAATGCCAAGTGAAGTCGGATCTTTTTCGTTTATAATTATTTAATTACATATTTATTTTCTTACTGTATTAATTTTGATATTTCGTGAGTATTCTTGAGCCCATAATTTAGTGACCGTCTCAATTGAATCAATATAAATGCAATAATAATTTTATATGAAATAATAACACGGACGCTACGTAACTGAAAAAGGAAAAGACCGCATGATACAAGTATGTTTATATAACTTTGAAATAAGTACCTTATATTTTAACTAGTTGCGAGAAATAAGTCTTTTTTTATTAACATAACTAAAGTCAGTCCTTTGGGTGGGAATTTCCCCAAAAATGGGCGTCCAAATAAGTTTAACGTAGTATTACCTTAATATTTACACAACTATAAAAAATTAAAATATTTAATACAGTAACAAAAAATAAGAAGATTTAAATAGGTAGAGCATAATATAAGTCCCATATTAGATACAAATGTAAAACAAAATTGTGTTACTGATTTAAACTTACATGATTTTCACTCATTATTTTGACAAAAACGGGACTTAATCGCGTACACTTACTTTTATTATTTTCCTGACGTTTCGAGCGTGCCGTAAAGCCTGCCTGCGACTGCCTGAGTGGGACTCGTCGACCACGAGCGTTACAGCACGCTCGAAACGTCAGGAAAATAATAAAAGTAAGTGTACGCGATTAAGTCCCGTTTTTGTCAAAATAATAAAAAATGTGTTAGTTTAGAATAAAGAGCTTTAATTATTATTCGGTGGGAATGAATGATCTTAGTGTGCCCCGGTCCTTCTCAGGTGTCGTCACGTTTTAATCGCCGGAATAACTGGCATAACCAGCGTTTAATTTGAGGCCGAGGATGCCATCCCCATTCTTGTTATACCTCAATACTTACTCAATCGTAGCTATAACCTATAAGGCAGTTTTAGACATTTAGATAGATTAGAATACTATCAATTAACAAAACTATACATAAAGAGCTCAAAGAGGACCCAGTGTGTTGACGATAAGGGACCCTTTTGTTCCTTTAACCGTCTACACAGTGAATCCTCCTTTTTGTCGGCAACGCACATGTGACACCTCTGGAGCAGGCGTCCATAGGCTACGGTAGCTTCTTACCATCTCGCGGGCCGTATGCTTGTTTGCCACCGTCGTGTAGAGAGTGGTAAGACGTCAGACTTTCAATCCGAAGATCGCGGGTTGAAACCCCGGCTCGTACCTACCACTGAGATTTTCGGAACTTATGTACGAAATATCATTTGATATTTACCAGTCGCTTTTCGGAAGGAAAACGTCGTGAGAAAACCAGAAAAGAGAACAAATAGTTGTAAAAAAACCGGCCAAGTGCGAGTCGGACTCGCGCACAAGGGGTTCCGTACCATCTAAATATATAAAAGAAGAAACTGACTGACATATCAACGCACAGCCCAAACCGCTTGTTCTAGAGAATCCAAATTTGGCACGTAGGTTCCTGATAAGGTCTAGGGATGCACTAAGAAAGGATTTTTCATAATTCACCCCCTAAGGGGGTAAAATGGGGGTCCAAAGTTTGTATGGCGAATCAAGATTTGTTAGACTATTTTAGTCGAAACTTCACAGAAGTATTCCTAACGATAAATGAGTAAACACGTGTTTCAGGTTTTTTGAAAATTCAACCCCTAAAAGGGGCAAATGTGGTCACAAAGTCTGAAAATCAACATGGGTATCGTATCCTTTTCGAGTACTTATAGTACGCGGGCGAAGCCGCGGGAAAAGGCTATTATCTATAAAAACGGCAAAAACATCATGTCTGTTGTTTTGTATGGGAGCCCCTTAATTATTTATTTTATTCTGTTTTATATTATTTGTTCACCAGCGGATCGCTAATGCAGCGGATCACCAGCAGTTTTGTTACATATTGGAAAAGCAATTATTATTTGCAAGATTTTTTTCCCACTTAATTTTCTGTTTTTGTATGGCGAGAACCGGGAATTCCCGGTTCCGGTACTGGATTTGTATAGAAAACGAGTACCGGGAGCAAACCCTAGTTCAAAGGTTTGTACTTAAAGATTTTTGTTTCTATTTAGAGTATTTCCTGAAATCAATATTTTATTAGTTATTTTTCAATCTAAATATATAAAAGAAGAAACTGACTGACTGACTGACTGACTGACTGACATATCAACGCACAGCCCAAACCGCTGGTTCTAGAGATTCCAAATTTGGCCCGTAGGTTCCTTATAAGGTCTAGGGATGCACTAAGAAAGGATTTTTCAAAATTCACCCTCTAAGGGGGTAAAATGGGGGTCCAAAGTTTGTATGGCGAATCCAGTTTTGTTAGATTATTTTATTCGAAACTTTACAGGATTATTCCTAACGATAAATGAGTAAACACGTGTTTCAGGTTTTTTGAAAATTCAACCCCTAAAAGGGGCACATGTGGTCACAAAGTCTGAAAATCAACATGGGTATCGTATCCTTTTTGAGTACTTATAGTACGCAGGCGAAGCCGCGGGAAAAGACTAGTGTTCTATAACAGGGGTTCCCAAACTTTTTTTAGTCACGCCCCCCAGCTGCCTTAAATGAAATTCCCACGCCCCCCTCGCTTCGATAAGTTCGATGCAAGAAGTAAATGGTCTAGCTAGCCCAGTTCAAATTTCCCTAGGGGGCGCGCCCCCCACTTTGAAAACGCCTGTTCTATAATTTCTTACAATATCTCGTCTATTTTGAAAGTTATAGACGCGTGTTACAGTCGTATGACCGACACAAGATCAACGAAATTCATACGCAGATTGTTTAAAATAGTACACGATACATTAATATTTGTCAATAGGATGGAACTGTCTCTTCTAAATTAAATTGATGTGATGTGATCTAGACACACGGCAGTGTGTCCGCCAAGTTCGAGCAAAAAAAGGCGACACACCGGCCGTGGGTTATATTACACGAACCATTTCGGGCCAATTTCGACCACCCTATAACTCAAAACATATTTTATCTACGCATATGAAATTTCGAGTGTCTGTTGACATCCCCTTAATTGTCTAGAATACAAAATTTAATTATTCTACCTATAGCAGTTCTTGAGATATTGACGTCAGAAAATCGCTATTTTTACTATACACTCACTCACTGACTCATCAAAAACCTAGACCACTTCCAATGGTCGTACTGACTTGAAATTTGGCATGGAGATAGGTCTTAAGGTCAAAGTAAAGGGAAAAATCTGAAAACGGCCAAGTGTGAGTCAGTTTTAAAAATAGCGAAGGTGTAACTTTGTTCTACTATGAAGTCATAATGAACTAAATGGGTATATCTTCCAATGGTCGTACCGACCTGAAATTTGGCTCGAAGGTTTGTCTTTAGGTCGAAATAAAGTAAAAATCTGAAAACGGCCAAGTGTGAGTCAGTTTCGAAAACAACGAATGTGTAATTTTGTTCTACTATAAGTAGGTATGGAGTGGAAATGAGATAAGACTTATTAAAATTTAGGTACATACCAATTTAAGACAATACATGTTTGTCTTAAAGACAAGAACAATAAAATTGTTCACCACTCTGTGTGTGTCTGTTGCGGGAACCGAACCCACGATTTACGAAGTGCAAAGCAGGTCACTAGGTACACTAGGTGCGCTAAATCAGTCAAACAAAAATGAAAAGACTATTTTTTCTCGCATAGTCTAAATAATTTCTAATTTTACAACTAATAAAATCGCAGATTCAAGAACATGGAAATCATATATACTCTAAGATGGAATTATATATACTACTGCCCATCTCACCCTCCGATACGCCACGGGATGAGATGGGATGGTGCACTTCTAGGGCTACATAATAGGCCACCAATTATAATACCTACTGGTAGGTAGGTATTACCAAGTTATTAATTATCTATGTAGGTAGCGTACTTACAAACAGAATAAAGTACGTTATTGATGTATGTATATATATGTAAGTAGGTACATTTTATAGGTGTAGGGAGCCAGTTTATTTGTAAAAATCACCTATAAATAAATAGTAAAATAGAATTAGACGCTTAGTATAAAGGGTATAGTATAAAGTACATACCTAAGTGGAATGAGACATTTCCTAAAGCAAAAGTGATAAAAAAATAATAAAGAACCTACACCTAACAAAAATAAATGAAATCCCATCAAAAACATAAATGTGAAAGGCTGCCAAGTTCGATACTATGGGAATGCTTCGCCTATAAAAGAAGTGAGATCTGAATAAGTACCAAGTTCCATAAAAATACCTCAAATCATAAATAGTTATAGGAATGCACACTTGATTTCCAGCAGTTTTTAAGGTACATTTTGAATAAGTATCACGTTACATAGAAATACCTAAAATTATAATAGTCAGAGAAACGCACACCGGTTGTTTTAGCAGTTTCCTGATAACATTTATTATTTTCAGTACTTTTAATGATGTAACTTGGCAAGTTTTAATAGAAAATTATATACTTGACACATTGCAGTCCAAAGGTGTCGATTCATTGCATTGAAAAGGTGTGTGGTGTGTGAAAACTTGCCAAGTAACATTATTAAAAAGTACTGAAAATAATAAATGTTATCAGGAAACTGCTAAAAAAACCGGTGTGCGTTTCTCTGACTATTATAATTTTAGGTATTTCTATGTAACGTGATACTTATTCAAAATGTACCTTAAAAACTGCTGGAAATCATAATCAAGTGTGCATTCCTATAACTATTTATGATTTGAGGTATTTTTATGGAACTTGGTACTTATTCAGATCTCACTTCTTTTATAGGCGAAGTATTCCCATAGTATCGAACTTGGCAGCCTTTCACATTTATGTTTTTGATGGGTTCTAATTAACTGCTAATCTACCATCGTAGCACCAGCACTAAAGGTGTGTTGCACCACGCATAAATAACGAACTGATGAACGTTAAAAATGGCGACGGAGCTGTCATCCCATAGAAAACTGTCAAACTTTTCATACAAGACTTTTTTAACGATGACGGTGACGTTAACAGACTGTTTGGTGCAACCGGCCCTAAGTCGTAGCCAGTATAATTATTTTCACGATTATGTTAAGAAAACGCTAAAGGAGATGAACCGACCAATTATCTACATTTAATCGAATGTTATTAAATTAATCTTCTGAAATCACATTATATACCTTTCGTTGCCTTAAGTTACCTTCGTTTATGTATGCATTTATGTATTTATATATTGTGTATTTATGTATGTGTTATGTATTTTTATATTGAGTATTTTTGTATATATTATGTATTAATATATTATGTGTTTATGTATTTAGGTATAAGTTTTTAAAGTGAGTACTTACTATTACTAGTATATCATATCGGCACTATTTACCCGTTCATTGTTTTGAGTTCATAGTTTCCAGCTACCCAAAGGTTGTCTGGTAGAGATCGCTTTTTAGCGATAAGACCGCCTGTTGTTACCTAGTTTTTATCACTGTATCGCTGTATATTTTCCTCTTTTCTCATGTGGTGTACAATAAAGAATATTTAATATTATTATTATTATCTCCTTGACCGACATCTACCTCACGGTTCCGGAACACCGGCCTCCTGCTTTGACAACTACTCTTCATTTTATCACTTTCCATACTTCGCTGCGCGCTACGCTCGTATTCGAGCGTTTTCCCGCTTTGTAGACGAAATTCGCTACACACAGAGCCCGCTTAGCGCGTTCCTGCGGTGCTCAATGTGTTAAGAATTATTATTTCCTTGGCGGACATCTTAGATAAAATATTTTTTTTGTCAAAAAAATATTATTTTTATACAAGCTTTTAACGCCGACTATATCTATTTTTTTTTCTAAATCTTATCTACTATACTCAACGAGATGACGCTTAAAAACCCAAACACAATGAGCTTCCATTGTTTTATCACCGAGTTCTTATGTGACCACCTTCGATCTCCATCATCAGACCAGCCATCAGACCATGTCATCTTAATATTGCATTATCACGCGAAATACATATACGTGCAAAATTTCAGCTCAATCGCAAATCGGTAAGAGGGTCAAATTTAACTCGTAGGATTTTATTACAGACAACCGCACAGGTGAAACTATATGACCACCTTCGGTGTGCATCATTAGACCAGCTCCATGTCATCCTAATATAGCATTATCACGCGAAATACATATGCGTGCATAATTTCAGCTCAATCGGAAATCGGGACGTGAGTCAAATTTAATTACAGACAGATGTGAAACTAAATTTCAACAATTTTTTTTTAGAATTCAATACATTTTTTTCTATATGGAAAATAAGTCTGTATTATTTCAAATTTATAATATTTAGAGTTGGCAAGACATGAAACCTGGAAGTGGGTCAAATTTCACTCGTAAGATTTTCTTACAGACAACCGGACAGGTGAAACTATATGACCACCTTCGGTGTCCATCATCAGACCAGCGCCATGTCATAATAATATTGTATTGTCACGCCATATACATATGCGTGCAAAATTTCAGCTCAATCGGAAACCGGGAAGTGGGTCAAATTCAACTCGCAGAATTTGATTACAGTTCAGACTGGTGTGAAACTAAATTTGAACATATTAAAAAAAATATATATATTTTTTTTTCTGTATGGAAAATTTTAAAATAATCAGTATTATTTCAAAAATATAATATTTAGAATTGGCAAGACATGGAAACACTGGCACAGATACTTACGTTACTGGCTGCAGTAATAGTGGTAATTACATACAGTTTCCGAACGCAGAATAGAGGATTTATGATCTGAGTGTAGATAAAGTATTTTTACAAACATATAATTAGTTTCACCTGTCCCGTGGTCTGTAATCAAATCTAGCAAGATCAATTTGACCCACTTCCCACTTCGGAAACCTCCGATTGAGCAGAAAATTTGCCGTTCCTCAACCCACCAACGGAGCGGCAGCTGACCTTCACGAGGCTATATACATCGCTCTTAACGACTTCACAAGTTATCGCCTGGGACGCGATTGGTCATGAAATTTGTTCCTGGCTTACGGTCCAGTATATTGCGTAACAAAGCAGTATTATGATGACTTATTATAGCTGATCTGATAATGGAGCCGGATTATGGTCAGAGGAACTTTGTAATGAAACGACACAACCTCATCTAGTTTGGGCTCGTTGCATTCGTCTTGGTGAGCAGTTAGAAATTGTCAAAGAAAAGTACAGTTGGCAACAAAAGCTTGTCTCAAAAATGCATTTTTTGAAGAACAAAAATCTTGTTTGTTACTTACTGTAAACATAAATTACAATCTGGTTGCTTCTTCGCAAATTAAGTCCATCTGAGGACTGGGTCATCATCCATGCGCTAAGTTCATCGCCCGTCGGAAACGCACAAAGGACTGCGTTTTCTATGGGTAAATGCACCTGTTGTAGGCCATTAAAATCCGAAGTTCGTTTTAAATAAACATTCAGCTGTGCTCTCGTCAAAATACAACACGTCCCTTTCCAACAAGTCCAGTAAACACTTTTATGTTTTGGTACTAAGCAGCTACTTATGTAATTTAAGAAGCCGTGCATGTCATGTCCTTACAGAAACTCTAAAAGATATGCCACATAATTCAAAAATTCGTTTTGACAGCCACTGGTTATGAAATGAGCGTTTCTACACTGTGACGAGATGAAAGACGAGAAAATCCACCAATATTTTTTTTTATTAAACATGTTTGGTGCACTATGACAGTTAGACCTCTCGCCACGGTCTCGGTACTGCTACCTTTGTAGAAACCCTCATTTACTCCCTCGGTTACGTGGCATTTTGTTGTCTCGCCACTGTACTCGTTAGGTGTTGTGTAAGATAGGCATTATATGGCATTAGATTGTGCTATTAGTTTGATGTAATGCTAAAACAACTGCAGTTCATTTTGTAAACACCCAGACGTTCAAGGGTTCAAAACTATTCTTAGGCATGCGTAGATTTTGTACCACTGTTCTATCTATTGTGAGAAAAACAGTTTTCACTGAGATGTTGTTTAATATAATTCAACCTTATATGTCACTACTCAGTGAATCCTCCTTTATATTAAAGGGTCGGCCACGCGCATGTGACACCACTGGAGTTGCAGGCGACCATAGACAACGGTAACTGCTTATCATCAGGCAGGCCGTATGCTTATCTGGTGCCGACTGCCGATCATTCATATCCGGCTTGAAGGACCATGTTACAGGAAGTATGGTCAATGAGCGTTATTTTAAATATCTGCCACATACATATTGTGTAAGTTAAGGCATTAAATGAAATATGTTTATTTTCATATCCCGTAGGCAAATATCATACTCTATGCAACTTGGAATGTTTTATTTAAGTTTTATTACTCTTATTATAAATCAAGGCTCGATTGAACTATTATGTTCTCCAACAAACTGTTCTACAGTTTGGCGAAATTATGCATTTATATTATAAATGTGTTATTCTTGTTAAAAAAAAAACTTTTGTCCATCTTAAATTCTACCAACAGCTATTAGCACATTTACCCTATAGGAAATTAATAGCCAACAAATCGCCCCTTCGCCCCAGCGCGTGTACTTCGTCTTTGGCGCGCCGCCATCTTGGCAATATCCCAGCTTACATCAACACCGTTTTCCGAAACAGTTCAACAGAATCTAGCTAACTGAACACACGTTAGAGTTGCTAGAAAGTTACAGCCGTTATTTTGTTATAAATTTATAAAACACGAAATTTGGAATAAGTTTTTGAGGTTAGGCACAGAGCGCGCGCTTTTTTTTTTGGCGCGCAGCCGTGTTTGTGACTTCTTTGTGTTTGGAATTGCAGCTACGGCTGAACACCAAGGTGAGTTTGATTATTGATTAATGATTGATGTTCGTTTTGAAGCTATTCTAATGCCATCTTGTAAACAAAGTATTTGTACAAGTACATACACTGCAAATAACAATATATACAAGGTGTAAAAATGCTGGTGATCCGTTTAAGGTAATAATTCGTATCGTATTCTCAATATGAAAAACTAAGAATTTTTTTCACGCGAAAAAAAAATGGTTTTGTATGGAGGATCGGCCGGCTACAATGACGTGTCTCATACAAAAAAATGTTTATCTACACTCATATTGTAAGTTCTCTAAAACGTGTTCGAAAACGGTAGGCACATTACCACGACCGATTTTACTATAACGCAGTAACGTAATTTTAACTTTTCATGCTCAATTATTGATGTGCTATGAGTTTTGATAACATAATGTACACCTGCACCCTCCCGCGCATCCGCCGACACGCGCCTCCTCGACCGCCGGCACAATCGAGTTGGCCATGGCGGTGCAATGGCGGCCATTCTATGGTTTCCGAATACGGCATTTTGGATAAATAATATGACTGTAGATAAAGCAGTGTATGCAACTGTACGTAATTAGGCCTTAAAACACTTATTACACTCGTGTGATCTTATTATGAAACTCACCTGCGGCTCGTTTCATAAAACCACACTCATGTCTTAAGGACCCTTATTACGTAACAGTTACATCGAGTTGGCCATGGCGGTGCAATGGCGGTCATGCTATGGTTTCCGAACACGGCATTTAGGATATACTATAATATGAGCGTAGATAAAGCAGTGTATGCAACTGTACGTAATTAGGCCTTAAAACACTCGTGGGATCTTATTATGAAACTCACCTGCGACTCGTTTCATAAAACCACACTCATGTTTTAAGGACCCTTATTACGTAACAGTTACATAAACTACTATTTTCGCGTCCAAAAAATTAGCTCCTCCTTTTCCTTAGTCGCAATGATACCAATAATGCCCTTAAACGAATCAGCACTGTTTTTGTTACACCCTGTATAATAGACAAGTTAACGGCTTTCTAGTCTGGTCGGTCCCAGGTTCGGATCCTGGTAAGAGCATTTATTTGTGTATATTTTATCACAGAGATTTGTTACCGAGTTATGGATGTCTCCATGTAACTATTTAAGTATTTATCTACATACTAGATTTCGCCCGCGGCTTCGCTCGCGTTAAATTCGGGGTAACACGGTTCTTCTTTGCCCCCCGGAATGCTCCATACAAACGTCCACCCCCCATTTTAGGGAAGTGGGGGGTTAGAAAGAGACAAAAAGTAGCCTATGTCACACTCCATCCCTTCAACTATCTCCACTTAAAAAATCACGTCAATTCGTCGCCCCGTTTTGCCGTGAAAGACTGACAAACAAACAAACACATACACTTTCCCATTTATAATATTAGTATGGATCGTGTGTTGTACATCAATCAATAGGACTTTAAAATTTACATTGAGGTTATTTAGAATATTTCAATAAATATTTAGTGAATATTTTCAGAAATAATCACCCTGAAATCCTTGTACTCGAATATTCTTTCAACGCAAATTATTTTGTACATTATCGGTTAAGGCGTTTTCGAGTTATATCCAAAAACTTATTTCATAGGCCGATACGACCTGTTGATAGAATTTTTTTCGGTAGTAGGTACGGAACCCTCCATTATGCTTGATGGTCCGATACGGACTTGGTCGGTTTTTTGAGATGTACAGACAGAGCTCTTGTGCCATCTATCGCGTCTATCTCTTCGATCCTATATCTGTCTACCCTCTGCTCAAAATAACTGAACTTCAGTGGTGAAAAGAAATATTGTCGCGCTGTTACCTATAACTTATCGGAGGTGAATGACTTTCATCCCTTAGCTATATATAAATAAACAAAGAGTAAGGTGTTTTCGGGCAATTCGGCAAGGAAATTATAGTTCTGAAATTGTTTATAAATTACTTATTTAGACGTCAGGCAACATCTATAATGGTGTCTATACACGGTGCAATTTCGATACGTTCCCGTTTAGGTAGGTGAAACGAATAGATATATCAAAAGCCGCAATTTAACGAAAATCGTAGGTGATCATAATCATAATCATATTTATCATCGATCAGATCACAGGTCAGTTGCAAGGTCAATATGCCTACCAACTGCGTCTTCTTGTATCCGTCAAATAATGATCCCATTTAACTTTAAAGGGAACTCATTTAAAACAAAACAAACACCTTGCTTTCAAAACCGAACCAATATCAATAAATTGGGGCCAAAAATGAACTTTTTAAATAACGTAGGTGTTGAAGGAAGTGTGCCGTGCCAAGAATACTTTTACGATGTTTTGATTTCTGCCGGAAAGTCGACTTCCATTGCATTTGTAAATATTTTGGAGGCGATCACGTGTTCAGTCGATTAAATTCAGTCGCACTTCGGAAATAGGATGCAGGCGGTTGGAGACTTGTTTATAAAGAGCAGTAAAGAGGGACTGGCATATAACCGCGAACCACTTCGTTCGTCGAATCGTCTAATATGCAAGAGCGATGGGGAATGAGATAACGAAATTTCGGTTTTCGAAGTTCGCTTCCTTTGATGGAGGATGGAGGACTTTTGGTGATGATGGATTTATTTGGTTTGAGAGACAATTAAAGACAACAAAATAGCTTATATTTCCAATAAATGATTTTTTCTGTTGGAATTGTCAAAGCAATTTAGGACGCACGTTTCAATTTCGTCTTCGCTATTTTACGATGAACTTACGTGATATTATGGCATACGATTTATCTTCGGTCTTCGTAAATGCGAGCGTGCCTCGTATTACCGTCGCCAACTCAACTGGCTCTCCGTACATCGCCGTAGATCCCTTAGGATCATCTGTACCTTCTTCGCAGTCTGTTTGAGCCTGCGGCACCTAAATGTCTAATAAGGAAGTTCTTGTTGGACTCCCCTCGTCCAGGCTGTGAGCTGCGTTCTTCCAGAATTCTTAAACCTTGCATTCCTTTTCAGTTAGATTACTTACCTCTTCATGCAACTCTAGGGATGATTACATGCCCGTTAACGATAGTAACCTTTTTAAAACCTACACTCGCCGACGTTTGTCACATTGTCATATGTCACCGAGCCTGTGATGTCTAATTAATATTAATTCCTAGAAAAGTTCCTACGTCTTAATTAGTCAAAAGCTAGCCAAAAGATCGCAATCAAGGCCGTCTTTGTTTTCGGTAATTTCCACTAAAATAACTCCAAGGGTAGAGTTCAATGGCGGATGTTTAAAAATACGCGCCATGCTTGGTAGCCATCTTGGGACGTCTGGCGGTTAACCTTTGAGGTGGAAAAATATTTACTTATGGAACAAATAGAGGTTAGATCTGTTTTAAATAATTAGATAATCCTCCCAAATGGATTATAGTGGCCGTTGTAGCAGAAAAAAATACGTCTTTTCGTCAATAAGAGGTTTCCTTTAGCATGATTATTCCTTAGTTAGGGCCCAAGGATGGATTTGAGAAGTTGAGCCACTAAGATTTTTGATGTAATTTTTTTGGGGTGGAAGCTCTCAACTTTATCTTGATATCTACATCAATTAAGCCAGTAGGCCAAGTTTAATATCATTTTCGTATAAATCGGGGATGCCAAATTAATTTATGTTATCATTTTGATACCATTCCGAAGCAAAAACATGTAAAATAAAAAAATAACTTAGTTTGGAATTCCCTATTTCACAAGGAAAAAATCGATCCATAACTTATAAACAATTATGAATCATAAAAAAGGTGCTTTTATTAGAGAGCTCTATTATTCGTTCATTTAAAAAAAATGTCAAACTAAAACGTTATATACATGGTTGTACTAGAAAAAACTGTTGACGGTGCTAAAAATTAAAATGGAAGAAAATCTAATCAAAATGTTTTTTCCGATCTCAACTTTATCTTGATATCTACATCAGTTAAGCTACTAGGCCAAGTTTATGCCAAACTTGGGCTAGTAGCTTAACTGATGTAGATATCAAGAAAAAGTTGGGAGCCTCCCCCCAAACAAAAATTACATTAAAATCTTGGTGGCTCCACTTCTCAAATTCATCCTTGGATCCTAAGGAATAATCATGCCATAAAAAATCTTCGTTTCACGAAAAGCCTTAATTTACCTTTTTATATCGTGTGTAAACGCAACTATTATACAGATGCGAAAGTGGGTATTTATCTTAGAGGCAGGTATATATAAATAAAATAAATAATAAATATTATGGGACAATCTTACACAAATCAACCTAGTCCCACAGTAAGCTCAATAAGGCTCGTGTTGTGGGTACTAGACGACGATATATGTAATAGATATATACATATAAATACTTAAATACATAGAAAACATCCATTACTCAGGAACAAATATCCGTGATAAACACACAAATAAATGCCCTGACCAGGATTCGAACCCGGGACCTCCTGCTTCATAGGCAGGGTCACTACCGACTAGGCTAGGAGGCCGTATGTCATCATTTTTGTTTTCGTTATAGTTAATCAACAATACCGAATTTGCCCTTACTGTCTTATCATGTAAACACACGTTTGTCAATCTAGACATCGTAATATTCGTAATGTCAGTCATTCTGGTGGTTATTCTTTCATTACTTCGATTAATGAAAATATTATTAGAAATTACATTTTTCAGTGGTTACTTGGTTGAATTCAATACTTAGCGAGTTTCTTTAAGTATACCACAACATTTTAAGTAATAATTTCAAAGAAAAGTGTGATAATCTCTCTAAGACAAGTAAGGAAGGATTAATTATATGGTATACGTGTATATGTTTTGTACTAGACTACGTCTATAGTCTCTATACACCGAATCAAGTCTCAAGTTGAAGATCTTTTCAGACCCATGATATTTATCTAGTTAAGTGATACACGTTTTAGGTACACTTCAAAGAAAATGCATACTCGGTCATTTAACACCTGCTTGAATACCAATCCTGAAAAGAGTTGATTTTTTTAAAACTTAAATACACTGACACAAACGTTATTTTTTATATCAATATTGCATAAGAAAACATGCTATTAATGTGCTTACGAAACATATGCTGCCAATTACAATAAATATAATAATACGCCCTTGCAATGTTACCACGTGCCGAATGACTCTCGTCGCCATAGCAACGGCGCGCTGATTGGTCGAAACAGCAGACGGCTGATGTTCACGGTGACCTTGTCATAGCGTCGCATCAAATTTTTAATATACGTATGCAGATAAAATCTCGTCCAAATTGGCATATATACATGAATGATCAATACATCAATGAAGTGATAGTATATCATATTATCAATGGGTTAGAAAGAGTAGGTTGTTGGATAATTGACAAACGATTGAGGAAGGCATGTCATTATGTAATATCATGCGTTGCCAAGCATTCGATACCGGAAAGTCCATGTATGTGGATAATGATAACACGTGAATGGTTACTAGTTTATATAAATTACAATTTCGTTGTTTGCTTCTCTATCTAATAAACATGGTTGTTAAAAAGAGAGGCATACAGAGAAATTGTAGCTTAACTAAACGTTACACAAATTTCTGCGATTTCGGTACTTAACTATAAAGTGGAGCTATCACTTCTGCAAAAAGTAAGGATTAAAGACATTGAGTTAGAATATATAGGCAGAGGTACAGTTTCAAACACTTACTTACAAACACACTTATTTGTAAACATGTGAAGTTCAAAATAATCAGTTAAAAATTTTTTTAAACAAGATTTGCCGAAAATATGACTCGTGAAAATTTGTAACCGGCTAGTGTTACCGTAATAACTGTAATAAGACTGTCAGAGAAACCGCTGTACAAGTCGTTCTTACAGCACTATTGTGGGGCCATTTTTTTGGGTTGATTGTGTATCTCGTTCTTTATTATATATCGGTGCTGAAAGAGAAGTTTATGTAGTCACATCTCGTTTTGACCAAGGAAGTAATGACCTCATCAACCACTAATGCCAACATGACAACAAGTAAAAATGCAATTTTTTATCCGTTTTGCAACGACTAAGGTACTGCGGTCATAAGGTATACCTTTATGCCTCTGCAGTGTGCAGCTCTGCTATTTTGATACCAAAGCCAGACTTACTCCCAGTCTGTCTGCCAGTTTATTAGGCCAAGATCTCTTCTATTCAGCCGCAAGGCGTGCCCATATAAGTCCTGGGTCGGAAATTGGCAACACTATGGCAGTTGTCATCCAACTGTCAAATCAACCTCGGTGCGGCCGAGCGTTGACCCGCTTAGAGCGTATTTTTAGGTTAAGTTTATCTATCAATTACATCAACTGCTTAAATTCGGGGTTGATAGAAAGATAAAATAATGTAAACAAATGCATTTACCTTCATTGCTTCGCAATTACGCACTTTTATAGAGCAACCATGGTTTCATTGTCAATGTATACGTACATATTAATAAACCTGTTATTTGTATTTATTATCATCCTCTTAGATTTTGTCCCGTCGTTTTGCCACGGCTTAATTGAGCATTGGGTCCGCTTGGCAACCTAATTGGCGTAGGCACTAATTTTTATCTCTGCCATCTGACCAAACCAGAGTGGAAACTAGGCCCTGTTGGTATTAGACTAGATTAGGACTATTGTTATTTATAAATATATGATAAATATTAATTTTTAGAAAAATATCCGGTAAGTACTTATATTTCAGTGAAAACAAATTTCTAATAATATTTTGTCATGTGCTTTTTTTGTCTAGAAATGCAGTTGTCAGTCAGCCATGTTTGTTTACCTTATTTTATTGTGCTATTAACTCCGAATAAAGGTACGATTGCTTTGTATAGAGGGCGCTGATAAACAATAGGTATAATTACTAAAACCGGCCAAGAGCGTGTCGGGCCACGCTCAGTGTAGGGTTCCGTAGTTTTCCGTCCGTCACAGTAAGTGTCCCCACTTAAGAGTTAATAACACCGCCATGTAGGATATGATATGAGAGTTCCACGTACAGCGACATCTATCGGCAAATTAAGTAAACTATTGCGCGCGAGCTTAAAGTATGGAAGATGATTTTTATGGAATAATTCTTTATTGCGTGAACCGATTTTCACCGTTTTTACTTTATTTGAAAGCACGTCATTTCATTGTAATTTTGTAGAAATTACAGGTACAATAAACACCTACTTATGCGGTTAAATTACAAACTTAGTTCAGAAATTATTTTGTAATTTTTTTTCAAAAACTATTCATCCTATCAAGTTCAAAATAATTTTCCTAGAAAGTTTTTATAACATATTTTTAAAACTTATGGTTCAAAAGTTAGAGGGGGGGGGGACGCATATTTTTTTACTTCTGGAGCGATTATTTCCGAAAATATTTACATTATCGAAAAATGATTTTAGGAAACCCCTATTCATTTTTAAATACCTATCCAACAATATATCACACGTTAGGCTTGAAATGAAAAAAAAAAAACACTCCCCACTTTACGTATAGGGGAGGTACCCTAATAAATAAAAAAAATCCACTTTTTATTTTACCACTTTGTCGGCGTGATTGATATACATATTAGTACCAAATTTCAGCTTTCTAGTGCTAACGGTCACTGAGATTATCCGCGGACGGACGGACGGACGGACGGACGGGCAGACAAAGCGAAACTATAAGGGTTCCTAGTTGACTACGGAACCCTAAAAACTATAGTAACGGAAGCTTATTATATTATTTAGTTGATGATATTTACCAGTCGTTTTTCGGTGGAGGTAAAGATCGTGAGGAAACCGAACCTAATCCCAAAAAAACCGGCCAAGAGCGTGTCGGGCCACGCTCAGTGTAGGGTTCCGTAGTTTTCCGTCCGTCACAGTAAGTGTCCCCACTTAAGAGTAAATAAAATGGGCCCATGGTTGGGTTATTTGAAAGCACGTCATTTCATTGTGATTTTGTAGAAATTACAGGTACTAGAAACACCTGCTTATACGGTTAAATTACAATTAGGACTTATGGGAGGTATTTCAAGGCTTCCTAACCTAGTCGGTATATAGTGACCCAGCCTATGAAGCAGGAGTTCCCGGGTTCGAATCCTGGTCAGGGCATTTGTGTGTTTGTTACGGATATTTGTTCCTGAGTTATGGATGATTTCTGTGTATTTAAGTATTTATCTATATCTATAACACAAGCCTTATTGAGCTTACTGTGCGACAAGGTTGAATTGTGGAAGATTGTCCCATAATATTTATTTATTTGTTTAGATTAAATAGTTCATTTTATAATCTCGTTGGTCACCGTTATGGATAAGTCTCTCGTACGAACCTTACCTATAGAACAAAAAAACAAATACTTAAGTGCTAAAGTTTCACTAAGAGTAGCTTGGTTGTACTAGTTTCCCGTCCAGGTCCAGTTTAACGTCCACTTGATTAAACTAAACTGCTACAAATATATAGGGAAAACTTTATAAGGTCAACAAATTCTCTATTTATAGTTTATTCTTTAGTAGCTTTTATTTTGGAAAAAAAACTTGAATATAAATAAGTATGGACAGAAAACTGACATATGTGGACGAAAAGCACAATCACGCTACTAACTTTTCATAAAAATCACCAATCACGTGACGCTACGCTACGTATGCTACGCCGTAGCGCATTTGCATTGCGCCATAGCATTTTCCCATTTGGTGTCACTCTTAATCGCCTTTTGCGATAAAGAGTATCAGAAATGGTCATAAACACATCTAAAGTCTAAACTATACTCTATGTCTTTAGGTATTTAAATAAAAGTAAACAAACAATTTTTACATTTTCGGGTAGTTATAACTTTTATTGGTTAACCAATCAAATACAAAACTGCCTGGATCTGTCACTTAACGACCAGGCTTTAACCAATATTATTTGATCGTGTAATGTTTTCATCTACCCTCAACTGGCTTAAGGAGCCATTTGAGGGTAGATCTTATTTACTTTTATTTAAATACCTAAACATACAGAGCATAGAAAGAAAACAAGGCCTTAACACTTTTCGCACTAGGAACTCGTTAGGCGGGTTCTCTGTATGTAGCGGATTTTCGCTACTTAGTAGGAAAATGCTGGAATCGGCTACGAGCGTAGCGCGCGACTCCATCCTTCTAGCGTTTTTAGGGTTCCGTAGTCAACTAGGAACCCTTATAGTTTCGCCATGTCTGCCCGTCCGTCCGTCCGTCCGTCCGCGGATAATCTCAGTGACCGTTAGCACTAGAGAACTGAAATTTGGTACTAATATGTATATCAATCACGCCGACAAAGTGGTAAAATAAAAAGTGGAAAAAAATGTTTCATTAGGGTACCTCCCCTATACGTAAAGTGGGGAGTGATTTTTTTTTCATTTCAACCCTAACGTGTGATATATTGTTGGATAGTTATTTCAAAATGAATAGGGGTTTACTAAAATCATTTTTTGATAATGTAAATATTTTCGGAAATAATCGCTCCAGAAGTAAAAAAAAATGTGTCCCTCTAACTTTTGAACCATAAGTTTTAAAAATATGAAAAACATCTCAAAAGTAGAACTTTATAAAAACTTTCTAGGAAAATTATTTTGAACTTGATAGGTTGAATAGTTTTTGAAAAAAAATTACAAAATAATTTCTGAACTAAGTTTGTAATTTAACCATATAAGCAGGTGTTTAATTGTACCTGTAATTTCTACAAAATCACAATGAAAAGACGTGCTTTCAAATAAAGTAAAAACTGTGAAAATCGGTTCACGCAATAAAGAATTATCCCATAAAAATCATCTTCCATACTTTAAGCTCGCGCGCAATAGTTTACTTAATTTGCCGATAGATGTCGCTGTACGTGGAACGCTCATATCATATCCTACATGGCAGTGTTATTTTAACTCTTAAGTGGGGACACTTACTGTGACGGACGGAAAACTACGGAACCCTACACTGAGCGTGGCCCGACACGCTCTTGGCCGGTTTTTTTCTTAGCTTTTTCTTTTTCATTCGCGTGTCGTGTCCCGTGTCGCATGTGTGTAAATAACCCTTTAATTGTAAACAAACCTAAGGATATGTAAGTGCGTAAAACATTCTAAAACTAGTAACCATTTAAACACGTGTATCCATCGTAATATCTCAATTTAAAACTATTAATCTGCGTCAGTGTTGCCTGTCAAAACGCAATAAGTTACACACATGTATTATCTATGGTTCGTCATTAGTTTAAAAAGAAAAACAAAGATGGCAGACACCCAACCCGAGGCAATGAACGCTCTCTTTTCTCGGAAATTGTTTCGCAAGAGACTGAAATCCTGAAATCTTAGTTTATATTCCTTTGCAGCGGTTTTTCGTTATAATGAAGAGTTAATGCTACATTAATTTTAATGAAGTCCGTTGCGAAATTGATTCTTAATTTAAAATTGGAATTTTAATTGAGAATTCGAAATTGGTTTTCGATAAAAAAAAAATTAGGTACTTAATCAATCCTTTTTTAAGCAACACGAATCTAGAAGTTACTGAAAACGTAATACATATTTAATACAGTGGCGTAACTAGATGACTAAGGGCCCTGGGGCAAAAAAAGATTCCGACGGTGGGAGAATTTTTCGCTAGTTCAATAGGAGGTTTGCTAATCAGGTTTTGGGGGCCCCCTGAGCTTGAGGGCCCCGGGGCACTGTCCCGCCTAGCCCTTCGGTAGCTACGCCTCTGATTTAATAGTAGCTTCGCTCGCGTGCGTTTGAGAGGAAAGTTAACCTAAATGTTGCTTATACAAAATGAAATTCTGTGCAGTAGTTTCTGCGCAGTTCGCGAACAAACAGATTTCTCCTTACACGTTTATTACATGTGTGTAGATATGTTTTATTTATAGTCCCGCTTTGGTGTAAGTTTGTATTACTTTTTCAACCGACTTCAAGATTTCGAAGAATTCGTCGGGATCTCTGTTTTTTTTGTGCACGTTCACCGATTATTCGAAAACGGCTCGAACGAATTGGAAAATTATTATTTTCTTCGAAAGAGAATACTTCACAGTTGGTCCTATTGTAACTAGGTCAGGATATGATGGTGAGATCCTCGAGAAATCGAGGGAACTCTTCAACTGTTATAGGCACACCTTTAGTGGTTTGTGTATTTACAGCAGCTCGAGCATTTGCTTTTGGAAAGGTGGAGACTAAGTGAAGTCGGTTCTTTTTTGTTTTAAATTATATATAAGTCCAAAAGTAGGTAACTTACCTAAACATGAATGGAACCTTTTAACTCGTACTATGATTAAGTATAAGATACCTTTATATCATGGTGTAGACTGTAGTGTAGGTGTCGAATAAAATTTATATGAATTAAATGCATAGTTTGTTTGTAATATATGGAATTATATTTCAGCTGTCATTTCGATTGCGGTACGTATAGATGTGACCGCTAACATATAATGTTATACAATACAACCGGCAAACACTGTCTACAAAGTGTCGGAATCTTCGGCCTTCTACTATTTAGGGCCACCAGATTTCCAGAGTTGTCAAACACTTTTGAAGTGCTATATTTATGTAATTCCATGTGATTCCAGATATATTTAGTGGGTAAACTACGAAATAAATTTGGTAATAAGTATTTAGGGAACCGCTGGACTGTTAGACAGACTGTTTGGAAGCGTTCCAAGTCGCCATTTCTAGATCATGTGTACAAACAAATGTTGGGATTATTGTGATATGGGGTCACTGGCTTATTGTATTTATCGCATGGCAACAAGTCACTGGATATAGATAGGCATTTCTTCTCTCGGGTAGTAGTAGTGGGAAAGTAGATGATAAAGAAAATCCAGCGAGTGCTGCGAGGTCCACATGGGACAGTGCAGCTGCCAAGTTTGTTACTCTTTTAGCACCACACAGGGATCACTTGTAGGGTCGTCTAAGGTGTTTCCCTCACTGGCTTATTATCATGATAAACAACACGCCATAATGTGTAAATCAAAACTATTACCATGGATTTATATGAAGTGGATCTAATTCTTACACTTTTTCCCTAACCACAGTTGAACCTCATTACCGAATAAAACAGTCGTTCATATAGTAAAAACGGTCCAATGGAGAGCATAATGTAGGGGGCGGTGTCTCACTCACATTCACATCACTCGTTACAAAATTGTCACATTTTTTATTTTATTTATACCACGACGGTGGCAAACAAGCATACGGCCCGCCTGATGGTAAGCAGCTACCGTAACCTCCATAGGTTACGTAGGCGTCCATACGCCTGCAACTCCAAAGGAGTCACATGCGCATTGCCGACCCTTTACAAAAAGGAGGATTCACTGTGTTGATGGCTGAAGGAACAAGAAGGTCCCTCATCGTCAACACACTGACTCCTCTTTGAGCTCTTTGGCAACCTTACTCACCAGCAGGAATACAACACTATGAGTAGGGTGTAGTGCTATTTGGCTGTGGTTTTCTGTAAGGTGGAGTTACTTCCCCAGTCGGGGTCTGTTCCAGATTTGAGTGAGATAACATTCGCTGAACGTGCCCTACCACACTTAGCGAGATGCTATTCGTAGTGCCCATACCTCTCTTTTTGGCATAGTTTAAGGACATACCCAAGTCCGGACGTAGTTTAAGGACATACCCCGGGTCCACAGTCCGCGCTTTTCGCATTCGCCTCGTCATTCGGCTCGTCACTCGCGCGTAAGTGTAATCGCAACATTAGCTGTGGTTACGTGAAGATATGGTCTTCAAGGCATCAGCTAATGATCTTTCCACCTCGACACAGTCAGCGTATAAACTATCATCTGACAAATTTTCAATCGGAACGTTATGACCATTTTTTTCCTGTGATTAAATAACTGCTGTCCCTCAACCCACCAACGAAGCGGCAGCTGACCTTTCGCTTCACTTCATCATACATCGTCTTGTACCACTTCACGATTGATCATGTTTGTTTCTGGCTTACGGTCCAATACGATTGGATTTTCGTGATCGGGCAGTAATTTTCCTCAGTCGTTAGTGACTTATTTTTGTATTGTTTAAAACTCTTTGTTGATCTGCCAAAGTCCTTGCACCCAATTCTACGTAATACGTTAAGATAGCACGTGGCGGTGTGTTTACATACATCGAGATCACACATAACAAAGGAAAAGCCATAAATTATGTGCAGTCAATGCCAAAAATATGTATACAATTTTGAATCTTATTACAATTCAGTACTTTAGGTACAAAGTGTATACATATTTTTGACGTTGTCTGTACCTTAGCTTCCCACCTGCGTTTGAAAAAGGGGGAAGGAAGGAGAGGGAAATAGTGAGATTTCTGTTCAGGCGTTCAATGGAGTTGGCCGGTCGAAGGCGCACAGAAGGCTCACAGATGTCGCCGGCATAGGTAGGGTGTGTCAAACTCTTGACAAGTGTCCGACCGAAACATGTTTTTTGCCGAAACCGAAACAGAGGTTCGGCTCTGAAACCAGTTTTGGCCGAAACCGAAACTTTGTTGGACATGTTTAAATCGTACATATTTCAGTTACAAGTTGATATTTGGTCAAAAAAAAGAAATTTATTTACATGTATGGAGGCCCCCCCCCTAAAAATATTTTGTCTGCAATTTAACTACATAACTAAATAGCGGCATACAATATACACCTTATGTCTTAATTTTATTAAGATAAGATTTATAGTTCCCGTGTAAAATGGCTGTGACCTGTGACATACGGACGGATGGACGGACAGACGGACATGACGAAACTATTCAGTTCAGTTTTTGCCATTTTGGCTACGTTGTGACAGAACTTATGGACAGATTAAGTACAATGTTGAAAGTTTCGGCGCGGCCGAAAGGCTTGGCCGTTTTTTGGCCGAAACCGAACCTTGGGCTGAAATAGGTTTTTTTGGCCGAAACTGGCCGAAACCGAACATTAAGTCTCTCGTTTTTTTTTAATTTTCTGTCGAGTATTGACCCATAGAACTATACCAGTAAAGGGTCAACCTATGCTATGCTATGCTGGTCGTGGTACGTTACGAGATGGCGCCGCAGCGCAATGCCATTTTCTCCTATTATTTTTGTATCTTTGGGTTGCTCACGTCCAGATGGCGCTTCAGACTTGGTCCTCAAAAAGTTCTTGGACTGTGGCTGTCTATATTATTTATAGTCTCTGCTCTCGCATAGACGCACTATTTTATAGCGCGAGAGTTCTTTTGGCGAGAGGTCTAGGCACCGAACAAAATGGATGGAATTGAGACCTAGCTTGTTGGAGGAACGTGGTTTTGTATAAACATTTGTTTAAAATGTTGTTTGTATTGTTGTATTCGTTCGTAATTGTTATGATTTCAGATAAATTTTGGTAAACGTTAGCGTCTAATCTCTTCACTCTCGTTTCCTCATGACTGAGGGTCACGAAAGCTTTCCATACGGTTCTATCTTCAGCTTTTCGGATAGATGTCTGCAGGCTTCCTCGTCCGCGTCGGTCTATCGGGTGGGGATCTTCCACGGCTTCTTTTCCTTCTACTTGGCCGACAACAATAAGCTTCTCCAGATTATCTGGATCGCGTCGGGCCACGTGACGGAAATACTGGAGAAGTCGTTGCATACAGATAGTTGACAGACGAGTTCTAATGCTGAGTTCCTTCAAGATAGAAGCGTTGGTCCGGTGTTCTGTCCAAGAGCGGAGAGAGAGGTGTAAGCGTCTAATATAAATCTCATAAGCGTTCGTTCGTAACATCCATTTGTGGAGCAAACGTAAGCTATAAACTATCAATAATTATCCAAATGGCACTCTGCCCGCGGCCTCAATCCATAACTAGATATATTTTTAACTGGCACGTTATTATTATTTTATACGCTGCGCACTATATAAATCATTCGGATTGCTAGCTGTGTTCCACGATTTTAGTGAATGCGTAAAAATGGCGTCGAAACTTTTATTTGCAAAATGTAATACGCAATTTTCCGACCTCGAATGCTTGAAAGAAAACAAACGCCTGGAAAACAAACTCTTAGAAGCTATTCTTTCTGTATATTAAGGCCACCTTTTAGGAAGATATCTTTGTTTCTGGTCATTCGAAGGTCACGTGATGTTATGTATAGAAAGTGAAGTGTCGGAAGGGAAATGTCGTGTAAGACGCGGAACGCTACAACGTGAACCATCATTTAGGCATTACTTTAGCATGTTTGTGGTATAATTTACACGTTTGTATTGTAAATGTATGAATGGCGCGGATACAGGGGGAGGCAACAGGGGCAATTGCCCTCCCCTGAAATGCAACCTTCGTATCCTACGGGCGCCATATGTACGGCGCGAGGTTTTTTGTGAATGAAATTGCCCCCCCTGAACTAAATCCTGGATCCGCGCCTGGTATGAAAACAAGTGTCGTATGTGCCCACACAAATATGATTTTTTTAGCGATTTCATAATAGTTACCTATGGAATTTACTTTTCCTATGACAAGAGATTTGGATAGATTTTTTTGTCATAGACATTGAACTCATGAACTCATATAATTTTTTATGCATCGTCTATGTCAGCTATTGTCATCGATTAGAAATAATGCCATTATAAGTAATGAAATAAACAAAACAAGCATTTGTATTTGTACTAAACGCGTTGTGTGGACCCGGGTATGTCCTTAAACTACGTCCGGACACGGGTATGTCCTTAAACTACGTCCAAAAGAGAGGTATGGCTACTGCGAATGTCATCTCGATCAAATATGGAGCAGAGCCCGACTGGGGAATTACCTGATCCAACTTACAGAAAATCACAGCCAAAAAGCACTAGATCGTACTCCTAGTGTTGTGTTTCTGCTCGTGAGTAAGGTTGCCAAAGAGCTCAAAGAGGACCCAGTGTGTTGACGACGAGGGACCCTCTTGTTCCTTTAGCCGTCAACACAGTAAATCCCCCTTTTTGTAAAGGGTCGGCAATGCGCATGTGACACCTCTGGAGTTGCAGGCGTCCATAGGCTATGGTAGCTGCTTACCATCAGGCGGGACGTACGCTTGTTTGCCACCGTCGTGGTTTAAAAAATAATCAGAATTAAGGTCATTCCGGACATGTGCGCCTACGGGGCAAGCGCACCTACCATATCGAAAACTACAGATGTTAATATACTATAATACTAACGCGATCTTACAACCACACAACTACAGTTACTTGGCAAAATAAAATGGGTTTAGTAGTATAACATCTGTACTTTTGGATATTTCGATATGGTAGGTGCTCTTGCCCCGTAGGCGCACTTGGCCTGACTGACATATTAAACACTTGATAGTGAAAATGCGATTTTGTTGACAGAAATGCCTTCCGAGGTGATCACCGGGAAGTCGCTGCAACGCGAGTTAGCGGACTCCATCATCAGAATGGTGCCGCTTGATGAGATCAGGATCCTGCTGGCTTGTGGAGCAAAGGTACTGAAGCTTTTCTAAGTTGCAAGTTAACAAACGTTTTCCCATGCTTTGCACCCAGGCGCGGATACAGGGGCAATTGATTCGTGGATCAATGACTTATGACTGCTTTGAAATAGAAATATGTAAGGTGAGGCTATGGGGTAAGATACTACAAAAAAAACCTGGGTTACCAAACAAACTGTTTTACTTACCCTGCGGTTTGTCTTATCCCATCTGACCTAATCACGTAATAAGTTGAATAACAATTCCGTCGTTATTCCTTTTTTCAACCGACTTCAAGATTTCGAAGGAGCCTCCTCCTTTCATCGGGATTTTTGTATTTGATATATTTTTAAGTATGTTCACCGATTATTCGAAGACGGCTGGACCGATTTGAAAAATTCTTTTTTTGTTGGAAAGCCTATAAGCCTTGGTCCCATTGTCACCAGGTTAGGATCTGATGATGGGATCCTGGAGAATTCGAGGGAACCCTTCAAATGTTATAGGCACACGTATAGTGATTTGAGTATCTTTTAGAGGAGCTCGGGCATTTGCTTTTGGATAGGTGGAGTCTCGTCGTGTGACGTCGGTTCTTTTTTGTTTAAGATTATATTTTTTAATCATTAGACACTTATTTAATGCCTTTACTAATAGATAGCTTATATCTTATATTGTATAGTTTTACTCGTATTAGCAGTTACCTACTAAATATAAATACCATATCTACTAAGTGGGTCCTTTTTCCCTGGACTTGACTGACACATATTATTGGATGTTTTTATCAGGTCAACGAACCAGTAACGCAGGGTCTGCGTCCTCTGCACTACGCGATCTGGCAGCGCTACCTCGAAGCAACCAGGCTGCTGTTGGTCAGAGGGTGCGATGTTAACGCGAGAGACGACTGCGGGTACAGCGCGCTGCATTTATCCTCGGAACATGGGTAAGATACCGGTGACGCAGGGTCTGCGACCTCTACACTACGCGATCTGGCAGCGCTACCTCAAAGCAACCAGACTGCTGTTGGTCAGAGGGTACGATGTCAACGCAAGAGATGACTGCGGGTACAGCGCGCTGCATCTCTCCTCGGAATATGGGTAAGATGCCGGTGACGCAGGGTCAGCGTCCTCTGCACTACGTGATCTGGCAGCACTACCTCGAAGCAACCAGGCTGCTGTTGGTCAGAGGATGCGATGTTAACGACTGCGGGTACAGCGCGCTGCATCTCTCCTCCGAGCATGGGTAAGATAGTATGAGCAAGTATTGGCATGAGTAAGTATTGGCGTGTAGTACACAATTAAATATGTAACATTAGTTGTACAATTTTTTAAATGTTTACGTAGTAATATAGGAAACTTTAGGCCTAATTTGTGTCTATTTTCGTAATGACTGTTTTCTAAATAAATAAAAAAAGGATGCCAATGACGCAGTGTGTGTCTTCAGTAGGGAATGGAATATTAATCGTGTACATGAGTACAAACATCAGCAGAAATAGGAGGGTAAACGATACGTGATCTAGATACGACTTTGTCAAGACTAGATCTTATCAAAATTACGTTTTGCTAAGCTGCATTTGCCACTGACTGTACAACGTGCTGCATATATTCTTAGAGCATGGGTTAATTGATAGATTCTCATGCACATCTCTCATCCCCGCCCTAGAGGCAGCCTAACTCCTGGCATTACATTCATATTGAGTAAGAGCAACAGGTGCGGAACGCAAACCTCGTGTACTACGGGGGCCATAGGTGCAAACCGCGAGATTTTTTGTGAAGGTAATTGCCCCCCTGAACGAAATCCTGGATCCGCGCCTGAGAGCAATGTTGCAGTTCGGCTACATGGGCTGTCCAGATTCGAATGATATATTCCATACTCATATTCGCTGTTCACTAGCTCTCTTGTGATGAAAAGATGTCTGTGACGCGGGGTCTGCTCATGCTGTCCGCTACACTATGCGATTTGGCGGCTCTTAATTTTTTCTGCGTAACAGTCGATGATTCATCATCATCATATCAGCCGAAAGACGTCCACTGCTGGACATAGGCCTCCCCCAAAGAGTGCCACAATGACCGGTCCTGCGCCACCCGCATCCAGCGAACTCCCGCGACCTTCACCAGGTCATCAGTCCACCTTGCGGGGGGTCTACCCACGCTGCGACTTCCGGTTCGTGGTCGCCACTCGAGAACCTTTCCGCCCCAACGGCCATCGGTTCTACGAGCAACAGTCGATGATTACTATTCTAAATTTACGAGTACACGTGTACCTAATTCTATTGTCTCAGAAAAAGATTTCTAAATCTACGAAGACCAGCAATTCGCATATTCACATTTGCCCGTAAGTGTAAGTTCTGAGTGGACGCTCGAGTTGGGCGTGCGGCGTGCATGATAAACAAATGAAACTCATACTGGTGTCCCGAGTCGACGCTGCACAAAGCGAATGCACGCTCGCCCGCCACGCTGCACGCCCCGCCGAACGCGAGCGTTCACTCAGGCCTTACACCATACCTACGCTTTTTAGTCTGTTAATATTTTTTCTTTATTTCCAGTTACACAGAGCTGGTGAAATTGCTGCTGCAAAGTGGTGCTGCTGTGGACTACCGCCCCGATACCGGAGAGGAGTTCCCGAGGACCACCCTCTGTGATGAGCCTCTGAGGCTTGCTATCAGGAACAAGCATTATGTAAGTCGCTTTGGGCGTTGGTGGTTCGCAGGCAGCCTTAGCGGAGACAGGCGCGGATACGCTCTGAAACGCAAACCTCGTATACTATGGGGGCCATAGGTGCTCACCGCGAGATTTATTGTGAAGGAAATTGCCTGCCCCCCTGAACGAAATCCTGGATCCGCGTCTGAGCGGAGAAAGCGGGTCCTTTGATAGTAATTGCTTTAATTTACTTACGTTAGTAGTAATTTTTGGGTTCACTTTATATTTGCCACACTTTGTTCATATGCGAAGAAAATGGTGAACGAGTTCAAAAAGTTTCATCTGTTCTTTTGTGGGCGACATTTTTTTTTCTCGACCGAGGCAGCAATTTGTCTGCCAGCCCCGGGCAGCGGTCTCCAGGCAAAAAAGACGCTATTACGCCTCTAGAAGACTGGGAAATTAGAAAATTTAACATTATTTTGCCCATCAGCAGTGGGTATTGCTAAAACCTTACTTCTACATTACATATTCCAAACCGATTAATTGGATCGATGACTCGATCCAGAGCATTGTAAAAGTAACCGCCACTTATATTTTTTCCAGGAGGTAGCCCGTCTCCTTCTGGAGCACGGCGCTGACCCCAACAAACGCTACTTCTTCGGCGCTGAAATCAACCTGGTCTCCGACCCTGAATACCTGGAACTGCTGCTGACATTCGGCGCTAATCCTGACTCTCGTGACCGCGCAGGCCTGACTCCACTCATGAAAGCCGCGAGGCAGAGAAAGGTTAGTCAACTGGTCTTCCTCGTCCTCCAAGCTTTTGTCTCTTTTTACCACGGCTCAATTGAAACCTAATCCCATAGCGCAGGCAGCAGTTTTTTTAACTAGTCTTCTGTACCTTAACCTTTTGAACGCCACCCATCGGACAGAAAAATCGTGCCACCAGCGCCAGAGCGAAATTTGCACGAGCGCACTCAGATACCGTAGTGATTGGAGAACCACATATCGACGAAACATTTATTTCCGCCTAATAGTGGATTTAGTTAGGCAAAATCACTTTAGATATTTAGAAATCATAATAGTAAAGAATATACATTTCGTATTTTTCTTTACACCTAAAATCAACTACAAAAATATGAAAATTAATATACAATTTTATTTAATTTTGTCAATATAGCCACAGCACTACTTAAGTAATAACGTCACGCGCTGACGTGTTATGACGGCTTTGGCGCTGGTGGCACCGTAACTTATTATGAATGTTGGAGTTGGGGGTGAGAGATATTCATTCATTTCTGTATCGATATTTCCGTGGTGTAACTGTATGAAGGAAAATACGTTAGGTTTTTTAAGTGTTTAGTTGAGTAAAAAAATGTTTAAAAATACCATCAAATAAATAAATTCTATGATAAAAACTAATGAACATCGGACAGAACGGGTGTGCAGGTAAAAAAAAACATCTCGCGCACATTTCATTATTTTGTACCTAAAGAAACTTGGTATATCCCTAACAATGACATATTCTTTGTTCACTTAAACTCGGTCTCTCACCGATAACATTCATATTGGTTGACATTTTATCTAAAATACCATTTCATTATTTTTACTTATTTGGTATGTATGAAATGGACCGAAAGCCCACGTGTCGTGGTATTTATCATTGTTTAAGGATTAACAAGAATGCGGCAAAGCAATAAGATTAAAAGAAACGACATACACATTGTTAGGTTTTAAATACGGCCCTTATAACACGCATTGTATTTATTCCATTGCGACTTTTATAAAACTCTTTCTTTTTTAATAATGCATATATTAAGGTAATTTTTTTAAATATATACCTTTTTTAACATTACGATATGTAGTTCCTAAAACTAATCTTCTACGCGAATCACAGTTTAATAATTCGTTTTATTATATAATAAAGCTTAAAATGCGAAAAACATTCATAATTACAGTGTTTGGTTAATGTTCATACAATAATCAATATCAACCACTTTGCTTTTAAACGAACAACACTATTTCGAAGTAACGTCACGCCGCTTGACGTGATTACCCGTCAACGGTGAGGAGGGCAGTGCCTTTTTGTTCTTTTAAACAGCTTTGAGGTATTTTCTAATTTTTGGGTTATTTTGAATGAAATTTTAACTAAAAAGATAGGTGAATGGTAGAGCTATAATAAATATATAAAAATATTTCTATAAAGGTTGTTTATTAAGGAGTATTTTGATCTCTCATTTTGGACGTTTTAACACGTCATGGCGCTGAGGGCACGACTTTTCGTTGACGTGTTACAACGGCTTTGGCGGTCAAAGGGTTAATTATCCCTAGGTTATGGTGACTTTCAAAATCATTTCATAATCTTTATTTAGGTACCATCTTTGACCCTAGGTTACCACGAAAAACAGTCCATTTATTATTTATTCGTGTTTGCATAATGAAGCTGAGATTGGATTCCATGGACTTACCTACTGACCTGACAAACTGACATCAGCTTTTCAAAATACTTAGAAATAAAAATTATAAATTATCACTTATAGGTTAATAGTCGTGATCTTCGTGCCAATTAATCCAACAATCGGGGAATCATCTCCATACATTGTCTTACAAAAGGTGTAGGGTGTGGTGCAGAAAATGTTTTAACGGGTATTGCAGGTATGCTACAGAGTGATTATTAAAAGTCTACATTTTAGAATTTTATCTATTTTATCTACACTCATACTGTAAGTACTCTAAAATGCGTTCAAAAACCGTAGACAATGACAAGCATTACAACAAACGATTTAACTATGATAAGTTTCTTATCTGCGGCAGTAACGTAATTTTAACTATGCATGCTCAAATATTGTTAAGCAATGAGTTTCAAATTTGGAACATCGAATTTGATAACATAATGTTACCGCCATGGCCAACTCGATTGGTCCCGCGCGAGCGCCGGCACAATCGAGTAGGACATGACGGTACAATGGCGGTCATTCTATGGTTTCCGAACAATTAATTTAATATATATAATATGAGTGTAGATAAAGCAGTGTATGCAACTGTACGTAATTAGGCCTTAAAACACTCGTGTGATCTTATTATGAAATTCGCCTGCGGCTCATTTCATAAAACCACACTCATGTTTTAAGGACCCTTATTACGTAACAGTTACATAAACCAATATTATACGTGCCATAGACACATTAGTCGTACTGATAACCGTTTAAGCGTCAAGCTTAAAAAAACGCTCCGCCCCCTCAAGGTCTAAATTTTTTTTTATAACTACGCCATAGCCTATCAATAACCATTAAAACAATTTCTACACCACCATTTGTAAGGCAAAATTCTCCAATTACCTTTTAATTACATCCAACTACCTAGTACCACAAATTCAAAGCCATAATTAACCGTACAGTCGCCATTAAATATATCGGAGCGGCCAGGGTACTCAAAAATATCTGAACATGCACTTATCGCCTTGACAATAGAGCCGGTGTTCAGATTTTTGTGACCACCTTGGCAGCTCTGATATATCTGATGGCGAATGTACATATTTTGACTGTCGATTGAAATGAAGTATTCTTGTCATGAATGTAATTATAAAGTAATTATCAAGTTTTTGGTAATGAAAGTGTATTCGCTTCAGGGCATGGACGCAGTTCTGCTGCTGATCAGCCATGGAGCTGATGTGAACGCCATGGCTGACGCCAGGAACGACTACCGTACCGTACTTCACTATGCTGTACTCAGTGGTTAGTATTCTTGTATAAAGGTACAGATAAAAAGACAGACGTGAACGCCATAGCCGACGCCAGGAACGACTTACGACACCTACATTACGCCGTCGTCGGTGGTAAGATGTAAGCTTTTTATGGTTAGAAGTTGAAACTAAATTTAGATCATCTTCACGTTTAGCTAACTAGACGACGAATCAAAGGTGATTCTATATCTGAAAATGAACTGTATATTAAAAATAATAATCTAAGTATTGTTTGATAGTGTGGTGTAAAAAACTTATCTTAAATTTTGCGTATACATACTAATTGTTTACTCCTTAAGGCGACGATATATGCAAACACGTCAAATCGAGGTGTTTTTGTGCAAGGTTTTTGAAGAAAGCAAACCACGTTGGAGCATGAATGTTACATTTTCTGTAGGAGCATATAGTTGTGTTCGCTGTACCGATACGTGCTTGGTCTTGTATAACATAATTAGGTATATATATCATCGTTAAGAAACTGTTTTGGAGAAAACTTGTCGCAAGTTTTATGTCGGTCAGAAATAATTCTATGTTGCGAAATTAAACATAACTACGCCTTAGCACATTACTAATGTTCGGCAGATACTATAGTCGTATTAAGCGCTTAATAAAGGTTTAAGACGCAAAACCTTGTAAGAGCCTGTAATAATCAGAACTATGCAATTGCTAATAAAACTTATAGGCGTTTATTCTATTGCAGCCAGAGACATGTTTCATGTGTCAAATTTAAGTAATATGATTAGTAATTTTGCGTGCGGAAATTCGTTCCACATAGCTAAGGTTATAGTACGCTTGCTTACTAAGTAGATATGTCCGAGTTCAAATCTAGGCTGATGTTAACTTTTTTGTTTATTTTTTTATCTCATTTCTCATTTATATTTTCAATCCTGATCCTAAGCGATTTATAGGTATTTTTGGACAAAAAAAAGTCAAATCATACTATAGTCAAGTTACTAGTTAGTTTAATCTTTTTATTTTGACTTTTTTACCCAATATATTTAAACTACCAACTTATAAAAGATACTAATTCATTATTCAATTTTTACAGTGGGTATGGGTACTTTTTACCATAGACGGCTTCGTCCATGTTTTTACCATAATTTTAATTTATATTACAAGAGCGCGTTTGTTCGAGCAGTTTCCATCCGAGGCGACGTTGCCAGCTTACTTTCATTTGCTCATTTCGCTTCTTGCTTTGCGCTGTTGCAAGCTAGATCCATATTATGATATGAATGACGGATTCATTGAATATAATCAAATGCGCTTGAAGTTGGAACACATTCGTGCATTTGTCAATGATTTGTCCACATCATCGTGATAGGTTATATATCTCTCTCTTTACTATGGAATAAGAAAGAAACAATCGGCTCGGCTGTCCCGGTACTCTGCGATGTCTGGTCGCGCCATTAGGTTTATATGGCTTATTATTGTATGTTCGTTTTCGTACGATTTAAACGATATAGTGAATTATTAATGTTATTATTAGGTAGGTAAGTAGATATGGAATTAATTTAATCGTATAAGTATATATACCAATATAATTTCTCACAATCCCTAAAATGAAAAAACCAATAAGTACTCGTAAGGTACGATGGGATAAGATCGGACCATTTTTGAACTAGTTGGTCAGCTTTCAGGGCTGACTTTTATGCTTTACATTTGTAAAAATTTCTCGAAATATTAATCCTTGTTTCAAATCAGTATGAAGTGTACCTAAGCTGTTTGTCGTGTATAAAATTTCAAAATCTACTCCTTCTACTTAAGATTGGACTATTCAATAAAATGTACTCTTAGTAAGTTTTTAGGTGCTAGTTTTCTTCCACTTATCGATTTTGCCAGCTTTGTAATGCAATAATAAATTTTGAAGTGCCCTTACTTATCGTTCTAGAGCTTATATGGTCTTGTTTAGATTAATATTATACGAGAATAAATCATACTCGAAAGGTTTTTTTATAATAAAACATTTTTTGTAAAAGTGGAGTATGTGTCAGTTTTCCGTCCATACTTATTGATATATTGATATTCAAGTTTTTGAAATAAAAGCTTATAATTAAAATATCAATTAAAGAATAAATAATTATTATCAATGGCAAATTTGACCTCAAAAAGTTTTTTCCATGTAGACGGAGAGCTGGCCACGTCAGATATGACACAATAGTCAGGTTTTATTGCTCTCATTATTGTGTCATATCTGACGTGGCCAGCTCTTAGTCCAATAAATTTGTAGCAGTTTAATCAGGTGGACGGCAACCCGGACGGGAAACTAGCATAACCACCCTATGCACGGTTTCAAATAATAGATATAATTATAAACCGCCTTTATTATGTTAATTCATAATAATTCAAAAACGAGTGAGTTAAAAATATTGAGAGTGGAAAGACAAGATGTTTCAAACCTTTGAAGCAAGATGTTTCAAAATTTAAAAATTTTAAAAAACGCTTTTGGCTATAATTCTTTTTTTTTTCCCAGCCTACTTCAAGAGATATAATACGTATCCATACTAATATTATAGTGTGTCTGTCTGTTAACTCTTCACGCTTAAACCGCTCAACTGATTTAGATGAAATTTGGTATGTATAAGGGGATGAAAACGGAATGGAAGTTTATACGGAATTGTTGCTCCCTGTTGACTTGAAATAGCATACGTGCTAGTTTTATATTTGCTCTTAGATTTGACTAACTAGTAACTTTTATTTTGCGTTTTATTATGTAATTCCATATGGCTCATGTTAATTTCGCGCAGACGAAGTCGCGGGTAAAAGCTAGTATTTTAATATTGTAATGGATTTTGATATGATAAAACTTTTGAAATAGATGGCAATTAACCAAAACTAACCCAAAAATGTACCCAAAAAACCGTGACGACCCTATACACGACACGATACAACTAATCCATACTAATATTATAAATGGGAAAGTGTATGTGTGTGTTTGTTTCTTTGTTTGTCCGTCTTTCACGGCAAAACGGGGCGACGAATTGAAGTGATTTTTTAAATGGAGATAGTTGAAGGGATGTAGAGTGACATAGGCTACTTTTTGTCTCTTTTTAACCCCCCACTTCCCTAAAATGGGGGGTGAAAGTTTGTATGGTTTGTTACCCCGAATTTAACGCGAGCGAAGCCGCGGGCAAAAGCTTTTATATGTTATTAACTTACTCGTGCTGACTTTTCGTGTTTTTAAATCTTTTGTGTAATTTCAATTTATAATTCTTATGTGAGACAACAAACGCTTTTATATTTGTCAATATTTTTAGTAAAAAACACTTATGGTATATAAATGAAAATGGTTAAAACATGTTAAAAAATTAATCTTAAACTTTAGGTTGAATTAAGTTATTTGCTTTTTAGCTATGGTTTTCTGTAAGGTACTTCCCCAGTCGAGCTCTGAGCCAGGTCCAGATTTGAGCGTGATAACATTCGCTGAACTGTGCCTTACCACAGTTAGCGAGATAACATTCGGAGTGCCCATACCTCCCTTTTGGACATAACATACCCGTGTCTAAACCTGTTCCTAGTAACCAACTAGGTACCAATTTAAAAAATGTTCACAGCAACAATTAATTGGATCCAGTCTTAAATGCCACGCAAAAACAAATCAAACCATTTTTTGTGACAAACAATTGAATTTATAGAACGAAACTTTTTTGTCTATAAAGATCACATGTATGCGCGACTTCGGCAGCAGATAGCATACATTCTCCATACTACCCTCTTGAACCTGATGTTTATTCAGTGTTGGGCGTAATTTATTAGATGGTACCTACTTTTGTAATGAATTAAATTGCTAATTAAATTACATGAAAAGCAATTATATTAAGTAATTGAAATTGCTTGTAATTGAGATTACATGTCAGTAGTATTCCCGATTACATATAATTTGTAATTGCAATTACTTTTATCTTAACTACTTTTACTTGTAACTTCGATAATTTGAAATAATATACAAGTTCAATTTCTTTTTGGGTCAGTGGGGGCAGCTACCAGATCCCTCGCTGCAACGCGAAAATGGTCTTAGAAGACCTTCCCTCAATTTCAAATTAATCAATCTTCATTAATTTGAAATTGAGGGAAGGTCTTCTACGGATTTTGGAAAAAAACATACAGGATGCGAGATGAGGTCACATTTGGTAAACTTCTTTTTGATGCCAATCGATCCCATTCTTGTATGGGATCAAAAATAATTTGCGGCTAGAAAAGCCACAAATTGAGAAAAAATTTTCCCATACTTTATGAAAATTGTTTTTTTTTATTTTTCACATGCTGCTTTTTTATGCCAATCGATTCTATTCCTATCGTTTCTAATAGTTTCCTATTATTAGGTATTGTACTAAAAAGCCACAAATTAAATATTTTCCATACATTTACTATAAATAATAAATAAATATTATACGACAATCTTACACAAATCGACCTAGGCCCACAGTAAGCTCAATAAGGCTTGTGTTATGGGTACTAGACGACGTTATATATAATAGATAAATATGGATAAATACTTAAATACAAAGAAAACATCCATAACTCAGGAACAAATATCTGCGATCAACACACAAATAAATGCCCTGACCAGGATTCGAACCCGGGACCTCCTGCTTCGTAGGCAGGGTCACTACCGACAGGGCTAGGAGATCGTCAAATAAAGAATAAGTGATTTTTAGGGTTCCGTAGCCAAATGGCAAAAAACGGAACCCTTATGGATTCGTCACGTCTGTCTGTATGTCTGCCCGTCCGTATGTCACAGCCATTTTACTCGGAAACTATACGACGTATCTGAATAAAATTTACACATAAGGTGTATTCTGTATGCCGCTACTTAGTTATGTATTTAAATTAAAAAAAAAATTTTAAGGGGGGGCGCTCCATACATGTATCTAAATTTCAAAAAAATTGTTTTTACCATATATCAACATGTGATACATCAATCGATAGGTCTTTAAAAATAATATTGAAGTTTTTTTGATCATTTTGTGATTAAGTAAATATTTTTTGATATAATCGCTTCGAAAGTCAGAAAAATTTTGTAGCCCCCCCTGTAACTTTTGAACCGTAAGTCCAAAAAATATGAAAAAATTTGAGAAGATGCGCCTTATTATATACTTGCTACGAAAATTGTTTTGAACATTATCGGTTTAGCCATTTTTGAGCCATTTCCAAAAAACTTCTTCCATAGGCATCAGATACGACCTTTTGCTATTAGTTTGGTTCTTATTCCATTGAAGGTACGGAACCCTCCTATGCGTGGTCCGACACGCACTTGGCCGGTTTTTTAAACTTTTCACTTAAACAACAGTCGTTTTTATTAAGCACACCTACCGGAAGAAACATTTAAGTAAAATGTTAATGTACCTGAAAAAAGCGGCATGGCCATTATATCAAAATGCAACTAGGTACAGGTACACAATAGTGTTGGAGGATGTGTGGTTTGTATTTGCAACTAAAGGATAATTTTCCAGATAGGTAATTGAATTATCCGATGTTCTCCCGATGCGGTCTTATCTCAACGCACTTTACCGTCCTCATTGAAAGTGATTTTGACCATCTCTAATTTCGTTATAGATACTAAAAACCTGGATTTTTCAGAGCAGAAGAGGACATAGAACAAATTAGTTACAAATAATATTATCTTCAGTTAAGTACATTTTATTTGAACTTTTATTTTGAAAGACTTGACACGTACTTGACACATAGAAATATAACCGCCATGATGAATGCTTATTTTGGATATTTAGAATAAAACATTATAATTGTGCGATTATGATACTGTAGGTAATGGCGTGCCTTGGTCAAGTAGTTTTATATTATAGGTAACTTTAATTATTTCGTCATTGATTACCTACATACAATAGTAACTTTAATTAAGTAAGTACACATAAAATGGAATCATTACCAAAGCGCCATCTTACTGTAAAAGACCGCGATTGCTTGACTATTTAAACATGTCAACATTGAATTGTCATAGTTCATCTCAAGTATACTAGATGGCAGAAGCGGAAGCTGCGATTATAAAAACGCAAAATGCAGTCGACAACCGCGATACCCGTCACCGTAACCGGGCGCAGTCCAGATGTTACGCTTTTTTCTTCACCATAGGTAGTACTTTGTTTACCTTGTCGTTATGTTGTATACCCACTAAGTTTAAGTCTTGTTATCTTGCAATATGTTTCAAATAAATGCAACTATTAAATATCACTACATACCACAAGAATACGTGTTAAAAGTGTTAAAACTTGTGCTAAGGACGGTGAATCCTGACCCACCGTGACACAGTTCATACTAGTACGGGGGTCAGAAGACACTTACTTAACTTTGGTTTTTACCATATACCGCAACAAAACATGTAAGTAGTCATATCATAAGCACTTATTTGTACTCAAAAAAACTGTTTTTTTTTGTATCGCCTTGAGAATAGTGGCGTTGTTCAGATATTTGTGACCACCTTGGCCGCTCTGATATATCTGATGGCGACTGTACTTACAAAAATTTACAGCTAGGGTTGATCCCAGTGCCCCCCAAATAGCCTACTCAACGAAGGAAAACTTAGAGGAAATAATCCATGTAGGTATAGCCGGATTTTGGTGTTGATGTAGATAAATGTGTCGTACACTACACATAAAAGTACCGGTGGATGGGGTTGAAGCAGGTGGAGAGGACGGGGGTGTAAATTAGTTTTTCGTTTTTCATAAATAACTCAGAAACGGAGGCTCATACGAAAAAATGACCTATTTAATTCATCCACATAATAATTTGTATAAAAAAATTGTTTACACTTTTGACGTGACAACGTCTTATAATTCGATGGAGCCGGCTGCACGCACGAAAAAACATGACTCATGCGGCGTTACCTCGCTCTGAGGCGTTCCATTTAAGGCTTGAAGTGCAAGCGAGAGCGCGGAACGAGCGACAAAGAGGCACAATCGGCCTTCGCGTTCGGCCGCGTTCGACATCTGTCTCTCTCCTACTTGAGTGAGCGATGCGTCCGCGTGGACAGCTGCTATACAATAATACATTTACATGTTTTCGTCAAGTATGAAGTGCAGTGAAATTAAAATTTTCTTTTAAAAAATGCAACCATTCCATCAGTATTTTCTTATGACGTTGTCACGTTCAACTATCGTCAGTAAACCGACTTTAAACGGCTAGTAGACATGGCAATTTGTAGGGCCCAACATGTTGTGTGGGGAGGGAGGTGTAATAGGAGGTTGGGCCTGTAGGGAGCTGAAGGAGGGTGAGGGAGAGGCAGGGTACACAACATGTTGGGCCCTACAAATTGCCATGTCTAATAGCTGTTTTACAGACAACCGATTTTTTACTGGGACCAATGTTTAATAAATGAGATATCGAGGAAATAAGATGGACACTTTTTTTAAAGATAAAAGATAACAACATTTAACTATTGTTTTCTGTATATGTGTATTGTATTTGCCCTAAATAAAAACATTTATACAATTCTTTCGTTTTCCACAGGTAACACGGACGTAGTAAACCTCCTGGTGAAGCAAGGAGCCAGGGTCAACTACCAATGTCCGGCTCTGAGCAAGCCCAGTGCTCTGGACCTCGCCATACTGAAGGGAGATGTGCCGATGGTACAACTACTGTTAGCCGCTGGTAAGCCTATGGGCAGACATGTCGTCTAAGTGTAAGGCCCTCGTGGACGCTCGAAGCCGAGCGTTCGGCGGAGCGTGCAGCGTGGCGGGCGAGCGTGCATTCGCTTTGTGCAGCGTCGACTCAGGACACCAGTATGAGTTTCATTTGTTTAACATGCACGCCGCACGCCCCGCCCCACTGCACGCCCAACTCGAGCGTCCACGAGGGCCTTACACTTAGGATAACATTCTTCTACGAAAGTTAAACCCTCCTGAACCTGTACTCAAAGCAAGATGGTAACCTACCGATGGTGCAGTTGATATTGGGTCATGGATGTTGGTAAACGGTCTACTGAGTCATCTGCATCCATCACAAAAATCTACAGTGGCAGGATTTTATTTTAAACCTCTTAATGTTTATGCCGCATGTATCTTTGATATAACCGCAAAAGGAAACCAGACGCAGCTTTTGAAGTTATAAATAGATATCGCAATAAATATTTAGTTAACTGTTAATACACAGTTTTTTAGAGCAGCGATGTATTGCGTATGTTTACACTAATTTGACACATTATAAAGGTACATCACGTAGGTAGCGATACATTGCGTGCTGAAATATTTTATATGGAATAAAAAATTACGTGTTTTTATAAAATATATGAAAGTAAGTTTATGAGGAATATGAGGGTGTATACTAACTACCCTTAGCATAACATGCGGATATATCAAAAATTCATAACTAGGAAATTTCTATAAATAGACGGAGAGCTAGCCACGTTAGATATGACACAATAATGAGAGCAAGACAACCCCTCTAGTTAGTTTGCTATACTATGTTTATTTCTAGATCTGGACATCTGGCAGCTGTAAAGTGGTGGAGGTCAAATAATGCAAACGAACTGTAATTTTAAATGGTTTTAAATTTTTATTTATAAGCTGCATGCCTATTTTGAATACCTAACTAAATTTTTCTTTGTAATTACCATGTATGTTGTGGGAATGAATAAAGTGGTTATCTATCTATCAAACCACCTCAAGAAGACAAATCCTAGAGTTCTGGGTTTGATACAATGTTATGAAAAATTATATAAATAATTATTATAATTAGATTAGATCATTGCCAAAATTTCTCTTAGGGGAAAGTACCTAGTGCCAAACGCAAACGACGATACTGTAATTCATAGGGGATCCCTTTGTTTCCCATAAACTTATTGTTTCGAATTTCGATAGTCAGAAATTTATATCCATATAATTCATGGGCATAAACATCAATAGTCATAATTTTTGTAAAGCATAACGTTTCATAGTTCTAATAATAAAGATCTATAATATTAAACATTATAATCGCAAAAGGTATAAAATTTATGAGTATAACATTCGAAAGTCTATCAATAATTATTCAGAAATATTTTAAGGTATATATTTTATCGGACTAATAGTCGTTGATCATATCGTTTTAATGTCATCCCTTTGTTTCCCATAAACTTATTGTTTCGAATTTCGATAGTCATAAAATGATATCCATTATGATTTATGGACATAAACATCAATCGTCATATTTTTTTCAAGTATAACGTTTACTAAATGACCCTCAAGAAAACGAACTGTTGCCAGGAGTGGGTTAGGTTAGGTTAGCACTGCGACCCCCAAGAAAACGAACTGTTGCCAGAAGTGGGTTAGGTTAGGTTAGAACTGCGACCCCCAAGAAAACGAATTGTTGTCAGAAGTGGGTTAGGTTAGGTTAGAACTGCGACCCCCAAGAAAACGAACTGTTGCCAGAAGTGGGTTAGGTTAGGTTAGAACTGCGTCCCCCAAGAAATCGAACTGTTGCCAGAAGTGTGTTAGGTTAGGTTAGATCTGCGACCCCTACGAAAAATAATTATATGCGGAATAAATATTATTACATGTAAAAAAATGAATAAAAAAACCCGAAATGAAAAGCCATGACATGAATTTTATTGAAATAAGTCATCTACCAATTAAAAGACGTCTGTTCAAATTACCCAGTATCGCGTCCTCGACGCAATGAGTTATCGGAAATGTAATAATTTGTGTTGTATAATTAATATAATTATATAATTATTGACAATATGACTAATAAAACTTATGATGGCTAACGTTATGGACTATAAAAAATCGGAACTTAAAATTTGTGGAAACCAATATACACCCCTAGTTATCATTATAATCTGCGATTAAATAACTTAAAACATTTATTATAAGCATAGACATATAAAATAAGAAGACGGAATCCCACGAAGATAAAACTGTGATTCCATAATGAGCCGCGATCTCGTGCACACACACTCACTTTTGACGTTTGAACCAATCACCGCTCGTCCACGAGTTGTATATGTGTGCGTGTCGCGCGTAAACACGTCTGAACTCGGCTTATTGTGGAGTCACAGTTTTGTCTTCACGGCGCTACGTCTTCTTATTTTATATGTCTATGATTATAAGCAAGTTTATTGCCTTCAACATTATGTAATAGATACCATCTGGACTTTGAATATTATGAGTAACAGATTTTATGACTAACAATAATGATGACCTGCAAAAATCGGACCAGCAATTTAGATTGACAAATTTTATGACTATTGACAATATGACTAATAAAAATTATGATGGAAAACGTTATGGACTGAAAAAAACGGAAGTAAAAATTTATGGGAACCGATAGAGACCCAATTCATAGTTTGTCGCCTACTGTTTTTGTTTTCGTAATAATACGCACTGTTTTTTAGGGTTCCGTAGTCAACTAGGAACCCTTATAGTTTCGCCATGTCTGCCCGTCCGTCCGTCCGTCCGTCCGCGGATAATCTCAGTGACCGTTAGCACTAGAAAGCTGAAATTTGGTACTAATATGTATATCAATCACGCCGACAAAGTGGTAAAATAAAAAGTGGAATTTTTTTTTTATTAGGGTACCTCCCCTATACGTAAAGTGGGGAGTGATTTTTTTTTTCATTTCAACCCTAACGTGTGATATATTGTTGGATAGGTATTTAAAAATGAATAGGGGTTTACTAAAATCATTTTTCGATAATGTAAATATTTTCGGAAATAATCGCTCCAGAAGTAAAAAAATATGCGTCCCCCCCCCCCTCTAACTTTTGAACCATAAGTTTTAAAATTGTGAAAAAAATCTCAAAAGTAGAACTTCATAAAAGCTTTCTAGGAAAATTATTTTGAACTTGATAGGATGAATAGTTTTTGAAAAAAAATTACAAAATAATTTCTGAACTAAGTTTGTAATTTTACCGTATAAGCAGGTGTTTATTGTACCTGTAATTTGTACAAAATTACAATGAAATGACGTGCTTTCAAATAAAATAAAAACGGTGAAAATCGGTTCACGCAATAAAGAATTATTCCATAAAAGTCATCTTCCATACTATAAGCTCGCGCGCAATAGTTTACTTAATTTGCCGATATATGTCGCTGTACGTGGAACTCTCATATCATATCCTACATGGCGGTGTTATTAACTCTTAAGTGGGGACACTTACTGTGACGGACGGAAAACTACGGAACCCTATACTGAGCGTTGTCCGACACGCTCTTGGCCGGTTTTTTGTTCTAATGTTAAAATATAGGCGCTGTCCTTTATAACTGAGACAACTTCGGCAGTTCTTACCTAAATATTTTGCTATTACTTACTATTTTTCAATTCAAAAATGTTGCTAGTCTGTCACTCTGACCTCCACCCATTAAAAGCTGCCAGATGCCCGGATCTAGCAATAATAATAGTATAGCAATCTTACCAGACGGGTTTTGTTGCTCTCATTATTGTGTCATATCTGACGTGGCCAGCTAGAAATAAGACCTCTACAAATGCAAGTTTGTCCCTCTCGATTGGAATAAATTAACGCACCTTTCGTTTTGTTCGTGCAGGTGCCAGAGTAAACTCTTCAAGCTCTGTGATTGGTTCGCCTCTCCACGTGGCCTGCTCTGATAACATCACCAATAGGAAAGAAATTGTCCAGGTATGTCATTTTTGGGTATTTCTCCATCTTCGTTATATTAACCCTGAAAGCGTCCAGTGTGGGATATAGTCGTAGTAGTTTCTTCTGTGATTCCTTCATAGATATTCATCTACAAACGTTGACTAGATTGACCAGTCGTCGGCTTACCAGGGATGCCGTCATCCAACTGTTAAAAATAGGCGCGTTTAAACCATTGAGTAACAGGAGATAACATCCCTAAGAAATTCTTTGCGTCAAAAGTTATAGTGAAAATCACTAAAAGTCTAAGCTTTTCTATTCAGTGATACTTAGTGATACTGTTTCATGACCATTAAGCTATTGCCAGAAAAATGTATGATAGCCATTGAATTCGTGTATAAAATTGTACCTACCTATTCCCAAATTGGACCTGAACTTAATAATAGGAATTTGGTGACCAAAATTCATATATCAATATTGATTAATGTAAAAAGATGGTAACTCAGTGGTAAATGCCTTATTTTCATACAAATCAGGAGACAATCAAGGATCACTGAGTTACTGTGATTAAATAAATAAAATAAATAAATATTTGGGGACAATCTTACACAAATCAACCTAGACCCAAACTAAACAAAGCTTGTACTATGGGTACTAGGCAACGATATACCTACTTATATAGATAAATATATACTTAGATACATAGAAAACACCCATAACTCAGAAACAAATATTCGTGATAAACACACAAATAGATGCCCTTACCAGGATTTGAACCCGGGACCCCGGGTAGGCAGGGTCACTACCGACTGGGCTAGAAGGCCGTTCAAATTAAGAATATTTACAGTTGTTATTATTGAACTAAGCTATCGGGATTGATAGCCTAATTAAGCCTCTTTTCTCCGTCACAAAACAGCAAATAAAAGTAATGGCCACGTATCCTAAAATATACATTTTACGAAAAAGTGTTTTGTTAAAAACTTATGTACAACGAAAAGTAGAATCGTCCAGCTGTTAACCGCGAAACATGGTGCACAACATTTGTTCTAGATATCCCATCTAGTAATACATAATAAATCAATGGTTTAAACCATTTAGTAACAGGAGATGACATCCCTAAGATTTTTTTTGTCCCAAAAGTTGTAGTGAAAATCACTACGAGTCTATCTATACTACTCTTTGATTCAGTCAGAGCTGTCAACCGTCAAACATGGCGCACAAAATTTGTTCTAAATGTCACATCTAGTAGAATCTCTACACATAGTATTAAAAAAAAGTCGCTTTCCGCTGTTTGTCCCTATGTATGCTTAGATCTTTAAAACTAAGCATCGGATTTTGATGCGGTTTTTTTTTAATAGATAGAGCTAGTGGTTCAAGAGGAAGGTTTAAATGTATAATACGTGCATAATATAGTAGAGAAACACTGACGATTTTAGAGGTTTCTAATGTGATGTCGTAAATAAACCCATTTTTTGCTTACATTGCAAACGCTGGCTGAGTCCTAAGAGATAAATCAAAATAATGTACTACAGTATTGTACATCTTAAAAAGGTCTACAAAAAAGTCCAAGATGGTATATGTCTATGTCTTAGGGATAACCCACAATAATCATTTTTTATCCTGTGCGAAGCCGGGGCGGGTCACTAGTACATAACAAATTGTTTAAACTCATTTTCTTCCAGATCCTTCTAAAAAGTGGAGCAGACCCGAACCTGAAGGTCCACAACGATGAGGATGCGACTCAGCTTCGACCAGCTCTAGCGGAGTACCTTGCCAGCAACCCTGACCCGAGCGGCGAGATCGTTGCTATGCTGCTCCGACATGGCGCCAGGGTATACACAATAGGGTGTCCATATATATTGAGATTTTGAAAAATTAATAACGCATAACGCACGGCATGTCTGTACACGCTTCAATGTATGCGTGAGTCAGGGTGCTGTTTCCGATATTTTGCTTTTTATCGACTCGTTGCCAACCATACTGATTAGCCTACTAGTTCCCTACTAATCGGCCGCCGCGGGGTGAGGTAATTTAATTGGGTGCGGGGCGTAGCGTGGTCGTTCTGTGTGAAATACTATTATTTGGGCCTCAATTCGACATGGCATAACTGACAGTAGCTAGCGAGACAACTATGAGATCACACTTTTGTGACAGTTGAAATTTGGGGTGGAATCACTCAAGAGTGACATCTAAAATGGTGGCCATAGCCATAGACAAAACGCTCTAGCGAGACCTACTGACAGATTGACAGTTAGGTGTGGACACGTGTGGACAGATGGATTTCACTTTATCACCTAGCGAGACAAGTGTGAGAGCCACGTCTCGCAGTTTGGCATGTCGAATCGCAGCCCTGGTAGAGCCTGCTGGCGGTAAGACGTCCGACTGTCAATCCGAAGGTCTCGGGTTCAAACCCCGGCTCCTACCACTGAGTTTTTCGGAACTTATGTACGGAATAAATTTTGACATTTACCAGTCACTTTTCGGTGAAGGAAAACATCGTAAGGAAACCGGATCTAATCCCGATAAAGCCTAGTTTCCCCTCTGGATTGGAAGGTCAGATGCATGTCAGTCGCTTTTGTAAAATCTAGTGCCTACGCCAATTCATGGGATTAGGTTGTCAAGCTTACCCCACGCCAGGACAAACGCTAGGAGGAAGAATAACGCATACCCCGTAAATATAATTTTCATTTCTCCTGTTCAGAAAGTTTTATTTTCCTGGGTAGATAGCCGTGTGGAAAATTGCTTTTCCATCCCTAGGGTGGAAAGTAATTAGCTGTGTTAATTGTGGATTGAGCCGGTGCCCACCCGGATGCCCCCTGCTCCCCGACCACCGGCAAAACATTGAATTTGTCTTTTTCAAATTGTTCAAATTTTACTTAACATTTGTATAGATTATTCTTTATATCAGTTTTATAAAATGTGCGTGTGGTATTGTACTTTCCTCACAGTCGAAATGAAAAGCAGAGTGTTTAACTCGGGTGAAATTACCCATTTCACCCTCGAACTATTGGCGCTCTCATTTCGTTCGAGCGCCAGAAATATCTCAGGTGAAATGGGTCACTTTCAACCCTTGGTTAACAAACTACTATTCTTTTACCCCAAAATACTCTACAAAAAAATTCAGGCCATTTCTGTAACTGTAACCTGTGGCAACTCTTTATCTGATCTGATTTTCCCATACGGTACGAGACGTAATATTAGGCAGCTTTCACACCGCTGCGGTTTCCGCATGCAGCGCCGGTGCGCGAGCGAGATAGCGCTCTGCATGTGTATAGCGCTGTCACGCTTGCAGACTTTCGCCGCATCTGGTTGCGGCGCCACTGTGATAATCGCGCCTTACACCATGTGCTTCAATCTTGCTTGGGTGCCACCGCGGAAACCACATGGCAAACATTTTGAGTGAAAACTATTAATTAGTAACTTCTAATTCCTCTAATTTTCACTTGTTTTCCTTTTTCAGGTTATTATGAAAACCCAGTTTCGTGACCCGGATGGCATCCTAAACCACCTCCAGAACGTCACCACAGAAGAAACCGAGCACATCTTCTACCAACTTCTAGAAGCAGCCGAAGCCTTCGACCTCTGCATGATCAAACGAAACAGCATTCTTAATGCCGTTCAAAAACAGATTCTAATTGAACGGGCTAAGACTCCTATTTCTTTGCTCGCTCAAACTAGAATCTTCTTCCGGAGACAGTTAGGCAATGTGTTGGTAGAATTAGCTCCTAAGTTCGAAATACCAAAAACTCTGCACCATTATTTGCTGTTTGAGTGCAGTTAAAGTATTTTTGTAATTTTATTGGATTTTCATTTCGGCACAAGATTTCCTTGGCCTTTTATGTCGGTGCTGCCAGAAACAGCTAGTTTCCCCGAATTGTGGGGATTGATTGGATTTTGTGAAGACCGTGAAAAGGAACGGTAAAATATTGGAAGATATATTTTTGTACTACGTATTTGACGTACACGTACGTATTTGACATTTGAGTCAACTGTCCTATCTTATTGCTAAGTCTTATTTTTATATGTTGATCTTGTATTAAAATTAAATCAATTAGAGCTTTGTAGATGATATATTTATTGTATGCAATATTACAATTATTTTTTGTTTTAATATTCACACGATACGCATATCATTTTACATTGCAAAGACCGTGTTTTCTTTTGAATGAATATTTATGTATTTAGAGGCTGCTCCACATTTAGCCCGTAAACTAGGCGTGAAACTGTACATGTACCATGAGGTGTGTGGACTGTGAAGTTGATTCGCACATTTTTCATGCCTTGTTCCCCAATTTTTGTCAGTTTTTTTTGGGCTGCGTTAAGGCCTGTTTACACATTGATTAGTGATTAGTGCAGGTGAGAAGTGCAGGTGTTAAGTGATTAGTAAAAACAACGTGTAAACGGTCACGCTGTTAAGTGATAAGTGCGAGTGCGAAGTGCGAGTGTGAAGTAAAGTGAATAGACGATCGGTCTATTTTTGCCTGTTAAGTAGTTGCCCCCGCACACCCACATACTCCCCTCACTCGCAGTCTCGTCGAACTAAACACTGTTTTCTTGTATACACGGTATTTGCTTATTAATTGCCATAGTATTTAAACATTCGGGTATTTGTGCAACTGTTATGATAATCAATGTCGACTACCGTCAACAGTAAACATTTTTTTTTAAAACATGTATTTATTGAAAATAGATGTCATATACTTCAGAAAAAGTGAACAAACCCTCCGGTGTCAGAGGGTGGCGAGGTGTCTGGCCTCGGACACCGGAGGGTTTGTTCACTTTTTCTGAAGTATATGACATCTATTTTCAGTTTATATATAGTAGTGTAACTACTTCAAAATTACAAATCAATATATTGAAAAATATAGAACAAAATAATTTGATTTGCTTAAAGATTCATGTATTTATTGTTAAAATTTGTTTACACCTTACATTATTATAAAGAATATATATATTATATATATTCTTATTTGTATTAATTAGATATTATCAGTGAACCATTCTTCCTTGCCATGGAACTAAACCTGCCCCTAGAAAAAAATATGCGATACGTGTATCACTAGGTCTATACTGAATTCGTCTGCTCATCCATTTTCGTTGCCATAACTTCTTAGGTTTCTCGATTTCAACTAAGATCTCATTTTCGATTTCTGAAGCGATGACTGCAACTATTCTTTTTAAAATATTACGGAGTTCGGAGTTCCAAACGTTGATCGTTCTCCATTTTTTTGGAAACTTTGCACCTGCACAAAGTATAACTAAGCAATGTGTAAACGACTACTAAACACTTATCCGGGTAAAAACATGTTAACTAATCATTTAACACCTGCACTTGCTACTTCACAAAGTGTAAACAAGCCTTTAAAGAGAGCGATAAATATACTATCACCGCCTCCTCAGTGGTTCGCGATTCGTGTTGGTTGTCTATCGTGCATGGCATTATTCACGCACTAAATATAAAGCGGACATTATAATGACCGCGACGATGGTATTTTTATTCTTATTGTGTTATTAGTTTTGTCCATTTTGTAGTCTGAATACATTATTGCTATGTGATACATTGTGATATATGATTAGAATTAAGTATCTACTTGTGATCGTGCTTCATGATCTCAAGTACATTAATCTCCTGCGACTGTTTTTTTTTTAAATATATGCCTGAAGAAAAAAATATCTTTTATTTTGAGCCTGAATTACAAAGAATTATCCCTCTACCTGTTCAGACACATAGATACATCAGATACACGCACCGTGATATACAGTGTGGAAAGATAAGTAGGGCCCTGGAAGGAAACTACCTTAAAACGTTGAGATAGCTCAATTCGCTGAAAGGAAACATTCTTTTATTTTTCCTAAAAACTAAAACTGCATTCACAGTTTTTTTCTTAATTTTCACTTTTTTTCATACTAATTGTATGAAAAATATTGTTATTATTATTTATGGGTTCTCTTGAGCCCTAAACTTGGTTAGTATTAAGAAGTTTTTATCCTTGTTGGAAATAGGATCGATTGGCATCAATTGTCATAAAAATTATTTATGGCAAAAATTACAAAATCAATAGTTTTTTTGTAAACTGTACTCTTTTCCAAAAATGTGTAAATGCAGTTATGTCCCTTTAAAAAAATTAAAGAATGTTTCCTTTCAGTGAATTGAGCTATCTCAACGTTTTAAGGTAGTTTCCCTCCAGGGCCCGACTTATCTTTCCACACTGTATATATAATACAGATTCCTACAGAAATTTAAAAATATATACTTAGGTACCTATATTCGTATTCGGCGACGACAATACCAGAATCGAACGTATATCCAATATGCTGTTGCCACTGTTGCCAGTAGCGTATCTTAGGGGTGACACCTGACCGTGAACATCAGAATCTTCAACCCCCCCCTTGATTGATATTCTGGGGTGACCATATTGCTAGCTACGCCACTGGCTATTGCTGGTGTTCCAACAGCTTATAACATTTCGAGATTTTCGAGACCAACTTTGGAGTAGTTGGAGACCAAGACTCTGTTACTTGACAAGCGATGGAAGCCGTGATGACGTCACTGCCATTGCAAGTGGTGCCCCATATAACCATTCTGGTCGCAGGATTTTCAAAATAGTAACATAAACCCAGAAGTGTCGAAACAGTTACTACACTTCGCGTCTGTGTTGAGTTTTGGTTTCTTCGTGTGGTAACAGTGACGACACAATGCGACCAGATTTTAACTAAGAGTTGACGCAGTGTTCACACTATTCGGTCACATTTGTTTCGAAACATTTTTATACACCTTGCGTTCAGTTTGTGACCAGATGTCAAAACTAGGAACGAAAATTGGTAACGTGTAGTAACTTCGTTACCACTTTATATTAAGTATACACAGTGTGTCGTAACGTTACTTAACTGTGTAGAAACATTGTAACCAAAAATTTACATAAAATACCAAAGATTGTCAAACTGTTCCATTGCTTTGATGCGTGTCATTTCATACTAAATTAGTGCCAATGTTTTTTAACACATTCAGGGCCGAGAACCCGACTATCGGGTATTTGATGATTTCGTTCCCAGGCCGGACGACCCGATAGTCGGGATCGTGGTACTACAGCTTTATATGAGGAAATTTTTGTGGCCTGGCGCGGATGTCTTGTTTGGCTGGGTGGCAATGAATGTGTTAATCGAATTATTCGGTTTATAGATCTTTATTTCCTCAAAATAATAACAGTAATTCACTTACATGAGAAAAATAATAACAAAACATGCTTAGATTTACCAAACTACTGAGCAATTAGTAAAATCTATGCAATCTATAGCATAAAAACAAGGTTAATTATTGAATTATTTTTCATACTATTACCCAATTAAATTAGGCGGACCAAAACATGGTTGGAAGCATCAGCCAAAGGTAAAAGCGAGGGGAATTCAATCATTCGATCCAAAAATATATGCACTACTTGAGTATGAAATGTAGGTTTTAGACAACAAAATAATTTAATCATTTGTCATTTCATCATAAAATGTAACCTAAGCGACTCCAGTGCCTTCACTTCTCTATAATGCCACCCCCACCACCTGTCCGTACTCTAGTGATTATATTATGAGTGATAAAAAGATAGTTAACGACAATTCTTCTTGAATTCCATCATCAGATCACAACCATAAGCTATTGGGACAACCTTGGTGGCAGTATTGGGTGTACCTAATTAATTACTTTTTGGGATTAAATACCAATAAAATAAATAGGCAACGGAATTTCGAAAGGTGGTCTGATGTACGCACGGGTTCTTACCTGGCGAAAAGCTTGTCCATCGCCACACATTTAAGACTAATTTTATGAAATATGTAGTTAGAAACATTTCATAAAAATTGTGTTAAAGATTAAATAAAAAGGAAATACTGAAGGGCCATTTTAAGTCCTATTTGTTTGAATCGCCTTACTTATTTGCTTTTTAAGCTAATTTGGAAAACATTATTTTAAAAAGATATTTTATGACACAAAAGTAATTTTTAGGTAATTGCTAAAGTAATCAATTACGAATTATAATTATAAAATTTTATTTATAAGCAATTACAAATTTGATTTTGTAATTGCATTTTTTAATTGGAGCTTCAATTTACTTTTTCATTGTTATTGTAATTACAATAGTCAATTTGTAATTTAGTTAATTGTTTGCCCTACAATGCTTGGTAGTATTTCCATTCAAACAAAAAAACAAAAGCAAATTTTATTCATAATTGCTGGAGTAGGTAATCGTATACCAAACGTTTTTTAAAATGGGCGCATCCAGAACATTACAAAAATGCACAAAAATCAAACACCAGTGAGTACTGTCAAATTATGTACTTATAAAATTTTATTTCAGACAATAGATATTTGAAATTTTAAAGTGTTATTACAAATTCCGAGGTCTATTCATCATAAAAGTACATCATTATTTAGTAACTAGCTACTTCATCGTATTGTTATAACTGGGACCTAATAGTTTTTTGTAATCCTCTTCCGTCACACCAGTGACTGACCAAGGGATGCCTCGAGGTAAACTTTGAGAATATCTGGAAACAGAAAAGTACAAGGAGCCATTTTGTAAATCTAGTAACGACGTTTCTACTTTTAGTAACAACTCGACACATGTCTACACATTCCGGTAACTATGCAACTACTTTGTGACTGCAATATTTGTTAACCTTAAAAGATATATATATATATACATAATAACTAACAGGTTTCTATGTTTATTATGCGTTTTTATTACTTTTAATGTTAAAATTCTGCCTAAGAATATTTCAGACCACCAAAAATTCATCAAATAAAGCAGTCGTGTACACTTGCACAGAGTTAGTAAAATCACTCGAGCAGTTTTATTGCCCATAATAATCTTGGCAATATTGATATTAAAAACGAACAATAAATACTTACGTCTGAGGAACTACTTAAAGCGATGGCGACGATGGCGTCAATGTCACTTATAATATGTTAGCTATTTTTAGATATTTATTTTTTCACTGACAGTGGTGACACTTCCTCAATGGAAACGAACAAAATGAACGATTGAACGAATGATTTTTTGAAAACTAGTCGCAAACTGGGAATATTGTTCCTACACTGCATCGACACCGTGCGACCAAATGTGTCTGCGTTGACTCTTCGCCATTTCTGGTAACGGCGACCACACGGCAACCGAAATTGTTACTAGAAAAGAACAGTGTCGTCGCGAAATGTTTCGACTTGTGTCGTAACGGCGACCGAAAATGGTTATATGGGGCGCTATCATGCTCCTGAACTTTTATGTAACTTGTTTGAATCTCATAACCAGTGAGTGTTGTATTGAATTACGACGTAAGTATCAGCCATGGCAAACAAATTTGATTAACGCTAAGTTTTCACTTCAAACGCTACGCTGCCACGTTAAGCATGGCACGCCTATTTACTGTTTTTACCAAGTCAAAACAAATTGAGATAAGGCAGACTACAATTTTACTCCTATAATAATATTTTTATAGTCTGGCAAACTATTTCTGTCAGTAGAAACACGCGGCAAATTCAAAATAGGTACATGTGGCAACCCTTTGTGATGAGACACCGTATTTCATGACGAACATTTCAATTCACATTTTATTTGTGTTTAGTGCATTTCACTCTCTCATCTGAAGCGCGAGTGAGATAGAACTCCTGCAACGTTCCCAATTAAATTTAAATTCATTTTTAAGGCATATGTCAATTGCCTCAACCAGATTATCTGTTGCAGTTGATGACAGATCAGACGAAATATATCGGTCTCCTTTTTACTCACCGTAAATGTCACCTAATGAAAGGGGCGGAAACACCAACTAAAATTAAAAACATAAAATTTGATGATCATTGCTGCTTTTTTCACTGATTCTTAGTGTTGTCATACTTTTGTTCGCTGTACATTGCTACTGCGTTCGTTGGCTGGCCAGACTATATATGAAAGATGGCAGATTTTTTTTCCTTTATTATTTGTCCTAAGCTACTACTGTTAGTAGCTTAGGACAAATAATGAAGGAAAAAAATGAGAAAAAACAGTTTTTTTCAGCCTGCAAATATTCTATCAATTTCTTGCGTGAAACGGAACGTTAATATGTGGGGATTATCGATTTGAGAACTGGCAACTCTGCTTCGTGACTTGCGAAGCGAACTGTCAATTGACTCCATTCAATTGTCAAAATTGCTTGCGTTGTTTGGTCGACTACGGCGACGAAAACCTAATTTTAAACCTTTAGCCTCCCAATTACTTTAATAAAATGGCAGACAAGCAGAAAGTAGATCTTGGTTTACTGGAAGAAGACGACGAATTCGAAGAATTCCCCGCGGAAAGTAAGAATTCTTGTACTTTTTATGTCAAGACTGAAGTCGGATGTTTTTGGGAGATTATTATTGAATTACTTATTATTTTTTCGTAGATTGGGGAACAGAAGACGCTGACGACGAAGACGTGTCTGTTTGGGAGGACAACTGGGAAGATGATGTCGTGCAAGACGATTTCAATCAGCAATTGAGGTTAGTTTCTTGTATAAAAGCCCTGTTACATTTGTCCAATAGCTTACTAAATGATTTAGTCACTAAATTTAGTCAAGTGCAACCGCATTTAGCAAGTAAATTTACTATGTTAAAAAGTTAGGATCCTAATTGGTTTTCGAGATACTGAAAGGAATATGGTTTTTTGTCGCCCCTCCTAGTTCCACAGGGTCCTCGAGGTTAAAGGCTTGTGAGAGTCTTCGTGGCATGCCCCCGAACTGCCCGTTGAAGTTCCATTGAGTTTGGATTACTTTCCAGGTGAAATGTACATAACTGCTGGACTATACCTCAATGTTTATAATTTCATGTTGTTATTAAGTTCTTGATTTATATGTTCCTGTATTATATAAAACTAGCTTTTGCCCGCGGCTTCGCTCGCGTTAAATTCGGAGTAGCACGGTTCCCCTTTCCTGATTTATAACACAGAAGAGAACTCGGAACAGAATAAACTGCACACAAATAGTCCGCATACCAATTTTTAGCTTTCTACCTTGAAAATTGCGTAATACTCCATACAAACTTCCACCCTCCATTTTAGGGAAGTGGGGGGTTAGAAAGAGACAAAAAGTAGCCTGTCATTCTCCATCCCTTCAACTATCTCCACTTAAAAAATCACGTCAATTCGTCGTCCCGTTTTGCCGTGAAAGACGGACAAACAAACAAACACACACATACACTTTCCCATTTATAATATTAGTATGGATTAGTTTTAACACTTGGACAACCGAGAACCCGCCTGGTAGGCACTCGTAATGTTTGCTCAGATGCCGGGCACGCGGCGTGCGACATTGCGTTACACGTCGGAGCCCGCCTGGCGTGTTCTGTTGGTTTCTGGGGTATTGTTCAAAATTTTGCCCGGTTGCGAAAGTGTTAAGAAATATTGCTTTACCCTATCGGGGTCCATCCATTGTGCTAATCTTTGTCATGTACTTGGTTGGTTACTCGGTGGCAAATAAAGATCTCTCTCTCCCTAATTAGGTTGCTAGTTAGGACACAAAAAAAGGAAAGTGTAACAGGGCTTTTAGTGCTAGCATCAGAAATAATGACAGTAATAATTGGGCAAGCACGGATAATTCCTGCTGGTGCTGAGGGCATGACTCCGTTCGCGTGCTTTGATGTATTCCCATTGATGGGGGTCATAGACTAATTAACCCAAGACCCCGCATAGCCGGGTGACCCCCGCTGCCACGCTCAATGAGATCTCAGTGAGACACCAATATTGGAAGTGACAGTAAACATAGTGTGTTTCCATGGTAACCATGTCTGACTCTCTTACGCTCCACGGAAGAATCGCGCGTTCCCTGTCTAGCATTGCGTGTTCCCCTCCCGCACCCCTTCTTTTTGGCAGCTTAGGTTTCAAATAAATAATGCGCTAAGCGGAGTATAGAGATATCTTGTATATGATGGGGATAGGGATGAAAATGAAACTATTCCCATCAGGGAGTACATACACGGTGCCCGTGAGCATTGCGAGAGACTTTAACAGTGTATTCATGATCATATTTAGAGAACAAAATGTCCTTTAAACTTTTCCGAAATTCGCCATAGTTTCTGAGTAAATACTACTTACAAAAAATTGCATTTTGAATTGTTTCTCAGTGTAAAATGATTTTTTGATGGCGATCTCACCGGTATGGGGCATAGTCTAGACATCTCTTATTGACTGATATCAAAGACCTAAGAAACACTTTTCATGGACTAGTTTTTACGAGAAAAAATGTAGCAATTTACTTTTTCCGTTACTTTTTTCTAATGACATTTACTTTTTATGTAGAACAGCATTCCAAAAAACTGAAAAAAAAAAAAAAAAAAAAGTCATATAATGTTTTTTCATTCTTTTGACCTCAGAAATGCGTGGTTAAAATCTCTCGCAATGCTCATGGGCACCGTGTATAGGAATACATGCAATATATATTGATTTTTATCTATTTTGCTTTCAGACAACAATTGGAGAAGCTGAAGGACCAGAACAAGGCTTAAAATAGATTAGTTATAAGTACCTATGTAAGCTTTTAAAATAAACATCTATTTCTACATTTGACTCTCATTAACACATTCATTGCCACCCAGCCATACGAGACATCCGCGCCAGGCCACAAAAAATTCGTCATATAAAGCTGTAGTAACGATCCCGACTATCGGGTCGTCCGGCCTGGGAACGAAATCATAAAATACCCGATAGTCGGGTTTTCGGCACTGAATGTGTTAAACCTCATTCATCATCATCCTCCTAGCGAAGCGTTTTGCGCATCTCTAGATGCGCAAAACGCTTCACTGAATTGAAAATATTGATTCATAACTTTCACTCGCAGCGATATGTATCACTCTTTTCGCTCAGTGGATCTGTTCGCATATCCGCCTCAATCGCATTGTGTCATTGTTTGACTCGGCCGGCTCATTCGAATCATGAGGCATGACTGAGAAAAAGCGAGCAAGTAACACTGTAATCTTTAGAATTCAACAAACCGGAGTCACCATTGACAGGCGTCCCCCTCTGCCGAAAACATATGACCAGTGGTCATACACATGTATGGACTGACGTTCTGACGTAGCTATTTGTACGTTACGTAAATAAGTTCTTATAGACTGTTAATTGGTAACAACAAATAAAACAACCAATTGCAAAAGTAAAATTTTAATATTAACATACTTGGGTGAATCAACTATTTCTTGTCACTTCTTTTTTTGACAGAGTAACAAGAAATAGTTGAACCGCCCACTTAACAAAATGATTATCACATATCAGTCTTAACCCTGCTTATAAAATAAAATGAAGATTTAAAACACCTATATACAAGTTGTTTTTTCAATAACTAGCCATATTGTGAGAGGTGATAAGGTTTATTTTACTTCAAGCATAGACAGAGAGAATCATACTGTCTCTTTCTTACGCTCGTACCCTAGCTACTGAAAAAAGCTTATTACTTCTACTCCGAAATCCCAAAAATAAGTTTGGCCTCCCCATAGAAAACGACATCTGATCGGCCGAAATGTATGAAACAGGCAACAATTTTTTCACGATTTCGGAGTTGGTCTACTGGAGCACATGCCCTTATAATTAACTGTATCACATCAAAAACAGTAAATGACAATTCATAAAAGTTTAAAGTACAATTAAAAATTAATATGATTGATTAGTGTGGCTGGTGCCGTTCTGGTATTCCTTTATTTACTAAAATATATAGGATAGGATAGGCGCTAGTGCCCCAAGTGGAGCAAATGGCCCAATTAACTGTATCTCATCAAAAACAGTAAATGACAATTCATAAAAGTTTAAAGTACAATTAAAAATTAATATGATTGATTAGTGTGGCTGGTGCCGTTCTGGTATTCCTTTATTTACTAAAATATATAGAATAGGATAGGCGCTAGTGCCCCAAGTGGAGCAAATGGCCCAATTAACTGTATCACATAAAAAACAGTAAATGACAATTCATAAAAGTTCAAAGTACAATTAAAAATTAATATGATTGATTAGTGTGGCTGGTGCCGTTCTGGTATTCCTTTATTTACTAGAATATATAGGAGAGGATAGGCGCTAGTGCCCCAAGTGGAGCAAATGGCCCAATTAACTGTATCTCATCAAAAACAGTAAATGACAATTCATAAAAGTTTAAAGTACAATTAAAAATTAATATTATTGATTAGTGTGGCTGGTGCTGTTCCGGTGTTCCTTTATTTACTAGAATATATATGATACGATAGGCGCTAGTGCCCCAAGTGGAGCAAATGGCCCAATTAACTGTATCACATAAAAAACAGTAAATGACAATTCATAAAAGTTTAATGTACAATTAAAAATTTATATGATAAGAGTGGCTGGTGCCGTATACGAGGATATATAGGATAGGCGCTAGTGCCCCTAGTGGAGCAAATGCCCCTAGTGGAGCAAATGCAGCAATTAACCGTATCACATATAAAACAGTAGATGTCTATTCATAAAGTTTAAAAATTAAAATGATTGGTCTGGTTGGTACCGTACTGATATTCCTTTATTTACTAGGATATATAGGATAGGCGCAGGTGCCCCTAGTGGAGCAAATGCCCCAATTGACCGTATCACGTATAAAACAGTAGAAAGCTATTCATAAAAGTACAAATTTATGTTATTAAATTAATGTAGTTGGAACTGGTATTATTAGGATATATAGGATAGGCGCTGGTGCCCCTAATGGAGCAAATGCCCCAATCAACCATATCACGTATTAAACAGTAAAGACCTATTTAGCAAAACAGACTTGAGCGGAATTCAGGTGTCGTAGACTAAAACCAGCCGAAAGTCGGAAATTTGTCGATGACGGTCGAATTTTTGTAGGTCTCGTAGACAAAACTCAGCTTTTTTTAAATACCACGACGGAGGCAAACAAGCATACGGCCCGCCTGATGTAAGCAGCTACCGTAGCCTATGAACGCCTGCAACTCCAGAGGTGTCGCATGCGCGTTGCCGACCCTTTACAAAAAGGAGGATTCACTGTGTTGACGGCTAAAGGAACAAGAGGGTCCCTCGTCGTCAACACATTGATATGATATCTAAATTCAGCTCAAGTGTGTGTTACGACTATGTGTATGTGTGTAGTGTGTGTGTGTAGTAGGTGTTGCATGATTAAAAATCAATTTGATTGTTCTGGTCAGTGCCGAACTGGTACTCCTCGTTGGTTTGCGCGGGCGCCGCGTTCTCATCCTCGTTGTCAGCAAAGTAAGTGTCCAGAATGTGGAGAGTTTTCTTGTACACCTGTAAAAAATAAGATAAGATATAATTACTATTTAGTATAAAAAATCACCAAGGCTATAAAAGGTGTGTGTTCTAAAAAAATATAATTAATCCGTCAATTAGATTGGTTTCAGAGAGTTCTAAACCAGGAGAGGCCCTGAGTATCATTTCCCCTCTGTCAAAAGTATTGGCGAAAAATCTAGTACATCTATAAAAACTATTTCAATAATCGATGTCACGCATTTTCGTCATCGCTGTCAATGGATAACAAGCTCCGTGAAAATGCCCTTATGCGCTGTTTTTGGATGTAAAAAAATGTTATATTTCGTCTAGTTTACAAAAAGATGAAATACCATTTCAGATGTAAGTACAGTTTTACTTTATTTATCATTACTTTCGTAATAAAAGATTTAACCTAAATCGAAAATCAAGCTTCGTTTACAGAATCGATTCAAAGACAATCGTTTTCTTTCTGACGGGCAGTAACTATTTTTGACGTTTGACACTTCTCCATATTTAACGCGCTTAAGGATTGCTGTCTTCTATATTTTGTTTGAAAATACAATCAAAAATGATCCTTGGCTTTTTTGTTTGACATTTCCAAAGACTGCATCCAATAATGAACCATATGTTAACATTTGTACAGTCGACTATCTATTGCTCCATTTAGTGTTGTGAAGTATAAAAAGAATATGTCAAATATGTTTGGTGTTTTCAAGTCGAAAGGTACATCTTTGTCGGTTGTCAATAAAGCGTTGCTGCCATAAAAAATCATTTAGAAATAAACTGTATTAACAACCGACAATGATGTACCTTTGACTTGAAAACTTCACATGCGTGCTACCTCGCCCCCCTCAGATTTTGGCAGACTTTTTTGTTTCGAAACATGAGGCGAAGCGTACTCCATTTATAGAGCTTTATGATTGGTTTAGACTATGTATGTATGTATGTATGACTGTATATATGTATTTATTTATGTATGGTGTACATGTACATATGTATTTGGTTAGGTATTTTTTTTTTTTGTATCTAGTAGGTTAGATTAGAACGTTTAATTATTTTATTATTAATCTTGAAGCAAATCAAAATTATTTTGTTCAATATTTTTTGATTTGCAATTTTTTTAAGTAGTTACACTACTATATATAAACTAAAAATAGATGTCATATACTTCAGAAAAAGTGACCAAACCCTCCGGTGTCCGAGGCCAGATTTGAACAGGCGTCTTCAGCTTTCGCGGCTGACGCCCTGACCACTAGACCACCCGGTCACAGAGGAACTTGACAAATTTTCTCATGTATATGCAATCTCTGAATTTGAAACGGCTAGGCGCCGTTGACCATACTCTAAGCTAAGGGCATGCGCAGTACGTGCTTGCACCTCCTATCCGAATTACTTACGTGATTCTGGTATAGCGAGAGAGATGGTGCTGCCATCTATGAATCTTGAAGCAAATCAAATTATTTTGTTCAATATTTTTTGATTTGCAATTTTTTTAAGTAGTTACACTACTATATATAAACTAAAAATATAATAATTTTTTTTTTTTTCTGAAGTATATGACATCTATTTTTGTTTGTAAGTCATGTTAGCATACTCAGATAGTTAGCTTTCTGGTCCAGAAAATTCCTATTCGACGGGAAAATTTTTCTTTGTATAGATCAAACCGTCAGGAATTGATACCAATAAAATTTATAAGTGAATATTGGGCGCTAAGGTGCCAAGACAATGGTAAAAATGTGCGCAATAAAAAAACAAAGAGAATGAGCCCCTTTAGAGCAAAATCGGTCCAGAGGATCGTCCGCAATTCGCACACTTGTTACATTTAACTTTTTTTTGTCCGAGCTGGAGTTTTTCCTCTAGAAGCGAAAAACTGGTTTTTACCATTTTTTTTGTCACCTTAGCGCCCAATATTCACTTATAAATTTTATTGGTATCAATTCCTGACACTTTGATCTATACAAAAAAAAATCCCGTTCAATAGGAATTGTCTGCACTTTTTATGATTTTTCCGCTAATTCTATCTGAGTAGCAAGGCAGTTGTATGTACTTATAAAATGTTTCAATATGATTATATTTTTCTAAGGTACTTCATTTTGTGGTTTAATCGTAAATACGTGTGTAAGTACCTGTTCGTTCTCGTGTGTCTGTAGAGCCTCGATCTTGTCGAGGGCGCCAATCTCTTCCAGTTTGAGGCACAGCGGCTCCACTTGTCCGTACTTTTCAGCCGCCTGAAACAATAACAAGTCGTTTAAGGCTCTGTCTCACTTCAAGCATAGACAGAGACAATCTTACTGTCTTTGTCTTACCCTAGTACCCTCACCACTAAATAATAATAAAAAAAAGAACCAACTCACTTAGCCTCCTACTTTCCAAACGCAAACGCCCGAGCTACTGTAAAATATACTCAAATCACTATAGGTATGTCTAATAGTTGAAGAGTTCCCTTGATTTCTCCAGGATTCCATCATCAGATCCTGTCCTGATGACAATAGGACCAACTGTGAAGTATACTATGTCAAACAAAAAAATATTTTCCAAGTCGGTCCAGCCGTCTTTGAATAATCGGTAAAAATCCCGAAGATTCCAACAAATTGAGAACGTCCTCCTTCGAAATCTTGAAGTCGGTTGAAAACAAAGATCCTGACAAATTGAGAACCTCCTCCTTCGAAATCTTGAAGTCGGTTGAAAACAAAGATCCTGACAAATTGAGAACATCCTCCTTCGAAATCTTGAAGTCGGTTGAAAACAAAGATCCTGACAAATTGAGAACCTCCTCCTTCGAAATCTTGAAGTCGGTTGAAAACAAAAATCCTGACAAATTGAGAACCTCCTTCGAAATCTTGAGGTCGGTTGAAAACAAAGATCCTGACAAATTGAGATCCTCCTCCTTCATAATCTTGAGGTCGGTTGAAAACAAAGATCCTGACAAATTGAGATCCTCCTCCTTCATAATCTTGAGGTCGGTTGAAAACAAAGATCCTGACGAATTGAGATCCTCCTCCTTCATAATCTTGAGGTCGGTTGAAAACAAAGATCCTGACAAATTGAGATCCTCCTCCTTCATAATTTTGAGGTCGGTTGAAAACAAAGATCCTGACAAATTGAGATCCTCCTCCTTCATAATCTTGAAGTCGGTTGAAAACAAAGATCCTGACAAATTGAGATTCTCCTCTTTCATAATCTTGAAGTCGGTTGAAAACAAAGATCCTGACAAATTGAGATCCTCCTCCTTCATAATCTTGAGGTCGGTTGAAAACAAAGATCCTGACAAATTGAGATCCTCCTCCTTCATAATCTTGAAGTCGGTTGAAAACAAAGATCCTGACAAATTGAGATCCTCCTCCTTCATAATCTTGAGGTCGGTTGAAAACAAAGATCCGGACAAATTGAGATCCTCCTCCTTCATAATCTTGAGGTCGGTTGAAAACGAAGATCCTGACAAATTGAGATCCTCCTCCTTCATAATCTTGAGGTCGGTTGAAAACAAAGATCCTGACAAATTGAGATCCTCCTCCTTCATAATCTTGAGGTCGGTTGAAAACAAAGATCCTGACAAATTGAGATCCTCCTCCTTCATAATCTTGAGGTCGGTTGAAAACAAAGATCCTGACAAATTGAGATCCTCCTCCTTCATAATCTTGAGGTCGGTTGAAAACAAAGATCCTGACAAATTGAGATCCTCCTCCTTCATAATCTTGAGGTCGGTTGAAAACAAAGATCCTGACAAATTGAGATCCTCCTCCTTCATAATCTTGAAGTCGGTTGACAAGGGATGAGTATAGCTTATTACTGTTACTACGCTTTTTGGTTTATACGAGGGCTGCTATTTATATATCCGGAAACCGGGATTACAATCTTCTTAAATAGCATATTTGACCTCCATGGTAAAATTTGAACTTTTTTAAGTACTGGCCGGTATATTTTTTCTTTCTTATTAACGCTCGTGTTTTGTTTTTGACGGGTTTTAAATGTCATCTCGCAGCAAGAATGGAACTCACTCGTGAAAATATTCGTGCTATGATTTATTATGATTTTCGGCGTGGTTTAACGCAACAACAGTGCATAGATCAACTAACTTCAACTTTTGGTGATGAAGCCCCATCTAAAACTACTGTGTATCACTGGTTTAGTGAGTTCAATCGTGGACGTAGTATGCTTACGGACGAAGTTAAGGCAGGTCGCCCGAAATCGGTCGTTGTACAACAAAATATCGAGGCTGTGCGAAAACTTATAATGGACGACCGACATGTTACGTACCGCGAGATAGAGGCGACTCTGGGTATTTCTATGACCAGCATTAATAGCATATTACATAATTATTTGGCTGTAAAAAAAATTTGTTCGCGTTGGATACCCCACAACTTAACAAAAGAGCAAAAAGATGCTCGCGTCGAATGGTGCAATAAAATGTAAAAAAAATATAACCGTGGTGACTCAAAAGCCGTTTATAACATCTATACAGGTGACGAATCCTGGATATATGCATACGATCCCGAAACGAAGCAACAATCAACGGTATGGGTGTTTCAAAATGAGCCGAACCCTACGAAAGTTACTCGTGCAAAAAGTACATTGAAACAAATGGTGGCCTGCTTCTTCGGTATTAATGGCCATGTAGCTACAGTGCCACTAGAAAACCGTAGAACGGTTAATTCAGAGTGGTACACGACCATTTGCTTACCGGAAGTATTTGAACAAATTCGTAAAACTAACCAGCGACGAAGAATCATTCTTCATCATGACAATGCCAGCTGTCATACGTCACGCGAAACAACTCTATTTTTGGAGGGTCAAAATGTGGAATTAACGGGTCATCTGCCGTACAGCCCTGACTTGGCACCCAACGATTTTTATTTATTTCCAAATATAAAGAATAAATTACGCGGTCAACGATTTTCGACCGCTGAAGATGCTGTCGACGCATTCAAACAACACGTTATGGAGGTACCTCAGGCGGAGTGGCAGAAGTGCTTTAAAAATTGGTTCACGCGAATGCAAAAGTGCATAGATCATCAAGGGGAATACTTTGAAAAACAATAAAACCATTTTCAGCCGTGTACGTTTGTTTGTTTTTTTGTTTCCGGATATATAAGTAGCAACCCTCGTAATTATAGTTACAGGATAAATTAATAAGATTTCTCTCACAGCACCCACTTTAACGAATTTCTGTTTGGTTGACTAGTAGAGAATGTCTTAAGGCATTAAGTTGGCCATGTATACTTATTTTTATAGTGCAATCTAGACACGCGGCAGCGTGTCAAGCCAAGTTCAAGCAAAGGAACTGGCTAGCCAGCGCCAAGTGTATATTACACGAACCACTTGGTGCCACTTTTGACCCTTCTATAACTCAAAACCTCTTTAACGTAAACACATAAAACTACGTGTGTTTAATTATATCCATAAGGTCACCCAGAAGCCCAAATTTTATGAAGCTAGCTCAAACAGTTATAAAGATATGAAGGTCAAAAAGTCGTAAATTTTAGCACTGACTGACTGACTTGACATATAGTACCTAAATATAACCTACTTCCAGACGACCTAGAAGGATGAAATTTGGAATCCAGCTCGGTAATTGTGTGTAAGCGTAGGAAAAAATCTAAAAATAAAAAAAAGTTAAAAATCCCCACCCAATTTTTTTTTTATTGTATCGTTGGAACCGTTACAAGCAGATATTTGAAACTATTTATCTCAATACCTGCCAAGTTTTCTTTACAAAAAGTAATGATATCCAAATATGTATTTATAGGAACAAAATAACATTATGAACAAGTATTAAACTCTTTTTCTTTGCTTTATTGGATACCTATAACAATAGAGAACATGCATGAAAAATATTTGGTTGAATTTGTTGCATAAACACGTTCAACAACCCCAAATTAATATAAATAAGTGGAAATCCGTAATAATTTTTAACAGTTTTTTAAACATATTGCGGTTTAAAAACGTAAAATTTTAGGCATTTTTTTTATACCTCAAATGTATTTTCGAAACTTCAGTTCGATTACTTATGTTCTAACAAGAAAAAAATGTATGATATCGATATAGCTAAACGCATTTTTTCGTGCCTAAAATTAGAAAAATCTTCCAAAAACTTGTTCCTTCCAAACAGTTTTCAGCAACTTTGTGGTCGGTGACGTCACAAAAACCTCACACTTTTTGTATGGGGCGTTTTGACGCGCGGTGCAGACGCCTAACGTATTTTCACATTTTTGACGTTTCAGGGCTATCATAGATAGTAGGTTTATTAGAGACATTTAAATCTACACGGAAATAGAATCGAATGACGTCTTCCAAAAAAATCATGCATATTCCTAATTGCTGCTATTTAAAAATGTGAGATCTTAAAGTAGGTTAGATTTGACTTGGCCAGTTTTAATCAGAATTAAAATATATATATATATATATATATGTTGAATAACTTGACTATAAAATGACTGATGTAATGAAAACTGGCCAAGTCAAATCTAACCTACTTTAAGATATCACATTTTTAAATAACAGCAATTGTTACAGGTATCCAATAAAGCAAAGAAATAGAGTTTAATACTTGTTCATAATGTTATTTTGTTCCTATAAATACATATTTGGATTTTGCATAGAACTTGGCACTCATTTAGATCTCCATTCTTTATGAGGCGAAGCCCACAGCCAAGCATAATTTTTGTATTGAACTTGGCTCTCCTTTTTTACATTTATGTTTTTGGTGGGATAAAGTTTAAATCAATCAACTTCTAGCTCCATAACCCCTGAATCGATCCTGCTCATATAAGAACTCTCAAATTATATGTATCTCTGTTACAACCCCAACCAATTTCATAAAGATCAGAAAAATGTTATGAATGTTATTGTGGAACAACTATTCAAGTCCTTCAATAAAGAAGTGTACAGGTTCCTAAAGGGTCGGCAGCGCGCATGTTGATCCTCTGGAGCTACAGGCTACGGTAACTGTTTGCCATCGGGCAGCCCGTATGCTTGTTTGCCATCGTCGTACTACAAAATGCCACCGAAATGCAAGGACGTCCCGGTAGCCAGCTGTATGACCTTCGCTTCACTGTGTGCTCGCTCGACAAGTAACACACCTGCATGAGGTTAGTGAGTCCGTCCAGGACGACCGTGAAGGCGCGGTGGTCGGCGGCGCCGAGGAGGCCGCAGTAGGGCTCCAGGAAGCCGGCGGAGATCAGCGTGTCCAGCTGAGGTGGACAAGTAACACACCTGCAGCAGGTTAGTGAGTCCGTCCAGGACGACCGTGACGGCGCGGTGGTCGGAGGCGCCGAGGAGGCCGCAGTAGGGCTCCAGGAAGCCGGCGGAGATCAGCGTGTCCAGCTGAGGTGGACAAGTAACACACCTGCAGGAGGTTAGTGAGTCCGTCCAGGACGACCGTGACGGCGCGGTGGTCGGCGGCGCCGAGGAGGCCGCATAGGGCTCCAGGAAGCCGGCGGAGATCAGCGTGTCCAGCTGAGGTGGACAAGTAACACACCTGCAGGAGGTTAGTGAGTCCGTCCAGGACGACCGTGACGGCGCGATGGTCGACGGCGCCGAGGAGGCCGCAGTAGGGCTCCAGGAAGCCGGCGGAGATCAGCGTGTCCAGCTGAGGTGGACAAGTAACACACCTGCAGGAGGTTAGTGAGTCCGTCCAGGACGACCGTGGCGGCGCGGTTGTCGGCGGCGCCGAGGAGGCCGCAGTAGGGCTCCAGGAAGCCGGCGGAGATCAGCGTGTCCAGCTGAGGTGGACAAGTAACACACCTGCAGGAGGTTAGTGAGTCCGTCCAGGACGACCGTGACGGCGCGGTGGTCGGCGGCGCCGAGGAGGCCGCAGTAGGGCTCCAGGAAGCCGGCGGAGATCAGCGTGTCCAGCTGAGGTGGACAAGTAACACACCTGCAGGAGGTTAGTGAGTCCGTCCAGGACGACCGTGACGGCGCGGTGGTCGGCGGCGCCGAGGAGGCCACAGTAGGGCTCCAGGAAGCCGGCGGAGATCAGCGTGTCCAGCTGAGGTGGACAAGTAACACACCTGCAGGAGGTTAGTGAATCCGTCCAGGACGACCGTGACGGCGCGGTGGTCGGCGGCGCCGAGGAGGCCGCAGTAGGGCTCCAGGAAGCCGGCGGAGATCAGCGTGTCCAGCTGAGGTGGACAAGTAACACACCTGCAGGAGGTTAGTGAGTCCGTCCATGACGACCGTGACGGCGCGGTGGTCGGCGGCGCCGAGGAGGCCGCAGTAGGGCTCCAGGAAGCCGGCGGAGATCAGCGTGTCCAGCTGAGGTGGACAAGTAACACACCTGCTGAGGTTAGTGAGTCCGTCCAGGACGACCGTGACGGCGCGGTGGTCGGCGGCGCCGAGGAGGCCGCAGTAGGGCTCCAGGAAGCCGGCGGAGATCAGCGTGTCCAGCTGAGGTGGACAAGTAACACACCCGCAGGAGGTTAGTGAGTCCGTCCAGGACGACCGTGGCGGCGCGGTTGTCGGCGGCGCCGATGAGGCCGCAGTAGGGCTCCAGGAAGCCGGCGGAGATCAGCGTGTCCAGCTGAGGTGGACAAGTAACACACCCGCAGGAGGTTAGTGAGTCCGTCCAGGACGACCGTGACGGCGCGGTGGTCGGCGGCGCCGAGGAGGCCGCAGTAGGGCTCCAGGAAGCCGGCGGAGATCAGCGTGTCCAGCTGAGGTGGACAAGTAACACACCTGCAGGAGGTTAGTGAGTCCGTCCAGGACGACCGTGACGGCGCGGTGGTCGGCGGCGCCGAGGAGGCCGCAGTAGGGCTCCAGGAAGCCGGCGGAGATCAGCGTGTCCAGCTGAGGTGGACAAGTAACACACCTGCAGGAGGTTAGTGAGTCCGTCCAGGACGACCGTGACGGCGCGGTGGTCGGCGGCGCCGAGGAGGCCGCAGTAGGGCTCCAGGAAGCCGGCGGAGATCAGCGTGTCCAGCTGAGGTGGACAAGTAACACACCTGCAGGAGGTTAGTGAGTCCGTCCAGGACGACCGTGACGGCGCGGTGGTCGGCGGCGCCGAGGAGGCCGCAGTAGGGCTCCAGGAAGCCGGCGGAGATCAGCGTGTCCAGCTGAGGTGGACAAGTAACACACCTGCAGGAGGTTAGTGAGTCCGTCCAGGACGACCGTGACGGCACGGTGGTCGGCGGCGCCGAGGAGGCCGCAGTAGGGCTCCAGGAAGCCGGCGGAGATCAGCGTGTCCAGCTGAGGTGGACAAGTAACACACCTGCAGGAGGTTAGTGAGTCCGTCCAGGACGACCGTGACGGCGCGGTGGTCGGCGGCGCCGAGGAGGCCGCAGTAGGGCTTCAGGAAGCCGGCGGAGATCAGCGTGTCCAGCTGAGGTGGACAAGTAACACACCTGCAGGAGGTTAGTGAGTCCGTCCATGACGACCGTGACGGCGCGGTGGTCGGCGGCGCCGAGGAGGCCGCAGTAGGGCTCCAGGAAGCCGGCGGAGATCAGCGTGTCCAGCTGAGGTGGACAAGTAACACACCAGCAGGAGGTTAGTGAGTCCGTCCAGGACGACCGTGACGGCGCGGTGGTCGGCGGCGCCGAGGAGGCCGCAGTAGGGCTCCAGGAAGCCGGCGGAGATCAGCGTGTCCAGCTGAGGTGGACAGGTAACACACCTGCAGGAGGTTAGTGAGTCCGTCCAGGACGACCGTGACGGCGCGGTGGTCGGCGGCGCCGAGGAGGCCGCAGTAGGGCTCCAGGAAGCCGGCGGAGATCAGCGTGTCCAGCTGAGGTGGACAAGTAACACACCTGCTGAGGTTAGTGAGTCCGTCCAGGACGACCGTGACGGCGCGGTGGTCGGCGGCGCCGAGGAGGCCGCAGTAGGGCTCCAGGAAGCCGGCGGAGATCAGCGTGTCCAGCTGAGGTGGACAAGTAACACACCTGCAGGAGGTTAGTGAGTCCGTTCAGGACGACCGTGACGGCGCGGTGGTCGGCGGCGCCGAGGAGGCCGCAGTAGGGCTCCAGGAAGCCGGCGGAGATCAGCGTGTCCAGCTGAGGTGGACAAGTAACACACCTGCAGGAGGTTAGTGAGTCCGTCCAGGACGACCGTGACGGCGCGGTGGTCGGCGGCGCCGAGGAGGCCGCAGTAGGGCTCCAGGAAGCCGGCGGAGATCAGCGTGTCCAGCTGAGGTGGACAAGTAACACACCTGCAGGAGGTTAGTGAGTCCGTCCAGGACGACCGTGACGGCGCGGTGGTCGGCGGCGCCGAGGAGGCCACAGTAGGGCTCCAGGAAGCCGGCGGAGATCAGCGTGTCCAGCTGAGGTGGACAAGTAACACACCTGCAGGAGGTTAGTGAGTCCGTCCAGGACGACCGTGACGGCGCGGTGGTCGGCGGCGCCGAGGAGGCCGCAGTAGGGCTCCAGGAAGCCGGCGGAGATCAGCGTGTCCAGCTGAGGTGGACAAGTAACACACCTGCAGGAGGTTAGTGAGTCCGTCCAGGACGACCGTGACGGCGCGGTGGTCGGCGGCGCCGAGGAGGCCGCAGTAGGGCTCCAGGAAGCCGGCGGAGATCAGCGTGTCCAGCTGAGGTGGACAAGTAACACACCTGCAGGAGGTTAGTGAGTCCGTCCAGGACGACCGTGACGGCGCGGTGGTCGGCGGCGCCGAGGAGGCCGCAGTAGGGCTCCAGGAAGCCGGCGGAGATCAGCGCGTCCAGCTGGGGCGGGCTGCCGCCGAGGCACAGGTTCGTTATGGCCCAGGCTGCTTCTTTTTGACATCTGGAAAGGAAAAATTGTAAACTGAAATAGAGTGAATATAAACGCGCAAAAATATACGCAGATGGCGTCACAATCGCAAAGAAACAAACGTCGCATAATACTGGTGGTAAGATGTCCGACTTTCAATCCAGAGATCTCGGGTTCAAACTCCGGCTCGTACCACTGACTTTCTCGGAACTTACGTACGGTCAAACGTGGCAACTTTACCATATTTTTTCTCAAAAATCAAAATATGATTTAGATAAAATCAGGTATCTATAATGTGGTAAATTGTACACGATAAGCATATACCGAGAAATTGATTTTTGTAACAACTAATTAAATATACCTAACCCCCTTATTCATAAACGGCCGCTAAAGTTAAGAGATCGCTGATAATCGTTTGTTCCTTTCCCTCATATAGGTTGGACGGAAGGGACAAACGATTATCAGAGGCCTCTTAACTTTAGTAGACGTTTATGAATAAGGGGGTGAGTATTACTTTATGGAGGGAACACGAACACAGGTAAAGTTGACATTATGTTTCGCATTTTTACCTACTTACCGGTTTTCATAGAATTATTTATGCTATTCGGAAGATACTATTTCCGAATATACACAACCTATCTTTGTGGAGCAACGTACCTAGTAGCAAAAACTGGCAATACTAGGCAGTATGTCAATAGTAGGTACAATTGCTGCAGGATTCCTCATGATTTTCAAACAAATAATTTGTTTAAAGTTAGTTACACATAATAGGGGCATTTTAGAAAAGTAGGTTAGGTTAGAACTGCGACCCCTACAGAAAACAAACTGCTGCCAGAAAAGTAGGTTAGGTTAGGTTAGAACTGCGACTTCTACAGAAAACAAACTGCTGCCAGAAAAGTAGGTTAGGTTAGAACTGCGACCCCTACAGAAAACAAACTTCTTTTTTTTTATACCACGACGGTGGCAAACAAGCATACGGCCCGCCTGATGGTTAGCAGCTACCGTAACCTATGGACGCCTGCAACTCCAAAGGAGTCACATGCGCGTTCCCGACCCTTTACATAAAGGAGGATTCACTGTGTTGATGGCTAAAGGAACAAGAAGGGCCCTCATCGTCAACACACTGGGTCCTCTTTGAGGTATTTGCTCTCTGCTGCCAGAAAAGTAGGTTAGGTTAGGTTAGAACTGCGACCTCTACCGAAAACAAACTGCTGCCATAAAAGTAGGTTAGGTTGCTATGGTTGCTATCGTTGCTAATAAAAAATTCAGGCGGTTATTCTATACGAGCATTATGCATTTTGGTGTTAGATGTGTTGCGTAAAATACATTATAAATCTGAGATATTATAAACGTTATACCATAATGATTAATTATCGTTATAAAACGTGTTACTTGAGCCACTAAAAACCTCAAGACACCCCAAATGATTTTTATTGTTGCTAGTTAATCTAGAATATTTATTTTTAAGTCAGTTACCTATTTCGAAAGTTTTTTTCTTGCAATTCTATTCAATTGTTAACTCTACATTTGTTGCGTTGTTGTCACATCTGTGTCACGTCATGTCAACCTATGAACCTACTTTGTCAATTTGTATGACATGACATAAGATGACATACTTTGACAATGACAACCTACATGACACTATGTAAAGTGAAAAAACAAATTTGTCAAAGCTGCAAGCCTTTATTAAATTTTCAACCTCTATCTCCTAACCTCTCGATAGAATGGTAAACTGTAGTATTAGAAATTTTTAGACTCGACACGTAAAAAATTGAAAAATTAAAGAAAAAGTATACCCATGTTAAGATATACTGCAATCGATTGCACTGTCGATTCTGAACAAACAGTTTTCAGGTTTTTAGTAAAAATAGATATTTTGATGTTATATCTAACGTTCGTTATACACCTTGAACGGTATACAAAACAAGCTTATACAATATGAGCGTATACACGGTGCCCGTGAGCATTGCGAGAGACTTTAAGAGGCTGACAACACCCGATGACCTTCAAATTGACTTTACTCAAACAGTGTTTCAGCTATAACTACTTGTTTTGAGAAAGTAAAAAAAATGTATGTTAGTATTCGTTATATTTAGAAGAACTTCGTTGCGTCCGATACACGATTGGACGAAATCGGCTCGATAGAAAATAATTCCAAAGTTACATCTTAAAATTAGCTTTAAACAGTTGTATGTCTTTAGTTTCTTGACTTATACGTCTGTAACTAAGGACAAAATTCCACCACACTAATACTAAAAACTTCGTTGCCTTATATTTCTCAATTAATGCGTCGTATTTTTTTAATTCATTATTTTGTAAAATTTGCAATGAGCTCCCATACTAATCGTAACACAGTGTTTCTCTTTCACTTGCGCTGAATAAGATAGGGAGGGAATTTAGCTGTTGTCAGCCCCTTAACAGTGTATTCATTATCATATTTAGAGAACAAAATGTCCTTTAAACTTTTTCGAAATTCGCCATAGTTTCAGAGTAAATACTACTTACAAAAAATTGCATTTTGAATTGTTTCTCAGTGTAAAATGATTTTTTGATGGCGATCTCACCGGTATGGGGCATAGTCTAGACATCTCTTATTGACTGATATCAAAGACCTAAGAAACACTTTGCATGGACTAGTTTTTACGAGAAAAAATGTAGCAATTTACTTTTTCCGTTACTTTTTTCTAATGACATTTACTTTTTATGTAGAACAGCATTCGAAAAAAGTGAAAAAAAAAGTAAAAAAAAAAATTTTTTTTTGGCGTTTTACAACAAAAGTCATATAATGTTTTTTCATTCTTTTGACCTCAGAAATGCGTGGTTAAAATCTCTCGCAATGCTCACGGGCACCGTGTATAATATGAATATTATAGTATAAGTTTTTATGTCTTATATTACTTACCCCCTATGACAGCTCTAAAGTGCTACGAGAATTCCGGCCTCTGGTTATCACTGTGAATGTCGCCGTTTTCCAATAAAAAACTGTTGCCGGTTGTGATTAAAAGCTAACGTTTTTATCAGGAAGTTTTTGTGATTTTTTTTTTTTATACCACGATGGTGGCAAACAAGCATACGGCCCGCCTGATGGTAAGCTGTTACCGTAGCCTATGGACGCCTGCAACCCCAGAGGAATCGCATGCGCGTTGCCTACCCTTTAAAAACCTATACACTCCTTTTTTGAGGAACCTCATACTGTAGCCCGCTGGGAAAACCTCGGCAGGGAGTTCATTCCACAGTCATTTAGTAATACCAAATTTTGTCTTAATTCTTAGAATTAGGTTGCCGAACAGTTCTCAGGCAGGCAGGCAGCAAGCCGGGACAAACTCTAGGAGGACAATGATAAGACTGTGTGTACTTACTTCGCGTCTTCATGTACCAGCACATATATAAGCTTCGGAAGCATGCCCTGGTCGATGGCTCGTTGTATTTGAATCTGAAACAATATATTAATTAATAAATATTGTAGGACAGTCATTAGCGTCGGTAAGCTCAATAAGCTTGTGTTGTCGCCTAGTACCCACTTATTGAGTTTTACCGTGGGGCTACCGTGTTACCGTGGGCTAAGGGTTACCGTGGGACTAGATTGATTTGTGTAAGATTGTCCCAAAATATTTATTTATTTATTATTTTATCATTTATTTTTAACGTATCAATATTTGAGCATGTAAAGTTAAAATTACGTTACTGCACAGATAAAAAGCTTATCATAGTAAAATCTGTTGTTGTAATGCTAGCCATTGCCTACCGTTTTTGAACACGTTTTAGAGGACTTACAATGTCAGTGTAGATAATAGTAGTTTATCTACACTGACATATACGTTACGAGTTTCAAATTCCGAACATGGAATTTGATAACATAATGTAAATCCTGTCCTCCTTCCCGACCAACGGCACGCGCCTCCCCGACCGCCGGCACAATCGAGTTGGCCATGGCAGTGCAATGGCGGTCATTCTATGGTTCCCGAACACTTCATTTAGGATATATAATATGAGTGTAGATAAAGCAGTGTATGCAACTGTACGTAATTAGGCCCTATTACGTAAGTTACGTAAACTACTATTATTTTCACTGCTTTGACGATCATAATATAAATTTGTATAGATTAGGTAAGACCATTTTGTACTATAATTTATTATTTTGAAATAAATAAATCGAAATCTTCTAAGGGGCAAAGAATAAAAAATTGAGAACCTACTATATTTTGAAGTCGGTTAAACTAACCTGAGTACCAGCCAGGATGTTGCTAGCGGCCCACGCAGCTTCCTTGACCAGCGAAGATTTCCCGCAGCACAGCAAATTCAGCAGATAACTGATGCATCCCGCGTCCAGGCAGCGGTCGGTCTGAAAAAATAGCACTTATTGTAGAGGGCACTCTTTCAGATTTCATACAACTAGAGAAAGAGACAGAAGCTGAATGGTCCTTAACACTTTTGCAACCGGGCAAAATTTTGAACAATACCCCAGAAACCGACAGAACCCGCCAGGCGGGCTACGACGTACAACGCAATGCCGCACGCCGCGTGCCCGGCATCTGAGCAAACATTACGAGTGCCTACCAGGCGGGTTCTCGGTAGTCAAAAAATATCAGGTTTTCTCGTAGTAAACACAGAAATTCTTGAAGAAATCGCGAATTATATCTGTTTGTGACCCTCCACCGCTATAAGTAATGGGTAAGGGGAGGGTAACAAACAAGGTGAGTCTATGACAAGGACCAACGATAAGTGCACCTTCTCTGTCGTACCTATTGAAAGTGTAATGAGACCATCCCGTTCAATCATGGTATTGTTATTACCATGATAGGTAGGACAGATGTCCCGGTTTTGGCCACTTTAAGGAGAGTTCGTCTATTCAGACGTCCGTAACTTTGTGTCAATAAAGAATTACGACACTCTTTATGTACTGAGTCATTGAAAATATATCACCATATTTATATGAATCTCCGTTGTGAAGATTCTGACATAATTTTTTTTTCTTTAATTATATGTCAGAAAGGGGCCCAGGAGCCAGTTTTGGCCACTTATTAGGGTTCCGTACCTCGAAAGGAAAAAACGGAACCCTTATAGGATCACTTTGTTGTCCGTCTGTCTGTCTGTCAAGGTCATTTTTCTCAGGAATGCGTAGAGGTATCAAGCTGAAATTTATATCAAATACTCAGGTCTATTGTCCCTTGGAGCTGTGAAAAAATCAAACTTAAAAGCCAACACAATCAAAAGATACAGACGTTTATGCTGCAAATTTTAGTTTTTCGGCACTCGCAAAACCTACAGGGTACTTCCCGTGAACTCAGAAACTTGAAATTTGGCACGAAGCAACGTCTTATAGCACAGATAAAGGAAAAATTGCGAAAACCGTAATTTTTTTGTTACATCATATAAAAAAAAATATTTTTAATAATTTTAAAGTTACTACACCTATATACCTACAGGTTTGTACGGAACCCTCGGTGCGCGAGTCCGACTCGCACTTGGCCGGTTTTTTTCATGGGTCCCGACAACTGCATGATAAAAATTACATGACAGATGACAGTGCCATCTGTACTGCCATAACTTACTCTTGTACCAACTATAAACTTGTAAATTTGTCTATACCTTAATAAAGTTGAAAATGGCCAAAACTGGCCACTGCACAGTCGGGGCATCTGCCCTATGTGGCTGGTGGAACTGACAATGTTACCTGTTCATCAGATCCAGTGAGCATGTTCCCAGCGGCCCTCAGCGCCGGGGTCTTCACAGCGGCGGACTTATGGTCCAGAAGTCTGACCACACGCAGCAACAGGTTGGGGGTCATTTGGACCTCCTCGATGCGCTCGTTCGGCCCGTCGGTTAGGTACGAGATGGCCCAGCACGCATCCGCTGTAATATATATAAATAATAATATTGTCGAGGAGGTGAAGTAGCACATTGATGGCTGAGTATTACGTTTAAACGGACGACTTTAGGAGTCCGTTTAATTTAATACGAAGCCAGCAATGGCCCTTCAGGCCGAGTCCAATATAGTGCTTTATTCAAAAATAATGCAAAACAGCCAACGTTGATGAACAACAAACAATATTGACATATATAATATATTCAGGATAACTTCTCTTCTAGGTTAAAAGAATGACCACTACCGCGAGCATCGAATTTCGATTCGAATCCTATAATTATCTCCATCTCTTCTCATTTTGAGTGAGAGAGACAGATTTATTCGAAACTACAATGTTCGCGGTACACGCTCAGCTTTGCCGCCTTTATATCTTTTTATTAAAAAGTTTGAAGTGTATTTTTCTTCTGAATTTACCGTAAGCTATTTGAGCTAAATAAAAAATCGCGGTACCAACATTATAAATAACAAATACCGATGTTGTGTTTTGGCTGTTTAGGACCTTTGCCTTTCTTTTTGTATGGCTGTTGAACTTTTTAAAAAGTTTGTACCTCGACAAAAATGGAATTTGTATGCAACATTTATGTCGCGAAATCGAGCCTGCAATTTCCGTAACTTTTTAATTTTAATTTGACCATAAACTAGGCACTTCGCCACCTAGTTTTTAACCGTAAAAGTCAACCTTGCCGGACATTTTTGAATAAATAAATATACTAACCTACAGTGCTCAAACCTGGTCATTAACGGAAGCTCAAAAATCCAGACTTAAGGTTTGCCAGCAGGCGATGGAGCGTAGTATATTAGGTGTTCGCAGGACTGATAGAATCAGAATCACGGAACTGCGCTCCAGAACTCGCATTGTAGATGTTGGTGTTAAGACCGCCAAGCTAAAATGGGACTGGGCAGGACACGTTTGCCGCATGCATCCGGAAAGATGGGCCAAACGTGCTACCGATTGGATCCCACAGGATGGCTACCGGGGCAGAGGAAAACCAAAAAAGAGATGGCGGGATGACTTGGACGCATTCTGTAGAGTGGTCGAATTTGTCAACCAACAGGGTCGAATGGGGGAAAAGAGGGGAGGCCTTTGCCCAGCAGTGGGACACCAAATAGGCTAATAAAAAATAAATAAAAATATGACTCAAAAGGCTTATGTCCTATCAAACTGTGACACTTTTTTGAAAAAGGTACCACTTGGCGGAAGGCGCGTCCGACGTATGTTGGACAGATTCAATATTGTATTCTAGCTAGATCAGTCCGTCATTTATGTGATTATCAAAAAATATTTTGTCAATTAAGCAAAAAATCAACTTGATCGGGATTATTATTATTATTATTATTTAGCTTTTTTTCCCACATTAGTGGTCCCCAAGGGTATAAGCCTCCTCCATCTGTCTCCACCTCTCTCTGCCGTCGGCAACATCAATCCATTTTTTTCCCGCAGCCTGTACGATGTCATCTGCCCATCTTTTTCTTTGCCTTCCCGCTCTTCTTTTTCCAGCTGGGCCTGGCCACTTGGTTACAAGATTTGTCCACCTTTGATCCTTATATCTTGCTATATGACCTGCCCACCTCCACTTTTGTTTCAAACTGAACTGCAGGGCGTCTATTATCTTTGTTCTCTTGCGGATGTCTATATTTCTTGTTATTTGCATTTTTCTTAAATTTAAAATACTTCTTTCCATTGCATGTTGGCAAGATAGAATTTTGTTCTTTGTTCTTTCCGTGTAAACCCATTTGGCATGCATATGTCAAACTTGGAAGAATGCAAGAGTCCATTATGATCTTTTTCATGTTAAGATTGTAATTGCCTTTGAGAATTTCTTTTTGTGCCCAGTATTTCTTCCAGGTTGTGTTTATTCTTCTATTAATTTCATTTTCATTACTGTTTGTTTCGAAAGATACTAATTTTCCCAGATATACATAGTCTTCCACATAATCTATCGGTTTTTCCTCGATTTTGATAGTCTTCTTACTGTAGTTTGACATGATTTTAGTTTTAGATGCATTCATGTGTAGGCCAATTTTTTTGCTTTCAAAGTCTAGTTCTTGTAGCATTTTTTCCATGCCTTTTGCTGATTCACTAAAGATGGCTATGTCATCAGCAAATCTCAGATGCGTTAGTTTTTTGTTTGATATCCATATTCCTTTTCGATTCCAATCCATCTTCTTGAAAATATCCTCCAGAACCGCTATAAATAGTTTTGGAGAGAGTGGGTCGCCTTGTCTCACTCCTCTCCCAATTGTGAATGGTTCGCCTTGCCTTTCCAGTTTAACTCTGCTTGTGCTTTTTGAATATTATGTTTATATATGTGTTGTTGATATTATTGTTTCTTAGGGCAAGCAATATGGATGACTGTGTTATACTATCGAAAGATTTCGAGTAGTCCACAAAAGCTATATATAGTGGCCTATTAAATTCTTTGTATTTAATAACCTGTTCCATGGTGTGGATGTGGTCGGTTGTAGAATAGTGTGGTCTGAATCCTGCCTGTTCAACCGGTTGATTTTTGTCGATATTTGGGGCTATTCTACTCAGAATTATTGATGAGAAGAGTTTATATATTGTTGATAGTAGGCTAATAGGTCTGTAGTTGCTGATGTCAAGTGGGTTCCCTTTCTTGTAGAGTAGTGTTATGTTGGATTCACACCATTGGTTTGGTACTTCCTTGTTTTTCAAAACTAAGTTGAACAGTTTTACTAGATATGTGATTATAATTGGAGCACCTATTTTTAAGGCTTCATTCGAGATGTTGTCCGCTCCTGGGCTTTTCACAGGTTTTAATTTTTTTTTATGTTTTAAGATCTCATTTATAGTTATTTGCTCTGGGATTGTTTCTGAAGTGTCTTCTTTATCGAACGAGCGAAGTGAGTTCTTACAAACAACTTCTGGCTAGTGGGACGTCTCGGCATTTCGATGGCTTTATGATTTTGAGAGTTTGTTCCGCGATAACTTTAGTAACGCTTTTCTGATCTTTATGAAATTTGTTGGGGTTGTCGCAGAGATACATATAATTTGAGAGTTCGTATATAAGCAGGATCGACCAACGGGTCATGGAGCTAGAAGGCGCGAAAAAATCATCACATGGGTCTTGTTATATTGGTCATGTCGTTTGCAAGGAATCGCGAGTTCTGAGTTCGAGGCGGACTACTAGTTATAGTTGTAGTTAATTTCTTCCTCTTGTAATGGTTTTGTGTAAAGTTCAGCATAGAAAGTTGTGGCATGTTTCACTATATCTTCTCTTTCCCTAGTCTCTCCCTTTTCATTGTTCAAAGATTGTATCCAATTTTTGTAAGTAGCAAGTTCTTTAAAAGCTCTCTTTGAGCTTCTGAACTTTGACATGTTCCTTTCTATTACTGATTGTCTGTGGCTATCATAGTCTTTTGGAATTGCCTTATTGGTTTGTTTGAATATCACCTTTAATTCTTCTTTAATTTCTCTGGTTCTTGGCTTCTTGGTCAATAATTCATATCGTCTAGAGATTAGACTAAGTGTTTGATTGGTAAGAATTCTGTGTTGGGTAGTGCTTGGTTTTTTAGTAGATTGTAGACTTTTTGTTATTATTGTTTCCAATTTATTACTAGGTAATTGATCAGGATTATCAGGGTGAAATTTTAACCACTACATTTTAAATATTGAGCGAGGTGATTAGGTAGGCCATACTGGACAACTTTTGCTATGGGACCAACCTCGAAATCCCAAAAAAAAAATTCGACCCCATACAAAACGACATCTGATCGGTCGAAATGTATGAAACAGCCAAAAATGTTTTCACGGTAAAAGTCGAAATTCAAAGTTCCCAGTGCGCCGTATCGCATTTTTCAACCGACTTCAAGATTTCGAAGGATTCTCAATTCGTCGGGATCTTTGTTTTTGATATTTTTCAGCTCAGCAGCTCGAACAAGCCTACTTCCCTGCGAATACACAGTGACGGAAGTCGCACTTTCGTCACTCCAGGGAGTGAGACAAAGTAGTTTTTTAATCTAGTGAAGGCCATGAACTGCCACTTCAAATTTCGGGGTCTATTACAAATTCGAAACATATTTTTAACCTTTAATATGTTCTCACTACTGAGGTGAAAAGTTTTATGTGTCACACGAGAGCAAAGTTATTTTACATCTCGTGTTTTTGAGTCAAATCAACACTCAACACTCGCAAGAAAAACCAACTTTCCTCTCTTGTTGCACAAATAACTATTTTAGGGTATTTTTTGTTGTTGCTAAATATCAACATGTTGCACATCAATCGATAGGTGTATAAAAATGAGATCGAGGTTTCTTTAAATGTTTTTTGTTTAAGTGAATATTTTTTAAGAAATAATCGCTTTGAAAGTCAGAAAAGTTGTGCAACTTTTGAACCGCCAAGTTCAAAAAATATGAAAAAAATTCACAAGATGCACCTTATCACGTACTTTCTACGAAAACTGTTTTAAACATTATCGGTTGAGCCATTTTTGAGTTATCTCCAAAAAACTTCTTTAGCATCGGATACGACCTTTTCGTATTAGTTTGGTTCTTATTCCATTGAAGGTACGGAATCCTCCATGATGCATGGTCCGACACGCACTTGGCCGGTTTTTTTAATGTATGGTCACCGATTATTCGAAGACGGCTGGACCGATTTGGAAAATATTTTTTTGGTTTGAAAGAGTAACTTCACAGTTAGTCCCATTGTAACCAGGTCTGTATCTGATGATGGGGTCCTTGAGAAATCGAGGAAACTCTTTAAATATTATAGGCACACCTATAGTGATTATAATATTTTTTATAGTGGCTCGGGCATTCCTTTTGGAAAGGTGGAGTCTAAGTGAAGTCGGTTCTTAATTGTTTAAAATTATTTTAAATGCAAGTTCTGTATTCAAGGCGGATAACTAGTTTCAAAATACCAAATACTCATAATAATGTGGTTAAAAATAATAATCTCACCCAATACGTCTGTGTCTTGCACTTCTAGCAGATCCGAGATGAACGGTAAAGCCGGAGCAACGAGACCGAAGTCCACCAGGGGGTTCTTGTTCCTGAAACGATGAAAAACATAGAAACTTGTGAAAACCATCAAGTATATTATCATATGCGATGGCGTCCGGTGCTCAGTCACAGGGCAGGAGTGTATAAGTTCCTAAAGGGTAGGCAACGAGAATGTGAATCCTCTGGGGTTGCAAGCGTTTTTGCATTTTCAACCGACTTTGAGATTTCGATGGAGGAGGGACAATTCGTGGGGATCCTTGTTTTTGCTATATTTTATGTACGAGTATGTTCACCGATTATTCGAAGACGGCTGGATCGATTTGGAAAGTTCTTTTTTTATTTGAATACTTCACAGTTGGTCCCATTGTCACCAGGTCAGGATTTGATGATGGGATTGATGGGATCGACTGGAGAACTCGAGGGAACTCCGGCGACGTTGCCGAGCGCCCACGGAGCCCCCGCGGGCCAGGAGCCCTAGTTACCTGCAGAAGTTGCTGTAGGTCCACACCGCAGTCCTGAGCGTGCTGGGTGTGGCACTGGGCGCCATGCTGGGCAGCAGCGCCGGCAGGGCTCCGGCTGCGAGCACGGTGTCGCGCGGCGCTCACGGAGCCCCCGCGGGCCAGGAGCCCTAGTTACCTGCAGAAGTTGCTGTAGGTCCACACCGCAGTCCTGAGCGTGCTGGGTGTGGCACTGGGCGCCATGCTGGGCAGCAGCGCCGGCAGGGCTCCGGCTGCGAGCACGGTGTCGCGCGGCGCCCACGGAGCCCCCGCGGGCCAGGAGCCCTAGTTACCTGCAGAAGTTGCTGTAGGTCCACACCGCAGTCCTGAGCGTGCTGGGTGTGGCACTGGGCGCCATGCTGGGCAGCAGCGCCGGCAGGGCTCCGGCTGCGAGCACGGTGTCGCGCGGCGCTCACGGAGCCCCCGCGGGCCAGGAGCCCTAGTTACCTGCAGAAGTTGCTGTAGGTCCACACCGCAGTCCTGAGCGTGCTGGGTGTGGCACTGGGCGCCATGCTGGGCAGCAGCGCCGGCAGGGCTCCGGCTGCGAGCACGGTGTCGCGCGGCGCCCACGGAGCCCCCGCGGGCCAGGAGCCCTAGTTACCTGCAGAAGTTGCTGTAGGTCCACACCGCAGTCCTGAGCGTGCTGGGTGTGGCACTGGGCGCCATGCTGGGCAGCAGCGCCGGCAGGGCTCCGGCCGCGAGCACGGTGTCGCGCGGCGCCCACGGAGCCCCCGCGAGCCAGGAGCCCTAGTTACCTGCAGAAGTTGCTGTAGGTCCACACCGCAGTCCTGAGCGTGCTGGGTGTGGCACTGGGCGCCATGCTGGGCAGCAGCGCCGGCAGGGTTCCGGCCGCGAGCACGGTGTCGCGCGGCGCCCACGGAGCCCCCGCGGGCCAGGAGCCCTAGTTACCTGCAGAAGTTGCTGTAGGTCCACACCGCAGTCCTGAGCGTGCTGGGTGTGGCACTGGGCGCCATGCTGGGCAGCAGCGCCGGCAGGGCAGCAGCGCCGGCAGGGCTCCGGCCGCGAGCACGGTGTCGCGCGGCGCCCACGGAGCCCCCGCGGGCCAGGAGCCCTAGTTACCTGCAGAAGTTGCTGTAGGTCCACACCGCAGTCCTGAGCGTGCTGGGTGTGGCACTGGGCGCCATGCTGGGCAGCAGCGCCGGCAGGGCTCCGGCTGCGAGCACGGTGTCGCGCGGCGCCCACGGAGCCCCCGCGGGCCAGGAGCCCTAGTTACCTGCAGAAGTTGCTGTAGGTCCACACCGCAGTCCTGAGCGTGCTGGGTGTGGCACTGGGCGCCATGCTGGGCAGCAGCGCCGGCAGGGCTCCGGCTGCGAGCACGGTGTCGCGCGGCGCCCACGGAGCCCCCGCGGGCCAGGAGCCCTAGTTACCTGCAGAAGTTGCTGTAGGTCCACACCGCAGTCCTGAGCGTGCTGGGTGTGGCACTGGGCGCCATGCTGGGCAGCAGCGCCGGCAGGGCTCCGGCTGCGAGCACGGTGTCGCGCGGCGCCCACGGAGCCCCCGCGGGCCAGGAGCCCTAGTTACCTGCAGAAGTTGCTGTAGGTCCACACCGCAGTCCTGAGCGTGCTGGGTGTGGCACTGGGCGCCATGCTGGGCAGCAGCGCCGGCAGGGCTCCGGCTGCGAGCACGGTGTCGCGCGGCGCCCACGGAGCCCCCGCGGGCCAGGAGCCCTAGTTACCTGCAGAAGTTGCTGTAGGTCCACACCGCAGTCCTGAGCGTGCTGGGTGTGGCACTGGGCGCCATGCTGGGCAGCAGCGCCGGCAGGGCTCCGGCCGCGAGCACGGTGTCGCGCGGCGCCCACGGAGCCCCCGCGGGCCAGGAGCCCTAGTTACCTGCAGAAGTTGCTGTAGGTCCACACCGCAGTCCTGAGCGTGCTGGGTGTGGCACTGGGCGCCATGCTGGGCAGCAGCGCCGGCAGGGCTCCGGCTGCGAGCACGGTGTCGCGCGGCGCCCACGGAGCCCCCGCGGGCCAGGAGCCCTAGTTACCTGCAGAAGTTGCTGTAGGTCCACACCGCAGTCCTGAGCGTGCTGGGTGTGGCACTGGGCGCCATGCTGGGCAGCAGCGCCGGCAGGGCTCCGGCTGCGAGCACGGTGTCGCGCGGCGCCCACGGAGCCCCCGCGGGCCAGGAGCCCTAGTTACCTGCAGAAGTTGCTGTAGGTCCACACCGCAGTCCTGAGCGTGCTGGGTGTGGCACTGGGCGCCATGCTGGGCAGCAGCGCCGGCAGGGCTCCGGCCGCGAGCACGGTGTCGCGCGGCGCGGGCCCGTCGCCGGCGACGTTGCCGAGCGCCCACGCGCTCTGCTCGCCCACGGAGCCCCCGCGCGCCAGGAGACCTACCAGCTTGGGGATGGCGCCGCCCTGTAACAATCGTTCAAAATTTGGAGATAATTTACTTTTACCTTACCCGGACCCAGATATTCCATTTGACCGCCAGGAATCGGACGAAGAAATCGTGCCCTCAGCGCCAACCACTATTTACAATAAATTGTGCGAATATGAATGCAAATATCAAAAAACAAGCGCGAATGCGAATTTTCGTTACATCCCTTATGTGCATTACAAGCAAGCCATATGGAGAAAAAGAGAGAATTTGCCAAGCAACAGCACCATTCCATGCTAAAAAAAACTTACCTCAATAACAGCCATAGTATGATCGTGCGTGCCAGACGCAATATTAGTAAGTGCCCAGGCTGCCTCAAACTGAAGGTCCGTGCTGTAAAAAAAAGAAAGTTCAGTTTCATATATACCCACCCGTCATAATATCGTCAACATACAATTCATAACTTAATAAGTTTTAAGCTCGCTTAAAATTCCCCCTTGAGATTGTTTAAGAACCTCTTCCCCACCCTCTCTTGCGTGATATTGATATATTGATATATCTCTTCCTATTTTTTTTTTAAATGTAAATATGTTAATCTGAGTCTAATCTAGATTAGGTACTTATGTTGAACTTATATCAAAAAACTAATTTAAAATCAGTGGAAGTCTAGGAATGTCCGTATTTTTTGTAATTTCACTGTCGTTATTACTTGCGGCAAGACAATAGTAGATTGTTTGACAAGGGTCTAAAGTAGGCCATATTTCCACGAGATTTATTTTCCCGAACGAAGTGAGGGAAAATTGTTCGAGTGGTAATATGGCTTTTAGACCAGAGTAATGCATACTATTTTTCACTTCGATTGCGAAAAATACTTATTATTTACGCACAATAACTAAATTAAGGTAAAATTACGGTTTAACTTGACGGTCATTTCATTTTTTTAACTTCTTTGACATAGATACAAAATATAAACATCACGAATAAATGCCACAGATGAATGTATACGAGGGTTGCTACTTATATATCCGGAAACAAAAAAACAAACAAACGTACACGGCTGAAAATGGTTTTATTGTTTTTCAAAGTATTCCCCTTGATGATCTATGCACTTTTGCATTCGCGTGAACCAATTTTTAAAGCACTTCTGCCACTCCGCCTGAGGTACCTCCATAACGTGTTGTTTGAATGCGTCGACAGCATCTTCAGCGGTCGAAAATCGTTGACCGCGTAATTTATTCTTTATATTTGGAAATAAATAAAAATCGTTGGGTGCCAAGTCAGGGATGTACGGCGGATAACCCGTTAATTCCACATTTTGACCCTCCAAAAATAGAGTTGTTTCGCGTGACGTATGACAGCTGGCATTGTCATGATGAAGAATGATTCTTCGTCGCTGGTTAGTTTTACGAATTTGTTCAAATACTTCCGGTAAGCAAATGGTCGTGTACCACTCTGAATTAACCGTTCTACGGTTTTCTAGTGGCACTGTAGCTACATGGCCATTAATACCGAAGAAGCAGGCCACCATTTGTTTCAATGTACTTTTTGCACGAGTAACTTTCGTAGGGTTCGGCTCATTTTGAAACACCCATACCGTTGATTGTTGCTTCGTTTCGGGATCGTATGCATAGATCCAGGATTCGTCACCTGTATAGATGTTATAAACGGCTTTTGAGTCACCACGGTTATATTTTTTTAACATTTTATTGCACCATTCGACGCGAGCATCTTTTTGCTCTTTTGTTAAGTTGTGGGGTATCCAACGCGAACAAATTTTTTTTTACAGCCAAATAATTATGTAATATGCTATTAATGCTGGTCATAGAAATACCCAGAGTCGCCTCTATCTCGCGGTACGTAACATGTCGGTCGTCCATTATAAGTTTTCGCACAGCCTCGATATTTTGTTGTACAACGACCGATTTCGGGCGACCTGCCTTAACTTCGTCCGTAAGCATACTACGTCCACGATTGAACTCACTAAACCAGTGATACACAGTAGTTTTAGATGGGGCTTCATCACCAAAAGTTGAAGTTAGTTGATCTATGCACTGTTGTTGCGTTAAACCACGCCGAAAATCATAATAAATCATAGCACGAATATTTTCACGAGTGAGTTCCATTCTTGCTGCGACATGACATTTAAAACCCGTCAAAAACAAAACACGAGCGTTAATAAGAAAGAAAAAATATACCGGCCAGTACTTAAAAAAGTTCAAATTTTACCATGGAGGTCAAATATGCTATTTAAGAAGATTGTAATCCCGGTTTCCGGATATATAAATAGCAGCCCTCGTAATTAGCTATTTTAACAGTTTAAACACGCTTTAACCCTTTGACCGCCAAAGCCGTTCAAACACGTCAACGAAAAGTCGTGCCCTCAGCGCCATGACGTGTTAAAACGTCGAAAATGAGAGATCAAAATACTCCTTAATAAACAACCTTTATAGAAATATTTTTGTATATTTATTATAGCTCTACCATTCATCTATCTTTTTAGTTAAAATTTCATTCAAAATAACCCGTAACTCAGGAAAAAATTAGAAAATACCTCAAAGCTGTTTAAAAGAACAAAAAGGCACTGCCCTCCTCGCCGTTGACGGGTAATCACGTCAAGCGGCGTGACGTCACTTCGAAATAGTGTTGTTCGTTTGAAAGCAAAATGGTCGATGTTGATTATTGTATGAACATTAACCAAACACTGTAATTATGAATGTTTTTCGCATTTAAAGCTTTAATATATAATACAACAAATTATTAAACTGTGATTCGTGTAGAAGATTAGTTTTAGGAACTACATATCGTAATGTTAAAAAAGGTACCTATATATTTTAAATTTTTACAATTTTTACTTTAAGATATGCATTATTAAAAAAGAAAGAGTTTTATAAAGTCGCAATGGAATAAATACAATGCGTGTTATAAGGGCCGTATTTAAAACCTAACAATGTGTATGTCGTTTCTTTTCATCTTATTGCTTCGCCGCATTCTTGTTAATCCTTAAACAATGATAAATACCACGACACGTGGGCTTTCGGTCCATTTCATTCATACCAAATAAGTAAAAATAATGAAATGGTATTTTAGATAAAATGTCAACCAATATGAATGTTATCGGTGAGAGACTGAGTTTAAGTGAACAAAGAATATGTCATTGTTAGGGATATACCAAGTTTCTTTAGGTACAAAATAATGAAATGTGCGCGAGATGTTTTTTTTACCTACACACCCGTTCTGTCCGATGTTCATTAGTTTTTATCATAGAATTTATTTATTTGATGGTATTTTTAAACATTTTTTTACTCAACTAAACACTTAAAAAACCTAACGTATTTTCCTTTATACAGTTACACCACGGAAATATCGATACGGAAATGAATGAATATCTCTCACCCCCAACTCTAACATTCATAATAAGTTACGGTGCCACCAGCACCAAAGCCGTCTTAACACGTCAGCGCGTGACGTTATCACTTAAGTAGTGATGTGGCTATATTGACAAAATAAAATAAAATTGTATATTAATTTTCATATTTTTGTAGTTGATTTTAGGTGTATAATAAAAAAAAGAAATGAATATTCTTTACTATAATGATTTCTAAATATCTAAAGTGATTTTGCCTAACTAAATCCACTATTAGGCGGAAAGAAATGTTTGGTCGATATGTTGTTTTCCAATCACTACGGTATCTGAGTGCGCTCGTGCAAATTTCCCTCTGGCGCTGGTGGCACGATTTTTCTGTCCGATGCGTGGCGTTCAAAAGGTTAAAGCGCTTCCAAAAAAATAAAATCTATTTTAATGATTGTTAAGTAGGAACTAAAAAACACCTCATGTTTTGAGAAATAAATGGCGTTTCCTGATTGGTCGAATTTAACATTGCTGTATTCTGATTGGTAGATATTAAATACAATGTTTTTTAAGGACTTAAATTATTTACACAGTGTACGCACCAAAAAAGTATCTAGCGTTCCGATTAACTTCGATATGCATTGTGATTGGTGGATTTAATATGGTGAAGTGTCCCGATTGTTTTGTAAATCATAATTATGTATATATATTAGCCCTAGAGGCTAAATGTACTACTTTAGTCCGCCTTGGTAAGCATAATATGAAACACTTTTTGAGCATGAGAAGTGAAAAAGTATATTTTTCAAGAACAAGTGAAAACTAGCTAGAGCTCCTCCCTTAACGAAACGTAAATAATGGACGTCATACCAGTCATCTCTCTCCAACGCCGCGACTAGGGGCGGGATGACGCCAGCAGACACCATGGTGCTGATGGGCGGGTTCTGTTCCCGGGAGAGGATCCTCCTTGCAGCCCGGGCTGATGAGGTCTGCGTTGAGAGGTCTGAGGACTTGAGGCCTGTGAAATAATAAGGTACTAAAATGGGGACGAAGCAAGGCAGACGCAAATACAGGGGCATTTGCCCCTCGTGACACGCCTTGTGTGCTACGGCGGCCATAGGTACGGACTGCAAGATATTTGTGAAGGAAATTGCCCTCCTCCCTGAATGCTCTAAGAGCTGGCCACGTCAAATATGACACAATAATAAGAGCAATGAAACCCATCTAGTAAGATTGCAAGACTATCCTTATCACTAGATCCGGACATCTGGCAGCTTTTAATGGGTGGATGTCAGAGTGACAGACTAGCAAAGTTTTTGAATTGGAAAAAAGTAATACCAAAATAGGTAAAAACGGCCGAAATTATCTTATTTGTAGAGGACGGGGTCTATATTTTAACATTAGAACAAAAAACATTACGTAATATTTCGGAAACGGAAACAGTAGGCGAAAAATTATGAATTACATTATACGTCGTTTTGGACTACTTTCCCCATCAGAAACTTTTGGCAATGATATGATCTAATTATTTATATAATTTTTCATAATACTGCATCGAAACCAGAACTCTAGGATTTGTATTCTTAAAGTGGTTTGCATTCTCTGACCTCCACCACTTTACAGCTGCCAGATGTCCGGATCTAGAAATAAGCTTAATATAGCAAACTAACGAGAGGGGTTTCGTCGCTTTCATTATTGTGTCATATCATATCTGACGTGGCTAGCTCTCCATCTAGAATGAAATCCTGGATCCGCACCTGAAGCTAGGACTATACCTAATCAGAAATAAAGTGCATACTCGTAGTAATTACGACGAATTTGATGTAAGGTCCGTAAACTTGCTTGCGTGGAAATATACTACAATACAATTCATTTGGCTTGCGAACCGCATGCGGCTCTTTGAAGGGTCAGTTGTGGCTATTCAAGTTCCCCTCAATGAAAGAAAAATCAAATATTACACACAGTGAAAAACAGAAAACTGCGGCTCTATGAGCTTCCAAAAATTCCATATTTTCAGCCATCAGGATCTTGTCAATAAAGTTTGCCGACCCGCAATAAAATATTACATCTGAAGGAGCACGATTATACAATAACTTGCCCAAAGATATTAAAGAGGTTAAATCTTTTACCACATTTAAAAACAAATTAAAGGTCCATGTTATTACTAATATTCCCGCCATCTGAATTCGGCCCTGGAGCTTAGCAACTGTCCTTACGCAAAGCGCAACATGTGTGTGCGCAATATGTTGTTCTACCCGGTTCTAAAATTGTTATCAGTGCAGTATTTACCCACTATTGTCTTCTGTGAATCTTGTTTTGTTCTGTAAATTTTGTAAGTAATGTATATAATTAACGCCCACGGGCACAATTGCATGGCATGTAAATAATATAAATAAGTGTAATTCTCATCCAGTGAAATGTAAATTTCTTTTGAGAATAATAAATATCTTTAACCCGAAATATTCTTTATTGTACACCTTAATAAAATAGAACACCCACAGTACACAGATTAAAATTAGAGGCAGTCAACAGGCGGTCTTATCGCTAGAGAGCGATCTCTTCCAGAAAATCTTTTTCTTTCTCGTTTCCTCACTGCTGAGGATCGCGGCCACATGTAGCTCCATTTCCAGAAAGTGCGGTCATAGGCCATGTGGACTGCACTGTTCAGGCTGCCGCCAGCAGACCTTTTTGCAGCGTTCCAATAATAACCGTTCTCTTTGAGCTCTTTGGCAACCTTACTCACCAGCAGTGGTTTTCTGTAAGGTGGAGGTACTTCCCCAGTCAGGCTCTGCTCCAGATTTGAGCGAGATGACATTTGCTGAACCTGCCCTACCTCACTTAGCGAGATGCCATTCGCAGTGCCCATACCTCTCTTTTTGGCGAAGTTTAAGGACATACCCAAGTCTGGAGTCAACTGAACATGATGTCACAATCCTCAGCACTGAAGGACTGATCTTACCTTTGACAATATCAGTGGGGCTGGGCAGCTTCTCCACCGGCTGCACATCCTCATCCTCGGTCTCCAGAGACAGTGCCCTGCTCTTGGAGAGCTGCTCATCTTGGGCCTGCTTCAATTGAATAAGATGACACTGAAAGACTGCTGATGACCCTACCTTTAACAATATCAGCGGGGCTGGCATTTCCACTGGGTGCACATCCTCATCCTTGGTCTCCGGAGACAGTGCCCAGCACTTGAGGAGCTGCTCATCCTGCCTGCCTGCTGCAACTGAAGGACTGATGATGTGATAATGATCTTACCTTTGACAATATCAGCAGGGCTGGACAGCTTCTCCACCGGCTACACATCCTCATCCTCGGTCTCCGGAGACAGTGCCCTGCTCTTGAAGAGCTGCTCATCTTGGGCCTGATTCAATTGAACAAGATGTCACTTAAGGACTGATGATGACCTTACCCTTGACAATATCAGCAGGGCTGGGCAGCTTCTCCACTGGCTGGACATCCTCATCCTTGGTCTCCGGAGACAGGGCCCTGCGCTTGAGGAGCTGCTCATCCCGGGCCTGCTTGCGAAGCGCTACGCTGAGCTCAGCGCGCTTACGACGAAGGTCCTGAGGTAAATACACACATTAACACATTTTGTTATTGTAAAAGAATAATCAGTAATAAATAATTACATTTTATTTCTTTTCTTTTTATTTTATACAGACGAAACGAATATACGTGACAGTCTACAATAAAAGGTACCATTTAGAGGCGGCACTTACGCTTTTATTGATCGAATACAATATGTAATCTGTAAAACGTACCTTTTCCAAAAAAAACGTCACAAATTACCAACAAAATTTGTCTAAAAAACTTTTAAAAACAATGTAAAGGGGGCGTCCATTAATCGCGTCATATTGTAAAGAGGGGGAGGGGGTCAAGAAAAAAATCACCAATGATCACCACAGGGGGGAGGGGGGTCTGGACACATATCACGTGTAATTTTTTTGTTCCTTGTTTCCTTGTCGTGGTCAATAAAATAAAAATAAAAATTATCAACTTTTAAATGAATCAATATGTCAAAAGCAAAGTAAAATTGCACTAGCACTATGATTGTAAATAATTTTTAATGGCATTTGACATATTATTTTGTGAAGTAGGTTTTTAGGGTTCCGTAAGTGCCAAAAACGTAATCCGTAGTGTCGTTATGTCCGTCTGTCCGTCCGTATATCACAGCCATTTTACTCGGAAACTATAAAACGTATCTTAATAAATATTTAAATATAAGGTGTGTTTTTGTATGCCGCTACTTAGTTTTGTAGTAAAATTGCTGAAAAATATATTAAGGAGGGGCACTACATGTAATTATTTGTCAAAAAATATTTTTTGACCAAATATCGACATGATGCACATCACTCGATAGGTCTTTAAAAATAACATTGAGGTCTGTTTGAATTTTTTTTATTTAGTGAATATTTTAAGAAAAACATCACCCCGTAAGTCTAAAAAACTTGTGTCCCTCTGTCACTTTTGAACCGGAGATCCAAAAAATATGAAAAAAATGGAGAACATTATCGGTTTAGGAATTATTGAGTTACTTATCTCCTAAATTCTCATTTCATACGCAGATACGACCTTTAGATATTACTTTTTCGATAGTAGGTACGAAACCGCGTGGTCCGACACGCACTTGGCCGGTTTTTTTCTATTAAAGATAATTTTATTTTATATGTATACATGTAGTTTCATTTTTTTACCCTTTACGTGGACGTACGTTACGTAAGTAGGTTCACGTGTTAGAAGACTGTACTTACTTTAGTTAGCAAATAATTACACGTCATATTGGACAGGGGGGGAGGGGTCCTGAAAATATCACCAAAGATCACCATGGGGGAGGGGGGGGGTCTAAAACAAGCCAAAAACGTATGACGCGATTAATGGACGCCCCCAAAGGAGGTACAGATTCAAACAAGATTTCCTGAAAATATGGCTCCTGAAAATTTGTAAGCCAGTCTTATACCGTAATAAGACTGTCAAAGAAAGTACCGCACGAGTCGTTCTTGTGGTACTATTGTAGGGCCATTTTTTTGGGCTGATTGTGTATCCCTAGTATTATTTGATTGGTGCCAAAAAAGCCTTATATTCATTACTTATTTAGTGATATTATTTTAATTATGATACATATAAGATAAATATAATAAGTTTATATTGTCATGACATTATAATATAATATTAGTTATTACTATTAGTTTGACTATGACGAAACCTGCGCATACATATCCATAGATATAATATGAAGTGCATGACAATTTTTACTTTGGTTTAATAAAATTATTATTATTAGTTATGGGCCTATTATTTTAATTTCCAGCTGTTATCATTAACAAAAATAATTGGAAACTGGAATTTCTTTGGGAGGTCTTCAAGCCTGGCCCATTACAATGACTTTTGAAAACGTATGCATACCAATTTGACATTTTATTACTCACTTTTTTTATTTTTATTTTTTTTAAGTATTGTGGGTAAGAGATGCAAAGGTGTGAGTGAAACCCCTAATTCGCTTTGTACAAGCCTACCCAGCAGTGGGATGTATTAACCCTTTGACCGCCAAGCATCGGGCGGAAAAATCTTAGCGCGCACGCAAGGTAAACCAGTTATAATTTGGATGTGATATCACATGCTGGCACTGAGGACACGAGTTTCCGTGCGCGTGATTTGAGGTCTTTGGTGGTCAAAGGGTTGGAACTAAGAGAGGTATAGGTACTACGAATGGCATCTCGCTAGGTGTGATAGGGCACGTTCAGCGAATGAAATCTGGAGCAGAGCCCGACTGGGGAAGTACCTCGACCTTACAGAAAACCACAGCCAAATAGCACTAGACCCTACTCATAGTGTTGTGTTCCTGCTGGTGAGTAAGTCTATGCCATCAGTATGCTTGTTCGCCACCATCGTGGTATAAAAATAAAAACCGGCCAAGTGCGAGTCGGACTCGCGCACTGAGGGTTCCGTACAAACCTGTAGGTATATAGGTGTAGTAACTTTAAAATTATTAATTTTTTTTTTTATATGATGTAACAAAAAATTCACGGTTTTCGCAATTTTTTCTTTATCTGTGCTATAAGACGTTGCTTCGTGCCAAATTTCAAGTTTCTGAGTTCACGGGATAAGTACCCCGTAGGTTTTGCGAGTACCGAAAAACTAAAATTTGCAGCATAAACGACTGTATCTTTTGATTGCGTTGACTTTTAAGTTTGATTTTTCCACAGCTCCAAGGGACAATAGACCTGAGTATTTGATATAAATTTCAGCTTGATACCTCCACGCGTTCCTGAGAAAAATGGTCTTGACAGACAGACGGACAACAAAGTGATCCTATAAGGGTTCCGTTTTTTCCTTTCGAGGTACGGAACCCTAAAAAACAGTATTCTCAGTAGTTCATCCATCCACAAGTCTGTCTTATTATTCAAATCTTTTTCTGTTTGATATTTGCCATACAATGCATGCTACACAGCGCCCTAGCCCTTGATCATGGTAGAGCGAGATTGGGATTCAACCATTAAAAGTTTAAATATGATGATGATAATTGTGAGCTGTTGTCCCTCATCAGGAACATAGGGCTCTCACAAGGGATTTCCATTATCTCACAATCCTATGCAGCCTCATCCAGCTCCATCCAGCCAAGGACAGTCGATGTATGTTTAGTTCTGGTATTTTGATAATTCAATATCACGCACAAAAGCCTCTATAGCCTCATTGACAGTGACCAGTTCAAACCCTGGTAAAGGCACTTATTTGCATTATTTATCAAGAATGAAGAATTATAGTCTGGTGGACTTACGTAGGTAAATATAAGTATAGAATTGTTTTTTACGTCTTTAAGAATATTGATATAAGTGGGAGTGTGGATATTTAACCATGCAATTTTAAAAGATTGAATCTTTTCTACCCTCTAGTTAGCAGTCTGTTAAATATATCTTTGTCTTTAAGTGGCAAAATGTATTTAAATATGCAAAACTATATACTTGTAACTCTAATACGATAAACCTTAAACAGTTAATAAATTAAAACACGAACATTTTGGTTAATAAATTATTTTTTGGGGATCGAAGGTTTAACAAAGAAAGTTTTAACTTACAGTAGCGCCGATTCCGGCATTCTTGTATGCGGACAATCTCGAAGTATGATTCTTTTCAGACATGATGGAATAATTATATTGAATAAAGAACGAACAATTAATTTAAATAAAGATATCACAAATTCTCCGACACAAATCGACACGTCAATTCTTCTTTGTGTAATTTTGAATGGTAACGGGTGGTAATTTAGATTGCCAGGGTAAATAATCATTTTGTATAAAATGGGCGGAAACATGGCGGAAACACGTCTAAGCATTTTTAGTACATTACTGCAGAGACCAGTAAGTAAGCTTTCCTGGCTGAGTATTTAGTAGCCGTCCGAGTCGAAGACGAGGACGGCTACAATACGAAGCCAGGTAAGCTGATTACGGTCGAAGCATGTATAGTGCTTTTCTCAAACATGTAAGGAAATATTTTAATACATACCCAAAAATACCACCTAAACTTAAGCAATTTTTCTTATAATTGCTCTAGGTAAACGTACTCATGTTTAAAATATATGTATGAAAATGATAAAAAAAATTACATTTATTCCTTAAACGACTAATTTTCAAACTTATTTATATAAAATTACTTGTTTAATGCTTCAGTTACTGGCTGAGTGATTTAATGTTGTATGAAAATCCTTTACGTACGTCGCGCTGAACCTGCCTTGGAATAGAGTCCCTACTGGTCTCTAATTACTAACGTAACAGGAACATTTCCGAGCATGTTTGAGAAAAAATTTATACATCATGTTTTAAGATCAAAAGCAATTGGTATTATTGTTTATGACGTGGAAAAGTTGTAATAACACTAAAACCAAGATTTTGCTCAACGAATACAACGACTATTAAAACTTTTTGTACGCTTGCAATACCAGTTTGATGTTTTGCGTTCAGAAATTGCGTTAATGCGTTTTGCGTTCACTCAGTTGTCAGACGGTTATCAGCAAGGAACTTGTAAATATTGCGTCGATTTTGAGTAATTCTAATTATAACGCGTATGAAATAATTACAGAGGAGTTTATTTCAAATAAAAAAATTAAAAGAAGTATCTGGCATCGTAATAAGTTAAGTTTACCGTTCGGAAACCAAATGTATTTGCGAATAAATTTACACGTCAACCGAAAGATGCGCCTGCCATGAATCTTTAAACCATAAAATAAAATAAAAACGTTTTAAAAGTATAGATAGGTAATTAGCCGGTAGTCGGAATAAACAAATCAAATTCCCCTGCAGCCTGCTTTTTTAAGTTCATATTGTATTTTATTTACTCAAATCTTTATTTTAGTTGATAAACTTTGCAAATGTTTTTCCAATGATAAGTATTTCTTTTAATTTAATTCTTTTGTCTGTTTTCGAAATTATGGTGTTGGTACACATGATATCGATTAAATTAATCATTAAAATCGATCATAAAATAGAATCAGTCATTCACGTCACGATTTAGCGCGACGGCAGCGATAATAATATTATGATTAATAATAATAAGTATGCCTAGGTACCGGTAAGTAATGCATTAAATTAGTATTTAACATCTTTATTTGCACTTAACGTAATCTAAAGTATTAAAGATCGGAACATTATCAGCCTATTTATCAATTCACTGCCTAATCAATAGGTATAAGTAATAACTGTTATAACGTTTTTCAAAGCGCACATTAATAGAAAACCTGTAATCTTAGTAGATAACAATCACCCGATTAACTTTAATCAGAGGCTAAATACGTAAATGGATACAAGTGTTTTTATTCTAGAAAGTTTTGAAAGGTCGTTCGTCATTGTCAGTATAAGTATTAATTTTTTTTTATCCTAATTTAAACGCAATAAGTATAGAAAAGAAAACATGCACTGTACTTTACTAGAGTTAACAAAACAACCTTTCTATCTTAATCAGCGAACGAGTTTTCAAAGAGAGCAAAGCTTTAACTTGATTATTAATCAAACTGCAGTGGGACTGCACCAGATTAATGCAGTCGAGATGAACGTCTGAAAAAAATAGACACGAATAAAATAAGAAAAAGTAGGAGGCGCTCTCACGACAGATATTGAGTGGTGGGACGGGCTTAGCCTGCGCAGAGACGAATTATTAGAATATAAAGACACATTTCATTGTATCAACCTGTTGTATGAGGGACACTTTCAACCGGCGACCTTATTTTGAAGAATAGTTGTAAATTAACGCTATTAAAACGAGTTTAAGAGCCGTCATGAGCATTTAATTACGCAAACGTTACGCCGCTGGGCGTGACATCACAAATCAGTCGGTCGGTTGAAGACAGCTCGTCGGGCACCCATCCTTTTCTTACGCTAGGTTTAGAGAGGGAGGTCGATAACCGGCAGGCCGGTGCTGATCGTATTCTGTCGAGGGTGTCGCCATTTTCGTTTTGACGAATATTGACAGCACGGCAGAGCAGACAGACAGTGGCTCGACCGTCGACGGAGCGTCTGCCACTATTTTTATTTTGATAGTGAATCACATAACGTGCTCGTGTTGTATTTGTAATAAAAAGCTGTTTATTTTATACTGTCTTGCGTGACTTGTGATTGATAAATGACTGTTTGAGATTTTTGGTGCTAACCTCCTTTTTTAGCATAGTGTTTTTAAGAACTGCAAGACTGTGATCGATATGTGCAAGATGTGCAGATGACTCCGCAGTACCAAGCGACACCGTGTTGTTTTCTTCTGGTAAGTGAGCCTTATTAAGACCGGAATTTGCATAATATGCTTATTAAAAGCGTCAATGCATAAATCATGATTGATATTTCGGGAAATACAATCGTTGGCAGAGCTCGCAGTTAGCTCATGTTGTGTATTAACGCTGCAAAATGGCAGAGATCCTTTGTTGCGGTAGCTCCAGTTTGTTTACGAACTGTCACGGGCAGTACACGGCCTAAGATATATTGCCTGGGCTGGCGACTATGCGTGGGCATTTACTACGAAGGAAACCCGACCTTATGTTTCGCATGGAAGGTATGAATTTCCCTAGCACAGGTCGCGATAACGGCTCGTAGAATTAATTTATCACACGCCGCGCTTGACAAGTTGAAAACATAAATTCGACCTTGCCGCTCCACGTGGTTTGAAGACTTTCCGCTTTCTTTTTGTCATTCGATTACTTTGATTTTTAGATAATCGTATAGTACTTGTGGGTTGCATCGATTTTTTTATATTTCCGGTATGTTGGCAAATTACCATTATTTTTTAGGAAGATTGTCCCTTCGGCCCTATTTTGACATGTGTCAATTACGTCAATCATTGTTTATAGTGTTTATTTTAATTTAAATCGAATTTAAATTGTCAAAGTTAAATTAATTTAATAACTCTTACATTGTATACATTGTTTACGTGCGATTTAAATAATTTTGTGTAAGTACATTCTTAAATTTGACCTTTAATGGCATTGAACAATTTGATTTCATTGCAACAGGTAAGTATTTCAAATATTTCAATTTAATGGCCCTGTTAATATTGTGAGAATATTGAAGAGTTACGTAACATTTTTATTTTGAGAAAAAATCGTAGTATCTTAAATTAAAGGATAAACTCATGAAAAGTAATGATATGACCGTCTGTATTTTTTACAGGATTTTACAGAAATTTTATATGAACTACATATATTAAACCTTGTGTGGTCATAGACTTAAACAAAAAGGAAGATGAGTGACATTCATAGTATACAAAACTGAAATGTGGTCCAGCACCTACACACTTGTAAAATGCTACACACCGCTATAATGTACCTATGTGCATCATAGGCAAAAGAGATAAACCTATATAGTTAACACAGTATGCAAGGGAGACCTTCATATTTTGCGCATTGCCCAAAGTGTGACTGAGAGACTCTGCCACATGACTTATTCAATATAGGTCCCGGAACCTATATTTGATGGCACACAATCGGTTGCCTGGTACCATATCTCCTTTTTTGTATAAATCAATGCTTGTGTGGTACATTGTATTATGAATAATAAAATTAGTCGAGCACATTTCTAAGGCAGTTGTATTTGTATTGGAATAATAATCTAGTTCTTAATTAGCGAGCCACAGCCAGCAATGGAACATGGCTAAAATGCACTTCCTGCCGAGATTTTCCCAGCAGGCTACAGTATGAGGTTCTTCAAAAAAGGAGTGTATGGGTTCTTAAAGGGTTCTTACCATCAGGCGGGCCGTATGCTTGTTTGCCACCATTGTGGTATAAAACAAAATGTAATGATGTGGTATATTTTTAGAATCGTCTTTAAAAGCCCTTTTATATGAACAACATGCGATTGGTTTCTGGAAAAAAAATCCTTTTTCCTTGTAAAAAAAGAATAATAATAATAATAAAATAAGAGACGTTTAAGTACATAATAAGGGTACAGTAGATAATGCTTAAACTTATTAAAAAGGAAAGTGGCTCAGCTTATGTCTGTGCAAGAAGGCTTAAAGGCAATAGGGCCCTATCACCTTCAAGCAACGGACGCTCAGCACTCTCTCCTAATCGAATTTTTTTAAGAACTACGGGTCAAAAAAATTGTTTTGACCTCTAGTATGTGTGTGCCAAATGGCTAAACTGTACATCAATTTGCGGTTTTTCTTTGAAATTGTCCTCGTATACTGCCACTAGTAGAAGTCTAGGTGAACCCTAAACTAAAAAAAATGTTTGCTCTTTTTTTTTTGCTCTATTAAAGTTGTGATACATTAGTGACCTAATAGAAACAATAGGAAAAGACTGGAAATAAATAGCAACAGACATACAAAAATGGAAGATGTTAAATAAATACATAAATATAGAAGAAGGTAATTCGGAAGAGCCCTAGGTCAGAAGACCCTACAAACATCAGACACGAAGAAAAAATAATAAACAGAAATCAAAATAAATAAGTTTGTAAAAAAAAGGCTTAAATAAATAAATAAATAAATGGGGAAGGCAACTGTCAAAGTCACATCTCCAACATTGGTCATTAGAAAAGTTAAAATTTGTAATGCGCAAATTAGTTTTCGTCGGGAATTGCTCCGAAATTGAAATCCACCGGTTTGTGAAATACACTAAAATTAAAATGCTGTAGATTAAAAAAAACAATATTACAAGATTATAAACTGAAAATAGATGTCATATACTTCAGAAAAAGTGACCAAGCCCTCCGGTGTCCGAGGCCAGATTTGAACTGGCGTCTTCAGCTTTCGCGGCTGACGTCCTGACCACTAGACCACCCGGTCACTTTTTCTGAAGTATATGACATCTATTTTCAGTTTATAATTTATATATAGTAGTGTAACTACTTAAAAATTGCAAATCAAAAATATTCAACACAAATAATTTGATTTGCTTTCAAGATTAATATTACAAAAGTCAACCTTGCTACAAGTAAGCACAATAAGGCTTGTGTTGTAGGTACTAGACAAGTATGTTACATACATTTTATAGTATAATACACAACACAACGGTAACAAATTTTCATTTAAGGGGCCGACAACAGCTAAATGCCCTCCCTATCTTTTTCAGCGCGAGTGAAAGAGATACACTGTGTTACAATTAGTATCATTGCAAATTTTGCAAAAAGATGAATAAAAAAAAACTACTCATTAATTGAGAAATATAAAACAACGAAGTTTTTAGTATTAGTGCGGTGGAATTTTTTTCTTAGTTATAGACGTATAAGTCAAGAAACTAAAGACATACGACTGTTTAAAGCAAATTTTAATATGTAACCTTGTAATTATTTTCAACTAGCTTTTGCCCGCGGCTTCGCTCGCGTTAAATTCGGGGTAACAAACCATACAAACTTCCACCCCCCATTTTAGGGAAGTGGGGGTTTAGAAAGAGACAAAAAGTAGCCTATGCACTCTCCATCCCTTCAACTATCTCCACTTAAAAATTCGTCGCCCCGTTTTGCCGTGAAAGACGGACAAACAAACAAACAAACACATACACTTTCCCATTTATAATATTAGTATGGATCGAGCCGATTTCGTCCAATCGTGTATCGGAATCAACGAAGTTCTTCCAAATATAACAAATAATAACTTAGATTTTTTTTACTTTCTCAAAATTATGTCACCCAGGTCAAATTAAATTTATAGCTAAAACACTGTTTGAGTAAAGTGAATTTGAAGGTCATTGGGTGTTGTCAGCCTCTACCATTCCAGGATTCGAACCCGGGTTCTCCAGCTTCGCACGCAGCATAATTTGGTGAAAATTAAGCTGATTTTTTTTAAACAGACCTTATAATTGTACTAAACTACACAATATACTAAAACTTGCTTAAGACAATATTGAAAGGACAAAAAGAGTCTTAACCAGGAAATTGTATTATGCGGGGCTGTGCTGAAGGACCTCAAGTTGCATGGACTGATATGCACATATTATGTGAGAAATCATAACGAGATCATATTAAGCGGTTCTACTGTATTTTACAACTGCCTCAGTTAAGACTAAGGGCCGGTTGCACCAAACAGTCTGTTAACGTCAACGTAATCGTAAAAAAAATCTTGTATGAAAAGTTTGACAGTTTTCTATGGGATGACAGCTCCGTCGCCATATTTAACGTTGAACAGGGATATACCCGTTTGAGATCAAGATGGTGACAGCGTGTTTAGAATAGTTTTTTGTTTTTTGCTCATTTACGTAGTTCAGTGTGTAATATTGATAGCTTATTGTGCGGTGACCGACCGACAAATGTGTAGCTAATAAAAAAAAATAGTCTCAAAACGCGCGTAACCTTCTTTTAGTTGAACAAACGGTTATCCGGGGTCTCGGCCACCCACGTGTTTGTAGGGAGGCTATCACCATACAATCGGCAAGGCCTCAACCGAACAACGTTGCTTATATTTTATGAAAATTTTATATATTAATATAATAAGTTAATGCGTGGTGCAACTCACCCTAAATCTGGTCTATGGGTTGAGCTCATTATGGCGGCAAAGCTCTGAGAATTGTTTTTGTCTTTTGTTCATTTTCTTGGTTCAGTGTGTAATATTGATAGCCTATTGTGCGGTGATCTAACGAACAAGTGTGCAGCTAAAAGGCCTGTTACACTTGTCCTAGTTAGCTTCCTAAATGATTAAGTTTCTAAATTTAGTCAAGTCTAACCACATTGAGCAAGTAAATTTACTATTGAAAAAAGTTAGGATCCTAATTAGGATGCTAGTTAGAGGGCCTTTAATGAAGAATTAGGGTGGGTTGCACCACGCATAACTAAGGAACTGATCAACGAAAACGGTCAAACTTTTTATACAATATTTTTTAACGATGACGTTGACTTTAACACACGGTTTGGTGCAACCGGCCCTTAGTCTTAAAACGCGTGTAACCGTTGTTTGGTTCAGAACAACCTGTAGTCGCCGGGGTCGGGCCCCTCGTGCTGTTTGTAGGGATCAGCTGTCGCTCTACAAATGGCAAGGTCTCTACCGAACAATGTTGCCTATAATTTATTTGATTAAACAAATATCGATCTAAGACATTGTACCCAAAGATTGATTGACTTACAAGCGTCCAATTTCACGCCATTTTATACTTGACATTGGCTACAGGCAGTACCGCCTTAAGTTCATTAGAAGAAAAGAAAAAGACTAAATCTATCTTTTTTTTTATTTTTTATACCACGACGGTAGCAAACAAGCATACGGCCCGCCTGATGGTAAGCAGTTACCATAGCCTATGGACGTCTGCAACCCCATAGGATTCACATGCGCGTTGCCTACCCTTTAAGAACCTATACACTCCTCATATCTGACATATGTCATCTATTTTATCTTATTTGGTTCGGGGGCCCAAGGGGAGGGATCTTTTGTGTAATTGTCCCCTAGTACACCTACTTCTCAACCATCATGTGTTGAATGATGGACCTCAAGGGGAGTGCTTTAAGTTCCTCTAGATCTAGATAGTCAGTACCAAAATGCTTCATTCTCTGTCCGGCTAGAGTGTGACATACGCCCTTTTTTAAATTTTCGTAGCTATTATTTACGAAAGTTTTAGTTTTATCCAAAAATCTAGAAAACCCTTATTCTTTCCAACGACACCCCGCACTATAGGGTTGAGCCGAAAAAAAAATTCATCCCCAACTTAATATGTATGGGAGGTGGAGGGGAGGTACCCTAAAAAATATTATTTTTTAGGGTTCCGTAGTCAACTAGGAACCCTTATAGTTTCGCCATGTCTGCCCGTCCGTCCGTCCGTCCGCGGATAATCTCAGTGACCGTTAGCACTAGAAAGCTGAAAGGAGATCGTCAATTTTTGTTAGGCGATTTGCCCCAGATCATAAAGATGCGTATAATTATGAAACGGATATCAAAACATTCGCTTTAATTTCTAGATCAGGGTGGTCATAAAATAATCATGAAATGTAACGGGAAAATTGAGTAATCGGGATGTAAAAACATGAATGTGATAAGGACAATATTATAAAGCGTACATGTTTATGATTTAAAGTATAGCACAAAATAAATACCTGTTTTATAAAGAATTTCTACAAAATCTGACATGATAATGAAACGGAAATCATAATAACATATTAAAATAGTAGTTTATGTAACTGTTACGTAATATAGGGTCCTTAAAATACGAGTGTGGTTTTATGAAACGAGCCGCAGGTGAGTTTCATAATAAGATCACACGAGTGTTTTAAGGCCTAATTACGTACAGTTGCATACACTGCTTTATCTACACTCATATTATTTATACTAATTGCCGTGTTCGGAAACCATAGAATGGCCGCCATTGCACCGCCATGGTCAACTCGATTGTGCCGGCGGTCGGGAGGGAGAGTGTCGGGCTGTCGGCGGATGCGCGGGAGGGTGCAGGTGTACATTATGTTATCAAAACTCATAACACATCAATAGTTGAGCATGTACATTTAAAATTACGTTACTGCCACAGATAAAAAGCTTATCATAGTAAAATCGGTCGTGGTAATGCTAGCCATTGCCTACCGTTTTCGAACACGTTTTAGAGAACTTACAATATGAGTGTAGATAAAGTCATATTTTGATCCTGCCGCAGATTTCTTGTATTTGGGTAAACAATGATAATGGCTGTCAAACCATCATTGCTACTATTAACTAAACAATCGTAACACTTATTACAAAGAGATAAGGTTTATCACTGTTAGTGCGCTCCTACTAGTATCCATGAAGTTATAATTTTAAACCGGAGCACACTCTTGGGCCAAAAAGCAAGGCCGAAAGAGAGTAATTTAGGGAGCCGCGTCCTGCGTTGACTGGGAGTTATGACGTCATTAGACAATAATGCCAGCATAACAACAAGTCAAAATGTCAATGTATGTATGTTAATTTTGTAACGAGTTCGAGTGAAACACCGCCCCCCATATTATGCCCTCTATCGGACCGTTTTTTCTAGTCACCTATGAACGTCTATTTTACACGGTAATAAGGTTCATCAGATGAACCTTATAATCTGTGGTTAGGGAAAAAGTGCAACAATTACATCCACTTTTTAGAAATCCATGGTAGTATCAGACATTACTTAATAGAAAAATAGTCAAAACGAGACGCATCCCCCCCATACCACCAACTCCTTCGGCCCCACCTTGTGGCCGAAGAGCACACTCCAGTTTCAAATTATAACTTCATGCGGCAGACATGGATGACGGTTACGTCATACATTAATAGTGTCAAACTATAATCATAAACCAGATTAGCAAAACAAACGTAACTCCTTACTGAAAATGTCCGTTTCGTCTCGGCCCAGGAGAAGTTAACCTTATGTCAATGCTGTAAAGACGTTAAAAACTTATTTAGCACTATTTGGATGGCGGAAGGATCAACGAAATTACTTTTTATTTTTCATTTCTAATTCCCGTTTTATTTTCATGCAATATTTTGTCTAGTTTCGTAATAAAATGGGTATTTGCTTAAAATTTAAGACCAAACTTTATACGAGACCATATCGCAAGTGGGCCTAGAATTGACGATCTCCTTTGGTACTAATATGTATATCAATCACGCCGACAAAGTGGTAAAATAAAAAGTGGAAAAAAATGTTTTATTAGGGTACCTCCCCTATACGTAAAGTGGGGAGTAGTAACTTTCTAGGAAAATTATTTTGAACTTGATAGGTTGAATAGTTTTTGAAAAAAAATTACAAAATAATTTCTGAACTAAGTTTGTTTTAACCGTATAAGCAGGTGTTTGTACCTGTAATTTCTACAAAATCACAATGAAATGACGTGCTTTCAAATACTCTTAAGGGCCGGGTATAGGTGGGAGAATTTTCAGATTCTGTCAAAATACCCTGATTCACACACAACCAGACTTCACGCACACTACCACACTTTTGGGGGACAGGTCGTTGACCGCATATACTTTTTTACAGGTTGCCATTATTAGTTTCATACTAATCACACCTCCTTTGAGAAATTTAAACTGTAATGTTTTCCTTTGTAAGAAGACAGAGAAATAACATATTTTATATTGCTTTCCTTGTCTATCCTGTTTATGTCACATGATGAATTATGTTATAAAAGATTAAATGATATTTGAATTGAGTTATCGAGATACGTGTTTTGGAAAGTTAGCTAGCCGAACAAACCGCGAAGCACTTCGTTCGTCGAATCGACTATTTGCATCACTCTCTTTCGAATATGCAAGAGCGATGAAAACGGACATAACGAAATGTTGATATTCGAAATTCGCGGTTGGCCTGTTGTAGACTAGAAGTCGCTTATTTATATAGGTAGAAGTGAAAGGAAATATGTCTAAATAACTTCTTAAGAGTTGTTTCGATGGATTGTAGATTAGGTAGGTACGAGTATATATATATATATATATAATGAATTAACCGTGCAAATAAATCTAAATGTTATTCTATTAATAAATAAATTAATGTTATTTACTAATTAAGTTTCGCATACTTTCGTGTGAATTTTGTTTTTGTACTGGAGCTTGCCATACTATAAATTTATCAAAATTCCTACCCGTTGGCTTCCATTTAGCTTTGTAGAGGATATCTTGGAGATCAAGAAAACATAAATCTTAAAGGTCATAAATGGTCGCTAGTACCTATGTGCGTGAATCAACTTTTAGGACACTTATTATCTTTTACGATAGGAAAACTTAGCAGATGACTTTAGTATGATACTAATTATGAAGCGTTATAATAAGACTTCCAAAACAAAACCTGGGGCAACGTGCTTTGCTAGGTTACGACACAAAAATAAAAATATATATTTTGGTAAACTTGTACATTGAACTTTTTATTGTACCTTGTTCATGCAAATAAATAATTTTGTATTTGTATTTGTATTGAACGTTGGCTTGATTGTTTACTTAATAAACGTGAACTTAGCCGAATTGTAAACAATCTATACGTTTTGAAAAAAGAAAATACTTTTCTTAAAGTTGATATGATATAAGATGATTGCGTCAATTTGAAAATACACTAAAATTACATTATGTAATTTATCTTTAAGCCTACCTACCGCTCCAAATATTTGCCACACGGTATGGTGCACTTCAAATAGCAAATTAAACACCCGGTAGGCGCTTAGGATTTGCTTTTATTTTTTCAAGATTCATAATTATTTATAAGTTATGGATGTTTTCCTTGTGAAATACACTCGCGATCAAAAAAATCGACTCAAGCAACATTTTTTACTTTTGGTCGTATTTCCGGAAAGCGGGAAATATTTTAATAAAACTTTGAATGCAATTTTATTACGAATTTATTCAGCTACAAAAAACAGTAAAAGACATCGATCTCAGTTGCGTAGTTTTTAGGTTATCGCAGTTTTTGTACAAAATGGCATTTTACATGGTTATGATATGCACGAGTTGTGCCCTCTTGAGACCAATAAAAACCGGTGTAACCGGTTATTTCTTATCATTCGCTTATCAGAAGTTGACCAGTGCACATCTCCTCGCAATCTTACACCGGAATCACCTTCGAAAAATGGATACCACCGAAGCTGAAGCCACCGAAGTCGTCACCTTGGTGAATCGAGGATTCTCGCAGCGTTCTGTTGCTGAGCAGCTGAATTTAAGCCAGTCTGCTGTCTCCAGAGTTTATCGTCGGTTTTGTCGGTTTGGAACCTTGAAACGGAAACAAGGATCTGGCCGTCAGCGGTGCACATCGGAGAGGGATGACCGCTTCATCGCCACCTCCAGTCTTCGTAATCGCCACCGTACCGCTGTTGCCATCCAGCAAGACCTGATGCGGAACCGGGTTGTGCCTGTTAGCACCTCAACAATTCGGCGGAGACTCAAGGAAGCCAACCTTACCCCAAGAAGACCTGCTACTGGGCCCAAACTGACTCAGAGGCATCGGGACGCTCGGAAGGAATTCGTGGCGACCTACGAAAATTGGACCTACGACCAATGGAGCCGCGTACTCGTCAGCGACGAGTGCAGAGTGTGTCTCCATGGCAGCGACAGAAGAGGACGGGTGTACCGAAGACCTGGAGAGAGGTTCGCCCAGTGTTGCTTCGCTGAAACAGTCGCCTACGGTGGAGGTTCCGTCATGATTTGGGCGGGGATTTCCATGGAGGGGCGGACCGAGCTGGTTTTTGTTGATGGCGGGGGTCGAGGCGGTGGTTTGAATGCAGACAGGTACATCACCGACATCCTGCAAGACCATGTCGTCCCCTACGCCGGGTTCTTTGACGAGGGGTTCCATTTCATGCAAGACAACGCCCCTTGTCATACCGCCCGCGTCACAAAGGAGTACCTTGACGCAGTTGGCATCCCGACTCTGAAGTGGCTACCTCTGAGTCCTGATTTAAATCCTATCGAGCACTTATGGGATTACCTGAAACGCAAGGTTCGAGCTCGCAATCCTGCTCCGGAGACAATTTTGGCCCTGAAAGAAGCTTTGGTCGAAGAGTGGGAAGCATGCCCCCAGGATACCATCAGGAAGCTGATAAGGTCAATGAAGAGACGCATGGCATGTGTGAAAAAGGTTTTTGGTGGTAACACAAGGTATTAAAGATAAGAATAAATTGTTATTCGTTCATGAAAATGTTTTTTCTTTCGTTGTTAAGGTCATTTTTGCACCCAAATTTTACACCTCCTTGGTATGCTAGCTTGTTTTTCATGAACTGAAATTTTTCGCCTGAAAAACATGCTCGTATTGAAAGCTGACACTGTTAGCTCTAAAATGGTACCGTTGCTTTTTTGATCTCATGATTGGTTCCTGAGATATTAAACGATGAAATTAAAAATTAGTTCGAGTCGATTTTTTTGATCGCGAGTGTAGGGAATTTCAAAATAAGTATTTTTTTATTTTACATGTTTTTGCTTCGGAATGGTGTCAAAATTATACCATAAATGAATTGGGCATCCCTGATTTATACGAAAACGACACAAAACTTGGCCTAGTAGCTTCACTGATGTAGATATCAAGATAAAGTTGAGAGCCTCCCCCCCTCCTAAGATTTTACATCAAAAATCTTGGTGGCTCCACTTCTCAAATCTACCCTTGGGTCCTAACGAATAATCATGCTGAAGGAAATCTCTTGTTCACGAAAAGCCGTATTTTTACATAAAGCACTTAAACCACCTTAGACGCATATTTGTTTTACCCAGTAGGAAGTATTTTGTGCAATACAGCTTAAAATAAAGTAAAATGTGCTGTAGGACTCCCACTACCGCAATACTTTTACGAACATTTTATCAATTTAACGACTTAATACAATACATTGTTATTAAATCAAATACAAACATTGAAAACATTGAAAAAATAATCAACCCAACAGGACTTAAACCTGTATCGATACGCCTTGCCGGGGCTCGATCGCTTTACCAATTAGGCTATGGGTCAAGTTACTAAGTTGAGGAAATTGTCAATGCCTTCAATCATCTTTTTTCATTTATTTAGATCTACTTCGGCTTTACTGCAGCCGTAAGCAACATCTAGGTACTAACTACTAGAGTTAGATACCCTTCCCGCCGACACTATCGCAAGTGTCACAACGGAAATATAGAGGCCGCTGCTATCAACTCATAATTATTTTTGCATGTTTTTAAAGTGGGGCATTTCACTCATACAATAGATTGTTGTTAAATCAAATACAAATATTGAAAAAATAATCAACCCATAACTTGACCCATAGCTTAATTGGTAAAGGGATCGAGCCCCAGCAAGTCGTATCGATGCAGGTCCAAGTCCTGTTGGGTTGATTATTTTTTCAATGTTTTCAATGTTTGTATTGTATGAGTAGAATGCCCCACTTTAAAAACATGTAAAAATAATTATGACTTAATACAAATCTTTAGGACTTAGAATTTAAGACTTTAAATATTAATATCTAAATATGTATTTGCCATTAAAATAATTTTATTTAAGTAATTAATAATATGTTGGTATTTTCAGAATAATCAAACCGTTTTTAAAAAAAAGGTCTTAAATAATCTTACACAAATCAACCTGGTCCATGGGTAAGCTCAATAAGGCTTATGATGTGGGTACTACACGACGATATATATATATATATATAGTTAATAGACATATATAAATACTTAAATTCATAGAAAACATCCAGAACTCGGGAAATATCTGTGATAAACACACAAAAATCGATGGTCTTATAATCAAAACCAGCCGCAGAAAAGGGTCTTATTTTTTACAGGATTATAATGTTCGTTTAGTATATTTTAAATAGTACTGTAATCATTTCGAAATGGTAGGCTCAAAAATAAATTGAGGATTTATTTTTTACTAATATCGTATTTTTAATTCAAGACAGTTATCTGACAGTTGTCTCCATACAAAGTAATTTACAATGTGGGGCAGCAGCTTTCAGATTACTGTCTTGAATTAAAAATATGATATTAGTCTTAAATCCAAACCGGCTACTAAAATGGACTTAAATTAGCTATGTAGGTATTATTACGTACCTTAAGGATGGTTTCGGTGGATTAGAGTCTTCAAGACCTTTATGAGAAAATGTGTTCATGAATAGAACGCTTCCTACGACACTAAAAATATGGAAGCCGATTGATAGGAAATTAGATAAGTTTAACACCCGTGGCTCCAATACATGTAGATACTAGACACCATATTTAGGTAGTACATTTTGATTTAAAATTATAGTTATTTACATGCTTCGTTAAGTAAAACTGCCGAAGTTGTCTCATGTATAGAGGACGGGGCCTATATTTTAACATTAGAACAAAAAATATTGTGTATTATTTCGGAAACAGAAACAGTAGGCGACAAACTATGAATATTATACGTCATTTTGGACTATTTTCTCCCATCAGAAAGTTTTCGCAATGATATAATCTATTTATTTATACAATTTCTCATAATACCGCACTACCAGACTACTAACCCAGAACTCTAGGATTTGTATTCTTAAAGTGGTTTGCATTCTTTGACCTCCACTACTTTACAGCTGCCAGATGTCCGGATCTAATAAGCTTAGTATAGCAAACTAACGTTTCGTCGCTCTCATTATTGTGTCATATCTGACGTGGCTAGCTCTCCGTCTATTATGTTATGTTCTTATGTTCTTGGTCCCAGGTGGGTATGACTCAAAAGTCCCGTTTAAATGTAAACAATGAGTTAAAAGAGCTGGTAGCCTGGTATGATGTCCGATTTTCAATCCGGAGGTCTCGGATTCAAACCCCGGCTCGTACCAGTTATGAAAATTATATCACATGCACTAAATATGGTTTCATATTTTACCAGTCGCTTTTCGATGAAGGAAAACAACTTGAGGAAACCATATCTATTTCCAATAAGGCCTACCACCTACCAGGTTTAATTGAGCCGTGGCACAAAGCCGCTAGGAGGATGAGGAGTGAAAATTGTGTAAGTTTAAGTCGGTAAACAACATTGTTATAAGTAAGTCATTTATTTGATCAGAGTACATTTGTGCAACGATAGATTAACGTAAAGCAAACATACTCGTATGGAAGGTTCAGGCACACAATCTGCCTGGAAATCGCCAAGAGGCGAATGTAGGTTGGGTCCTCTCGTGCTTTCAATGGCTCTGTTGGGTAGGAGTTGGATGCTGTTCAGATGATGTGTTGAAGTGACGTTAGTAGCCGAGCTCGAATCAAGAGGCGTATAATGATCTCGCAATGCCCCTTTCTAACTCTGGGGTACCATAACATAATGTATATACGACAACAGATGAATGCGCGTATCAATTTGTACCTATAGTGACTATAGTCTGCAGACGGAGTCGTTCGACGTTCTTCATAGGTATGCGTGCGTTGTGCCGATGCCCATGACCAAAAAAACTGACTTGATTGCTCTCCTCGCCAGATTATCGTATATTGATTATATCTTTCGTATAAGTTAAAGAATCAAGTCTTTTAATATTAAGTAAATAGAGATTGGAGTTATAATAATATTGTCATACAATTTTTTTTTTTTTTTTTTCTTTCGTCCTATTGGACAGGCTAAAGCACTAAGCCATACTGCCTTATTGTCATTCAAGTATTTTGACGTTAAAAGTCATGTTAAAATGTCGTAATATTGTGACCAGCGTAATAAAAATAAAGTCCAGTAATTCAAAACGAATCCAAAAACTATTTTAATTTTAAACAGGTTTTCAAGCAATTAATTATGAGGATTCGGTAGAAAAGTGTCTTATATTCAATCGTTAGTTGTATTTTTGTAGTATTACGACGTGTAAATATAAAAAAATCTAATTTAAAGGACTTACTGTCTTTATTTGTTTTCCCTATTTATTTTGAATACAATTTAGCTACTGGTATCCTTTTTTGTGTACGTATCAGAGAAATGGGATGACAAGCGCCATTTTATATCTATGGTACGTATACGATTTTCTGTCAAAATAAATGCCAAAATGAAACGTCATGGCTGCTCATCCAACAAGACGTCCGCCTGCGACGAGGCCCGTCGGGCATCTGAGTCACAATGACAATTTGACTGATATGGCGAATGTATGGGAATTTTTCAAAAGTTTATATTTACGTTTCAATTTCTTTGTTGTCTTAATGATGAAAAATATGAATATGCCCTGATGCACTAGTCTAGTTATCTGGCTTTCAAAACAACATAACCATTGAACCACTGTCGAAGACAAAATTGTATTGCGACATGTTCTAACGGAACGCCATTTTTTGATTTTTTGGTACTTTTGGAGTTGGTTTATAGATAATCAAAGCTAATAAAAAATAAAATATCAATTGGAGCCTCTGCACGGCTTCTTTATGAATACGTAGACATTCATATTATTGCGAATACGTAGCATTAACTATACCAATTCCTTGTTCTAAGTGAGGTCTAAAACGATGTTGTCATATATCCGCCCCTTAAGTGGAAGACAGAAAACTACGGAACCCTACACTGAGCGTGGCCCGACACGCTCTTGGCCGGTTTTTTTAGATTTTGTTTTACCACTTTGTCGGCGTGATTAAAACACATACTCATACCAAATTTAAGTTTTTTTATTTCTAGGACAGACGGACGGACAGAGGGACATGGCGAAAGTATAAGGGTTCCTAGTTGACTACGGAACCACCAAATTTAAGTTTTCTAGTACTAACCATCACTGAGTATGGCCGCGGACAGACAGACGGACGGACAGACGGACATGGCGAAAGAATAAGGGTTCCTAGTTGACTACGGAACCCTAAAAACGCCCGAGTCCGACTCGCATCATTTAAGCGCCAGTGTGGATCATGGTATTACAAGACCCCCTACTCATAGTCTTGTGTTCCTGCTGGTGAGTAAGGTTGCCAAAGAGCTCAAAGAGGATCCAGTGTGTTGACGATGAGCAAGGAGTCTTAATCATCCTTGCCGACAACATAGTGAATCCTCTTTTTTGTAAAGGGTCGGCAACACACGTGTGACACCTTGAGTTGCAGGCGTCCATAGGCTACGGTACCTGCTTACCATCAGACGGACCTTATTCTTGTTTCCCACCGTCGTGGTATAAAAAAAACACAAGTATAGCACTCGCTACGTCACACCACTTTGATTCTCAAACTTAAAATTTTGGGGTAATTTTAACAAAATTAGTGGATTTTGGACCCAGGTATGTCCTTAAACTACGTCCGGACACGGGTATCTGTCCTTAAACTACGTCCAAAAGGGAGGTATGGGTACTGCGAATGTCATCTCGCTATGTGTGGTAGGGCACAGCACAGCGAATGTCATCTCGCTCAAATCGGACTGGGGAAGTACCTCCACCTTACAGAAAACCACAGCCAAATAGCACTAGACCCTACTCATAGTGTTGTGTTCCTGCTGGTGAGTAAGGTTACCAGAGAGCTCAAAGAGGATCCAATGTGTTGATGTCGGACCCTCTTGTTCCTTTAGCCGTTAACACAGTTTATCCTCCTTTTTGTAAAGGGTCGGCAACGCGCAATTGACACCTGACACCATAAACATACTAGCCATAGACCTGTCATGGTCATAACAATACCAAGATCAAACGGGATGGTCTTATTACACTTTCAATAGGTACGACGGAGCTAGTACGTGCTATTATCGTTGGTCCTTGTCATAGACCTTGTTACCCTACACCCACTACTTATAGCAGTGGAGGGTCACAAACAGATATAATTCGCGATTTCTTCAAGAATTTCTATGTTGATATAACCTGATATTTTTCTTAGAAAGTTGTGTCTGCTAAGGAAATCATGGTAGATTGTTTTGTTTTGTGCTGTAGAAGTGATTTTATCGTCTTCTATGTCTATCCCTTACGGTAGTACGCGTGTGCGGTTTCTAGTTAAATTCTTGCTTTGAGACTAACCCCAAAAATGTAATGTTTGTGAATCAAAGTGGTGTCTGTGACGTCGTGAGTGCTATACCTGTTTTCTTATATAGTATGATTTTTTTAAGATGTCGGAATTGTAGATAGAACTCTTTAGTAAGATTCCAACAAACCACTATACCATGGTGTGGAGTTTGGTGTGGGTATACGTTCTCATTTGACTGAGCGTGGGTGGCAACCACAGTGGCTACTTTATTAACAGGAAAGGCAAATTGATGGACAGGATACTTTAAATTTGTAAAGGTTGAGGGACGAGGCGTATTGTGTGTAAGCGGGACTACGTGCATAGCGCCATTTCGCTCACTCACCGGCGGCGAACGTCATTTGGTACCGCGCTTTAAACTTCCTTTTTAATTAACGAAAATTGACATTAACAGGATGAAATGTATAATTATCCATTTTCCCATAATAAATGTATAAAAATGTATTCTTTGATTTGTGACGTTTTTAGTGCGCTAACCTCGGTGAACGACAAAAGCATAGAAATTGTATTATGTACAGTCACGAACCCGGATTGTTGAGCCACTTGCCATTGTTCGTAATTTATCCGTGTAATAAATGATCGATGTAACTGACAGTTGACAGTTAACATCGGTCATTCATAACACGGCTAAATTACGAACAATGGCAAGTGGCTCAACAATCCGGGTTCGTGACTGTGTCTGCAAAAAGACTCCAAATTATTGTGAGTGTGGTGTGACATACCTACCGCATACGACATACGACATCGGTGGCGAGATATGTCTTATTGTATGCAAGCCATCACCTGTAAGCAGGGATTGCACAACCGGTTTTATTAAATACCTGTAAACAAACTGTCAAACTTATAGCGGTTTAAATTTTATACCTGTATTCAAATTAGAGGTATTATTTTAATATTTTTATCATCATTATGACAATTCAAGTCCTAATTTCAGTATTCTTTACCGGTATTCAATACCTATATTCGATGAATGACATTTTTATTACTAGTGCGAGTGAGACATCTGTATCTGTTACGGTCTCTATCGGGCTGAATTTATACCTAACCGACTAGTTCGACGACAGACGACAGACCTTCTAGTCTAATATGGTCGGATTTTTATCGCCTGTCACCATAGCTGTCACGTTCTAACAAGTACGTAAGTGCGAAAGTGACGCATGACGAGATAGGCGACAAAATGACAACCATGATACGCATTCTGCTAAGGCGTTCCTATTTCAAATTTTCTAGAAATAAACCAACTAAATAAAGTAGTAGTACAAAGTGTCGTATTTCACAAATTAATTTCTGACTTTTCGAGTCTTATGCCTTTTACTCGTAGATGCTTGTCTTTTGAGTTCTTATACCGCTAATAAAATCGATTACAGGTAAACATGTCATTTGCAAAAACCGATAATGCTTTTGAATACCGGTAATACTTTACCGCTATTCATGGTTTTAGCAATATAAATAGTGAAATTCAAGTATAACCGGTTAAACCCAAATTACAACCGGTTTTGAGAATACCGGTAACGATCCCTGCCTGTAAGCCGTTTATCTTAGTATAACCGACAACGTATATCGTATGAAAAAAAAAATAGTGAAATTCAAGTATAACCGGTTAAACCCAAATTACAACCGGTTTTGAGAATACCGGTAACGATCCCTGCCTGTAAGCCGTTTATCTTAGTATAACCGACAACGTATATCGTATAAAAAAAATATCCAATGAAAATTTGCTATGATTGACCAATCACAATTTTCCTAAATTAGGTAGTGCAGAGGGCCACTGTGCCGGTTTTGGCCATTTTCGACTTTATTAAGTTATAGTTAATTTAAGAGTAAATTATGGCAGCACAGAAGGCATTGTCATCTGTCATGTATCAGTTGTCATTCAGTTGTCAGGAGCCATGGAAAAAAGTGGCCAAAACTGGCTCCTGGGCCCGTTTCTGACATTTCATCAAAGAAAAATTTAAGATGTAATATCAGAATCTTATCATTGGAGATTCATATAAATATAGTAATATATTTTCAATGACTTATTACATAAAGAGTGACATAATTCCTTATTGACACAAAATGACGGCCGACTGAACAGACAAACTCTCCTAAAAGTGGCCAAAACCGGGACATTTGCCCTGATTGCGTATTAGATCAAATTCAGAGTCGGGGAAGGAATCAGGGGGCATCAGAGCGCCTACTATATATATCGACTATCAGCGTCTCTATCGTTGTTGTTAATACGAGCGAGAGGTCAATAGTTAGACGAACGAAGTTGCTCACGGTAAGCCCGCAGGACCGTTTTTAGATGCCATGTTTGTATTGAGGACGCTATCCATATCTCTTTTCTCATAGCCTAACTTGCGTAAGTGTTGGTCTCTTAGGTTTTTGACTGGTGAGTCTGCGCTGGCGCACCGCAGTCGCACGCCGGCGAGTCTCGCTAACTGCACTTAAACTAGTCCCCATAACGTCCATGTTCCATGAGGAGTCTGTTAAGCCATTCCTATTCTCAAGATTCCTGTATTTTAAAGCCACGATGCATTTACGTTTCAGCGGATTGGTACCACGGGTGCCGTGACTTCAAAGATTCAAACTATGATGCGGTGGGTTTCCCAACGTTTCGCGCTCTTTACAGCTTTATACACATCTTTTGATCAACTCTTGGTGTTTGAGATCGTTGGCTTGGCGTGCTACCTTGACGTGCTTGAGTTCTGCAGTAAGATGTTGGTCATCGCATATTCTCTGCTCTCTGAACTAAGGATTTGCCAACCATAGTAATTTGACTGGGATGGTGGTGTGACTTGCCATTTAAGTATCTGTATGAGTAGGTTTTAGATAGACAGTAGATAGGGCTTAGGGTGTTATTAGAGTTTCTTTTTCGAACGTCTAAGGTGGGAAGGCAGCTTTCGTTTTCTAGTTCCATGGTAAACTTTATTTACTGTTAAAATGAGTGCTAACACGCGATATATCAGTGTAACAACTATAATGTTATATTAAAATTCAACATATTATGTGGGTTTAAAGAATTCTTCGCGAATGAAGTCACGGGCGGAGACTAGGCCTATAAAGATGCTTTTATAAGCAACCATTTTTGCGTAGGCATCTTACAAAAGCAAATAAATAACAACACTTACTCGTAATATACACTGAAACGCATAACTTGTCCAGGAAAGTTATTAAAATTTAGCCATATCTTGCTACTTCAATTATACAGCTCGGCAAGCGATCTCTCAAAACCAAACAGACACATGTCGTTCAAAAAGCTAATGAATATAAGCTCTTTTGCTTCTAAACGATTCACGGCGTCACTTGTCAGTAATGGCGTCCCTTCCCGCCTTTTTCGCTGTCAAAGTCTTTTTTCGCGGGAAAATCCCGTTTCGTTTCTGCATCGGTGCCAGATTTTTGGATAATAATTTTAATATTTTTCCTCGGTTAGCCGCCTTCCTTTGTGTTGAAACAAAGGAGTAAAGTTTGCGTTTAGTTGCTCAAGGAATGAAATATGTGTTATCTTTCGGTTTGTTTTTGCCTCCCACGCGTGTTGATGTAGAGTTAGAAGTACGAGTGTCTTACTCTTAAAATAATGTGTCTATTTCGGTACGTTTTAGACAAGAGAGATTTGATTTGGATGGCAACAAATATATCATATCCTAAAAGAGATTTCAGGATATGATTTTGTCGATAAATTGCCAATTCTTTTCGTTGTTGCCCGTGTTGAAGTGTTTTTTAAAATAGTATTGTTTTTAAAATTAATGTAAACATCGGAATATAAATGTCGCACATCATATTCCAAAAATATGCCTACGACTTTTATCGCAAGAATTATGACATTTATAGGGTTTGACAAAATTTGTTCTCTTATTGTTATCGATAACGATAATATTAATGCAAGTGCATTAATACTAATTGTTACTAAGTACCTCATTACAAGAGAGTAAGGTGCGAAATGATAAACATGTCAACTCCTGTACTATAATTTAACATTTTTTCAAGACCATCAAACTACCGACGACAAAATTGTGATCTACGGAAACCTCGAGACGCGAGTCTGACTAGCACTTTTTTCGCACAGTTTTTACTTCTTTTTCGCACAGTTTTTACTTCTTTTTCGCACAGTTTTACTTCTTTTTCGCACAGTTTTTACTTCTTTTGACTACAGTTTTATTATAAGCTGTTCTGACGTCACTATCCGCCCATAAAAAACACATGGAGGGGAAATTATTTTCGAGTCGTATAGTTCCGATTTCCCATGAGAATGGAGGTGTTGTCTATGTCCGAAAGGGGTAACCTTTATAAATAGCCGTTTTATGATACGAAAACATGCATTTAAGTTTCAAAATACTTATGAAGGTTTTTAATACGAAATAATAAATAGGTACATTTCAGGTTAAAACATGTTACAATTAATTAACGTTGTAACCAACACGAAATGTCGAAAATATTTTTAAATGAATATAAAATTAAGGTCGGTGTCAATACAAAAGTAAAATAATGTAAAAAAACACATTCACCTCCATTGCTTCGCAATCACGCACTTTTTAAGAAAAGTCATGGTTTCATTGTCAATTTTATGTATTTAAGTATTAATATGTATATATCTCTTATATATATCGTCATCTAGTACCCATACCACAAGCCTTATTGAGATTACTGTGGGACTAACTTGATTTGTGTAATATTGTCCCATAATGTTTATTATTTATTTATTCATACACATAAACTTGTTATTTGCAATATTTTTTAGTAAATATCAAAATATCCGTAAATTATTTACCGTAACAAAACGGATTTCTTTAACAACTTTTGGTCATGTCATGTGTCAAATGCTCTTTTTGCTAAACTCAGGCATATTTTTTTACCTTATTTTACTATACACCCTGACCTTAAATATGATGATATTACACAGTTTAATTACAAGACGTGTGATATGGTTGTGAGTTATCCTGCCGTAGAAGCCTATAAAAGAAATGAAGAAAAAAGTTCAATAATAAACCGTTAAATAAATAAAGACGCTACTCGAACGCGCTGGCCGAAAAGAAAAAGCGAGGGAAAGCCACTGCAGGCGGAAGCGGTTCGGAATTCAAATTTGAAATTGGATCGGGGTGCTGACGCGGCTCCCTAGCAGTGCCGGGCTTGTTGCGTCGGTTTTCGCGTGCCGGGCGGTTATGACGAATTTGTACTTTATATTATTTACCATATCAAATATTCGTTTTCATTCTTGGCCGATCAAGTACTTATTAAAAGATGTAAATTCAAGCTTTGCATATTAAATAATAAAAAAAATCTGCATATTAATGCTATAAAACTGTAAAAACTGTTCTTGAAATATATAAAAAGTTAAACGACGTTTATACATATTTCAAAATGTCCTTTACACGTCACCATCCCTGCTACAATGGAGCTTTTAGGAACTAGAAACGCACTGGCCTCATGAAATTTTGACTAACTCCTTCGCCGTGAGAACAAAACATCTCTCAAATTCATGAAACAACTCGTAAACTTTTATTATTATTTTTACTTCAGGTACCATCCTGACACGAGAAAGTCAATAACCTGCCGCATTCTTTCACGCAAGGTTTTGCAGGTCTAGGCCAGAAAAGTTGTATGAAATCCCATTCCAGTCCCCTCGAGTTGCTGCGCCCGAAACAGGTTACTTCCGAGCTTATTTAAGGAACGTAACGACAGTTTATTAGACAAAATTGAGAAAATAAACACGACGGCCGCTCCACACGTCCCGCGAACACCGAACACCTGACATTCTACCTCTGTGCGGGTGCTGTAAGGGCCCTCTTACGCTCGTTTAATGCTGTATCCGAACAAGTGTGAATGGATATCTGATTGACTGCTACTTAATTTACATTTCGCATTGTGGATTAATATTATTTTATTAAGTTTCTGCTTCGAGCAACAATGTGAAGTGTACCTACAGTTTCAAATAAGATTTACTGAAAATATGGCTCCAGTAAATTATGTAACCGGCCAGTCTTACTCGTATATCGTAAGAATACTGTCAAAGAAAGTACCGTCCGAATTGTTCTTGTACTATTGTGGGCCATTTTTTTGCTGATTTTGTATCCCTACTATCTCTAGTATTATTTGATCGGTGAGTTTCTGACATTTTTCGGAGTGGTACGGTAATAAGAATGAGTCAAATAACAAGGAATTTAGTTGGTTTAAATCTTGTCTTAAAATAAAATACTTTTTGAATAGTACGTATCAATGATATTTACTATGGATGGGTTATACTCTAACAAAATGAGCAAAAAAAAAATACTTCCAGCGATATTTAATAACCTAGCAACGATTGAGTTATGTTTATCTATTTTGAGAATCATTATATCTTTGTCACTCTCATTGTTAGAAAATTACAGTTTGTCTCTTTCTCACGCGGGTGGCGGGAGCTCATTGGCACGTCCGCATCTCACGCTCGCCGGTGCGCGACTAGCGTCAATTGTTTGAAATCACTCATTTTAAGTGCTTTTAGAGCGTGCATAACCCATCTGTCATTATTATATATCATAGGTACGTATTATTAATTAAATCAAATGAATCTGAATAAATATACTGACTTGCATACTTACCATCGTCATCCTAAAAGACTAATTTCTTAATTCCATGGCACAAAAACAAAAAAAAAAGCTATCACTTCCAAAATGAAAGGCAGAAGTCAAAATCTTGCCGAGCCAGACACGGCGAGTCAATATTTGAGCAGATGTGCCGGGGAGGCGAAAATGTTATTTTTATGCGACCTACATGGAAATGTCGTGGGGGTGCGCCGTGTCGATAGTATTGTCGATAGGGGTGGGAGTTATGATGAGGAAGTTCACTACTGCATGAATGTTGTTTGATTTTCGCTTGTAGCATGACGTTTTATCCAAATGTGTGATATTACTAAGATGTGACTAAAAATCTTCTAAAATTAGAGAAAATTCCCGGTTTATTTCGTAAGGTGAGAATCGAGAATTCTTGCTTTCATAGTCATATTCGCAATATACATTGCGTTCACGGTCAATTTTTATTTCATGATCACTTTAGATTAGTTACAAATGTTACAATCAATCCTTTCTTAACGTCGTCACACCAATGAAACAATATTTAACTCCTCAATAACGTGTAAATGTGAATTTCACCTTATGTCAATTTCACACATATACAATTATCACATATATACAATTATCTAACAGTACCGGGCGCATACCCTAACTAATATCTCTGAGTGAATCAAACAAGTCAGGGGTCGGTTAATTTATTGCAAAGACCCAGCTGCAGTAAAAATCTACTAGTTTTTTTTTATGGAGGATAGGCAGACGTTTGACCACGATCTCACCTGATGGTAAGTGATGATGCGGTCTACGGAGGAGCACCCTTATCTATGAGCATATACAAGATATCTCTATACTCCGCTTAGTTCTTTGAAACCTAAGCTGCCAAAAAGAAGGGGTGCGGGAGGGGAACTCGCAATGCCAGACAGGGAACGCGCGATTCTTCCGTGGAGCGTAAGTGAGAGTCAGACATTAATGGTTGCCATGGAGACGTACTATGTTTACTGTCACTTCCAATATTAGTATCTCACTATAGAGTGAAATTACTTCGAGCGTGGCAGAGACAGACTCGGGTAGGCCGAAAAATCAGCAATTGAAAGACTTAACATATTCAGTGCCGAAAACCCGACTATCGGGTATTTTATGATTTCGTTCCCAGGTCGGATAAAGATAAAAAGATAAAAAACATAAAGAATACCTGAGATTTAAAACTTTTATCGATATCGATATTATCGACGCAACTATAGTCGCTCCCTCCCTACGAACCCTTCCCCGCCTCGAATTTGTATCTTAATGCCGCGCTTCTCTATTATTTAACGAATATTATCATAAATTCGCCGGCCAGATGCTTGCCTTGTTCTGTTATTTTTCTACAAATGGAAATTATGGAAAATAAGTTTTTGGACCACCGCTGCGCGCTGTTTGAGCTAGTGTTTTATTTGAATGGAAGAGAATTTACTTTTAAGAGGTCTAGTTAAGAGGCTGACAACACCCGATGACCTTCAAATTGACTGTTTTAAGAAAGTAAAAAAAATATATGTTAATATTCGTTATATTTGGAAGAAATTCGTTATATTTGGAAGAACTTCGTTAATTCCGATGCACGATTGAACGAAATCGGCTCTATAGAAAAGAATTCCAAAGTTACCTCTTAAAATTAGCTTTAAACAGTTGTATGTCTTTAGTTTTTTGACTTATACGTCTGTACTAAAGACAAAATTCCACCGCACTAATACTAAAAAACTTCGTTGTTTTATATTTCTCAATTAATGCGTAGTTTTTTTTAATACATTATTTTGCAAAATTTGCAATGAGCTCCCATACTAATCGTAAACAGTGTTTCTCTTTCACTCGCGCTGAAAAAGATAGGGAGGGAATTTAGCTGTTGTCAGCCCCTTAAATTGACTTAAAAAAAATTTAAACAAAAAAGAACCGATTTCACTTAGCATTCCATCATCATCATTTTCCGTATAATTAAGTGTACACCACCGACTATATCAATACTTAAAAAGAGGCACCAGCTTAGACGTTGTAAAGTATTTTTCAGAAACTGTTTTTTTTTTAAATAAAAAAAAATAACAATAATACTAGTTATAGCGTTAATGATCATGTTAGCTTGAAATCTAAATATATAAAAGAAGAAACTGACTGACTGACTGACTGACTGACTGACTGACTGACTGACTGACTGATTGCCTGACTGACTGACATATCAACGCACAGCCCAAACCGCTGGTTCTAGAGATTCCAAATTTGGCATGTAGGTTCCTTATAAGGTCTAGGGGTGCAATAAGAAAGGATTTTTCAAAATTCACCCCTTAAGGGGGTAAAATGGGGGTCCAAAATTTGTATGGCGAATCAAGATTTGTTAGACTATTTTATTCGAAACTTCACAGGAGTATTCCTAACGGTAAATGAGTAAACACGTGTTTCAAGTTTTTTGAATCAACCCCCAAAAGGGGCAAATGTGGTCACAAAGTCTGAAAATCAACATGGGTATCGTATCCTTTTTGAGTACTTATAGTACGCGGGCGAAGCCACGGGAAAAGGCTAGTAGTATATAAACCGGAATAGTAGATCCCCAAGTAAGATACTAGATAAGAAAAAATAAAAATTGTGAAATCAGGCATCACGTTTCTGAGCCAACGAGGTGCGAGCCCGTCTGATTAGAGGAACAAACAGACAGACATACACTATAACTAGTTTACGTACGCCGTCATAATTAGGAACGTTTCGATACATTAACGTTTTAGGCGGTGGCGCAATTGAAGAATTTACTCCTATGTACTCGTAGCGAGTCATCGGTTCTTACGAATTACGAAAGCCTTAAGCTTACATACTTATAGTCTGGCTGGCCAAAAAGTGCAGCAACTGTGGAAGTAACAAGTAGGGCTGCCATCTCTAAATTCGCCGAACCCGGACAAAGACTTAAAAAAAACCCGCAAATCGCATTTTTTCTCCGGACGTGCCCGAAAATAATATTATTAAAAAAACAATTGCTTTGGTGTTTCCTCACATAAAAAGTCACTTTTTTTATAAACCCCCCTCCCCGGACGGCCTCGAAACTAGGACAAATCCGGGGAAACCCGGACGGATGGCAGCCCCAGTAACAAGCTATACTCATCCAATCTGTTTTACTTAGTAGCGAGGGTACTATTAGCGTAGGAAATGGACAGTATGGTCATTGATCAGTTGATCACAGAAAAAGTAATAGTATAAACACCGAGTAAATAATAGTCCTATACAGAGGTCCCGCTATGACGTTACGAATCATTTTGTCCCTTCTTAACGCATGACAAGTTCTCTTTCTTACTTAGGCAAACGTATCGGATACGTTATGGATGGTACAGTCAAGTGCAAAAATACGTATCGAAAATATCGACTCATAAATATGGTACTACGCACTTATTACAACGGAATAAGATACTATGGGACATATTTTTGAGTAAGATGAGTACACCCATATTTTTACACTTGACTGTACAAGGAGGATAAAAATCTCTGTTACAAAAGTGTCCGTCAGAAGGCGATAAACTGATGGCGCCACAATGATATTAAATTTGATGAAATTAATTTTGATATTAAATAATTATATCCACACATATTTCATCATCATCATCATCCTATATTAGTCCACTGCTGGACATAGGCCTCCCCTAATGAGCGCCATAGCGCCCTGTTTGCAGCTTGCCGCATCCAGCATCTGCCTGCAGTCTTTCGCAGATCGTCATCCCACCTGGCCAGAGGGCGTCCTACACTACGTTTGCCGAGACGCGGTCTCCACTCAAGAACACGTTTACCCCAGCGGTTGTCGGTTCTTCGCGAGATATGGCCGGCCCACTGCCACTTCAGCTTGCTAATCCTTTGAGCTATGTCGATAACTTTGGTTCTCTGTCGGATGTATTCGTTACGAATCCTATCCTTCAGAGAAACTCCGAGCATAGCTCTTTCCATAGCTCGCTGAGCGACTTTGAACTGGTGGACCAGCCTTACCGTGAGTGTCCACGTCTCAGCTCCGTAGGTCATTACGGGTAGGACGCACTGATTGAAAACTTTCGTTTTCAAGCATTGCGGTATGGATGACGAGAAGACTCGGCGTACATACATATTTACAAAATTATTATTTGCGGAGAAGAAAAAACTCTGAATATTAATTTTATTTAGAATGTCATATAAGTATTAAATATCGGTAATTCATTTCAAATGCTCACTATACCTAGTACCACACGGAGATATTTGGAACTATTGTTTACTACTTACCGCTGGACATTTTTCGACCGTTTTCCTATAAGAGAGACCGATCCTCCTTGTACCATCCATAGGATACGTCGTGTCAAACTCAAATTTTTTGACAGAGATGCACACCCTTGGTATAAGTACAGAAGATTCTTCATGCTCCTTTAAAAAAATAAAATAGGGTTTTCAACGTGCTTCATATATCCATGCAGGTTTGAGACATGCCATAAACATTGGCTGAAATGATAATATGTGACGTTTTCAATCAAAAGTACACATCATGGTCGGTTATCATAGACGTTAACTGCCACAAAAAATAATGTAGAAATAAACTCTATTAACAATCGACAATGATGTACCTATGACTTGAAAACTTTACATATTTTGGAACGCACCCATAAAGTGAAAAGCTATGTGCCAACCCTTGCCTCATTATCCCTCGCGGTGCGGTAAGCGCATCGGGAAAACCCACGGACTAGATAAATACTAATGGACGCGGTACTGGGCCGGGCGCGCGTTACATGGTTTATGATCAGATGCGCATAAACTTGTCGAAACCTCAGGCCGCGCGGTTCAGTCGTCGTTCGACCACGTGTGACGAATTTAGTGCCAAAAAACATGTAAAAATGCCGTGTTGTACAATTTTGTCGTGTCGTATACGAAGCAACGAAATAAAAGAGGCCCCTGGAGTAGTTACTTTCCACCGGTAAGTATAAAAACCGAGTATTTCACATTTTTCCCAAAAATTGTAGGCTTTTATTACGAATTTACGACATTCACCTATTATCTGATGGTACAACAGTATTAATATCAATTGCTCGCTGGCTATTGCTGGCGGTCGAGGATTACGCGAGTGACGCGCAATGTATTTGGAAATACGAATGTCGCTCGTCAATCTCGTCACACGATCGGCATCCACGTTGCTGGGCAACATGGCTGCCGCGCGCCTGCCGCCACGAGAGTGCGGCCCGTTATTTATTATCGATAATTTCGAACACATTGTTCAAGGTGTAACTTTCTGTCCTATAGTAGAAACTAATTTTATTTCTTTCGAAAACAAAATAATGTGATTGACTGGATTAATTAATCCAATGATCAACTTATTTTATAGATAATATAACTTTATAATGGTACTTCTAACCATACTAATATTATTAATGCGAAAGTGTCTCTGTCTGTCTGTTACCTTTTCAGACTTAAACTGCTGAACCGATTAAGATGAAATTTGGTATGAAGATAGTTTGAGGCACGATTATTTTTAGTATTTTAGCAGACACATAAATTAGATAGATAAGGGTACATCCACAAATTACGTCAAACAAATTTCAACAATAATGTTTAAAATTACAATTTCTTTATTTTCCCATTTTAAGTAATATATTAAATGAAATCAAAGCAAGAAAAATAATAATCCAAAGTGTTTGAATGTCAGACTAGAACTACTAGAAGACATAAATGGTTCCTTTCCTTCAAAAAACGTGTACACTGTACTATATGTATATATGTACACGATATTTGTATATGTGATGTCACAAGAAATAAAACTCCCCCCTACCCCTTATAAGAACTCGTTACACTTTGTTGATCCCTCCGTCCCCCTTAACATCTGACGTAATTAATGGATGAACCCTTATTAGGGTAGATTTTATCCAGCTATTAATAAAAATCGACATTGTTTTATTAAAATGAGGTGTGGCGCGGTATTATGGAGTTAATTATCGATAATCGATATCGATAAAATATATATATCGACAGGCCACATCCCTAATGTAGGCGGAGCCTACGAGGCAATGGTAGTGGTTACGTATTTTCGAGTGTACGCACGCATCAACACAGCGAATGAGAGACTGACATTTCTTTGTGTGTATCACCTCGTGCGTACTTGAATGAGAATGTGTGCGTGTAAATGCCGGCTACGCTGGTTTTGGAACAAACTACGGCTGATACCGTCTCCATATACTCCGTGGGAAAAACGAATACATTGGAGAGAGACATAGTGAAACCCCCCTGATATGATTATCTCTGTCTATGCTCGAAGTAAAACAGTCCCTGGCTAAACTATTAGACGGAGAGCTAGCCACGTCAGATATGATGATGACACAATAATGAGAGCGACGAAACCCCTCTCGTTAGTTTGCTATACTATGCTTATTTCTAGCTCCGGACATATGGCAGCTGTAAAGTGGTGGAGGTCAAAGAATGCAAACCACTTTAAGAATACAAATCCTAGTGTTCTGGTTTTGATGCAGTATTATGAAAAAATATAAAAATAATTAGATCATAGGTATCATTGCCAAAAGTTTCTGATGGGGGAAAGTTGTCCAAAACGACGTATAATGTAATTCATAGTTTGTCGCCTACTGTTTCTGTTTCCGAAATATTATGCAATGTTAAAATATAGGCCCCGTCCTCTATAAATAAGATAACTTCGGCCGTTTTTAACTATTTCGGTATTACTTTTTTCCAATTCAAAAACTTTGCTAGTCTGTCACTCTGACATCCACCCATTAAAAGCTGCCAGATGACCGGATCTAGCAACAAGGATAGTATTGCAACCTTACTAGATGGGTTTCATTGCTCTCATTATTGTGTCATATCTGACGTGGCCAGCCTGAGACCAATATCTTCATTCAGTTTGTACCACACGGCGACCACACGTTTCGTTACATTAACTTTACAAGTTTACACTGGCATTTAGAGGCGTTAATTGTTGTACATTTGAACGAGGAACGCGTTTATTTGACGGTTAATCAGCGTTTCTGTACTATCCTAAATATCGGAAACTCATTTCAAACAAGTTACTAACTAGTCGTTATAACCACAGATTTAAAGAAATAACCTACGTATAGGTAACGCCATGTTAGCTGAGCTGAGGTCACGCACACAACAACATGTCATGTAATGACAGCGGGATTTTGAAATTAATGTTCTTTTTTCGTAACGATAGCAAGTTCAACAGTGAACTGCAAGATTACCACATTTCTTTTAGGTAATACTAAGATTTTAGGATAATATATCTCATTTATAGGTAGATAAAACACATCTCTTGTATTAGTTAGTTTAGTTATCCTGGGCGTTTTTCCGCAAGTCGACATCCAGTGTGCCTATTTTGCGTGACAATCTCTTGTATTATATAATTTTATGTTCGCAATGATATTCGCAACTTTTTCTGTTTCAATTAGTTTTATTTAAATGAAGAGGTATCTGAATGATAAATAAAGGTTCTATATTAGTATACTGTTTGTTCTGCCTTATTTTCTAAAATATATCGTGATTTTAATTACATTTACATTCAATTTTTTTGCAATCAGTACCTAATGAAGCTGTGTGCGTAATCATTCACCTTTCTTGGCGATACCTATACATATTATAAATCCATACTTATATTATAAATGGGAAAGTGTATGTGTGTGTTTGTTTGTCCGTCTTTCACGGCAAAACGGGGCGACGAATTGACGTGATTTTTTAAGTGGAGATAGTTGAAGGGATGGAGAGTGACATAGGCTTCTGTTTGTCTTTTTCTAACCCCCCACTTCCCTAAAATGGGGGGTGGAAGTTTGTATGGTTTGTTACCCCGAATTTAACGCGAGCCGCGGGCAAAAGCTAGTATGAAATAAATAAGAAAATAAAAATACAATTTATTCATTATTATGGATGGTATCTCACTGTACTGATTTTCATTTCAACTTTATCGATATTTAACTATAGATGCAATTATCGACACCGCCGCACTAATAAAATAACCCTAGGGTTATTTTACGCAGTACCTAGTACTGCGTTTAAATTTCTGTAAATATCTGCTGCTTTAAAAAAATCAAAAACTACGTCAATTAAAAAAAACCGGCCAAGTGCGTGTCGGACCACAAATAGGAGGGTTCCGTACCTTCAATAGAATAAGAACCAAACTAATACCAAAAGGTCGTATCTGATGCCTATGGAAGAAGTTTTTTGGAGATAACTCAAAAATGGCTGAACCGATAATGTTCAAAACAATTTTCGTAGAAAGTATATGATAAGGCGCATCTCTTCAAATTTTTTCATACTTTTTGAACTTACGGTTCAAAAGTTACGGGGAGGGCTACAAAACTTTTTCTTTCGAAGCGATTATTTCAGAAAATATTCACTTAATCACAAAATAGTCAAAGAAACCTCAATGTTATTTTGAAAGACCTATCGATTGATGTGTCACATGTTGATATTTGGTTATTATTATTATTTTTAATTTAGTTACCTGTATGGAGCGCCCCCTAAATTTTTTTTTTTCAAATTTAACTACATAACTAAGTAGTTGCATACAAAATACACCTTATGTGTAAATTTTATTCAGATACGTCGTACAGTTTCCGAGTAAAATGCCTGTGACATACGGACGGACAGACAGACAGACAGACATGACGAATCCATAAGGGTTCCGTTCTTTGCCATTTGGCTACGGAACCCAAAAAATCACAAGGAACAATAGGAACAAGTGATTTGTAGATATATGATATAAAGGTGCGACCACACCGCTGCTTAAAATACGGTTTGGAAGGTTCGCGTCAAAAATCGTATGGGTCACGTCACTGGGTACACGTTGTGTCTGCGTATTTTGAGTAGCGGTGTTGAGAACATGGGTTAAAGTCGTGACGTTTACGGCACGTCATTGCTATTCCGTATCGTGAGTGTGTTTTGAGCAGCGGTGTGGAGGGCATGCGATAAAAACGGTGCGGATACGATGCGTCACTGCGATTCCGTAACGTCGCCGTATTTTAAGCAGCGGTGTGGTCGCACCTTAAATCCTTTGATATTCTGATATGCAACTTAAAATAAATAATGATTAGTTTCCCCCACCAGGTCATCTGGTCTTACTCAAGTATTACCCTTAAAAGTCATGAATAGTCTATTAACACACATGAAAGCAATAAAACATGTTTAAGCCTATAACTATGTTTAACAGCAACATATTAGCATAAAAACAACATTATATGTTACGTGATGAGACTGATTAGACGGAGAGCTAGCCAAGTCAGATATGACACAATAATGAGAACGACGAAACCCCTCTCGTTAGTTTGCTATACTATGCTTATTTCTAGATCCGGATATCTGGCAGCTGTAAAGTGGTGGATGTCAAAGAATGCAAACCACTTTAAGAATACAAATCTTAGAGTTCTGGTTTTAGTCATAGTCATTTATTTCTAATATTTAAAATATTACATGTCAAATTACATTACATTGGTACTTATTTATTAATACATCTTTTATATGTATTTATTATTGAATTACATTTTAAATTACGGGTTTTCCTAATTAGGCAGGTCATAGAACTCTGTGAGACTGTAAAAAGTATGGTTTAGTAGCCATTTTTTTAATTTATTCAAAAATACGTGGGTACTACCCGTATTTTTTTTATCTCCGAACATATGTTTCGAACCTTCACATATGTTTACCGCTATATAAGGTTGGACTTGCTTAAAAGATAAATAATTTTAAACAAAAAAGAACCGACTTCACTAAGCATCCACCTTTCCGACACCAAATGCTCGATCTGCTGTAAAAAATACTCAAATCACCATAGGTGTGCCTATAATAGTTGAAGAGTTCCCTCGATTTCTCCAGGATCCCATCATCAGATCCTGACATGGTTACAATGGGACCAACTGTGAAGAATACGCTTTCAAACAAAAAAAGAATTTTCCAAATCGGTCCAGCCGTCTTCGAATAATCGGTGAACATACATAAAAAAAAAAAAAAAAATAGCAAAAACAAAGATCCCGACGAACTGATAACCTCCTCCTTCGAAATCTTGAAGTCGGTTGAAAAGAGTTTTTTTTACTCAAACTAGTAGAGGCTGACAACACCCGATGACCTTCAAATTGACTTTACTCAAACAGTTTTTTAGCTATAACTATTTGTTTTGAGAAACTAAAAAAAAAATATGTTATTATTCGTTATATTTGGAAGAACTTCGTTAATTCCGATACACGATTGGAAGAAATCGACTCGATAGAAAATAATTCCAAAGTTACATCTTAAAATTTGCTTTAAACAGTCGTATGTCTTTAGTTTCTTGACTTATACGTCTGTCACTAAGGACAAAATTCCATCGCACTAATACTAAAAACAGTGTTTCTCTTTCACTCGCGCTGAAAAAGATAGGGAGGGAATTTAGCTGTTGTCAGCCCCTTAGATTTGTAAATAGTCAAATAACCCATTTAATCAAATCAAGCAAGTCCAACCTTATATAGCGGTAAACATATGTGAACCTTAACCTCATCTCACGTAACATATGTTGTTTTTATGCTAAGATGCTTCTGTATGTACTATCGGGTTCAGAATTGCATGGCCAATTTATGAATGAATTCATTGATTAATTGACCATGCAATTTTGAACCTGATGGTACCTATCTACATATATCCATATCAAATTTGAAGTCAATCCGACTACTAAAATAGGTCAAATTTCACATGCAAGATTGAACCCAAGTAACCCAACACGGCAAATTTAAATAAAAGCATGTAAAAATCACCTACTTACCACTTTTATTGGCTATCCCAGCCCAGCCGGTAGTGACACTGCCTACGAAGCTTATTTGTGTGTTTATCACATATTTGTACCTGTTTTTAAGTATTTATCTATATCTACCTATTATATATATCGTCGCCTAGTTAGTACCCACAACACAAGCCTTATTCAGCTTACTATGGGACTAGTAGTACAGTAAAGATACCTACGGTGGCATCAAACATTAATTTGTAATAGCCTAATTTTTTTTTTCTTTCTTATGGAATATTTATAGATAACATATGCAAAAATCCTACAAACTTTTCACCCGGAAGTAGTTAAAAAGGTAAAAAAATATATATAAAAAAATTGTATATTTTTATTTACAATAATATCAATTATTTTTATTTGTAAACATGACGATATTTAAGTCTTCTTTCTGTTGAAAGCGAAAAACAAGAAACCGTGTCCATGTAAAACCACATATTTTACAAAATGTACTTCGCGGGCGATATATATCCTAATTCGTTAGAAACAAATAGTAATAAGTAGTAGGTTTTTCTTACAACTTTTATAAAACTTAGTAACGATATATTCATTCAAATCCTACAAGAAAAACGCTTGTAATATGTGTGTACATATTAGTGGCGGTTAGCGAATAACGATATTTTGTAGGATTTCATTGCGTAAATAATACGAGTATCATGATGTATCCGTTACACTAGAAATATTAGCTATTATTAATTATTTCCAATTCCCCAAACTAGCCGCCCCTTAAATGACTGTAGTATAGGTCGGTTTGTGTAAGATTGTCCTATATTTTTTTTAAATAATTTTATGTAGGTGGATATTAGTAGGGTTTATTATTTTTATAGTTCTACGTGACAGGGTTCGAAAGGATAATTATCAATGATAGTTATCTTATATAGGAAATATGTTGGGGCACCTGATACGTCGTGACGATTACATAAAAACTATTATTAAAGGGAGAATACCGAAACGAAGAGACCGAGGAAGACCAAGACGTGCGTTTCTAGATCTGGGTAAAGAAAAAGCCAACGTCATGAGGTATCAAGAGCTAAAAGAATTAGCGGAGAACAGAAAGGAATGGCGATTACTCCACCGACAAGAGCCAGGCTCTTAAAATTATGATGATGATGAGTTATCTTGATAATTATCGCGATAAATATCGTGATTTTTACGTCTGATAATTATCGATTTGATAATAACCAAAATTTGTAAAGCCTTCCGCCACAAAAAAATAATATCGCACGTGAATTTCAACATTAGTAGTTGAACTATAATAGAAAAGAAATACTTACCGGGATAATTATCGGATAATTATCGTGATAAATATCAGAGATCATAATTATCTTGATAATTTCGAACCCTGCTACGTCATACGTTAGTTATCAATAGTCGAGACGTATACGGTCTGCAAATCTTGTGGCTTGGATTTTTTGGTGAGACCATTCCGCTCTCTGACAATTTTCTGTAAAATAGTGGGACAGTATTTTTATTGCCTAGAAGAAGAAAGTCAAGTCCGCAAAATAAAAGTTTTTAATTTTTTCCACTTAAAACAAAGTACGAAAACAAAAGTAAAAAATCAAGACTCGTTTGAACTTCGAACTGCAAATTCGATCAATTGAGTCAATTATTTCCGAACTGAAGAGCATAGACAATTACTGAATCTTTTTCAGTCCGTACCGACGTTCGTTCCATTCAAAGCATCCAATAGAGTTGGCAGGGCTAGGATTTGTAGAAATTAAGATCCAGTATAGTTAGAAACTCTGCTTCTTAAAGTTCTCTGCATATTTAGCAGAAAATTATTGAAATGATGAAATGATATATTTATTAAAAGACAACACAATGTGTATTAACTTAGTCTAATATTAGTTACTTAATAATATATACAAAACAGCGATTTAGTCCTCTGACCCATTATCCACAGCAGAGGACAGTCTAGCTTGTTAGCTATCATGTTTAGGATGCTGTTGCTACTCCCGCGCACCCTGTCTAGCAGTGAGGCCGTTTTCTTGCGCCAGACGGCATCAAAGCCGTCTGTGCGCGCCTCGGCGAACATGGACGATGCGCTGCAGAAACGCGGCAGTCTCAACAGCACCCTAAAAGCATTATTGTATTGAATGCGCAGGGCATTGTAAGCACGATTTATTGCTAGAAAATAATTTTAACTCTAGCACCTATGTGTGTACCAATTGGCTAAACTGTACATTGAATTGCGGTTTTTCTTTGGAATTGGGCTCGTACGCCGGTTTATATGGACACAAAGGAAAGCCTTAATTTTTTTTTGAAACACAGTTTTCCTTTTGCGGCGGAATGAGCCGTTCTGATAAGAAATAATATAAAATTTGCAGTAAATTATGCAATTTCCAAAAGTCGCATTTTTGGAGAAACGCTTGGGTATGTCGACAACCGATTGAGTGACATACCACTGCCAGGTTAGCATTTGGAACGTGACCCTTGACTCAACCGTTTGGCAAAAGTGGTGATTAAAGTCGAGTGGGTTGTTGAAAGACTGTCTAACAGGGACATTTGCCAATTTTTTATACTGCGCCTTTGTTTGTATCTGAATGAGACGACGTTCTAGACTTCAAGGGAGGCGCGGAATAGTAGTTTATGTAACTGTTACGTAATAAGGGTCCTTAAAACATGAGTGTGGTTTTATGAAATGAGCCGCAGGCGAATTTCATAATAAGATCACACGAGTGTTTTAAGGCCTAATTACGTACAGTTGCATACACTGCTTTATCTACACTCATATTATATATATTAAATTAAGTGTTCGGAAACCATAGAATGACCGCCATTGTACCGTCATGGCCAACTCGATTGTGCCGGCGCTCGCGCGGGACCAATCGAGTTGGCCATGGCGGTAACATTATGTTATCAAATTCGATGTTCCAAATTTGAAACTCATTGCTTAACAATATTTGAGCATGCAAAGTTAAAATTACGTTACTGCCGCAGATAAGAAACTTATCATAGTTAAATCGTTTGTTGTAATGCTTGTCATTGTCTACGGTTTTTGAACGCATTTTAGAGTACTTACAGTATGAGTGTAGATAAAGTATGTATGTATGTAAACACTTTATTGTACATAAAAAGTAATAAAACAAACATGATAAAAGAAAAATAAACAAAGTACAAAGGCGAACTTATCTCTTTAAGGGATCTCTTCCAGTTAACCTTTGAGCAATTGAGAGAAAGTCTTATAAATAAAGAAAAATAGGTATATTTTATGTTAACGATAAACTGTGCGTTTCTGAATCAAGCCAAAAGAAAGCCAAGCTGCTGCCATACAAAGTGGTTTACAATTTCTGACAGGAGCTGTTAGATAACTTCACTCAATTAAAAATAATACTAGGAGATTAACAGAAAAAAGAACGGAATAGCGATAACTACATGATGAAAGATTAAAGAGGGCATTTTTGGTCATATTTGGACATTTGATCCTCGTCCCAACGCGAAGAGGTTGGGGACCCATGCCGTTCCCTTTAGCCGTCAACAGGATTCGAAATTATCAAAAAAATGTTCACTAACGTTGGGTGCTTTGTCGTGCTTAGCAAAGTATTTTATTTTTATTGTAATTCAGCTTGTCACTAGGTGTTTTAAATATGCCAATCCTGGTTTATACTTAATATTGATTGTTATATGTTGTGTGTTGCTGTGTTCGAGCGTTGTCACTTTTTATTTAAGTAAAACTAATCTGTAGCTACAAGTGTGATCCTGTAATTGGCTTTCCATCTCTTATTAATTAGTGCTATTTTGTTTTGATAGCTGATGGATCTCCGTAACGTAAATAAATAAATAAATAATTATGATCTCTGCTATTTATCGCGATAATTATCCCCGGTATGGATCTTTTTTCTATTATAATTCAACTACTAATGTTGAAATTCACGTGCGAAATTTTTTTTTGTCCTTTCCGCCTTTACAAATTTTGGGTTATTATCAAATCGATAATTATCAGATATAAAAATCACGACAATTGTCGCGATAATTATCGATATAACTATCATTGATAATTATCCTTTCGAACCCTGGCCGTCAACTCAACACAGTGAGAGCGGTTTCGCACTATTACTACAGTAATTTTACGGGCGGCTAGTATGGGGAATTGGAAATAATTAATAATAGCTAGTATTTTTAGTGTACCGGATATATCATGATACTAGTGTTATTTACGCAATGAAATCCTACAAAATATCGTTATTCGCTAACCGCCACAAATATGTACACACATATTACATGCGTTTATCCTGTAGGATTTTGATGAATATATCGTTTCCAAGTCATTTAAAATGTGTAAGAACAAACTACCACTTATTACTATTTGTTTCTAACGAATTAGGATATATATCGCCCGCGCCGTACATTTTGTAATTTATGTGGTTTTACATGGACACGGTTTCTTGTTTTTCGCTTTAAACAGAAAGAAGACTTAAATATCGTCATATTTAGAAATAAAAATAATTGATATTATTGTAAATAAAAATATACAAATTTTTTATATATTTTTTTTACCTATTTAACTACTTCCCGGTGAAAAGTTGGTAGGATTTTTGGATATATTATCAATAAATATTCCATAAGAATGAATAATACAAAAATAGGCTATTATAAATTAATGTTTGACGCAACCGTATCTTTACTGTTCTACATGTCCGATTCGAATCCGTGAAAATATGTATGGTCCGAAGTAGCCGTAGAACTATTTCTATCGTAATTTACGCACTAGATCCGTGCGATTTCTTTCCGAAATCGGATGACGGCTCTATATCTTTCTTTATATTAAAGGTTCTGGTGTTGCAGGCGCCCCTAGGCTACTGTAGCTGCTTACCATCAGGCGGACCGTATGCTTGTTTGTCACCGTTGTAGTATAAAACAGGTTTTTAATTTTTTTAATCCTTCATGGATTCACTGTAGATACAGCAAATATAATAAAGATGGCGGACTATTTCCCTCCATACCGCCACGTACAAACAGTAACACTCTTAACTGTACATCGGTGGACCTTATTACAAAAGGCATAAGGTCTACCAACGGGCAGTTTGTGTGGGCGATTGTACTTCATAAAGATTTTATAAAATTCCACATTGGAATTATGTACTGTACGTTGTGTATGCAGAAATATTAAATGCAAAAGATGCATTTTTTCTTTTGTATAATAAGGTGGCGGGTGCATTGAACTTTGATGTTTAAACCTTATTGTTAGATTAGATCCGGGCATCTGACAGCTTTAAATGGGTGGAGGTCAGAGTGACAGACTAGCAAAATTTTTGAATTGAAAAATAGTACTTAATACCAAAATAGGTAAAAACTACCGAAGTTGTCTCAGTTGTAAAGGACGTATATTTTAACATTAGAACAAAAAGCATTGCGTATTATTAAGGAAACAAAAACAGTAGGCGACAAACTATGAATTACATTACACGTCGTTAGGCACTACTTCCCACAGAAACTTTTGGCAATGATATAATCTAATTATTTATATAATTTCTCATAACATAATATTACATCAAACCTAGGGCTCTATTAGGATTTGTTTTCTTGAAGTCGTTAGCATTCTTTGACCTCCACCACTTTACAGCTGCCGGATGGCGGGATCTAGAAATAAGCATAGTATAGCAAACTAACGAGAGGGGTTTTGTCGCTCTCATTATTGTCTCATATTTGACGTAGCTAATCTCGATCTAAATCGATTGCATCTACAATTTCTACTTGAACAAATAAATATAATTATGGATGGTATAAGAAGGATAAAAATCTGTATGTTACAAAAGTGTCCGTCAGAAGGCGATAAACTGATGGCGCCACAATGGTATTAAATTTGATTAAATTAATTTTGATATAAAAAAAACCGTACATATTTACAAAATAATTATTTGCGGAGAAGAAAAACACTCTGACTATTAATTTTATTTAGAACGTTATATAAGTATTAAATATCGGTAATTAATTTCAAATGCTCAACTATACGAGTACCTAGCGGAACCCGGAGATATTTGGAACTATTGTTTACTGCTTACCGTTGTACACTTTTCGACCGTTTTCATAAGAGAGACCCATCCTCCTTATACCATCCATAAATAAAATGCTAAAATGAACCACAGATTAAGCAAACTAGCGCCAAACGCACGTACCTCATAAGCCGAAGACAAGGCTTCTTTCAATAAATTCCGCATTTTCGCTAGTCTATGGTATACGTGTATTGTAAATATTCAAAATTCGAACGGATCGAGCGCGCACGTTCGGAATCTAAATGGCTAACTTATCTGTTTCACCGCGGCGGTAGTGTTGCCAGCGTGTCGACAAACATCGACTTTATATTTGCTTAGTTTGACTTTTGAGTAGGAATGTTGGTTTAGGCGAGGGTCGTAACGTAACCGGTTTGAATAAATTTCTGATCACTAAGTAGGACTCAATAAAGTATTATTCGATTGTCTGATTATAAATAGTAAACGCAAGAAAAATTAAATTATACCGGTATATTTGTATGAGTATTTCAATTTAAACAAGTAGTACGAAGAGCGGTTTAAGCCTTTTTTAGAGATCCGTAGCCATTAGAGGTGTGTAGTCACGTAGTCAGCCAGTCAGGGGTCTTATAGACCATTTGTACTTACAAGAGTTGCAAGATGTTATGTCAATTATAGAACCATACAACTCGCCAAGTTTCTTGTCTGCATCTCTTCGGGAAGATTTTAAACAAAAAAGAACCGACTTCACTTAGCTTCCACCATTCCAAAAGCAAATGCTCGAGCTGCTGTAAAAAATACTCAAATCACTGTGCCGTGCCTATAATAGTTGAAGAGTTCCCTCGAATTCTCCAGGATCCCATCATCAGATCCTGACCTGGTTAAAATGGGACCAACTGTGAAACAAAAAAACAATTTTCCAAATCGGTTGTTTCAAGCCGTCTTCGAATAATCAGTCAAATAACATATAATAAAAAAATAGCAAAAAAAAACAAAGATTCCGACGTATTGATAACCTCCTCCTTCGAAATCTTGAAGTCGGTTGATAAATCTTTGACATCCAGAAGGGCATTGTAAAGTGCCTAAAGTATTAAAATTCTAGTAAAATTGAAAGTAAATAAAACAAATTTCTTTATTTGTTTTATTTAATTACATACAAGCTTACAGTTCTTTACACCAAGTCGCATATAAGTAGAATTTTTTAACAAATAAATTAAAATTAAAAATTTGGGAAAAAAATAAAGAACGTGTACAAAAAAAATACTATAATTTGTATTGTTGATATATAATATTTTGGTTTTTAATTTTTGTAATGAGAAATGTAGTACTCAGTTTTCCTTTTTAGGGTCCGAAGTTAACAAGTATACAAGGTTTAACAAAAAAACTGGTGCTCCGTTTAAGGGCATACATTGGTATCGTATTCTAATTATAAAAACCGGCCAAGAGCGTGTCGGGCCACGCTCAGTGTAGGGTTCCGTAGTTTTCCGTCCGTCACAGTAAGTGTCCCCACTTAAGAGTTAATAACACCGCCATGTAGGATATGATATGAGAGTTCCACGTACAGCGACATCTATCGGCAAATTAAGTAAACTATTGCCTATTGCGCGCGAGCTTAAAGTATGGAAGATGATTTTTTTGGGATAATTCTTTATTGCGTGAACCGATTGTCACCGTTTTTACTTTATTTGAAAGCACGTCATTTCATTGTAATTTTGTAGAAATTACAGGTACAATAAACACCTGCTTATACGGTTAAATTACAAACTTAGTTCAGAAATTATTTTGTATTTTTTTTCAAAAACTATTCATCCTATCAAGTTCAAAATAATTTTCCCAGAAAGTTTTTATAAAGTTCTACTTTTGAGATTTTTTTCATATTTTTAAAACTTATGGTTCAAAAGTTAGAGGGGCGGGGGGACGCATATTTTTTTACTTCTGGAGCGATTATTTCCAAAAATATTTACATTATCGAAAAATGATTTTTGGAAACCCCTATTCATTTTTAAATACCTATCCAACAATATATCACACGTTAGGGTTGAAATGAAAAAAAAAATCACTCCCCACTTTACGTATAGGGGAGGTACCCTAATAAAAAAAAAATCCACTTTTTATTTTACCACTTTGTCGGCGTGATTGATATACATATTAATACCAAATTTCAGCTTTCTAGTGCTAACGGTCACTGAGATTATCCGCGGGCGGACGGACGGACGGACGGGCAGACATGGCGAAACTATAAGGGTTCCTAGTTGACTACGGAACCCTAAAAAACAAAAAAATAGTAAGGAGGGTTGGCCGGCTAAGACGACGTGCCCCATACAAAAAAAATTCTGTCGCGCTGAAAATGTTTTCTTCTGCTTTTTCTTCGTCGCAATACGATACCCATTATGCCCTTAAACGGAGCACCTGTATTTTTGTTCTGTATAATTATTATCTTAGTGTTGACATTTAATACCTACTTTATTGATGATATATTATGCTTCTGCATTTTGCCATTCGATTTAATTAAATATTTTATTTATTATTTTCATGTCATTAAATCCAATACAAGAAAACCGGCCAAGTGCGTGTCGGACCACGCATAGGAGGGTTCCGTACCTTCAATGGAATAAGAACCAAACTAATACCAAAAGGTCGTATCTGATGCCTATGGAAGAAGTTTTTTGGGATAACTCAAAAATGGCTCAACCGATAATGTTCAAAACAATTTTCGTAGAAAGTATATGCACATCTCTTCAATTTTTTTCATATTTTTTGAACCTACGGTTTAAAAGTTACGGGGGGGGCTACACAACTTTTCTGACTTTCGAAGAGATTATTTCAGAAAATATTCACTTAATCACAAAATAGTCAAAGAAACCTCAATGTTATTTTGAAAGACCTATCGATTGATGTGTCACATGTTGATATTTGGTTAATTATTATTTTTTTATTTTGTTACCTGTATGGAGCGCCCCCCTAAAAATATTTTTATTTTTTTAAATAGAACTACATAACTAAGTAGCTGCATACAAAATACACCTTATGTGTAAACTTTATTCAGATACGTCGTATAGTTTCCGAGTAAAATGCCTGTGACATACGGACGGACCGACAGACAGACATGACGAATCCATAAGGGTTCCGTTTTTTGCCATTTGGCTACGGAACCCTAAAAAGTCAACTTAAAACTACCTTACACAAACATACCTACACTGACCCTATACTTACAAACTACCGCATAACAAGAAAACAAAACCACAATAATTAATAACAAAAACCTAAGCTAAATTACAAATACACATAATTAATCAAATACGCTCTTCTAACTTCTAAATTTTGCCATACGATTAAATAAATAAATATTGTATGGGAAAATATTTTGTGTGGCGTCACCGAATACGTACCATCGACAACACGGTTAACTGCCTATTTGTAATCCCTATTTCAACGGAATAAGGTCTATCGATGGTCAGTTAAGTGTGTTGCTGTTTGTACAATTTATCCTTATAATAGAGAATTCAACCAACCGGAGCGGCCATTGACAGGCGTTCCAGTGACAAAGACCAGTGGTCATATTTATTGTATAGACTGACGTTCATCTGACGTTACGTAAAAATCGGCAGACCTTTTTTTGTATAGAAAATGACAGACATGGCCGCTCCGATTGGTTGAATTCTCTAAGAATTTTTACAAGAAGCTCACTACTCTAAAGCACCGCAGAGAACGTGGAGACCTAATAGAGACGTACAAAATATTATCTGGACACTGACGTCACGGATTTTCAAGAGATGTTCATGCGCAACAACAACACACGTCTGAGAGGTCATCACTTAAAGCTAGAAAGAGATAGGTCCCATAGTAACCCATACAAACATTTTCTGAGCAACCGAGTAGTGAGGGCTTGGAACAAACTCCCAAAATACGTAGTTAGCGCACAAAATGTGAACCAGTTTAAAAATAAATTAGACAAGCATACATCTACTCGTTAATGATAACTATCGTAATGACCACTGGATACAGGCAATATCAGTTGTCATAACTGTCTGCACTCTTAGTAAATAATAATAATTTACCAAGTCGATGATTATTTTTTCTTAAAAGCTAGTAAATGTATGTGTATCAATATCGATATGATCAGTACATCCCTATAGATTCTTCAGAAGAATGTAAAGTGTGCGTTTTCCGCTGCAGAAACATTCTCTATTGGAAACAATTCTTGAGAATATTTCTAGAAAATTCTCTTGTTTGTGTTGTAGAAGAATGATAAGTCGCAGATATTTTGACGTGGCTTCGAGGTAGAGATTATCACTACATAGTATAAAACAAAGTCGCTTTCCGCTGTCTGTCCCTATGTATGCTTAAATCTTTAAAACTACGCAACGGATTTTGATGCGGTTTTTTTAAATAGATAGAGTGATTAAGGAAGGTTAATATGTATAATACATACATAATATAGCAGAGAAATACTGATAATTATAGAGGTTTCTAATGTGATGTCGTAAATAAACACATTTTTTTGCGCTTACATTGCAAACGCTGGCTGAACCCTACGAGATAGATCAAAATAACGTAATACAGTATTGTACACCTTAAAAAGGTTTACAAAAAATATATAAATAAATAGTGACGACCTCCTAGCCTAGTCGGTAGTGACCCTGCCTATGAAGCAGGAGGTCCCGGGTTCGAATCCTGGTCAGGGCATTTATTTGTGTGTTTATCAGATTGTTTCTGAGTTATGGATGTTTAAGTATTTATCTATTGTGATATATCGTCGTCTAGTACCCACAATAACAGGCCTATTTACCGGCCTTTAATATTGAAGGTAAATTATAAAAACACACCAATAATCATCCCTTGTTTACCAGAAATCGTTTGGGAGCTGTAAGGGTGGTTATTCCCTCAGCTTTCCCGTCTGAGTCAAACCAGTTTATATAGACTGGAGTTGGAAAACTAAGATCCACTCGATTTTATTTTAATCACATTAATTTATTCAAAACGATTTTTAAACTAAAGTATGTTGGAAATAGACTTTAATTTTTTTTTTCAGAATGCAGGTATCAATATTTTGCTTATGTTATACCTACTTGCATCACCTCTAAGCAAAAAATCTTGTACATTAGTTATTTGACAGTTAACATTTATATTAACTTTTTCATTTTCATATGTACGAATAATAATATGTGTGAAATATAAGTAAATATGTGAAGTATCCAAAGGAAGAAATGGAACCCTTGTAGGATATCACTTTGTTGTCCGTCCGTCCGGCCGTCCGTCCGTCTGTCAAGACCCTTTTTCTCAGGAACGTGTGGAGGTATCAAGCTGAAATTTATATCAAATACTCAGGTCTACTGTCCCTTGGAGCTGTGAAAAAAACAAACTTCTAAGCTAACGTAATCAAAAGATACAGCCGTTTATGCCGCAAATTTTCGAAACTCGCAAGGGAATCAAAACCTACGGTACTTCCCGTGAACTCAGAATCTTGAAATTTGGTACGAAGCAACGTCTTATAGCACAGATAAAGGAAAAATTGCGAAAACCGTAAATGTTTAGTTATACCATATAATAAAAATATTTTTAATAATTTTAAAGTTACTACCCCTATATACCTACAGGTTTGTACGGAACCGTCGGTGCGCGAGTTCGACTCGCACTTGGCCGGTTTTTTTAATGCCGTTTACACTAGCGTGCTCGTACTCGCGTCGGTGCTCGTCGAATAGTTCGAAGAAACATTCGCATACACGTGCCAACACGGATGTCCGTTCACATATTCGTCTCCCCGTACAAGCCCCATACAAATCTGACATTTGCTATCTGTGGTTTGTTATGCTCATTAAGAGGTGTCTACTCGACGCAAAAATCGTCGGCAATTTCGATCCGTTGCCGTCTAGGTTGGTGCACGAAATCAATCGATGGGTCAAAAACAGCAATGTATTGAAAATCGCAGGCAGTTGCGAGGTCAGTAGAGCGCCTTAAGGGGCTGACAACAGCTAAAGTCCCTCCCTATCTATTGCAGCGCGAGTGAAAGAGAAACACTGTGTTACGATTAGTATGGGAGCTTATTGCAAATTTTGGAAAATGATAAATAAAAAAAAAGCTACGCATTAATTGAGAAATATAAAACAACGAAGTTTTTAGTATTAGTGCGGTGGAATTTTGTCCTTAGTTACAGACGTATAAGTCAAGAAACTAAAGACATACGACTGTTTAAAGCAAATTTTAAGATGTAACTTTGGAATTATTTTCTATCGAGCCGATTTCGTCCAATCGTGTATCGGAATTAACGAAGTTCTTCCAAATATAACGAATATTAACATATATTTTTTTAGTTTCTCAAAACAAGTAGTTATATCTAAAAAAACTGTTTGAGTAAAGTCAATTTGAAGGTCATCGGGTGTTGTCAGCCTCTTACGATGTCGGCAAGGGACGGTAACAACAACTCCCTTTTCCTCAAATTGCGAGGGGTTCTTTTGTTGGTTAATTACGATCAGAATGGCTGTAGGCAGTCAGGTAGGTCTTGGTAATCGGCAAGTTGGGAAATAATAAGATTGTTTACATGAAAGTTTGGGATGCTTTTATTATGTTATTCGGCTTTAGAATGAGCAATTAGTACTTAGGTTACAACATAACTTGACAAATGAGGAAAAAACAAACTTAGTTAGGTTATGGTTATGTTCTGCATACATACATTTTAAACTAATTAGGTATAGAGAAATGCGTTTTTTCTCAAAAGTAAAAACAATTTAAAAGCGGCAAATAAATAATTTAAACAAAAAAGAACCGACTTCACTTAACCTCCACCTATCCAAATCCAAAAGCAAATAACCGAGCTACTGTGAAGTATACTCTTTCAAACAAAAAATAATTTTCTCGGTCCAGCTGTCTTCGAATAATCGGTGAACATACATAAAAAATAGCAAAAATAATTTTTAAGAAAAAAAAACCGACTTCAATGGGGGTAGCCGGTGAAGGATTATTGTAGATAGATGGTGCACTTAGATTCCATACAATGAAATAACTTGCTTAAAAAACGCAGCGGAGAGGACCAATCGCCAAACGTGAACTATGCGTCGTTGAAGAGTTCCGTTCTGATTATCATCAACAGTTCCACTTCATCAAATGTCACTCTTTTGAATGAAAATGCTTGATTTGTTGATAAAAATACAAAAGTCACTTTATGTATGCCTTTAAGATTTGAGGAATTCCCTCGATTCCTCGTGGAACTCATCATCAGAACTTGAGCTTGACGAAAATTGGTCCTGACAATCTAACTTCCTTAACAAACATAGCGAAGAGGAAGAATCGCCAAACATGAACTATGCGTCGTTGAAGAGTTCCGTTCTGTTCATCATCAGCAGTTCCACTTCATCAAATGTCACTCTTTTGAATGAAAATGCTTGATTTGTTGATAAAAATACAAAAGTCACTATGTGTAAGCCCTTAAGATTTGAGGAGTTCCCTCGATTCTTCATGGATCCCATCATCAGAACTTGAGCTGGACGAACATTTGTTCTGACAATTAAACTTGCTAAACAAACACAGCGAAGAGGACGAATCGCCAAACGTGAACTATGCGTCGTTGAAGAGTTCCGTTCTGATCATCATCAGCAGTTCTACTTCATCCAATGTCACTGTTTTGAATGAAAATGATGGTTTTGTTGATAAAAATATAAAAATCACTATATGTATGCCTTTAAGATTTGAGGAGTTCCCTCGATTCCTCATGGATCCCATCATCAGAACTGCGTTTTGACAAAAACGGGACCATCTGTATATATATACTTACAATCAAAAAAAGAATTTTCAAAATCGGTTCAGACATGACGGAGTTATGGAGTAACAAACATAAAAAAAAAAAAACAAAAAAAAAAAAAAAAAAAAACATACACGCCGAATTGAGAACCTCCTCTTTTCAAATCTTGAAGTCGGTTAAAAAACAAAGATCCCGACGAATTGATAACCTCCTTCATCGAAATCTTGAAGTCGGTTGAAAATAAAAATTTGTACGCGTGGATCTTTTTTTTTGTTTGAAAGAGTATACTTCACAGTTGGTCCTATTGTAACCAGGCCAGGATCTGATGATGGGATCCTGGAGAAATCGAGGGAACTCTTCAACTATTATAGGCACACCTATAGTGATTTGAGTATTTTTTACAGCAGTTCGAGCATTCGCTTTTGGAAAGGTGGATGTTAAGTGAAGTCGGTTCTTTTTTATTTAAAATTATTATTCCTTCTTCTAGTACCTAATGCAAATAGTTACAGTTGAAAGATAAATTAAAAAGCCTTATACAAGGTGTAACAAAGACTAAGCAAAATTTTTTTGCACGCGTAATTTTTGTTTCTTATGCGTGTAAAAAAATGTACTTTTTCTTAGTTGCAAACGATACCAATTATCCCCCTAAATGCATCACCATTATTATTTTATTATCTGTGAGTTCAGCGCGCAAGGTACCATCAGGTTCAAAAGTGCATGGTTAATTTATCAATGAATTCATTCATAAATTGGCCATGCAATTCTGAACCCGATAGTAATCTTATATCAAACTTTTGCGATGAAGGCCTCCGAGGTTTAATATCTCTTAAAGACCCTACGGTCTATTATCAATCTTCAAGTAATCGCGCTTTTGAGGTTTATATCAATATTGAAAAGTAAGATTTGGAGATGGTTTAGTTTTTAATGTGCACTTTGAACATTAAACATAATAAACACAATGTTTGTGTTCCAAAATTCTGTATTCAAAGTGTCAAAAATTATTGAATGTCAAGAAAAAAACAGATATACGCTCGGCGAAATGAAAGCGAGTTGCGGCGAAATATTTAGAATACTTTTGTATAATATAAAAGCGACAAACAAAAGAAACTGTAATCAGCGCCAAGTTTTATTCCGCGCCTTTTTCTAGTACGGTCACGTCTGAAAATATGGATACATTTAATGTGACAAAAACATGTATCCAAAACTATACGCCTTGGCAATAGAGTCGTGGCTACATATTTTTGTCACATCAAATGTATTCATATTTTCGGACGTGACAGTACCTAAAGTTATAACGTAATAGTAGTTTATGTAACTGTTACGTAATAAGGCCTAATTACGTACAGTTGCATACACTGCTTTATCTACACTCATATTATATATCCTAAATGAAGTGTTGGGAAACCATAGAATGACCGCCATTGCACCGCCATGGCCAACTCGATTGTGCCGGCGGTCGGGCGGGCGCGTGCCGTTGGTCGGGAAGGAGGACAGGATTTACATTATGTTATCAAATTCGATGTTCGGAATTTGAAACTCATAACGTATCAATATATGAGCATGTAAAGTTAAAATTACGTTACTGCTTAAAAAGCTTATCATAGTAAAATCGGTTGTGGTAATGCTAGCCATTGCCTACCGTTTTTGAACACGTTTTAGAGGACTTACAATGTGAGTGTAGATAAAGGTAAATTAAAAAGTCTTATAGAAGCCATTATCTGCGAGTTCAGCGCGCAGGGTATCTTATATCAATCTGCAACACTTGTGATGAATTGCCTCCCAGCTTTAATATCTCTTTTTATTGCTTCGAGTTGCCGCGTGTGGTTGCTATTGTTTGTAGGGTGAGGGTAATGGTTGCTAGTTTTCTGAGATATAATATGAGGATTGTAGCATTTAAAAAATATATTCAACAGTGAAAATAATAAGGCCAGCTAAGATGCATTTTATCTTAGTTGCTATATGATAACATTGATAACTTTTACTAAGTTCTTAGTAGGACTAGAGCCCACGACACTAATGGCCGGTTTCACAATCTCCAGTTAAAGCATATATGTCAGATAAATGTTTGCTGTCCTTTTCTTTTATATGACTGGAGAAAAGGATAGTAATAATTTTAACTTAATTTGTTTTTGCATACATCTACATTCTTTTGATGCTGCTGCCACTGACAAGACTTGCAGCACCGCATTATCGTGTAGCCCTACCCCTCCCCTGCTTCAAGGAACAAAGGATATCTAGGAGACTTATCGTACTAGAAACCGGATTTAATATATTTTTTTCAAAAAAAAAAAAAAACGCCAACAATTTTTTTGCATTGCAGCATCGGCATTTCGTGTTCCCCCATTAAAGACGCGACTAATTATATATATATCTTATCTAGGAGACTTATCGAACTAGGTTCAGTGTCGTGGGCTCTTATACTATGGCTTCAACAGACAAGATCTTATTAGGCTCATATGCAGTCAAGATGCGTGTTACATTAAATAAGGTCTTCGTTGGAGCAAACATGTATTTTTTTCAGAACAGTAAGTAATATACTTTATATAGGAGACATACACTCTGCCTGTTAAATTTAAACCCAAAGGGTAAAATACTAAGACTCCGCTGTCCGTCTGTCACCAGGATGTATGAACCGTGATAGTCGAACGAGCGGAGCGTAAGCGAAGTGAGTTCTTACAAACAACTTCGGCTACTGGGACGTCTCGGCATTTCGATGCCTTTTTCATTTTGAGGGTTTGTTCCGCGATAACTTTAGTAACGTTTTTCTGATGTTTCTGAAATTTGTTGGGGTTGCAGCAGAGATACATATAATTTGTGAGTTTGTATATGAGCAGGATCGATCAAGGGGTTGTGAAACTAGAAGGCGAAAAAAATTCTTCAGAAGGGTCGCGTTATATTGGTTATTTCGTTTGCAAGTACTGGTAAATCGCGAGTTCTTAGTTCGAGGCGGACTACTAGACTAGACAGTTGTAAGTTTCACAGATGAGGTATTTCTGTTGCCGCTATTTATAACAAATACTAAAAAACAGAATAACATAAATATTTAAGGGGGCTCCCATACACCAGACATAATTTTTTTGCCGTTTTTATAGATAATGGTACGGAACCCCTCGTGCGCGAGTTTAACTCGCACTTGGCGGGTTTTTTTTTATTTGATTTTGTAATGAAGTAAAAAAGTAGAAGATTATTAAGTCGACTATGTGTGTCTGTCTGTGTATCTGTGTGGCACCGTAGCTCGTAGCTCCGCAGGTCTAAAACGGTTAAGCCGATTTAAATGCGGTTTTTTATTTTGTAGAAGAAGCGTTGGTATCGGTAGCCTGGCGGTAATACGTCTGACTTTCAGTCTGAAGGTCTTGGCTAGGGTTAAAAACCTCGGCTCGTACCAATGAGTTCGGAATTTATTTACGATTTGTTTTTATGTTATACCTACTTGAAAATAGATGTCATATACTTCAGAAAAAGTGACCAAACCCTCCTCCTCCTCAGTGAAGATTTATACCTACTTGTTTATGTGCAATAAAGTGATACATACATACTTTGGTATTTACCAATCGCTATTCGGTGAAGGAAAACATCATGAGGAAACCTGCATACATCCGCGGAGAAATTCAAAGGTGTGAAGTTGCCAACCCGCTTTGGGCCAGCGTGAGGACTATAGCCCGATCTCTCTCGTGTATGAGAGGAGGCCTGTGCCCAGCAGTGGGACGTATATATAGGCTATATTATTAATTTTTATTTATTTAGAAAGCGGGTTTTCTAGCGACCTTAGACATGTTTTATCAACATCGGTTCAGCCGTGTCGGAGGTTTTTCTACTTCATTTATTTAACGAATATAGCGCTTTCAACGCGTTGCGTTACGCGTTTATTTCTATGTACATCGCTTTTCAACCGACTTCAAGATTTCGAAGGATTTCGTTAACTCATTTCAAATAAATCGCGACTTCTCAGTACGAGGCGGACTACTAGTTATTATATTTTATTTATATAAGCCTGTATTAATGTGCTTGTTTGTTTGTTTCTAGATGGTGGCGGGGCGGGGGCGGTGCTAGGGATGCAGGGCGCCGCGCCCGCCGCAGACGGCGACCAGGCGCAGTTCGAGGCGGACAAGCGAGCCGTCTACAAGTGAGTACCTTATAGAAACGCGATTTGTACCTTATAGCGGGTAGCTACAGATGGCGGCGGGGATAGGGGTGCAGGGCGCTGCAGACGGTGACCAGGCGCAGTTCGAGGCGGACAAGCGAGCCGTCCACAAGTGAGTACCTTATAGAAACGCGCTGTGTACCTTATACTGGGTAGCTAAAGACGGCGGTGGAGATAGGGGTGCCGGGCGCCGCAGACGGTGACCAGGCGCAGTTCGAGGCGGACAAGCGAGCCGTCTACAAGTGAGTACCTTATAGAAACGCGATGTGTACCTTATAGCGGGTAGCTACAGATGGCGGCGGTGATAGGGGTACAGGGCGCCGCAGACGGTGACCAGGCGCAGTTCGAGGCGGACAAGCGAGCCGTCTAGAAGTGAGTATTTTATAGAAACGCGCTGTGTACCTTATAGCGGATAGCTACAGATGGCAGCGGGGATAGGGGTGCAGGGCGCCGCAGACGGTGACCAGGCGCAATTCGAGGCGGACAAGCGAGTCGTCCACAAGTGAGTACCTTATAGAAACGCGCTGTGTACCTTATAGCGGGTAGCTACAGATGGCGGCGGGGATAGGGGTGCAGGGCGCCGCAGACGGTGATCAGGGGTAGTTCGAGGCGCGTGTAACTACAGGTAGTGATGCTTTATAGGCGCGCACTGTATACCGGCGGTGCTAGGGATGTAGTTTACTTCCGTTGAATTGACAACGCTACGGAATCTTAATCCAAAAGCTGAGGTCTAAAACCTAAGACACCAAACAAAAAGGTTGGAGCTGAGACCAGCTGTGTTAGTAGCAATAGCCTGAATTGTAGAGACTCGCGATTTTGTATTGTTTCACTCGTTTATGTTTACCTTATCCTTATAGCACATAGCCAGTATAGCAACAATGGGGTCTATGTAAAACGTTCCTACAGATACCGCGCTTTTTCTACACGAGATAAAGAGACTTATCACAATTCTGTCTCGGTGTGGCAGCATCCTTTATTATTTTATAGATCCATGTAGCGCGCTATGTACCTTACAGGAACAGATGGTGTATTTTGTATTTCATAGTATGTTTATTAAGTAAACATGAATTTTGAACGGCAGTTTATCATTCCAGACATCCCCTGTTCCCGCTGCTAGCTCTCCTCCTCGAGCGCTGTGAACAGGCCACAGCGGGCGCGGAGGCCCCAGCAGCTGATGCCTTCGGAGCCGACCTTCAGGCCTTCGTACAGCATCAGAGGAGGGACCGCCGTCCGTTTCTGGTTGATGATCCGGAGATAGATGGACTTATGATTAAAAGCATACAGGTAATGTTAATCCGTCTACTTATAAGTAAGTGTTCCTTATTGGGGCGCGCTATGTACCTTATAGCATGTAGCAACAGATGCTAACTGCAAACACGCCATGATTACTAGTATACAGGTATTTCATTCTTATATAAAAAAACTTATGTTTAAAGTGGATAGTTTTACATTTTTTCATGTCATGCTCGGAAAGTGATGTCATTACATATGAAGCGTATAGTAACACGTTCACGAACTGTACGCAAAATGAAGAACGTTGCGATAAGGCAGGACGTCAGTAGCCGATGTTTTCAAATGACTTCAAGATTTCGAAGGAGGTGGTTCTCAAACGTCGGGATCTTTATTTTTGTTGCTTTTTTTTATGTATGTTCACTGATTATTCGAAGACGGCTGGACCGATTTAGGATATTATTTTAGTTTTTTATTTTTAGTTTGAAAGAGTATATTTCAAATCAAGAGGATCTATCTGATGATGGGATCCTGGAGAAATCGAGGGAGCTCTACAAATATACTCGGTAAAACCGGTTTTTTGTTCAAAAACATTTCTAAAATACGCCGCCAGGTTTTTTGCATTGCATCATCGCCATTTCGTGTTACCCTTTTAAAGACGTAACTAATTATATATACATGATCTGGGAGTCTTATCGAACTAGGTTTAGAGTCGCGGACTCTTCTGCTATTACTAAAGTCCTTCTTCTAATTTCCAGGTGCTCAGGATTCATCTGCTAGAACTAGAGAAGGTACAAGAACTATGTCGCGACTTCTGCGGCCGATACATCGCCTGTTTGAAGACGAAGATGCAGAGCGAGAATCTGCTAAGGACTGACTATACGGGAGGTTGGTATTGCTTAGTATTATTTATTTATTATGGGACTGACCAGCGATTGGCCCTAGTCTCACCTGATGGAAAGTGAAGACAGAGCCTAAGATGGAGCTCACCGGTTCAGTAATAGCCTATTCACTCTTGCTTTAAAGATACCGAGATCGTATTTGTCAGGGAATACAGATGGCGGAGCGCATTCCATTCCTTGGCAGGCCGCACCAAAAAAGACGAAGCAAATCGTTTCGTGCGCACAAAGGGAATGCTAACAACGAACGGGTGCATTCACTTCCCGCGTCTGGTAGTCCGATGATGGAAAAGGGAAGGTGGAATCAGGTCATGAAGTTCTTGTGCGCACTCCCCAAAATATATCCGATAGAACACCGATAGACAAGCGACTCGACAGCGATGTTCCAGGCTCTGTAACACATAGTATTCTATGGAATTCTGACAGGGTTGCTCAAATCAAGAATTTAACTAGAGACCGCACACGGATAGTCATAGGTGACGATAATATCACTGCTACAGCACGAAACAAAACAATTTACCATTGTTTTCCTTAGCCACTTACACTTAACACAACAAGAAAAATATATCAGGTTTTCTCGTAGTAAACACAGAAATTCTTGAAGAAATCGCGAATTATATCTGTTTGTGACCCTCCACCGCTATAAGTAATGAGTGGAGGGTAACAAGGTCAATGACAAGGACCAACGATAATAGCACCTTCTCTGTCGTACCTATTGAAAGTGTAATAAGACCATCCCGTTCGATCTTGGTATTGTTATTACCATGACAGGCCTATGGCTAGTATGTCTATGCAGGGTTGTATTTATTTATTTATTTAATCTTTATTGCACATAAGGAAACTTAACTTCACGTACAAAAGGCGGACTTAATGCCATAAGGCATTCTCTACCAGTAAACCTTTAGGGCAAAACAGAAAAGATTGTAGTGTAGGTGGTGCATCTAATGAAATTAATAACGAAAAGTTATTCTATTACCCTATTCATACACATCTAAATATATAAAAGAAAGTGGTGTTAGTAAGACCGTTTATAACTCGAGAACGGCTAAACCGATTTAGATGATTTCGGATTAGTTTGAAGTTAACAGAATAAGTATTAAAAAGTCACAAAACCCTTGATTTCAAAGAACAAATATGACCTTAATTAAAAGCCGGCCATGTCGGCCATTTTGTTTATTGACATTGATATGACAAGCCTGTTCGAGCTCAATATTTAAAAGTGGGTAGCAGCTCAATATTTAAATGAGGGTAGTTATAAAATTGAGTTGAAGCATTCGTAACATTGGCACGACGAGTCTGTTCAAGATCAATACATAAACGCCGGTAGCCGATTACCATTTTCAAATAAACTTTTATTTTATTTTTGTGTTTGACTGGTTGCTGTCATTGTCTGTCATAATTTAATGGTGAATTGTAATAATGTTTACAAGTCGTCATATTTGTGTTGTGCCTTCGCAATCAAAGAAAAGTCTATTGCAATATTTTGAAAATCGACTATCTCAACTCTAAATAAAGCGTCAGCAACGACGTTGTCCTTTCGCTGTATACAGCCTTGGCCAGAAGTATTGAGCATAGCAGTTTTTTGTTTACAGTTTTGATGTTAAGTATTATTTCCCAATAATAACAATGTACGGTGACGTAAAATGTTACATTTCATTTATATATCTAGAAAACTTCACTTAATAACAATTTCAAGGTAAATATAAAACATGAAAACTTAAGGTCACAAAAATGCGACTTTAGGTCGGTGGGATAAATTGCAAATATTCTATGCAGTTACTACTAACTTCAACAAAACATGCCTGTTCAGTTTGAATTAAAAATATAGAAACGCTGGACTAAAGCTTCGAGTTTTGTATGAAAATCGCAAGGGTGCTCAACACTTCTGGCCAAGGCTGTATGTCTTATGTCCGTAGACAATCTTTTATATGATATATATAAAAGAAAGTCGTGTTAGTTACACTATTTATAACACAAGAATGGCTGAACCAATTTGGCTGAAAATTGGTGGGGCGGTAGCTTAGAACAAGAAGACGGACATAGGATACTTTTTATCCCATTCCCGCGGAACGTGACATAAAACGTGGTATAACAAAACGCTATATACCATTTATAACTCAAGAACGGCTGAACCGATTTTCATGATCTTTGATTTTTAACCGACATCAAGATTTCAAAAGAGGATGTTCTCACTCTTTTGGCGTGTATGTTTTTTTTTTAGTTTATATATATATTACAGATTGGTCCCGTTTTTGTCAATACGCAGTTCAGATGATGGGATCCATGAGGAATCGAGGGAACTCCTCAAACTTTAAAGGCATACATATACATATTTTTATCAAGAAATCCATCATTTTCATTCAAAACAGTGAATCATTTCAAGAATTATTTATTTATTTTCTAAAGCTGTTTTATTATTAATTGTACCATCTTTTATAATTTCATATTTGTGTATTAAAATATAATAGGGTAGAAACTAGAAGCTGATAAAAAAAATTTACCCCTACTTCATGTGAACCTTACCCAAAAAAAATGTTAACTTCAGTTTTTATTTCACCATTTTTTCAAGAAGATCATTTAAAGAAGTAGATCTGCTGATTTTCTTCAACGATGCATAGTTCACGTTTGGCGATTTGTCCTCTTCGCTGTGTTTGTTAAGCAAGTTTGATTGTCAGGACAAATTTTCGTCAACCTCAAGTTCCGATTATGGGATCCATGAGGAATCGAGAGAACTCCTCAAATCTTAAGGGCATACACATAGTGATTTTTGTATTTTTTTCAACAAATCAAGATTTTCATTCAAATGAGTGACATTTGATCAAGTGGAACTGCTGATGATGATCAGAACGGAACTCTTCAACGACGCATAGTTCACGTTTGGCGATTTGTCCTCTTCGCTGTGTTTGTTAAGCAAGTTATTTCAATGTATGGAGTCTAAGAGTACACCATCTACATAATAATCTTTCACCAGCTTTCCCCATTGAAGTCGGGTTTTTTTTTCTTAAAAAATATTTGGATGTACATATCTCCACCCCGAATAACAGAATAACTATTAAAATATTGGAGAAACTTAAAAGAAAAAGCCGCTTAATTTAGCCGGACATTTGATCTCAAAAGCCGGACATGCCTTTTTTGCATACGCTACGCTGGTCTTTCGAATCGTGCCACTGGCGTGACTGGCGCGTAGCGTAAGTCAGACAGAAGCCTAACAAAAGCCGGACAGGCCGGACGAGGAATTATTTGGCCGGACACACTGGTAAAAAGCCAAACATGTCCGGCTAACACCTGGCAACCCTATATGGAAGTTAAGAAAGTGTAAGTCCGTTAATAGGAGTGGATGAAGACAATGGGAGGAGGTGGAGACGATGAGACTGACGTAGTGTAAGAGTCAGTGGGAATGGAGTCGATGGGATGGGAGTGAAGTAGGAGTCGGTGTGAGAAGGGTGGTGGAAGAGAGTGAGAGAAGGGTGGACAAGAGTGGGAGATGGTTGGACAACAGTGGGAGAGTGGTGGGAGACGGTAGGACTGGCGTAGGAGTGAACTTGAGGTCGACGGGAGTCTGTGGAAGTTGGCGGTACGAAGTTCGCCGGGTCAGCTAGTAATTTAATAAAATTAAAATAATAACAACACGTATTTTTCCTGACTAACTACTAGAGTGTGGAGATAAGAAAAACACTTCATCATTTTCCTCGTCATTATAAAGTAAATAAAATAAAAATAACTTTATTCATTAAAGTAAGACATATTTTTGCTTACAGTTTTAACTTAAATTCCTAGTAATCTATCTAAATATATAATCTAAATATATAAAAGAAGAAACTGACTCACTGACTGACTGACTGACTGACTGACATATCAACGCACAGCCCAAACCGCTGGTTCTAGAGATGTTTCAGGTTTTTTGAAAATTCAACCCCTAAAAGGGGCAAATGTGGTCACAAAGTCTGAAAATCAACATGGGTATCGTATCCTTTTTGAGTACTTAAAGTACGCGGGCGAAGCCGCGGGAAAAGGCTAGTATATATATATATAACTCAAAAAGTCTGAAAATCAACATGGGTATTGTTTCTATGGTTTATCGGGTCGTTGATTACGAAAACAACAACGATTTTAAAATCCGACGTGGCGGACGTGAAATACCATCTCCCCTGTTACGGTACAATGGGGTTGAAATGTCTAATAATGTTAATTAAGAAAATGGCATCGATTTTGAAATTTAATATTGTGGACATGAAAATTCTTGAAAGTATTTGTGCCAAATTGCAATCTTCTTCTAAATATATAAAAGAAGAAACTGACTGACATATCAACGCACAGCCCAAACCGCTGGTTCTAGAGATTCCAAATGTGGTACGTAGGCTCCTTATAAGGCATAGGGTTGTACGTTGTTTTATAGATAGACTACATTTTCGCATCATCATTGTTCATAGAAAATGTTTCTCATATTTTCATTTCATAGAGTGATCATTTGTCAGAGCTCTTACATTGTAGAATCTGGTTTTGTATATTTTTTATTGTTCAGGTAAGTAGTTTTTCGAATTTCAGTTCATTACGTTTTAAATCAAATATTATTAATCCGTATATTATTTAGTTTGTATAACATTTGTTTCAAAGCCTGCATATTCATAGAATGTTGTTTCTGATTTTATCAAACTTAATATTTTCGTTTCATAGAAGACTCAGTTTCTCAATACAATTCTATATGTTTTTATTCAAAGATAATTAAACTGTACAATTTTTATATCAGTTATGCTGATTATTAAACTTAAATAAAAAAAATCTGTCTTTTATTAATGTATTTCATTTAATCTATTTAATTTAGCAATATGTTTAATTCAATCAAATATCATAGGCGACCCAAGTTCTTTCTGGTCATATGTAATGTCTAATCGCGAGGCTAATGAGCCAGCAGTATTCGGAGATCTATCACCGCGGCAGATAGCGGACTCATTTGCTGAGTTCTTTCAGAGCGTGTTCCTAAGTAACGCGCCTGCGCTTAATGCTAAGGCCGCGATTGACACCGCTAACGAAACTACCGTAAACTCGGCTCACGTGCACATTGAGAGCATCGATTTAAGCGAAGTTCGTACCGCACTGGAAAAACTTACTTCCAAATTTACTCAAGGGCCAGACGGTATTCCCCAATTTATTGTGAAAGATTGTCTCGAGATATTTATAGCACCACTTCATTATATTTTTAACCTCTCAATAAAAATAGAGAAATATCCTTCTCTTTGGAAAACCTCAAAAGTCATACCGATACATAAAAATGGCTCCAAATCGGAAATACAAAATTATAGGCCAGTGGCAGTCTTATGTGTTTTTGGAAAGGTGTTTGAAGCGGCAATATACGCAAAGCTTTTTAAACGACTAAGGAACGAATTTTGCGATGAGCAGCACGGTTTTTTGCCACAAAAATCAATCACGACAAATCTAATAAATATCAGTACGTTTATTGCGAACAGTTTGGAAATTCACAAGCAGGTAGACGTAGCATATTTCGACTTTCAAAAAGCATTTGACCGGGTAGATAATGACATATTATTGTACAAACTGGCACAATGCGGTCTGTCGTTGAAGCTCCTAAATTTCTTATCAGATTATATGTCTAAAAGAATGCAGTTTGTTCAGTATCAAGGGTACAAATCAAAATACTACCAGGTAACTTCAGGCATAGGACAGGGAAGCAATCTCGGGCCTTTGTTATTCTTAATTTTAATAAATGATCTGCCGGTACAAATTACCCATTCCTTCTGTCTTCTATTTGCCGACGATGTCAAATTAGCTTATCCAGTAAACAGTTTACATGATACCGCTATTCTTCAAGCCGATATAAACCGGGTACATGATTGGGGCATGACGAATAGTCTAGCGCTCAACATTTCAAAATGTTCGGTAGTCACATACACGCGATCGAAGGAACCATATCACCATAATTATGTCATAGCCGGTGAAAAAATAAAGCGTGCCACAATAGTAAAGGATTTAGGTACTTGGTTTGACCCACAGTTAACATTCCATCAGCAGGTTCTCCAAACCTGTAAAGATGCTTATAAACGTATGGGTTTTATTAAACGCCAGGCCAAGCATTTTACTAACAGACTGACTCTAGATTTATTATACTACTCTTATGTGAGAAGTAAACTAGATTTTAATGCAATTGTATGGAATCCCTACGAAGATAAATATGTCCTGATAGTTGAAAAGGTCCAAAAATCCTTCGCTAGATACTTGTTCCAGAAGATATATTTTTACTATCCGTATATGTATCCGACCCCATACGTGTTAGGTATGGTAGGCTACCAGGCTCTAGAAGCTCGAAGGAATATCACCTTGGTGCGTTTCTTCCTTCGTCTATTAAGAGGGAATGTAAACAACTGCTATCTGTTAGAGCAAATGTCTCTAAATGACCCACCTGTTTTAAGATACAACTTACGCCCTCGTAACCTACCCTTACTTAATCTCCCAGATAACAGCACAAAGTCTCTCTCCAACTCACCTCTCTACCGGGCTATAAAGCTCATCAACAATTTACTGGACCAGGACGATTCATTGGACTTATTCTCAACACCAGAACCGAGATTCTTAGCCACAGCCGGGCGATATCTTGAGAAAATTGTGGCATCTAGCACTATCAGTACCTAGCCTAAAATTTTGTTAATTCTGACAATTTGTTGCTAATTTCTGTAATCCATCTGTTGTCTAGTTAATCTGTTGTACTTGTAATTAATTAACTTATATACCTGTATTAAGTAATTATTATTTATATTTGTATGTCATGTGTGGTGTAAGCTGTAAGTGACATTATAATAAATTATAAATTATAATTTTACTAATCTAATTGTACTATTATAACAACAGTTTGTTTCTGTGGGGGCGCAGTTCTAACCAAACCTAACCAACTTTTCTGGTAACAGCTTGTTTCTGTGGGGTTCGCAGTTCTAATCTAACTTAACCAACTTTTCTGGCACCCGTTTGTTTCTGTAAGGGTCACAGTTCTAACCTAACTTAACCAGATTTTCTGGCAACCGTTTGTTTCTGTGAGGATCGCAGTTATAAAATAACCTAACCAACTTTTCTGGCAAGCGTTTGTTTCTGTAGGGGTCGCAGTTCTAATCTAACCTAACCAACTTTTCTGGCAACTGTTTGTTTCTGTAGGGGTCGCAGTTCTAACCTAACCTAACCAACTTTTCTGACAACAGTTTATTTCTGTGGGGGTCGTAGTTTAACCCAACCTAACCAACTTTTCTGGCAACAATTTATTTCTGGGGGGTCGCAGTTCTAACCTAACCTAACCAACTTTTCTGGCAACTGTTTGTTCCTGGAATTTTGTTGTGTGTGTAACAGATCTAATATCATTATGTATATTCTTTGCAATTAATGTAAATGAAGTGCATAAATACTAAAGTAATAATATTGGAAAAGAAAATACTGGAACTAAATATTATATAAAACAGTAACTATGAAACAACAATCTATGAAATCTGTGTCTACGAAACAAAAATACATGAAATATGATTCTAGTGTTTGATAACTTTGTAAATTAAAAAAGTTTGATAGCAATATACATGGAACTGATTGGCTGTGAAATATGTTTTAACCAATTGAATAGTCTATGAAACAATAATATTGGAACAGAAAGTACATGAACCAAATAATCTATGAAATAATTTCTGAGAAACGAAATTCTATGAAATTTCTGTCTATGAAAGAGGGTGACACCCTGCACAGGGATGCACTAAGAAATATTTTTTTTAAATTTACCTCCTAATGGGGGAAATGGGGTTCAAAGTTTGTATGGGAAACGAGATTAGTTCAACTATTTTATTCGAAACTTTACAGGAGTGGGGAGAAGGGGGAAATGTGGTGACACAATTTAAATATCAACATGGGTATTGTTTCTATGGTTTATCGGGTCGCTGATTACGAAATCAACACTTAAGGGGGTGATAGTTTGTATGGGGAATTTTTAAACGTTGAACCAATTTAGATGAAACTTGGTATAGACATAGTTTGTGTACCGGGAAACGACATGGGACAGTTTTTATCTCGAAAATCGATCTTTAAGGGGGTGAAATGGGGGTTGGAGGTTTGTATGGAGATTTTTTTACCGCGAACCGATTTAGATAATTTTGTTGTGGATATAGTTTGAGTCCCAGGAAACAATATAGAATATTTTTTAAGCCGAAAATCAATCTTAGAGGGGTAGAAAACATGTTGGTAGTTTGTATGGCGAATTATTAACCGCTGAACAGACGATTGAAATGAAACTTGGTACATATTATATAGATTGAGTCGCGGTAAATAATATAGGATAGTTTTTATCTCGAAAATCAACCCTCTAGGGGGTGAAACGGGGGTTGAAAGTTTGTATGGGAAATTAATAACCGTTGAACCTATTTAGATGATTTGGTATGGAGATATTTTGCGTTCTGGGGAAGGATATATAATAGTTGTTATCCCAGAAGTCATTCCTTAAGCGGGTAAAAAGGAGGGTGGATTACTAATTCCACGCAAATGAAGTCGCGGGGAAAAGCTTCTATTCAAGAGTAGAAATCTGTATTAATCATAATCTCTCAGTAGTAAGTCGTTGATGGCGTAACAATTAAACAATTATTGCAATAATTTCTTTGCAATAAAAAATGAGGGAACCGCCGTCTTCAAAACGTGTTATACCGAAACCTCCAGAATGTAACGAATACTTTTCCGAAAACCGCTTCTAAATCGGTTCAGCGAAACGCATGATGATCGCGGACAAACATACATTCCTACATACAAACATACGAGTCTAACTGAGAACCTCCTTTTTTAGTACTTTCAGTACGCGGGCGAAGCCGCGGGAACAAGCTAGTAAAATATATAAACTAGAATACATAAAATACATACATATAAAACTACTACACATATAATAATATACATACACACAAATACTTATATTATTTAATTTTATCTCGCCAAGAAAAGCACTTTTGGAGAAGATACAGAATTTTTACTTTGAGCTACCAGCAAATAAAAGCTCGCACAGACCTTTTAAAAACGTAGCTGGACGGAGCTTTCCTAATTTCAGTGGTTGTATCCGATTGCTGATCTTCCTTTACAAAAAGGAGGATTCACTGTTTTGTTATCCATATCCATACTAATATTATAAATGGGAAAGTGTGTGTGTTTGTTTGTTTGTTTGTCCGTCTTTCACGGCAAAACGGGGCGACGAATTTACGTGATTATTTAAGTGGAGATAGTTGAAGGGATGGAGAGTGACATAGGCTACTTTTTGTCTCTTTCTAACCCCCCACTTCCCTAAAATAGGGGGTGGAAGTTTGTATGGAGAATTTAACGCGAGCGAAGCCGCGGGAATAAGCTAATTTGTTCTATTTTAACCCTTTGAACGCCATACGTCATAGACAAAACGTCACTCACACGCCAAGATTACTGGCGCAAGCGAGCCAATATAAACCTTACTTGAAAGTATGAAGGTTACTTTTACAGCGTACGCCATAACCCATATAGTGGCTCTTGGCACTGGACACGAGAACTCATGACACTATGGGGGTCCAGGCAGGAGGTGAGATGTAAACAGCAGTGATAGTAGTAAAATAATGAACATATTATCAATAAATTCGTCGCCTTATGTATATAAGGCGCCTTATGTATACAAGGTGCTCGCGAGGAAACCGCATAATTTTAACAGCGTACTCCTGAGGCGAAAAGAAGTAAAAAATATCGTATGACTTTTGGACAATGAGGGTTTCCGCGATCGAGTTTTTCACTAGATGGCAGCACCGTGGCGACAGGTCTAGCTGTCACAATCCACCAATCATGTTTAACCATATATTTTTTAATTGGTGGATTTTGACAGCTACTGCCAAAAAGACCTGTCGTCACGGTGCTGCCATCTAGTGAAAATCTCAATCGCGGAAACCCTCATTCCGCAAAAAAAAAAATTTTTTTTTTCTTGTTTTCTGAACGTATTCTTAAATTAAAAATAAATGTTAATGACAAAACTATGCCTAAAAACAAATAAAACTACTTTTTTTTTCTTAAAGTCAAAGTTAAAGCAAAGTGTTTCCTGTCACTTTGATGTCTGTCAACAGGGATGCCTATAATGAGTTCCATAGTGGTAAAATTGCCGTTAAGAAAGCGTTCAGTCCTGAGTTATAATCAAAATATTTTTTTTTTAATTGGTTATAACTCCGAAACAAGATGAATTTCAGAAAAGTTTATTTGACATTCTAGTCTCTAAATAAGGTCGGGATAAAGCTGTTAAAATTATGCGGTTTCCTCGCGAGCACCGTGTATATTTACGGATTTACAAAATATAGAAAATAGGTACTGTAATTAAGAAATCTAGGTTTACCCGTCACATTAAATCGCGCTCCTAGCTATCGCGATAGCATGTCTTCTGTCTTGCTCTTCATCGCCGTATGGCGAATACATAAAACGGGTAGTTGAGATTACGGCAATTTAGGATTACCCGTCCGCAGGGATTCTCACTACTACGCTTGCGAGAGTAGCACAACCTGTCTTCCATCTCGCTCCAACAGCTACGTAAATATGTGCGCGCGCGCCTCAGTCAGCGTCCCATAGCACCTTGCAGTTCTTGGCGTTCAAAGGGTAATCAAAAATTTCGTCTTGATTCCAGGTGGAGTAGAAAGCAATAACAATCTCTCGGGCACCTTAGACGATCATTCCAGCACTTCCAATTCGCCTCAGTATCAGGTATGAAATGTACGTTATTTTGTAATTGTGTAGATTTTTATGATTGCCAAGTCCACGATGTGGTATTTGATTTATTAATCGACCCTGTTTTTGTCAAATCCCTTTGGATTCGATAACGTTTTAGAATTTAAATTACTTATAAATAAAATATTAAATATTATAGGACAATCTTACACAAACCGACCAAGTCCCTCAGTAAGCTCAATAAGGCTTGTGTTGTGGGTACTAGACGACGATATATATAATACATAGATATAGATAAATACTTAAATACATAGGAAACATCCATAACTCAGGTACAAATATCTGTGATAACCACACAAATAAATATGTAAATAAACTTATACATATTAAATCACAACGAATTGAACGGTCAGTATAGGAACAGTGCGCGTTGGAGAGCTGCAAATTGAAAACTGAAACTACACAGCAATAGGTGTTGCCTCCAACATTCGACTAGAACAACCAGCAACACTCTTAACTGTACATCGGTGGACCTTATTACAAAAGGCATAAGGTTCACCGATGGGCAGTTAACAATGGGCGATGGTACATACAAATGCCTGCGATCTAGTAAACTAATTCGGCAATCTGTCATTTGTTTTTCACGTCAGTAAGCGGCCGGTCTGTGCTGCCATCTTCAGTTCACGGACGTTCCCTATATTCAGTATGTTTGTCTTCTGGTCATAACTAATAATAAGGGGCATAAGGGGCTTCACACGTTTTTTATCGATTTTTGACCAGTTTTGAGGTTATATTCCAACATTTGTACTAAAGATAGAATTACAAGGCAAACGGCTATCGGTTCTTGAATTTTTTATCTCCATTTTGTAGAGCCGAATTCGGAAATGATTGAGCACTTTAAAAAAAATGGTCTACAAAAACTTGTATCGATATTCGAAAGCTGTAAAGAATCTTACATACCGGGTGTGGCCTGTAATAGGAGCAAAAAATTAAAACATAGATTATGCTCCTCAAACTAGACAATGTTTGTTCAACGACTTTTGAAAGTTGTGTAGATTTTAGATTGTCTCTTTTTCAAACAAACTAAATAGTATTTTCAATGTACCATCAGGTTCAAAATTGCATGGTCAATTTAACAATGAATTCATTCATAAATTGGCCATGCAATTCTGAACCCGACACTACATCAAGTTCCACCTAAATGACATCGCCTGTCAGTCTTAATCAATGTCGTAGTACATTGCGTGTTCGAATAAACTTTAAACTGTAATAAAATTCAAACTACAAGATATTTTTAAAAGTTGTTGAACAAACGTTGTCTAGTTTGAGGAATAGGATCTACGTTTTAATTTTTTGCTCGTATTACAGGCCACACCCGGTATAAGAAATCACATAATAGGGTTCCTCTTTGACGTCTCTAAAAACTGACGAGAGATTTTAATTTTAAACTAAATAATACAAAAGTTATGACCAGAAAACCACTTTTATGGCCTGAAATCGTCGACTTAGATGTCAAATATCTCGAAGACAATAAATATTGAATTAAATATAGGATACTATATTGTTTAGGGCCGTTACTGATAATATAATAAGCTATAAAAAATATACCAAGGTCATTGGCGCCAGGGAGGAGGCGCCCTTAAGGGTGGTAGTGCCAGTAGCCGAAAGTTTTTTTGGGTTCCATTGGTACTGTCGATTATTTCCCCGACGTCAAAGTTAACGTGCAATAGTTTGCTCGCAGAGCATACAGTTGTTTGGTAACGTATTGATTTTTGTACAGTGATAGCTGTTTTATACTCGTAAATAGCACGGAATGGCCAACCACGGCCTACCATTACCAGTCAATAACCAAAAGGTGGTTAGACGCGTTTTAAGATTAATCCTTTATTAACTGCACAGTTGTTCGTTAGATCACTGCACAATAAGTTATTAATATTACACACCGAATACCTAAAATTATATCCCGTATTGTATCCCGCAGTCACCGGTGGCGGCTCTGCCGGCGCCGTCGTACCCCGTCTTCCACGCCGAGCTGCCCTTCGCCGCGCCCCGCCCCGAGCCGCGTGAGTACACGTCACCTACTAGTTACTAGTCCCGGCCGTCCTCCCGCAGTCGCACCCCGCCTTCCACGCCGAGCTGCCCTTCGCCGCGCCCCGCCCCGAGCCGCGTGAGTACACGTCACCTACTAGTTACTAGTCCCGGCCGTCCTCCCGCAGTCGCACCCCGCCTTCCACGCCGAGCTGCCCTTCGCCGCGCCCCGCCCCGAGCCGCGTGAGTACACGTCACCTACTAGTTACTAGTCCCGGCCGTCCTCCCGCAGTCGCACCCCGCCTTCCACGCCGAGCTGCCCTTCGCCGCGCCCCGCCCCGAGCCGCGTGAGTACACGTCACCTACTAGTTACTAGTCCCGGCCGTCCTCCCGCAGTCGCACCCCGCCTTCCACGCCGAGCTGCCCTTCGCCGCGCCCCGCCCCGAGCCGCGTGAGTACACGTCACCTACTAGTTACTAGTCCCGGCCGTCCTCCCGCAGTCGCACCCCGCCTTCCACGCCGAGCTGCCCTTCGCCGCGCCCCGCCCCGAGCCGCGTGAGTACACGTCACCTACTAGTTACTAGTCCCGGCCGTCCTCCCGCAGTCGCACCCCGTCTTCCACGCTGAGCTGCCCTTCGCCGCGCCCCGCCCCGAGCCGCGTGAGTACACGTCACCTACTAGTTACTAGTCTCGGCCGTCCTTCCGCAGTCGCACCCCGCCTTCCACGCCGAGCTGCCCTTCGCCGCGCCCCGCCCCGAGCCGCGTGAGTACACGTCACCTACTAGTTACTAGTCCCGGCCGTCCTCCCGCAGTCGCACCCCGCCTTCCACGCCGAGCTGCCCTTCGCCGCGCCCCGCCCCGAGCCGCGTGAGTACACGTCACCTACTAGTTACTAGTCCCGGCCGTCCTCCCGCAGTCGCACCCCGCCTTCCACGCCGAGCTGCCCTTCGCCGCGCCCCGCCCCGAGCCGCGTGAGTACACGTCACCTACTAGTTACTAGTCCCGGCCGTCCTCCCGCAGTCGCACCCCGTCTTCCACGCCGAGCTGCCCTTCGCCGCGCCCCGCCCCGAGCCGCGTGAGTACACGTCACCTACTAGTTACTAGTCCCGGCCGTCCTTCCGCAGTCGCACCCCGCCTTCCACGCCGAGCTGCCCTTCGCCGCGCCCCGCCCCGAGCCGCGTGAGTACACGTCACCTACTAGTTACTAGTCCCGGCCGTCCTCCCGCAGTCGCACCCCGCCTTCCACGCCGAGCTGCCCTTCGCCGCGCCCCGCCCCGAGCCGCGTGAGTACACGTCACCTACTAGTTACTAGTCCCGGCCGTCCTCCCGCAGTCGCACCCCGCCTTCCACGCCGAGCTGCCCTTCGCCGCGCCCCGCCCCGAGCCGCGTGAGTACACGTCACCTACTAGTTACTAGTCCCGGCCGTCCTTCCGCAGTCGCACCCCGCCTTCCACGCCGAGCTGCCCTTCGCCGCGCCCCGCCCCGAGCCGCGTGAGTACACGTCACCTACTAGTTACTAGTCCCGGCCGTCCTCCCGCAGTCGCACCCCGCCTTCCACGCCGAGCTGCCCTTCGCCGCGCCCCGCCCCGAGCCGCGTGAGTACACGTCACCTACTAGTTACTAGTCCCGGCCGTCCTCCCGCAGTCGCACCCCGCCTTCCACGCCGAGCTGCCCTTCGCCGCGCCCCGCCCCGAGCCGCGTGAGTACACGTCACCTACTAGTTACTAGTCCCGGCCGTCCTCCCGCAGTCGCACCCCGCCTTCCACGCCGAGCTGCCCTTCGCCGCGCCCCGCCCCGAGCCGCGTGAGTACACGTCACCTACTAGTTACTAGTCCCGGCCGTTTGCAAGGAAATCGCGAGTTCTCAGTTAGAGGCAGACTACTAGTATTTATATATGGTTTAAAAATGAAACGAAACAGTTTTGAGAAATGGTAGTGGCTCATCTTCTGTTTTCTTCGTCTTACCGGCTCCGTGCCCCTTCTCATTAACATCCACAACCTCAAATGTTTTTTTTTTAATTTCCAGAATCCCTAGTGGTGCAAGGCTCCACACCAATAGGTCAAATCGGTGCCGGCTTGATATCAACGGACTCTTTCACCGGTAAATACAACTGTTAAAATTCATTCAAACAAATATATCTTAAGCTTACTAAAGCCGCCATTAGTGTATCAATTGGCTACTTTCCTAAAAAAATATATTTAGCCCGTCCGTTAGATTATCAAAAAATATTGGACACGTATTTTTTATTTTCTCAATCAAACAAAAATTGGTGAAGATATAGCCCGTTAAAGTTCCGTGTGACGTCACATTTCAGTACAATTTTTAGTATAATGTGACGTCACGCGGAACTTTTACGGGTTATATTTTCACCAATTTTTGTTTGATTGACAAAAAAAAAATACGTGTCCAATATTTTTTGATTATCTAACTGACGGACTAAATAGAATTATATTTTTTATACCCAGGAAAGTACCCAATTAAACTGCAAAGTTATTATTTCGGAAAGGAAAAGCACTCTTTGACCCGTGAAAGCGGAGAGGAAATACGCATTATATGCACATGTGGGGAAAGTAATATGGTGCAAGTTTTGACTTGTTTCTTCACTTTATCTCGTAGGATGGATTTCAAAGAGATAAATAAAATAAATAAATTAATAAATATTATGGGACAATCTTACACAAATCGACCTAGGCCCACGGTAAGTTCAATAAGGCTTGTGTTATGGGTACTAGACGACGATATATATAATAGATAAATATGGATAAGTACTTAAATACATAGAAACCATACAACCACCATAACTCAGGAACTGATAAACACACACAAATAAATGCCCTGACCAGGATTCGAACCCGGGACCTCCTGCTTCGTAGGCAGGGCCACTACCGACTAGGCTAGGAGGCCGTTAGATGATTTAGAATTACACTTTTTTCAAAGCATGGCTTCGATTTTATATATTTTGTAACTTGTATTTTTCTGATGGTGAGAAATGTTATGTTATTCAAACATGCACGTTGAATTTACACGAATATTTTTATTTTTATTTGTAACATTCTGTTCTAGTTTCACCGATTAATAATTGTTTATGCTTCTTCCTTAACGGTCTCGACACACAAGCTTTATGTACAGTCGCCATCAGATATATTGGAGCGGCTAAGCTGGTCACAAATATCTGAACAACGCCTCTATTGTCAAGGCGATAAAGTGCATGTTGAGATATTTTTGAGTACCTAGGCCGCTCCGATATATTTGATGGCGACTGTACGACATCTAATCGATTGTTGGTCAATGTTTTCATTTTGTAAATAATATATGTACTCATTTTATTTTCCAGGAACGAACTCCAACAATTCCTGCTCCTCCGTCTCCGGTTCACCACCTCCAGAGGACGAGGATGACTCAAGCGGGAAGCGAGGAGTACTGCCGCGACACGCGACACAGGTTATGCGGGCCTGGCTGTTCCAGCACCTCGTGGTAAGAGACAGACAGACACACTCCAACAATCCCTGGTCTTCAGAAGACGAGGACTCCAGGGGGAAGCGAGGAGTACTGCCGCGACACGCGACACTGGTTATGCGGGCCTGGCTGTTCCAGCACCTCGTGGTAAGAGACAGACAGACACACTCCAACAATCCCTGGTCTTCAGAAGACGAGGACTCCAGGGGGAAGCGAGGAGTACTGCCGCGACACGCGACACTGGTTATGAGGGCCTGGCTGTTCCAGCACCTCGTGGTAAGAGACAGACAGACACACTCCAACAATCCCTGGTCTTCAGAAGACGAGGACTCCAGGGGGAAGCGAGGAGTACTGCCGCGACACGCGACACAGGTTATGCGGGCCTGGCTGTTCCAGCACCTCGTGGTAAGAGACAGACAGACACACTCCAACAATCCCTGGTCTTCAGAAGACGAGGACTCCAGGGGGAAGCGAGGAGTACTGCCGCGACACGCGACACAGGTTATGAGGGCCAGGCTGTTCCAGCACCTCGTGGTAAGAGACAGACAGACAGACACTCCAACAATCCCTGGTCTTCAGAAGGCGAGGACTCCAGGGGGAAGCGAGGAGTACTGCCGCGACACGCGACAGGTTATGAGGGCCTGGCTGTTCCAGCACCTCGTGGTAAGAGACAGACAGACAGACACACTCCAACAATCCCTGGTCATCAGAAGACGAGGACTCCGGCGGGGAGCGAGGAGTACTGCCGCGACACGCGACACAGGTTATGAGGGCCTGGCTGTTCCAGCACCTCGTGGTAAGAGACAGACAGACAGACACACTCCAACAATCCCTGGTCTTCAGAAGACGAGGACTCCAGCTGGAAGCGAGGAGTACTACCGCGACACGCGACACAGGTTATGAGGGCCTGGCTGTTCCAGCACCTCGTGGTAAGAGACAGACAGACAGACACTCCAACAATCCCTGGTCTTCAGAAGACGAGGACTCCAGCGGGAAGCGAGGAGTACTGCCGCGACACGCGACACAGGTTATGAGGGCCAGGCTGTTCCAGCACCTCGTGGTAAGAGACAGACAGACAGACACTCCAACAATCCCTGGTTTTCAGAAGACGAGGACTCCATGGGGAAGCGAGGAGTACTGCCGCGACACGCGACACAGGTTATGAGGGCCAGGCTGTTCCAGCACCTCGTGGTAAGAGACAGACAGACAGACACTCCAACAATCCCTGGTCTTCAGAAGACGAGGACTCCAGGGGGAAGCGAGGAGTACTGCCGCGACACGCGACACAGGTTATGAGGGCCAGGCTGTTCCAGCACCTCGTGGTAAGAGACAGACAAACAGACACACTCCAAAAAGTCCCTGATGGTATATGTCTATCTCTTAGGGATAACCAACAATAACCATTTTTTTATCCCGTGCGCAGCTGGGGCGGGTGGCTTGTAATTTTATAAGTAAGATGAAATCTACACAATCTAATTTTGGTTAAAATTCAGCAAAGAATTCCTTTTCCCCAGCACCCTTATCCCACTGAGGAGGAAAAGCGCACTCTAGCAGCGCAGACTAGGCTGACTCTGCTACAAGTCAACAACTGGTTCATCAATGCCCGTCGTCGAATCCTACAGCCGATGTTAGACTGCGCAGATAAACCAGGTACGTATAATTAGCAACATGTTTGCATGATTTTTTTGGAAGACGTTTTTCGATTCTATTTCCCGTGAAATTACGTAGCCCTGAAACGTCAAAAATGGGAAAATAAGTCAGGCGTCTGCACTGCGCGATAAAACGCCCCATACGAAAAACGTAAGGTGCGTAACGTCCCACGGTCTCCAAGTTGCGGAAAACTGTATGGAAGGAATACGTTTTTGGAAGATTTTTGGCATTTTGGGCGTGAAAAAATGCGTTAAAGATTATACCGTGTGTAACCTATAACAGTAGCAAAAAATTAAATCGTGGATTCTACTCCTCAAACTAGACAACGTTTGTTCAGCGACTTAAAATTGACTAGTTGTTTAATTTTTAGTACACTTTAAATTTTATTCGAATACGCAATGGATTGCGAAATTGATTTTATCTACACTCACATTGTAAGTCTTCTAAAACGTGTTCAAAGACGGTAGGCAATGGCTATCATTACCACAACCGATGTTACTATGATAAGCTTTTTATCTGTGGCAGTAACGTAATTTTAACTTTACATGCTCATCTATTGATACGTTATGAGTTTCAAATTCCGAACATCGAATTTGATAACATAATGTAAATCGTGTGCTCCTTCCTGACCAACGGCACGCGCCCGCGCGACCGCCGGCACAATCAAGTTGGCTATGGCGGTGCAATGGCGGTCATTCTATGGTTTCCGGACACTTTATTTTGGATATATAAGTGTAGATAAAGCAGTGTATGCAACTTTACGTAATTAGGCCTTATTACGTAACAGTTACATAAACTACTAATGTCTTTAGGGTGACAAGACTGACAAGCAATGTTAATTGGACGGATTTCAACGTACATTGATAGTAGGTACTATTTAGTTTGTATGAAAAAGACACAATCTAAATAATCCATATTTTTTTCAAGTTGTTGAACAAAAATGTTATAGTTTGAGGAGTAGAATCTACGTTTTAATGTATTGCTCGGGTTACAGGCCACATGCTGTATAAGTCATATATTTTTTTTCTTGTAATACAAGCAATCGAATGAAGGTTTTGAAAATACAATTGGTAAGATGCAATATTTTCATTTATGCTTTCATTTGAAAGAATTGCACGTAGAATAGACCACGAGTGTATTAAAAAATTTAAATACTATAATTTATAGTCAAAAATTGCTGCTACAAACTGACAATTTAAATTTTCGCGCCTAAACGGATCTACAGTTCCTGTGACGTCACTCATGTGTGTCACTGCCATATTTGTTCGTCCACAGTGTCAAATTGTGGTTTTTTTTTTGTTTGACCTGGATGCTAGCTCTTTAAGCCAAATCCTATAGACAGTTGCCAACCCCATTAGTTGTCATAACAGGAGTGACGTCACCAGACGCTGATTGGTGGATTAAAACACGTTCCGTTTCACATTACTTCAAATCGTAATTATTAGTTGGAAATTAGTATAAACTAAAGTAAAAACGTTTCAATAGCTATTATTTTACGTTTTTTCAACATTTTCATCACAAAATAATGGTAAATATTATAGCTGCATCTTCCCTATTGGAGTATTTTGCGTTTTACGAAAATGTTAGAATTTTTGTATGGATTTCCACTTTTTTATGTTAATTTGGTGTTGTTGAACGTGTTTATTCAATTCAATTAAATATTGGTCATGCATGTTCTCAATTACAGAATAATTGAATAGTACTGATATCCTTTTCCCTCAGACGTTTTGTCAGGTTGCCTTTGGCATAGGCCTCTCCCAAAACTCCATTTACGTCTATCCAGAGCCTCTCCTCCACAATCCTCCGGCTACGTGTCTGAAATCATCTTCCCATCTCATCCTCTGACCTCCTTCCATTCTTTTACCATCTCTTGGGTACCATATCTGTAGACCATTTCTCTTTGTTGTCCCGAAGCATGTGACCAGTCCATTTCCACTTGAGTTGAGACTGAAAACTCGCGATTTGCTTGCAAACGAGTTGACCAATATAACAAGACCCTTATGAAAATCTGTTAATAATGCAGAAATTAATTTTTGACGGGGTCGGTAATGAATTTTCCAATTCGACGTGTACGATTTTGAGGGTGGTCATTTCCTCCGTGACACCCCTCGGCCCGCGCCCAAAAAAAAAAAGATATTTATCTGTATCCTCTTTTATCTGTAACAACAAACGTAATAAATAAATTAATATCTAATTAGGAATATGCATGATTTTTTTGGAAGACGTCATTCGATTCTATTTCCCTGTAGATTCGAATGTCTCTAATAAACCTACTATCTATGACAGCCCTGAAACGTCAAAAATGTGAAAATACGTTAGGCGTCTGCGCCGCGCGTCAAAACGCCCCATACAAAAAGTCTGCGAATTGTGACGTCACCGTTCACAAAGTTGCAGAAAACTGTTTGGAAGGATCAAGTTTTTGTAAGGTTTTTGTAATTTTAGGCACGAAAAAATGCGTTTAGCTATATAGTTGTCATACATTTTTTTTCTTGTTAGGACATAAGTAATCGAACTGAAGTTTCGAAAATACATTTGATGTATAAAAAAAAATGCCTAAAATTTTACGTTTTCAAACCGCAATATCTTTAAAAAACTGTTAAAAATTATTACGGATTTCCACTTATTTATATTAGTTTGGGGTTGTTGAACGTGTTTATTCAATTAAATATTTTTCATGCATGTTCTCTATTGATACCGTGCAAGTCAAAACCAGTGGTAAGTAATGTTTGACTGTGATTAACAAATATGTATTTGTGATCATCTTGGAAACTATAAATCTGTGAATTGTGGTGGTTCTATCTGCCTGAGGTGGTCTAAACTAGTCATCAGTCAGTATAGTATTATGGTTGTGATAGTTGCCGCACCAAAATTGATGCTAAATTACAACTAGGTTTTAATGTTCTAACATAAGATGCACTTTTAAGAGAAATAGTTGGTAATTCCATCTTCAACATATACTTACGTTAAAGTGATCTTCGCAGCAATATAAACAAGTTGAAGGAGATACCATATCTCTCTTCATATTTTCACACCACATTCTTCTTATGTCCGCACCTCTCGGGACGAGGAAATAGTAGTTTATGTAACTGTTACGTAATAAGGGTCCTTAAAACATGAGTGTGGTTTTATGAAATGAGCCGCAGGCGAATTTCATAATAAGATCACACGAGTGTTTTAAGGCCTAATTACGAACAGTTGCATACACTGCTTTATCTACACTCATATTATATATATTAAATTAAGTGTTCGGAAACCATAGACTGACCGCCATTGTACCGTCATGGCCAACTCGATTGTGCCGGCGCTCGCGCGGGACCAATCGAGTTGGCCATGGCGGTAACATTATGTTATCAAATTCGATGTTCCAAATTTGAAACTCGTTGCTTAACAATATTTGAGCATGCAAAGTTAAAATTACGTTACTGCCGCAGATAAGAAACTTATCATAGTTAAATCGTTTGTTGTAATGCTTGTCATTGTCTACGGTTTTTGAACGCATTTTAGAGTACTTACAGTATGAGTGTAGATAAAACAGTTATCGGGTGAATTCCGTATTGTATTTTTACACATTGGCACTATGCAATATTTATAAATCGGTTTTTTGTCTTTTTCCATGGTGATTGCAAAATCCAAGCAAAATCAACTGAATAAGAATTCAACAATTTGTAGGTTACATTTGTTGTTAAGTTGTCATAGACTTTGACGTCACGCGCCAAGCGCGCCATAATGGCGGACGTTTAAAACGCCTAAAAAAGTTTGAAATTAAAAAAAAATTAAATATATACTACATTTTACATTTTTGGTGCTGAATATTATTTAACAGTAATAAAACGATATAAGCTATCATAAAAAAAAATTAAAAAAATCAGTGCATATTCCCTATTAAGGCACATTACAATGCACTTATGAACGTCAGAGAACCTCCTGTTTCCCCTGTGTACTATTGCTGTGACTAAATGAATATAATCTTCTCCCCAGGAGGTAAGAAGAGCAAGAATGGATCTTCCATCAGCAAGAGGTACTGGCCCGATGCTTTATCCAACCCACAGTTCACTGCAGGTAATTAGATAATGTGTATACAGGGTCGTTTACTCTTTGAGCGCCAATGACGGCCAGTCACGGCGTCGGCAAATCAGGCTACTGACGCCTCCGACGTGAATAGCCGTCCGTTCAAAACATATGAAAACCTCCTAGTACCCTTTTATGATGACATTATTACTTAGCTTATGATTTTTTTTCGCTCTGGCATCAGGGACACGGCGTATTTATGACTTCGCCACGCGGTCAAAAGGTTAATGTAGGCCGTCTCTATCTGTAGTCTGGAAGTTGCCAGAGAGCTCAAAGAGGATGCAGTGTGTTGACGACGGGTCCCCTTATCCTTTTAGCCGTCAACACAGTGACTCCTCCTTTATTTCAAAGGGCCAGCAACGCGCATGTGACACCTCTGGAGCTGCAGGCACTCTAAGCCTAATGTAGCTGCCTAATTACCATCAGTCGGGCCGTGTGCTTGTTTGCCACCGTCTTAGTACAAAAAAATGCATTTTTTATTATTATTTCCAGGTCTCCTGTCATCATCAGAAGACGAGGAGCAAGAAGGCGAACCCTCGGGAGACGAGCAGGAGCCCTCCAGCGAGGACCCGGAGACCTTCCCTCCCGTGCAGCCCATGCACTAACTTATGTGAAATAACCTCAAAATTTACAGGCAAAATAACCTCAAAATTTACAGGCAAAATAACCTCAAAATTTACAGGCAAAATAACATCAAAATTTACAGGCTAAATAACCTCAAAGATCATGGAAAATAAACTTAAAACGTTTGGTAAAAGTCATGAAGAATAAAGTCAAAAAGTCATGCCATTAATTAAAATAAATCATACAAAATAATTACAAAAACGTTATGTAAAATAATTTTGAACAAACAAGAACCGACTTCACTAAACATCCACCTTTCCAAAAGCAAATGCTCAAGCTGCTGTAAAAAATACTCAAATCACTATAGGTGTGCCTATAATAGTTAAAGAGTTCCCTCGATTTCTCCAGGATCCCATCATCAGATCCTGACCTGGTCACAATGGGACCAACTGTGAAGTATACTCTTTCAAACGAAAAAAGAATTTTTCAAATCGGTCCAGCCGTCTTCGAATAATCGGTGAACAAACATAAAAAAAAATAAAAAAAAATAGCAAAAACAAAGATCCCGACGAATTGATAACCTCCTCCTTCGAAATCTTGAAGTCGGTTGACAACGTCAAAACGTCATGCAAAATAACCTCGAAAAAGTCTTGTATACAGTGTATAAACTTTATACGGGCGTCATTGTGATGGCGATTAGTATTGGACCTAGGGAACCTATTTACATTTATTTCTTTATGAAAATAAGATTTTTTTTTTCATACATAATAATTCAGCCCGCAATGAATTGCATCCGTGACAATTAACTTACCGGTGCGCCATGTCAGTTATGTCAGTTTTAAATCAGTTGGATAGCGTAAATTGGTGCCCGGTAGGACTTTAATAACACTATTTAACAAAATGATTATACTATATGAGTCCTATTGCTGGATACTATAGGTGGATAAAGTATAAAATTTACAGGCTGTATATATCCAGTCCATATTATTTTGTAACTAATCGTTACATTTTCAAATACGATTACAAGCTTTATTTATTTTCATTAAAATGTGATTTAAGAGTTTTAGGAGATATCAAGTACCCCCCTTATTCATAATGGTCCCTCAGAACTCGATTAGTTAATTTATGTTTTGTCTGTTCTAAGTAGTTCTAACAAACACAACTGTCAAAGTGACAGATAAGGATAAGACAAATATAGTCTGGCCAGCCAACGAACGCAGTAGCAATGTACAGCGAACAAAAGTATGACAACACTAAGAATCAGTGAAAAAAGCAGCAATGATCATCAAATTTTATGTTTTTAATTTTAGGTGGTATTTCCGCCCCTTTCATTAGGTGACGTTTATGGTGTGTAAAAAGGAGACGGATATATTTCGTCTGATCTGTCATCAACTGCAACAGATAATCTGGTTGAGGCAATTGACATATGGCTTAAAAATGAATTTAAATTTAATTGGGAACGTTGCAAGAGTTCTATCTCACTCGCGCTTAAGATGAGAGAGTGAAATGTACTAGAAACCAATTCAATGTGAATTGAAATGTTCGTCATGAAATATGGTGTCTCATCACAAAGGGTTGCCACATGTACGTATTTTGAATTTGCCGCGCGTTTCTACTGACAGAAATGGTTTGCCAGACTATATTAACTTAGACCTGTGGACACATAATAGGTAATAGTACAACATATACAAGATATCTCTATACTCCGCTTAGCGCATTATTTCTTTGAAACCTAAGCTGCCAAAAAGAAGGGGTGCGGGAGGGGAACACGCAATGCTAGACAGGGAACGCGCGATTCTTCCGTGTGGCGTAAGAGAGAGAGACATTAATGGTTGCCATGGAGACGTACTATGTTTACTGTCACTTCCAATATTAGTGTCTCACTATAGAGTGAAATTACTTCGACCGTGGCAGCGGGGGTCGCCTGGCACAAGTACAGAAGTCTCTTTCCTCAATTTGACATTTACTTACAGAGATAAATACGTTAGCTGTCATGCGCTCTTAAAAAAAATAGGGTTTTCAACATGCTTCATATATCCGTGCAGGTTTCAGACATGTCATGACATGTCAAAAGTACATATCATTGTCGTTTGTCAATAAGATGTTAACTGCCATAAAAATAATTTGGAAATAGACTCTATTAACAACCGACTATGATGAATGATTAGTTGATGTCAAATGTCACATTTTCTCGAACGCACTCATAATGTGGCAACCCTTCCCCATTAGCCCTCATATGCGGTAAGCGCATCGGGAAAAACAGGTATAATGGAGAGAGTTATAGTGAAACCTCTCTGCTTGAGAGAATTATGAATAACGGGGTAAATTATTATTTTTTGGTGCAGATGCGATTCTCAAACACCGGCCTAGTATTGATAAAGGCAGTATTTCTTATTTCTTTAATAATAAAAATCATTCAGAATACACAAGACGTAACGCAATAATAAATAACTATAAGCTTTTTACCCGACTACGGCGAAGACAAAAGGAAGGGTTATGATTTTAGTAGTCTATGTATGTATGTTTGTATTAATGTATGTTCCACCGTAGCGCCAAAAATACTCATCCGATTTTGATGAATAAGGTGTCAATCGATTCGTTATTATGGCCCGGGTAACATAGGCTAGATTTTAACCGACTTCAACATGTTTTTTTTTCGTAGTCGGGCTACAGATTTTTTATTTAATACTGATCTAATCTGTGTCATAAATGCATTTTGTCACAAACTGGGGAAGTACCTCCACCTTACAGAAAACCACAGCCAAATAGCACTAGACCCTTCTCATAGTGTTGTGTTACTGCTGGTGAGTAAGGTTGCCAAAGAGGTCAAAGAGGACCCAGTGTGTTGACGACGAGGGACCCTCTTGTTTCTTCAGCCGTCAACACAGTGAATCCTCCTTTTTGTAAAGGGTCGGCAACACGCATGTGATACCTGTGGAGTTGCAGGCGTCCATAGGTTACGGTAGCTGCTTACCATCAGGCGGGCCATATGCTTGTTTGCCACTGTCGTGGTATAATATATTTTTTTTTACAAATAACTAAATAAAACCTTCTATTTAATAATAATCGAAACGAAACGTTTGCCAAGCGGGACTTATCTATTATAAAAACGAATGGACTTGTAAATGTATTGAATGCTTCCAGTCGATAATACAACCATAATAAGTAAAAGTGAACTTTACATCGATATATTTAAGAGCGAGATTGGAAAAAAAGTTATTTCAATGTATTTTTAAAGACTAGTGCGGCATGTTGTTTTATTAATTTTTAAACTGCTGTTCTTTGGTATATGAGATTATGTAATGAAACTTATATCGTTCAAAATTGCGTGTCAGTTTTTGAAGTACTACCGTACTTTACTTTTTACTTTAAAAATCATTTATTTATTTATTTAAGTAATTGTTGTGAACGCTTATAATTCCATGAACAAATACTTCAAGAAATAATGCATCGCACATAAAATTCCACGTCAAAGGAAGAGTTTGGAAAATCAGTATATAAATATGTTCATTTAAAAAATAATATGTAGCTAAATCACGACCTTGCCAATGAATTACAATACATAGACAATATTTCTTTATATGTCGTCTTAATCAAATATTTGAGACACACAAACATAAACATACTAACTACCACATGACGAGAAGACCTCGGTTCGCTTGGTCGATCTCTAAAGCTGTTCGATATTGTAACTATATAAGGTGCTAACTTATTAGTTGCAGATATTTTTACAGCTGATAGTACTCGGTTCCTGGACTATATTTAAGTATGAAACATTATAGCTTTTATGAATTTTATGATGTTTTTTTGGAGAAAACTGAAAAACAAATTTTATACGTAAAAACGCCCTGTTAATGTGATTATTAAATGAGAAACTCATTGAACAGATTCTAGTACCTACCTCTTTTACCGAACACCTAACTGCTGGCCACTTCACGTCGATTACTTGATTGTCAATGTCATGTTATTTGCATGGATTTATATGAAGTGGATCGAATACTTCGGTCACAAAGTGAGGCCGAAAGAGAAGGTTATCTAGGGGACTGTATCTCGTTTTGACTAAGGAGGTAATGACGTCATCAGACAATCAAAATGTCAATATGTGTCAAATGAGACAATTTTGTAACAAGTGCGAGTGAGACACCGCCCCCTACATTATGCTCTCTATCGGACCGTTTTTATTACTTTTTACTAGTCACCTATGAACGACTGTTTTGCTCGGTAATAAGGTTCAACTGTGGTTAGGGAAATACAGTAAAAGTACTATCCGGATTGTCTTCTGATCCGTGGTTATTTGCCGAAACATAATGACATTTAAGACAGACAATTATTGACATGAGTGACATGACAGATAGTGTTAAACGTCTGCAATGCACATGGTGATTATTTTTAGACGAAATTATAATTTTTTTTTGTTCGGTAAATGAACAAAAAAAATTAATGAAATATTCTTAATTTCTATTTAAAGTTAATTATTAAATTTAAACTTTCGTGAGACATACTATCACTATAAAATATAACGGTTACACTCACGTCACATTTAGTCACTTCGCGCGACATGTTTCGGAGAGCTTAGGTCTCCATCTTCAAGCACTAAGAGTGCTATTTTGAACCGGCTCGTAGCGCGCTGTTGCACGACGCGTTGACTAAAGTGACGTGAGTGTAACCGTTATATTTTATAGTTAAAGTTAATTGTTCTAATGTAAAGTATCACCTGTTAAAATATCTGCAACTAATAAATTAACACCTTATATACATATGTATGACGGGAAAAGGAGAAAGTAATTAATGAAAGCATTATTTCTTGAGAGCGATAACTAAATGGACGATACGAAAAAGACGTCGCAATACTGAAATGGTATACCATAATTATAAGTAAATTCAATGACAATTAATATTAGTAGCTTTTAATATGACTTATTATATTATACGTGGTGGAATATATAAGTATTATTGCAAAGTATTAATAATTGTTCTGATTAAAATACGGAATATTTCTAATAATTGAGAAATTCTCGGAAATTACATCATTAATTGAGAGATAAAAATAATATACATGTACAGAATTATTTACGGTTAATATATAATTGTCTAGCTTGCGGGCAGTTGGTGGCATTATTGAGCAGAGAGGGCACTGGAGTCGCCTAGGTTACATTTTATGATTTAATGACTAATGATTAATTTTTTTTTGTCTAAAACATACATTTCTTATTCAAGTAGTGCCAATCCCTCGCCGTTTTCTCCGCTAGACCTTTGGCTGATGTTTCCAAGAATTTTTGGTCTGTCTAATTAAATATAGTTATAATCTGAAAAATAATTCGATCCAAAAATATTGGCACCATTTGAAGAAGATGTTTTAGACGAAAAAATTATTTAATCATTAGTCATTCAATCATAAAATTTAACCTTGGCGACTCCAGTGCCCTCTCTGTTCAATAATGCCACCACCTGTCCATACGCTAGAATTATGTCCTATAGTAAGTATATTTTTTGTAACCTAAGTTTTAAACAGCCTATTAAATGTCATTTTAACAAGCTGCTAATATAAATTGCCATATTAGTATAGAAACATGTATACGTAAATCATACCTCACTATTTTAAATTCAAACTATTCGTAATTAATATGACAAAAATAAGCTTCCATTTTGATTTTTTAACAGCACAAAATGCCGATGTTAAATACCTGTATGTGTTTTTAAATATTTTATCTAAGAGTTAGTTTTACAAGACCGAGCATAAGCGCGGCCGTTCCTATTGTTACTAGAGTTTTTTTTTCATGAAACAAAAAAATAGTTAAACGCATATAAAAATGATAATAAAATAATAGTAATATATATTTAACAACGGTATTTAATATGTTATTTAACTAGTGAACAAGTCGCCTAAGATAAGTAGTTATTTCGCCTTTAATGTACATATATTAATGTTTATATTGCTTGTTTACTATTTAAATAATAAGCTTACAGCGTTCGTCAATTTCCAAACCGGTTGTGAAGTAAGTTTCGGTTTCCTCCCTCAAACGACTGAATGAAATAGAAAAAAAAAGTATTTTGTACCACGAGAACCGTCCATAGTCGAAACTTATTTATTTATAAAAAGTATTACTTGTGTAAATAATAGTAGATTTTTGCAAAATTGTTTTTGAAAATTTTGTAATTATTTAAATTAGAAGCAATAATTAATCATAATAATTTAGATTTAAACTAATGTTATATCAGCTTCAAATAAATATAGTGCCTTGTTTTCAGAGTTAACTGTAATAAAATAGAAGATGAGATATATTTTTTTAATTAAAGCTTTGTTGTATTTTTGATTTTAATCTTAATATTGAAATATAAATAATACCTAGTAAAAATAGGTTTGTAATTAGATACATTCTCAAAATGTGTTTTTTTTTTATTATGCAAAGGATTTTCCAAAAATCTACTATTACTAGTACTCATTGTAAGTTTTTTTAAGGCAGCCATACTAGTGTTAGTGAAATTATTTAAGTACTCAAAATTATACGACTCCTTATACCGTTACATAATGTATACTCAGAAAATTCGATTCAAAATTGTATACGCTATAAAGGAAATACTTTTTAATTGTAAGTGTAAATTCATTAAAAAAGTTTATTTTTAATGGCTTTGGAAGTATAAAAAGTTCTCTTTTCTGTTTAAAAATATTTGCGAAAGTAAAAGCCATATTAGCGTTTGTAAAAACAGTATTGTACTTTTAAAACAGAATTGGGAATTATGTAAATGATTAGATCAAAAGTTGACTTAATTTTTCGTCAAAAATGACGCAAAATTAAATAATTTTAGTATCATTGCGAGTAGGTGGAGCAAAAACTTGCTTAATAAAAAATAAGTGATGTCGTTTATACGAAGAAACGGATATACGTAACGGAATGGTGGAAAAAACACTTTTTTATCATTATTAACTGTATACATGTAGTAATAAAAATGTAATTTTACTTAAGTATTTTAACGAAGTTTTTTTTTATAAATATAGTGAAAATGTCCACTCTCTAGTATACTATAGATATACGCTTGCTAGTTGTAAGTTTCCAAGTTAAATATACATATTATTGCATAATAAGGCGCTAGTCAATAAATACATTTTAGGCTCAAATTGTGCTTTCCTTTTGAATCCTCATAAAAAACCTTTTAAATAATATAGCCTCCACTTTTCGAAAAGGAAATTCCCATCTACTGTAAATATTTTTGAACCGACTGCACTTAGCATCCACCTTTCCAAAAGCAAATGCTCGAGCTGCTGTAAAAAAATACTCAAATCACTATAGGTGTGCCTATAATAGTTGAAGAGTTCCCTCGATTTCTCCAGGATTCCATCATCAGATCCTGACCTGGTTACAATGGGACCAACTGTGAAGTATACTCTTTCGAACAAGAAAAGAGTTTTCCAAATCGGTCCAGCCGTCTTCGAATAATCGGTGAACATACATAAATAAATAAAAAAATGCAAAAACAAAGATCCCGACGAATTGATAACCTCCATCGAAATCTTGAAGTCGGTTGAAAATATTTAAATCAGTAGGTGTGCCGTATTTGAAGAGTTCTCTCGATTTCTCCAGGATCCCATCATCAGATCCTGATCTGGTTACAATGAACAAAAAATCAAACAAGAAAAGAATTTTCCAAATCGGTCCAGCCGTCTTCGAAAAATCGGTGAACATACATAATAAAAACGTTTTACAAAAAAAAAGATAAACCGACTTCAAAAACGATAAAATAAATTATTATATTATTTATATGCGTTACAAACTGATATGTTTGAAGTCGGTGCCAAGCCAAATTTGGAAGAGTTAATAAGAACGAGGCTCTGTGTTCAGTGAATTGTTCTTGATACTATAGAACTATTCTAATACGGTATTGATTACACGTAGGTATTCATTCAAGTACAGAAAGAAAGTATAATCATGCGTCTTATGAATTATGTTGTTTGTTAATAAACTGTTTTACTAGTTTTCGGACTAACCACATCTCGAACGAATATCCGTGCTACGGTTTGAATTATTTATCCTACTTCATCTAAGGTTTAATATCGAAGTATAAAGGAATTCAATGGCTAGATTGATCTTTCTAAACTCAGACACACTGGGTGTTTGGGACCCACTTTGTCAGTAGAAAAAGGCGCGATATTTAAATTTTCTATGGAAGGTCAACCTTACGCGATTAGGTAGGTACATTCTTTTTTTAATTTGCCGCCTTTTTGTGATCATTGAAAAAGGAGACGTATCAGAATATATATGTATATACATAGGTACCACATTTCATCAAAATTGGATTAGTAGTATAGTTGTGAAAATGTAACAGATAGAATCACATTCACCTTTGCAATATAAGTAGAGGTATAGATGTTTTGTGATTTTTATACTTGAAGCTGATTTGACCGGTATAGTAAGTTTTTGGCTTGGCACCGACTTCAAACATATCAGTTTGTAACGCATATAAATAATATAATAATTTATTTTATCCTTTTTGAAGTCGGTTTATCTTTTTTTTGTAAAAAGTTTTTATTTTTCCATTTTTAGTGGTTATATAATCAATTAATCATAGTCGGAATAATCGGTGAAGATATATAAGAAAAAGGTCATAATACGTACTCCATGTAAGGTAAGTTCCACATATCATATGTGGTCTTCATCATTAGGTCCACTCCATTAAATTAGTGATTTTCGAGAGGAAATGCTTGAGTTGCTTAAAAAAACAACAAAATCAATATACATGTGCCTTTAAATATTGAATAGTTCTCTCAATTCGTCGTGGATCCCATCATCAGAACAGCACCAGATTAATGTGGGATCATCTTCGAGGTAGTTTCTTTCAAAAAAAAAAATATGGCATAAACCAAACCATGGGTCTCGGAGTAATCACTGAACACCCTACATTAAAAAAAAATCATCATCATTATCATCAAAACAATTATCATCATTAGGTCTACTCCATCAAATTGTTGGTTTTCGGGAGAAAATGCTTAAGTTGCTTAAGAAAACACCCAAATCACAATACATGTGCCTTTAAAATTTGAAGAGTTCCCTCAATTCCTCATGGATCCCATCATCAGAACAGCACCAGATCAATATGGGACCACCTTGGAAGTAGATCCTTACAAACAATAAAATAATTGCTCAAATCGGACCACGGGTCTCGGGATCCTACATTAAAAAAATCATCATAATTATCATCAAAACAACCATCATCATCAGGTCCACTTCATCAAATTGGTGGTTTTTGAGAGAAAATCATCGAGCAGCTTAAGAAAACACCCAAATCACCGTACATGTGCCTTTAAAAATTGAGGAGTTCCCTTAATTCCTCATGGATCCCATCATCAGAACAGCACCAGATTAATGTGGAACCATCTTATAGGTAGTTCCTTTCAAACAAAAAAAGAATTCCTCAAATCGGACCACGGGTCTCGGAGTAATCGCTGAACATCCTACATTTAAAAAAATCATCATTATCATCAAAACAACTATCATCATCAGGTCCACTTCATTAAATTGGTTGTTTTCGAGAGAAAATCCTCGAGTTGCTTAAGAAAACACCAAAATCACCGTACATGTGCCTTTAAAAATTGAGGAGTCCCCTCAATTCCTCATAGATCCCATCATCAGAACAGCACCAGATTAATATGGGACCATCTTGGAAATAGATCCTTTCAAACAAAAAAAGAATTGTTCAAATCGGACTACGCGTCTCGGAGTAATCGGTGAACATACATAAAAAAAATAGCCCAAACCGAATACAGAACCTCCTCCTTCTATGAAATTGAAGTCGGTTAAAAAATATCATATTCGTGAACAACAGATTTACTTCGGTGTGATTATTCCTTCGGACCCAAGGATGGATTTGAGAAGTGGAGCCACAAAGATTTTTGATGTAATTTTTTAAGGGGGGGGTGTGTCAAGTATATAATTTTCTATTAAAACTTGCCAAGTAACATCATTAAAAAATACTGAAAATAATAAATGTTATCAGGAAACTGCTAAAAAAACCGGTGTGCGTTTCTCTGACTATTATAATTTTAGGTATTTCTATGTAACGTGATACTTATTCAAAATGTACCTTAAAAACTGCTGGAAATCAAGTGTGCATTCCTATAACTATTTATGATTTGAGGTATTTTTATGGAACTTGGTACTTATTCAGATCTCACTTCTTTTATAGGCGAAGCATTCCCATAGTATCGAACTTGGCAGCCTTTCACATTTATGTTTTTGATGGGATTTCATTTATTTTTGTTAGGTGTAGGTTCTTTATTATTTTTTTATCACTTTTGCTTTAGGAAATGTCTCGCGTATGACGCGCGGCTGCCGAACGCTTTGGTTCGTCGACTCCCCGCCTCCCGCGCGTACGCTTCCCCCCGGCGGCATGAGCGGGCGAACGGATGGCATGAGCTGGCGGACGGCGCGAGCGCGGCGGACGAGTGTAGGCAGCGACGGAGGGTGCGCGAGGCGGGGAACGGAATTTTTATCTAGTATCACTATACATACATATATCGGGATTTCGGGATCGATCGGGCAGCGCGAGTACCTATAATCTATGATAAATCCTATTTTACTATTTATTTATAGGTGATTTTTACATATAAACTGGCTCCCTACACCTATAAAATGTACCTACTTACATATAATTACATACATCAATAACGTACTTTATTCTGTTTGTAAGTACGCTACCTACATAGATAATTAATAACTTGGTAATACCTACCTACCAGTAGGTATTATAATTGGTGGCCTATTATGTAGCCCTAGAAGTGCACCATCCCATCTCATCCCGTGGCGTATCGGAAGGTGAGATGGGCAGTAGTATATATAATTCCATCTTAGAGTATATATGATTTCTATGTTCTTGAATCTGCGATTTTATTATTTGTAAAATTAGAAATTATTTAGACTATGCGAGAAAAAATAGTCTTTTCATTTTTGTTTGACTGATTTAGCGCACCTAGTGTACTTAGTGACCTGCTTTGCACTTCGTAAATCGTGGGTTCGGTTCCCGCAACAGACACACACAGAGTGGTGAACAATTTTATTGTTCTTGTCTTTAAGACAAACATGTATTGTCTTAAATTGGTATGTATCTGAATTTAAATAAGTCTTATCTCATTTCCACTCCATACCTACTTATAGTAGAACAAAATTACACATTCGTTGTTTTCGAAACTGACTCACACTTGGCCGTTTTCAGATTTTTACTTTATTTCGACCTAAAGACAAACCTTCGAGCCAAATTTCAGGTCGGTACGACCATTGGAAGATAGACCCATTTAGTTCATTATGACTTCATAGTAGAACAAAGTTACACCTTCGCTATTTTTAAAACTGACTCACACTTGGCCGTTTTCAGATTTTTCCCTTTATTTTGACCTTAAGACCTATCTCCGTGCCAAATTTCAAGTCAGTACGACCATTGGAAGTGGTCTAGGTTTTTGATGAGTTAGTGAGTCAGTGAGTCAGTGAGTGTATAGTAAAAATAGCGATTTTCTGACGTCAATATCTCAAGAACTGCTATAGGTAGAATAATGAAATTTTGTATTCTAGACAATTAAGGGGATGTAAACAGACACTCGAAATTTCATATGCGTAGATAAAATATGTTTTGAGTTATAGATAGGGTGGTCGAAATTGGCCCGAAATGGTTCGTGTAATATAACCCACGGCCGGTGTGTCGCTTTTTTTGCTCGAACTTGGCGGACACACTGCCGTGTGTCTAGATAATATTAGCATACAAATAAAATTCAATTATTTTCCAAAATTTAAATAACAAATACTAATGAATAAATATACGATTAAATAATATTAAAACATCATTACTTATTCTTTATTCTTTCTTTCATTACTACTACTATATAACTATTATATTTCATTACTAGTACTAATACTAAGCAACGCACACCGGCCACCAAATGGTCACTTTACCGAAATAATGTCACAATTAGCGTTAAATGATTATGGGAATATGATAACCCTATCAATGAAGACTTACACGTGTAGTGTGATAGAACCAATGATGTTTATTATATTATTCAAGTTCGACTTGGGCGGCGTAACTGCGTGGCTCCGTTGCGTCGTCTGATCTGGGGGCCGATTTTTGGCTTTCAAGCGCTCCGATTCAAAGAAATTAAGCACGAAAATAATCGCACAGAAGAGTTTGTCGCCATTATTTTTGCATAAAAGTAATAGTTTACATTATCGTGATTTTAAATTCATATCGCTGTTATTTTCCAAACATTATTTTATCATTTTATTCAGAGTATAAAATGTCAGATTCGAGCTCTCGTTTCTCAAAAATGGTCTGATAACCAAAAACGAGAATGCTTGATTCCGTGTTTCGGTCTGTAATTAGTTTGTGTGCTCTACAACATGTCAGTAATTATGACATTATTTCTCTACTCATCCTTCTCATCCTTCATATAAAGACTGTGTACGATAAAAGCCGGACATGCATGATCTGGTAGGTATATCTTTTTTTCGGTACCACATATTCAAGCATTTCTTTTATTTTAATAATCTGGAAATAGAATCATTTTACAATTGTATGGGCTTGTGTGAGTTTTTGCCAAATATATTCCATCATATCTTGAATTTTTTGTCCAGCATTTTTTGATAATCTTCACACACTTCCTGCTACAATGCCACAATTGTATTTATATTTTCACAAGCTGTTTTATGCTCATTAGAATGTTATCTTACAAAAAAACCGGCCAAAAGCGTGTCGGGCCACGCTCAGTGTAGGGTTCCGTAGTTTTCCGTTCGTCACAGTAAGTGTACCCACTTAAGAGTTAAAGACTAATGCCAAAAGGTCGTATCTGATGCCTATGGAAGAAGTTTTTTGGAAATAACTCAAAAATGGCTAGACCTATAATGTTCAAAATAATTTTCCTAAAAAGTTTATCATAACGCGCATCTACTCAATTTTTTTCATATTTTTTGAACTTACGGTGCAAAAGTTACAGGGGGGGGGGGACGCTATTTTTCCGACTTTCGAAGCGATTATTTCCGAAAATATTTACATTATCAAAAAATGATTTTAGTAAACCCCTATTCATTTTTAAATACCTATCCAACAATATATCACACGTTAGGGTTGAAATGAAAAAAAAAATCACTCCCCACTTTACGTATAGGGGAGGTACCCTAATAAAAAAAAATATTCCACTTTTTATTTTACCACTTTGTCGGCGTAATTGATATGCATATTAGTAGTAAATTTCAGCTTTCTAGTGCTAACGGTCACTGAGATTATCCGCGGACGGACGGACGGACGGACGGGCAGACATGGCGAAACTATAAGGGTTCCTAGTTGACTACGGAACCCTAAAAAATACGATTTGAAATACTTTTCTACTTGAGGCAGTCAGGAAGACTTTCTACTCCAAGCACTAAAAGTAGTTTTTATATGGGAGGCATATTTTTGTAAAAAAGTCAAGCTCACCAAAGCTAGAACACCTCAGAACTATTGAAAGAGACAATTATTTATTAAAAAAAAGACAGAATAAGGTCAGTATATAAAAGCATTACTAATCTAAACTAAAAATTACAAATTTACATAAACAATCCGTCATGGGCTGTTCCCGGTGCAAAGGTGCCCATCACGCTCACCGCGTTGCCGCGCTGGATTGCGATGGACTGCCTCTGCAGCAGGAACATCCCGGAACGGGGGTCTAGACCCCTGTCCTGCAGGCGGCGCCTTAACTCCTTTAGGAATGACCTTCCCTCTGCACACCAGCACCCTGAGGTCTCAACGGCCAGCGGCACAAAAAGGTAGCCTGTTAGGGGGACATATTTGTCCCTTTTCTGGGACGCCGCATACTCAGCGGCTGCTCCCGCCGATCGGACAGTACGGCCGAGGTGGGAAGCAGCAAAAGTGCTGACGCATGTGGCGTCCCAGACAAGGCACTTGCCCTTTTCCCACGGCACCAATGTCAAGCCGTCAGGCCTTTTACCGTCTGACCGGCTGAGGCCTGGCGGTTCCAGTATACAAGGGACTTTAGCCGAAACCAATGTCCGTCGTATAATGTCGTTGAATGCGTGGTGTCGTGGGAATCTACCTACACATCGACAACAGCTCAAGGCGTGGTGGCCGTTGCTCTCAACCATGGAACCGCAAATGCATTGGTGAGGTTGGCAAACATCGCAGCCAAGGCGAAGAGCAACAGCCACCCTCATCGAGCTGTCGTCAAGCAGGGTGCCTAGGTTTGGGGAGGGTAGGGCGTGTAGCCAGGCCCCTGGATTCAGGCCTGGAAGCTGCGATGATCCGGGCTCTATCGGCGGCAACAGCATCCTGCAAAATTCCGTTGAATAGGCGTTTTACATCTACATCGTCCCGAAGACGTTGGCGGTAAGTTTTGTCGGGTATAGGTGTATCAGGGTTGAGAGCCTTCCAGGCCTCCAAAGCGTTTGCAGCGTAGGGTATAGTTATCTTGGCACCATCTAAAGACAGAATTTTAGTGGCAAGGTCCACAACCCCCGCTGACGACGCCAAGAAGGCCGGAAGACTGACGTCTTGTGCGCGCCGTATACCCAACCCTCCGTTGCGTATCGGCAAAGAGGCCAAAATCCATTGATTATTATTTAAGGATACGTTTAGCAATATTTCTGTGGTTTCTTTTAAAGTGTCATCAAAAGAGTCTAAATAAATTAGATGTAGCCAAGTAGGTACAGTACGTAAGAAGTAGATTATTTTTGGGGTAGCAAAACACGATCTCAGGAGGGTTAGAGCTACATGAGCCGAGAGCTTTTTTAACCTTTCTCGTGCAGATAAGAGTAGCTGCTGTCGGAACAGGAAAGCTCCAGGGATGGCATCAGGAAAAATCGGAGAGCCCAAAAGGTTAAAATTTTGGGTTGACAACTGTTTGAGTCCAGGAAGAAGGGTATGATGAGAAAGAAGAGGAGGAAGCGGTGCTGCAAGGGTAAAATCCGCATTTGTTTGTATTTACTGAGAGACCCAATTCACCGAGAAGTGGGAGTATTGTTTGTAAATCTTGAAGAACTTCTGCTGGCTTCCCTCCGAGGGTGCTAACTATTTACATCTAAGTACAATTAGAAAAATGTAAGCTATTATGAATAGATTATGTAATAAGGTATAATTTGGTTTATCTAATAAATAATAAAAAACTATTTTTCACAGGGAAATTTGGTAAACACTGTCAGAACAACGTCGACAAAAAAATATAGGCACTGTGGAATATATAGTGATCAAAGTCACAGATACCGTAACGTTATATTATGTTTGTAATTTTATTATGTAGCTTGATGACCACAAATTATTTAAAAGAAGTGTTGCTTGAATATGTGGTACCGAAAAAAAGATATACCAGATCATGCATGTCCGGATTTTATCGTACACAGTCTTTATATAGAAAAGGACGGATACGAAAAAAGCTGTCCGGTGGCCTTATGGACACAAAAATGATTATGCTGATTATTAAAAAAAAAACACTTATTTTGGCCCCCATGTCAGTACATTTAAAATTATATATAAGCAGTTAAGGGTTCAGTGCCTTGTTACAGCCGACATTTTCTATACCTATTCCAAATTTCAGCTTTCTACGTCAAACTCTTTCCGGGAAAGACGCGTTTTACCAATTTCGACGACCGAAATGATTCCATAAGTGTTTCGTACACCAATGTTACGTTACTGTTAATACAATAGATTTTTTAACGGCCTCCTAGCCCAGTCGGTAGTGACCCTGCCTACGAAGCAGGAGGTCTCGGGTTCGAATCCTGGTCAGGGCATTTATTTGTGTGTTTATCACAGATATTTGTACCTGAGTTATGGTGTTTTCTATGTATTTAAGTATTTATCCATATTTATCCATTATCCATATCGTCGTCTAGTACCCATAACACAAGCCTTATTGAGCTCACTGTGGGCCTAGGTCGATTTGTGTAAGATTGTCCTATAATATTTATTATTATTATAGGTTTTCCTGTAATATATAGTCAAAGTATTTATCGTACTTTTTTCAAAATTTTCGGACTTGTAGTTTTGGAGTTACGTGGGGTGGGGGAATGGTCAATTTTCCTTGATACCTATTTTCTTTAATAACTTCAAAACTTATCCTAAAATTTTAAATTAAGGATTTATTTGAGTTTTCTTAGTAATATTATTAATTATTGTTTTCTTTCCAATCGTTTATAATTTGATAAATCGAGATCCATGGGGCTCCATGTACCATTTACCTGTAGATCTGGAATTAGATAGAATCAAATGTCAATAAACTGACGTTTTTCTCCACTATTAATTAATTATCATTATTTTAAAATGTGAACGTCACTATGACTAAGCCGTAAACAAATCTTCAAAGTATGTGGCATTATTTTGGTAAAGGTACTACGTGGTGGCCGCCGCTTACGTCATATGTTGCACAGATTCATTATCATATTCTAGAAATAAGTAATAGCGTAAGTGCCGGGTGCCAAAAGGTACCTTTACCAATATAATGACACATGTTTTAACATTTATTACCCAGTGAATGTAACTGATAAGATAATGTGAAGACACGTAAACACAATATAGTTTAGGGTTCCTTAGCCAAAACAAATTTTTAGTTATACACTCCGGTTTTTTAATTTGGCTAATTTTATGTGACATACCTTAAAATTCGATTCTGATTATCTTTTGCTTATATTTAAAGGCACATCAATAAATAACGTAACCTAACTATTATACTGACTTGCACAGCAAAAAAATACAAATTTGCAACAAAATATTGATTTGATGTGCATTCATTGATTTAGGTATTATGTATTCTACTAGTTAGATGTGACATCTAGAACAAATTTTTTGCGCCATGTTTGGAAGTTTACAGCTATGACAGAATCAAAGAGTAGTATAGACTTGTAGTAATTTTCACTACAACTTTTGGGACAACGAATTTCTTAGGGATGTCATCTCCTGTTACTCAATGTGTGTGTATTCAGTTTTTTTTGCTGCGCAGTATTTTTTTGATTATTTTTCTCATGAAAAAAATGTCAGAGGTGTTTTTCATTCTGTTAAAAAAAACATAGGCTTATCTTATAAGAGGTAACGGAATAGAAGTAACGATAAATGTATGGAAATATGGGGATACTTATTTCCTATCACGATCGAAAGTATAGCGATAGTCAATTGAAATGGCAAATAAGCCAAATTTTCTTCATTGCTTCGCGATCACGCACTACCAACCGTACAACCGTAGTTCAATTTTTTCATTCATTTAAGCAAAAATATATTTTTCACTTCTCATGCTCAAAAAGTGTGTCATATTATGCTTACCAAGGCGGACTAAAGTCCACGGCGGACAATTTAGCCTCTAGGGCTAATATGTATACATATTTATGATTTACAAAACATTTTAAATTGACCAATCGGAACACTTCACCATATTAAATCCACCAATCACAACACATATCGAAGTTAATCGGAACGCTAGATACTTTTTTGGTGCGTATACTGTATAAATAATTAAAGTCCATAAAAAACGTTGTATTACACATGTAATACGCCAATGTTAAAATCGACCAATCAGGAATCGCAATTTATTTCTCAAAACATGATGCGTTTTTTAGTTCCTACTTCAATCATTAAAAAAGATTTTAATTTTTTGGATGTGCTTTAAATTTAGAGAATTCAACCCGGATGGAGTAGCCATGTCTGTCATTTTCTATACAAAAAGTCTGTAGATATTTGCGGGGGAGGGGAACGTCCAATGTATGGCTATTCGTACGTAACGTACAAATAGCTACGTCAGATAAACGTCATTCCATACATGTATATGACCCCTGGTCATATGTTTTCGGCAGAGGGGAACGCCTGTCAATGGCGACTCTGGTTGGTTGAATTCTCTAAGGCTTTAAAGCGTGTTTAAACTGTTTAAAGAATTATTTAGTATCTATGTCAAAGAAGTTAAAAAAATTAAAAGACCGTCAAGTTAAACCATAATTTCACCTTAGTTTAGTTATTGTGCGTAAATAATAAGTATTTTTATCTTATTTTCTCGCATTCGAAGTGAAAAATAGTATGCATTACTCTGGTCTAAAACCCAAATTACCACTCGAAATAACCACCTCGTGGTAATGTGGCCTACTTTAGACCCTTGTCAAACAATTTACTATTTCTACATACTTATATTTAAGTGAAAAATATTATGTTTAATATTTTGTCATGCATCCATAGACATATAAAATAAGAAGACGTAGCGCTGTAAAGACAAAACTGTGATTCCCTAATAAGCCCATTTCTCCGTGTTTACGTGCGACACGCACACATATACAACTCGTGGACGAGCGGTGATTGGTTCAAACGTCAAAAGTGAGTGTTGTGCACGAGATCGCGGCTTATTATGGAATCACAGTTTTATCTTCGTGGGATTCCGTCTCCTTATTTTATATGTCTATGCATGCATCAACTATTTTTTTTGCCTGAAAATGCACATAAACTAAAATATAATAAAATGGCCTAGTTGTTTTATGTAACGTAATTTGCCAAACTACATTTTTAATTTAAACAGAACCCTTACCTTAAAACCCAACTACAACTTGACTACTATTTTATTTTTAAATTATCTTTGCTAAATAGTGTAATCAGCAATTTAATAGTTTGAGCGCGATCATAACACACGTGACGCCATTTATTTTTATGAAGATTGATAGAAGATTCAGAGTTTTTTCCTTTAGGTATGTCAAGAAATCAGTCACGTTTTAAGGTATGTCTTACAATTATTGACGAATTTTAAATATTTCCACATTTCCGATTTAGACTCCAGGGTATTTACTAATTGTTTTTAAACGATTAGTAAAATGCGGGTGTTCTGAATACAGCGATATTTTTTGGGCTTTTTTTTACTTTTGTTAAGCGACTACTTTCTTCTTTTCTTGTTACACAGAAGATACTGATGATGGGAACCATGAGGGAAAGAGGGAACTCTATTTTAAAGGCTTATGTATACTTATTTCAGTGTTTTGTTAATTAACTCAAGCAAAAACCATCCTGAAGTGGACAAAGAAAGAAGTCTAAAAATTCTTATAGCGTACGTAATTTGTGAACGAGCCCTTCCACCTTTTTTTCGTTGGTTATCGTTTTATTGCTTTTTTTAGTTGAAAAATGGGCTGGGAAAGATCAAACGACGGTTACCCCAGAATTTGGGGAGAATTCACATGTGAAAAGACGAAACAGAGATTCATAATAAAAGACCTGTCCGAGGAATATTACGATATAGCGCTTGGGTATATGACAAATATATTCCTAAACGAATCTGCTATATGCAAACCTTTAAGTAAGTATATGTACGGTCAACCAATTGGATTCCCAGGCCACTAGAACCTTGTCGTAATGACAGTTGCTCGTGGATACGTATAAACGTAGCCTATTCGCTACCAAACTAGCTATTGTGACAAGTACCTCTACCACGAGTCATGCAAATAAGCCCAATTCGAGATTCGTTCACGAATCCGTAAATTATTTGTATGGAGAATTTGTGCAGAGCCTCTAGCGGTCACTTATAGAACTAAAAATTACTGCCATACCATAAGTTAAATTATCGTTTATGCAATTCGCTCACGAAAGTTCGATTGCTTGTTTCGTTTGTGTAGATTTCAATACTTTACAAAGTGACGTGACGTGACAAACGTCACATCCTTCACACCAACCGAAACCAGTAAGCGCCATTTTATATCTATGACCGAAACAGATTGTAGGTAAACCAAAAAGGTTTTACTTCCTAAGTACATTTTATCTGAAGGTTTAGAACTGTAGACAATTATATGAGCAGTGAACAATAATAAGCATAGAAATCGTACTAGCTCTGAAAAATTACCCTACTTTTTGTGGGTATTTAATACGCTTGCTAGGCCGTTAACTAGGAATAATTTACGTTTGTCATCGTGTCCCAAGCGGTAAATTTTAAGTCGTTAAGGGCGGTCAATAATCAAGCTTCGTGATGGTCAGCTGCCGTTCCTTGAGTGGGTTGAGGAACGGCAGCCATTTTCTCACATAAAATACATATAAAATAAAATGACCATCGCGTCCCAGTTGAAACAGGTGATAGTTTATATGCTATTACAAATAAAATAAAAATCATCAGCCGTCTGTATACCACTGAAAAGACCGTAAACTAGTCACATGAATATATGGTATTTAGGGTATCAGCAGACGGTCTTTCTACCTCAATACAGCCGGCTGACGATTTTCCTGATAATAAGAGCATCAAATACTGACAGCTGACCTACGCGAGTCATCATTATACTTCGTCCTTAACCACTTCAAAAATTATCATCGCCTAGGACGCCTTGCGATTGGTCATGAAATTTGTTCATGGCTTACGGTTCATGCCATCGGAGCCGGGAAATACAAGCTATGACAGTAAGCCTTTCATCATCATCATCTCAGCCATAAGACGTCCACTGCTGAACATAGGCCTCCCCCTTAAGCCTTAAGTGTGGTAAGCCTTTACCTTATTTAAACGCGCGTGACTTTGAACGCATAAAATGTTATCAACCGACTTCAAGAGTTCGAAGGAGGAGGTTCTCAATTCGTCAGGATCTTTATTTTCACTATTATTTCATAATGTTCACCGATTGCAACTTTTTTTTAAACAGGGAAATTACGTATTTCGTCATACATATTCAAAGCTAGGAAAAGGGGTGAAAACTGTCAGTACTTCATCCATCCATCCATATACTTATTTTGTCGTAGGATATAGGATTACCTAAGAAAACCAAATTGATGAAATTTCAAATGTACAAATAACACTACTAGTTTAAAACGTCCTAGAACTACGTCCATATGTAATAGGTGATTCTTAATTTATTTGGTTATTTTGTCAACATGACAGTTCGACTTTTAGTGATCATAGTGGATCATAGGTTTATTTCTTATTACTTAGGTCTATTGTATAATCACAAAAGGATAAGTACCCTTTCAGGATGTTGTTGATTCTCTAAAGTATTAGGCAGTGCGCTACTGTTACACATCCCACCTGCGTCGACGCCGACACGTTGGCCAAGTCCTTTAATTTATTTACCAGCGAACAAGCCGGAGCGGCACCCGACATCCGAAATCACTACAAGACTATTAAATATAGTTGTCGTTCGTCTAACTATTGTTGTTGTCGAGGTAATCGATCCGTGGAGCAAGGGGCACGGAGCCTCACGACCTAACAAACGCACAAGGGAAGCTAAAGATGCTCCAGCAAGCCGCCGGTTTTCATACATAACACAACGCAGGATTGCGGCTTTGCCGCTTCATACATAATGATGGTTTTATTTCTATTTATAAGTTACACGTACGAGTAATTGTTAGTAGTACTTATAAGTTTCTAGTTTGTGACAATGTTACTTTAAAAGGCTATTTCGCAATAAATAAATCTTTAATATAATTATGTACATTATAATTTCAAAGTGCCCTGTATAAATCTGGATGTCTTTTAAGTAAGCACTATTTTATAGTACTTGGATGCAATAATTCGAAGATCCCGGCCTGTAACGCAGTTGTTACTTCTTGAATATAAAATAATACACCTTCCTGGGATAAATAGTTTGCCTTGCTGGTGATAAGTTAGCTGCTACAGCAATCAATCAGAAATGAATGATGCACAAGAACCTGTAAAAGAAGTTTCAATATTATTTGATATTTTTCACAGTTTCATTGTAATTATTATGATTGAAAATGAAAGTGTTTATAACTACGAGTATCATATCAAATTTCAACTACTTACCATTCATTTTAGGTTAGAGTTGGTATTTTTGTGTCGATTTAAAATTTATTATATACATAAATCTCACAAATATTCAGCAGTTCTTGGGTCTAGATTTCTTTTTTAAAATTATTCTTATTGAAGTGTTGATGTGGATATTTCTATTTCTCATATCGGCTTGAAATTTACCGTTTCGTTTTCCAGTTCCAGTTATCATACTATGCAGTCTTATTAACAAATTATGCTTAATATAAGGCTTTGTCGATATTATTTCGTCAACTAATAATATATAAATATAACACAATAAATACGAATGGTTTTCACTTTCACCATGTTTTGACATCTCACCCTACAATTTGATAGTGAAAGAGTTTTCTACAGTCGATACGGTATTTTTCGGTGACGTATGTCAAATTAGTGTCTTATGGTAGCGTTTTAATAAAACCTATCGATAACAAACTGCACTGACTACATCCGTCTCGTTCTACCTATGAGACGGATGTATGTCAGCATAGAGATTTCGAATTTCTTGCTGTCGATACCGAAGGAAAACTATTCGAAGCCCGTTGATTCCTTAACGACTGCAGAAAGGTTTCAGAATTTTCTGTAATGACTCGTGGTAGAGGTAAAGGTTCTAGAGTGGCCTAGGAATCAAATTGGTTGACTGTAAACTGTATTATATTTTCACCTATTATTGGAAGAGGGCTATTCTTTTTTCGTTTGAAAGAGTTTCACCGTTGGTCCCATTGTCATTAGGTCAGGATCTGGGATCCTGGAGAAATCAAGGGAACTCTTTAAAGATTATAGGCACATCTATAGTGATGTAAGTATTTTTTACAGTAGCTCGGGAATTTGCTTTTGAATTTGGAAAGGTGGAGGCTAATTTTGTTTAAAATAATATTTCGGTTCTATTTTTGTTTAAAATAATATTTTGTAAATATTTTTATTTATTTATTATTGAACATTTAATATGTATGACTAGCACAAATCTCACTAACTTTTCACAGAAATTATATTGGCATTGTTATTGAAACAAAACAAGTATCCTTAAGTAAGTTAGTATAAATAAGTCTGTTTTGAAAAAATAAGTCCCGCCGAGTTTCTTCCCGGTCATAATACTTCTCGGGTCAGAGGTGTAGGGTTAGAACCGGTGGTAGTTTTTTTTTCACTAACGTTCATGAGTGCATTGTAATGTGCCTAAATTGAAGAATAAATATCTTTTATCTTTTTTTTAAATCTTTTTATAAAAGTAGCATGCAACTGATTGGTAAGTACGTCTCGTGGCAAATTCTTTTATAAGTAGTTGGCAGAGGTATCCGCAGTCTATGCTTTGAAATAACATTTTTTTTTCTAGGAATATTAGAGGACCCAGTATCCCGACTCCAAATGCAACAAAAATGGCTAAAGATCATGCGATCAAATATGGCTATTATCTGTTGCACGGTCGATGACGAGGTACCCAGGGTCGCAGCCATACATTTCACGGTCATACGGGAAAAGGGAAACGAACAGGTATCAAGAAATCCAAACTGTTACCCTATCTAGCACGATTATTTTATTTCACAAAAATGAATTTTAGGTTAGGTACTACCACAATAAATTAAATAGGTAAATGCTTAAATAAAAGTGAATGGCATGCTGCAGGGGCCAATTTCTGAGTTTTATTGGGTTATATTTGAAAGTAATTTTAGTTTATTTAATTTTAAGTTTTAATTTAGTTTATTTCAAATATGTTGAAGCGTATAAAGCAATTCATATATGGTATTTTTATTTTTGTACTGCATTTTATTTGCTTTTTTTTCTGAATAAATTGTTTATTTAATAGTAATGGCTTAGTGTTATTTTGAGAATTAACTATTACCTTGGTTATTGTAGGTATGTTGCTAATGAATAAGTAACATCTAGATACTAAACTAAAGTGAATTACAATCAATATTTTTGAACTCCAAGTATTTTATTCACAAATAATAAAAAAATATCTCATAAATATGATTAATTAGTAAATTTTTTTTGAATAGGTAATATTAAATTACTTCTTTTGTTCTATTAATATTAAGATATTTTTAACAAGCTTTTATTTAGTTTCATCTGTCCCATTCAAATCCCGATTTTAAATCTTGCGAGTCAAATTTGACCCACTTCCCGATTACCGATTGAGCTTTAATTTTGCATGCATAGGTATATCGCGTGACAATGCAATATTAACACGTTAACAGTCCCCATTCTATATGTATGCATCTCCTCGTACGTCCAAGCAAATTACTTCAATCACACGTCCATGCTCCACATATGGGTCACTAAGAAACAAACAAGCACGCTTTTAATAAGTACAATATCTTTCTGTATGCTGTTGTCTAACTAGCCAAAAACATTATTATATCAGAATTATCCCTATATTATCATGCAGTATGAAGTGATACTAACTAATCTAAGTGCGGACACGGTCGTTAGTGGCCCATCTGTGGGGCACGGACGTGTGTAGATAGTTCAGCGTAATCCATATATGGGGCACTGGACAGTGAACGTGTTAAGATACCATGGAGCTGGTCTGATGATGGAGATGGAAGTGGTGATAAAACAATGGAAGCAGAATCGTCTCGTTAAGCAGTAGATAACTTTTGCAAGAAAAATACAGTCGGGGTTAAAAGCTTGTATTAAAATTTTATTTTTGATAAAAACTTATTCTATAAAACACCTCATTACATTGTATGTTTATCTTCCAGCCCGCCAAAGACCCGTCAACGTTAAATAAATACGAGCAGTTCACGGAAGTGGTGGAAGAGCTGACGATATCAGGAAACCTGTTTACCAGGTTCGATTCCGATGTGTACCTGTTTTCTCTGGGACTGTTTGTACTGCCAGAGTTCAGGGGGCTGGGGATTGCTACACACTTACTGAAGTCTAGGTATGTTTGGGCCAATTTATAGAAAGTTATCCGTGCCAAATTTTTAAAAATACTTATGTGATTTTTGTGATATTTATGCCGTGAGAAATTTATAAAAATGGTAATGAAATGGAAAAAAAATGGACCATGCACGCATGCGCATACGTACGAATTTGAAACAAAGTTCAAAACCATTTTTATTTATTTAAGCTTTATTGCATAGATTAAATATAGGTACAGTTACAAAAGGCGGCATTAATGCCGGAAGGTATTCTCTACCAGTCAACTTTAAGGCCAAACAGAGAAATATCGTCGTGGGAAATGAATTCAAATTCCCCAAGTTAAAGTTAGGTAATTTGCCGGCATTCTAAGTTCATACTTAAAATATCAAGTTTACATTTGTTGCAACTTGCTTCAGAAGAACAATGTGCCGCGCCCTAGGGCTCCGGGGTACAGCAAATGTGTTCTCCACCCCCGGCGCGCAAGCTGCCGCGCGCTCCGCCGGCTACCATGAAGTTTGCACGCGGGAGTACAACGGGCAACGACTCGCCCTGATGGGCACTAATGTAGAATGATGCGGAAGATATCAAGCAGATTAGCAAGCACTACAATATAAAACAAAACCCTAGTGCATCTTATTATGATCACATTCACAACACACATAATAAAAATATGAATAAATTTTACCATAACTTTTATTATAAACAAAAATTGGATACAAAAATACATTCTTATCAAATATTATTTACATTCTTAGTATAGTCGTACGAAAATCCATATTTACCCATGTCATGTTCATAATTTAAATGGAATGTAGACGCCCTATTTAATATTTTAAATGAGGTTTCTGAAGTCACGTGCATATTCCGATAGATGGCGTTACATTTGTATTTTTTTTATTTACTGTCATTGTAAATTTGTAAAGAGGTATCTAAATAACACATTATAACTTTTATTGTCTGGTACTTATTCAAAATAATAGCAAATACTTACAAAAAAGATACAGGTACAAATCGTAGGTAGGTACATACATATTTTTGAAGTATGTCAAGTATGTAACAGCCATGTATGGAATATAAAAAACCGTATAAGATAAAACAAACAGAAAAGTCTCAGCGATTTAAAGCTCATCATAATCTAGCTAGCTGTCGCCCGCGGCTTCACTCTTTGGAACCTTTCAAAATAACAACCAACATTAATATTTAATTATTTTATTAATACATATTAAAAACTAAGTGTAACGAGTGGAAACCGCGGGAAAAAGTTAGATTTTACCTCGTAAAATATAAATGTTATTCGTAGTTTTAACTGATTTAAACAAGTAATTATTTATTAAGTTTAATGGTTTATACCTAATCCATGGAAAATGGTAAACCCTTTTCATTTTTAGTAGTACGAGTAGATACATTATGTCATCAATTCTCATTTAAGTATAAAAAATACGTATTGTCGTAGTACTTGGGTACTCAAAATGTACCTATTTTATTAATAGTCATATTTGCATATTTTTTTATTAAGTTCTTAAAGTAATTAATTACCTGAGCAATTTGTTTTCATACTTAAAATAAACATTTTAACAAAAATTGAGCAAATTTCTTATGAATGTTCAACAATGTTTTTTTACAAATAATAAATATACCTAATCTGCGTAAGAATCAACTTACGTAACAATTTTTTCTTGTACATATTTGACACATTCTCAATAAGTTTTATTGAAGTAATTTAATTAACAAAAACAAGTTTTTTAGACTTGTATTATATAGAATTTGCATGTAAAACAGGCCGTATGTAATATCACATCCACATTATATAAATAAAATATCAACTAAAGCCTAACCAGAAATATATGATCATGCGCCATGTTGCGGAATTTAATTGGAACTAATTTCTTACACTGGCAATCATTTTAATGACAGAATGATATGCATGTGTTTACTTGAATAATATTAAAGTGTTGAATATGAAATAATAAACGACAACAATATCCCAAAATTATCCATATCCAAGAGCGAAACATTGTAAATAGTGTTTATAATAAACTTTTGTAAATAATACACTCGGGAAATGAAACTATTTCGCTGTGAAACATTTTCAAATTAACATCAGAGCTGATATGTAAACAAATCAAGATGTCACTATACCATAGACATTTATACGCTCTATGACTGTTGCCATATAAATGAGAATAATAGTGCCCTCTTGACAATAATCATATATTTCTGGTCAGGCTTTATATAAATATTTTATTTTTTTATAAAACTCAAGATAAATAGATTTTCTTTCATATTAGCACGTAAAATATGTAAAAATACATTAACTTGCTTTAATTTATAAGGTTTCTATTTGGATTCAATTAAATTGGTAAATATTGTATGGGAAACCCCAAGTCCCTTACAAATTATCGGTTGTAGATATGTAAGTCGTAAATATTTTACACAATATGTATAGGTATGTATTATATAAACATATACACATAGCATAATCCAAACTAACTAAACAAAACCATAACATTAATCATAATGAACAAATCCATTAATAATAAAATTTATGATTGGTTGATAACATTATTTCGTTTGGTCCAATTTGGCACTATAGGTATAATTATGTCCATAATTATACATATAGTGCCAAATTTTGCACTATAGGTATAATAGGCACAACTAACGAACTCATCCACGTAAAATATGGCGACGGAGTTGTCATCCCATAGAAAACTGTCAAACTTTTCATAAAAGATTTTTTAATGATGACGTTGACGTTAACAGACTGTTTGGTGCAACCGGCCCTTAATATTGTTTATTACGTCATGTATCTAGTAAAATATTGAGTCCACGTTTTTGTTAACAGAAAAAAGGTTAGAATACATGGCAGCCATGTTTTTAAATCTAATCATATAATGTTTTCTAAAAAAACACTTTCCGAAATAAATGTTTCAAAACATACAAACATACAAAACTTCCGTATTTACAATTCATAACCATATCACCGTATGGTTAAGCGTAAGCGCCTTAAAAACATTTTTATTATGTCTATACTAAATATTTACTTATTTGGGAACTTGTGTACAATGAGCAAATATTCTTATAATTATTAACATTCATACAGTTTTTTTTGCCAATTTCAACAAAATTATGAATGGGTTATTTTAGGACGCCTTTTTTGTCAGATTTGATCTTTACGGATAAAGATCAATCCTAAAAAAACTACCTGAAAATCATATACAAAAATGGTTGATGACGATTTTAGACTGGGCCTTGACAACAGCTCGTTTACAAATCGCTAGTGTCAAATGTCAAAAACCGCGAGACGTGCAAACAAAAGAGTTTCAATGTAAATTATTCGCATAATAAACCATACAATATTCTCTATTGTACGGTTTTTTAAAACTATTTTTAGTTCTTTTTAATGATGACGAAATAAAATGTTTGATACAAGGTATTGCTATAACAGTTATTTGCAACTAATCTTCGAAACAATTCTAATCAGTCTAAATTCGAGGTTTTTATATTAAACAAGTTTCTTTCACATTCTTCAATTTCAGCTGACTAACAGAATTATATTTTCAACCAACTTCAAGATTTCGAAGGAGGAGGTTATCAATTCGTCGGGATCTTTGATTTTGCAATTTTTTTTTATGTATGTTCACCGATTATTCGAAGACGGCTGGACCGATTTGGAAAATTCTTTTTTTGTTTGAAAGCGTATACTTCACAGTTGGTCCCATTGTAACCATGTCAGGATCTGATGATGGGATCCTGGAGAAATCGAGGGAACTCTTCAACTATTATAGGCACACCTATGGTGATTTGAGTATTTTTTGCAGCAGATCAAGCATTTGGTGTTGGAAAGGTGGATGCTTAGTGAAGTCGGTTCTTTTTTGTTTAAAATTATTTATATAAGTGTTCGCAATGTGACAAAAATGGCTGTCTATACGTTGACAACTTCCTCATCTCGCAGTGAAAAACAAATGACGTTTCGACCTCTGAACTTAAAGTTTATGTAATATTTTGAATTATTCTTTTCAATTGCCCAATAACAAAAATATACTACGGCTTCAAAATAAACTTGCCTATTGTTTTTGTAGTAATAGAAAAATATTCCAAAAATAATTTTGTTGAAACGTCACTCACTGGAACATACGCACATTCATTTTCGTACGTACGACAATAACATATTTAACGATTTAAGTATTGCCAAAAAGCGTTTGTCTCTTTTTAACAAGCTTATAAGTGTAAAAGAGACAAGCGGTTTTTTAAACATAGGCGTACCTAATGTAGAATATAGATAAGTCTTAATTAGAGTACCAAAATCGCTTCTAAATATATGCTAATGCCATACATACACATTCACACATTAAAACCTAACCTAAAAGTTCGGTAACCTAAACCCTAAACTGCACCTTCTCTCAGACATTATAAAACTATTATCAGACCTAATTAAAGTCTCACATTCTAAACCTAAGTCATACTTACCAACGTCCCCTAAACTCTGACTATACTCACATCTCACCCCGTTATCCACACTTGTCTGTGGAAGCAGAATATACGGGGGCTCCCTTAAACATATCTTCTGTGTACTATGTAAAATCATAGACCCCCTTCTTAAAGTCTCTCGGCCTATCTCGACTATTTCTATAGAATTCTGCCCGATAACGAAGCTTTTGTAAGCTTTTATGAAGACGAATATGATGGTTAAGATGCCGAAGACGATCATGGAGTATGTGAGGAGGGGGGCGGCGATGGGGCCGACGGTGGTGGCTAAGTAGATCCAGCGCCAAATTGGGGTGGTTACTTCATGGATACCCTGAAATAGTAAAGGTTTTTTAATTTAGTGTGCAATTTCGATGTGGTCAGTAGTCATACTAAGCTGGGAATATATTACAGAAAAAAATAAAAAATAATAAAAACGATTTATTAAGTAACAAGAAAATTTTAACAAAGTGCAGGTTGGTGCCCCTTTTCAACCGACTTCAAGATTTCGAAGGAGGAGGTTATCAATTCGTCGGGATCTTTGTTCTTGCAATTTTTTTTGTTTTTTTTTAAGTTACATCTTAAAATTTGCTTTAAACATTCGTACGTCTTTAGTTTTTGGACTTATACGTCTGTAACTAAGGACAAAATTCCACCGCATTAATACTAAAAACTTCGTTGTTTTTATATTTCTCAATTAATGCGTAGTTTTTTTTATTCATTATTTTGAAAAATTTGCAACGAGCTCCCATGCTAATCGTAACACAGTGTTTCGCTTTCACTCGCGCTGAAAAAGATAGGGAGGGAATTTAGCTGTTGTCAGCCCCTTAAGACAAGAAATTTTTTTTTATCAGTTCTCTGTCCTGTACACGACACTTTGTACAACTAATAAATTTATTCTACTAATGTGATTGTAAGGTTGACGTCAAAGATATGTTTACACTTTTGCCCCTTATTACAAAGACGTAAGGTAAAAAGTGTAAACATATCTTTCACGTCGACTGTACTAAGATAAAATCAATTTGCATGACATTTAATCGAACGAGCGTAAGCGAAGTGATGTTATTTCAAACAACTTCGGCTACCTAGACGTCTGTGCATTTCGATGGCTTTTTGATTTTGAATAGTTGTTCCGCGATAACTTTAGTAACGTTTTTCTGATCTTGATGAAATTTGTTGGGGTTGTAGCAGAGATACATATAATTTGAGAGTTCGTATAGGGTAAACGCACCAGTGCTCAGCCATGCACCAGTGGTCAGCCTTTCTTACCTATTTTTGACTGTAATTAGTAAAGTTTTTCTAATTTTCATGTCAAAAATATGCAATATTATAAATTAATGAACTGTTAATTGAAAAATAGCTTAACTCTTAAAAAAATCTCTAGCATGAACTACAATAATACTATAAATATGCAATATTATAAATTAATGAACTGTTAATTGAAAAATAGCTTAACTCTTAAAAAAATCTCTAGCATGAACTACAATAATACTATTTCAAAGAAGTGGTGTCTTCTGACATGACGGCTTATGTTAAATGCGCCATTTTTTATGGAGTGTCACATGGTATTTTGGTAAGACGATAGCAGCCGAATTGTGATTTCTTGTTGAAAGAATGTGGATGGCTGCACTTAATTATTACTTAAACTATCTGAAAAACGTAAAAAATATGTATAAATCCATATGAAAGTCACATTTTTAAGGCGGCTGACTAATGGGAACTACTTTATGTACAAAATCCAATAGCCAGCCTCCCCTGGCTGACTATTGGGTTTGAAGCAGTAATTTTAAAAAGGTCAGCCGGGTGAGGCTGACTATAGGATTTAAGACTTTTTTTATCATCAAATGAAGTGTAAGTCGTTAAATCAAGCCCCTTTAAATATTTACGTTATTACGACTTTATTTGATTGAAATACATTAAATACCCAGTAGTCAGCCAGTGGCTGACCACTGGACAATAAGATCGCTCAACTCGAACCTACTAATCAGCCGTTAAAATGGGATGGCTGGGCACTGGATTCTTAAAGGCTGTGTATTGGTACACAGAGGGCTGATTACTGGCAAAAATGCCCTTTCATTATATTTAATAAAATAATTTCATAAGCAAGATTTAATTAAGTTTTATTCTTTACAAACATTAAACTAGATTAAATTATTGAACAATAGAAACATTGATAACTCTTATTGGTCAATAAGTGGGCAAATTATACGATCTTGAACATAGACATTTCGTTAAAAGGCTGACTACTGGTGCTTTTACCCTATGAGCAGGATCGATCAAGGGGTTGTGGAGCTAGACGGCGAAAAATATTTTTTATATTGGTAATGTCGTTTGCAAGTAAATCGCGAGTTCTCAGTTCGAGGCGGACTACTAGTTTAAAAATCCAGTTCATGATGAAAATGTATGGTTACCTCTTCAATCCACATAACCGGAAAGATGATGTCCGGGAATTTGTTGATGCTGTTCACGTAGATGTTCGGCGCGCGGCTGACTTTGATGTTCAGCTGTACACGAACGAAGCCCTCTAGCGGGACTCCTAGTTTCTGAAAAATAAATGCATAGACTAATTAACCAAGACCCCGCATAGCCGGGCGACCCCCGCTGCCAGGCTCGAAGTAATTTCACTCTATAGTAAGATTATAAGACGCTAATTATTGGAAGTGACAGTAAACTTAGTACGTCTCCATGGCAACCATTAATGTCTGTCTCTCTTCCGCCCCACGGAATAATCGCGCGTTTTCTGTCTAGCATTGCGAGTTCCCCTCCTGCACCCCTTCTTTTTGGCAGCTTAGGTTTCAGAGAAATAATCCGCTAAGCGGAGTATAGAGATATCTTGTATATTGGTGAGGCTTATATAGAGGGTATATGCCCTATATGCATGTTTCCCAAGCTGTATAAGCAGATTCCCAATGGGTTCAATTTTCCCAGAAAATTATGCTAAATTGGAGACTACAAGCTACATATTAATGATAAACTTCTGACCCTAAAACTTGGTCAAATCAATGGCTCGACGTCATAAAAATGCAGACTTCAAAGGTATCACTACACACATGTAGTATAAAACAAAGTCGCTTTCCGCTGTTTGTCCCTATGTATGCTTAGATCTTTAAAACTAAGCAACGGATTTTGATGCGGTTTTATTATATAGATAGAGTGATTCAAGAGGAAGGTTTATATGTATAATACATGCATAATATAGTAGAGAAACACTGATGATTTTACAGGTTTCTAATGTGATGTCGTAAATAAACCCATTTTTTGCGCTTACATTGCAAACGCTGGCTGAGTCCTAAGAGATAGATCAAAATAATGTACTACAGTATTGTACATCTTAAAAAGGTCTACAAAAAAGTCTGCGATGGTATATGTCTATCTCTTAGGGATAACCCAAAATAACCATTTTTTATCCCGTGCGAAGCTGGGGCGGGTCTAGCGACCCGTTTATATTATAAGTCAGTCTAAAGTATTTTTCTCAAACTTTGAAAGTTGAGTACGAAGCGGTTGAATTGCCCCAGAAAATGATGCCATATCTGAGACTAGAAGCTACGTATGTGTAATAAACATATTTGTGGTTGGTGTAGTTACCGGTTGAATCATAAAGTAGGTCTCATGCGTCTTTTGGACTGGCTTCAGACCCTCAAACTTGTCTAGCAGCGATGGCTCAGCGTCGTAGAAGTGTGGGTACGAGAGGTATACAGGAGCACCTGGAAATTAGAGTTTAAATTTATTAGAGTAGTCCAGTGTTTCATATTTTGATAATAGAGCAGTCTTTAAATAAAACAATACAGCAGTCTTCAAATAAGTAGTTTAAAACTGATAATAAATTGTCTTTAATAGTGACCTGTCTCTATAGTGCGTGTTAGTACCGGTGGGGATCAATGTTACTCTGCGTCCGTAGGAAACACCTCAGACAACCCTACACGTGATCCCTGGGTGGTGCTAAAAGAGTAACAAACTTGGCAGCTGCACTGTCCCACCTGGACCTCGCAGCACTCACTGGATTTTCTTCATCATCTGCTTTCCCATTAGTATACTACCCTAGAGAAGAAATGCCTATCTATATCCAGTGGCATGTAGCGATACGATAAGTAAATAAATTACCGGTACAGACGGTGCAACTTGTATTAGAAATGCACGCCAGGTGTACACTACCTGCACGACTGCACAGCTTCAATACAAGTTGCAGTTTGTATGTAGTCCGTCATCGGCCCTTACTTATTAGTAAGACCATCGATTACCTATTTATTTTATACAACATTTATAGTATTTTATAGGTACAATATTGTATGAAAATCAATTTCAGCATCGTCGACGAAGCTAAACTATGGACATAAAAGCTCTATCGAAAAGTATGCGCTATTAGCTCGGTCTGTAGACCTACTCCTACGGTCTGTAGGTCTACTAGTCGACTATAATGCTTGAATTGAGATTTTGTAAAGTTTCAATTCAAGCATTATAGTCGACAAGTAGATTTTTTTTATTGATCTATGAATGTTTTAAAACTCACTGTATTGGCAAGGACTGATGTTCTGTAAGCCCCTTGGTGGGCACTTCTCTCCCTGGCAGTAGCATTTGTTATCAGGATTAATGTCAGCTGACTCGAATGTCGAGGCTGGCGGTGTGTAGAGACCGGTCTGGATGCCTGGAAGAAATAGTTATAGTTCAAAGAGACAGAAAATTATATGTATCTAAATAGTCCGGTTCAGTACTACTAGCGCCATCTGTTACACACTTAGTGTAAACCAAAGAGAAAGAAGTAAGTACAAGCCTTGTTACACTTGATTGTTATTAAATCAAATACAAACATTGAAAACATTAAAAAAAAATTTAACCCAGCAGGACTTGAACCTGCATGGATACGCCTTGCCGGGGCTCGATCGCTTTACCAATTAAGCTATGGGTCAAGTTACTAAGTTGACGAAATTTTCAATGCCTTCAATCATCTTTTTGCATTTATTTTGATCTACTTCGGTTTCACAGCAGCCGTAAGCGACATCTAGGTACTAACTACTAGAGTTAGATACCCCTCCCACCGACACTATCGCAAGTGTCACAACGGAAATATAGAGGGCGCTGCTATCAACTCATAATTATTTTTGCATGTTTTTTTAAAGTTTGTTACACTTGTCCTAGTTAGCTTCCTAAATAATTTATTTTCTAAATTTAGTCAAGTCTAACCGCATTTAGCAAGCAAATTTACTATTGAAAACAGTTAGGATCCTAATTAGGATGCTAGTTAGGATACTAAAAAAAGTAAAGTGTAACAGGGCTTTAATTACTGACTTATTTATCTATGGTGTAAACAGTGTTACATGTGACACTGTGAAATTTAAAATAAACCGTGTCAGTCAACGCATAATGGAGGGTTCCGTATCTACTATCGAAAAATCTAATATCAAAAGGTCGTATGTACCTATGAAAAAAGTTTTTGGGAGTCAACACAAAAACGCCTAACAACATAATGTACAAAAATATTTTCTCGTCTAGATCTTCAAACAAGTGCTAGTTCAAGTCAAGACGTTGCGAAACGCGTTACTGGCAGAACGGATTTCTCAAAAGTTTTAATTCAATTAAAACAAACTAATATTTCATAAGCTCACCATATTTGTAGACATCATGCCGGTACTGTAGAGGCAGGATCCGACAAATATCTTTATCGTAAACGTGCACTATGTCAGACTTGGTCACCGACCGCGGTGGGAAGAACGATCCTTCTGAGGCCCTGAAACAATAAAACACTTTCATCACATCGGAATATTTAAGAGCTAGCTAGCTAGCTCTTGTCGGTGGAGCAATTTCCATGGCTGTCTGTCATTTGCCTTCTCTTTTACATCCTGATACCACACGACGTTTATGTTTTCCTTTACTTGATCCATGTATAAACGGTGTCTGTTGTCTTTACCTTTCCTGTCTACGTTTCTGATTCAACTCTACCTTCTATGATGTTTCTTATAAACTAAGTTTATAAATTTGTGATTTTTATTATTATTTTGTGACCCTGTTTAGTTTAAAATTTAGTTTATATCTAATCCATACTAATATTATAAATGGGAAAGTGTATGTGTGTGTTTGTTTGTTTGTTTGTTTGTTTGTCCGTCTTTCACGGCAAAACGGGGCGACGAATTGACGTGATTTTTTAAGTGGAGATAGTTGAAGGGATGGAGAGTGACATAGGCTACTTTTTGTCTCTTTCTAACCCCCCACTTCCCTAAAATGGGGGTGGAAGTTTGTATGGAGCATTCCGGGGGGCAAAGGGAAACCGTGTTACCCCGAATTTAACGCGAGCGAAGCCGCGGGCAAAAGTTAGTATTAATATATTTTCAAGATAAGCTTCAATTTTGACGAAATTTATTGTGCTGAATAAAGTAGTAAATCTATCTATATCTATCTATCTATCTTCTATCTATACATATAATAAAGCTGAAGAGGGTCGAAAGTCTGTACATGGAAGATAATCGAAAAAATGTTGGCTGGGGATACTTAGAATCGATAACAGAACACGTTCCAACAATTTTTAGATTTTTTGTCTGTTTGTCTGTTTATCTGTTTATCTGTTTATCTGTTTGTCTGTTTATTTGACCGCGCATCACGTGAAAACGGCTGAACGGATTTTGATGAAATTTTGTATAGAGATAGTTCGAGTCCCGGGAAAGGATAATATATAGTTTTAATCCCGAAAATCAACCCTGGTGGGGGTGAAAATGGGGTTGAAAGTTTGTATGGAGAATTTTTAACCGCTGAAACGATTTAGTTAGAAATGAGTATGGAGATAATTTGAGTCTCGAGAAACGTCATAGGATAGTTTTAAAACCCTTGTGGGGGTGAAAAGGGGGTTGGAAGTTGGTATGAGGAATTTTTTACCGCTGAACTGATTTAGATGGAAATGTGTATAGAGATAGTATGGGTCTCGAGAAAGGACAAAGGATAGTTTTTACCCCAAAATCAACCCTAAAGGGGTGAAAAGGGAGTTGGAAATTTGTATAGGGAATTATTAACCGCAGAATCGATTTAGATAAAATTTGGTATGGAGATAATTTGAGCTCTGGAAAAGGAAATAAAATAGTTTTATCTCGGAAATTATCCCTTAAGCGGATGCAAAAAGTTTACATGGGGAAGAAACAACCAATAACCGCTGTACGTATTTAGATGAAATTTGGTATTGAAATAATTTGTATTTTTTTGGTCAAGGTGTTCATATTTATAACATGTTACCCGTCGATGCTTTAAATTTACCTTTACCCGCTCTTAAGAAATATTTGAAAATATCATGAATGTCAAAGGGTTATTCCAGGTTTGAGGACTATATATGACGGACAAAGATGAATGGTCCAAACCAAAAAACTACTACAAAATCATCTAACATTTATAGGACACCGTTTAGGTAGGAAAACATATCAAACGTTTTGTGAAGCAGTCAGATTAGGATTTTTTTTCTTTATAATTAAACAAGAGACATATAATGTACCCAATCTGTCTCTCAAGCTGTTTTGATATGTCTTCTTGAAGAACTACGCATTATTTTGTATCTTTAAGATCTAATAATGTATTACTTACTGTTTTGAAAAGAATAAGTCCCGTCGAGTTTCTTTTCGGTCATAAATGTCATAATACTTCTTGGGCCAGAGGTGTAGGGTTAGAACCGGTGGTAGTTTTGGAACGAAGTTCCTTATCGGACGGTTCGCGGATGGGAGGCTAGGCGAAAAAAAGTCACGTGACCGTCACGAAAAAGCGTCACGTCACGAAAACGCGACACCCATATATACGATTGAGAAACATGTAAAATGGAATGAAATAAAAAATATATGAAATAGAATAAAGTGAAGTGAAGTGTAGTGAAAAGTTAAAGTGAGAATTGACAAAGTGATAAAAGTGAAAAAAGTCGAGAACCTAAAAGTAAAAAATGGCGAAATTTTCAAAAAGTTCAAATATTTCATTTTTTTTTTAATTTTTAAAATTTCAATTTTTTTTTAAATTTCAAAAATTTTTTTAAATTTCAAAAATTTCAGAAATTTCAAAAATTTCAAAAATTCCAACAATTTCAAAAATTAAAAAAAAAATACAAAAAAAAATTTCCAAAAAAAAATCAAAAATGAAATAACATAACTTCGTTCCAATCGCGTGTTCCACGACAATCACGTATTTTATTTTTCTCTGACGTTCATTAGTGCATTGTAATGTGCTTACATTGAAGAATAAATCTTGATTTATCTGTGACAGTGTGGTAAAAACGTATGAGAATTCATTACCCCCGACCGCCGGCACGCCCCCCCCCCTGGATTTTTAATATGTGTGTAGGTAAAGCAGTGTATGCTTGCTGTACACAATAAGGCCTTATTACGTAACAGTTATAAACTACTATTTATCTCTTTTTAGGGTTCCGTAGTCAACTAGGAACCCTTATAGTTTCACCATGTCCGTCCGTCTGTCCGCGGTCTAGCTCAGTTACCGTTCGCACTAGAAAGCTGAAATTAGGTGAGGCCTGATAAGAACTTTCAATAAAAACTATATTGAATAAAATTGGTTCAGCCGTTTTTGAATTATCAGTCAAAAACGCATAGTGAAAGGAAGTGCCGAATAGTAAAATGACGCAAGCGCCGCCAAATATCCCTTAATAAACGACCTTTTGAACGGGTGTTTTGTAACAGGGCGGCCTCTACGAAACTCTACACTGAGCATCGCCCGACATGCTCTTGGCCGGTTCTCATCTCATCATGCTCAAATTCAACGTCTAAAAGGGCGGGAGGGGGGGGGTAGCCACTACACTCGATTGCGTTAAATTTGCATGGGTCATGAACCCCCTCCCCCTTCCAAGTGCACTTCAAACAGAAAAAAATCATTTCTGCATTTGTGACCAAATATTTTATTAGGACTACTGTCCTCTAGCGTCATCTGTCAACTTTACTTCAAGTTCCGCCTCCAGGGTAGCGGGAGAGAAATTAGGGGTGAATTAGCCGCTTACTGACACAGACCGAATTCCACGCGGGCGGAGCCGCGGGCACAGCTAGTAGTTTATAAATAAGTTTTAAGTATAGTAAAAGAAAAGAGAAGTTTGTTGAGATAGATAACGGAACAGGGAAGATGTTCGGATACCTGCTAAAACACTTTCAGGTGAAGGAAATAAGTTATCAACTGAATTCAAGATTTCGAAGGAGGTTTTCAATTCGTCGGGATCCTTGATTTTTTTTAAAGATTTTTTTATGTATGTTTACCGATTATTCGCAGACGGCTTAGGAAAATTCTTTTTTTATTTGAAATACAGTCCCATTGAAACCAGGTCAGGATCTGATGATGCGATGTATGAGATATCGAGAAGGGAACTCGTTAAATATTATAGGCACACCTATAGTGATTTAAATAGTTTTTACAGTAGCTCGGGCATTTCCTTTTGGAAAGGTGGAGGCTAAGTGAAGTCAGTTATTTTTGAAATAAAACAATTAAAAACGGATTTTATCGCGTGTGCTAAGCTTAAATTACATCCCGACGTTTCGAACACTTTACAGCGTTCGTGGTCAACGGGTCGACCAAAAATCCGTAAAATCCGTTTTTAATTGTTTTATTTCGTGAATAACTATCGCGGCAACCGAAGACAATGTCAGTTATTTTTGTTTAAAATTATTTTTATCCTGACTTGGGCATATTTATTATTTCCATTAGCCATCGACCAACCAAAATTTAGTTTAACATAATAACTTTAAGGTAGTTATTTTAATGTTTGCGTAGTTTGAACCTAATTGTGTAAAGAAACTTCTGTACGTGAAACAAATCGAACCTCTATAACTGGGATTGGTTGTTTCGATTTTATCGTCATAATTACCTCTATAATTGATACAACAAGTGTATTTTAGACTATATTTTTCAGAATATTTTGCTAATGTTATGGCTTTTAATTTTATACGTGACCTTTGTAATTAAGATAACGTCAACTCCTCTGTAAGTGGAACAACTCACTATTGGAAATAGGTTTTTGGTTCTGTTTTTTTTTTTAAGTCTAGACAGGAAGGTAGAGGTACCCGCAAATTCGCACTTTGCTAAATTGTGTCTAATCCAAATGACCCAATGTTTATGTTTGGTTTTGATTGATACTAACTAAAATGTGTCAAAACGAAGCCTCAAGTCGTGATAAATACTCGAAAAATTCAAGGTAATATTTTTGTGCTGTACTAAAGATTTTTTTTAATTACTTTTTTTTCAATGTGGAAAATTGCAACTCATTTATTAAAAAGTTAACCTACAATGTTTATACGTTAATAAATATGTTATATAATAATCATTTTATTTAATCTGATATCACCTGTATTCTCATTTCTATTAATGGGGGGGGCCATTAATAGAAATGAGAATACTCTGTAAATGAGACAGATATTTATTTAAAAGTGGATATCTGATACACTAGATAAGTGGAAAAATTTGCGGATCCCCTGAAGTCTCAGTTATTCAGGTTTGACTGTATTCATATTAAATACGGTTTTTAAGAAAAGTAAAAAACATGAATTTTCGTAAATTCACTTAACGTTACAATGACGTTGAAACATGAAATTAAATAAACATAATATTTTCTACACTAAATAATTAAAATGTTTTTAAAATTGGCTGACGAAAACTGACAGCGGGGACAGCTGTTTAAAATCATAAATATCATAATTAACAAAAATATTAATAAATAGTCAGGTGACAATCAAAACTCATTAACTACTGAACCGTATTAATAACACAACAAAGTTGATTTTCGTAAAATAATATTTTTGCAATTAGTAGTTATGGCTGTCACTTGACGAAAATTGAAAATAATTATTGAGTATGAATTGCATTAGTGACGTAGGTAAAATTAGAAAAACAAAAGTAAATATAGAAATGTTATCTGTGTTTAAAATATTCAATTTTAATTTTAACTTCGAAAGTTATTCAAAATGGGGGAGCTGAAAAACAAAGTCCAACGTGGGTCAGTTCGGGTTGCACAGGATGGTTCCACAACACGTAGGGAGCTTAAATACCGCGAGACCTCCGGTTGCCTCGCCGCCACTGTATCTACGCGCCATTGCTTTAACTATTTGTGTATGATGAGCAGTAATCGGCACGACCCGTGCCACACCGCGGGATTCAAAGAGGAAATAAGAATATGGACATGACATCATTCACAAAAATTGAGAGTTATGTATTTGTAAATAGAAGTCAGAATATTTAATAAACTCATAAAATGTATCATTTTTCATTAAAGAAAATATTGATAAACTTTGGTTTTATTTTATACTGCGTAAAATATTACGTGCACTCATGTAAAATATGTAAGTATTAAAATATAATCATTTGAAGTGCATACAAACCCTTTTCCCTACCTGGCTACTACTACCTGGCATGTCGAAGGTCACTATCGTGTTTTCTATTGTTTGCGTTTATGACCAAACGCATAGTTTAAACTGGTGCGAAAAAGACAGCTAAGAGTAATATCAACAGAGTTGATGTCATCCTTCTCTAATTTACCGATAAGGATAACTGTTGTTTTATTTTATGGTAAAAATCATATATCTTATCCCCGTTACATACTTATTGAAATGAGAATAAATTATTTTCCTTCACCGATTCGAATGCTGGAATCCCGGGGAATATCCATATTAACATAATGATTGAGGTCATTGACACCATGTGGCACGGGACGTGCCGATCACTGATGATGAGGGGTTCCGCGATCGAGTTTTCCACTAGATGGCAGCACGGTGGCGAGAGGTCTAGCTGTCCACCAAGCATGTTTAATACATTTTTTTGATTGGTGGATTTTGACAGCTGCTGTCATGATTGGTGGACCTCTCGCTCGCGATTGCGGCAACACTAATTGATCATAGGCTTCAGGTGTAGAACGAGTGACGACTGACGAAATGCCTTAAAAAGGTTTTTTTTTATATATTCACTCCTCGCCGGTTTAGCTAGGTGAATTCTGCACATGTCGAGGTGTATACTTTGATTTTATAAATAGTGGAGTACGGGAACGCCTTTTTATTTTTACCTATAAAAATGACATAAATCACAAGTCCGATTTTATTTTGTGACCTGTTAGAGTACGTGAAGTATTAGTAATAAAAATATTTTCTAACAATTTTTAGGATTGCGCTAGGTATAATACATGTATTTGTTTGCTACACATAGAAAAGATTATGTAAGTTGTATTTTTCCCCACCAGGCTATCGTTTTTTACTATTGCAACATAACTTCACATTTTATAACGGTTTTGTCAAGAGCATATGTCGTCTTAGCCATTTGTAATTCGTTTAGAATTCAAGGTCACTTATATTTTGACAAATTGTTTTCGATTATGCTCACGTAATCTATTGAACAAACTGTTATAAAATGACAGATGATGTTGAAATAGTTGAATGCAATAGTAAAGGAAAATATATCTTGTATAATCTTTTCTTGTTGTTATAAAAAAATATCTATACCTAGCGCGACGTCAAAAACTGTTAGGAAATATTTTTTACTATAAGTAATCATATCATATTCTCTAACTAAAAAAGAAAATCGCACTTGTGAGTTATCGAAGCTCAAAACTGTTCGCGTACTGTAGTAAAAATTGTAATTATATACACGGTGCTCGTGAGGATTGTGAGAGATTTTAACAGTGTATTCCTGATCATAATTGGAGACTAAAATGTCGTATAAACTTTTCTGGAATTCGCCTAGTTTCAGAGTTACTACCAATTAAATAAAAAAACTTTTTTTATTGTGATTTAGTGCAAAACGCTTTTTTGATGGCGATTTCACCCTTTATGGGGTCTAGTCTAGACATTCTTATTGACAGATATCAAAGTGCCAAGGAATACTTTACGTAAACTATTTTTTACGAAAAAAAATGTACTAATTTATTTTAATCGACAGTTTTACCAATACATTTATGTTTTCATGTTCAAAAGCATTTAAAAAATAGAAAAAAGAAAACATTTTTTTTTTGGCGAAATTGACCTAAATTCATATAACATTTACTACTCCTTATGACCTCAGGAATTCGTGGTTAAAATCTCTCGCAATGCTCACGAGCACCGTGTATATACAAGCAACGTTGTTTGGTTGAGGCCTTGCTGATTGTAAGGTAACAAACACGTGGGTGGCCGAGACCCCGGATAACCGTTTGTTCAACTAAAGGGTGGTTACGCGCGTTTTGAGACTATTTTTTCATTAGCTGCACACTTGTTCGTTAGGTCACCGCACAATAAGCTATCAATATTACACACTAAACTACGTAAATGAGCAAAAAATTATTCTAAAGACGCCGCAGCCATCTTGAGCTCAAACGATTATCCCCTCTCTCTAATCACTTAAATGTCTCAAAGCATATCCTATTTGGTTTGGTGCAACTGTTCTCTTTATGTCTCACGTAAGTTTAAATTGATTTTCTCTTCTCATGCTCAAAAAGTGTGTCATACTATGCTTACCAAGGCGGACTAAAGTAGTACATTTAGCCTCTAGGGCTAATATGTATCCATATTTTTGATTTACAAAACATTTTTTATTGACCAATCAGAACACTTTACCATATTAAATCCACCAAACCAATTGGCGCGTATACTGTGTAGGGGAGACCGGGGACAATTGAAACAATTTGCCTTTAACCTCCTGTGACCGTTATATTTTTATGAGTAGAAAGATGTACGCTCGAAATATTTCAAGGTTAGTTATCTGGTTCCTAAATAAAATGTATTTGGATGGTCTATAATCCATAGTTTTTATGTATAAAGATAATGGGGCAGTATGGTTCAATTGACCTCACACGAGTGTCAATTGAAACACTATGTGAGGTCAATTGAAACACTCAAATATCTTCGGCACAATAAAAGTACTTATATCAGTTTCAATCTTTTTCATTTTCATCTCTACCTCGGCATACAATGAGCTCATCAAAAGTTTGCAAGCATAACATAAACATTTCTCAATTTATGAGCATCTGAACATCTCGATAAAAAAACTTGGTAAAAAAAGAGTATACGACTTATAGTTTTCTTTGTCGCTGCTACCTTATACATTTACCTTAACCAAAGTAGTTTTAATGCAATTCTAAGATATAACGATAAAGAATCGCAAAATACAAGCATTATTATGTTCCATACAAAAGTGCTTGTTTCAACTATAACAATGTTCCAATCATAACCTTTCCGATACACCCTGTGACGAGTGTTAAAGACGTCGAAATGTAAAATGAAATAATAGGCGCAATAAAATAATCAGTTTAAATTGTTTTATTATGTAAACAAAAACATAGCGATATACCAATTTAATAAAAAAGTTGTTTAACTTTATCTGATATACATTTTAGCAGAGGCCGACCTCTTTAATCAGCCGGTTGGCAGCAGTCGGTTGTTCCTAAAACGTATTATTATTATATATCAAACATATCAAATCAACATACGGGTCAAACTAAGAACCTCGAGAAGTCTGAGAAGTCGGTTAAAAACAAATGTTCACATAATCTCGAATAAAAAAACCTGCAGATTAAAGAAAAAACTTTGTGTATCCATAATTTATCAACTAGGTCAAAAATTACACAAATAAATGTGAACATTAATAGAACAAACATGTGCATCGAAGATAGAACCTTATATTTTGAAGTCGGTTACTTTTGGGGACGATTAAAACGCGAGGACTATTGAAACGTTTCAATCGTCCACAAGCAAGTTGTTTCTATCGTCCCCACACCACGTTTTTCACTTCAAAGTCAAATATTATATATAAATAATTTTAAACAAAAAAGAACCGACTTCACTAAGCATCCACCTTTCCAACACCAAATGCTCGAGCTGCTGTAAAAAATACTCAAATCACCATAGGTGTGCCTATAATAGTTGAAGAGTTTCCTCGATTTCTCCAGGATCCCATCATCAGATCCTGACATGGTTGCAATGGTACCAACTGTGAAATATACGCTTTCAAACAAAAAAAGAATTTTCCAAATCGGTCCAGCCGTCTTCGAATAATCGATAAACATACATAAAAAAAAATAATAATTGAAAAAACAAAGATCCCGACGAATTAATAACCTCCTCCTTCGAAATCTTGAAGTCGGTTGAAAAGACTCGAACGCTGATCAACGGCCATTAGAAACATTCGTTTATTCCTAACTACAACACCAAAATAATTTGGTTAGTCAAAATACAAGAGTAAACGAAGTTATAAGAAAATATACGAGAGCACAAATACTTACTTTTTACCGCGAAAAACTGGCTTTGCTCGTGGACAATCCCGTCTTGCACCGGCCCTCGAGCGCTCCTGTCAAGGATTCAAACATGGCCGACCGCGTGTTCCGAGTGTTGCGTCAGACGCGTAGGTATTATAGTTATCGAGAAATTTTACTTGTTTCAATCATGACGTGTTTCTATTGTCCCCGGTCTACCCTAAATAATTTAAGTCCTTAAAAAAACATTAGATTTAATATCAACTAATCAGAATACAGCAATTTTAAAATCGACCAATCAGGAAGCGCAATTTATTTCTCAAACCATGAGGTGTTTTTTAGTTCCTACTTCACAATCATTAAAAAAGATTTAAATTTTTTGGAAGTGCTTTAAAGCGTGTTTAAACTGTTTAAAGCGCTAATGATACCGTCGTCTGTGGCATTTATTCGCGGTGTTTATATTTTGTATCTATGTCAAAGAAGTTAATAGTAGTTTATGTAACTGTTACGTAATAAGGGTCCTTAAAATACGAGTGTGGTTTTATGAAACGAGCCGCAGGCCAGTTTCATAATAAGATCACATGAGTGTTTTAAGGCCTAATTACGTACAGGTGCATACACTGCTTTATCTACACTCATATTATATATCCTAAATGAAAAGTTCGGAAACCATAGAATGACCGCCATTGCACCGCCATGGCCAACTCGATTGTGCCGGCGGTCGCGCGGGCGCGTGCCATTGGTCAGGAAGGAGCACAGGATTTACATTATGTTATCAAATTCGATGTTCGGAATTTCAAACTCATTACGTATCAATATATGAGCATGTACCTAAAGTTAAAATTACGTTACTGCCACAGATAAAAAGCTTATGATAGTAAAATCGGCTGTGGTAATGTTAGCCATTGCCTACCGTTTTTGAACACGTTTTAGAGGATTTACAACATAATGTAATGTTCCTCATTCCGTTCGAGAATATAACCACCTCGTGGTAATATGGCCTACTTTAGACCCTTGTCAAACAATCTACTATTTCGTACCTGATATCGTTGCAGGGGCTCTCCTTCCAGTGCGGCAGGTGGTCCAACCCGTTGATTTTATCCAAATATCCGAACCGCGACATCGATTTCTGACCCGTGTAGATCGTTGACACCTCGTCTAAGGTCCCGTTTCGCTGAAAAAGAAGGACATTTTGAACCTTTTCTTCTCTTTGTACAGTCGCCATCAGATATATAGGAGCGGCCAAGGTGGTCACAAATATCTGAACAACGCCTCTATTGTCAAAGCGATAAAGTGCATGTTCAGATATTTTTGACTACCCTGGCCGCTCCGATATATTTGATGGTGCTGTGCGGTGCACAGTCATGGGCTTTCATTGCTGAGCCATTCACGGTTCAAGCTATTGTCTTTTGTTTAAACCTTTGACCGCCAAGCATTGGACGGAAACATCTTGCCCTCAGGCCAGCGCACGCGAGCGCGCAAGGCAAATCTGTTATATTTTGGACGTGATATCACGTGCTGGCGCTGAGGGCACGACTTTCTGTGCACGTGATTTGACGTCTTTGGCGGTTTGAAATGATCAATGTTGGTAAAGTGGAACTAAGTGGCTTAACAATTAAAATTCCTGACCGTACTTCTAAAATGTTATAAATTTGTAAAAAAAAAACCTGGTCTTAAATAAATAAAACAAAATAATATAGATACCAATATTAGTTAATATCTATTTTAATAACTGGACTTCAAAAACTTAGTTTTACCAAGTATTTGTTCCATTTATTTGTCCAGTATAGGTTACAGGTTCTTACAAATTATATTTGAGTTTCACTATGTGGCGCCTTACGGCATACAAATTTTAGAGCATGCATGTCAGCTTCAGTCCTTAATTATATATTTACATGTCCTTATCCTCTAAAATTAATTTACATAGTAGTAATTTTTCCGAAGTAAAAAAAGTTTTACCATACTTTTAAACTTATTTAGGTATTGTGATCCTATATCTTCTGGCATTGCTGGTCTGTGGTTAATACAGGTTGAAAGTGTTGAAACAATAATTTTAAACAAAAAAAGAACCGACTTCACTTAGCATCCACCTCTCCAAAAGCAAATGCTCGAGCTGCTGTAAAAAATACTCAAATCACTATAGGTGAGCCTGTAATAGTTGAAGAGTTCCCTTGATTTCTCCAGGATCCCATCATCAGATCCTGGCCTGGTTACAATGGGACCAACTGTAAAGTATACTCTTTCAAACAAAAAAAGAATTTTCCAAATCGGTCCAGCCGTCTTCGAATAATCGGTGAACATACATAAAAAAAAAATAGCAAAAACAAAGATCCCGACGAATTGATAACCTCCTCCTTCGAAATCTTGAAGTCGGTTGAAAATACTGGTGATCCGTTTAGGGCTTAGAAAATTCAACCCGGATGGAGTAGCCATGACTGTCATTTTCTATACAAAAAAAGTCTGCCGATTTTTGCGGGGGAGGGGAACGTCAAATGTATGGCTATTCGTACGTAACGTACAAATAGCTACGTCAGATTAACGTCAGTCCATACATGTGTCTTACCACTGGTCATATGTTTTCGACAGAGGGGAACGCCTGTCAATGGCGACTCCGGTTTGTTGAATTCTCTAAGGTTTAAGGGCAAAATTTAGTATCGTATTGCGATTCAGAAAACATTTTTTTGGACGAAAAGATAGTTTTATGCGCGTGAATTTTTTTTAAAATTTTTCATATATATGGTGCCAATTATGCCCTTAAACGGATCACGAGCTTTTTTGTTACAGGTTGTATATAAATTCAAAGGGAGTGAAGGGATGATATGTATGATGTATACTTACGGCAAGTAGCAAACCCATCTGACTGTTAGGCCTTTTCCCTTTGGGGTAGAAGTAGTGCGCCAAGGTAACTAGGGGGTCATCATATCTGTAACAACAATCGTATTATTTGTGACACTTTTTGATAAAGGTACAGTTGGGAGGTGCTTTCCGTCTTATATTGTATAGATGCAATATTGTATTCGCGCAATAAAAGCATAAGCGCCGTGCGCCAAAATGTAGGTACGATTTGAGGCAGACTAGTCTGATAGTACCGGTTGGAACCGGTACGTGTGGAGGTCTAAGGGCTGGCCTATGTTCAGCAGAGGACGTCTTATGGCTGAGATGTTGATGATGATGAGTCTGATAGAGTTGGACCACAATAACTCTGCCGGGCAAATGTTTTGACAACCGCTTAAAAAATATATAATGGTAATCTTGCATTGGGCAGGTGGTGGCATTATTGAGCAGAAAGAACAATGGTTACATTTTATGATTGAATGACTTAATATTTTGATTTTATGATTAATTTTTTGTGTAAAACATAAGAATTCCGAATCATGTAGTGTCAATATTTTTGGTTCCCTTTTTGGGGACCTAAGCGACTTAATTGACCTCTCTGCTCAATAATGTCACCACCTTATCATTATTTTTGCATGTTTTTTTAAAGTGGGAGATTGTTATTAAATCAAATACAAACATTGAAAACATTGAAAAAATATTCAACCCAGCAGGACTTGAACCTGCATCGATACGCCTTGCCGGGGCTCCATCGCTAGGCGTATCGATGCAGGTTCAAGTCCTGCTGGGTTGAATATTTTTTCAATGTTTTCAATATTTGTATTTGATTTAATAACAATCTAATGTATAACCTTGGAAGAATAACGATGGTCACCACCTGTCCGTACGCTATAGTAATGTTTTTTTGCCGGTCACAGGTGTAACTTTTTGTTTATACTTTGAAATCGCTTTTGTATTTACTGTTTTTTGTTATTAATGTGATAACAAACATAAAAAGCGGTACAATTTAATGCCAGGGCAAGACACTTTAGCCAGACTCTATAATGTTTACCTATAAGTATAGCCAATTTCCTTAGTCTGTTAGCCTCTTTCAGTTAAGAATGCTGTGTTCGTTTGATGTACTCTTATATTAAGAACGATGAATCAGAGTCAGCTTGCAGACGAACATTGCCGAACACCAGCTGTTCAGCAGGGACTTTGACGAAAGACTCCGCAGTTATAAATAAAATAAATATTTCGGGACAATCTCACACAAATCAACCTAGTCCCAAACTAAGCAAAGCTTGTACTATGGGTACTAGGCGACGATATATATACTTATATAGATAAATATATACTTAGATACATAGAAAACACCCATAACTCAGGAACAAATATTCGTGATAAACACACAAATAAATGCCCTTACCAGGATTTGAACCCGGTACCTCCTGCTTCGTAGGCAGGGTCACTACCGACTGGGCTAGGAGGCCGTTGAAGTTGAAGTTTTCTTATATTTATTATTATAATATAAGCGACCGAAAGTGCAGACGCTATATAGTCTGCTAACTAGTAGTTTAGCTAGGTTCGTGATGTAAGCTAACTTAGATTGAGAGGACAACACTAATTTACGGGCCATTTTTAGGTTCGGCGGTGTTATTTAAATGTTAGGGCCCGAAAATTAATGGCGTCTAATACTGGTGTTAGTCAAAAATGCTATGGTCGTTTTATAGACACTGACATTAAGAATGATATAATTTTAAACAAAAAAGAACCGACTTCACTTAGTCTCTACCTTTCCAAAAGCAAATGCTCGAGCTGCTGTAAAAAATAATCAAATCACTATAGGTGTGCCTATAATAGTTGAAGAGTTCCCTCGATTTCTCCAGGATCCCATTATCAGATCCTGACCTGGTTACAATGGGACCAACTGTGAAGTTGAAAAAAAAGAATTTTCCAAATCGGTCCAGCCGTCTTCATAATCGGTGAATATATATATAAAGAAAAAACAAAAGAAAAGATCCCGTGTATCTCGGCGAATTGATAACCTCCTCCATCGAAATCTTGAAGTCGGTTGAAAATAGAGCCTAAAGACAAACATACCCGAAAACCAGCTGTTCAGCTGTGACCTTGACAAAAGGCTCTGCAGTCTTCTTGTAAGCGACCGACAGAACTGATGCTAGTCCGCTTACTACGAGTCCGGCAAGGTTTGGAGAGAATGACGTCACTGTCTGTAACAAAATGGCGGGATAAATGGGCGGGAAGAAAAGTTTATTAACGAGGCATGTAGAATAAAAAAATACTTTAAATTAAATGACATAAAAACATAAAAGGACATAACCACGTGTCTTTAATTTTCATATCAGCATGCATTTATTTACTTATGCGCATAGCCTTGGCCAGAAGTGTTGAGCACCCTTGCGATTTTCATACAAAACTCAAAACTCTAGTCCAGCGTTTCTATCTTTTTTGAAGTTATTTTATAAATTAATTCAAACTGAACAGGCATGTTTTGTTGAAGTTAGTAGTAACTGCATAGAATATTTGCAATTTGTTGCACCGACCTAAATTCACATTTTTGTGACCTTAAGTTTTCATGTTTTATAGGTACCTTGAAATTGTTATTAAGTGAAGTTTTCTAGATATATAAATAAAATATAAGATTTTACGTCACCGTACACTGCCACCAAAAACTGCTATGCTCAACACTTCTGGCCAAGGCTGTAGGTATTTATTTACATATAAATCTATAAATCTTTATTTTTGTATTATAAGTAATTGTTTCAGTACTGTATACTGACTTTAAATTGTATTCTTCTCTCCACTGTGTGTATTATTAATTCATTTTCATAAATATAAGTACTAAAATACCCCATGAACTTATAAAAATAAACTACTTTTTATATTGTTTGGGTGTTATGACCAGGATATATCTTGCCTTGTTGGCGAAATCATGTTAAGCTGAACTAAACGATCCACTTAACCGCTCGCAGTTTCAGCATGTTTAAATTTATATCAGTAAGTTTCTTACAAATAAAGGAATGGTCGGCACTGTCAGCTTCTGGTTTTTGTCGAGTGACAGCTCAGGGGTGAAGCGCAGTATCTTGTTGTTTTGGTACGTGATCGTGTCGTTGTTTAATATAAGTACTCACCTGTAGAGGAATTTTCGGCACTTTCAACATCTGGTTCTTGTCGACTGACAGCTTGGGGACGAAGCGAAGTATACTCACCAGTAGAGGAATGTTCGGCACTGTCAACTTCTGGTTCTTGTCGACTGACAGCTCGGGTAAGAAGCGCAGTTTCTTGTTGTGTTGGTGTTGGTACATGATCGTCTCGTTGTTCAATATAAGTACTCACTAGTAGAGGAATGTTTGACACTGTCAACTTCTGGTTCTTTTTGAGTACGAAGCGCAGTATCTTGTTGTGTTGGTACGTGATCGTGTCGTTGTTTAATATAAGTACTCACCTGTAGAGGAATGTTCGGCACCGTCAACTTCTAGTTCTTGTCGACCGACAGCTTGGAGACGAAACGAAGTGTTTGTTGTGATGTTACGTGATCGTGTAATTGTTCAATATAGGGACTCACTAGTAGAGGAATGTTCGGCACTGTCAACTTCTGGTTCTTGTCAACTGACAGCTCGGGTACGAAGCGCAGTATCTTGTTGTGTTGGTACGTGATAGTGTCGTTGTCGTGGAACTTGATGTTCACCTTCTCCATGTCTTCTCTGGAAAATAAATGTCACATTAAGCACAAATGCACAAATGTCGCTTGCTCTGTGCAAATTCAAATCGTTTATTTCAGACCAGATGTCCATAGCATTACATACAAAAAAATAAAAATAAATTATAACCAAATTAAAAATAAATGACATTAACGCTATAGGTATTACAATAAAAACTAAATTAAACTAGTAGTCAGGCTTGAACTGAGAACTCGCGATTTTCTTGCAACTGAGTGACCAATACGAGGGTTGCTACTTATATATCCGGAAACAAAAAAAACAAACAAACGTACACGGCTGAAAATGGTTTTATTGTTTTTCAAAGTATTCCCCTTGATGATCTATGCACTTTTGCATTCGCGTGAACCAATTTTTAAAGCACTTCTGCCACTCCGCCTGAGGTACCTCCATAACGTGTTGTTTGAATGCGTCGACAGCATCTTCAGCGGTCGAAAATCGTTGACCGCGTAATTTATTCTTTATATTTGGAAATAAATAAAAATCGTTGGGTGCCAAGTCAGGGCTGTACGGCGGATGATCCGTTAATTCCACATTTTGACCCTCCAAAAATAGAGTTGTTTCGCGTGACGTATGACAGCTGGCATTGTCATGATGAAGAATGATTCTTCGTCGCTGGTTAGTTTTACGAATTTGTTCAAATACTTCCGGTAAGCAAATGGTCGTGTACCACTCTGAATTAACCGTTCTACGGTTTTCTAGTGGCACTGTAGCTACATGGCCATTAATACCGAAGAAGCAAGCCACCATTTGTTTCAATGTACTTTTTGCACGAGTAACTTTCGTAGGGTTCGGCTCATTTTGAAACACCCATACCGTTGATTGTTGCTTCGTTTCGGGATCGTATGCATAGATCCAGGATTCGTCACCTGTATAGATGTTATAAACGGCTTTTGAGTCACCACGGTTATATTTTTTTAACATTTTATTGCACCATTCGACGCGAGCATCTTTTTGCTCTTTTGTTAAGTTGTGGGGTATCCAACGCGAACAAATTTTTTTTACAGCCAAATAATTATGTAATATGCTATTAATGCTGGTCATAGAAATACCCAGAGTCGCCTCTATCTCGCGGTACGTAACATGTCGGTCGTCCATTATAAGTTTTCGCACAGCCTCGATATTTTGTTGTACAACGACCGATTTCGGGCGACCTGCCTTAACTTCGTCCGTAAGCATACTACGTCCACGATTGAACTCACTAAACCAGTGATACACAGTAGTTTTAGATGGGGCTTCATCACCAAAAGTTGAAGTTAGTTGATCTATGCACTGTTGTTGCGTTAAACCACGCCGAAAATCATAATAAATCATAGCACGAACATTTTCACGAGTGAGTTCCATTCTTACTGCGAGATGACATTTAAAACCCGTCAAAAACAAAACACGAGCGTTAATAAGAAAGAAAAAATATACCGGCCAGTACTTAAAAAAGTTCAAATTTTACCATGGAGGTCAAATATGCTATTTAAGAAGATTGTAATCCCGGTTTCCGGATATATAAATAGCAGCCCTTGTATAACAAGTCCTAATGTTGATTTTTTCGAGCCTTCTAGCTCCATAACCCTTTGATCTATCATGCTCATGAATGAACTCTCAAATTGTATTGAGCTCTACTACAACCCCAACAAATTTCATATAAATCAGAAAAACGTTACTAAAGTTAACGCGCGACAACTATTCAAAATCAAAAAGCCATCGAATTGCACAGACGTCTAGGTAGCCGAAGTTTCGCTCGTTCGATTATGTCACATAATACAACTAGTAGTCCATCTCGAACTCAGAACTCGCGATTTCCTTGCAAACGAGTTGACCAATATAACAAGACCCGGGTGATGACTTTTTCGCGCCGTCTAACTCCATGACCCCTAGGTTGATCCTGCTCATATACGAACTCTCAAATTATATGTATCTCTGCTACAACCCCAACAAATTTCACGAAGATCAGAAAAGCGCTACTAAAGTTATCGCGGAACAAACTTTCAAAATCAAAAAGCCATCGAAATGCCGAGACGTCCCAGTAGCCGAAGTTGTTTGTAAGAACTTCACTTCGCTTACGCTCCGCTCGTTCGATAAATAAAAACTAAATTCCATCACAATAGATATAAATTAAATTCCATCATAAAATTTAAAATGTCAATTACATAAACTTGGGTTTAGGAGTTACTAAGGGGTCCTCCAGAAATCATTTGACATTTTCGAACGAGTGAGCTCAGCGGAGCGAAGTTCTTACAGATCGCAGACAACTTCGGACACAACGAAACTGTCAGCTGGCTACTGGGACGTCCCTTATTGCGATAGCTTTTTAATTTTGAATGTTTGTTCCGCGATAACTTTAATAACGTTTTTCTGATGAAATATGTTGGGGTTGTAGCAGAGAAAAATATGAAATAGAGTTTAATCTTATATGAGCTGGATTGAACCGGTTCTGGAATCAGAAGGCCTATAAGACTTTTGTCAACGGGTCTTGTTATACTGGTCATATCGTTCAAGAATCGCGAGTTGTTAGTTCGAGGCGCACTACTAGTTATTTAAGCTGAATTAATCAATGATATTTACTATGGATGGGTAATACTCTAACAAAATGAGCTCAAAAATACTTCCAGAGTAATTTTATAACTGGCAACGATTCTGTTATGTTTATATATTTAGACAATCATTACATCTTTTAATTTGGTCTATATAATTAATTGTAGGTCTTCCCCTTCCTCGCCTTCCTTCCATTTTTTCTTCATTTGTCATGTCGTATGAGGTGGCCTATCATCCTCCCTCTTCTCGACTCTATGCTATCCATCAACTGCCTCTTTTCCTCCACTCTTTCCAGCACTTCTTCGTTCGTCACTCTCTCAGTCCAGGTAATCCTCTCCATGCGCCTCCAACACCACATTTCAAACTCCTGTCCCTCTCTGTCTCACTGTCCATGTCTCGCTGCCGTAAAGTGCTATGCTCCATTTATATGTTTTTACTAATTTCTTCTTTGTGTTTTTGGATATGTTTGAAGTTAGTAGGTTTTTTTTATTATGAAATGCTTGTTTGGCCATTGCTATCCTGGCTTTTATATCGGGCGTACACCTAGAGTCGGCGTTGATGAGGCTTCCTAAATATTTAAAGGATTTAAACCTTTTCTACCGTTGATCCATTTTATTTGTGACAAGGGCTGGTTTTCTTTTTTTGACGTCACTAAAATCTTGGTCTTATTTAAATTTATCTTCAGTGCGAATTCTTTAAAAACTTTATCCATTAAACTTAACAATGTCTCTAAATATTTATTTGATTCTGCTATTGCCGCTATATCATCCGCAAATTTTATGAATTTTATATTATGTCCATTAAATTTTACTCCTATGTCTGTTTGTTCTTCCATTTTCTTAATGGCTGATTCTATGAAAATGTTGAAGATTAATAGAGAGAGTCAGCAACCTTGTCTTATTACCCCTTTCCTTATCTTAGCTGTTCCTGTCTCTTCTCCTATTTTTATCATTGTTTCTTGTGCTTTATATAGATTGTATATGAATCTTCTGTCCCTGTAATCCAGCCCTATTTCTTTGAGTTTCTTTTACATTTTCTTCCAGTCAACGCTATCAAAAGCTTTTTTTAGGTCTACGAAAGCTATGTATGTGTCTAACCCTACATCTAATCTTCTGTCTATTGTTAATCTTAATGCCAATATAGCTTCCCTTGTACCCTTGTTTTTCCTAAAACCATACTGATCTTCCCCCAGATTCCATTCTATTTTATTTCTTATCCTATTTTGTATTATTTTCAGTGTAATCTTAGAGGCTTGTGACACTAGACTGATTGTTCTATATTTTTCACACTTAACAGTATTAACTTTTAAAAATAATGTTAAGGTCAGGTCGTACCAAGATATCAAAGTGCGCGTTGCCGGTGCGCGACTAGCGACAATTGTTCGAATTCACTCATTTTGAGTGCTTCACTTTTGGAGCGTGCATAACCCATCTGTCATTATTATATACATATCTACTGAATTAATACATAACAAATGGTTTGTGTTTAAAATAATTTCTGAAGTAGTAGCCTAAACAAAACTCATTAACTTACTAGTAAATTGTAAACAAAACTTCACCGTACTACGAACGAGCTTTTGTCTGATTGTCATCAAATTACACGGTTGTCGCGTTCAATGTTCCGGAGTTTGAGTTATGAATGGACGCTTAATATTGGTCACGGTTAGTTTGCTTAACTTAAAGTGTACTACTAATAACCGTTAAAGTGGCTTGCGCGAGTACAACACTACGGTTAGAGTCGTAAATGGTTACATCACTATGGGTTCAAACGAACTGTCAGATGACATCGCTTGCCACGTTTTCGAACGAGCGGAGCGTAATAGTGGAGTACGGGAACGAGTAGGTATAATACATGTATTTGTTTGCTATACAAAGAAAAGATTATGCAAGTTTTATTTTTCTCCACCAGGCTATCGCTTTTTACTATTGCATCATAACTTCACATTTTATAACGGTTTTGTCAAGAGCATATGTCGTCTTAGCCATTTGTAATTTGTTTAAAATTCAAGGTCACAAATCGTTTTCGATTATGTTCACATAATCTTGACCAAACTGTTATAAAATGACAGATGATGTTGAAATAGTTGAATGCAATAGTATGGTAAAGGAAAATATATCTTGTATAATCTTTTCTTGTTGTTATTAACAAATATCTATATAATACCTAGCGCGACGTCAAAAACTATTAGAAAATATTTTTTACTATAAGTAATCATATCATATTCTCTAACTAATAAGAAAATCGCACTTGTGAGTTATCGAAGCTCAAAACTGTTCGCGTACTGTAGTATAAGTATAAGCGAAGTGAAGTTCTTTCAAACAACTTCGGCTACCTAGACGTCTGTGCATTTCGATGGCTTTTTGATTTTGAATAGTTGTTCCGCGATAACTTTAGTAACGTTTTTCTGATCTTTATGAAATTTGTTGAGGTTGTAGCAGAGATACATATAATTTGAGAGTTCGTATATGAGCAGAATCGATCAAGGGGTTGTGGACGTCCATGACGTACCTAATTAGGAAAACACTTAATTTAAAATCTAAATTCAATAATTAAGTATAAATAATGTATCAATAAATAAGTACCAATGTAATGTAATGTCACATGTAATATTTTAAATATTATAAATAAATGACTATGACTATGGAGCTAGAGCGACAAAAAATCTTCAGAAGGGTCTTGTTATATTGGTAATATCGTTTGCAAGTAAATCGCGAGTTCTCAGTTCGAGGCGGACTATCTATACTAGTAGAGTTAATTCACGTTAGTGATATGGTTTAATGGTGTTGATGTATAGTCTGGCTGGCCAAAAAGTGCAGTAACAGTGAAAGTAATAAGCTATATTCATCCCTTTTTTACTAGCGAGGGTACTAGCGCCGGAAAGAGGCAGTATGATTCTCTCGGTCTGTGCTTGACGTAAAACAGTCCCTGGCCGAACTATAAAACCCTTCATTTAATGATAACTGTCCATTGGTGTGATCATTTTGGTTACATAGATCGAATTTTGGTGCCATGACCAGGATACGTTTGATCCTGGCTTTTACCACGTAGCATCCAGCCCACCTGATGGATTGCGGTCATAGTCTATAGCAACTACAGGGGTGGTACATGCGGGTTGCCGATCGATTAAAAAGCTGTAGGTACCATAGTCATATAAAATAAGAAGACGCGGTGCCCGTGAAGGCCATAGTGAAGACAAAATTGTGATTCATAATAAGCCGATTTCCTCGTGTTTACGAGCGACACGCACACATAGATATCGTGGACGAGTGGTGATTGGTTCAAACGTCAAAAGTGAGTGTGTATGCGAGAGACCGCGGCTAATTATGGAATCACAGTTCTATCTTCGTGGGACCACGTCTTCCTATTTTATATGTCTATGGTAGGTACATTCCTTTTTTGAAGAACTCCATACTGTACTGCCTCGAGAAAACCTCGGCAGGGAGCTCAGTCCATAGCTGGATTTCACGAGAGGAAATTCAAAAATGTTGGATACGTAAGGTAAGCATAGAAGATAATAAACCAACAGACTCAAACGAAATTTCCCAAAAATACGGCTGTCAATTCCTGTCCTATGGTTTCTACCGCAAGTATTTACGTGAGTAGTTTAACTTGACTACTAAAGTGGTATTTTTATTTAATTAGGCGGAGTAATAATTCCTGCCATACAAAGTTTGTATGCAGTATAGTCACGGATGGTCTAGAATGCAAAATGACTAGTATAATATTTTTCCAATATCGCTTTTAGTCCACATTGCGAACGGTCTAGAACGCATGGTTTAAGAGCTGGCCACGTCAGATATGACACAATAACGAGAGCAATGAAACCTGTCTAGTTAGACTGCTTTACCATTCTTATTGCTAGATCCGGTATCTGGCAGCTTTTAATGGGTGGAGGTTGGAGTGACAGACCAACAAAGTATTTAAGTTGGAAAAAAGTAATACCAAAATAGATATGAACTGCCAAAGTTGTGTCATTTATAGAGGACAGGAGATTAAAAACCATTGTCTTTTATTGCGGAAACAAAAACAGTATCTGAATAACTAAAAATTCTTTCCCCAACAGAAACTGCTGGATATGATATAATCTAATTAATACATAATTTCCCATAATATTGTATCAAACCCAGAACTCTAGGATTTCTTTTTCTTCAAGTTTTTTGCATTCTTTGACGTCCACCACTTTACACCTGCCAGATGTCCGGATCTAGAAATAAGCATAGTATAGCAAACTAACTAGAGGGGTTTCGTTACTCTCATTATTGTGTCATATCTGACGTGGCCAGCTCTCCGTCTAGCATAAGATCAATGTAAACGTAGAAATATACTACTTTGTTTAGCGACTTCCGTCGAAGGGTTTCCATTAGAGATCTGCAGACATAAATACACATTTATTTATATTTATCACGTCTTAAGTGACGTTATGTACATTAAGAACTCATATCATTTACGGTATATATTATTATGTTAAATACAAGTAATAAAATACCGTCTTTATATAACTAATTGTAATTGTACATAGTATTTTATGGTCGGTAGGCGTTATTGTCTTAGCTAGAAGCTAGATCGACCTAGACCTAACCTAACCTACCTATAAGACAATATAAAAAGGGCGACGTTTTCAACCGACTTCAAAATTTCGAAGGAGCTAGCTCAGGTTTTCAATAAGTCGGGAACTTTGTTGATGTATTTTTTTTTCTTTCTGCAATTTTTTATTTAAGTATATTATCCGATTATTCGTAGACGGCTGGACCAATTTGGAAAATTATTTATTTGTTTGCAAGGGTTATACCTACTTGACAATTGTTCCCATTGTCATCAGGTGGGATCCTGGAAAAATCGAGGGAACTCTCCAAATATCATAGGCACACCTATAGGTAGTTATTTGAGTATTTTTACTGTAGCTCGGACATTTGATCTTCGAAGTCGGTTCTTTTTTGTGTAAAATTACAGTAGGGTCCGCTTATAATGACAACGAAGGGAAGAGCAAAACAGGTCATACAAAGCGAACGTCATATAAAACGTAGTCTCAGAAACGAAACAATTTTAATATCCTATGGTGATTTTAACTCACTGACAATAAAATTTAATCACGCGTCACACACCTAATACGTACCCAAATTCATTAGTTTCATCACAGAAGATGGGATGAAAAGGGTCATGAAACTAATAAAAATGAATGAGAATCTCATACAAAAGGCCGTCCACTGTAACAATGTGATAATTTAGTTTAAGTTTCATAACGCATTAGTTTTTACTGTAAGTAATGTTATGTAAATATTTTTGATAATAAAATAAAACAATAAAAAAACATCTTAGAAATAGGTCACCGATATGTCAATATAAGCAGAGGCAGTTATGTCAGTATACCTATCCGATTTAATTATTAAAAATGTTCAATGAAAATCAAAATGGACAATTACGTTATATTAAGCGGTTGGTCATTCTATGCGGAGTAATAAAATAATAAACGGATTCTACTGTATTGTGAAAAAGGGACCTTAAAGCGGTCGTTCATGGTTTCGTACTACACAATAAGTGCACAAATTCTCTTAATTTATAATAGACGGAGAGCTAGCCACGTCAGATATGTCACAATAACGAGAGCAACGAAACCCTTCTAGTCAGTTTGCTATACTATGATTATTTCTAAATCTGGACATATGGCAGCTGTAAAGTGGTTGAGTTCTGGGTTTGATGCAATATTATGAAAAATTATAAAAATTATTACTTGATAAGATTATATTATTGCCAAAAGTTTCTGATGGGGGAAAGTTGTGCCATACGTCGTATAATGTAATTCATAGTTTGTCGCCTACTGTTTTTGTTTCTGTAATAATACGCAATGTTTTTTGATCCAATGTTAAAATATAGGCACTGTCCTTTATAACTGAGACAACTTCAACAGTTTTTACATGTTTTGGTATTACTATTTTCTGTCACTCTGACCTCCACCCATTAAAAGCTGCCAGATGCCTGGATCTACCAATAAGGATAGTACAGCAATCTAACTAAACGGGTTTTGTTGCTCTCATTATTGTGTCATATCTGACGTGGCCAGCTCCTAGTCCATAGCTTTTCTAATTTTGTGATCCAATCGCCTACTAATTAGTTAATTTACGTCCAAAAAGACAAGGACTTTGGCTGTTCTGTCTTAAGATGCAACACACACTTGATCAAAATTCAGCTACAGGATGGCCAAATAAGAACGATACCCTTATTAAAAAAAAATACTCTATTAAAAATAAAAATTATGAAGAATACTTACAAAAACATATTATTCAGGCTTGGCAAATTCACGTGAGTACCATGTCAGCCTAATGGCAAAAATAAGCATTTTTTTTTTTAATTTGCCACATTCGGCGTTTTCCAGTCACAGTGTCTCTGATATTATTATTTATCTGATAAAGATTAGTCGGCTTGATAGCATAGACACATCCCTTAAGACAGCCCCACAGAAAAAACATCATAGATAGAAAGTTTAAAAGTTAGTAAAAAGAGGTTGGGTGCTTTTTCCCCAAAATTACCCGCAATTTTCTTAGAGCTTTACATTTGAAGATTTTGATTAAATTTTTTTTGATCATTTTAATACGGTATTCAAGCGAAAAAATTATCCACAACAAAATTGCCGTATCTTAGTTAAATAATAATTATGCCTTAACTGTCAAATAAGACGCCATAACAAAATTGCGGCAAAAGAAATATGTGTACCTGCAAGTTGGCCTGTATAATATTCATATTCAATTCATATTCATTTATTTCGTAAATGCACCGATACAATACACGTCAAAAGTAAAATTAATACTACAATGAATACTAGCGAGCTTATATAATAATAATTCGTAATTTACAGTAATAAGGATAAAAAATAGATATATTATGGTATTTATGGTAATACAAAAGTCAAGCGATTCTGACATAAAAAAAAATCAGCCAAAAATAGGCAAAAATCTGTCAGAAAGCGGTAAAAAAAACTTCCGGCTAAACTTTGTCTATAAGCTCCATACAACAATCCAGTTACCATAGACAAAAAATTCCGCTGTCTAGCTGAATTCTGCTCAATTGTTTGTTGGGCCTTAAGATGAGAAAGTGACGATTATATTCAAGGTCACTAGAGACCATAGGCACAGTGTTGAAGACTATTTACATAATTATCCGACCAATGACCTTGGACCTACGCTTTCACGTCACATACGTGTGAGATATAACATGTTGTGCAAAATAGAAACCTGCCTAATGAGCAAATACTAAGAGATTCATAAAGATATGACTTTGAGCGATCAAGAGCTTTACGCCCACGCAAGAAGCATTAACAAGGCACAGTTCGGCTCGGATCGGATCGGCCGACGCCTGCCGACGCATCGACTCATCGCTCTTATTGCTTTTTTCCATCAGATTTTGCCGAATCGGCGTTGATAGGTGGGGGGCAACCCTTACAGGATTCCTAGTTGACTAGAGAACCTTAAAAACGTAAACGTACCTGTTACCAAGTGGTATCGAAGCTATAAATAGTGAGAGTTACGTTAGTTGACGAAGACATAATATTGACTTTTTAATTTGCTCGAGTCTGTCAAAAACTATTCGACTAACATAGGATTCGTAATCGTTAATGAACTAAGAGCTGGCCACGTTGTATATCACACAATAACGAGAGCAACAAAACCTGTCTGGTTAGATTGCCCGTTGCTCTTAATATTGTGCCATATCTGACGTGGCTAGCTCTCCGTCTATAAAATCTTCTCGCAAGCGGTATAGGTACCTGAACGCGTATCATGGTTGTTATTTTATCGCCAATCACGTCATGCATCACTTTCGCACATACATACTTTTTATTTTTATTTTTTTATTAATGGCTTTTTCTCCTCGCCGGTCTTGGCGAGGTGAATAGGCATGGTGAATTTTTTTATGTATGGTATCAATCGATTCGTTTAGTTGCGAGGATCAAATGTCTATATGGGGCTAATTGCGTTAAAGCGACACCAAAGTCAGAAATGAGACTTAAAGTCCGAGATTTGCATTTGTTTCTCAAAACGCTCCTAACAAAATGACGTTGCAAAAGTGACGTCACGATCACATAGTCGCCCTGTTTAAAGTATGGAAAAAATATGAAATTGCTATTTATACAGTGAAATATAGCGTTTATGTATATGGTTGCTATACAATTTATTTTACAGTAAAATGTTAAAAATCGAATGGTATCATTGTTTTTTTTTTTAAATTTCGCACTTTAAAAAATCGTAAAATTTAGAAATTTTGCAGTTTGATATCTTTGAGTCAATAGAATTCATAAATTTTCACTTTGGTTGGATATATTGATCATTTTGCATCCTATCAACTAAATTTTATTGCATAATTCAACGTGTCATCATGCCTATTCTGCCAATATTTTTTTTTTTTTTTATTATGGGACTGACCAGCGATTGGCCCTAGTCTCACCTGATGGAAAGTAAAGACAGGGCCTAAGATGGAGCTCACCGGTTCAGTAATAGCCTATTCACTCTTGCCTTAAAAATACCGAGATCGTAATTATCAGGGAATACAGATGGCGGGAGCGCATTGCATTCCTTGGCAGTCCGCACCAAAAAAGATGAAGCAAATCGTTTCGTGCGCACAAAGGGAATGCTAACAACGAACGGGTGCATGGGTGCAACGAATGGGAAGGTGGAATCAGGTCATGAAGCTCTTGTGCGCACTCCCCAAAATGTATCCGATAGAACACCGATAGACAAGCGACTCGACGGCGATGCTCCAGGCTCTGTAATTTTGACTTGACAGCTGGGTCATCGCCAAAAAGTCTATGAGCCCGGTGCTCTATCGCATCTAGGGTCGCCAGCTGATACTTGGCGGAACTGTCCCATAGGTGGCAACAGTATTCCATACACGAACGGACCTGTGCTTTGTATAGGATTAGAAGCAGATTCGGCGTGAAATCTCGTCTCACCTTAAATAAGACACCGAGTTTTTTGGCAGCAGTTTTAGCCCTGGACTCGATAGTCAACCCGAAGTTTAAGTTGGATTTTAAACTTAGACCAAGAAGCTCAAGATGGTTGGTCACGGGAAGGGACACATTCTGGAAAGTGGGAGCCAAGGTGAACTGGCTCCGTTTTGCGGTGAATAAACATGCCTGAGTTTTTTTTGGTGGCGTTGAATCAAGAATGTCAAGGTGTACTTAAGATTTTATTCAATTATTGAAAAACAAAATATAAGCAACATTGTTCGGTTAAGGCCTTGTTGATTGTAAAGTGATACACGAGGGCCCACACTCCTTACAAACACGTGGGTGGCCGAGACCCCGGATAACCGTTTGTTCAACTAAAGGGTGGTTACGCGCGTATTGAGACTAATTTTTCTTAGCTGCACACTTGTTCGTTAGGTCACCGCACAATAAGCTATCAATATTACACACTGAACTACATAAATGAGCAAAAAACATAAAACTATTCTAAAGACGGCGTGGCTATCTTGAGCGCAAACGGCAATCCTCATACATACTTGTTAGAACCTTAGAACGTGACATATGACAGGCGATAAAAATCCGACCATATTAGGCTAGCGTTCGAAACTTGAATTTAATTAAAGTATCAGTCATCGATGAGTAGAATTGTCAAAGCGAAGAGGACCGGAAAGACTTGGAGTGAAGTCAAGCAAGAAGCTCAAGACCGTTCGGCTTGGGAAGTTACCAGTGCCGCTTTAACCCATAAGCAAACTAAGCAATTGCTTAGGGCATCACGCCTTGGGGGGCACCAGAAACAGGAAAACCTACATACCTACATACTTACACCGATATTAAATTGCTCATGGATAGGAGGGAGGGCCCACCACAGGCGTAGATTGCTTAGGGCATCAAATGGTCTTAATCCGGCACTGAAAGTTACTGTGGATGTTGACGCCTTCTGCCCCATCTAGGGGACATAGGATCTTAAGTCATGTCAAGCAAGTTATCGATTATAAACTTATATAGATGTCATATACAAAGGAAAAAGTGAACTAGGCCTCTGGTGCCCAGGGTTGGGATCGAACCAGCGTCTTCTGCATTCGCGGCAGACGCCTTAACCACTTGGCCAAGTGCAAAGTGCCCTACTTTTTCCTTTGTATATGACATCTATATAAGTTTATAATTTATATAGTAGTGTGTCTGCTTAAAATAAAACAAATCAAAATATTTATGAAAATAATTTGATTTGTTCTCAAGTTATCGATTATCATTAGTCATTATTTAAAAAAAAAATTGGAAAGGAAAAATAAGGGCTGGTTCCACCAAAATCAACAAAATGCTCTGTTAGTGTCAAAATCATCGTTAAAATTTGCTTGTATGAAGTTTGACAGTTCTATGGGATAACAGCTACACCGCCATATTTAACGTTGGTCAGTGTGTTAAATGTGCTTGGTGCAACCATAGACATAAACAAAAATGAAGATGAGTGACGTTCATAGTAAATAAAACTGAAATGTGGTCCTACACCTACACACTTGTAAAATGCTACACACCGCTATATCGAGCCCCGTCAAGGCGTATCGATGCAGGTTCAAGTCCTGCTGGGTTCATTATTTTTTCAATGTTTTCAATGTTTGTATTTGATTTAATAACAATCTAACAATGACACCATTCGATTTCTTACATTTCATCGTAAAATAAATTGTATCGCAACTATCCCAAGGGCTTTGATTTCATCATAAAAATTGCACAATAACACCAAAATTTTTCGTGTCCCGTGACCTTAATGTGACGAATTTTACGTATTGAGCCCCGTCACTAGTCAGTTTTAATAAAAAGCCAAGGCCATATCCTGTTGCCAACTAATATCCAGTGAGAGTTATTGACATAAACTTATTGACATTTTCCGTTCGGCCAGGCCTGTCAAAAACTGATCACACAGATTATGTCTTATTGACAATGTCGTAACATACACAACTGTCAAAATAACCTATAAACATAACCTGTTTATTGCAATTTAAGTCTTATTACAAGGGTGTAGAGTTGATGTTTAGTTTGAGTTTGGGAGGAGGTGGTGCGTTTAGTATCTGCTATGGCTGGTTTGTCGAGTTTCTAGCATTACGAAAAATGCTGATGTGTGTTTTGTACAGTCGCGTTCGAAAGATATTGTGCTTGGGAAAGAGATTGAAAAAAAAGATCGCGTTATTTTTTAATTCAGGGCATTCATTAAATACAGGGTGTAACTAAAATACTAGTGATCCGTTTAAGGGCATAATTGGTATCGTATTCTAATTATGAGAAACTAGGAAAAATAATCTTTTCACGCAAAAAAAAAATTGTTTTTTTGGCCGGCCGGGACGATTATTTAAAAATAATATAGAAGTCCCATCCCATCATTAGACGCTCTACACACGTAATCTGAATTCAGTACTGAATCATCATCAAATCATCAAATCACGTCACAATAAGAAACTGCAGCTACCGTAGACATTTGTTTGCAAATTTTCGCAATCCATAGACAATTGTCTATGATTTGATAAATTCAGTACTGAATTCAGATCAAGTGTGTGATGTGCCTTATCACTCTTATCAGGTTATTTCAAAAATTGGGTTAAAAAATTTAGATTTTTAAATGTCGTCAATACTGAATGCAACCGGTGTATGAAAAAAAAACAGTTTTTCGGGCAGAAACTGGGTTTTTCATAGAAAATAAAAGATAAAAAGCTTTTCTTAGGCAAAACCCTTCCGTTGGCGTTAATCAACGGCACATTTAAAAAAATTTGGTAGTTCAGGAATCGGTTGATATCTATTTCGGAGCAATTCGAGACAAAACATTGAGTCATTTTCGCGAAAATAAATAAAAACTACTTCGCGCCATACAAATTTAACTTTTCTAATGAACAACATTGGAGATTATAAATATTATTTGAAACGGGATATTTACCATGTATAATTGTGTTTACGAGCACCCGATATTTCGGCGCAGTTGCATGCACAATCATCACGGAGTAACTCCTTAATATTTATAATGTGAATGACCATGATGCCACTTTGACAGTAGTTGCCTTCCCATTGAGCACTTTTGTGCGCGAGCGCAGGGTTCTAGTGTGAAGAAATCACGAGTCGCACGCAGCAAGTACTGCGCATGCGCTAAACTACAATGCACTTCTTACTTCTTTTTTAAAATTTTATAATCTAATACCAACAATACAAGTCTTCTTAAGACGTGAGACTTTTTAAGAGTTGGTAGCTTAAGCTTACTGTGGGCCTGGATTGATTTGTGAGATTGTGTGTGAGAGTCTTGTGTATGATTGTCCCTTAATATATATTGATATTATCTATTTTAGTTTATTAATACCTTAACCTAATTTGTTATGCAAATGATTAACTAAGTTTACATTAAATACACATTAAATATCATGAATTAATAATTAAATAACAATAATGGCAATATAATAAAAAAATGTCTAACTACATGTACAACTAATAATACCTATACTTAAATAAAATGTAATTATATCTTTAAACAATTACATTTCATAAAATAAATCGACGCACATATATCAGTCGAACGAAGTTCAATAATTGTCGTGAATTGCCAAATATCCTGCTTAAAAAGGGATTATAACATTCACGCTCCTAAGGCGCTTACGCTCTTTCGACTTATATTTCAAGTATGGGCAGCAAAATTACTTATAACTCAACTTTTATGTTAAATGACTCTAGGTTGTTAAAAATAGTTTCACACGTTTTTTTTAATACGTCGAGAGTGGCAAATAAGTATACGGCCCGCATGATGGTAAGCAGCTCCCATAGTCTATGGACGCCACTCGCTCACTCGCTCTTGATAACGCTAAACACATTCATATTAACAACTAACTAGCCAACGCCCGCGACTTCGTTCGCGTTGAGCTTGATAAGACAGTCAATCCTATTTTCATCCATTAGGGGGCGTCCATGAAGTACGTCGACGATTTAGGGGAATTTTTTCGACTCCTTCTGGTAAGATTTTACTAAATATTTCTCGAATTAAACCCCTACCCCAAATATTCAGGGCGTTCCACGACTTTTATAAGAAGTTATTTAGAAAACTCTCAGACACTCAGAATCCAACATGGTGGCCACGACCACTCTGTAAACAGTGTAACGACAACGAAGAAGAATATAAATTCTTACGATAGAAGTTTCGATCAGGAAAAATTTTACAAAATCCGTCGTGCGAGAATGTCTTTTTAGGGTTTCGTAGTCAACTAGGAACCCTTATAGTTTCGCCATGTTTGCCCGTCCGTCCGTCCGTCCGCGGATAATCTTAGTGACCGTTAGCACTAAATAGCTGAAATTTGGTACTAATATGTATATCAATCATGCCGACAAAGTGGTAAAATAAAAAGTGTAAAAAAATGTTTTATTAGGGTACCTCCCCTATACGTAAAGTGGGGAGTAATTTTTTTTTTCATTTCATCCCTAACGTGTGATATATTGTTGGATAGGTATTTAAAAATGAATAGGGGTTTACTAAAATCATTTTTTGATAATGTAAATATTTTCGGAAATAATCGCTCCAGAAGTAAAAAAAACGTGTCCCCGCCCTCTGACTTTTAAACCATATGTTTTAAAAATATAAAAAAAAAATCTCAAAAGTAGAACTTTATAAAACATTTCTAGGAAAATTATTTTGAACTTTATAGGTTGAATGGTTTTTGAAAAAAAATTACAAAATAATTTCTGAACTAAGTTTGTAATTTAACCGTATACCTAAGCAGGTGTTTATTGTACCTGTAATTTCTACAAAATCACAATGAAATGACGTGCTTTCAAATAAAGTAAAAACGGTGAAAATCGGTTCACGCAATAAAGAATTATCCTATAAAAATCATCTTCCATACTTTAAGCTCGCGCGCAATAGTTTACTCAATTTGCCGATAGATGTCGCCGTACGTGGAACGCTCATATCATATCCTACATGGCGGTGTTATTTTAACTCTTAAATGGGGACACTTACTGTGACGGACGGAAAACTACGGAACCCTACACTGAGCGTGGCCCAACACGCTCTTGGCCGGTTTTTATATATAATTTATTGAAGTACAACTGAAGAACAAATCAAATTATTTTTAATAAATATTATGATTAGTTTATTTTTAAGTAGACACACTACTATATAAATCATAAACTTACCGTAAAATGGGGCTAATTGGTTCAATTTTTGGACTAAAACATTAATAACTTCATATTTTACTTCTTATCAATAGTTTTTATATTTTTTACAGATAAAAGGCATACTGCTTCGTCATTCTGCATTGAACATATGTCTGAATTGTTAACACAGAACGAGTAATTTTTTTTTAAAGAGGTGTCCCAAATTTCCTCGTAGTTGGGGTTTTATGGAAATCGAGGGGTTTTGACCTGATTTTGCCCAAATTTTGAGGCCTGTGTTGGTTTAAGCATAACTATCTCTATTTGGGACGCTTCAAGAACCACTGCTGGAAGCAATAAAAGTAAAGTAACCATAATTTTTGGAGTTTTTTGGGATAAAAAAAATCACAAAGTTTTACTACTCAAACAAGATTTACTGAAGTGCTATCTTTCCTGTTAAACACTTTTATGGGAGCTTAATTACATAAATATTGAGTACTTTTCTACGTTAAAATAAAAATAATGGGGCTACGTAGCAGCAAACCAAATAAATTAAAAAATCTCAGACAACATAAACTCTTAACTTGCTATGTGGTAAATCAACATGTTTCTTAAACATAAGAGGTATTAAATCCCAGTCTTAAATTTTTTTTATTAAAATTATTTGCTTTTGTAAGCACTACAATGTTAATTTAGACATACTAGATAAGTGATTATGGGCGGAGCCAGCTGCCACCACGGCCATAGCATCCGCCAGTGCTTCTGGTGACTATTGTGTATAAGTATATGGAAGATTTTTTTCCCTTTCGGCAATTCCGGAAGGTACGTTTGTAACTTCGCACCATCGTCCTATTGAGAAAAAATATGGTCAACGTAGGTTGTAGATTTTAGATAAATGTAGATTTATAGAAATGTATGGAGGGGATATTTGGTACTAGAAACTAAATAACCCCAAAAACCGTACCAAATAGTCCCAATTAAGAAAACTGACGATATATCATTCAAATTAAACAGCTAAAAATGTTTGCCATAGCTTAAAAAAAAAACCGGCCAAGTGCGAGTCGGACTCGCGCACCGAGGGTTCCGTACAAACCTTTAGAACTTAAAGGTATTATAGACCTGAGTATTTGATATGAATTTCATTAATACCTCTACGCGTTTACGAGGAAAAAGGTAGTACCTAAGTTTAAAATAAAAAAATAAAATTTTGGATGATTTTACTAAAAATGTCTACTTTTCGTAATTTTTCCTTTGTCTGTGCTATATGAAGTTTCTTCGTGCCAAGTTTCAAGTTTCTGAGTTTACGGGAAGTACCCTTTAGGTTTTGAGTTTCTTGCGAGTACTCAGTTTTAAAATATGCGACTTAAATTGCTATTTCTTTTGATTGCGTTGATATAAAAGTTTGGTTTTGCTACATATGAAAGGTCCTATAGCCCTGAGTATTTGCCATGAATTTCAATTTAATACATTCATGCGTTTACGAGGGAAAAGGTAGTAAGTTTAAAATTTAAAAAAATATTTTTTTGTATGATTTAACTAAAAATGTCTACTTTTTGTAATTTTTCCATTGTCTATGCTATATGACGTTGCTTCGTGCCAAATTTCAAGTTTCTGAGTTCACGGGAAGTACCCCATAGGTTTTGCTAGTGCCGAAACTCTAAAATTTGCAGCATAAACGACTGTATCTTTTGATTGCGTTGGCTTTTAAGTTTGATTTTTTTACAGCTCCAAAAGACAATATGCCTGAGTATTTGATATAAATTTCAGCTTGATACCTTCACGCGTTCCTGAGAAAAATGGTCTTGACAGACAGACAGACAGACAGACAGACAGACAGACAGACAGACAGACGGACAACAAAGTGATCCTATAAGGGTTCCGTTTTTTCCTTTCGAGGTACGGAACCCTAAAAACGCCCGAGAATATACACTTTTAGGTATATATAACAAAAACTAGCTTACCCTAGCACCAACGGACATCTGAACAAAAGTAGGACGATGATATTTTGAACCAATTTTCTTTCGTCACACTTTTTATTTTTTCTACGCGAAAATTCGTATAATTGTCGGCGTCACTGCAACCACTAACCAACTTCACATTAAACACAGGGTTGTCTGACGAAGGTTTACGCATCTACTATTGCCACATTAAAAAATAAATGGACTTAAAACTTATAATTTTTTTATTCCAAATAGCCTCATGGTTCTTAAATAGCCCCATTTTACGGTATATAGATGTCATATACAAAGACCACTCACTCACTTTTCACTTCTTTCTTTTTTTTTTCTTTTTTTTTGAGGTCACTTTTTCCTTTGTGTATGACATCTATACAAGTTTATAATTCATTGAAGTATTTATGGAAATATAAATTGAATAATATATTTATATATGTATTTCACGAAGGCCTTAGAGCGTTTTCACACCGTCCGATCCGATATCGGATGTCGGATGACAAGGAAAAAAGAAGCTGCTAGAGATACCCTACGGCATTAAGTCAGCCTTTTTCGCGTTAGTGCTTTCTTTTGAGCAATACCCATTTGATATTTTAAGAAAAAAAAATTTTGAAAAAAAAAAAAAAATGTTTATTGCACGACCTTAATATTCACTAGTACCTATTCTTACTAGTTTAGTTTAAACTGAAAATAGATGTCATATACTTAAGAAAAAGTGACCAAACCCTCCGGTGTCCGAGGCCAGATTTGAACTGGCGTCTTCAGCTTTCGCGGCTGACGTCCTGACCACTAGACTACCCGGTCACGGCGGAACTTGACAAATTTTCTCATGTATATGTAATCTCTGAATTTGAAACGGCTAGGCGCCGTTGACCATACTCTAAGGGCATGCGCAGTACGTGCTTGCACCTCCTATCCGAATCTCTTACGTGATTCTGTTATAGCGAGAGAGATGGTGCTGCCATCTATGAATCTTGAAGCAAATCAAATTATTTTGTTCAATATTTTTTGATTTGCAATTTTTAAGTAGTTACACTACTATATATAAACTGAAAATAGATGTCATATACTTAAGAAAAAGTGACCAAACCCTCCGGTGTCCGAGGCCAGATTTGAACTGGCGTCTTCAGCTTTCGCGGCTGACGTCCTGACCACTAGACCACCCGGTCACGGCGGAACTTGACAAATTTTCTCATGTATATGCAATCTCTGAATTTGAAACGGCTAGGCGCCGTTGACCATACTCTAAGGGCATGCGCAGTACGTGCTTGCACCTCCTATCCGAATCTCTTACGTGATTCTGGTATAGCGAGAGAGATGGTGCTGCCATCTATGAATCTTGAAGCAAATCAAATTATTTTGTTCAATATTTTTTGATTTGCAATTTTTAAGTAGTTACACTACCATATATAAACTGAAAATAGATGTCATATACTTAAGAAAAAGTGACCAAACCCTCCGGTGTCCGAGGCCAGATTTGAACTGGCGTCTTCAGCTTTCGCGGCTGATGTCCTGACCACTAGACCACCCGGTCACGGCGGAACTTGACAAATGTGAAAGCACTCTGGCTGTTATTGTTGTAAGACGTTTTTATTTATTTCGTAATATTACGACAATTTATAATTTATATGAATAGCTATCACCAAAAAAACCATTTTGCATTGCAAATATCTTGATAAAATGATTAAAATCTAGATTCTAGATAGTAGGCGACCTCTAAGATTTCTTAATATTTTTAGATAGGTAAATGGACCTATGAAACAGTAACGGATACCGACTTGCTGAGATTAAACTTTGATTCCATTATATTATTATCCGATGTTTCTCATGTTTTTGGACTCGCGTATGTCCTTAAACTACGTCCAAAAGGGAGGTATGGGTACTGCGAATGTCATCTGTAGTGTAGTAAAGGGCACAGCACAGTGAATGTCATCTCGGTCAACCCTGGAGCAGAGCCCGACTGGGGAAGCACCTCCACCTTACAGAAAACCACAGCCAAATAGCACTAGACCCTACTCATAGTGTTGTGTTCCCGCTGGTGAGTAAGGTTGATAAAGAGCTCAAAGAGGACCCAGCGTGTTGACGATGAGCGATCCTCTTATTCCTTTTTGTAAAGGGTCGGCAACGCGCATTTGACACCTCTGGAGTTGCAGGCGTCCATAGGCTACGGTAGCGGCTTACCATCAGGCGGGCCGTATGCTTGTTTGCCACCGTCGTGGTATAAAAAAATATTTATGTGGGACACGTCAACTGAGCGCTGAGCGGTGATTGCTCAAACTAAATAAGGGAGCATCAGCACGCCTAGCATGACTCGACGTTTGACGCGACAGTTCATACTTCAAGCGCGACTCGAAGTATGGAATGACAGGCGACAACGTAAGATATGCTAGCCGGCCTGAGCGCGTAAAATCACAGTTTGTCTCAATGGCGCGGTATCCATAATTATTTAATAAATCCATAAGGTAAACCACTGCTTTCATAGTCATTAGACATTTTGTAAAATATTATGATAAGTATCATTATTCAGTATTTATTGCAATAACATTGAAGTTTCAATATAAAGTTACTATAAGAGAGTTTACGCCTCAAGATTTAAAGTTCGAAATATAGCTGTACTTATGCAATTTAATAAATAGTCACAAATTATCTATTTTTGTTCTTGTCTGTGCGTTCACCTTTTTAAGTGACCGTTACCACAGATTATTATATAACAGAAGATGCACTTAAATGTAAATACAGCATATAAACTAGTACCTACGCCAATTCATAGCATTAGGTTGTCCAGCGGACCCCAAGCTGGGACGACCAACGCTAGGAGGAAGAGTGATTCTTTTTTAGGATACCTCCCGGGGGGGGTTAAATTTTTTTTTGCTCCGCTCGTGTGGGGTGTTGTTGGATAGCTCGTTCAAAAATAATAGGGTCTATTAAAACAGTTTTTGGATATATTTAATAGTTTCGTAAATAATAGCTCCTAAAGTTTAAAAAAGTGCGTACCCCGTATCAAAAAAATATTGAATACTTCATAAAAGTGAGGCCTAATAAGTAGGTACATTTGATGAAAACTATATTGAATAAGATCGGTTGAGTCGTTTTTGAGTTATAACTAGACCCCGGACTCTTGTGGCAATGACGTCACAATAGGGTGATTTGGGGAGTAAACGGGACGGTGCTATGAAACACGGTTAAAAACTCGGTTGTTAACCGAATACATTTTAATTAGATATTTTCAACAAAATTATCTAGTAAGTTGATCAATATTATTTTTTAGTGCAAACCATACAATTATACTTTAAACTGGCTTGGTGACATTTGTGACGAACAAGGAGCGAGTGGCCGACAAAACCAATGCCAGTTTAACGTACAAATGCATGGTTTGCAAGTAATATAGCAAACGATAATATTGATCAACTTACTAAGTAATATTGTTAAAAATTATTATATATAGTATTCGGTTAACAACCGAGTTTTTAACCGTGTTTCATAGCACCGTCCCGTTTACTCCCCAAATCACCCTATTGTGACGTCATTGCCACAAACGGCTAGTAAAAAGGACGCAAGTGCCGCATAGTAAAATGACGTTTTGCCGCAAAATATCATATAAAAAACTACCTTTTGAGTGGTATTGTTTACGTCCGGTAACTACGGAACCCTACGTTGAGCGGGGCCCGACATGCTCTTGACCGGGTTTTATACTAAAAATCCGGGTTGCATATTAATTTTACGCTTGTATGTTCACATTACAGGTTTCTTAAAGGCTAAAAATATATTTGGTAATAAAGTTATAGCAATAATAATTAACTCTCACATTGTAACATGATATAAAAATGTTATATTACTATCTTAAATGACTGCAGCAATGGCAAAGGCACTTCAACCTTATCTTTAACAGCAATCTCTTCCAGGCGACCTTTATAATAATGGTTTCTTGTGTAGTTTATTTATAAATTTATATGACCACTAGCGATTTTAACTTGACAATTTTCATTGTCATTTAAAATTGTCACATATATTTATCGTATGGCTAAAAGTTACTGTATATCTTCCCTGGGGTATATAGTAGTAGTGGGAAAGCAGATGATAAAGAAAATCCAGTGTGTGCTGCGAGGAAACACCTTAGACAACCGTACACGTGATCCCTGGGTGGTGCTAAAAGAGTAACAAACTTGGCAGCTGCACTGTCCCATCTGGACCTCGCAGCACTCACTGGTTTGTAATACATATAAAAATTGCAAAGCAACAACAACAGAGATCCTGACGAATTCGAAACTTTGAAGTCGGTTGAAAATAGGTTGTTTACGAAAATAACTTATTATAAAACTTGTAGTTTAACTTATTATAAAAGAAAATTTATTTGTAAGTTGGTACATATACGAATAAACTTTTAAAATAATTCCAAATAATTAATTTATTATTATTTCGTTTTCACACCAACTTGTTTTTATTTTTATATACACTTCACTTTTTTGGAGTTTCGAAAGCGCTGCAAAGTGTCACGTCTGTAATTATGTATTAAGCTGTTGTTAAACCGTAGTTCAATGCGCTAGACACATGCAGGTAATTTGGGAAAAGGAGGAGACTGGGGCCGGATGGACTACTTGTAATATGCATTTGCTAAGTATGCCATTTATGGTGCAACGCAAGTTCGTTTTTATTTGTTTGTTTGAAACATTTTGTGACGTTGTGTGCGTCATGAATGAATCTTTATCTTTTTATTGTTTTTTTTTTATTAGCTCAAAGATACATTTTATATGGCCTTTTCACGGGCTAATTTGAATGGGTGTTGAATTGTTGATGCTCTTTAAAACTACGCGTCGCGTGCAGTGCCATCCTAAGCAAAATATCTGTCAAAAAATTATATTATTCGACCTACGTATAAGTATTTGCGTAATTATACTTATTCTGTCATAAGGATGCATTTAAAAATTACCTATATTTATTTACTGTAACCGCTTTAGGAAAAACGCCAAGTTGTGTCATGTGTCATTGGCTTACTTAAACTTTTTGCGAGATCAACTGCCAACGGCACCTTTAACCCAGAGCGGAAACTAGGTCTTATTATAAATACATTACATTTTAACAATAGGTACATTTCTTAGTCCATAAATTAGGAATACATTTGGGAATCCACTGAGATCAGTAGTTAATATTTTTTCATATTTATGACATTGATAGTAGTTTTTTGAAAAATAAAATTAAGTTTAGAACCAATTTAAATTTTATAGTCCATAAATTCCAGGAATCCACTGAGATCAGTTTATATTACTATTATTGTTATTATTTACTTATGATATTTACTGTATTTTTCTCAGTTTAAAAATAACTTTAGAACCATTTAACCCCAGTGTCCCCACTAGAGTGAATAAGGCCAAACCGCGCCAAAAAACGGACGGTCAGTGCTCTTGAGTGTTGACTCTAAAAATGACCGCCATCTGACACTGTAATTAGGCAAAACTATGCTGATTCACGCGATTTTATGATGAAAGTTTTTAATGTCATGGTTAGTAGCACACTAAGGTAGAATTCATAATAGGGATGATGACACATGTTGAATTGATGGAAGATGATGATGGATGCAAAATGAGCAAATACTTATATTTGTATAAAGTGAAAATAAAAGAAATATATTTAAACCAGTGGTTCTTAACCTTTCAGTGCCAAGGGACCACCCGAGAAAGTTTTATTTAGTCAGGGACCACCAACTGTTTAAAAGTGGAACCTATGGCAAATAAAGTTAACAAACGGCCTACCTTTACAAAGCTTCGCGGACTTCAGGTATTTCTAGGGACCACCAGTGGTCCGCGGACCACCGGTTAAGAACCACTGATTTAAACGGTTTAAAGATTTACAAAATTCAAAAGGCTTTAAAATTTCATAGTTAGGCTGGGTTTCGTAGAGGAGAGGGTGGTTGGAATCAGATGGGTTATGTACCCTCCAAAAGTGAATTCAAACAACTGTCGCTAGTCGCGCACCGGCCAGCGTGATTTGCGGACGTCCCATTGAGAGAAATAGAAATAATTTTTAAGAAAAAAAAAACCGACTTCAATGGGGGTAGCCGGTGAAGGATTATTGTAGATGGTGCACTTAGATTCCATACAATGAAATAACTTGCTTAAAAAACGCAGCGGAGAGGACAAATCGCCAAACGTGAACTATGCGTCGTTGAAGAGTTCCGTTCTGATTATCATCAGCAGTTCCACTTCATCAATCTTTTGAATGAAAATGCTTGATTTGTTGATAAAAATACAAACGTCACTTTATGTATGCCTTTAAGATTTGAGGAATTCCCTCGATTCCTCGTGGAACTCATCATCAGAACTTGAGCTTGACGAAAATTGGTCCTGACAATCTAACTTGCTTAACAAACATAGCGAAGAGGAAGAATCGCCAAACATGAACTATGCGTCGTTGAAGAGTTCCGTTCTGTTCATCATCAGCAGTTCCACTTCATCAAATGTCATTCTTTTGAATGAAAATGCTTGATTTGTTGATAAACATACAAAAATCACTATGTGTAAGCCCTTAAGATTTGAGGAGTTCCCTCGATTCTTCATGGATCCCATCATCAGAACTTTAGCTTGACGAACATTTGTTCTGACAATTAAACTTGCTAAACAAACACAGCGAAGAGGACGAATCGCCAAACGTGAACTATGCGTCGTTGAAGAGTTCCGTTCTGATCATCATCAGCAGTTCTACTTCATCAAATGTCACTGTTTTGAATGAAAATGATGGTTTTGTTGATAAAAATCACTATATGTATGCCTTTAAGATTTGAGGAGTTCCCTCGATTCCTCATGAATCCCATCATCAGAACTGCGTTTTGACAACAACGGGACCAATCTGTATATATATACTTACAATCAAAAAAAGAATTTTCAAAATCGGTTCAGACATGACGGAGTTATGGAGTAACAAACATAAAAAAAAAAAAAAAAAAAACATACACGCCGAATTGAGAACCTCCTCTTTTCAAATCTTGAAGTCGGTTAAAAAAGAATTCACCCGCGTGAGAAAGAGACAAACTTTAAGTTTCTAACAATGAGAGTGACAAAGATGTAATGATTGTCAAAATAGATAAACACTAGCTTTTGCCCGCGGCTTCGCTCGCGTTAAATTCTCCATTCAACCTTCCACCCCCCCATTTTAGGGAAGTGGGGGGTTAGAAAGAGGCAAAAGTAGTAGTAGCCTATGTCACTCTCCATCCCTTCAACTATCTCCACTTAAAAAATCACGCCAATTCGTCGCCCCGTTTTGCCGTGAAAGACGGACAAACAAACACACACATACACTTTCCCATTTATAATATTAGTATGGATAACAGAATCGTTGCTAGGTTATGAAATAACACTGGAAGTATTTTTTCTGCTCATTTTGTTAGAGTATAACATATCTATAGTAAATATCATTATTAGAATAATAGTGCTACCCCCGTTTCACGCAAAATAAGCACACTGGATGTTGACTTGCGGAAAAACGCCCAGGATAACTAACTAACTAATAACTAACATAGGCTACGGATAATAGGTTATAGACTATATCTTAACCAACTTCAAAATGTTTTTAACCGACTTCAAAATTTCGAAGCAGGTTCTCAATTCGTCGGGATATTTGTTTTTGCTTTTTAGGGTTCTATACCTCGAAAGGAAATAACGGAACCCTTATAACGTATGCGGAATGAAATCTGGACAAAGTTTTGAAGACGTAAAAAGTAAGTAAAGAAATAAACTCTATTTTTATATAAATGCCAATTGAAAGCTTATACATCTGTTAATTAATCTCGTACTTTTAATGGGCATTGGATTCTTTATCTTAAAATTATAGTTAATCGAGGAGAACAACGTCGCGAAACATTATGTAATTTCTACAGTATTAAATCCCTATGGCTGAAAGCGAAGACCGTGAAAAATGTTGTGGAAATGGGATAGAGCTAAAGAGCTATTAATAATATATTTGCGTCCTTTTTCTTTACAAAAAATGCCACAAGAAAGCCTGGTTCAGGGAAACATTCCAGCATTAGCCAGTTTGCTGAAAGAGATCGGTTAAAGAAAATGACTGCCCGCTGAGTCGCAAAATCTTATAGATAACTCAGGAAGGCATTCAAATGTGGCAGTAAAACTGTTTTAAAATATCTTGAAGACATAGGTATCAGTTAACAATTAAGAAAAGTTACGCCCATCGTCTCCAAAATTTTTTTTAACTAACCGAAAATACGGCCACGCCGGTTGGTCAAAAAATGTAAAAACAGGTGTTTTTTTTTCATTTTTGGATTTTTTGAATGACTAATATTATGCTGTTTAAAATGGAAATTCGTGGCAAGGTAACTATTATTTTGAGAACAACAATAATCTTACAGTCAAGAATGTGAAAAATGTCAAGTATACGAAGCTTCCTTAAAAAGTTATCCGATGGAAGATAAATTTAGATCTTAAAAAATCTGTACATTGTTGTTGTCAACAGCGATGGACATAAAGTACCACAACTTTCGTTTGAAACCTCGCATTGGAGTAAACTTACTCTGGCGTTTAACGTGATTAAACACTTTATAAAAAACCATGAAAGATTATAAAAATAACTATGTTATATTTATTTTGTGAGAAATTGAATTTTGTCCAGATTTCATTCCGCATACGTTAGGATCACTTTGTTGTCCGCCCGTCTGTCTGTCTGTCTGTCAAGACCATTTTTCTCAGGAGCGCGTGGAGGTATCAAGCTGAAATTTATATCAAATACTCAGGTCTACTGTCCCTTGAAGCTGTGAAAAAAATCAAACTTCTAAGCCAACGTAATCAGAAGATACAGCCGTTTATGCCGCAAATTTCCGCAAATTTTCGAAACTCGCAAGGGAATAAAAATTGCGAAAACCGTAAATTTTTTGTTACATCATATAATCAAAATATTTTAAATAATTTTAAAGTTACTACCCCTATATACCTACAGGTTTTTTCGGAACCCTCGGTGCGCGAGTCCGACTCGCACTTGGCCGGTTTTTTTTAAATGTATGTTCATTCACCGATTATTCAAAGACGGCTGGACCGATTTGGAAATTTATTTTGTTTTAAAGAGTGAGAGAGAGATACTTGACAGTTTGTCCCATTGTAACCAGTTCCGGATCTGATGATGGGATCCTGGAGAAATCGAGGGAACTCTTCAAATATTATAGGCACACCTATAGTGATTTGAGTATTTTTTAGAGCAGCTCGAGCATTTCCTATTGAAAAGGTGGAGTCTAAGTGAAGTCGGTTCTTTTTTGTTTAATATGTTATATTTCCAAGTCGAGTTATAGTTTTTTTAAACGTTTTGCTTGTTAATTGTTTCTGGACGCTTACCTGTAGACGAATGGCCCCACTTCCACCAACTTGGGCTTCTCGCCATGCTCCAGGAAACCACTGGGGTTGGTGACGTTGAAGATGTAGACCTTTGTCAGCCGCACCACTCCTGGCTTCTGCTAGTAGCTGTTCAGCTCGTGTTCAACTTATCAACGTCATATATCACACCACTAACGCAACAGGTCCTCTACCGCCATCTATCGCACCACTAACGCAACATGTCTTTTACCGCCATCTATCGCACCACTAACGCAACAGGTCCTCTACCGCCATCTATCGCACCACTAACGCAACATGTCTTTTACCGCCATCTATCGCACCACTAACGCAACATGTCTCTTACCGCCATCTATCGCACCACTAACGTAACAGGTCTCTGTTCCGTAGATTTAGTGCGTTTTTAGGGTTCCGTAGTCAACTAGGAACCCTTATAGTTTCGCCATGTCTGCCCGTCCGTCCGTCCGTCCGTCCGCGGATAATCTCAGTGACCGTTAGCACTAGAAAGCTGAAATTTGGTACTAATATATATATCAATCACGCCGACAAAGTGGTAAAATAAAAAGTGGATTTTTTATTATTATTAGGGTACCTCCCCTATACGTAAAGTGGGGAGTGATTTTTTTTTTCATTTCAACCCTAACGTGTGATATATTATTGGATAGGTATTTAAAAATGAATAGGGGTTTCCTAAAATCATTTTTCGATAATGTAAATATTTTCGGAAATAATCGCTCCAGAAGTAAAAAAATATGCGTCCCCCCCCCCTCTAACTTTTGAACCATAAGTTTTAAAAATATGAAAAAAATCTCAAAAGTAGAACTTTATAAAACCTTTCTAGGAAAATTATTTTGAACTTGATAGGATGAATAGTTTTTGAAAAAAAAATACAAAATAATTTCTGAACTAAGTTTGTAATTTAACCGTATAAGCAGGTGTTTATTGTACCTGTAATTTCTACAAAATTACAATGAAATGACGTGCTTTCAAATAAAGTAAAAACGGTGAAAATGTGAAAATCGGTTCACGCAATAAAGAATTATCCCATAAAAATCATCTTCCATACTTTATGCTCGCGCGCCATAGTTTACTTAATTTGCCGATAGATGTCGCTGTACGTGGAACTCTCATATCATATCCTACATGGCGGTGATATTAACTCTTAAGTGGGGACACTTACTGTGACGGACGGAAAACTACGGAACCCTACAGTGAGCGTGGCCCGACACGCTCTTGGACGGTTTTTTTTTTCTTTTTTTGTCTAGGTATTAAATGGTTCTTGACGCAAGTTAACATGGTCGTACTATAGCCTTACCTGTACACAAAAGGACCGACTTCCACCAACTTGGGCTTCTCGCCATGCTCCAGGAAACCGCTGGGGTTGGTGACGTTGAAGATGTAGACCTTCGTCAGCCGCACCACTCCTGGCTTCTGCCAGTAGCTGTAGCTCAGCGAGCCGTTCCACAGCTTCAACTCCTGGCACAGACATACATACATATGTAGAAAGATGAAAGTAAAAAAAAATTTTTTTTTAAATTAACAGATTGTGAAGCCTCCGTCGTTAACGCTGGTCGTCAACGCGCATGTGATACAACTGGAATTGCAGGCGTCTATAGGCGAAAGTAACTCCTTACCTTCAGGCGCGCCGTATGCTTATTTGACACCATCGGCTAAGCCTCAAATATATCAATATTTTAATGCAGACTATTTTTTTTAACCGTACCTACTGCTAAATATTTTTTTTTTTAAATTTATTTCTAATAAAAGTATAGTACAATTTACAAAAATATCAGTTTCGCCAAACATTAAAGTTTATCGGCGATGGTAACACTTACTTCCAGTTTTTGTACCAGGTTTTCTGCCATGCTCCATTAATATTATAGGTTTCCATTTCTCCACCGATTAAAATTCTGACGATCTGCCTTGATTTACAAATCGTCTTCAGGCACAAATACTTTAAAAAAACTGGCCAAGTGCAAGTCGCACTAGCGCACGAAGGGTTCCGTACCATTATCTTAGTAGGTAAGCTCAATAAAGCTTGTGTTGTGGGTATTCGGCCACGATATTATAGATGAGTTGGGTTGGAGCTGTGTCTGTCCAGTTGTGCGTGTTTATTTTTTCAAATCGCGCCCCCGGGTTCGAATCCTGGTCAGGGAATTCATTTGTATGTTTCTCATGGATATTTGTTCCTGAGTTATGGTTTTTTTCTCTATAAGTCTTTACATACAAGGTGCAACAAAAATGCTTGCAATGCAATGCAATACATTGGTCTCACATTCGTACAACATTGGTACAATCTGTGACCGATGTGAGACCAATGTTTAATGAAAATCTGTTCGAATAGCAAATGTCAATGTCGGTATAGCGTTGAGTTGAGTTGGGTTGAGTTGGGTTGGAGCTGTGTCTGTCCAGTGTGTGTGTTTATTTTTCGAATCGCGGCCCGGGACCTCCTACTTCGTAAGCAATGTCACAATTTATTACTACCGACTAGGCAGAGGCGAATTGGATCGAAGGGCAAAACGGATCAAGTTAAGCATTTTTGTGATGCCATGGTCAAAAAAGCGCTAGTGGCCTGGCGACTTCCAATCCGTAGGTCGCGGGTTCAAACCCCGGCTCGTACCACTGAGTTTTTCGAAACTTATGTACGAAATATCATTTGATATCAGTCGCTTTTCGGTGAAGGAAAACATCGTGAGGAAACCGGATCTAATCCCAACAAGGCCTAGTTTCCCCTCTGGGTTGGAAGGTCAGATGGCAGTCGCTTTCGTAAAAACTAGTGCCTACGCCAATTCCTGGGATTAGGTTGCCGAGCGGACACCAGGCTCGATAGAGCAAAAAGCTGGGACAAACGGTTGGAAGAAGAAGATGGCGGCCGCCACCGCAGCGTGGGAAGGGAACCAAAACCTGGCTGCTGCTGTACCCGCGATTATGAATATAATAAAAATACACGCACCGTTTCGCCCCGCGATTTGATTCGCTTCGGTCTACCCTATATTATGTTAAAGTACAGGTAATCTCACCCTGAATATAATGTAGTCCAACCACGGCACGAATGATAAAATGATTCCGAGCACGACTGTACATATGCTGAATAATATAACTGCTAGGCGACCTGAAACAAAATTACATTTATTTAGTAACATTATAACATTAAAGACACATTTAACATTAATTTTAAGGTTGTCTGGAAGTGATCGCTTTTCAGGGATAAGACCGCCTTTTGTCTACCACTCTTATTTTAAGTCATAGACTAATTAACCCAAGACCCTGCATAGCCGGGCGACCCCCGCTGCCACACTCGAAGTAATTTAAGACACATATTATTTGAAGTGACAGTGTAACTTAGTACGTCTCCATGGCAACCACTAATGTCTGACTCTCTCTTACGCCCCACGGAACAATGGCGCGTTCCCTGTCTAGCATTGCGTGTTCCCCTCCCGCACCCCTTCTTTTTGGCAGCTTAGGTTTCAAAGAAATAACGCGCTAAGCGGAGTATAGAGATATCTTGTATATGTTTTAAGTATGAGGTATTCTTGTCGTTTGTATTTTCTGATATTGATGAACAAAAAAATATTGTTTATTAAATAAGTATGTATATTTTTTAAATAAATATTTGGGTACAATTTTTACACAGATCAACCTAGTCCCAAACAAAGCAAAGCTTGTACTATGGGCGACGATATACCTACTTATATAGATAAATATACCTATATACTTAGATACATAGCAAACACCCATAACTCAGGAACAAATATCCGTGATAAACACACAAATAAATGCCCTTACCAAGATTCGACCCCGGGACCTCCTGTTTCGTGGGCGGGGTCACTTAACAACTGGGCTAGGACTGCTAGGAGGCCGTCAAGAAATAAACATAAATATTTAAAGAAATAAACATTTAAAGATAAAAAGATAAAAGATTTTTCAATTTAGGCACATTACAATGCACTTATGAACGTCAGAGAAAATGAAACTACCACCGGTTCTAAACCTACACCTCTGACACGAGAAGTATAAACGGCCTCCTAGCCTAGTCGGTAGTGACCCTGCCTACGAAGCAGGAGGTCCCGGGTTCGAATCCTGGTCAGGGCATTTATTTGTGTGTTTATCACGGATATTTGTTCCTGAGTTATAAATGTTTTCCATGTATTTAAGTATTTATATGTACTTATATATCTATTACATATATCGTCTTGGCGGTAAAAATTCAGCTTGGCGGTCTTGACTTCAACATCTGCAATTCTTGTTTTTAGCGCAGCGTAGAGTATCGGATTTGATCGATCCGTTTTACTTCTAGCATGCTGCGATCCATAGCTCTTTGGCAAACCTTTAACCTGGTCATTTGCGCTTTTACGAAAGAGTATTGTTATGTTATACTATTTTGTAAACCTTACCAAGTTAAATATCTCAATGGAAAAACCAGGTATAGTTAACTAAGTTGTTTAAAAGCCACATAATAGTAGCAATTACCTAGTTGACATCTAGCCTCGCAGATCACCTCACCTACTGAATAGACGGAGCATATTCCCTGTTTCACGAGTAAGTCGCAAACACAGCGGATGTCATAGACAAAATTGTCTATGGTAGCTGAATTTTCGTATACAAATAATAATCTATAATCTTTATGTTTCTTTTAATTCTCTTTGTTTGCTTTTATCTTTTTTTGTGTTACTTTCCGTGAATTGTTTTCACCCGATGGTCACATCGGAAGATCAGCGCTGACAACCGCCAGCATCATGCTGAGATGAGGCCATTTCGTGGCAATTTCTCGTATTATGTCTACTTTCCTTCTGTTTCTTTTATATGTATGTGTTTACGAATAAACTATTTCTATTCTATTCTATTCTAAATAGGGATTTTAACGTGCTTCATATATCCGTGTTGTGTTTGAGATATGTCATACGCAATCATAAACATTGGCCGAAATAATACTATTCTCGAACGCACCATAAACGATGTGGCAACCCTTCCCTCATTAGCCCTCATATATGGTAAGCGCATCGGCAAAAACGGGTACAATAGAGACATAGTTGACATAGTGAAACCCCTCCTGGTTTGGGGTATATTTAAGTAAATGAAAGCTTTGATTAACCAGTCACAATTTTTTTAAATAGGGATGATGATTGATGACAGATGTTGAATTACGCAATAAAATTTAGTAGATAGGACGCAAGAGGATCAATATATCCAAATAAATTTAACGGCCTCCTAGCTTAGTTGGTAGTGACTCTGCCTATGAAGCAGGAGGTCCCGGGTTCGAATCCTGGTCAGGGCATTTATTTGTGTGTTTATCACAGATATTTGTTCCTGAGTTATGGATGTTTTCTACGTATTTAAGTATTTATCTATATCTATCTATTATATATATCGTCGCCTAGTACCCACAACACAAGCCTTATTGAGGTTACTGTGGGACTAGGTTGATTTGTGTAAGATTGTCCCATAATATTTATTTATTTAAATAAAGTGAAAACAAAAAAATCTATTGATATGGTTTTTAAAGTACGAAATTTTGAAAAAAAACAATGATACCATTAGATTTTTTACATTTTACTGTAAAATAAATTGTACAGCAACCATATACATAAACGCAACATTTTTCTGTCAAAATAGCTTTTTCTTAATTTTTCCATACTTTAAACAGGGCGACTATATGATCGTGACGTCACTTTTGCACGTCATTTTGTTAGGGCTTGTGCACAAATCACGCGAGGATTTTTCGGCTACTTTTTGACCCCCCCTCCCCCTTGGTGATATTCTTGGCTCCCCCCCCCCTTCCATAACCTCACGTATGTTTTTTTCATTCAACGAATCCAGGAAAAAGTTATTATCTAATCATGTGGTAGAAATTTTTCTTAGTTTCGTTTACTAGAAAAATACACGTGAGGTCTCCATTTACCCCCTCCCTCCCCCAACGTGATCTGTCGTGATTTTTTTCCCCAATTAGACATTTGATCCTCACAACAAAAGGAATCGATTGATACCATACATGAAAAAAAAAATCATCATGCCTATTGCGGGTAATTGGGTATAGTGTCATATTCAGAGCCGGGGAAGGGTGTGAAGGGATAGCTGTCAGGGAAATATCAGGATCATTTTTACACCCATGTTTGTACTGAAGAAGCCATCCATGGCATCCATCTTTATAATGCGGTGTCTATGTGATTGTAATCTATGGCCGGCCTAGACCTAGAACCAGATTAGCTAAGAATTCGCCATATAAACCAATTATGTACTAGAATTCCTAGATCATTTGATTAACGTGCGGTTATAAATAGCTTATGGTTAAGGTTAATCGCATAGCTCGTAGTTTTCAGAAAAATGCGTCATGTACCTAGTTTAATTACGAATCATGTTATTTACGAAATGCCTAGCTATATCCAGTGAAATGTAGCCATACGATATAGATATAGAATGTGTAAAGCAAATAAAAAATGGAAGAAGGACTCTACATGATGAACTCCTTCTTCAAGAAACGTGAGCACAGGAAGTGGACCTGAATGAGTCCCGACGGTGCAACTAAAAACGAGATTGACTTCATCATGTCGACGAAGAAGCATATATTCAATGCGCAGCGTCGGTAGACCCCCCACAAGGTGGACTGACGACCTGGTAAAGGTCGCGGGAGTCCGCTGGATGCGGGTGGCGCAGGACCTGTCATTGTGGCACTCTTCGGGGGAGGCCTATGTTCAGCAGTGGACGTCTTTCGGCTGATATGATGATGATGATGATGATGAAATATTTTTGAATTTGAATTGCGAAACGATTTTGATTGCCTATGCCTAGTAGGGATGTAATGAATATTCGTATTGGTATTCGCACAAGTCAATGCGAATATTTGCGAATATTTTAGTACATTTTTTTCCAAGAGAAATATTGAAACGGAAATTACAATCATGTCAAACGGCTTCTAATTATCTTTATCTACACTCGTACTGTAAGTCCTCTAAAACGTGTTCAAAAACGGTAGGCAATGGCTAGCATTACCACAACCGATTTTACTATGATAAGCTTTTTATCTGTGGCAGTAACGTAATTTTAACTTTACATGCTCAAATATTGATGTGTACGAGAGTTGAGTTTTGATAACATAATGTAAATCCTGTGCTCCTTCCTGACCAACGGCACGCGCCCGCGCGGCCGCCGACACGCGCCTCCCCGACCGCCGGCACAATCGAGTTGGCCATGGCGGTGCAATGGCGGTTATTCTATGGTTTCCGAGCACTTAATTTAATATATATAATATGAGTGTAGATAAAGCAGTGTATGCAACAGTTACATGTTATTACGTAACAGTTACATAAACTACTATTATCTATTATATATATATATATATATATATATAGCATTTTCCCGCGGCTTCGCCCGCGTACTTTAAGTACTCAAAAAGGACACGATACCCATGTTGATTTTCAGACTTTGTGACCACATTTGCCCCTTTTAGGGGTTGCATTTTCAAAAAACCTGAAACACGTGTTTACTCATTTATCGTTAGGAATACTCCTGTGAAGTTTCAAATAAAATAGTCTAACAAATCTTGATTCGCCATACAAACTTTGGACCCCCATTTCACCCCCTTAGGGGGTGAATTTTGAAAAATCCTTTCTTAGTGCATCACTAGACCTTATAAGGAACCTACGTGCCAAATTTGGAATCTCTAGAACCAGCGATTTGGGCTGTGCGTTGATATGTCAGTCAGTCAGTCAGTCAGTCAAGTTATAGGGGTGAAGCTGGATTGTTATACTACAAAATGGTGTAAAATACTATTGAGATGTGCTGTTCGAATTGTAGAAATTTACGAATAAAATTGAGCTTATGTGTGGTGACCCCGTGCTCCTTGTAAAGGCTTAATGATGAGTGGTCTGTGTAGTCTGTGATTCCGGTTAAAAGAACATAGACGATTGATGGTAGTGTATAAAATTTGTTTTCTTAACACTCGTTTAGAAAATATCACGCCTGCATCATTCAATATATTAGCGAGCATAATTTTAGCATAATATTTCTAGATGTATAATTTTAGGTTAATGTTTAGATATAGGTATTATTAATATAGTTGATCTCACTGCAATTTAACGTAGCCAGTGTTATGTACTCCGTAATTGTCGTATATATCAGCTGTTATTACCATTTAGTATAATATTAGTATAAGTTTTAATATATATGATGTGGATGTACTTTAATAAAAAAATAAAATAAAGACATTCAACTACTGCAACTTTCTTTATGCAAAGGTCATTGACCCCATATTCGCATTCGTAAATGTTCGCATTCATATTGCCGGAAATTAAAAAAAAACAATCTTAGTTACATTTCTAATGCCTTATCGTATTTTAATTTTTAATTTGGGGGAGGCCTATGTCCAGCAGTGGACGTCTTTCGGCTGATATGATGATGATGATGATGATTTTTAATTCAAGACAGTAATCTGACAGTTCTCTCCATACAATTTTTTTATAGGCAAATACCGGATCCCGGGATTTACATACAAATAATCCCGGGTCTCAAAGACCCTCACGTGCTCAGGTTTCAATATGGCGGGCCATATGCTTGTTTGCCACCGTCGTGGTATAAAAAAAAGAGCAACTTTGCTCCCTTTTATAATTGTCGCCATTAAACTACTGTTACTGATAAAAATGGCTTACATACTATAAAGAGGTGGTAATAAATTACGTATCAATATTTTTAGACCTAATAGTACCGATACTGGGCCCGTAGAAAAATATTAATTAAGTTTTTCTTAATTTTCAAGGAAAATTAGACAAAACAACTTTGATTTTAATTTTAATTTTATAATTGTAAACAAAAATGGAAGAATTCACCGCATCGATCAAGATTCGAACTTGCGATATTTCGATCCGATCGCTCTGACCATCTGAGCTAAAACAACTTTGATACGTAAAACACCTTATTGACGAGATAAACAGGGGGGGCACTTTTCCTCACAAAAAACCTCGCGGTCCGCACCTATGGCCCCCGTAGTATATACGAGGTATGCGTTTCAGGTATTTGCCCCTGTTGCCCCCCCCCCCCCCCCCCCCCCACCCTCTTGTATCCGCGCCTAAAGACGTCCTAGCTTGTTTTGATAGTACGTCATAATCATAACACGTGCGTAGTCTGAGAGGTATACTAGGCTATTTTTTTAAGAGAAATGGCAGCTCTAGCACTTCAGTAAAAATAGCATGTTGTACGGTAGATAGAGGCCTTGCTTTTTGTAGAGAGATAGCTACTCCCTACAAACAACACCGCCGGCCGTGGGCAAAAAACAATAGGCATGATGATTTTTTTTTAATGTATGGGTTCAATCGATTCGTTTTGTTGTGAGGATCAAATATCTACATAGGTCCAATTGCGTTAAAGCAACACAAAAATCAGAAATGCTTTTGTTTCTCAAAACGCTCCTAACAAAATGATATAGAATAGTGACGTCACGGTTGCATATTCGCCTTGTTCAAAGTATGAAAAAAATATGAAACTTCTATTTTGACAGTGAAATATTGTGTTTATTTATGTATATGGTTGCCATATAATTTATTTTTCGACTAGAGGTGAAAACACATGTTTTCACCCGCAGTTCTTAAAAAAATTCCCTTAGGAGGGGAGTGCCGTGACATTTTTTTATTTGTATGGAAAAAAAAAATTTTTTTTCAGAAACCTATCGTGTGTAGTATCTTATGAAAGGGCATTTTGAGGCGTTTCTAAAAATATACCATATCATTACATTTCAGCCATTTTTTTTAATTAACACAAAAATAATTTTTGAAACATACCAAGTTTGGGCTCCTCCAGACACGATATGGCTGATTTTTTTTAATACTACCACAAATGATACGTAATATCCTCATATCTAACCTCAAAGAAGCAAACTTGAAAATAACTTCATTAAGTTTTTTATTTTTATTTTTCAATATTACAAAGTGACACAGTTCTACTTCAATACCTATTTGGCGTGACTTATGGAACTGTAGTACAGATACAGTACATATTAATCATAAAATGATACGTAGTATCCATATATCCAACGGAAAATACCTCTTTAACCCTTTAACTGCGCCTTTTCATAAGCTGGAATAGTTTGTTTAGTTTTTGACACAAAATATCAAGGTTAGACTCCTTCAGATACGATATACGCAACTTTTTTTTTGTACAGTATATCACAAATGCTCTCCCACCCAGTGTTAAAGAGATTACCGACGAACATATCATATCACTGGAGATGTTCACCAACAAAATGTCCAATCCTCAGTGCGATTTGACACACGTGAATGAAGCTCGACGCCAAATGTTTGTGACCGGTGATAAGACCCTCTCTTTAATATCTCCTACTGCCGCTGCCCTCCTTCAGCATATAAAAAGGGCAAAATATCAGGCTGGAGAAATATGGGGGCGTGCACTAGAAAGTCACGTAGCAACCCGACCATCTCCAGAACAGTGGGGATGGAAGAGAAGACCTGACCTTTCATTAGAGCCTAATTGGACTGAATTAGACTGTATATGGCATGCAGTTAAGGAGCCTCCCTTGCACCCCAGCCTGCAAAATTTGCCACAGTGATTGCCATAACGCGAGGTGCGCTATTATTTTCTCAATTTACGCCTTTTACCAGGCCTATGAATCATGCCCGCGCGAGCAAGTTATACACGGTGCCCATGAGCATTGCGAGAGATTTTAACCACGCATTTCTGAGGTCAAAAGAATGAAAAAACATTATATGACTTTTGTTGTAAAACGCCAAAAAAAATTTTTTATTTTATTTTTTCTTTTCAGTTTTTTGGAATGCTGTTCTACATAAAAAGTAAATGTCATTAGAAAAAAGTAACGGAAAAAGTAAATTGCTACATTTTTTCTCGTAAAAACTAGTCCATGAAAAGTGTTTCTTAGGTCTTTGATATCAGTCAATAAGAGATGTCTAGACTATGCCCCATACCGGTGAGATCGCCATCAAAAAATCATTTTACACTGAGAAACAATTCAAAATGCAATTTTTTGTAAGTAGTATTTACTCTGAAACTATGGCGAATTTCGGAAAAGTTTAAAGGACATTTTGTTCTCTAAATATGATCATGAATACACTGTTAAAGTCTCTCGCAATGCTCACGGGCACGTTGTATACCTATGTTTCGAAACTAAAGTCAGTGGGTTACCTACGCGCTCACTGAACGCACGTCATACCGCGCGCGACGCTACTCGGAACAATGTCATCACGAAAAAAATTTATTTATAGCTTAAATATATGTGGATGGATGTAAAAAATAGCAAAGCTAATAAAAATAACATGAAGATACAAATAGCTTATCGTATCTTAGACTATTAACGAAACACAAATCTCTCAAATAACTATGATGATATTGCTAAAAGGCGATTAGAATAAGATTGAGATAGATGTCAATCCATATTAATTTTGACAGTGTGTGGCAAATCTGTCAAGATTAATCATACTCTCATCGCGGCAACGGCAACAAAATATCAATCAATATTACTCATGTAATTGTTTTGCCCCATGCGAACCACTTAAACACTGAATCAATGCAAAATACCTATTTCCTTAACTATAAAACATTTCCAAGCATATGCAACCCTAGCGATTGTGCGGGTGCGCGGGAGGTGCGGGGTGCCGGCGGGGGAGGTGCGGGCGCGTTGAAGGCCGCTCCATTGTATTATTGCGTAGGTACGTACACCGTAGGTATTTGCTTTTAACTTAACTATTATATAATCTGTGCTTTTACGTAAATAAGTGAAGTAATTTATACAAACCGCTTTCTTATTTGCAGCAAAACTTATATAGAAGACGGAGAGGAAGAAATATAAAGAAGAAGAAATATAGAAAAAATATTTTAAAAATGTAAAAAGCAAGATCAATAGTATGTGTATTATAATTATAAGATAAAAAAACAACAAGAATAAACATCTTTAATTCAACTTTCAGTCACTTTTTAAGTCAGTATCTACCACAAAAACTATACCAACTGATAAAAAGACGCAATCAAATGGTTAAAAAGGTATTTCCCGTTGGATATATGGATACCACATATCATTTTATGATTAATATGTACCGTATCTGCAGTACAGTTCTATACGTCTCGTAAAATAGTAGAACTGTGCCACTTTATAATATTGAAAAATTAAAAAAAAATACCTAATGAAATTATTTTCAAAATTGCTTTCTTGAGGTTAGATATGAGGATATCACGTATCATTTGTGGTACATTGTACAAAAAAAAAACAGCCATATCGTATCTGGAGGAGCCCAAACTTGGTATGTTTCAAAAATTCTTTTTGTGTTAATGAAAAAAAAAGGCTGAAATGTAATGTGGTATATTTTTAGAATCGCCTCAAAATGCCCTTTCATAAGATACCACACACGATAGGTTTCTGAAAAAAAAAGATTTTTTTTCCATACAAATAAAAAAAATGTCTCGGCACTCCCCTCCTAAGGGATTTTTTTTAAGAACTGAGGGTCAAAAAATGTGCTTTGACCTCTAGTATGCGTGTGCCAAACGGCTAAACTGTAGATCGATTTGCGGTTTTTCTTTGAAATTGGGCTTGTACGGCTACCACTAGGTCGTTTAGCGCGTATTACCAGTTTTTTGTATGGGGACACCACTTATTTTTTTACTCTACTTTATTTTTATATTTTATTTTCATTTTATTTTCATTTTTATTTCATTTTTATTCCATTTTTATTTCATTTTTATTCCATTTTTATTCCATTTTTATTCCATTTTTATTCCATTTTTATTTAAATTTCATTTTTATTTTATTATTATTTAATTTTTATTTAATTTTATTTTTATTATATTATAATAGTAGATTGTACAACAAGTGCATAAAACGTACGATTTTACGCGAGGCGTTTATCCATCCGAGCGAGCTTGCGAGCGAGGATTGATATAAAGTCGAGTGTAAAATGGGTTTTATGGACAAGGGTTACAATTCATTTTCAATTCATTTCAATTGCGAGGAAATTATTTATCGGTAATCGTAAAACAATTTCAAGTTGTAATAATTTTTTACAATGAAAACAAATATGGTTCCCACCAATTGATTTTTTAATATATTTTTTGAATTTTCAACATGTGAATTTTGAAATTTTCTGCCAAGTCATCAAAACATTTCGGGGCATTTCTAAACTATTATCAACTCCTATTTTATTTGATTTCATTTATGTAATTACTAGCTGTGCCCGCGGCTCCGCCGCGTGGTATTCGGTCTGTGTCAGTAAGCTAATTCATCCCTTATTTCTCTCCCGCTACCCTGGAGGCGGAACTTGAAGTAAAGTGACAGATGGATACGCTAGAGGACAGTAGTCCTAATAAAATATTTTACAATTACCACTAAATGAACTACACTCAAAAATGAATACTTACTTTTTTTATCCTATTAATTTTTTTGGTATGATTTAAACGACATAGAGTGGTAGGTGTTACATCGGACGATACATGACCACTTTTGTATTTATACGTTCATGTCCACGGCAAATATCATCAAATCGATCCTCCCGTCAAATCAGTCTAAGCATGAAAGGTAAGAACAGGCGCGGTTGAATTTGGGGGGGGGGGGGGGGGGGGGGGGTCACAAATGCAGAAATGATTTTTTTTGTGTAGTGGCTACCCCCCCTTTTAGACATTGAATTTTTATAGGCTACGTATAACCTCGCTGGGGATTTTCTTGAATTGGAATTAGTAATCATTAAGGGGTGATTTCTGGGATAACAATGCAAAAAAAACCGGCCAAGAGCATCTCGGGCGATGCTCAGTGTAGAGTTTCGTAGATGCCGCCCTGTTACAAAACATCCGTTCAAAAGGTCGTTTATCAAGGGATATTTGGCGGCGCTTACGTCATTTTACTATCCGGCACTTCCATTCACTGTGCGTTTTTGACTGATAATTCAAAAACGGCTGAACCGATTTTATTCAATATAGTTTTTATTGAAAGATCTTATCGGGCCTCATCAAATTTCAGCTTTCTAGTGCGAACGGTAACTGAGCTAGACCGCGGACAGACGGATGGACATGGCGAAACTAAAAAGAGATAAATAGTAGTTTATGTAACTGTTACGTAATAAGGCCTACTTATGTACAGAAGCATACAGTATGAGGTTCTTCAAAAAAGGAGTGTATAGGTTCCTAAAGGGTAGGCAACGCGCATGTAAATCCTCTGGGGTTGCAGGCGTCCATAGGCTACGGTAACTGCTTACCACCAGGCGGGCCGTATGCTTGTTTGCCACCGTCGTGGTATAAAAAAAAAAAATACACTGCTTTACCTACACAAATATTAAAAATCCATTGAAACCATTAGAATGACCGCCATGACCAACCTTATTGCGCCGGCGAACGGGGGCGGATTTTCATTACCGTATTTTCGTACGTTATGACCACAATGTCACAGATAATACCTATACACTGATGTTATAATAATGGTGGTAATTACATACGGTTCCGAACGCGGAATAGAGGATTTATGATATTGGTGTAGATCAAGATATTTATTTCTTTATAAGTTATGTTATTTAATTTTATTTAATTTTTGACTTTTTTGTAAATTTTGGTTTTAATTTTTTTTGCAATTTTTGAAATTTTTGAATTTATTGTATTTTTTGAAATTTTTGAAATTTTTGAAATTCTTGAAATTTTTGAAATTCTTGAATTTTTTGTAATTTTTGTAATTTTTGAAATTTGTGAAAATTTTGACATTTTTGAAATTTTTGAAATTTAGAAATTTTGCCATTTTGGACATTTTCGAAATTTTAATCATTTTTTACTTTTAGGTTCTCGACTTTTATCACTTTGTCACTTCTCACTTTCACTTTTCACTACACATCACTTCACTTTATTCTATTTTATGTATTTTTTATTTCATTCCATTTTACGTTTCTCAATCGTATGGGTGTCGCGTTTTCGTGACGTAATGCTTTTTCGTGACGGTCACGTGACTTTGTTTCGCCTAGCCCCCCATCCGCGAACCGTCCGATAAGGAACTTCGTCCAAAACTACCACCGGTTCTAACCATACACCTCTGGCTCAAGAAGTATTATGACCGAAAAGAAACTCGACTTTTTCAAAACAGTAATACATTATTAGATCTTAAAGATATAAAATAATGCGTAGTTCGTAATGCGTAGTTTGAGAGACAGATAATGTACCTATTGTTTAATTATAAAGAAAAATAAATCCTAATCTGACTGCTTCACAAAACATTTGATATGTTTTCCTACCTAAACCTATAAATGTTAGATGATTTTGTAGTAGTTTTTTGGTTTGGGCCATGCATCTTTGTCCGTCATATATAGTCCATTCATGATATTTTCAAATATTTCTTAAGAGCGGGTAAAGGTAAATTTAAAGCCTCGACGGGTGACATGTTATAAATATGAACACCTTGACCTAAAAGTTACAAATTATTTAAATACCAAATTTCATCTAAATACGTACAGCGGTTATTGGTTGTTTCTTCCACATGTAAACTTCCAACCCTTTTGCATCCGCTTAAGGGATAATTTCCGAGATAAAACTATTTTATTTCCATTTCCAGACCAAACCAAATTGTATCCAAATCGATTCTGCGGTTAATAATTCCCTATACAACTCTCCAACTCCCTTTTCACCCCTTATTATTGATTTTCGGGGTGAAAACTATCCTTTGTCCTTTCTTGAGACCCATACTATACTAGATTTCATCTTTATCAGTTCAGCGGTAAAAAAACACCCCCTCTAGGGTTGATTTTCGAGATGAAAACTATTCTTTGTCCTTTCCCGTGGCTCAAACTATCTCTACACAAAATTTCATCAAAATCCGTTCAGCCGTTTTCACCTGATGCGCGGTCAAATAGACAGAGAAACAGATAAACAGACAAAAATTCTAAAAATTGTTGGAATGTCTGTTATCGATTCTAAGTAACCCCAGTCAACTTTTCTTCGAATATATTCCATGAACAGACTTCCGACCCTCTTCCGCTTTATTCTATGTAAAGATAGTTTTTATTGAATACTTGCTGTGCCCGCGGCTCCGCCCGTGTGGAATTCAGTATGTGTCAGTAAGCGGCTAATTCACCCCTAATTTCTCTCCCGCTACCCTGGAGGCGGAACTTGAAGTAAAGTTGACAGATGGATTTATCCTATTAATTTTTATTTGCATGATTTAAACGACATACAATAGTAGGTGTATATCGGACGATACAGGACCACTTTTGTATTTATACGTTCATGTCCACAGCAAATATCATCCAAATCGATCCTCCCGTTAACTGATTTAATGAAATGATAAGCATGAAAGGTAAGAACAGGCGCGGTTGAAATGGGGGGGGGGGGGGGGGGGGGGGGGGTGTCACAAATGCAGAAATGTTTTTTTTCTATTTGAGGAATAAGTAATCCTTAATTAACCATACGTTTTTACCACACTGTCACAGATAATACACTGATGTTACGTTACTGGTTGCAATAATTGTGGTAATTACATACTTCAAGGTAAGCACATTACAATGCACTAATGAACGTCAGAGAAAAATAAAATACGTGAGTGTCGTGGAACACTCTGTCGGAACGAAGTTATGTTATTTAATTTTATTACATTTTTGACTTTTTCGTTAATTTTGTGGTTTTAATTTTTTTGTATATTTTTGAAATTTTTGAAATTTTTGAATTTTTTGAAATTTTGAAATTTTTGAAACTTGAAATTTTTGAAATTTAGAAATTTTGTCATTTTTGACATTTTTTAGTTTTAGGTTCTCGACTTTTTTCACTTTTATCACTTTGTCACTTCTCACTTTCACTACACTTCACTTCACTTCATTTTATTCTATTTTATATATTTTTTGTTTCATTCCATTTTACATGTTTCTCAATCGTATGGGTGTCGCGTTTTCGTGACGTGACGCTTTTTCGTGACGGTCACTTGACTTTTTTTCACCTAGCGCCCCATCCGCGAACCATCCAATAAGGAACTTCGTTCCAAAACTACCACCGGTTCTAACTCTACACCTTTGGCCCAAGAAGTATTATGACCGAAAAGATACTCGACGGGACTTATTTTTTTTCAAAACAGTAATACATTATTAGATCTTAAAGATACAAAATAATGCGTAGTTCTTCAAGAAGACATATCAAAACAGCTTGAGAGACAGATAATGTACCTATTGTTTAATTATAAAGAAAAATAAATCCTAATCTGACTGCTTCACAAAACGTTTGATATGTTTTCCTACCTAAACGGTGTCCTATAAATGTTGTAGTAGTTTTTTGGTTTGGGCCATGCATCTTTGTCCGTCATATATAATACTCGAACCTGCAATAACCCTTTCACATTCATGACATTATCAAATATTTGTTAAGAGCGGGTAAATGTAAATTTAAAGCATCGACGGGTAACATGTTATAAATATGAACGCATTGACCAAAAAATTACAAATTATTTAAATACCAAATTTCATCTAAATACGGACAGCGGTTATTGGTTGTTTCTTCCCCATGTAAACTTTCACCCCTTTTGTATCCGTTTAAAGGATAATTTCCGAGATAAAACTATTTTATTTCCTTTTTTAATTAATTATCTCCATACCAAATTTTATCTAAATCGATTCTGCGGTTAATAATTCCCTATACAAATTTCCAACTATCTTTTCACCCCTTTAGGGTTGATTTTCGGAGTGAAAACTATCATTTGTCCTTTCTTGAGACCCATACTATACCAAATTTCATCTTTATCAGTTCAGCGGTTAAAAAGTCGTCATACCAACTTCCAACCCCCTTTTCGGGGTGAAAGGGTTTATTTTCGGGATGAAAACTATTCTGTCGTTTCTCGGGATTCAAATTATCTGCATACTAATTTCTATTAAAAAATCTCCATACAAACTTTCAACCCCCTTTTCACCCCTTCCAGGGTTGATTTTCGGGATGAAAACTATTCTTTGTCCTTTCCCGCGACTCAAACTATCTCTACACAAAATTTCATCAAAATCCGTTCAGCCGTTTTCACGTGATAGATGTATAGATAGATAGTTTTTATTTAAAGTACCTTTCAGGCTTCGCTTCCATTATTTTTTTCAAATTTTTTGGATCTACGGTTCTAAAGTAAGGTGGGGGGGGGGGGGGCTTTTTTTTCAAGATGAAACTATCCTGTCCTTTCTCGAGGCCCATACTATATCTATACCAATTTTCATCTAAATCTGTTCAGCGGTAAAAAAATCCTCATACCAACTTCCAACCCCCTTTTCACCCCCACAAGGGTTTGAAAACTATCCTATGACATTTCTCGAGACTCAAATTATCTCCATACTCATTTCTATCTAAATCGTTTCAGCGGTTAAAAATTCTCCATACAAACTTTCAAACCCATTTTCACCCCCACCAGGGTTGATTTTCGGGATTAAAACTATATATTATCCTTTACCGGGACTCAAACTATCACTATACAAAATTTTATCGAAATCCGTTCAGCCGTTTTCACGTGATGCGCGGTCAAATAAACAGACAAACAGATAAACAGATAAACAGACAAACAGATAAACAGACAAAAATTCTAAAAATTGTTGTAACGTGTTCTGTTATCGATTATCCCCAGCCAACTTTTTTTCGATTATCTTCCATGTACAGACTTTCGACCCTCTTCAGCTTTATTATATGTATAAGTATAGATAATATGTGAGAAATCGAATGGTGCCATCATTTTATTTCATTTCGTTCACTTTAAAAAAATCGTAAAATTTAGAAATTTTGAAGCCTGATATATTTCAACCATTTCAATAGATTTTTTAAATTTTCACTTTATTAGGATACATTTACTATTTTGCATCTATTCAACTTAATTTTATTACAAAATTCAACATGTGTCATCAATTCATCATCCCTATTTTCATAACACAGGCGCCATATTGAAAAGGAAATTACAATCATATGGCGTCACAAGCCACTCACAAGCGGCTATATCAGAGGTAATCGTTATGATATCGATATGAATCGTTAGGTATGACAAATGTCACTTGTCAAATTGCACAAGGTGATTATGTTTTGACAGATTTTTTATTATTTCTGTCCGGGAATTTAAAACAAAATATCACGTAAAAAGTTTTTTTTTGTCATTAAATATATTTATTGGTAACTAAATTTTATTTCAGGTACAAGATAGGTACATGCGAAAACTTAAATAAACTATTTAAATAACCTAAAATTAACTTACTTACTTAAAAATACTAAAAACTAAAAGTTTCTTAATTTATACTTATTGTTAATTGTTTTGGTAAAAGTTAACATCTATTAAAGTAGGTAGTATCTAATATGTTAGCACCTTATATGTCTAGCTGCATATTATCCACGAATTCACCGAAGGGCAATGACTCGTCGAAAAGAACACTAATGCCTGTATCTCACTTAGTTATTAAGATTTTAAAGACCTTGCAGTACGTTGCGGTCCAAGAGTAGAGAGTTAGCGGAAAATCAACAATTATAGTTTCAGCATGTCCGCCTGTCCGTCTGTCTTTCCGCGGCTTTGCTCAGTGATAGTTATTACCAGAAAATTGAAATGGTATGAGTGTGTTTTAATCAGGCCGACAAAGTGATAAAACAAAATCTGATAGACGGAGAGCTGACCACGTCAGATATGACACAATAATGAGAGCATCGAAACCTTTCTAATTAGTATGCTATACTATACTTATTTCTAGATTCAGACATCTGGCAGCTGTAAAGTTGTGGAGGTCAAAGATTGCAAATAACTCGAAGAAAACAAATCCTGAGTGTTCTGGATTTGATGCAATATTATGGGAAATCATGTAATTAATTAGATTATGTCATAGCCAGAAGTTTCTGTTAGGGGAAAGTATTGCCAAATGATGTATAATGCAATTTATAGTTAGTCCCCTACTGCTTTTGTTTCCGCAATAATACACAATGTTTTTTTCTCATGTTAAAATATAAGCCCTGTCCTCTGTAAATGACACAACTTCGGCAGTTTTTACCTACTTTGGTATTACTTTCTTCCAACTCAAAAATGCCCCAATCTAAAGCGGATGGTAAAGCAATCTAACTAGACAGGTTTGATTGCTCTCATTATTGTGTCATATCTGACGTGGCCATGTCAGTGTCCATGATCAAAATATTATTTTCTAGGGTACCTCCCGTACAATCCTATCATGTGGGGTATTGTTGGATAGGTCTTTCAAAAATAATAAGGATCTTTTAAAATGATTTTTGGATAAAACTAACAACCTAACTGAACTGACAACCTAATCCCATGAATTGGCGCAGGCACTAGATTTTTTGAAAGCGACTGCCATCTGACCTTCCAACCCAGAGGGGAAACTAGGCTATCGGGATTAGGTCCGGTTTCCTTACGATGTTTTCCTTCACCGAAAAGTGATTGGCAAATATCAAATGAAATTCCGTACATACGTTCTGATAAACTCAGTGGTACGAGCCGGGGTTTGGACCTGAGACCTCCGGATTGAAAGTCGGACGTTTTACCGCCAGGCTACCAGCGCTCGCGACATTAAAATATGAATCTTTAAACCTTTAGTGTAATTTGTTGTAATAAAAGAATACAAGTTTAAAACCTGATAAAGTACTTGTTTTAATGATCATCCTATTATAGACGGAGAGCTAGCCACGTCAGATATGATACAATAATGAGAGCGACGAAACACGTCTCGTTAGTTTGCTTATACTAGGCTTATTTCTCGATCTAGACATCTGGCAGCTGTAAAGTGGTGGAGGTCAAAGAATGCAAACCACTTTAAGAATACAAATGCAGTGCAGTTTTATGAAAAATTATACAAATAATTAGATCATATCATTGCCAAAAGCCTGATGGGGGAAAGTAGTCCAAAACGACGTGAAATGTTTTTCGCCTACTGTTTCTGTTTCCTAAATATTACGCAATGTTTTTGTTCCAACGTTAAAATATAGGCCCCGTCCTCTATAAATAAGATAACTTAGGCCGTTTTTACCTATTATGGTATTACTTTTTTTCAATTCAAAAACTTTGCTAGTCTGTCACTCTGACATCCACCCATTAAAAGCTGCCAGATGCCCGGATCTAGCAATAAGGATACGGGTTTCATTGCTATCATTATTGTGTCATATCTGACGTGGCCAGCTCTTAGACCATTATTATCCCCAACATCTAGGTAATCTTAGAGATCGGAGTAATCGATAGAATAATCGCTATACCTAACCTTGTTAGATGATTTATAGATCATTGGGAAACGGATGACGCGGTGGGTTTATTGACGGATATGGCGTGATGACATGACATACAGGATGCAATCGTTAAGTGTAGTCAGGCCGTTAGGTATTCCGTAAATATAATTCCAAGCTGACATAACAAATTGATTAATAATTCTATTTTTATGTTTAATCTAAATATATAAAAGAAGAAACTGACTGACTGACTGACTGACTGACTGACTGACATATCAACGCACAGCCCAAACCGCTGGTTCTAGGGATTCCAAATTTGGCACGTAGGTTCCTTATAAGATCTAGGGGTGCACTAAGAAAGGATTTTTCAAAATTCACCCCCTAAGGGGGTAAAATGGGGGTCCAAAGTTTGTATGGCGAATCAAGATTTGTTAGATTATTTTATTCGAAACTTCACAGGAGTATTCCTAACGATAAATGCGTAAATACGTGTTTCAGGTTTTTTGAAAATTCAACCCCTAAAAGGGGCAAATGTGGTCACAAAGTCTGAAAATCAACATGGGTATCGTATCCTTTTTGAGTACTTATAGTACGCGGGCGAAGCCGCGGGAAAAGGCTAGTATTATATAATTGTAATTTAAATGTATGTTATAAAATCTTTTGACATGTAATATTTAAAATATTAAGAATAAATGAGTATGAGTTTGAGTACAACAAGATATCAGAAGACTTTAAACTGATATTGAAAGTACGTTACCCAATGCGTAAAATCACATCAATAACTTTTTTTCACACCACCTGCTCGACAATGCCAAATTATATATCATGCAAACCTGAACGAAAGCAAATCATTATAGCCCTTGGCTTTAGCCGGGTTATAATGTTGTACTAAATCTCATTATAACCCGCTGGTTAATAATGTGATTTCACTTCCCATAGTTCTTATTGTTATGTACTTAAAGTCTAATTTCGTAAAGTCCGCACGGTGCACGGCCTATCCACGCCTGCCAGGGCCCGCCCGCCGCGTCGAACTGATTTGAAAATCGAATTTATTCGGGAAATCGTGCTGGCCACCTCAACTTTAAATACCTAAAACAAATGCCGCGAGTATCATAAGACGCTGCAGTATACGGAGTAAAACTAGAAGTTAAAATTCGAATAAAATGGACTAATGTATCAAGAATCAATTTTTACTTTTGATTTACTTTAATAAAAATCCATTTCTAGTAGCCTTAGCTATTTTATTGTCTCGCAAGAGGTGAGAAAAGTAGAGTATACTCCTCGGGGATAAAGCTGTTTTTGTCACGGGCGCGCTTAAAGCCCTCACTGCACCCAGGACTCAGTCTTAATTAACTCATAACCCCCTCGCTGCGCTCGGGAGTAAAGTCTGGATTCCTTCGTTACGTTCAGGATTCAATAGCACGCCCGTGACATGAAACAGTGCTTTATTCCCTTGGTGTACAATCTACTATTAAATAACAGTAGTGAGTAATATTAAATTAAAACCCTGCATAAGTATATTTGCTACCATCATCGTCTTAGCGTTTATTTATCTGGCTTTTACCGTAGCCGGTTGCATTGAAACTGGGGTCCGCTCGCAACCTTATCCCAAGAATTGCTGCCATCTGATTATAAAACCCAGAGGGGAAACTTTAGTCAGAGGGTAAACTTTTATCGCCTTTACAATAGAGGTGTTGACCACTTTGGGCGCTCCGATATATCTGATGGCGACTGTACATATACCTACGTACAGACAGACATACGTACTTATGTACAAGCCGTACGTAATACCAATTATACCCTTAAACGGATCCCCAGCATTTTTTTTATACCGTTTGAATTTAACAGATGTTTACCGCTCAAGTTTGAACCCTGGACCGCGGAGGGCCGAGCCTCCGTAATCAGCCGTTTCCTCCCACAGATGAGTGTTCCGTTTCCGACGACACACTTACACACGCAACGACAATTGGAACTACGAGCACAGAATATCACTATTGTAAATTTGAAATTTAACGGAAAGAATGCAAACAAAATTATTTAAAAAAAAATTTAATGACTTACGCCTCGCCGGTTTTAGCGAGCTGAATTCTGCCAATGTCGGGGTGTAGACTTTTGATTTTATTTACTATTAGTGAAATACAAGCAACGTTGTTCGGTTGAGGCCTTGTTGATTGTAAGGTGATAGCCTCCCTAACAAACACGTGGGTGGCCGAAACCCCGGATAACCGTTTGTTCGACTAAAGGGTGGTGACGCGCGTTTTGAAACAAATTTTTCATTAGCTGCACACTTGTTCGTTATGTCACCGCACAATAAGCTATCAATATTACACACTGAACTACGTAAATGAGCAAAAAACAAAAAAAAACGAATGTGAACACGCGGCAGCCATCTTGAGCTCAAACGATTATCTCGACACAAGTTTTGTATTGAAATATCCTTACTGTCACATTGTCATGGAAAGATTTCAAAGTATACCTGTGTCAAGTTTGTTCACATTATTTCCGTAAGATTTGAAATACGAGTTATAAATGTGCAGTCCCTATTCTAACTTTAAAACACGTTTAAATATGACCCAACTCTTATACAAAACTATGCAATACAGCTAACTCCAAAATGGATCAGATTATGCTTGAAAATGATTTCGATGCAACTCCAATAGAACTCCAATATTGTAGGGCAATTAAAATAGAGAGAAAGACAAGAACGCTGCGCCGCGTATCACTACAGAGTACAGACAGCGAGAGCGAGCGAGACGTCAATCAGGCGCGGATCCAGGATTTTATTCAGGGGGGGGGGGGGGGCAATTTCATTCACAAAAAGTCTTGCGGTCCGCACCTATGGCGTTCTAGCATACGAGGCTTGCGTGGCAGTTTTATGTATAGTGTGTGAAATCGCCGGGGACATAAGAATAGTGACATAATTAAGCTTTTCAATCTCGTACCTTACTTAGGTCACGAAGCTTGCTGAGTAACACGGTACTCGACTAAAAAGCTCTTCATTATGTCACTACTAGCTTTTTCCCGCGGCTTCGCTCGCGTTAAATTCTTCATACAAATTTCCACCCCCCATTTTAGGGAAGTGGGGGTTAGAAAGAGACAAAAAGTAGCCTATGTCACTCTCCATCCCTTCAACTATCTTCACATAAAAAATCACGTTAATTCGTCTCCCCGTTTTGCCGTGAAAGACGGACAAACAAACAAACACATACACTTTCCCATTTATAATATTAGTATGGATTGTATAAAATATTATTACAAGACAGATTTTTTTTTAATTTAAACAAACTTGCTAAATACGTCAATGTCAAAATAAGCCTAAAGTCAACGTCATAATTACAAATTAAGTAATTATCTTTGCATTTTTGTAGGGCGTTTTAATAAACAAATCAAGCGTGACATTAGGTCACGTCTGTAATTTTTCATGCTAATTAAATATTTTCTTTGTTTGTTTGTTTATTTTTAATTTTACCTGTTAAAGTTATTAAGTTGTCTAAATACCAAATTAAAATCGCATTTCAAATCATATGGAAACAAACTTGACATGATTGTCACAAGTTTTACTGACAAATTGTCATGTCAAAGTAAAAGATGTAAGATGTAAAGATTCACGATTTCAAGTTTCTGCACAATCTTTCCGTGGGTTTTGAAATACGAGTTTAGTACCGGCAGAGATTGTAAATAATAGAGACAGCCACTGTTTAAGAACTTTTTGAAGCCAAAGTCTGAAGCGCCATCTGTACGAGAACAACCCAAAGATACAAAAATTGTAGAAGAAAATGACATTGCACTGCATCGCCATCTAGTGATGAGTAGCGTACCGTAGTAACCCTGGATAGCTATTATTTATAGTCTCTGGTACCGGCAATATGATCCAAATAACACTTTTCAAAACAATATTTGTTCAATGTTGACGATGTTCAAATTAATAATAAAATGAAAAAAAGCTAAAGAGCTGGCAATAAATGTAATAAAGTCCAGTGTTTTTGAAAGCAAGTAAAGAAAAGAAAAAACCGGCCAAGAGCGTGTCGGGCCACGCTCAGTGTAGGGTTCCGTAGTTTTTCGTCCGTCACAGTAAGTGTCCCCACTTAAGAGTTAAAATAACACCGCCATGTAGGATATGAAATATGATATGAGCGTTCTACGTACAGTATATAATAATTTTGTATTTTTTTTTTCAAAAACTATTCAACCTATCAAGTTCAAAATAATTTTCCTAGAAAGTCTTTATAAAGGTTTACTTTTCAGATTTTTTTCATATTTTTAAAACTTATGGTTCAAAAGTTAGAGGGGGGGGGACACATTTTTTTTTACTTCTGGAGCGATTATTTCCGAAAATATTTACATTATCAAAAAATGATTTTAGTAAACCCCTATTCATTTCTAAATACCTATCCAACAATATATCACACGTTAGGGTTGAAATGAAAAAAAAAATCACTCCCCACTTTACGTATAGGGGAGGTACCCTAATAAAACATTTTTTTCCACTTTTTATTTTACCACTTTGTCGGCGTGATTGATATACATATTAGTACCAAATTTCAGCTTTCTAGTGCTAATGGTCACTGAGATTATCCGCGGACGGACGGACGGACGGACGGACGGGCAGACATGGCGAAACTATAAGGGTTCCTAGTTGACTACGGAACCCTAAAAAAGACCTTGCAAGAGGTTTCTAAATTCGTTTTGTTTTTTCAAACAATAAATAGATAATTAGTACATTATTGAAAGTTTAAAAAAATACCTATACCTGAAAAAATATATAATTTAATTTTAAAGCAACCTTAATTTAATTTTAAACAATATTATAAATTCTGTCCGGAAAGAGAAGTGTCGTAAAACGTATGAGCTCACAAACCACGACACATCTACTTCGGGACAAACTCTATCATTAAAGAAATTAATATTGCTTTATCTACACTCACATTGTAAGTCCTCTAAAACGTGTTCAAAAACGGTAGGCAATGGCTAGCATTACCACAACCGATTTTACTATGATAAGCTTTTTATCTGTGACAGTAACGTAATTTTAACTTTACATGCTCATATACAGGGTGTTTGGTAACCGGATGCAAAGCCGAAAGTAGGAGATAGTCTAGGTCATGTAGAACATTTTTAGCCATACTTGTCTTAGACAAATGTTATTAGTTTTTTTTTAATTTAAATTTTAAGATTTGTCGGAGAAAACTGCAAAACTTCAGACTAAATCGATAATTAGAACTTTTTTTACTGCAGGTAGATTTTTTTTTGTTTTATTTCTTATTGTGCAATGTCTATCAAACACTAGAAAAGTGATTTCAAACATCTGTGTCTAAAGAAAACAAGTTGACAGCGATTTAAAATTTTAGTTACATGAAAATGTAAACGATTTAAGTGATTTCAAAGTACGATAAAAAAAAACTAAAATAGCCACGAATTTTAAAAACATGCTTGGCTTTTACCCTTTTATTTAAGCTATCAAACACGACTGTAGCTACTGTATCCTTGAAAATAAGCCACCTAAACCAACTGGGTAGCTAAAATGTTTCACTCTACTTGTGAAACTTGTGGTAGTTGTGGTGACGAATCTCATTATGATTTTACAATAAAACATTGGTTCTGAATACTAAGTTGGCATTGACTTGACATTTGACTTGTTTTAAAAGGGTTAAGTGTACTGGACAAAACTACCACATGCAATTTTAACAAACAAAGGCTTGCGGCGGTGAGAGACAAAAGAGACTGATAGCGGCAGGCGGAGAGCGGCGTTAAACAAAGATGATCGGTTTTGTGCTTTATTGACAAAGATAAACTGATTAGCTACATGAGTATTTGTGCAAAAATTAGTAATTTAGTCTAGTTACAACTTCAGTTGCGATTAGACGTTCATTGTGGTTTAATTTCCCGCTCTCATCTCAATTTACCGTGTCAAGTTGTAGCTGCCGTAGGCGCTCCTTCACGTGTAATTACGACTTCTTCATTGTAAACATGGAGTTTACGAACGAAGAATACGCCGACATTATCTACATGTACTGCAAAGCTGACAGTAATGGAGCGATGGCCCGACGGATGTACCAAGAGCGTTTTCCAAACCGGAGATTGCCTAATGTGAGAGTGTTTTACAATTCATTCCGAAGGCTACGTGAGAATGGTATTGCTGTGCAACATGGAGGGAATCCAGGACGTAATCGCCCTGAAGTGGAGGAAGACGTTCTACAGGCATTTGCAGAGGATCCGAATACGAGCATCAGAGTGGTAGCTCGTAATCTGAACTTGTCCACATGGAAAGTATGGGCCACAATGAATCGTGAGGGAAAATATCCTTTTCGCGGCATCGGAGTTCAAGGTTTGGACGAAGGAGATCCTGCACGCCGAGTGGACTTCTGCCGATTTTTACTCAATGCGGATATCGAAGACCGACGTTTTTTGCGAAGCATTCTTTGGACCGATGAATCGAAATTTTCCCGGGAGGGGATCACAAATTTCCATAACCTACACCAATGGGCTGACAAAAACAACAATCCACATTGGAAAAAGCAAGTGTCCTTCCAAAGAAAGTTTTCCGTCAATGTGTGGGCTGGAATTATCGGCAGAGTCCTTATTGGGCCACATTTTTTGCCAAATAATTTAAATGGGGCAAATTATTTGGAATTTTTACAAAACGATTTGCCCAGGCTTATTGACGAAGACCAGCTGCCCGGTGCAGTGACATTTCAACACGACGGTTGTCCCGCCCATTACTCTCTGGCTGTAAGGGAGCATCTGGATAACTGTTTCCCGGACGGTTGGATCGGCAGAGGCGGACGAATCCCTTGGCCCGCTCGGTCACCTGATTTGACACCATTGGATTTTTTCGTTTGGGGCCGAGCTAAGGAGCTAGTCTACACACAAGAGGTCATTAATACCGTAGAAGAGCTGAGGGAGAGGATAGAAGCGGCGTTCGAAAGGATGAGGGAAGAAATGATATTCGGAACAACCACCACAGAAGTAAGAAGACGGGCTCGTGCTTGTATTCGAAACGGCGGGTCACATTTTGAAAACGAGCGATGATGTGTAATTTTAATGTGTTGATCGTAAAAATAAATAACTTATCTTTTATGCTTTTGTTTTAATTTACCCTAAACATTCCCTCTTATTAGTACAGGTAGCCTATTTTCAAAGATAAAATGGCTTGAGACATGATTGTCTTATCGCCCGCCGCCTGCCGCTATCAGTCCCTTTTGTCTCTCACCGCCGCAAGCCTTTGTTTGTTAAAATTGCATGTGGTAGTTTTGTCCAGTACACTTAACCCTTTTAAAACAAGTCAAATGTCAAGTCAACGCCAACTTAGTATTCAGAACCAATGTTTTATTGTAAAATCATAATGAGATTCGTCACCACAACTACCGCAAGTATCACAAGTAGAGTGAAACATTTTAGCTACCCAGTTGGTTTAGGTGGCTTATTTTCAAGGATACAGTAGCTACAGTCGTGTTTGATAGCTTAAATAAAAGGGTAAAAGCCAAGCATGTTTTTAAAATGGTTTGAAAATTCGTGGCTATTTTAGTTTTTTTTTATCGTACTTTGAAATCACTTAAATCGTTTACATTTTCATGTAACTAAAATTTTAAATCGCTGTCAACTTGTTTTCTTTAGACACAGATGTTTGAAATCACTTTTCTAGTGTTTGATAGACATTGCACAATACGAAATAAAACAAAAAAAAATCTACCTGCAGTAAAAAAAGTACTAATTATCGATTTAGTCTGAAGTTTTGCAGTTTTCTCCGACAAATCTTAAAATTTAAATTAAAAAAAAACTAATAACATTTGTCTAAGACAAGTATGGCTAAAAATGTTCTACATGACCTAGACTATCTCCTACTTTCGGCTTTGCATCCGGTTACCAAACACCCTGTATATTGATACGTTATGAGTTTCAAATTCCAAATATCGAATTTGATAACATAATGTAAATCCTGTCCTCCTTCCCGACCACCGGCACGCGCCCGCGCGACCGCCGGCACAATCGAGTTGGCCATGGCGGTGCAATGGCGGTCATTCTATGGTTTCCGAACACTTCATTTAGGATATATAATATGATTGCAGATAAAGCAGTGTATGCAACTGTACGTAATTAGGCCTTAAGACACTCGTGTGATCACACTCGTATTTTAAGGACTCTTATTACGTAACAGTTACATAAACTACTATTGCTAATTGCTATTCCGCGAAATACGCTTAGGTACGGTTAATTAATAAAAAATATTACTTATTAAGTTATTACATATTTTATTGTTAAACATTTCGACTCAAGTAATATTCCATATTTCCTACAGCCACTTAAGAAAATAAATAATTAACCATCATTAGAAACTCTAGGGTAAACCCCGGTAGCATAATACCATTATATCATTTTACTTTCATAATGACTTAAATGTATTATACTATTACAGCGCTTATGACATTTTAGATCTGAGCAGTCAATAATGATGACTTTGACCTGATGACCTGCTACTTCATACAGTCGGCAGAACTACTTGAACGGTTTAAGTGGTCACAATTATCTGAACGACTTTAATGTTAAGAAAAATGGCGTGCGTAGGACATTTTGAACACTTTGTCCGTTTAACTACTTCTAAATATACAAGTTAATTACTGGATCGTTGAACAATTCGTAGCCAACGGTTGCTCAATACGCATGATGACTTTTTTCAATGGTATGGTGTCAATCGATTCGTTTTGTTGTGAGGATCAAATGTCGATATGGGGCCAATTGCGTTAAAGCAAGACAAAAGTCAGAAATGAGACTTAGTAATTAAACGAACTTACCTTAAGTGAAGTTCCATTACAATTATACGAGCTTTGTGATTCCGAATATTATAATAACTTGTAGTAGCTCGTCGCTTACGCCCTTTTTGTCACGATATGTTTAGAGCTGAAAAGACTCCTAAAAAAATAACACTTAGAAATACAACTCCAATACGTCAAGTGACACACGTCACTGTCAACTCCTACGCGCCAAACTCTCATTTAGTTCAGAGCACCGCTGAGATGTATAAAGAAATGTTTACCTCTCAATAGTCACTTGATTATTTTACAACATAGTACTGTAGTCTAGTATGGTACAGTACACTTATACTGGGTTTAGCTTATTGTAATCATTAAGCACGGGTGGGAGGGTTACTAATATTCGGAATCACAAAGCTCGTATAATTGTAATGGAACTTCACTTAAGGTAAGTTCGTTTAATTACTAATTATACTTCGCTTTGTGATTCCTTCATATTATAATAACTTGTAGATGTTCAGAGACTCGTAAAATAATCAGAACTAGATCCGCATATAAAACAGTATAGTTAACTAGAGAACATCAGAGAGAGAGAGAGATCTATCTGGTCCAAGGTATGAAACAATGCCAGGTTTAGTTTTTTATTTCTGGTCAATCAACGTAAGTTAGCTTTGTAGCATTAAAGTGAATTATAATAATTATTTACATATAGATTAACACTACACAACCGTGATAGCGATTGGGTTAAATTATATAATTATATGTTTGGTTTCAAAACAAATGAAATTAACATAATAATCTGTGGATCTTGACCTGATTGTGGACAAGAAAGTTGATAAATATTATTTATGTATGTTCAATCACAAAAGAAAATGTGATTTGTAATATTTAAACAACGAAAATAATCATATATTATTAGTATCATGACTTTTACATCTGATGAAAGTATACCTGCTCGGCACATGGTATCACTACAGAACCAAACAACCCAATACCTGTGACTGTGAAGATCCAATAATTAAAATATAAAATATTTTTAATAATATCGTATTTTAATAAGAATGATCTGTAGAATTCTAAGTAATGAAACAAGAAAAAAAAGAAATCAAGTAGTTTCATTACGTTTTAAGGAATTCTTTTTGAAGAGGACCACACCTGTTAAGTCAATTTAGAGAAACCCCCTAAATAATTAAATACTTATATCTGTTTATGTGTCATGAAAGTATTGACAGTATATAATCATTATAATGAACCAAATCTTAATAGGACACAATCTTATACGAGTAGATGTAATATGACAAATAACAAATATATTTATTTTTGTGACTATTACTATTATTATATTATGTTATGAAAACATAGTCAACATAGGTATAAATAGGCATGCCTTTATACAATGCAGCCCAATGTAGCAACCCAATGCGGAATGACCGCCAAGGGTTCAAAGCACTTCCTTGATAAGTATTCTACCAATATATATAAAACACCGGTTCACAATATTAATTAAAATTACAAAATTCATTGCATAACTCTGCTAGCAGACCAGAGATATTTTGGCTACCACTATAGGTACCTATATGCTGACATAGTATTATTTCAGGTAGTGCTTGAAGCATTTTGCTTTAACGTGCTTATATAAATTATTGAATCAATAAAAGCATAAAATACAGCATTATTACATCATTAAATAATTTTGAACAAAAAAGAACCGACTTCACTAAACATCCACCATTCCAAAAGCAAATGCTCGAGCTGCTGTAAAAAATACTCAAATCACTATAGGTGTGCCTATAATAGTTGAAGAGTTCCCTCGATTTCTCCAGGATCCCATCATCAGATCCTGACCTGGTTACAATGGGACCAACTGTGAAGTATACTCTTTCAAACGAAAAAAGAATTTTTCAAATCGGTCCAGCCATCTTCGAATAATCGGTGAACATAAATAAAAAAAAAAAAAAAAAAATAGCAAAAACAAAGTTACCGACGAATTGATAACTTCCTCCTTCGAAATCTTGAAGTCGGTTGAAAATCGTTTCTATGGCACGTCAGCTAGGAGGCTCAGAGAATCCCAACTGTTTAGAGTCCATTCATTTACTTCCATATCTTTTGATACCAAATGGTGACAATGAGCTAAGTATGTCAAGTACCATCTTTCTTGAAACATCATGACAATAGATGTCAAAAATAGGTAAGATAAAGTAGGCATGTACACAAAATTTGTAATAGGTGGCATAGCCTTCAAGTAAAATATTAATGATTTGTTAACTGCATTATGTTATATTAATGATAATAAAATCAATAAGATGAGCGGGGAACTTATCTTACTGAGCAAAAATTTTTGCTGTATAATTATACCTTTAATAATTATTAAAGGTTATAACTAGGTTTATAGACAATTAGACACCAAGTGCATCAATTTTGTGATAACCTTACTCATATAAAAGTGTGTGTTGAGTACACACAGAGTATATCAGGATCGAGCATTAATTTACGCTAGGTATATAAACAAGAAACATATTTTTCTCACAACGGTATGCACTGCTTTTTACATTTCAAATAAGCATTTGACACATCAGTTTGCAATTTACTAGAACAAAGGTAATCCTTTACCTAAAGAAAAGGTTTTTATCTTTAACAGTCTACATATACTTAAACCTTTAAAAGCGGGCCTAGTCCGCCTAGTGGTTACGATTAGGTTTAATATTTATTTCAGTTAAAGAGTTTAATTGACAAATAGTTTAAACTAATAAGCGGTAAGCGTAATTTCCACTGAGTGTCATAATCCGTCAAAGATGTGCCACAACTGCCACAAAGGCATAGGCATATTAAACAAAACAAAAAATATATCATTGTAGTCGGGTATATAATGTTTCAAATTAAGCATGGCAATATTTTATTTTTCCCCCTTAGCTGATATGGAGTTCTGTTACATATCAAAATTTTAGCAAACAATGCCAAGTAGTTCAAGAGTAACAACAAAAAAAAAAAAACCATAAGCAGATTTAACAGAGAGTAACCATATGGATACCTAATGATCATAGAGGGATTAAGTAACAGTTGCTTTTATCAAGCAGTTGTTATGGCTTGTGCCAATAGGCAATTGTTTGTCTTTATAAGACAAAAAAATCGTTTTAAATGACTTTATATATTGTCAAATTTGACCCAATGTAAAATTATATTAAGTAGCTATGACCCACAAATACAGTGGTGTGGGCTCCATTACATATCAGCATGGTAAGGGAACCGAATAGTTATGCAATATACTTGCTAATATATGCAGCGCAGAATACTTTTATATTAGATCCATTTAATTTAAGTATTGTTGTAGACTTTCTTAACACTGGTAGTTGTGTTTATATCGAGTCCGACACACCAAACATTAATCAGGCTTTCTGCTGTTGTTGATAGGTACTGAAAATGATACAATTGTAATAACATAATATTAGAGTAGTAGATAATAAATGCATCATGTTCTGTTTATTTTAACACAATTGCTGGATGTTGCTTTGAGTACTATCCAAATACGTGAACCAAGTTCTAACGTAACTCTAACAGTGATGCATTTTTCTCTGTTAATTAGGCTAAAACATAATAATAGCCAGCAGTGCAACAATTGGTAAAATTTAACAACAGCTGGAATAAAACCGAATGAATGTAATAATTATACAGCCTGGATTTTAAGTATGCCTGGAAATTAAGTAGTTGCAATAAACTCAAGTTTTTAGCATAATATAGAGCCAAAAATAGAGAATACATGGACGCATACAGTCAAATTATTACATCAGTAGAGCCTAGGAAAGCAGAACCACGCATGTTCCACTGCAATGCCATCATTGTTAATTTTTTGCTTTGAGTAGAGCCTAGAATAGCAATACCACAGAAGCATACAGTCTGAGTCTGACTCATAATCGATGGCAGCAATGTTTTCACTGTTAAATTTTTGCTTCGAGTAAAGCCTAAGAAAGCAGAACCACGTATATTCTACTGCAATACCATCATTGTTAATTTTTTGCTTTGAGTAGAGCCTAGAATAGCAATACCACAGAAGCATACAGTCTGAGTCTGACTCATAATCGATGGCAGCAATGTTTTCACTGTTAAATTTTTGCTTCGAGTAAAGCCTAGGAAAGCAGAACCACGCATATTCTACTGCAATACCATCATTGTTAATTTTTTGCTTTGAGTAGAGCCTAGAATAGCAATACCACAGAAGCATACAGTCTGACTCATAATCCTGGGCAGTAATGTCTTCACTGTTAAATTTTTGCTTCGAGTAGAGCCTAGGATAGCAATACCACAGAAGCATACAGTCTGACTCATAATCCAGGGCAGCAACATCCTCACTGTTAAATTTTTGCTTCGAGTAGAGCCTAGGATAGCAATACCACAGAAGCATACAGTCTGACTCATAATCCAGGGCAGCAACATCCTCACTGTTAAATTTTTGCTTCGAGTAGAGCCTAGGATAGCAATACCACAGAAGCATACAGTCTGACTCATAATCCAGGGCAGCAACGTCCTCACTGTTAAATTTTTGCTTCGAGTAGAGCCTAGGATAGCAATACCACAGAAGCATACAGTCATAATCCAGGGCAGCACGGCATAGCATGTACTGCCTTTATTTAAATTTTTGACTGGTTTATAAACACAGATATAGACAATAATGCCATCATTGTAGATTTGTTTCAAGGGATAGGCTTAGCATAAATAAAAGTGCCATAAACTTTGTCGTTATGTTGTCCTTAATACAGCAGGATGCAAAAAATTTTGCTAAGTGATTTGGTTAATATTGTGAGTACCGCCTTGTTCAAATAAATATCCAGCGAGACCACAGCTGTCATAGGTTACATCAAGCATTGCTTTGATCAGTATACCGTGGATGTAAAACTGAATTATGAATAATCAGCCCAGTAGGGTCTTGATATGCATCATGACGGTTCATGCTATAATGATTCCATGCATCTTCATCACAATGACAATTATATCTGTATTTCGTATCCTAAGTATGTAAATTTTGTCAAAATTATATCTGTATTTCGTATCCCAAGTATGTAAATTTTGTCAATATAAATCTCAAGACGCTTTTTCTTAAATATGTACATATTTCTTGTATTTTCATCAAGTGAGACTTAATGATTTACATCATTTTATTAAATAAATTTCTAATTTGGTTGCTCAGTTACATCATAGTATGCCATTGTACACTATGTATATGTGTTAAGAAAATTAAATAATGTAATTGTGTAATACTTGTTCATGAATATAACATATTCTTACTGATTTATTGGACATTGATTTGGTTATTATTATCATTTAAAGTTCCAATTCTATCAGTTTAGTACAATATGGGACTTCTTATGCGTATTCTACATGCATGCCATTATTATTTTATTTTGCATTACTTACAAGAGACTAATCTAGGACTATTTAAGGGTTTATTACTCATTGAGCCTTTTAATGTTTTATTTGTACTTTTATATTATGTGACGGATATATGTACTACACGAAGATGTTGATGCTAACTCTTATAGAAAGTCACTTTCGTTTACGGTTCAACCAACATAACCTTAAAGTATAATCGACAAGAGAAGGTTACCTCTTTGACGTAATTTGTTTTACATAGTCCACCGTCTTGACATCATTCAAACCTTTAATAGTACATTCACAGTCGAAATTGCAGCTACTTTTGCTTATTTCGGCGTTTTCATTCGTCGGCGTCGGCGTCCTTTGTCGGCATCTCCAATGTTTTCGTAATGCATTTTTCTTGCAATAAGTTAATTAGGAACCTGAAATACACTTTCCACCACTTCATATGCTATATTTAAGCAGCAATGCATTTTGATTTTCAACTTTCAATTTCAAATAAAAGAAAGAACTATAGCGCGTGACGTTAGGGCGATAGCACGAAGATGAGAGTTTGGCGCGTAGGAGTTGACAGTGACGTGTGTCACTTGACGTATTGGAGTTGTATTTCTAAGTGTTATTTTTTTAGGAGTCTTTTCAGCTCTAAACATATCGTGACAAAAAGGGCGTAAGCGACGAGCTACTACAAGTTATTATAATATGAAGGAATCACAAAGCGAAGTATAATTGAAGTGTGAGATTTGCTTCTCGAAACGCTCCTAACAAAATGACGTGCAAAAGTGACGTCACGATACGCGACGGGGCCCTAGGGCACTTTGAGAATCAGGGGCCCTCAGGCGCTCAATTAGGAACAACGTTGACTGTAAAAAAAACTTTCGGGGCCCCCCTGAGCATGGGGGCCCTGGGCACGTGCCCCGTGTGCCCTTATGTAAAAGACGGCCCTGCGTATGGAAAAATTATGCAATTGCTATTTTTACAGTGAAATGTTGCGTTTATGTATATGGTTGCCATACAATTTATTTTACAGCAAAATGTTAAAAAACGAATAGTATCTTTGTTTTTAAAATTTTATACTTAAAAAAATCGTTAAATTTTGAAATTTTGATACCTGATATATTTGAACCATTACAATAGATTTATTTAATTTATCCCTATTAGTAGAGTGTCGGTACACATGAATTAAAGTCAGTTTGCGATTGACAGATGAGTTTTATACAGTTGAATATCTACCTTGTTATCATGATCATAAAGTTAACTTTACAAGCATCACACCATTTGGTGCCGTGTTTTGAATATGGACTTTATTTTCTTTGTGTTAAGGTAGAATATTAAATAGATAAAGTTATCTGTCAAGTTCAAACTTACTTTGAACGTATTGTATCCCTGAGTTACGAGTTTGAGTCTCGTCCGAGGCACGAAATTTTTCGATTTATCCTTTATTTCTTAACATCACTGGTATCGTTAGCAGACATTTTGAGTACGAAATATTATCTGATATTTACCAGTAGCTTTTAGGTGAAGGAAGACATCGTGAGGAAACCGGACCTAATCCCACGGGACCCGGATATAATCCGTCTAGTTGTAATATCAGTATTATTGATTATCGCGGCAACGGAAGACAGCCTACAAAATAGCCTAATCATGGGAATAGTTTTCCGAGCGGACCCCAAGCTCAATTGAGCCAGGACGATGATGACTTCGGCTGCAGACTGTACGTGCACTTGTCACCACCATGCAAACTGCATCAGTCAAATGTCAAGAGCAATTTAATCATAAAATCAACTTAATCACTTCACAACTACTTGACAATGATTTTGATTACTTCTAAGCTACGTGATGATTTCTACAATTACCGCAGCAGGGCTTAGATCACTAAATAGAGTGTATGTATGTAACTTGAGGTCAATACCTATGATTTCTACCTCGTACTTGATGGACTAAAAGCTGGCCACGTCAGATATGATATGACACAATAATGATAGCAACGAAACCCGTCAAATAAGATTGCAATACTATCCTTATTGCTAGGTCCGGGCATCTGGCAGCTTTTAATGGGTGGAGGGTCAGAGTGACAGACTAGCAAAATTTTTGAGTTGTAAAAAAGTACTAAGTACCAAAATAGGTAAAAACTGCCGAAGTTGTCTTATTTATAGAGGACGGGGCCTATATTTTTACATTAGAACAAAAAACATTGCGTATTATTTCAGAAACAGTAAGCGACAAACTATCAATTACATTATACATAGTTTTGGACTACTTTCCCCCTTCAGGAAGCTTTGGCAATGATTATTTATAATCTAATTATTTATAGTCGTTTTACACCTGCAGCCTATGGATCAAGTTTACTCAGAAGGCATACAGCGCCCTACGCGTCCAATATAATAACGCGTTTAGGATGTTGGGGCTGCCGCGCCATTGCAGCGCGTCAGGCATGTTCGCGGAGGCGCGCGCTGACGGCTTCCACGCCATCATGCGCAAGCGGGCGGCGTCGCTGGTGCGGCGCGTGCGGCCTCCTAGCCACAGTCGCGGACAGGTGTGATGGGGTGTTAAAGGTGTAATTTATGTTTAAATGTTTAGGTATAAGATATTATATTACTAACGTAGGATAAGTTTAATAATAATAAAAATTGTACTTACTAACATAATATGGAAAGTTTCCGGAATAAATAAATATTTAATTTAATTTAATTTATATAATTTCTCATAATACTGCATCAAAACCAGAACTCTAGGATTTGTATTCTTAAAGTGGTTTGCATTTTACCTTTTACCTCCACCACTTTACAGTTGCCAGATGTCCATCTAGAAATAAGCATAGTATACTATCGAGAGGGGTTTCGTCATTCTCATTATTGTGTCATTATCTGACGTGGCTAGCTCTCCATCTATGACCAGTATAACTTAGTTTAGTTGTCTTGCGCTGGACGAATTATAATGTAGCGCTCGGACCGTTTTTTCTGAATAGCGATAGTATCGTTTTGGAAGCCATTTTTGGTCAGAGAGATTCTAAGTACTCAATAATAAGTTTATCTAATAAGTCTTGCTGAAAAACAAGACGGAGATGGCAACACGACCTGGACACATATGTTGAAGAATGGCGGGAGTGTGCATTAGACAGGGCCAAAGGGCGGGAAAGAGGGGAGGCCTTTGTCCAGCAGTGGGACACCTTACCAGGCCAGGCTAATAAAAAAAGTATTTTTTATTTATTTTTTATGGAGAAAAGGCAGACGTTTGACCGCGATCTTACCTGATGGTAAGTGATGATGCGGTCTACGGTGGAGCTCGCTTACCTATGAGATACCTATTTACTCTCGCTTTGAAGAGACCTCAATTGTACTCAAGTGGAAACACAGACTCGGGCAGGCCGTTCCACTCCTTGGCAATTCGCATAAAGAATGTTGAAGCAAAACGCTTCGTGCGTATATGTAGAATACTTACCATGAAGCGATGCCGGAGTGCCGATTGTCTGGTAGTCCGATGGTAAAATGGGGACGGAGGAATAAGGTTGTGCAGGTCTTCCTGAAGATTGCAAACCGTTTTTTTTCTCTATTATTTTAAATTTAGTTAACATTACAAGAAAATAAAAACCGGCCAAGAGCGTGTCGGGCCACGCTCAGTGTAGGGTTCCGTAGTTTTCCGTCCGTCACAGTAAGTGTCCCCACTTAAGAGTTTTTGAAAGCACGTCATTTCATTGTGATTTTGTAGAAATTACAGGTACAATAAACACCTGCTTATACGGTTAAATTACAAACTTAGTTCAGATATTATTTTCTATTTTTTTTTCAAAAACTATTTACCTATCAAGTTCAAAATAATTTTCCTAGAAAGTTTTTATAAAGTACTACTTTTGAGATTTTTTTCATATTTTTAAAACTTATGGTTCAAAAGTTAGAGGGGGCGGGATAATTTTTTTTTACTTCTGGAGCGATTATTTCCGAAAATATTTACATTATCAAAAAAATATTTTAGTAAACCCCTATTCATTTTTAAATACCTATCCAACAATATATCACACGTTAGGGCTGAAATGAAAAAAAAAACACTCGCCACTTTACGTATAGGGGAGGTACCCTAATAAAACATTTTTTTCCACTTTTTATTTTACCACTTTGTCGGCGTGATTGATGTACCATCAGGTTCAAAATTGCATGGTCAATTTATCAATGAATTCATTCATAAATTGGCCATGCAATTCTGAACCCGATAGTACATATTAGTACCAAATTTCAGCTTTCTAGTGCTAACGGTCACTGAGATTATCCGCGGACGGACGGACGGACGGGCAGACATGGCGAAACTATAAGGGTTCCTAGTTGACTACGGAACCCTAAAAATGGTGGACTTAACGTCTAAGGCACTTCCACTCAACCATTAAGCTAAACTAAAACTTTAGTTTCATAGGATTATAGAGAAAATCTACTTCTTAGTTAAGTAATCATCACACTAAGTTTTTCACAAAGAATTACAATTGTACGTACCTAATTAAAAATTAATAACAGAAAATGAGTGTAATCTCGGGTGTAATAAAAAAACACATTACTGAGATTCATCTACAACTACATTGTAATAATGAGTGCAATTTACAATCATGGTTAATGACTTTTAGTTTTTTTCTGACTATTGTTGTGCATTTCCGCATCCTTAGTAAGTTTATAACAAGAATGTAGGCCTTAAGCCTCAGTAGTTACATCTAGCATGGCATTTGAAAAATCGTAGCACGTTTATAAATCTTCTATCTTCTGTCTATCTATATATATAAAAGAAGAAACTGACTGACTGACTGACTGACTGACTGACTGACTGACTGACTGACTGACTGACTGACTGACTTATCAACGCACAGCCCAAACCGCTGGGTCTAGAGATTTCATATTTGGCACATAGGTTCCTTATAAGGTCTAGGGGACCACTAAGAAATGATTTTTCAAAATTCACCCCCTACGGGTAAAATAGGGGTCCAAAGTTTGTACGGCGAAACAAGATTTGTTAGACTATTTTATTCGAAACTTCACAGGAGTATTACTAACGATAAATGAGTAAACACGTGTTTCAGGTTTTTTGAAATTCAACCCCCAAAAGGGGCAAATGTGGTTACAAAGTCTGAAAATCAACATGGGTATCGTATTCTTTTTGAGTACTTATCGTACGCGAGCGAAGCCGCGGGAAAAGGCTACTAAATAGGTAATATAGTATAACCATGGTTTAACAAGTACTGGTTGCAATAATGGTGGTAATTACATACATACGGTTTCCGAATGCGGAATAGAGGATTTATGATATTGGTTAGATAAAATTAATAATTATTTGCAGCCGACTTCAAGATTTCGAAGGAGGAGTTTCTCAATCAATAATTTTAGTTCTCATTGAGAAGTGCTGAAAAAAATGTGGTAGCAACTCGCAAACCTGATATTTTAGGATTTTTTTTCTTTAGCAGTTGATGCATTCTTTGGAACTGAAATAATACTAAAATACATGACATTTTGCCGTGCATTGCCCTACATAAGCCTTATTCTGCTACTCGATGAAGTTGGGTTGCCTACGGTCTACTCTTGGTCTATAACGATAAGTAAACAATTTTAATTTAACCGCATTTCTGACCTTACATTTTCGATTTTACGTCGTAATTTTTTGCATATCTAGTAGTATCTAGACTAAGAGCTGACCCGGATAAATATGACATGATAACGAGAGCAACTATACTATCCCTATTACTAGATCCGAGCATCTAGCAGCTATTCATCGGTGGATTCGAGGTTAGAGTGACATGCCGGCAAAACTTATTATTTAATGAAAAAAACGGAGTAGGTACCAAGGCACCTAAAAGCTGCCGAAGTTGTTTTATTTAGGCCGGGCCTATATTTTAACATGACAACGAAAAACTTTGCGTATTATTGCGGAAACAAAAACGGTAAGCGATATACTACGAACAACATCAGTCACTTGGCATTACTTTCCCTCAACATAAACGCCAGGCAATTATATATTCTAATTAATGTCATAATTACCCGTAATACTACATAAAGCGCAACTCTAGGAATTGTATTCTTCAAATAGTTTGCATTCTTTGACCTCCACCGATGAACAGCTCCTAGATGCCCGGATCCAGATGTAAGGATGGTATAGCAAACTAATTAGAGGGAGTTGCTCTCGTTATTATATTTTACTGGGTTAGTTTTAGCACCGTAGCCAAGGGGGAGGGGGGGGGGGGGGATAATGCCTTTGGGGCAATGCCAGGTCTTAAAATACTAATATCCTACCTTAAAATTAGCCATGCCTACCCACGGAATAAGTAATACTACAAGTACAGATATTTCTTAGATATTCAGATAGTTCAGACATTTAGCCACAGAGATAAAAACGTTTGCTGTCATACGCATAATAAAACCGGTCAAGTGCGAGTCGAATCAATACAAATCTATAGATATATAGGGGTAGTAACTTAAAAATTATTAAAAATATTTCCATTATATGATGTAACTAAAAATTTATGGTTTTCGCAATTTTTCCTGTATCTGTGCTATAAGACATTGCTTCGTACCAAATTTCAAGATCCTGAGTTCACGGGAAGTACCCTGTAGGTTTTGATTCCCATGCGAGTTTCGAAAATTTGCGGAATTTTGCGGCATAAACGGCTGTATCTTTTGATTGCGTTGGCATAGAAGTTTGATTTTTTCACAGCACCAAGGGACAGTAGATCTGAGTATTTGATATAAATTTCAGTTTGATACCTCCACGCGTTCCTGAGAAAAAGGGTCTTGACAGACGGACGGAGGACAAAAAGTGATCCTTTAAGGGTTCCGTTTTTTCCTTTCGAGATACGGAACCATAAAAATTGGGTTTTCAACGTGCTCCAAATATCCTCGCCGTGTTTGAGACATGTCATATGATATGCATGTCAAATCACTGGCTGAAAATACTATTCTCGAACGCACCCATAAGGTAATAGCGATGTGCCAACCCTTCCCTCAGATGCGGTAAGAGCAACGGCAAAAAAATGTAAAAAAAAAATTAATTTTAGCAAGCTCTATCTTACCTGTAATAGCTACGGCTCTGGCTAGCTCTCCGTCTATAGGTAAAGCCCTTTAGACTGGACGTCACAATTTGTCATGATCTCGAAAACATACCAATTAAGTGCAAAATGTTAAGGGAAACATGTTTTTGACCTTTAAAAAGGCATTCTCCTCAAAAGCGTTTGCTGGTACAAGAACTAATTTAAGACGCTATGTGTGTTGACAAGAAATTTAATATACTATTTAGAGCAATGATGCGTACTTTCAGTGTCCGCAAGGCAACCCGATTGCTCGGGGTATTTAAGTTCCTTACGTGTTATGGAACCGCCCTGGGCAACCCGAACTTACCCACCTTGGACTTCGTTGTTCATCCTACCCCCTCATTTTTTTCTGGCTTGAAACTCTGACAGATCGATAACCGACCAGCCAGTGTGAATAGCAATTTGCATGCTCGTTATTCATTACATAAACATACTGGAAATTGAGGGAGGGGAGGATAAAATACAAAGTCCCACGTGGATCAGTTCGGGTTGCACAGGGTAGTTCCACAAAACGTAGGGAGCTTAAATACCTCGAACCATCTGGTTGCCTCGCAGGCACTGATACTACGCGTCATTGCTCTGAATATTTGACTTGGCCTGACCAACTGATTTTTCTGCCGACCTAAACATATTTTTTTCGGAGACCAATTAAAATCTACGGATTAATTCATCTGAATCAGTAGCAGTATAATATACCAACATTGTATGTGTTCTCGGTCTTGATTCATAGTAGTATTTGATGAAAACAGTATTAGTTACCTACTTAATTCAAGTTTTCTTATTTTACAAGTAAAATTTAACATACAAAATTAATCTTCCACTAAGTATAGAGTTTAATTATTAATTAATAATCAATTAAACTATTAAAAACCACAGACTACCTTAATTTTTATTAGTCGAGATAACACGTTCAAACTCACGAAGACAATATAACGTTAGATTACTCATTATAATGTCTGGCGATAGGCCAAGAATGTTACTATTTCTTCCTTAGACGATTTGGTTATTGACAAAGATATACCATGATTCATTAAACAATAGATAGGAAGCCAGAGAGATGAGACAGGTATAAACATATGACCTTACTTACCTATACAAAACATTATTATATGTAGTAACTAGCTTTTGCCCGCGGCTTAGCTCGCGTTAAATTCGGCGTAACAAACCATACAAACTTCCACCCCCCATTTTAGGGAAGTGGGGGTTAGAAAGAGACAAAAAGTAGCCTATGTCACCCTCCATCCCTTCAACTATCTCCACTTAAAAAATCACGTCAATTCGTCGATCTGTTTTGCCGTGAAAGACGGACAAACAAACACACACATACACTTTCCCATTTATAATATTAAGTAAGTAAGGATGTGTAAAATATATATATATATATATAATAATTGTATTCAATAAAATGGAACAGTACAGTACACAGATTAAAAGTAGAGGTAGTCAACAGGCGGTCTTATCGCTAGAGAGCGATCTCTTCCAGACAACAAACGTAAAATAAATGAAATAGATGGAATGTATAAGTAGAATAAATTTATATTTAGTTATACGTAAACCCGACCCGTTTCCCGCACTATTGTTTTTATCTGTTTGGCCTGATGGTTGACTGGTAGAGAATGCCCTCTGGCATTAAGTCCGCCCTTTGTATTTTTTATTATTGTGCAATAAAGCTTAAATAAATAAATAAAACATTAGCTACGTGAGCTGTAAACCTCGCGAGCATAGCACAAACTCAAAACATGTATGGTCCACCATTTTAATAAATATACAACAGCATAGCGAACTCACGATGGTTTTAAGCGTCTGTCTTAAGCTTTGTGCTAATTTCCACCGTTTTAAACATTTTCCAGAAAACGAATCGATAATATTCGCCGTAACTATAGAACCGGCTCACAAAATTTCACAATCAAATGCAATCTGAGGAAGATATACGGGCATTTTCACTTACATGTGTACCATTAACGACCGGTTAGCAATCGTCATAAAACTGACGGTCAGTGTCAAATCCCATACATTTTGTCAGGAATGTGACGGTTGGTCGTTACTGAAACACGACTTAAGTTTAAAGTATAAGTTAAAATAAAAAAATCCTATATGGGCATATAGGAGAATCTTCTGAGAATCGTTATTGAGGAGGACAGAACGATTATCCGAAGGGATTTTCGCCCAAGCTGAAACGGAGATATTTTTACCACCATATTTTTTTTAAATAAGGTATTATTTAGGTATAGACTCTGAAACCATCTAAAAAGTTTTCTTATTTTCGTGAATTTTCTTGATAAGTCTGGAGCAGAGCCCGACTAGGAAAGAATCTCCACCTTACAGAAAACCACAGCCAAATAGCAATAGACCATAGGCATAGGGTCTATATGAATAGTCATAGTGTTGTCTTCCTGCCGGTGAGTAAGGTTGCCAAAGAGCTCACAGAGGACCCAATGTGTTGATGGCGAGGGACCCTCTCCTTTAAATTAGTCATAAACACAGTGAATCCTCCTTTTTGTAAAAGGTCGACAACGCGCATGTGACACCTCTGGAGTTGCAAGCGTCCATAGGCTACGGTAGCTGCTTACCATCAGGCAATCCGTAAGCTTCTTTGCCACCGTCGTAGTACAAAAAAAATTGTTTTCACCTAAAAACATTCAGATCTTCAACCGACATAATTTTATTATATACCTCTATGTTTCGGACGTTTCGCAGTGCCTATAGTCTCGAAAAGTTCATCAATTCGCCAGACCTCTCTTACTTTCCGACCATAGGTCTCAAGTCTAGACCCATGGCTTGGCATGTTACTACAAACACAAGACTAACACACAAAACGGTCACACTCACTGCACAACACACAATTTAAACACTACCTTTTGTTTTATTTAAAAAAAAACTATTAAAACCGTTAAGAATTTAATTCTGTCCGTAAGTATTTTTAGCACTACATTAAACACAGGCACAAAAAAAAGAAAAATAGTAGAGTCAAGCCGGCGGCTCTACCAACTAAGCTATCGAAGCTCACAACGTAACACGCCCTTTTTTGAAGAGGGTTAAAACACTACCTTCAGCAACGGTTGCTAAAGATTTGAACTTGTTTTAAACTTTACAAATTTATTATCGAAAGCAAAGACCAGCAAGAAATAAAGACTGTTATTTCCTAACGTTACGTTTTTCTCGTTCTTGATGGCATAATTACGCTCTAGCTAGATCTTAACTTAACTCTTTGACCGTCAAACACGTCAAGTCGTAAATAGTTATATTCAGTTATAGTCAAAATATAACAGAGTGCGCTCTCACAAATTTTTCTCTGGCGTTAGTGGCACGATTTTTCAGTTCGACGCTTGGCTTTCAAAGGGATAGACGGAGAGCTGGCCACGTCATATATGACACAATAATGAGAGCAACTAAACCCCTCTAGTTAGTTTGCTATACTAGCCATATTTCTAGATCTGGACATCTGGCAGCTATAAAGAGGTGGACGTCAAAGAATGCAAATTACTCGAAGAAAACAAATCTTAGAGTTCTAGGTTTGATTCAATATTATGCGAAATTATGTATTTTTTTTATTTTTAAATTAGAATATATCATAGCTAGAAGTTTCTGTTGGAGGAAAGTAGTGCCAAATGATGTATAATGCAATTTATAGTTAGTTGCTTACTGTTTTTGTTTCTGCAATAATACACAATATTTTTGTTCTAATGTTAAAATATAGGCCCTGTCCTCTATAAATGACACAACTTCGGCAGTTTTTACCTATCTTGGTATTACTTTTTTCCAACTGAAAAACTTTGTTTGTCTGTCACTCTGACCTCCACCCATAAAAAGCTGCCAGATGCCCGGATCTAGCAATAAGGATGGTAAAGCAATCTAACTAGACAGGTTTCATTGCTCTCATTATTGTGTCATTGACGTGGCCAGCTCTTAGTCCAGGAGTCGTAAACCCATTCATTTTACCATAATACCATCTAGTCTGGTCTGCTATCTAGTTTTTTGTGAGGATCAAATGTCTTCAAGATGTAACAAAAATGCTGGTGATCCTTTTAAGGGCATAATTGGTATCGTAAAAATAGGAAAAAAAAATTATACGCAAAAAAATATTTTTTATTCAAAAATGTCCGGCAAGGTTGACTTTTACGGTTAAAAACTAGGCGGCGAAGTGCATAGTTTATGGTCAAATAAAAATTTAAAAGTTACGGAAATTGCAGGCTCGATTTCGCGACATAAATGTTGCATATAAATACCATTATTGTCGAGGTACAAACTTCTTAAAAAGTTCAACAGCCATACAAAAAGAAAGGCAAAGATCCTAAACAGCCAAAACACAACCTTATTTGTTGTATTTGTTATTTATAATGTTGGTACCGCGATTTTTTAGTTATCTCAAATAGCTTACGGTAAATTCAGAAGAAAAATACACTTCAAACTTATTAATATAGTCTGGCAAACCATTTCTGTCAGTAGAAACACGCGGCAAATTCAAAATACGTACATGTGGCAACCCTTTGTGATGAGACACCGTATTTCATGACGAATATTTCAATTCACATTGAATTTGTTTCTAGTGCATTTCACTCTCTCATCTTAAGCGCAAGTGAGATAGAACTCCTGCAACGTTCCCAATTAAATTTAAATTCATTTTTAAGGCATATGTCGATTGCCTCAACCAGATTATCTGTTGCAGTTGATGACAGATCAGACGAAATATATCCGTCTCCTTTTTACACACCGTAAATGTCACCGAACGACGAAAGGGGCGGAAATACCAACTAAAATTAAAAACATAAAATTTGATGATCATTGCTGCTTTTTTCACTGATTCTTAGTGTTGTCATACTTTTGTTCGCTGTACAGTGCTACTGCGTTCGTTGGCTGGCCAGACTATAAAAAGAAATAAAGGCGGCAAAGCTGAGCGTGTACCGCGAACATTAAAAAATGTAGTTTCGAATAAATCTGTCTCTCTCACTCAAACTGAGAAGCGATGGAGATGGAGATAATTATAGGATTCGAATCGGAATTCATTGCTCGCGGTAGTGGTCATTCTTTTAACCTAGAAGTTATCCTGAATATATTATTTATGTCAATATTGTTTGTTGTTCATCAACGTTGGCTGTTTTGCATTATTTTTGAATAAAGCACTATATTGGACTCGGCGTGAAGGGCCATTGCTGGCTTCGTATTAAATTAAACGGACTCCTAAAGTCGTCCGTTTAAACGTAATACTCAGCCATCAATGTGCTACTTCACCTCCTCGTCAATAATGTACTATTAGGGACTCCAAACAGTTTTTTTTTTTGCGTGATCATTTTTTTTTCCTAGTTTTTTGTAATTATAATACGATACCAATTATGCCCTTAAACGGATCACCAGCATGTTTGTTACATTTTGTTTAGGGTCCAAAGGTAGACTAAAAAGAAATTAAGTCTTGTGTTTTATTAACATTAAATACGAGTATAATAATTAATTAATGTATCCCTAGAACAACTGTTAAAAACAATAAAGAGGCATCCATCAATGTATGATACGTTGATTGCTAACAGTCTTTAAATGTTACTGGTCTTTGGTCTGAACAATAGAGTACCTAACAATTCAAATAACTAAATAACATATTTTTTTACATAACTTTTCCTTATTTCTGTTTATGAAAATACAAATTTATTTATGAAAATATCGCGTAGAAAAATAAGGCATAGTTGACTTCTGTACGTCATAGTCATGGCTGAACTAGGGGTTAAATTGTTTGTAAAAATTCCATTATTCTAAGTTTTTTACCTTAGTTAATTACCTATTAAAATGAGGACGGGTTCAGTAATATTCAATATTAGAAAAAAAAAAACAAAAACAACATTTTAGGCAAATTAAAATCCACTTATACAAGGTGTAAATTGGTATTGTATTCTAATTACGCAAAATCAAGAAAAAAAAATTCACGCGAGAAAAAAAAGTTTGGCTAGGACCCACGTGTCACATACAAAAATAATTTTTTTTTTGGAGTCTAAAGTTGTACTCGTACTTATTCTTAGTCGCAATATGATACCAATTAAGCGCTTAAACGGATCACCAGTATTTTTGTTTGTTACACTGTATTATACACCGCCCTTATGGCTAGAAAGATGTTAACAGTGTATTCCTGATGATATTTAGATACTAAAATGTCCTATAAACTTTTCTGGAATACGCCTAGTTTCAGAGTTAATACCAATTTAAAAAAAAATACTTTTTATTATAACTCAGCACAAGATGGCTTTCTGATGGCGTTGTTGTCATTATTGGGCATAGTTTACACGTCCTTATTGACAGATATAAAAGTGACAAGGAAAAGTATGCAGAAACTATTTTTTTCCAAAAAAAATGTACCAATTTGTTTTAGGCGATACTTTTATTAATAACATTTACTTTTCATGTGCAATAAACATAATAAAAATAGGAAAAAAAAAGAAAAAAAATTTTTTTTTGGCGAGTTTTACCTAAACTCACATAATTTTTTTTCCTTTTTTTGGTTTCAGAAATTCGTGGTTAAGATCTGTCGGGTTATGCGGGCCCACGGTGTATACCTACGTCAAAAACGTACGCACCGGTTCTAAACCTACATACACTCTGGATAATAATAATAGACCGAGCCTAAGAAAAAAGAATAATAAAGAGAATAATAATAAATATTATGGGACTATCTTACACAAATTGACCTAGTCCCACAGTAAGCTCAATAAGGCTTGTGTTGTGGGTACTAGACGACGATATATATAATAGATAGATATGTATAGACAAATACTTAAATACATAGAAATCCCCCATAACTCAGGAAAAAATATTTGTGATAAACACACAAGTAAATGTCCTGACCAGGATTCGAACCCGGGACCTCCTGCTTCATACGCAGGGTCACTACCGACTAGGCTTAGGAGGTCGTTCAAATGATTCGTTCGGATGATTTATGGCCGGCAAGAAACTCGGCGGGTCTTGTTTTAGGGTTCCGTAGTCAACTAGGAACCCTTATAGTTTCGCCATGTCTGCCCGTCCGTCCGTCCGTCCGCGGATAATCTCAGTGACCGTTAGCACTAGAAAGCTGAAATTTGGTACTAATATGTATATCAATCACGCCGACAAAGTGGTAAAATGAAAAGTGGAAAAAAATGTTTTATTAGGGTACCTCCCCTATACGTAAAGTGGGGAGTGTTTTTTTTTTTCATTTCAACCCTAACGTGTGATATATTGTTGGATAGGTATTTATAAATAAATAAAATAATAAATAAATAAATATTATGGGACAATCTTAAAAAAATAATAATAATAATAAAATTTAAAAATGAATAGGGGTTTACTAAAATCATTTTTTGATAATGTAAATATTTTCGGAAATAATCGCTCCAGAAGTTAAAAAAAATGTGTCCCCCCCCCTCTAACTTTTAAACCATATGTTTTAAAAATATGAAAAAAATCTCAAAAGTAGAACTTTATAAATAATTTCTAGGAAAATTATTTTGAACTTGATAGGTTGAATAGTTTTTGAAAAAAAATACAAAATAATTTCTGAACTAAGTTTGTAATTTAACCGTATAAGCAGGTGTTTATTGTACCTGTAATTTCTACTACATGACGTGCTTTCAAATAAAGTAAAAAGGGGAAAATCGGTTCACGCAATTAAGAATTATCCCATAAAAATCATCTTCCATACTTTAAGCTCGCACGCAATAGTTTACTTAATTTGCCGATAGATGTCGCTGTACGTGGAACGCTCATATATCATATCCTACATGGCGGTGTTATTTTAACTCTTAAGTGGGGGCACTTACTGTGACGGACGGAAAACTACGGACCCTACACTGAGCGTGGCCCGACACGCTCTTGGCCGGTTTTTTTAAATAATCATTTATTTATATGAAACCGAGTGCTATCTGACAAGAAAACTAAGCCTTATTGGGATAAATTTGGTTTCTTCACGATGTTTTCCTTCACCGAAAAGCGACTACTTTTAAATAAATATCAAAATGATACTTCGTACATAAGTTCCGAAAAAGTGGTGCGAGCCGGGGTTTGAAACCGAGACCTCCAGATTTAAAGCCTGGGGTCGTACCGTCACGCTTCCAATGCTTTTTATGGAAAGAAAAAATATAAATTTTAAGGTTAAAACATCAAGACTTATTTTCTTTTCTGTAAGCAGGCGCGGATGCAGGATTTCGTCCAGGGGAAGGGCAATTTTCACAAAAATTCTTGCGGTCCGCACCTGTGGTCCCCGTTGTATACGAGGTTTGCGTTTCAGGGGCGCGGGGAGCGGGAAAATAGCCCCAGTTGCGCCCCCCCTCCTGTAACCGCGCCTGTCTGTAAGTATCTTTTACCTATCAATACCTAGAATTTTTACTTCTACGAGGCTGCTATCACACTCAGTTTCTAAGCTAAAGTGGAATAAACAAACACACATACAACGCGTTCTTTGAAAGAGTATATTTGTTTAGGAAATACCTACAGACATACAGAACGATGGACTAACATACGGAGTAAACATCCTCGTATGTTGAATAAATATATATTTAATCAAATACGAGATTTGGTATAGTCGTAATTGGTATTAGATTAGAAGGTAGTCGAATGTTTCAGAAATACTTTAAATAAAGAAGAAATAATAAATTAATAAATATTATTAACTTGAAATCAAGCGGAGGATTCAAAAAGCGAAGGGAGCTATGACTCGGTTAGATAGAATCTGGAGAGATAAAAAAAAATCTGTTTATTATAAATAAAAAAACACAATTTTTACATTATAAGCTTAGCATAATTTCAATTTATAGAGATTTTTCGCCAAGCGAGAAAGTAGTTTTAGATTTCATGCATTACATAATACATGATAATTATTTTAAAGTTCAAATAAGGTTTTCTTAATTAATACTACATTACTTACCAAGGAATGTAAAAGAAAGAATGCCCGAAGTCGCAGGTATTTGTGACCTGAGCCGCAGGCGAGGGTTGTAAATATGCGATAGAGGGCTTTCTTTTTTACTGCCCGTGGCGAGTACACAATTTTACGTCTCCATCTGGCCATAATGCGAGTTTTACCGTACGCGTAGCGTGCGGCAAAACTCACATTATGGCCAGGTGTGACGTAAAATATATTTTTAACAAATTAACTATAACTGCTCAAACAGAGCTTTTTAACAAACATTTCAATCATGGCGGCATACAGAAGCAGACTAAGGTTAGACTTGAGCGTTCCAGAGAGAGAGCGTTTCCAATTTTCCTATACGGCTCTGAAACTTGGACCATCAAGGTAGACCTGAAAAGCCGTATCGACGCGTTTGAGATGTGGTGTTGGCTGTTACGGATACCTTGGACTGCGTTGCACAATAATCAGTCTATACTGGAGGATCTACGCATAAAACGCCGGTTGTCGACGACATGCCAGGACCTACATTCTTCGGACACCTCTCTCGACGCTCCTCGGATAGCCTGGAGAGGATCATCATGACGGGAAAATTTGAAGGCACAAGACTTAGAGGCCATCCCCCTGCAAGATGGTGTGCCCAAATCACTGCACCCATGCAATTAAAACTGCAAGAAGCCATGCGCTTAGCGAGGAATAGAAGACTATGGAGGAACCTGGTCTTCAACAGAAAGATATGATGTCACGATCCTCAGCTCTGAGGGAACGACTAATGATGATGAAATATTATGGGACGATCTTACACAAATCGACCCAGTCACACAGTAAACTCAATAAGGCTTGTTTTATGTGTACCAGACAACGATATATGCAGGACATCCTACGACTTTGCCACATGGAGAGGAAGTACTTTAAATACAGATAGGATATTTTACTGAAATAATAATTCATATTTATTTTTAAAATAATATGAACTGCATTCAAAGAATTAAAAAAAATTGCTTGTCTTAACCGGGAATCTAACCCGCTAAATGTGGTAACAAAAATTCTGCAATTTATGTCTTCTAAATAGCGTAGCATTAACTGTAGTACAATTAGCTGCTAGAAGTACTTACAATCAAATCAGTTAATTAAAAAATAATTATTCCCAAAATGTTTGTCTCCCTGTTCTCTAAACAATGCAAATCTTTTAATAATTTGATTTCCCGTTTATTTATTTATTTTTTCATGGTAAATGTTTAAAAATAATATTCTATTGTACTGATATGATTTTAATAGATGTGACGTTATTTAGAAGACACAAAGTCTTACAACTGAGGGTTTCGTCAGTAAAATTGCAGGTTTTTTGTTACCCCATTTAGCGGATTCGATTCCCGGTTCAGACAGGAGATTATTTAAAATTCTTTGAATGCAGTTTGTGTTCTTTGGAAAATAAAAACGTACTTTTCTTTCTGTAAGATTTCCTATCTATAGTATTAACATATATACATATAGTCATATGTAGAGCCGTCTGTAGGTACGAATAGGTAGAGCTATATGTAGATTGTAGAATATCTGCCTCGGCTGAATTTAACCTGGGGTCCGTCCTGCAACCTAAACTCGTGAATTGGCGTAGGCACTAGTTTTTGCGAAACCAATTGCCATCTATCCTTCCATGAGATCCAGTTTTTTCACGATGTTTTACATTACCCAAAAGCGATATTTCTAACATTTCTAAGAAACTCAGTGTTATGATATGAACCGAGGCGAGGCACGAACCTGCTACCTTCGGATTGAAAGTATAGCATGCCTTACCGCTAGGCTACCAGCGCTTATACATACCTACTTATATATTCAATAAGTACTTAAACATGCAAAGAGCTTCCAAGGTTATGGAAAAATAAATATTTGTATGACGCGTAACATAATGTCCTTTCCGGTATTCGAACCCGGGACTGCCAGTTTAACAGTTACGGTGAAGGATGGTCGTTTATCATATTTACAAATCAAATCCTTATGTGTGTTCTATCGCTTGTACAATGAGTTGTGCTCCGAAGAACTGTTTGATATGATGCCCACGGCAGCTTTTTATCACCGCACCGCTCGCCGCCGGCAGGGTTTTCATCCTCACACCCTGGAGCCCAAAGGGTCACGCAGTACGGTTCAAGAGGAATTTCCTCCCACGAACGCTGCGACTGTGGAATGAACTCCCTGCCGAGGTTTTCCCAGCGGGCTACAGTATGAGGTTCTTCAAAAAAGGAGTGAATAGGTTCCTAAAGGGTAGGCAGCGCGCATGTGAATCCTCTGGGGTTGCAGGCGTCCATAGGCTACGGTAACTGCTTACCATCAGGTGGGCCGTATGCTTATTTGCCACCGTCGTAGTATTTAAAAAAAAACTTGCAGAATCTTTTACGGTGTGTGCAGTTGTGGAAGAAGCTAGCCTTGTCACTTAGGCAATCCCGTCTGTCTGTAACATCACTTAAGGTGAATCTGAAGAAGTTATGGCTTTTCCAATGAAGTTGACTATTATATTTGTGTATGTTCTTATTCAACCGACTTCAAGATTTCGAAGGAGGAGGTTATCAATTCGTCGGGATCTGTTTTTTTCTTTTTTATATATTTATAGGCATATATTGAATATATATAGTGTATCAGGGGTTTATATATATGAATTTGCTATATTTGGACTCACTTGTAGTAGTTGATAGTTTGTCTAATATATTCTTACATTTTCCACTCGGTTACCAGGATTCGAACCCGGGACCTCCTGCTTCGTAGGCAGGGTCACTACCGACTGGGCTATGAGGCCGTTAAATATGTATAATTAAGCTATCTTATTTTATGTTTTTTGTTATTGTTTACAGGATTTTCACTGTTTCTTTTGCCTTTCACCTACTCATACGATTATTTTCGACTAGATTATCGCTACCCCAAGGTTGTCTGGAAGAGATCGCTCTCTAGCGATAAGACCGCCTGTTGACTGCCTCTACTTTTAATCTGTGTACTGTACTATTCTATTTTATTGAGGTGTGCAATAAATAATATTTGTATTGTACTAAATAGTAAGTAAATAGTATCCGCTGTGAGACGAGTTACATCAATGACACAGTGACATAACCCAGTATCCACTGAATGGTACAAGTGCCAAACCTGTCCGACGAAAGTGGTCCACTGGCACACTTATTTAAACGCAGTCCGGTTTTAACCACAGACTACTTGTGCGACTCTGCATGTAGCGTTTACAGTCACGGATGAGGATGCGCAAAGATATGCGTAGATCGCGTCACAATCGTAAAGAAGCAACTCATTGGTTATGGTTTGGAAATGTCTATTAGTAAAAAAAAGAAAAAAAAACGTTTATTTGTAGTGCTGGATCCGGATATGATTGGACCCGGGTATGTCCTTAAACGACATCCAGACACGGGTATGTCCTAAAACTACGTCCAAAAGAGAGGTATTGGTACTGCCAATGTCATCTCGCTATGTGTGGTAGGGCACAGCACAGCGAATGTCATCTCGCTCAAATCTGGAGCAGAGCCCGACTGGGGAAGTACCTCCACCTTACAGAAAACCACAGCCAAATAGCACTAGACCCTACTCATAGAGCTCAATGAGGACCCAGTGTGTTGACGACGAGGGACCCTCTTGTTCCTTTAGCCGTCAACACAGTGAATCCTCCCTGTAAAGGGTCGGCAACGTGCATGTGACTCCTCTGGAGTTACAGGCGTCCATAGGCTACGGTAGCTTACCATCAGGCGGGCCGTATGCTTGTTTGCCACCGTCGTGGTATAAAAAAAACTTAAGTCTAATAAATGGTACACATGTACTTAATGAATAAGACTAGAAGCGATTCATTTGTCACGAAATGGATACAGGGAGGCAGTGGAGGCAGAGAGGCAGAGGGAGTGGTCAGTATAGGAAAAGTCTCAAACATTTTACCGAAAATGTGGCTTTTGAAAATTTGTAACCGGCCAGTCTTATCTATCACTGACTAAAGTATAATGAAACTGTTAGAGAAACTGCTGTACGAGTCGTTCTTACAGCACTATTGTGGGGCCATATTTTTGCCGTGTATCCCGTTATTTATTTCATATCGGTGGAAATGTCCAATTCATACCAGGCGCGGATACAGGTGCGGGGGGAGGGCAACAGGGGCAATTGCCCCCCCCCCCCCTGAAACGCAAACCTCGTATACTACAGGGCCCTTAGGTGCGGACCGCGAGACTTTTTGTGAAGGAAAGTGCCCCCCCTGAACGAAATCCTGAATTCGCGCCTGATTCATACAGCCTATGGTACCTTACAGAGTCTCTATGAGTTTTTATTAAACAAACTTATTATGAAATAAATATCGTGATTTTTTATTCATCTTATAATGACATATTTTGATATTTAAGCACATTAAGTAGGTAAATACACTGCATCGATTGTAATTCTATACAGCCCTGAAAAGGTTATTACTTATTACCGGCACATCTTTTAATACTAATAAATAATATCTCAAAATACATAATAATAATTATTAATTATTAGTTGTAATTTCACAGTACTTTAGTGTAATAACTGTCATGCTGTGTAATTAAATTGTATAATAGTTATTTGTTATACAAGGGTGCAAAATTGTATTTTAACCGCGAGTGTGGAATTGAAGCACGAGCTAGCAAATGGATTCTAGGGTTGAACTGCGAGGTAGCGAATGGTTCAAAATAGAATCCTGAGCGAAGCGAGTAGTTTAAAAATAGAATCCTGAGCGTAGCAAGTGTTGCATCACACGAGACGTAAAAATAACTTTGCAGCCGTGTGTAACACAAATCTTTTCACCTCACTAAAGCGAGGAAAATATAGTCTGGCCAGCCAACGAACGCAGTAGCAATGTACCATCGGGTTCAAAATTGCATGGTCAATTTATCAATGAATTCATTCATAAATTGGCCATGCAATTATGAACCCGATAGTACATCAAACAAAACTTAGTATTTTTTGGACGCCTGTCGCGCGCTTTTGTACGTCATTTCGAAAATTGAAATTCTGCATTGAGTATATAAAATAATTGATAAATCTGATATATTTATGACATTACAATGAAAAAGAAGGTGCGAAGAAATTAAAATAACAACATAAAACCGGCCAAGAGCGTGTCGGGCCACGCTCAGTGTAGGGTTCCGTAGTTTTCCGTCCGTCACAGTAAGTGTCCCACTTAAGAGTTAAAATAACACCGCCATGTAAGATATGATATGAGTGTTCCACGTACAGCGACATCTATCGGCAAATTAAGTATTAAGTATATTATGGGATATTTTTTTATTGCGTGAACCGATTTTCACCGTTTTTACTTTATTTGGAAGCACGTCATTTCATTGTGATTTTGTAGAAATTACAGGTACAATAAACACCTGCTTATACGGTTAAATTACAAACGTAGTTCAGAAATTATTTTGTAATTTTTTTCAAAAACTATTCAACCTATCAAGTTCAAAATAATTTTCCTAGAAAGATTTTATAAAGTTCTACTTTTGAGATTTTTTTCATATTTTTAAAACTTATGGTTCAAAAGGTAGAGGGGGGGGACACATTTTTTTTAATTCTGGAGCGATTATTTCCGAAAATATTGACATTATCAAAAAATAATTTTAGTAAACCCCTATTCATTTTTAAATACCTATCCAACAATATATCACACGTTAGGGTTGAAATAAAAAAAAAATCGCTCCCCAGTTTACGTATAGGGGAGGTACCCTAATAAAACATTTTTTTCCACTTTTTATTTTACCACTTTGTCGGCGTGATTGATATACATATTAGTACCAAATTTCAGCTTTCTAGTGCTAACGGTCACTGAGATTATCCGCGGACGGACGGACGGACGGGCAGACATGGCGAAACTATAAGGGTTCCTAGTTGACTACGGAACCCTAAAAATGACAGAAGATTATGCGGTCAAAATACAATAGTTGACATCATAGACGTATAAAATAAGAAGACGTAACGCCGTGAAGACAAAACTGTGATTCCTTAATAAACCAATTTCTTCGTGTTTACGCGCGACACGCACACATCTACAACTCGTGGACGAGCGGTGATTGGTTCAAACGTCAAAAGTGAGTGTGTGTGCACGAAATCGCGGCTCATTGTTGAATCACAGTTTTATCTTCGTGGGATTACGTCTTCTTAATTTATATGTCTATGGTTGACATCAAGGAAGGAATGAAACATTGATACTTACAATGATTGCTAAAATCATAAGGCCAGTCGAGGGAAACGAGTAACTACCTATATCTACCAGAAAATACAACTTTTCAGTTTAGAACGGAACAGGATTAGCTTCATTATCTGTATGAATAAGAGAGTCATGTTAATTTACATATATTATATCACTCAGTATACTCCTACTTATTTATTATGATTTCCTTTTATCATTTCGTTTGACGACTATTTTAGGTAGGCACTTATTTAATCGAATGTACGAATTGTATAATTGAATAATCAATAAACGCACGTGAGGTTTTGGTGTTTATTTATTTTATACATAGCTTAGGTAGGTACATAAAGGAAAACATTTCAAAGGCTTGATAAAAGTCTGTTGTAGATAGCGGGATGCTTGGTGCTTAAACCTGTTAAATTGTAGTGTTTTCTTGCTTTGTGACAATATGCAGCACTTACTCCTATGCAACAAACGATCTTGGACTTCATTTAGCACTAGTTTTCGCTTCAATTATTCGATTTTACACTGAATAAAGAACTTGAAATATTAATTCGATACAAAACTCTACATAATCTCAAAGTCACATATATTACGAAAAATGTATTACACCTAACGTAAGTACATACATAAATATCTCAGCTGGTCTTTGCGTTGATTTAATACATTTATTGAAAGGTGATGGCAGATATTACATTAATAAATAATAAAAAACGCAATCTAAAACCTAAAAATATAAGTAAACAAAACTAACTTTTTAAAATTAAAAAGTTACATGTCACAGATAAAACAAAAACAATTCACAATTTTCGAATTATTCTGAGACAGGTGAAAATCTCAATCGCGGAAACCCTCATTAAAATGGATCGATGAAATAATATTTCTTGAAAGATTTAAAGCGTTTTATAGTAAAATCATGAAACAATTTTTTTTACACTAAATGTTTTTAATTGAATACAATTAAATGTTAAATATTTTTTGCGTCCACAGCACCTGATTTGATCAGACAATTTAATCAGACGGGCGAAGATTGTCCTGTCTGGAGTGACCTTTTACATGTTATTATGTTTAAAAAAGTGACTAATATCACGTTCGAATTTCAAATATTCTTTGCACTCTTGTGAATAAAATGCAGTTTTGCTATCTGTTTTTAAAGAATAAAAAAGAGCTTTCCGAGCCAGTGAGGTGAAAATAAATAAATAAATAATAATACGTAGGGTGTCTAAGGTGAATTGAATCACCGGGAAAAATGGATAAAATTTAGCATTTTTTGTCAAATTCAAAAGTCATTAATTCTTTAGCTCAGTCTGCCCTATAATTAAAACTCTAAATTACACTTAAAGCCTGTAAAGTTACTAGGTGAGTCTGCAATTTATTCTAAGAGCGTAACGGATTCGGGTTAAGTTATTCGGGTTAGTGATTATTCTGTTTGTAACTTGTATTTTATGTGTTTCTTTATTTTGAGGTGTGCAATAAAGAGTATTTATGTTATGTTAAAAAGGCAATCACATAAACAAGGAAAACAGTTTATGAAAATGATTAGAGCTGGAAGTCGTATTGCATGCTTTATCTAGTACAGAGTAATCTGTGAAACGAGTATATGAAAGCGACAAGGCCCATTAAAGCTTTCATCTTCATTTATCTTTCGGAAAATGCGATGAAAGTTGAACTTGCACACAACGGGCTTCTTAATATCGTTAAAAATATAAAAAAAACGTTTCTATTAGTATGCTAAAATATCGCAATTTTTTTAAATAAAAAACTTTGGAAATATTGCCCTGAATAAAGTTGGCAATATTTCCCAATTTATAACATCTCGTATTTGAAGTCAATGTTTGCGATGGTCAAATCATATTATCCTCTGTAAAATAACCGCACGTACATACTACATATTAAACTAACATTCATTGATTTCGAATGAATGATCAAAACCATAGTTTAGCCAGTCTGAAATAAAATATTTATGTTTAAAAGTATCATAATTATTGAAGTCTACGAAAGATTGCAAGTGAAAATCGACAAGGCAAATTGCTCCAATGTTAACTGGAAGAGATCCCTTACAGGGATAAGTTCGCCGTTATACTTGGTCATAGTAGAATGTACAAAAAAAGCACGTTTCAATTACCATAACAAAACGAGACAACGAACGATGAAACTATAGAAGTCTTATTAGCTTTAATTGATGACCCTACTAAACATATGACATTGGTGAGGCTGGGCAGCCTATATGTATAGGCATACATTAGACTGCTAAACTATTTTTTCCAAAACTTTGGTTGAACAAACACAATTTTTTTACTAGGGCCTGGACCGCGGGGTGAAGTGTCAGGTGAATATCAGGGCCGTTTTTGGGAGTCATTTTTGTACTGATGCGCCGTCTAAGTATATATTTTCTGATTTAAACTTACACGATTTCCACTCATTATTTCTATATTTTCTATCGCTGCCTCAATCATATAAGCGTAGTCCCGATGGCGTCACTACAAAAAATCCGGCAAACTATATTTCCATATTACATAATTTTAAATACTTTATCCTTGACCCACAACTCATGAGATTTTTGACACGTAACGTTCTTACTGCATCATATCAGGCATAAATTATGTTACTGTAAAAGTCGTTTTTGTAAATGGTAATATGGTTTAAAATTGCATGTCGGCCGAGGTAAATACACAAGTATATTAGAATATTTGCATTACTTATAAATATTATAATGTAAGTAACTGTAATAAATCTTGATGAATATACACCGTTTGACTGGAAGTGGAATTAGTAATATATTATAAGAACTGTTCTGTTCTATTCTTTTTAAGATACTCTTACATTTAATGTTATATTTATACGTAACTAGCCTACGCTTCCAGCTTCATCCTTATATCATTTTTTAATACCATCAAAGAAAGCGAAAATAAATTCTCAAAGGATCAGCAACGCGCATCTGGAGTTGCAGGCGTCCGCTACGGTAACTGCTTACCATTAGGTAGGCCGTATGCTTTTTTGTCACCGTCGTGTAGAAAATCAAGAAAAAAAACATTTTCTTAGGAGTTGAATTTCAAAAAATCTTCCTTAGTTAATGCATTCGATGCGGGTTCGTACGGGAGCGCCAATGTCAATGGTAACCGCGAGTTGTCTTATATTATACGCTCGAACTCAAAGTTGTGGTGTATTCCCATCTGAGCCCACCGGGTATAAATGGGAATATAAATAATTCCCACCTGTTCCCATTATTGCCATTTTGTGCGATTGAAGCGGGTACACATAGGAATACACCGTAGTTGAGGGTATTCCAATCTGTCATAAGAACGTTACTATCACGTATTCTAGAAGATTGAAAAAGAAGCGCTGGTAGCCTGGCGGTAAAACGTCCGAATTTCAATCCGGAGGTTTCGGGTTGAAACCCCGGCTCGTATCACTGCGTTTTTCAGAAATTATGGACGAAATATCATTTGATATTTACCAGTCTCTTTTCGGTGAAGGAAAACATCGTGACAAAACCGGATCTAATCCCAATAAGGCCTAGTCACCCTTTGGGTAGGAACGTCAGATGGCAATCGCTTTCAAAACAACTATTGCCTTCGCCAATTCATAACATTGTTCATAACATTGCTAAGCGGACCCCAGGCTTGAGTAGTGCCAAAAGCCGGGACAAAACGCTAGGAGAATGACGTGTTCTAAAAGACTGGAGATTCCAACGGGTTGTGGTTTACCGCTGACATTAAAGCACATCACGATTATTATTATTATGAGTCGTTTTCGAGAATAGTTAGAAACGTTTATATAAAGTATCGCACCCCGCTATATAGTAAAAAACAATAATATAAAAAAAATCGTAATGAATCGTTTCTTTTTTTTTAATTATTATTATTCGTTTTTTATTATTTATTCAATAAGCAGGCAGGCAGGCAGTTATAACAACTGATATTGCTTATATCCAGTATTCATTATTAACGAGTTATTATTTCCTTACTTAAGCATAAAAAACCGGCTAAGTGCATGTCGGACCACGCATAATAGAGGGTCCCGTACCTTCAATGGAATAAGAACCAAACTAATACCACAAGGTCGTATCTGATGCCTATGGAAGAAGTATTTTGAAAAATATTTTTTTAATGTTATTTGTAAAATGGCTGAACTGATAATGTTCAGAACAATTTTCGTAAAAGGGCTGTGCCATACGGACGAACGGACAGATGGACATGATGAAACTATGAGGGCTACGGAACCCTAAAACGGTTTTTTCTCATTCCATCAATTTTTTTGTAAATTTTCGATAATATAGATATCCTTAAATATTCTTAAACTGAGAATTTTATTTTATCTAAATCAGAAGATTTAAATGAAATAATATTCTGAATTATACTCAAATATGAAAAATAAATATTGGCAATATTTCCTAAAAGACAAAATCGAATAAATATTGCCAACTCATAATTAGGCAAGACTTAAACAAGGTGCAGATTGCATCTCCCCGTCTCCGTATAAATGTCGAATGACGACGTAGTATGTAATTAAGCATAATTAACCGAAGACAATTAGCTGTCAGATCCTCATCTGTTGCATTGCATCTTTAATGGTTTAGCCGCGGAGCGTGTCGCTTGGAATCTAGGCTATTTATACCGCCTTAAAAAAGAAACCACCCAAACTCTCAACTACGGTCCAAAAGTAATTAAAATATCTTCGTTGAGGTGTGACTTCGAGTATAATTTTTGAACACACGAAACAAACGCACAACATTCCATAAACGGGAGAAAAAACTCAGAAAAAAACCAATAAGGACTATGGCTTCGATACAAGATAATAGTTATTTATTATACAAGTTGTTGTTTAATGTCTCGTGCTTATATAAATTGAGACCCGAGCCAGCGAAAGATCCCAGAATTGAGCCGCGAGCGTAGCGAGTGGTTCAAATAATGTAATCAAAAGCGTGCTAGGGCCTTAACTGTCTCAAGGCAAGAGAGGTTGAACGAATTTTGCTGTTGAGCTTCAATTTAGGTACATTACAAAGCACTTATGTTCATTGATGATTTATTATGTGTTGAACTTAGTTTGTAGGTACTACTGGTCTGTATTTGGGTGTTTTTACGGTTACGAATACAAAGATTACACGGTACTTATAATTGTATCAGTCTCGTGCTTTGAAAATTACTAGCATTGACCGCGAAACCGTTAGCTCTTTTGCGGTAAGTACAAAAAAAGACGGAAATCAGTAGCGTGACTTAAATAATTTACTTAGTACATGTCCCAATAAGGTAATTTGCTTTTGGCAAAAACAATGCATGCGATACTTACGAGAGGAGGACCGGTAAAAATGAATGAATTTTCAGGGTCATAAAAGGTCTTTAATGTGAGAATGTTGGAACTGAACAAATCTAATTATTTTTAATAAATATTTTATTAAAAATAATTTGATTTGTTCTTCAGTTGTACTGGGGGCAGCGGCATGTCTCTCGCTTTCAATGAACTCCTACGAGTTCGGATTGGAGGTACGGACTCATAATGTTCTACCTTAGATGATTGGCTAAAATGCGCCTGAGCATTTACAAAGATTGCATATACACGGGAAAATTCGACCGGTGCTGCTGTGACCCGGGTGGCCAAGTAATAAAGGCGTCTGCCACGAATGCAGAAGACGCTGGTTCGATCCCAGCCCTGGGCACCGGAGGCCTAGGTCACTTTTTCCTTTGTCTATGACGTCTATATAAGTTTAATGAATGTTCATGAATGTTGGGGTAAAAAAAGGCATTAATATCGAGTGTATCTTTGATACAACCTCATATGAAGCCATAAATTGATATCGCAATAAATATCTAGTTAACTGTTACTTAACACAGAGTAATTGAGTTTATGAAATTTCTTCGAGCAGCAATGTATTGCATATACACTCGCGAGCAAATAATACGGGTCAGTGACAAAAACCCTTATATTTTGCAAATTAATAGCGGCATGTGCAGGAAACTAACTGTGTATTAAAGAGAATTTAATATCGAATTAAATTGAACCTTCAATGTTCTTCAAGAATTCTGGAAAAAGTTTTATTTAAAAAAAGTCGAATTTGGTACCAAATTCAAATTGAGCTTATTTAACTTTTGATTGCTTTCTCACTTTTGTTTTCAATCTGTCAAAGCAAAATGATAAAAGGCAGTTTTTGTTGACTTTGATGGTCATTATTGAATTACTATCATGTCGCTAACACAAGATGAATGTACACGTATCGTCACTTTGTTACAAGAAGGCAGAAGTCAGAGATATACAGCAAGAAGAACAGGCGTGTCACTATCTACGGTGCAGAGGGTCCTCCAACGTTTCCTACAAACTGGCAGGAACCTTCGAAGACCAGGAACCGGCAGGCCGAGATGTACTACGGCTAGAGAAGATCGATTTATTGTAACAACAATGCTCCGAAATCGGCATCTCACTGCAGTTGAAGTCAAAAACCAACTTCGGGAGACCCGAAGAGATGACATCAGCGAGTGGACTGTAAGGCGGCGGCTTCGTGAAGCTAATTTGACCCCACATAGACCGGCAAATGGCCCAAAACTTGACAGAGGGCATCGAACTGCAAGGAAACTTTACGCACGCGAATACAGGCGATGGGGTGCCGAAGAATGGGCAAGAATTATGTTTTCTGACGAATCCAGATTTATGCTCTATGCACATGACGGGCGGCGAAGAGTTTACAGACGGCCAGGTGAACATTTTATTCCAGCCTGTTTTGAACAAAAGTTGCTTTCGGCGGTGGGTCTGTTATGGTTTGGGCTGGAATCTCTTCAGAGAGTCGCACGCAATTAGTTTTGATAGAAAATGGAACGTTAACTAGTGCCAGGTATGTGGAAGAGATTCTTAATGAGCATGTAGGCCCATATTTAATTAATATGGGTGAAAACTCAATGTTCATGCATGACAACGCCAGACCACACACCGCACAGATTATGGAAGATTATTTTGAGGAGGTTGGCATCAACACTATGAACTGGCCCCCGAGAAGCCCGGACCTAAATCTGATAGAGCACGTATGGGACGAGCTCGGAAGGCGTGTAAGAAATCGAAACCCCGCCCCAGCTACACTTAGAGACCTGAAACAGGCGTTAGTGGAAGAATGGGCTAATATCCCGCAAGAACGCATAAGAAACTTAATAAACAGTATGCCCAATCGCTTAGAAGCTGTAAGAAGAGCCCGAGGAGGCAATACGAAGTATTGATATGTTTTACTTTTTTTTTGTTTTTAGTTTTGTGTTTGAGGTACCACGGTTGCTTTTTACCTATAATTAATTGATATCGTGTTTACTATGTTAATTAAATAAACAAGTGAATATCATCTCTAACTCTTGACGTTGTTTTATTAACTATGCATTTATCTATAATATACAATTTAATTCAGGCTCCTAGCTTTATTATTTTAGGAGATATTATAGTTTTTCGTACTGACCCGAATTATTTGAACGCGAGTGTATACTAATTTAACACATCATCAATTGTGACGTTTTAAAAGCAAAGTAATCATATGGGTAGGTAGCGAGTCCTTGAGTGCTGAACAAGTTTATAAAAATAAATCGTATAATTATAATAAAATGTATGAAATTATGTTTATAAAGGTCTATGCTAACTACCGTAGATTGGGGTGAGTAGGGATTGCGTGGAGAGTTGGGTTATAAATGGAGAGAGAAGGGATGCCAGGGGGGTGAGATGATTTTTAAAGGCAACTGCTACCTAAATAATGTATTCGTATTACAAATGGAGCTATAGTGATATTCATAAGAAAAAAAATCGACCCAACAATGTTCCAAAATCACCTTTGTTTGAAATCCCATCTCACCCCAACTACGAGGTACTACGGGATGAGGCATTCTGTGTTTATCGGTACAGTTATGAAATGGAACTACCCAAAATCATAAAAAAACTAAAATACAAACGTCCGGAACATTTATTATATATACCATTCAGTTTAGATATGTCAAAATAAAATGTTATCGAGGTTTGAATTTCAGTTTTCTCCCTACTCACCCCATTTTACGGTACCCTAGCATATGCGGCTTTATCAAAAATACACATTGTAGAACCAATATAGTTTCAATGTTTTTATCCAGTTAAGAGTTTGAACATTCATCGTGATTCGTTATTTTTCCGCTTTCGATTGACTATTGGTTCTAATCTCCCTGATAGGAACCAATTTTAAAACCTATTCTCTTGAAGTTTTGGGCAAATCTTGTCCAGTTTAATCCAGTTGGTTGGTAACATTGATGCAAGCGTTAACTCACATAATCGCACCCGTTGCTCACCGGCGCGTGGCGGTTTATCTCCACAGCTTACATTTTATACTCTCGACTACAGATGTGCTAGATATGAAGTGTTTTAAAAAATAGGAGTTTTATTAAAAACAATATAGCCTCCTAGCCCAGTCGGTAGTGACCCTGCCTACGAAGCAGGAGGTCCCGGGTTCGAATCCTGGTCAGGGCATTTATTTGTGTATTTATCACAGATATTTGTTCCTGAGTTATGGATGTTTTCTATGTATTTAAGTATTTATCCATATTTATCTATTATATATATCGTCATCTAGTACCCATAACACAAGCCTTATTGAGCTTACCGTGGGCCTAGGTCGATTTGTTGAAGATTGTCCAATAATAATATATGTTAACAGTATGAGCAATTCCACAATTTTATCTTCCTTTTAGCGTTTATGTCCCAGCTACAAATCAATATATACAGGGTTAAATATTAATCACCATATTGACTTTTACTATGGCACCAACTCGGAAATCGCGAAATTTTTTTTAGGTACGTCCATTGAAAATGACAACATACGTAATCGGCCGAAATGTATGAAACAGCCAAAACATTTTTCGCGATTTCGGAGTTGGTCCCATACTAAAATGTGTTCAGTATGGCCTGCCTAATCACCACGCTCAATATGAACGGTGATTAATATTTCATTCTGTATTATGGGTCAATTTAACAGTAACACTAACATATATCTATATAAATAAATAGATATATATATATGTACATATCCATATCATATGCTATATTTCCGCAACACGAAGGTTGTCTGGTAGAGATCGCTCTCTAGCGATAAGACCGCCTGTTGACTGCCTCTACTTTTGATCTGATTAAAGAATATTTGTATTGTATTGTATAGTAAATAGAAATATCCATAACTGTGGAACAAATAAATGCCCTAACAGGGATTCGAGTTTGGGTTACTTTAAAAAAGGAGTGGAAGAGTTTTAATGGGCCGGCAACGCACTTGGAGCCAGAGGCGTCGATAGGTTACGTTTACTGCTTACCATCAGACGGGCTGTACGCTTGCCACCAACGTGGTATAAAACAATTTATCATCTTTACAACTCCATGTTGTTTGACCGTAATGATCGTAAGATAATGGGAACGCGTCCGTCTCGCTTCGACCGTTCGATATGATATAATTGAATTGCCCAAGTCCAATGTTTAACTGCTTAATGCCAATTTGGTAACATGCCCAAATACCTATGTGTATAAAATAGTAGGTATTTAGACATTGAATATGGGTAATTCATGTAATGTAATAAGGTCTCTCTAAACAACCGCCCATACCCGCATTTTTTTCATGAATAATATCCAAATGTATTGTTATTTCGATTTTTAGTTGTACCAGTATAAGTCCCTGGCCTGACTATGGCCCTCGCGTTAAAAGGTTTACATGACTTACTGTAACATTTTTCAATAAATAATACCTAACGGGGAAACATAGATTACACATTAACCAATCCTCTAGAACTGAGCAAACCTTGTACTCTAGTACTAGACGACAAAACTCGGACAACTAAACGTAATAATAATAAAAAATCCACCAAGGAGAATACATAAATATAAAATGAATAAATAGTAGTTTATGTAACTGTTACGTAATAAGGGTCCTTAAAACATGAGTGTGGTTTTATGAAATGAGCCGCAGGCGAATTTCATAATAAGATCACACGAGTGTTTTAAGGCCTAATTACGTACAGTTGCATACACTGCTTTATCTACACTCATATTATATATATTAAATTAATTGTTCGGAAACCATAGAATGACCGCCATTGTACCGTCATGGCCTACTCGATTGTGCCGGCGCTCGCGCGGGACCAATCAAGTTGGCCATGGCGGTAACATTATGTTATCAAATTCGATGTTCCAAATTTGAAACTCATTGCTTAACAATATTTGAGCATGCATAGTTAAAATTACGTTACTGCCGCAGATAAGAAACTTATCATAGTTAAATCGTTTGTTGTAATGCTTGTCATTGTCTACGGTTTTTGAACGCATTTTAGAGTACTTACAGTATGAGTGTAGACAAACAAAATAATAAAAATCTTTGCCTCAGATTCTTAGCTCCCTTAAAACGTATCGGTTTTTTACATACTTGATTTTAAGTCAGTAATGTTAAGTTACATCCATACTAATATTATAAATGGGAAAGTGTATGTGTGTGTTTGTTTGTTTGTTTGTCCGGCTTTCACGGCAAAACGGGGCGACGAATTGACGTGATTTTTTAAGTGGAGATAGTTAAAGGGATGGAGAGTGACATAGGCTACTTTTTGTCTCTTTCTAACCCCCCACTTCCCTAAAATGGGGGGTGGAAGTTTGTATGGTTTGTTATCCTAAATTTAACGCGAGCGAAGCCGCGGGCAAAAGCTAGTAATATATATTATATAAATAATACGCTGGAGTCATCGATTTTTTTTAAATAACACAACGGTGGCAAACAAGGATACGGCCCGCCTGATGGTAAGTTGTTACCGTAGCCTATGGATGCTTGTGATTCCATACATGGACTCTCAAAGCCAAGGACAGTACAATATGGAAGAACCTGGAGGAGACCTTTGCCCAAAACTGGGTACCTGAATAAAAACCGACTAAATATACTAAACCTGAAATGTAGCAGAAATAAAGGCTTATGTTATGTTACGTACGCTTGTATCTCCAGAGAATTCACAATATTCTCATACCTGATGCCGACCTTTTAAGAACCCATACATTTTGAAGAACCTCATACTGTAGCCCCTTCGAAAAACCATATAACATATCACACCCGGAGCGTTCGCGGGAAGAACCCAGGTGTAAGAATGACCGTTGGAATGTTGTTCATCAATACTTTATTAGTAGTATTATTCATTCATGACTTAAGTCGGTACGTTAAGACGTTGCATTAGAAACTTCGCCAAACCGTTCGTCCTTGTATCTCAATAATAGCGGTATTTACCAGTTTAATCACACATTAATTCAGCTGTTGCAATAGAGCATGATCAGAAGCTAGAGGTTGTTCTGCGGTTAGAAAACGATTAAATTACTCTCTGATAGGTTTATTTTTTTAACAGGTTTTATACATAATTAATATCAAGATTATAGTTAGCTATTTTTGTTATTTTTATTGATGATATAAACTTACATTATGGTAACAAGTTAATGTAAATAAATAATAATTATTATGAAAAACACTTTGAATTGTTTAGTTCTTTGTATGTATGTATGTATGTAAACACTTTATTGTACAAAAAACAGGACAAAATACAGTCATAACAAAAGAAAATACAACGTACAAAGGCGAACTTATCCCTGTAAGGGATCTCTTCCAGCTAACCTTTGAACAATTGAGAGAGATACACAAGATAGACAAACGAGCACTACTTATATGTAATTTCAGAAAGGAAATGCTGTAAAATAAATAAATAACAAAGTATTCGATATCTTTGTAAAAGTGTTACTTATTTTTAGAGTTTTATACCAATAAACAGAATATACGGCTTTTTTAAACAAATGTTTCTATAAATATGATTTACCTTAAAATATGTAAGTAATACAATTTTACCATTATCTGAAATAAAACCAACACTGCAAATCGAAGCTCGAAAGGGCTGAATTTTCTTTACGTACAATATATTCGGCAATATTTCCGAAATTCTTAATGATACCGGAAATATTGCCAAAAAGTAAAATTTATTTATAATCATACATCGGGTTTTTCAGTGCGGGAACGATTCGAAAAAGAGTAGAGATAAACAGATAGGTTAGTCTGAGAAAATATCATATTATGCCTAATGAATAACTACCTCTTTGTGAATAGTATACACACTATGATACGAGCTTTTCTTCTTGGAGGCATGTTTGTATTGACTATGATATAGTATTTTAAAAATGCAATTGCATATCCGAAATGTATCAACTAGATAATTACCTAAGACAAAGACACGGTATAATAAGTGTCAAATATTAATCTTGACGTCCGATATTTATGAACTATTTGCTTAATTGAAGAGGTTGATAATGATCAGTCATTACATGAATGAATAAAAAAATACTTGAAAAAATCATAGGTATATGTACCTACAATATATATATAATAGTCAGCTATTACATATAGATTGTATATACCTATGATTTTTTAAATTAATTATTCATTAGGTAGAAACCTGCTGCTGTACATTCTGTTTTTTAAGTTAATGCCTACTCTTTGGCTAATGTCAAACATTCCTGCACCGAAAACCCCGATGTATGTTTATAATATAGTACAAAATCTACTAGGTACGCCATAAATAAATAATTCATAAAACGTTAAGGTAGGTCGGACTTAGGTCATTCAATGACATGCAGATGGAATAATAGAAAATAAATGTCATTTGTCATTACATTATCTAACGTGTCATTTCAATTAATTACTACTTAATATATGGACGATTGCAGCCATTCAGAAACTACGTGCATTTTAAAAATGTACAAGTTACAATCACAAGTAAAACGTGATTAGATTATATAATCGGATCAAGGATTATGGAACAGAATCTCCAAATTTTAATCAATCTACAACTTCTAGGCGCAATCACCCAATCAAGAGATCGAACCAAAGGAGAGGAGGGAGGAGACGAAAACTGAGGGACAGGAGGCCGCAGACAGAAGTCGGTTCTTTTTTGTTTAAAATTATTTTAAAAATCCATTTCTTAGTCTAGTCTTCATTGCAATTCGGACCTCTACAGTTGTGCTTGCTTCGCTTGGCTGAACACTAACTAGCTGTATAATAAGCAGTTATATGATCTTGTATAAGCCACAATTTGGGAATTTATTTTCTAGTCTTTGACTACTGAGGTCATTAGATCGTGTACAGTTATAAACCGACTTCAAGATATCGAAGGAGGTTTTCAATTCGTCGGGATCATTTTTGCAAAAAAAAAAACTTTTTTATGTAGGTGTATGTTCGCCGATTATTCGAAGACGGCTAGATCGATTTGGAAAAATGTATTTTTGTTTGACAGAATACTTAACAGTTGGTCCCATTGTCATCAGATCAGGTTCTGATGATGGGATCCTGGAGAAATCGAGGGAACTCTTCAACTATTATAAGCACACCTATAGCGATTTAAGTATTTTTTACAGTAGCTCGGGCATTTTATTTTGGAAATGTGAAGTCTAAGTGAAGACGGTTCTTATATGTTTAAAATTATTATTTTGTTTGGTTGTAAGTATGTAAACTATGTAAAATTTTAAATAGACTTCATAACTATATGTCTAAATGAGTGAGCATTAATCTAGACACGCGGCAGCGTGTCAAGCCAAGTTCAAGCAAAGGAACTGGCTAGCCAGCGCCAAGTGTATATTACACGAACCACTTGGTGCCACTTTTGACCCTTCTATAACTCAAAACCCCTTTAACGTAAACACATAAAACTACGTGTGTTTAATTATATCCATAAGGACATCTAGAAGCCCAAATTTCATGAAGCTAGCTCAAACTGTTTTAAAGATATGAAGGTCAAAAAGTCGTAAATTTTAGCACTGACTGACTGACTGACATATACATAGGCTGCTATTTATATATCCGGAAACCGGGATTACAATCTTCTTAAATAGCATATTTGACCTCCATGGTAAAATTTGAACTTTTTTAAGTACTGGCCGGTATATTTTTTCTTTCTTATTAACGCTCGTGTTTTGTTTTTGACGGGTTTTAAATGTCATCTCGCAGCAAGAATGGAACTCACTCGTGAAAATATTCGTGCTATGATTTATTATGATTTTCGGCGTGGTTTAACGCAACAACAGTGCATAGATCAACTAACTTCAACTTTTGGTGATGAAGCCCCATCTAAAACTACTGTGTATCACTGGTTTAGTGAGTTCAATCGTGGACGTAGTATGCTTACGGACGAAGTTAAGGCAGGTCGCCCGAAATCGGTCGTTGTACAACAAAATATCGAGGCTGTGCGAAAACTTATAATGGACGACCGACATGTTACGTACTGCGAGATAGAGGCGACTCTGGGTATTTCTATGACCAGCATTAATAGCATATTACATAATTATTTGGCTGTAAAAAAAATTTGTTCGCGTTGGATACCCCACAACTTAACAAAAGAGCAAAAAGATGCTCGCGTCGAATGGTGCAATAAAATGTTAAAAAAATATAACCGTGGTGACTCAAAAGCCGTTTATAACATCTATACAGGTGACGAATCCTGGATTTATGCATACGATCCCGAAACGAAGCAACAATCAACGGTATGGGTGTTTCAAAATGAGCCGAACCCTACCAAAGTTACTCGTGCATAAAGTACATTGAAACAAATGGTGGCCTGCTTCTTCGGTATTAATGGCCATGTAGCTACAGTGCCACTAGAAAACCGTAGAACGGTTAATTCAGAGTGGTACACGACCATTTGCTTACCGGAAGTATTTGAACAAATTCGTAAAACTAACCAGCGACGAAGAATCATTCTTCATCATGACAATGCCAGCTGTCATACGTCACGCGAAACAACTCTATTTTTGGAGGGTCAAAATGTGGAATTAACGGGTCATCCGCCGTACAGCCCTGACTTGGCACCCAACAATTTTTATTTATTTCCAAATATAAAGAATAAATTACGCGGTCAACGATTTTCGACCGCTGAAGATGCTGTCGACGCATTCAAACAACACGTTATGGAGGTACCTCAGGCGGAGTGGCAGAAGTGCTTTAAAAATTGGTTGCACGCGAATGCAAAAGTGCATAGATCATCAAGGGCAATACTTTGAAAAACAATAAAATCATTTTCAGCCGTGTACGTTTGTTTGTTTTTTTGTTTCCGGATATATAAGTAGCAACCCTCGTAGTATCTAAACCTAACCCAGAGATGGGCATTTCGTAATCGATTCCTGATTACACGATTACTTGATTTTACTTCTGTAATCCACTACCGGTTGTCAGATTACTTGTAATGTAATCAAGTGAAACGGTGATTACCAGTACGTACGTATTAAGGAATCAGGAATCATCTATACAAATATTACAATTACTATTAATTGGGAATCAGAATTGATTCCAAATTACTGGAATTCTTGACTGATTACCACCAGATTACTTCTACATATATATATTAAATTCACACTGCTGCCATGCTTGTGATGTTTTTTTTTACATGTATCAGTTCGGATTCGTGCTTTGGGCATCGATTAGGTGCATCACACACTTGAGCGGAATCGTAGCGGTCGATCATAGACAAAAATCAGCTGTAAGTAAGAAAAAACCCAACCTCCGGCTGAATTTTGTCTGACTCCATACAAAAACTCAGTCACCATAGACAAATATTTGTCGGAAGTTGGGTTGTTTCCGATTTCCGGCTGATTATTCTATGATCGACTGAAGAGTCCGGTAATGCTTTGAAATCGAGCGAAGATACGAGTTTTACACAGTAACCGAACGCTTCCAGGTAGCACTGGCGCGTGCACGTGCGCGGCAGCCATGAACAATATTGATACTTTAGGCGCTCTTGCGTAATATCAGAAATTTTGTTAGGTCAAATAAAACTAAAGGTAAATCTAGTAACCATTTAATACACCATGTTATTTATTATAACTTATTATGCACTAAAGCTATATCTATACATACATAATATAGGCGTTGGTGTAAATGGTTGATTGACTGATCAATGCAGAGCCACAACCTACAGAAGATCGTATTACATTTTTAATGTGTACAAGTAATACGAAATTATTTTGAAAAATTCAATCCCAAAAAGGGTTGAAAGATTGTATTGGTAGATTAAAAAAAATATATTAAGTGACTTTACTGGTCTTAGAGTGTCCTTATTGGTACTGGGTTTATCTTGGAGATCAAGGCCTATTTCACACAGCATTTCCTAAAAAAACGTCAAAGTATATTTCAATCTACCTTGGGATGAAAATTATATTTTCAATCTATCTTATAAAAAGGTAAAGTCAGATAAATTACTTATAATCGATTGATAAACCTTGTCTGTCTTTGTAGTTTTACTGCCATCTTTGCTGTTTTTATTTGGTTTTCTTACGCCATGGAATATTTTTTTTCTATTTACTGCGCCAAACGCACGCTTTTTGTTGTTTATTTAGTAAAAAAAAATCGATTGTCTGTAAAGTCGGTTTACTGACGATAGTTGAACGTGACAACGTCATAAGAAAATACTGATGGAATGGTTGCATTTTTCAAAAGAAAATTTTAATTTCACTGCACTTCATACTTGACGAAAACATGTAAATGTATTATTGTATAGCAGCTGTCCACGTGGACGCATCGCTCACTCAAGTAGGAGAGAGACAGATGTCGAACGCTGCCGAACGCGAAGGCCGATTGTGCCTCTTTGTCGCTCGTTCCGCGCTCTCGCTTGCACTTGAAGCCTTAAATGGAACGCCTCAGAGCGAGGTAACGCCGCATGAGTCATGTTTTTTCGTGCGTGCAGCCGGCTCCATCGAATTATAAGACGTTGTCACGTCAAAAATATGAAGCGTCTTATCAATAGAAAGCCACAAAGATTAGTTTAAGTTCTAAATATATTTTGTATGCAGCGTGATTTGAGTGCTGTTAGTAGGATTCTGCAGAAACAACAGACAAAGAAATGGAAATAAGTATGGTCCTGTTGTAGTTTTGCGTAAACACACATACAAGGATTTGAGTAGCTCAATACCATAGTTGTAGATTATTTTAAAGGCAAGTTCATGGACTATGCCTTGAAATATTAGTGTGCGTTGTATTGCACAGCTGTGTACTTGCATATCAAGCACAGTCTTCGATGATATCTGCATTCTTAAGGCTTCCAGTTAAAAACCACTTGTGACAAAAATATCATGGCAATAAGGTCATGTAGGGTCATATGTATGTTTTAATATTTTAAGGCTGGATTGACACTAAACTTGTAAGTTTCGCTTTTGTAAGGGACGAAGCTATTTTCTACAATGAGAAAATAATATCTGTCTCTCATTCTGACCTACAACAGTGTCCCTTCGTACGTAAACAAAACTTAGAAGTTTAAATCTAGCTTAAGAACAACATTAAAACAATCGTATACAATTAAACTAATTAAAAATTACCTAGTGAAACATCCAAATGAAACATGAGGATATGTTGTGTGTTAGACCAAGCTGTGGGGCATTTAAAGGGCTTTATAGTATTACTACAGACTAGACATTCCAATGGGCTTAGGACCTTTCGTAACTTTTTGACTAACGGCGATTGACATTTACAGATTAAAGTAAATTCAATGTTTATTTTGATGTCAATCAATCAGTTTTCTACCAGTTATCAAACACAATAGTCCAGTTTAAGACACTTGAAAAGTCACAAATGAATAATTACGATTTCCATACAGTTTCGCATAGTAAATGTTTGAAGAACGCATTTTTTTATTTGTGGCTTTTCTCTATAGAAATCCCTAAACTGCGTTGGCAAGTAAAAGACTTATCATCACTTCAACTCGGAAAGGCGCTCTTTATCCCTTAAAAGCGGAGGAGAAAAACGCATTTTATTTATCCACATCTGGCAGGATGGATTTAAACAGTTGAATTACAAAATTTTGAGATCATTAATTTTTAATATTTTATAACTGGTATTTTTCCTCGCGGTGTTCTAGTGAAAAATGTTGAATTATGCTCGGCAGCAAAGTTCGCTCGTGGCTAAATTTTGGTATTTTTTGCTGACTCGGATCTCAATATAAGCACGCGAGGTTAAACTACAACTTTGGTCCTTTGTGTAATAAATAACTATTTTCACATCACCTATTCGTACACCGGCTTTTTCTTCCCTGCTAGGAGGGAACCAAGTGGCGCTTTTCTGTCATAGGACATTAGTTTTTTTTTTCAGCCAGTCCGTCATTACAAAAAAATCTTATTAAATTAATCGATTAATTACAACCAGGAAGCACACTAAGGACATATAAAGTTAAAATAAATATGATTCTACTAAAATATTTTTTATTTTCCTCTAAGGTGGTGTTGAAAGCAGTATGTGTCACATAGAAGCAAAACTATTTTCACCTTGGGCGTTAACACATGAACCCTTCACTACACTCAGTAGTCTGCTTTAGAATCCCTTGCTACGCTTGGGATTCTATGATGTCGCATGTTTTGGGATTTACTATACGCCCTCACCGTAAATATTTCATTTTCTCCCTTGTTACACAATCTACTACTTATTGATTTCTGTTCGAAACGGGTTCAATTGGCATAAAAAATATAATGCAATTTACTCGCTCGCGTACATTTTTCATAAATTTGTATGTTGATCGCCCTTACGTCCTTAATTAAAATGTAGCGTCGTGAGATCTAGTATCTGCCCTCACTGGCCGATTTGGAAAATTCACCCTGTATAGGACCGTTTAACTATTCTTACACCGTTAGTGTATGTTTCTGTTTGACTAAGTTAGGATCTAACTCAAAAATTATATGAAAATCGCAAAATATTTAATAAAAATTAACGTACGTACGTAACGTACCTAAGATCAAGACTATTTGGAGTGGAGCGCGTTATATTTACGAGGCGAATAAGGTAAATGATATAATTTCATAACAATTACGAAATAACTTAATAAAAATTTACCGACCAAGTATTCCAAAGGTCCCCAGATGTCAACGACTGGGTGATAACAAATTTTTCCCAATTTACGGGTGCCTTTGCACTTTTCGAATTCACGCTAGCGTTCTAGCGGGGAGCGACACACGTCCTGCCTCCGTGAGCTCAGCGAGCGGACTAAATCGCCCGGCCTTGCTTCGTATAATTAATTGTAAGTTTATAGTTAATTTGAAGTGCTCTACGAATACGTACGAGTTCTGTACGAATATTTACTATCAAATGGTATATATATTTTACATTATTTGGGTTCATCAATAAGTTGAAGTTTATGTTTGTATTAATTTTTTTCATAACTAATCATGCATGTAGTCAGAAACCGCGGTTATTTATTGTGTATTTTTTCCAAAAGTTGACTGATTTAAATATTTTTTTTCTCAGTTATTTTGTATGACATTGGTAGAATTTTTTATATTTATTCCATAGAAGACTATAAACTCAATATTACAAAAAAAAACTGTAGCAATACGACATCAATAAAATCCCCAAATTGATATCTGTCCGAATCTCCCCGAGCTAAAATTGGTGAAACACTTGTTAGGAATAAATAGGTCAATTATTCAAAATACAATGATAAAGTAGATAATTTTTTGTACTTATACAGTCCCTATTGAAATGATCTTTCAATTTATGCTTAAAAATGTGTTGATTTAGTACTCTTTAATGGCTAAATCATATCAAATAGTCGAGCAAAATTGTAAAAAGACTTTACCGGACTCTGAATTCTGCTTTTGACGTAAAGTACAGTCAGTCACAAAATCGTATATATTGTCAAAAACCTGTAAACTGATTTAGAACCAATTCCTTCTAATCGATATTAGAATAGATAATAAGTATTTAGATGATTATCTAAAGAAAAGTACAGTCAGCCACAAAGTCATAAACTGTCAGAAACTTGTAAACTGATTTAGAACCTATTCCTCCTAACAGATATTAGAATGGTCTCAATACCCTAAGTATCAGATGATTGTCTAAAGAAAAGTACAGTCAGCCACACAATCATAAACTGTCAAAAATTTGCAAGCTGATTTAGAACCTATTCCTCCTAACCGATATTAGAATCGTCTTAATACCCTAAGTATCAGATGATTGTCTAAAGAAAAGTACAGTCAGCCACAAAATCATAAACTGTCAAAAACTTGCAAGCTCATTTAGAACCTCTTTCTCCTAGCCGATATTAGAATGTTCTCAATACCCTAAGTATCAGATGATTGTCTAAAGAAAAGTACAGTCAGCCACAAAATCATAAACTGTCAAAAACTTGTAAACTGACTTAGAACCTATTCCTCCTAACCGATATAAAAATGGTCTCAATACCCTAAGTATCAGATAATTGTCCAAAGAAAAGTACAGTCAGCCACAAAATCATAAACTGTCAAAAACTTGCAAGCTCATTTAGAACCTCTTTCTCCTAGCCGATATTAGAATGTTCTCAATACCCTAAGTATCAGATGATTGTCTAAAGAAAAGTACAGTCAGCCACAAAATCATAAACTGTCAAAAACTTGTAAACTGACTTAGAACCTATTCCTCCTAACCGATATAAAAATGGTCTCAATACCCTAAGTATCAGATAATTGTCCAAAGAAAAGTACAGTCAGCCACAAAATCATAAACTGTCAAAAACTTGCAAGCTCATTTAGAACCTCTTTCTCCTAGCCGATATTAGAATGTTCTCAATACCCTAAGTATCAGATGATTGTCTAAAGAAAAGTACAGTCAGCCACAAAATCATAAACTGTCAAAAACTTGTAAACTGACTTAGAACCTATTCCTCCTAACCGATATAAAAATGGTCTCAATACCCTAAGTATCAGATAATTGTCCAAAGAAAAGTACAGTCAGCCACACAATCATAAACTGTCAAAAATTTGCAAGCTGATTTAGAACCTATTCCTCCTAACCGATATTAGAATCGTCTTAATACCCTAAGTATCAGATGATTGTCTAAAGAAAAGTACAGTCAGCCACAAAATCATAAACTGTCAAAAACTTGCAAGCTCATTTAGAACCTCTTTCTCCTAGCCGATATTAGAATGTTCTCAATACCCTAAGTATCAGATGATTGTCTAAAGAAAAGTACAGTCAGCCACAAAATCATAAACTGTCAAAAACTTGTAAACTGACTTAGAACCTATTCCTCCTAACCGATATAAAAATGGTCTCAATACCCTAAGTATCAGATAATTGTCCAAAGAAAAGTACAGTCAGCCACAAAATCATAAACTGTCAAAAACTTGCAAGCTCATTTAGAACCTCTTTCTCCTAGCCGATATTAGAATGTTCTCAATACCCTAAGTATCAGATGATTGTCTAAAGAAAAGTACAGTCAGCCACAAAATCATAAACTGTCAAAAACTTGTAAACTGACTTAGAACCTATTCCTCCTAACCGATATAAAAATGGTCTCAATACCCTAAGTATCAGATAATTGTCCAAAGAAAAGTACAGTCAGCCACAAAATCATAAACTGTCAAAAACTTGCAAGCTGATTTAGAACCTATTCCTTCTAACAGATGTTAGAATGTTCTCAATACCCTAAGTATCAGATGATTGTCTAAAGAAAAGTACAGTCAGCCACAAAGTCATAAACTGTCAGAAACTTGTAAACTGATTTAGAACCTATTCCTCCTAACAGATATTAGAATGGTCTCAATACCCTAAGTATCAGATGATTGTCTAAAGAAAAGTACAGTCAGCCACACAATCATAAACTGTCAAAAATTTGCAAGCTGATTTAGGACCTATTCCTCCTAACCGATATTAGAATCGTCTTAATACCCTAAGTATCAGATGATTGTCTAAAGAAAAGTACAGTCAGCCACAAAATCATAAACTGTCAAAAACTTGCAAGCTGATTTAGAACCTATTCCTCCTAACCGATATAAAAATGGTCTCAATACCCTAAGTATCAGATAATTGTCCAAAGAAAAGTACAGTCAGCCACAAAATCATAAACTGTCAAAAACTTGTAAACTGACTTAGAACCTATTCCTCCTAACCGATATAAAAATGGTCTCAATACCCTAAGTATCAGATAATTGTCCAAAGAAAAGTACAGTCAGCCACACAATCATAAACTGTCAAAAATTTGCAAGCTGATTTAGAACCTATTCCTCCTAACCGATATTAGAATCGTCTTAATACCCTAAGTATCAGATGATTGTCTAAAGAAAAGTACAGTCAGCCACAAAATCATAAACTGTCAAAAACTTGCAAGCTCATTTAGAACCTCTTTCTCCTAGCCGATATTAGAATGTTCTCAATACCCTAAGTATCAGATGATTGTCTAAAGAAAAGTACAGTCAGCCACAAAATCATAAACTGTCAAAAACTTGTAAACTGACTTAGAACCTATTCCTCCTAACCGATATAAAAATGGTCTCAATACCCTAAGTATCAGATAATTGTCCAAAGAAAAGTACAGTCAGCCACAAAATCATAAACTGTCAAAAACTTGCAAGCTCATTTAGAACCTCTTTCTCCTAGCCGATATTAGAATGTTCTCAATACCCTAAGTATCAGATGATTGTCTAAAGAAAAGTACAGTCAGCCACAAAATCATAAACTGTCAAAAACTTGTAAACTGACTTAGAACCTATTCCTCCTAACCGATATAAAAATGGTCTCAATACCCTAAGTATCAGATAATTGTCCAAAGAAAAGTACAGTCAGCCACAAAATCATAAACTGTCAAAAACTTGCAAGCTGATTTAGAACCTATTCCTTCTAACAGATGTTAGAATGTTCTCAATACCCTAAGTATCAGATGATTGTCTAAAGAAAAGTACAGTCAGCCACACAATCATAAACTGTCAAAAATTTGCAAGCTGATTTAGGACCTATTCCTCCTAACCGATATTAGAATCGTCTTAATACCCTAAGTATCAGATGATTGTCTAAAGAAAAGTACAGTCAGCCACAAAATCATAAACTGTCAAAAACTTGTAAACTGACTTAGAACCTATTCCTCCTAACCGATATAAAAATGGTCTCAATACCCTAAGTATCAGATAATTGTCCAAAGAAAAGTACAGTCAGCCACAAAATCATAAACTGTCAAAAACTTGCAAGCTGATTTAGAACCTATTCCTTCTAACAGATGTTAGAATGTTCTCAATACCCTAAGTATCAGATGATTGTCTAAAGAAAAGTACAGTCAGCCACAAAAACATAAATTGTCAAAAACTTGCAAGCTGATTTAGAACCTCTTCCTCTTAACCGATATATAAATGGTCTCAATACCCTAAGTATCAGATAATTGTCCAAAGAAAAGTACAGTCAGCCACAAAATCATAAACTGTCAAAAACTTGCAAGCTCATTTAGAACCTCTTTCTCCTAGCCGATATTAGAATGTTCTCAATACCCTAAGTATCAGATGATTGTCTAAAGAAAAGTACAGTCAGCCACAAAATCATAAACTGTCAAAAACTTGCAAGCTCATTTAGAACCTCTTTCTCCTAGCCGATATTAGAATGTTCTCAATACCCTAAGTATCAGATGATTGTCTAAAGAAAAGTACAGTCAGCCACAAAATCATAAACTGTCAAAAACTTGTAAACTGACTTAGAACCTATTCCTCCTAACCGATATAAAAATGGTCTCAATACCCTAAGTATCAGATAATTGTCCAAAGAAAAGTACAGTCAGCCACAAAATCATAAACTGTCAAAAACTTGCAAGCTGATTTAGAACCTATTCCTTCTAACAGATGTTAGAATCGTCTTAATACCCTAAGTATCAAATGATTGTCTAAAGAAAAGTACAGTCAACCACAAAAACATAAATTGTCAAAAACTTGCAAGCTGATTTAGAACCTCTTCCTCCTAACCGATATTATAATGGTCTCAATACCCTAAGTATCAGATGATTGTCTAAAGAAAAGTACAGTCAGCCAGAAAATCATAAACTGTCAAAAACATGCAAGCTGATTTAGAACCTCTTCCTCTTAGCCGATATTAGAATGGTCTCAATACCCTAAGTATCAGATGATTGTCTATAGAAAAGTACAGTCAACCACAAAAACATAAATTGTCAAAAACTTGCAAGCTGATTTAGAACCTCTTCCTCTTAACCGATATTATAATGGTCTCAATACCCTAAGTATCAGATGATTGTCTAAAGAAAAGTACAGTCAGCCACAAAATCATAAACTGTCAAAAACTTGTAAACTGACTTAGAACCTATTCCTCCTAACCGATATAAAAATGGTCTCAATACCCTAAGTATCAGATAATTGTCCAAAGAAAAGTACAGTCAGCCACAAAATCATAAACTGTCAAAAACTTGCAAGCTGATTTAGAACCTATTCCTTCTAACAGATGTTAGAATCGTCTTAATACCCTAAGTATCAGATGATTGTCTAAAGAAAAGTACAGTCAGCCACACAATCATAAACTGTCAAAAATTTGCAAGCTGATTTAGAACCTCTTCCACCTAACCGATATAAGAATCGTCTCGATACCCTAAGTATCAGATGATTGTCTGAAGAAAAGTACAGTCTGCCATAAAATCGTATAATATCAAAAACTTGTAAACTGATTTAGAACCAATTCCTCCTAACCTATCCCTCCTAACCTAACTATAATAAGTATTTAGATGATTGTCTAAAGAACAGTACAGTCAGCCACAAAATCGGTCCGCCACTAAAGCCACACTACAGGCAAGCATGCATCGAACCCAAGATCGACCGGCTAGAAGAGCACAGAGGAAAAGTGTCCACATCGTCACGTCCCTCGGCCACGAGGATCAAGCAAAGAATGCAAAAAAATGCGATATAAATTCAAGGGATCCTTATACAAGAAACGTGTTATTTTTCGTGTTTTGGTACGGAACCCTCCGTGTGAAAGTCCGACTCGCACATGGCTTTTCTATAATCCATTCGCAGGCAATCTTTAATTATATCCATCATTGTTTATAAATCATCACCCCTGACAACCATGCCAATGACACTCACGGTGTAATCCAGTCTGGAATTTAGTAATTTAGTAATTCAGATTACTTAAGTACTTGATTACTGAGGAATCAAGATTACAGTAGTGGTTTACAATACTGATTCCTAAGTAATGGATTACAAATGTAATCATAGTACATTATTACAGTAATTTTGATTACCCAAGTAATCGATTACCGAGGAATCACGATTACTGTAATGTAATCGTGTAATTAATTCCAAAAGTAATTGATTATGCCCAACTCTGACCTAACCTACTTCCAGATGACCTAGAAGGATGAAATTTGGGATCCAGCTCGGTAATTAAATAATAATAATAAATAATATAAATAATAAATATTATGGGACAATCTAACACCAATCAACCTAGTCCCACAGTAAGCTCAATAAGGCTTGTGTTGTGGGTACTAGGCGACGATATATATAATATATAAATATAGATAAATACTAAAATACATAGAAAACATCCATAACTCAGGAACAAATATCCGTGATGAACACACAAATAGATGCCCTGACCAGGATTCGAACCCGGGACCTCCTGCTTCATAGGCAGGGTCACTACCGACTAGGCTAGGAGGCCGGGAGGAATTGTGTGTAAGCGTAGGGAAAAATCTAAAAATAAAAAAAATAAAAAAATATGGGGTACATCGAAAAAATCTAAAAATTAAAAAAAAATTAAAAAATATGTCCCCATACAAAAAAAAAATATTGTATCGTTGGAACCGTTACAAGCAGATATTTGAAACTATCCCAATATATGTATTATTATATTTGCTATAAATATAAAAATAAAGTTAAGTCAAATAATAAGTGGTGTCCCAATACAAAAAACTTGTAATACGCGCTAAACGACCGGCCAACGGTGTGTCATCGGCGGCGTATTACAAGTTTTTTTGTATGGGGACACCACTTATTTTTTGACTTAACTTTAATTTTATATATCTGTTATATAGCAAATATAATTTTTTCCTACGCTTACACAAACTTACCGAGCTGGATTCCAAATTTCATCCTTCTAGGTCATCTGGAAGTAGGTTAGATTTAGGTACTATATGTCAGTCAGTCAGTCAGTGCTAAAATTTACGACTTTTTGACCTTCATATCTTTATAACCGTTTGAGCTAGCTTCATGAAATTTGGGCTTCTAGATGTCCTTATGGATATAATTAAACACACGTAGTTTTATGTGTTTACGTTAAAGAGGTATTGAGTTATAGAAGGGTCAAAAGTGGCACCAAGTGGTTCGTGTAATATACACTTGGCGCTGGCTAGCCAGTTCCTTTGCTTGAACTTGGCTTGACACGCTGCCGCGTCTCTAGATAACTATTATATAATCTGTGCTTATTCGATTAAAGTCCGATTTACTCGCAATAACTATGCTTTAACAAAGAACTACAATCGAAATAGGAAATTCGAAGAACCAGTTCCGAAGCTTTTCGGAACTTATGTAAGAAATATTATTTGATATTTACCAGTCGCTTTGCGGAGAAAGAAAACATCGTGAGGAAACCGGATCTATTCCCAATAAGGCCTAGTCTCCCACTGGGTTGAGAGGTCAGATGGTAGTCGTTGTGTAAAAACTAGTGCCTACGTCAATACATGGGATTAGATTTAAATTACAGATTAAATTGAACCGTGGCAAAATCAGGTATAAATATAAACGCTAAGCTAGGAGAATGATGATGATTCTCGAAGTTTGGTGCTTAAGGCCTTCAGCCTGTCCTTAATTTGCAAGAATCTGAAAGAACTATAACACTCAACAGTTTCGAGAATTGTCACTTTGCACTTTTCCCGCAATTTTACAATTTGCCTGACGCATACAACCTTGCAGTTCCACTAGCTTATGCAGTCCAAAACCATACCTTATTCCGTTGTAATAGGGTTGTAAATAACGGATCTTTAGGCTCGTGTTTACACTTAAGAAACGATGGTAAATATGACATTGGTATTGGGAAACGAAAGGTACGGCGCAACCTCAAAGTGAGGCCGGACATGTGGTAGGGAAGCGTTCATGAACAACAACAAGTAGGTAATTATATTTGGTGTTAATACAGAGTGTAACTAAAATAGTGGTGATCCGTTTGAGGGGATAATTGGTATCGTATTCCAAGTAAGAAAAAGCAGGAGAAAACTTTTTTGGACGCGAAAATTTTTGTTTTGTATCGCACACGGACACACGTTATCCCAGTCGGCCGACCCGCCATACAAAACCATATTTTGATTACCAGTATTTTTGTTAAACCTTGTAAAAAAAGGTAAACAAATATGGCTGCGTTTATAGCCAAAAAATGCATTTGACACATGACAAATATATTAAATTAGTTCGTGTTTTCACTGAAACATATGTAATTCACTGATATTTTTACTAAAAATGTATATAAATAACAAGTTTAGGAGACGAAATCCCACGAAAATAAAATATATTATACTAGCCTTTTCCCCCGGCTTCGCCCGCGTACTATAAGTACTCAAAAAGGATACGATACCCATGTTGATTTTCAAACTTTGTGACCACATTTGCCCCTTTTAGGGGTTGAATTTTCAAAAAACCTGAAACACATGTTTACTAATTTATCGTTAGGTTGATATGTCAGTCAGTCAGTCAGTCAGTCAGTCAATCAGTCAGTCAGTCAGTCAGTTACTTCTTTTATATATTTAGATTATTCAACGATATACATGCAATGTGCCATGTACATTGTACCGTCTCCATTAAATATATCGGACCGACTGGCCAAGGTTTTCGACAAATGTTATTTATTTATAATTACAATATATTCTTCTTCCTTCTAGCGTTTGTCCTGGCTTGGGGTCCGCTTGACAACCTAATCCCCTAAATTGGCGAAATCACTAGATTTTACGAAAGCGACTGCCATCTGACCTTCCAACCCAGAGGGGAAACTAGGCCTTATCGGGATTAGGTCCGGTTTCCTTACGTTTTCCTTCACCGAAAACGACTGGTAAATATCAAATGGTATTCCGTACGTAAGTTCCGAAGAACTCAGTGGTAAGAGCCGTATATTTTGAAAAATTGTTTTCAATTGTGCTCACAGACTCTATTGACCTAACTGTTATAAAATGACAGATGATGTTGAAATAGTTGAATGCAATAGTATGGTAAAGGAAAATACGTCTTGTATAATCTTTTCTTGTTGTTATTAACAAATTACTATATAATACCTAGCGCGACGTCAAAAACTGTTAGAAAATATTTTTTTAATACAATTGCTCAAAAAGTTTAGTTTATGTAGCTGCAAATCGTGCGTAAAGTTTGATTTTATGCACTAGTGCTAAAAAGTAATCTGATCTGCAAATCGTGCGTAAAGTTTGATTTTACGCACGATTTGCACGCATCAGAATTTTATATAAATGAGTATTATGCGAGACCCGCTTAAAAATGACCCACCTGAACTACGCGCGATTGGGCATAAAGGAGTATATTATGCGAGTCCCAATAGTATTACTTGAACAACACGCTATTGAATGAAGCTGTCTTTCGTACACTGACAGAATATAAATGTAATTTTATATCATTGTAGTTTTTTCGCAATTGTATTAAAAAACGTTGTTCGACACACGTGCGGAAGTCTCATTTTCACTCGTCCCAAGTCACCTCGGTACTCGTGCAAAGTGACATATTTCTCGCACTCGTGTTGTGTATCGAAAACGACTATTTACTATAAGTAATCATATCATATTCTCTAACTAAAAAAAACCGGCCAAGTGCGTGTCGGACCACGCAAAGGAGGGTTCCGTACCTTCAATGTAATAAAAACCAAACTAATACCAAAAGGTCGTATCTGATGCCTATGGAAGAAGTTTTTTGGAGATAACTCAAAAATGGCTGAACCGATAATGTTCAAAATAATTTTCATAGAAATTATATAATAAGGCACATCGTCTCAAATTTTTTCATATTTTTTGGACTTACGGTTCAAAAGTTACCGGGGGTGCTACACAATTTTTCTGACTTTCGAAGCGATTATTTCAGAAAAATATTTACTTAATCACAAAACGGTCAACCAAACCTCAATATTATTTTTAAAGACCTATCGATTGATGTGTCACATGTTGATATTTGGTTAAAACATTTTTTGAAATATAGTTACATCTATGGAGCGTCCCCTTAAAAATATTTTTTTTTTCAAATTCAACTCCATAACTAAGTAGCGGCATATAAAATATAAAATATGTGTAAATTTTATTCAGATACGTCGTTTAGTTTCCGAGTAAAATGGCTGTGACATACGGACGGACAGACAGACAGACAGACATGACGAATCCATAAGGGTTCCGTTTTTTGCCATTTGGCTACGGAATCCTAAAACGAAAATCGCACTTGTGAGTTATCGAAGCTCAAAACTGTTCGCGTACTGTACTACCAGCCTGCCCACTGCCAGTGCCACTTAACTGTGTCTATTCTGTCAATGATTTTTTTATGAAGTGTACTTAAGATGCTTATGTGATGACCAGCACATTTTTTGGTATTTAAGGGCAAATAACTGTTTTATTGTTACTTTAGCGAGTACTGGTGGAACTAGGTCGAGACTATAAATAATATAGACAGCCAGAGTCTATAAACTTTTTGGGGCCCAAGTCTGAAGCGCCATCTGGACGAAAGCAACCCAAAGATACAAAAACCGGCCAAGAACGTGTCGGGCCACGCTCAGTGTAGGGTTCCGTAGTTTTGTAATTTTTTCCAAAACTTTATTTGAAAGCATGTCATTTCATTGTGATTATGTAGAAATTACAGGTACAATAAACACCTGCTTATACGGTTAAATTACAAACTTAGTTCAGAAATGATTTTGTATTTTTTTTTCAAAAACTATTCAACCTATCAAGTTCAAAATAATTTTCCTAGAAAGTTTTTATAAAGTACTACTTTTGAGATTTTTTTCATATTTTTAAAACTTATGGTTCAAAAGTTAGAGTGGGGGGGACACATTTTTTTTTACTTCTGGAGCGATTATTTCCGAAAATATTTACATTATCAAAAAATGATTTTAATAAACCCCTATTCATTTTTAAATACCTATCCAACAATATATCACACGTTAAGGTTGAAATGAAAAAAAAAATCACTCCCCACTTTACGTATAGGGGAGGTACCCTAATAAAACATTTTTTTCCACTTTTTTATTTTACCACTTTGTCGGCGTGATTGATATACATATTAGTACCAAATTTCAGCTTTCTAGTGCTAACGGTCACTGAGATTATCCGCGGACGGTCGGGCAGACATGGCGAAACTATAAGGGTTCCTAGTTGACTACGGAACCCTAAAAATAGTAGGGGGAAAATACATTGCGCTGCATCGAAATCTAGCGTTACTACTGCGCTGCAGCGCAATGTCATTTCCCCCTACAATAGGCATGATGATTTTTTTTCATGTATGGTATCAATCGATTCGTTTTGTTGTGAGGATCAAATGTCTACATAGGTCCAATTGCGTCAAAGCAAAAAAGTCAGAACTGAGATTCAAATTTTAACACTCGCTTTTGTTTCTCAAAACGCGCCTAACAAAATGATATGCAATAGTGACGTCACGGCTGCATAGTCGCCTTGTTTAACGTATGGAAAAATTATGAAATTTCTATTTTGACAGTGAAATATTGCGTTTATGTATATGGTTGCCATGTAATTTATTTTTCATTAATATGTGAGAAATCGAATGGTGCCATTATTTTATTTCATTTTGTACTTTAAAAAAATCGTAAAATTTAGAAATTTTGAAGCCTGATATATTTCAACCATTACAATAGATTTTTAAAATTATCACTTTATTAGGATATATTTACTATTTTGCATCTATTCAACTTAATTTTATTACAAAATTCAACATGACGTGTCATCATCCCTATTTTTGTATCTTTGGGTTGCTCTCGCCCAGATGGCGCTTGGGAGTCAAAGAGTTCTTAGACTTTGGTTGTCTATATTATTTAGTCTCTGCCTACAGTAACTATCTATTTATTTACTAGCTTTTACCCGCGGCTTCGCCCACGTGAGTTCCACGGTCAATGTATGTCATTTTGTCTCATTGTGTGCCTTATAAATACGATTGTACCTATAGACTTGATGATGGCTTATACACGCTCCAAAAGTGAAGCTCCTAAAATGAGTGAATTCAAACAATTGTCGCTAGTCGCGTATCGGCAAGCGAGAGATGCGGACGTGCCAATGAGCTCCCGTCACCCGCGTGAGAAAGAGACAAACTGTAATTTTCTAACAATGAGAGTGACAAAGATGTAATGTGTGTCAAAATTGATAAACGTAACAGAATCGTTGCTAGGTTACGAAAAGTAGTTTTTGTGTTCATTTTGTTAGAGTATAACCTATCCATAGTAAATATCATTGCTTATAGGGGGAAAAACAGTATCTGTAAAATTTGTTTTCTGGCCCGATTCTATCAGAAAATAGTAGAAAAGTAGAGAAGGTAGTAGAGTTTATATATGTCTTCCATAGTATTTTATACAATCGTGACATAATGAATAGCTTCTCAGTCGAGTACCGTGTGTACTGCAAGCGCAGCGTAGGACGTCCACCCACAAGATGGACAGACGATCTTATTAAGGTCGCCGGAAGGCGCTGGATGCGGGTCCCTTCCAACCGGTACGTGTGGAGGTCCAAGGGGGAGGCCTATGTTCAGCAGTGAACGTCTTATGGCTGAGATGATGATGATGATGATGACCGTGCTTAAGTAGCAAAAGCTTCATTATGTCACTATTGTATACAATATTTTTTCTAGGTGTATGGAATTTATACACCGTGGGCCCATATAACTAGACAGATTTTAAGAGTGTATTCCTGATCATATTTATAGATACTAAAATGTCCTATAAACTATTCTGGAATATACCTAGTTTCAGAGTTAATATCAATTTAAAAAAAATACACTTTCTAATGGGGTTGTTGCCACTATTGGACATAGTTTACACGTCCTTATTGACAGATATCAAAGTGACAAGGAAAACTTTGCAAAAACTAAATTTTTACAAAAACAACTGGACCAATTTGTTTCAGGCGACAATTTTATTAATAACATTTGCTTTTCATGTGCAATAAACATTCAAAGAATGGAAAAAAAACGAAAAAAAATTTTTTTTTGGCGATATTCACCTAAATTCACATATTATTTTTCCTTCTTTTGGTCTTAGAAATTCGTAGTTAAGATCTGTCAGGTTATTCCAGCCCACGGTGTATACTGTCTCCCTTTCCCGGGACAAAATAAACTATGTTTCCTTTACCCCACCTGACCTTATATCATACTAGCGACCGGCCCCGGCTTCGCACGGGATAACAAATGATTATTGTGGGTTATCCCTAAGAGATAGACATATATCATAGGAATTTTTTGTAGACCTTTTTAAGGTGTACAATACTGTAGTACATTATTTTAATCTATCTCGTAGGGTTCAGCCAGCGTTTGCAATGTAAGCGCAAAAAGATGTGTTTATTTAGGACATCACATTAGAAACCTTTAAAATTATCAGCGTTTCTCGACTATATTATGCATGTATTATACATATAAACCTTCCTCTTGAATTACTCTATCTATTTAACAAAACCGCATTTAAATCCGTTGCGTAGTTTTAAAGATCTAAGCATACATAGGGACAGACAGCGGAAAGCGATTTTGTTTTATACTATGTAGTGATGAAGTTCATAACTGTAAGGAAGTAAGTATGTAAAATCGATGCATTGGAGTTATATTGGAGTTCGATAGTGTCTATACGTGTTTTAAAGTTAGAATACATCCCAAGGTTTTACCTAACATTAATGCTATCTATATGACAACCAATAAACTTAAAGATATTACAAGCAGGCATGTCTCCTCGATTGCACCACTGACTTGTAAATAGTTAAGACTGTTATAGCAAAGTTTATGTTTACGTGTAGGTACATATTTAGTTTTTTTATACGACAGTGGCAAACAAGCATACAGCCCGCCTGATGGTAAGCAGTGACCGTAGCCTATGGACGTCTGCAACCCCCAGAGAATTTACATGCACGTTGCCTAACCTTTAAGACCTATATACTCCTTTTTTGAGGAATCTCATACTGTAGCCCGCTGGGAAAACCTCGGAAAGGAGTTCATTCCACAGCAACTCCTCTTAAACCTTACAAATGCTTTCGTTCAGATGGTGCTTTAGACTTGGAGCCTGAAAGAGTTCTTAGACTGTGAGCCTCTATTAAATACATACTCTCTGGTGATAACTAATAAAGTTGAGATCAGAGTGGTCTGCAAAAACTCACCATCCACCAACAACATCCACAACAGGGTAAACAGGGTAATCGAACGAGCGAAGCGCAAGTGAAGTGAAGTTCTTACAAACAACTCCGGCTAGAGGGACGTCTCGGCATTTCGATGACTTTTTGATTTTGAGGGTTTGTTCCGCGATAACTTTAGTAACGTTTTTCTGATCTGTATGAAATTTGTTGGGGTTGTAGTAGAGCTCAATACAATTTGAGAGTTCGTTCATGAGTATGATCGATCAAGGGGTTGTGGAGCTAGAAGGCGAAAAAATATCTTCATTAGAGTCTTGTTATATTGGTATGTACACTTGTTTGTAAGAAAATCGCGAATTCTGAGTTCGAGGCGGACTATGTTATATAAGAGATAGACAGTCTATGTAATTTACTTGTGTCTGGTATTATTGACGAATGCGGAAACAAGTTATGCCCATACTCAAGCGGCCCTTGGCCCAGATTGCTTTATAATTATGCAAGAATAGGTCAAAAATATGTGTACAGATGAAGGTGTAATAATATGTGAACTTGAATGTCAAATTTACATTGATGAATTGTCTATTTAATAAGTTTAAATGGCGCAATAGTAGGTCAAGCTTGTATGGAATCAGATCGGTTTGCAAAGAATTGTTACTTCAACGTCATCATACAGCTGCGTTCAGAGGTAGCTTTAAATATGCAGCAACTAAATGCTGGAATGACATACCTCCATCCATCAAACAATTAAATACAATTAAAAGTTTCAAATTACAGCTTAAACGACATCTTATGGCAAGACAAAGCATACTACCTCCTGGTACCAGAGTGAAGCCCTCATATTTATAATGGTCATAATCGTCTATACACCCGTTCTGTCTTTTTCCGTTAAACTTTATTTATTTTATATTATACACACGAAATAATACGTAAACGTCCCTGTAAGTTATACCATAACTATAGATATTTTTTTTTTTTTTTTATACCACGACGGTGGCAAACAAGCATACGGCCCGCCTGATGGTAAGCAGCTACCGTAACCTATGGACGCCTGCTACTCCAAAGGAGTCACATGCGCGTTGCCGACCCTTTACAAAAAGGAGGATTCACTGTGTTGACGACTAAAGGAACAAGAAGGTCCCTCATCGTTAACACACTGGGTCCTCTTTGAGATATGCCCCTAAATTTAAATATTATACTTAACTACAGTAATTCTTATATTACTTATTCAACACACAATTATACTTACATATATAGTTACATTACACATTTATTTACACATGTAAAAGAACCCCAAGCCTTTCAGTTTTCGACAAACAGCAAGCAATGGTTAATGTACCAAGGGTCTGCCTGCGTTGTAATAAGCTAAGCTCGCTACAATGTCATGCTGAGGCAAGCTCCTTTTTAACATCATACATTTATACTTTTCATCTACATGTAAAACTCATTCTTTGTACTTTTATATCTTAGTTTTAAGGTCTTTTTAGTTTTGTAGCATTATCTGTAAAATTGTAATTCCATGTGATATTAAATAAAAAAAATTATCTGTAAAATTGTAATTCCATGTGATGTTAAATAAAAAAAAATCTATGACTATGTGTAAATAATTTAAAAAATACTCAAATCACCATGGGCCCTATAATAGTTGAAGAGTTCCCTCGATTTCTCTAGGATCCCATCATCAGATCCTGACCTGGTGAAAATGGGACTTACTGTAAAGTATACCCTTTTAAACAAATTAATATTTTTCCAAAGCGGTCCAGCTTAAAATAAAAATAAAACCGGCCAAGTCCGTGTCGGACCACGCATAGGAGGGTTCCGTACCTTCAATGGAATAAGAACCAAACTAATACCAAAAGGTCGTATCTGATGCCTATGGAAGAAGTTTTTTGGAGATAAATCAAAAATTGTGAACCGATAATGTTCAAAACAATTTTCGTAGAAAGTATATGATAAGGCGCATCTCTTCAAATTTTTTCATATTTTTTGAACTTACGGTTCAAAAGTTACGGGGGGGGGCTACACAACTTTTCTGACTTTCTAAGCGATTATTTCAGAAAATATTCACTTAATCACAAAATAGTCACAGAAACCTCAATGTTATTTTGAAAGACCTATCGATTGATGTGTCACATGTTGATATTTGGTATTTTTTATTTTTTTATTTAGTTACCTGTATGGAGGGAGCGCCCCCTTAAAAGTATTTTTTTTTCAAATTTAACTACATAACTAAGTAGCTGCATACAAAATACACCTTATTTGTATATTTTATTCAGATACGTCGTATAGTTTCCGACTAAAATGCCTGTGACATACGGACGGACAGACAGACAGACATGACGGAATCCATAAGGGTTCCGTTTTTTGCCATTTGGCTACGGAACCCTAATAAAATAGCAACAGAGATCCCGACGAATTCAGAACCTCCTCGTTTGAAATCTTGAAGTCGGTTGAAAAGGAAAAATAGGTACGAGTTCAATGACGATACCTAAATTACCTAATTAAGTATGGACTAAGAGCTGGCCACGTCATATATGACACAATAATGAGAGCAACAAAACCTATATGGTTCGATTGCTATACTATCCTTATTCCTAGATCCAGGCATCTGGCAGCTTTTAATGGGTGGAGATCAGAGTAACAGACTAGCAATTTTTTTTAATTGGAAAATAGTAATACTAAATTAGGTAAAAACTGCCGAAGTTGTCTCAAATATAAAGGATAGGGCCTATATTTTAACATTAGAACAAAAAATATTGCGTATTATTTCAGAAACAGAAACAGTAGGCGACAAACTATGAATTACATTATACGTCGTTTTGGGCTACTTTTCCCCCGTCATAAAATTTTGGCAATGATATTATCTAATTGTTTATATAATTTCTCATAAAACTGCATTAAAACCAGAACTCTACGATTTGTTTTCTTTAAGTTATTTGCATTTTTTGACCTCCACCACTTTACAGCTGCCAGATGTCCGGATCTAAAAATAAGCATAGTATAGCAAACTAACGAGAGGGGTTTCGTCGCTCTCATTATTGTGTCATATCTGACGTGGCTAGCTCTCCGTCTAGTACAATTACCTATGTGTAAAATTATCAGAATCCGATAAGGTCATTTCCTTTCAATCTGGTTACACTTCTCCAAAACACAAGTAGGTTAAGGTTCGGCGGAGGTCAGGTCACGTAATTAAGATGTCGCCGTAGTTGGTTAAAAGAATCCGTGTCGTTATCGATTAATTGGTACGATTATCGATTATTATTGCACGCATGGATTTATAAAATAACGGATGCCGGGCCTCTCTGACATTTGTGATTGCATCATAAAGGGGTCTACTGACGTACAAGTGACTGGTCAAACGATTAGAGTAAGATGAACTTATAGTTAGAATGAGAGCTGCAAACCGGTTATGTTGATCAGTGAAGGAGAATTTTTAGGTCTGTAGAATATGGTCAACTGCGATCCGACCTTAAGTTGGCGCCATATCACGGCTATACACAACTTAAGCCGTTTCGCACGCTCACATACTCACTTCTTGGCTTTCAGCCAATCACCGTTCAGGGCTCAGTTTATTATTATTATTCACTGTATGGATAACCAACAGCACAAAATATTTGTAGAAATACAATAAAACTAGAAAGCCAGTTACAGAAAGACTGATAGCCTACTAGTTTCCTACCAATCGGCCGCTACGGGGTGAGTTAATTCCAATCGGGGCGGGGTGTAGCGTGAACGTATTATTTATTCTGTGGCGGTATCCGTAATTATTTCATATATCCATGGATGCACGTGGAGTTGGCACATGATAGATCATAATTATATCATAAATGTTACAATTGAATGGTTTATGTTTTATGGCATTTGTCATTCTTAGGAAAGATAAAGCACGTTTCATACTCTGTGCGCGAATTGCGCGCGACTATGGAGATAATGACGTTAAAAAAATTAATCCATACTAATATTATAAATGGGGATCAATGTAACTCTGCGTCCGTAGGAAACACCTTAGACAACCCTACACGTGATCCCTGTGTGGTGCTAAAAGATTAACAAACTTGGCAGCTGCACTGTCCCATCTGGACCTCGCAGCACTCACTGGATTTTCTTCATCACCTGCTTTCCCACTACTACTACCCCAGGGAAGAAATGCCTATCTATATCCAGTGACATGTAGCCATACGATAAATAAATGCGAAGTGTGTCTGTCTGCTATATCTTCACGCTTTAACCGCTGAACCGATTTAGATGAAATTTCGTACGGAGATATTATTATGAGGTGGAAATTATTGGGAGTCACTAATTTCATGCAGGCGAAGTCGTGGGCAAAAGCTAGTTAGCCATAAATATTAAAATGAAACGTACTTTTTTTTAATACCACGACGGTGGCAAACAAGCATACGGCCCGCCTGATGGTAAGTAGTTACGCACGGCACGGCATGGCACGGCAGCTTTTTATCACCGCACCGCTCGCCGACGGCAGAGTGTTCATCCTCACACCCTGGAGCCTAAAGTGTCGCGCACTGAGCGGTTTAAGAGGAAGTTCCTCCCGCGAAGGCGCGAACGCTCCGGTTGTGGAATGGACTCCCTGCCGAAGTTTTTCCAGAGGGCTACAATATGAGGTTTTTCAAAAAAGGAGCGTATAGGTTGTTAAAGGGTAGGCAACGCGCACGTAAATCGTCTAGGCGTCCATAGGCTACAGTAACTGCATACCATCAGGCGGGCTGTATGCTTGTTTGCCACCGTCGTGGTATAAAAAAAATCAATGAATTTCGTGGCTAGAAATTACAATGTCGATGTTCTCTTTTTTCCACAAATATTGTTGCTAAAACAGCGAATTTGCAATTTGAGGTCAATAAGGACTACGGACGGAGTCCCTATTGGTCTAAGAGCTGGCCACGTCAGATGTGACACAATAATGAGAGCAATGGAACCTGTCTAGTTAGACTGATTTAGCATCCTTATTGCTAGATCCGGGCATCTGGCAGCTTTTAATGGGTGGATGTCAGAGTGACAGACCAACAAAGTTTTTAAGTTTGAAAAAAGTAATACCAAAATAGGTAAAAAATGCCAAAGTTGTGTAACTTATAGAGGACAGGGCCTATATTTTAACATTAAATTAAAAACCACCGTCTATTATTGCGGAAACAAAAACAGTAGGCGACTAACTAAAAATTGCATTTTACATCATTAGGCACTACTTTTGGATATGATAGAACCTAATGAATTACATAATTTCCTACAATATTTCATTAAACCCAGAACTCTAGGATTTGTTTTCTTCAAGTTTTTTGCATTCTTTGACCTCCACCACTTTACAGCTGCTAGATGTCCGGATCTAGAAATAAGCATAGTATAGCCTACATGGGTTTCGTTGCTCTCATTATTTTGTCATATCTCACGTGGCCAGCTCTCCTCAGTCTATATGGACAATTCCATCCACTAGCGTATAATATTTCTTTTATTTTCAATCGTAGGAAAAAACCCACTTGCTTTTTATTGCTGAAACTAAAAGTCGTTGGTCGTTGTTCCAATTTCCGTAAAGATGGCGTTGTTACACTTGTTACCAACGTAAACTAGATAACGGTTGTGTTTCATAGATTCCATACATGTACATATAACATGTATTGAGCAATCTCGAACATACATATGTCTCGAATACAGCTGCAGCTACAGAAGGCAAGAGCCCTGAGATAGCCTCCTCACACCCCCTGAAAGGGGGAGTGTAAGAAGACACTGGATAGCACGTGCTGCGCATGCCCTTGGAGTATGGTCAACGGCGCCTAGCCGTTTCAAATTCAGAGATTGCATATACATGAGAGAATTTGTCAAGTTCCGCCGTGACCGGGTTGTCTAGTGTCAGGACGTCAGCCGCGAAAGCTGAAGACGCCAGTTCAAATCTGGCCTCGGACACCGGAGGGTTTGGTCACTTTTTCTGTAGTATATGACATCTATTTTCAATGGTTATACCTTTTAAAAAACCATTGAGTAACAGGATATGATATCCCTGAGATTTTTTTTGTCCGAAAAGTTGCAGTGAAAATCACTACAAGTCTATACTACTCTTTGATTCAGTCATAGCTGTCAGCTGCCAAACATGGCGCACAAAATTTGTTCTAGATGTCACATCTAGTAGAATACACAATAAATCAATGTAAAAAACTGTTGAATTATTCAACAGGATGTTGATGTAAAACCTAGGATCGGTTTTATAAAATTACAATTTCATACAAGGTCAATGCGTTTTTCTCGAATAACGAACGAAATTGATAATTTTATCGACAAAGCAGCTACTGCATAGGTCACTGGTTCATACTTCATATCCGGTTCGAAGGACCACTTTGTTAAATATGGTTGCTACGTTACCAAAATCCGTATTCGAGATTGCTATCTATCCAGTGTCTTCTTACACTCCCCCTTTCAGGGGGTGTGAGGAGGCTATCTCAGGGCTCTTGCCTTCTGTAGCTGCAGCTGTATTCGAGATTGCTCAATACATGTTATATGTACATGTATGGAATCTATGAAACACAACCGTTATCTAGTTTACGTTGGTAACAAGTGTAACAACGCCATCTTTACGGAAATTGGAACAACGACCAACGACTTTTAGTTTCAGCAATAAAAAGCAAGTGGGTTTTTTCCTACGATTGAAAATAAAAGAAATATTATACGCTAGTGGATGGAATTGTCCATATAGACTGAGGAGAGCTGGCCACGTCAGATATGACACAATAATGAGAGCAACGAAACCCATGTAGTTAGTTTGCTATACTATGCTTATTTCTAGATCCGGACATCTAGCAGCTGTAAAGTAGTGGAGGTCAAAGAATGCAAATAACTTGAAGAAAACAAATCCTAGAGTTCTGGGTTTAATGATATATTATAGGAAATTATGTAATTCATTAGGTTCTATCATATCCAGAAGGTTCTGCTGGGAAAAAGTAGTGCCAAATGATGTAAAATGCAATTTTTAGTTAGTCGCCTACTGTTTTTGTTTCCGCAATAATAGACGGTGGTTTTTAATCTAATCTTAAAATTAAGGCCCTGTCCTCTATAAGTTACACAACTTTGTCATTTTTTACCTATTTTGGTATTACTTTTTTCAAACTTAAAAACTTTGTTGGTCCGTCACTCTGACATCCACCCATTAAAAGCTGCCAGATGCCCGGATCTAGCAATAAGGATGCTAAACAGGAGGAATAACTAGACAGGTTTCATTGCTCTCATTATTGTGTCACATCTGACGTGGCCAGCTCTTAGACCAATAGGGACTCCATTCGTAGTCCTTATTGACCTCAAATTGCAAATTCGCTGTTTTAGCAACAATATTTGTGGAAAAAAGAGCACATCGACATTGTAATTTCTAGCCACGAAATTCATTGATTTTTTTATACCACGACGGTGGCAAACAAGCATACAGCCCGCCTGATGGTATGCAGTTACTGTAGCCTATGGACGCCTAGACGATTTATATATGACCTTGTATGAAATTGTAATTTTATAAAACCGATCCTAGGTTTTACATCAACATCCTGTTGAATAATTCAACAGTTTTTTACATAGATTTATTGTGTATTCTACTAGATGTGACATCTAGAACAAATTTTGTGCGCCATGTTTGGCAGCTGACAGCTATGACTGAATCAAAGAGTAGTATAGACTTGTAGTGATTTTCACTGCAACTTTTCGGACAAAAAAAATCTCAGGGATATCATATCCTGTTACTCAATGGTTTTTTAAAAGGTATAACCATTGAAAATAGATGTCATATACTTCAGAAAAAGTGACCAAACCCTCCGGTGTCCGAGGCCAGATTCTTCAGCTTTCGCGGCTGACGTCCTGACACTAGACAACCCGGTCACGGCGGAACTTGACAAATTCTCTCATGTATATGCAATCTCTGAATTTGAAACGGCTAGGCGCCGTTGACCATACTCCAAGGGCATGCGCAGCACGTGCTTGCACCTAGCCGCCTAGCCTAGCTTAGACTTTTAGTAATTACCACTATAACATTTGGCGCAACTAATTTATTAAGGCCACCAGACACTGTCAGTAATAATGACATTATTTATGTACCCATCGTTCATATACCGGGTGTGGCCTGTAATAGGAGCAAAAAATTAAAACGTAGATTCTACTCCTCGAACTAGACAATGTTTGTTCAACGACTTTTGAAAGATATGTAGATTTTAGATTGTCTCTTTTTCAAACAAACTAAATAGTATTTTCAATGTACATCAAAGTCCGCCTAAATGACATCGCCTGACAGTCTTGTCACCCTACAGATATTAATCAATGTCGTAATACATTGCGTGTTCGAATAAACTTTAAACTGTAATAAAATTCAAACTACAAGTTATTTTTAAAAGTTGTTGAACAAACGTTGTCTAGTTTGAGGAGTAGAATCTACTTTTTAATTTTTTGCTCTTATTACAGGCCACACTCGGTACATAGAAAAGGATGGGTACAGAAATAATGACATTATTACAGACAGTGTCTGTTACTGTTACATCTCCTACTACTTAGTTCTAAGATTTTTTTTTATCAACGCCTCTACAAAATTGCACTTGAACTCATATGAATTCATATTTTTTATAACCAAAAACCGGCCAAGAGTACGAGTATATCGGGCCATCCTCAATGTAGGATTCCGTACTTAACGGCCCGTCACAATACACCCCCTCAGAAGGTTGGTTTTTATATGATATTTTGCGACACTTACGTCATTTTACTATGCGGCACTTATGTCCTTTTTACTGGCGTTTTAGAGTTATAATTCAAAAACTACTCAACCGATTTTATTCAGTATAGTTTTCATTGAAAGTACTTATTATTTTCTTCACTTTTATATTTTTTTCTAAATTCTTAGGACGCGCGGTTCAAAAGTTACAGGGGGGGGACCTTTTTTAACTTTCGGATCTATTATTTACGAAACTATCAGATTTATGCAAAAATAGTTTTACAAGGCCTCTATTCTTTTTGAATATATCCAACGACACCACACACGGACAAACGGACATGGTGAAACTATAAGGGTTCCTAGTGAAAATAGATGTCATATACTTCAGAAAAAGTGACCAAACCCTCCGGTGTCCGAGGCCAGACCGGAGGGTTTGGTCACTTTTTCTGAAGTATATGACATCTATTTTCAATTTATATATAGTAGTGTAACTACTTAAAAAAAATTGCAAATCAAAAAATATCGAACAAAATAATTTGATTTGCTTCAAGATTTATAAGGGTTCCTAGTTAACGGAACCCTAAAAACCTCTTGTTCAAGAGTAGAACACTGAATATTAACCTACAAATGCCATTGCAAAACATAAAAGTGCATTATAATCAAACGGAAACATGACGAAAAGGCCCAGAATGCAATGCACTTGCAAGTGCATATTAGGCTAGTGGGACGCTGACGCAAGCAATGCACGCATGCACTTCTGTACATACTACCGAGATTGAATAGTTGGCATAATTATAATTATGTTTAGATTACCATGTAAGTAGCGTAGGTAAAATAATGCTTATAATTATTTACAATATACTAAGACTGTTTTGTGAAGTCGGTAATTTCTTGAAAATAAATATAAAAATAATTTTAAAGAAAAAAGAACCGACTTCACTAAGCCTCCACCTTTCCAAAAGCAAATGCTCGAGCTGCTGTAAAAAAAACAAACATCACTATAGGTGTGCTATAATAGTTGGAGAGTTCCCTCGATTTCTCCAGGATCCCATCATCAGATTTTGACCTGATGACAATGGGACCAACTGAGAAGTATAGTTTTTCAAACGGAAAAAAACAAAGATCCCGCCAAATGGAGAACCTCCTCCTTCGAAGGTCCTTCCTTGAACTCGTTTGAAAACTTAAGAAAGAACACTTAATTTTTTTTTGTCGTTGGTACAGTATGAAATTTTTTTAATGTCTGAATTATTATTTATTTATTTCATTTTATCGTACTGAAAATAGATGACATATACTTCAGAAAAAGTGACCAAACCCTCCTGGCCTCGGACACCGGAGGGTTTGGTCACTTTTTCTGAAGTATATGACATCTATTTTCAGTTTATATATAGTAGTGTAACTACTTAAAAATTGCAAATCAAAAAATATTGAACAAAATAATTTGATTTGCTTCAAGATTCATTTTATCGTAGTTAAATAAAAATATCGAAAGAAAACCAGACTTCTACCCAACAAGGCCTAGTTTCTCCTCTGGTTTGGGCAGTTGCTTGCGTAAGAAACTAGTGCCTACCCCAATTCACAGGATTAGGTTGCCAAGCGTACTCCAGGTTCCAATTGAGCTGTGGAACGCCAGTTGGATGATAATCGTAGTTTAAAAAAATCTGTGCTTACACATAAATGTGTATATGCAGGGGCGTATTTACTCTAGGGCCAAGAAGGCCATGGCCCGGGGCGGCAGGATGCCAGAGGCGGCGTCTGCCGCCCTACGCACTGGGTTCAGGTAGCCAGTCAGTCAAGTACCGGCCCATAAGCCATTTATGGCCCCGGGCACCCAATTTTAAAATACGCCTGTGTTTATATGAAAACCACAGAAAATATTTCCAATAATTTTCGTTGACGTCATTGTCATCATAATCACCACTATTATTATTAATATCGGGACCTTCCCATGATCTCTGTACTTATTAATAAGAAAATAATAGGATATGTAGAAGACGTCACATACATTATAACGTCAGAGACTATAATAAAAAATACTGCTAATGTGTCTAAATACTATGTTTACTTTTGAAACGGTGGTGTTGAACATCTAACGTTGATCAGGTGCTTAAGTTGTAGTTCTCGCACAGATTCAATAAAAAAAATTCGAGTAACTACGACGTAAGCGACAGCCGCCATAAGGATGCGTTTCCACCAGAGATGTACTATCGCCCATAATGTTAACTGCCCATCGGTGGACCTTATGCCTTTTATAATAAGGTCCATCGATACAGTTACGAGTGTTGCTGTTTGTACTAGGTAGCTGAGTGGTGCGAAAAGTGCGTTGCGAGGTTTGCTGTGCGATGCGATAATGCGTAGCAAGGGCGTGTCGCTTTTGACAAATACCATCTATAATTGTAGTATTATAGTTACTGATAGTTTGGTACCTCGCAACACATTCTTCGCACACATCCTTCCCTTGCTTTGTATGTACAAAAACCTCGCTCCCCTAGCTGTGCTGAGCGATAGGTAAATTACGGGTTTGGTTCATGAGTTCATGACTAACACATTCCTTGCGCATCCTCGCACAGCCCTGGGTGGAAACGCATCCTTAGGGCCCTTTCAATATGGATCATCACGAATGCAGAAAGTTCTAACATTTTCGAATTATTTGACATCTGCCCACTGCCATATGTTCCATTGCCGCCAACTAACTATTATCGCACACAAAGCTACATAAAAAATACTTACCAGTCTTCATAATTTTCTAGTCTTTGTATTGAATCATCACAAAATATCGCATGTTCAAAGGTTCCATTTCATAATTGTAACTTTAGAACCAGAACGACTTAAGTTCATGTCTATGTCAACGCTATTCTAAGCTATACCATTAAGAGATTAAGGTATAAAATAGAATGTATAATATAATGGACTTGGGTCATATTAATATGATCGACAGGTAAAATAATTTCTGCAATTAAACTACTTTTGTGACTGATTTTATTGACGCAAGTTCAGTACAATATAATTGTCTTTCAAATTTTGCAAGTTAAGCATTGTTTTGCAATAAATGTGATTAGTTGATTACCTAAGCTAATAGTTTAGATTGAAGAGATCTCTTAAATAAATCAGTTAGCCTTTGTACCTACACTGAAAAAAAAATGTTTGCTTGAATGAAGATCTTACATTATTTCGAAAAAAAAAACATCTACATCGATTTAGCGGTTATCGATTCTCCATACATACTTTCATCCTCATTTTCAACCATTTTTCAACCCACTTAAGGGGTGATTTCTGAGATAAAAACTGTCCTATGTCCTTTAGGACTCAAACTATCTTCATACCTTTCATCTAAATCAATTCAGCGGTTTAGGCGGGAAGAAATAACAGACAGACAGACTTTGGCATTTTCAAATACATATTAAATAGTACAGACGTGTATTTTTTATACCACGACGGTGGCAAACAAGCATACCGCCCGCCTGATGGTAAGCAGCTACCGTAACCTATGGATGCCTGCAACTCCAAAGGAGTCACATGCGCGTTGCCGACCCTTTACAAAAAGGAGGATTCACTGTGTTAATGGCTAAAGGAACAAGAAGGTCCCTCATTGTCAACACACTGGGTCCTCTTTGAGTCCTTTGTAAGTATTAGTATGGATTAGTAATATGCGATTTATACTTACTAATGTTTTATAAAAAATAAATAATATCCAAATATTAATCTTTAGCATTAATTTTGCCTTTTGTACTCTCTTTATTGTGCAACAAAGTTTAAATAAATAAATAATATTGTTTATTAATATAAAATATTCCAATTTCAAGTTGTAGGTATGCACATTTTTGATTTCGACCGTGATATTTTATTGATTTGCAAACTAGTTTTTAGCTCTTTCAATATCTAGATAGTCTAGGTCATACTAGAATTCCTAAACTGCTTTTTTCATCGGTTATCGTTTCTGATTTTGTAATTTTAAGGGTTCCGTTAGCGAACTACCAGTTTTCGCCAAGTTCGAAGTACATATGTGCGTCTTGTTATCTGTATGTCATATCATGAACATTGCGGACTGAAAATGGGAAAAAATATTGTGAACCTTGAAATCTTTTTAGGGTTCCGTACCTCGAAAGGAAAAAACGGAACCCTTGTATTGTATTGTAGTACGGGCAGGTTTCCGCAACTCGACGTCTGGCGCCTATTTTGCGTGAAGAAGGAACGGAACCCTTATAGGATCACTTTGTTGTCCGTCTGTCTGTTAAGACCCTTTTTCTCAGGAACGCGTGGAGGTATCCAGCTGAAATTTATATCAAATACTCAGGTCTACTGTCCCTTAGAGCTGTGAAAAAATCAAACTTCTAAGCCAACGCAATCAAAAGATACAGCCGTTTATGCCGCAAATTTCCGCAAATTATCGAAACTCGCAAGGGAATCAAAACCTACAGGGTACTTCCCGTGAACTTAGAATCTTTAAATTTGGTACGAAGCAACGTCTTATAGCCCAAATAAAGGAAAAATCGCGGAAACCGTAAATTTTTTGTTACATCATATAATTTTTTTTAAAATAATTATGAAGTTACTACCCCTATATACCTACAGGTTTGTACGGAACCCTCGGTGCGCGAGGCCGGTTTTATTTCGTATAGAGATAAATAGGAATAGGACTTAGTAGTACTAGTAGTAGTAGTAGTAGTAAAACACTTTATTGTACAAGAAAACACAACGAAATACATATAACACAACATATACTTACAAAGGCGAACTTATCCCTTTAAGGGATTTCTTCCAGTTAACCTTTGAGCAATTGAGAGAGAAAGTTGGAAGTGCTAGGCAGACTTAGGTACTGTACGATACGGTAAGATGAGTTGTATTATAATTTATAATCTAAATAATTAGGTAGATACTCAGTTCGGTATCATACATAAATATAAATAAACTTTTTACATAAATACAAAATATATACTATACATACATACTATAAATACATACTACCTACATAAAATATAATAAATAATATGAAAATTATTACCGCATATATCTTACTGTTAGGATTCGTTTGAAAGCCATAACTTGTTTAAATTAGCCTTTAGCGATGCAACCGATTTACACTGCCGGAAAGATGATGGCAACGAATTCCATAATTAATTAATTATTTTCTTAGCGAAGAGGCTATCGAGTATCTGAAGAAGGCTAATCTCAATCCGTAGTTTAAACCTTGTATTTTTAATATCACTACATAGTGTGCTGCTGCGCCGCCAATGATGATGAATGGTGGGTGACCCGCGCGGCGTGTCACCCACCGGTTGGTATAAAAGTCCGTGATGGTATACGTCTATCTCTTCACTCTCATCATCATCACTATCACTTCATCACTATCACTACATAGTATAAAATAAAGTCACTTTCCGCTGTCTGTCCCTATGTATGCTTAGATCTTTAAAACTACGCAACGGATTTTGATCCGGTTTTTTTAAATAGATAGAGTGATTCATGAGGAAGGTTTATATGTTTATCTACACTCATACTGTAAGTACTCTAAAATGCGTTCAAAAACCGTAGACAATGACAAGCATTACAACAAACGATTTAACTATGATAAGTTTCTTATCTGCGGCAGTAACGTAATTTTAACGTTGCATGCTCAAATATTGTTAAGCAATGAGTTTCAAATTTGGAACATCGAATTTGATAACATAATGTTACCGCCATGGCCAACTCGATTGGTCCCGCGCGAGCGCCGGCACAATCGAGTTGGTCATGACGGTACAATGGCGGTCATTCTATGGTTTCCGAACACTTAATTTAATATATATAATATGAGTGTAGATAAAGTAGTGTATGCAACTGTACGTAATTAGGCCTTAAAACACTCGTGTGATCTTATTATGAAATTCGCCTGCGGCTCATTTCATAAAACCACACTCATGTTTTAAGGACCCTTATTACGTAACAGTTACATAAACTACTAATAATACATGCATAATGAGTATGAAACACTGATAACTTTAGAGGTTTCTAATGTGATGTAAATAAACACATTTTTTGCGCTTAAATACATAGCAAACGCTAGCTGAACTGTACGAGATCGATCAAAATAATATACTACAGTAGGTATTGTACACCTTAAAAGGTCTACAAAAAAGTCCCGTGTGAAGCCGGGGCGGGTCGCTGGTGTATAAATATAATCCAGTGACTCGTAATGACATATGATAAATAATAATAGGAATACATAGTATTAATTTAATTCTAAGTCAGGAGAAATGTATATAAAGCCTGACCAGAAATATATGATTATTGTCAAGAGGGCGCTATTATTCTCATTTATGTGGCAACAGTCATAGAGCGTATTATTCTTTATGGTATAGTGACATCTTGATTTGTTTACCTGTCAGCTCTGATGTTAATTTGAAAATGTTTCACAGCGAAATAGTTTCATTTCCCGAGCGTATTATTTACAGCAGTTTATTATATACACTATTTACAATGTTTCGCTCTTGAATATGGATAATTTTGGGATTTTTTTGTCGTTTATTATTTAATATTCAGCACTTTATTATTATTCAACTAAACCACATCGATGAGACTTGACAACAGTGACAGCCTATTACACGCACTCACACATGCATACCATTCTGTCATTAAAATTATTGCCAGTGTAAGAAATTAGTTCCAGTTAAATTCCGCAACATGGCGCATGATCATATATTTCTAGTCAGGCTTTACATAAAAAAGGCTTTTATATAAAAGCGAAGTATGGTGTCTTATTGACCAGAAATTTGGTATACTTCAGTAATTAATATGACAATGCTATCTACTGGGTACAGTCAAGACATAAAAGTATGTACAAAAATATACATATATTTGTGTAAGATTGTCCTATAATATTTATTTATTAATTATTTTATACGTATTTTTTTTTTAATACTTATATATATATATATATATATATACATTGCAACACTGCGATCATTTCTACATATCGATATTGAACCTTTGAGACCTATGCGTGTTCAATCGCTTTTACAATGGGTTGTGCTCTGGAGAACTGTTTGATATGATGCCCTCGGCAGTTTTTTATCACCGCACCGCTCGCCGCCGGCAGGGTGTTCATCCTCACACCCTGGAGCCTAATGGGTCGCGCAATGTGCGGTTTAAGAGGAATTTCCTCCCACGAACGCTGCGGCTGTGGAATGAACTCCCTGCCGAGGTTTTCCCAGTGGGCTACAGTATGAGGTTCTTCAAAAAAGGAGTGTATAGGTTCCTAAAGGGTAGGCAACGCGCATGTGAATCCTCTGGGGTTGCAGGCGTCCATAGGCTACGGTAACTGCTTACCATCAGGCGCCGTATGCTTGTTTGCCACCGTCGTGGTATAAAAAAAATATCGGCTACGGAACCCTTTCTTTATCCGGAGTCTAAAACTTACACTAGGCCAATTTTTTATTCCAAAACCAGTCCTACCTTACAAGTCTATGCAAAACCAGTTATAGACCTAACAGTTCTAAACTTTCATTGGTTTACTTTTTCGTATTAAAAAAACAAAGGCTTTCGAAATTTGATTTTTTAATGCTAACCGGAGTCGCCATGGACAGGCTCTGCTGAAAACATATGACCGGCGGTCATACATTACATTATAGACTGTCGTTTATCTGACGTGGCTATTTGTACGTTACGTACGAAAAGTGGTGGTGGGAGACGGTAGGACTTCTGTACAAGGAGATGTCGGAGTGAAGTTGATATCGATGGCAGCCGATGGTAGTAGGCGATACAAAGTTGGCCGTATCAGCTAGTATGTAAGAAAATATTAGTTTTGTTTTGTATTTATATTGTCTCGCATAAAATACAGCATTAGTTTTTAAATGTTAGTGATAGAATATTTAGCGACAGCCTAGAATATTCCAATATATTGTGTATAATTTTTGTGCAATACTGTATAATTTTGGTTATTGTAAATGTCAAAGAATAAATTAATTAAAACCCACTTATAAATTTTTACTTATGTTAATAATGTGCATTAAACAATATTTAGTGACCAAAATGGTCGGTTTTTAAATGTCAATTACATTATTATGATCCGAAATGCACGTGATATTTTTCATTTTTCATTTTTTTTTCTTTTTATACCTAACATATACTATAATTTACGTACCTAATATAGAGGTTAGGTACGTAAATTATAGTCTAAGCCTAAGCCTTAAGAAAAACTGTAATAAATAATGAAATAAACGCATTTGTATTTGTAAATAACTCTTGCGCATCTTTTTGGCTTCGTTTTAGAATCATCGAACAGTCATCCTCGTACACGTTTTTAGGGTTCCGTAGTCAACTAGGAACCCTTATAGTTTCGCCACGTCTGCCCGTCCGTCCGTCCGTCCGCGGATAATCTCAGTGACCGTTAGCCCTAGAAAGCTGAAATTTGGTACTAATATGTATATCAATCACGCCGACAAAGTGGTAAAATAAAAAGTGGAAAAAATGTTTTATTAGGGTACCTCCCCTATACGTAAAGTGGGGAGTGATTTTTTTTTTCATTTTAACCCTAACGTGTGATATATTGTTGGATAGGTATTTAAAAATGATTTTTTTTTTTTTTTTTTATACCACGACGGTGGCAAACAAGCATACGGCCCGCCTGATGGTAAGCAGCTACCGTAACCTATGGACGCCTGCAACTCCAAAGGAGTCACATGCGCGTTGCCGACCCTTTACAAAAAGGAGGATTCACTGTGTTGACGACTAAAGGAACAAGAAGGTCCCTCATCGTCAACACACTGGGTCCTCTTTGAGCTCTTTGGCAACCTTACTCACCAGCAGGAACACAACACTATGAGTAGGGTCTAGTGCTATTTGGCTGTGGTTTTCTGTAAGGTGGAGGTACTTCCCCAGTCGGGCTCTGCTCCAGATTTGAGCGATGACATTCGCTGAACGTGCCCTACCACACTTAGCGAGATGCCATTCGCAGTGCCCATACCTCTCTTTATGGCGTAGTTTAAGGACATACCCAGGTCCGGACGTAGTTTAAGGACATACCCCGGGTCCCTAAACAATAGGGTTTTACTAAAATCATTTTTTGACAATGTAAATATTTTCGGAAATAATCGCTCCAGAAGTAAAAACAATGTGTGTCCCCCCCCCTCTAACTTTTGAACCATAAGTTTTAAAAATATGAAAAAAATCTCAAAAGTAGAACTTTATAAAAACTTTGTAGGAAAATTATTTTGAACTTGATAAGTTGAATAGTTTTTGAAAAGAATTACAAAATAATGTCTGAACTAAGTTTGTAATTTAACCGTATAAGCAGGTGTTTAATGAACCTGTAATTTATACAAAATCACAATGAAATGACGTGATTTCAAATAAAGTAAAAACGGTGAAAATCGGTTCACGCAATAAAGAATTATCCCATAAAAATCATCTTCCATACTTTAAGCTCCCGCACAATAGTTTACTTAATTTGCCGATAGATGTCGCTGTACGTGGAACGCTCATAAGTGGGGACACTTACTGTGACGGACGGAAAACTACGGAACCCTACACTGAGTGTGGCCCGACACGCTCTTGGCCGGTTTTTTCCGGTTGAGTTTTGCAAGCCCAGGTGGCGGCACTATGACAAGAGGTCTCTTTGACAGCAGCTGTCAACATTCACCAATCAAAGAGGGTAATTCGCGGAGGGTCTAGAACGCAATATGACTAGTCTTTACCCCATTTTGTAGTATCATAAATAAATTCCTAACTAATAATAAACTCAAATTGTAATTATATTTTCAGTTGACTGGTATATTAAATGTCATGATAACCTATATCTACTTAAAAAAATATAACCCTAAACATATTATTCGTCTGTAATTTGTGTCGTCCATATTTGTTAAAAGTAGTTGTGTTGTCCGTTTGTTAAGTAGTTTATGGGTATTTGTAGGGTGGATGGATACGCTACCGAACACCGCACATCACCGTACAGCGAAACAACATACTGGCCGTGTTTTACCTCGACACTTGCAGAGTCATCAAGGCCTGATGGAGCCATAATACGCAAAGATTGATTGACTAGTGTCATATATTGCCAATATCGCTTTTAGTCTACATCGCGAACGGTCTAGAACGCAAAATGTCTACATCATTTTCGTTGCTTTATCTTTACGTTAGCGATGTCGACGGAGCCCCGCTCCCGCGGGGCTCCTATTTCTGTGCGGTTTGGCCTTCGGCCATTAGAAGAAAACTAACGAACCTAACCCAGCTATGAGTGGTCATTTTGCGTTCTAGACCGTTCGCGATGTAGACTAAAAGCGATATAGGCAAAATATTACACTAGTCATTTTGCGTTCTAGACCAGACTTCTCGCGACGGTGCTGCCATCTGGTGAAAAAATAAATACAGGAAACCTCAAAGCAAGAATTTAACTAGAGACCGCGCACGTGTACTACCGTAAGGGATAAACATAGATGACTACAAAATCATTTCTACAGCACAAAACAAAATAATTTACCATTGTTTTCCCGTAGTAAACACAGAAATCGCGAATTATATCTGTTTGTTACCCTCCACTGCTATAAAGTAATGGCGTGGAGGGTAACAAGGTCTATGACAAGGACCAACGATAATAGCACCTTCTTTGTCGTACCTATTGATGGTGTAATAAGACTAGGGCTGCCATCCGTCCGGGTTTCCCCGGATTTGTCCTAGTTTGGAGGCAGTCCGGGGGCCGTCCGGGGGAGTTTTAAAAAAGTGTCCGGGGAAACTTTTTATGTGAGGAGACACCAAATCAATTGTTTTTTTTAATAATATTATTTTCGTACACGTCCGGGGAAAAAATGCGATTTACGCCAAATGTCCGGGTTTTTTAAAGTCTTTGTCCGGGTTCGGCGAATTTAGAGATGGCAGCCCTAAATAAGACCATCCCGTTCGACCTTGGTATTGTTATTACCATGACAGGTCTATGGTTAGTATGTCTATGTAGAAAACCCTCATTGATCCGAGCTGGGCCGAGATTGAATGACTCGATTAAGAAATAAGAGCGTAAGCGCCGACCTCCAAATGGTACCTTTTGATCTAGATTGTCACATGACAAATTTAGACCTCCGTGGCTTGAGTAATAATGTTTTCTTACTAAAGTATAATTTGTAATCTGACAGATCCTGGCATAGAAAGCTTTTTGTAAATTTGACGGCCTCCTAGCCTAGTCGGTAGTGACCCTGCCTATGAAGCAGGAGGTCCCGGGTTCGAATTCTGGTCATGGCATTTATTTGTGTGTTTATCACGGATATTTGTTCCCGAGTTATGGGTGATTTCTTTGTATTTAAGTATTTATCTATACATCTATTATGTATATCGTCGCCTAGTACCCACATCACAAGCCTTATTTAGCTTACTGTGGGACTAGGTAGATTTGTGTAAGATTGTCCCATTAATATTTATTTATTAATTATTATTTATGTGCTGTCAAATTAGTGTACTCGATTAAGAATTCTACGTTAGAAGTAAATGCAAAGTTACTTACAAAAGGTAACATTGAAAACGTGAATAAGTATCGTATTAAAGGTAAACTTTCATTTCTCAAGTCCAATGTCAATATTATTCCATTACAAGGGATAAACCCAGCTACAGTTAGTAAACTACAAGGCTGCATTCTGCGTCATAACTCAAAGGTTGCGTTGTGAGAATTGTGGAAAAAGGGCTTCCCAACAAGAATGCCCTTGGTTTTTTTTTACTTTTTCAGCCGTTGTTTAAAAATTACCCCATCCTATCCCTTACTGTCGTATTGGCAAGTGCGCTAGAGAGAGAGATAACGAAATTTCGATTTTTAACATTCTCAGTAGCGCAGCAGAACTTGCCTAATTAATAAGGTGAAGGTATGGGCATTAGCAAATTATGCGAGCTATAGTCCCGGGGGGTTAAACTTATCAAATTTCCTAGCGATTAGCTTTCATGCAGCGTTATAGAACACGTGTTGGAAATTATAAAAATGTATTTCGTAACTATCCGTAGTCCTTTCACAAATCGTTGTAAGTTCATGTTGTTCCAAATTTAAATAAACTGACGTAACTAATTTAAGTTTAGGTTATTTCTTTCTCAGAATCTTGGGTAGTAAAATTTAAACTTTCGTGAGACATACTAACACTATAAAATATAAACGGTATATATCTATCTATATCTATATATCTTTGTGGTATATCTTGGGTAGTGTTAGCGACTTTCCATTACGCTAGGTCCATAAGTAACATTTTATACAAGAAAATTAAGTGTTTAGGTTTTTTCTTGATTGAAAAAAAAATCTATTAATTTTACTTATATATCATGTCTTGGAACTTGAACAACACTTGATTCCTGAAAACGCAAGACTATGAGGAAACCGAGATACAGTTAACGAGAAATTGCAAGGTTACAGAACACGTCATAGTAATGTTGGATTATAAGAATTATGGAAAAACTGCATCCCAGCATTCCGGATGTGGAATACCGAGGTGCAAGGGTTTCTACGTATAATTGCTTGTAGACACAGTTGCAATGCAACTTAAGTAATAGTGCTGATGACTCAACAGCAACAAACATATTTATTAATACTGTATTTGAATATTTTGCCAGATACCTATCGAGGTGGTTTAAGAATAAATACATACATACAAAAATAATTAAAAAATATTATTTCGACATCAGATTCGTTTTGATTGTGAGAGTGATATGATATACAGAGTGTTACAAAAAAACTGATGATCCGTTTAACGGCATAATTGGTATCGTATTGCCACAAAGAAAAAGTAGGAGAAAAATTTTTTGGTCACGAAAAAATTTTTTTTGTTTGCATGGGAGACGTCGACCCAGGGGGCCAATTTTCCTAATTCTTCATAATTAGAATAGGACACCAATTATGCCCTTAAACGGATCACCAACATTTTTGTTACTCTTGTAGACCAAACAAAAAAAGGTGTCAAACATAAAATTGCCTGCGAAGTCGTCAGTTGTGTTGTAGGAGTGATATAGGACATATTAAAAAAAACGGCCAAGTGCGTGTCGGACCACGCATAATGGAGGGTTCCGTACCTTAAATGTAATAAGAACCAAACTAGTACCAAAAGGTCGTATCTAATGCATATGGAAGAAGTTTTTTGGAGATAACTCAAAAATTACTGAACCGATAAGGTTGAAAGCAATTTTCGTATAAAATATGTGATAAGACGCATCTTCTTAATTTTTTATATTTTTTGGACTTACGGTTTAAAAGTTACAGGGGGGGACACAATTTTTCTGACTTTCAACGCGATTATCTCTGAAAATATTTACTAAATCACAAAATGTTCACAGAAACCTCGATATTATTTATGAAGACCTATCGATTGATGTGCAACATATTGATATTTGGTTTAACATTTTTTTTTTAAATTTAGTTACATGTATGGAGCGCCCCGCTAAAAATTTTTTTTCTACGATATAACTACATACCTAAATAGCGGCATACAAAATACACCTTATTTGTAAATTTTATTAAGATATGTTTTATAGTTTCCGAGTAAAATGGCTGTGACATACGGACGGACAGACGCACATGACGAAACTATAAGGGTTCCGTTTCCGGAACCCTAAAAATCTGTCAAAAATTTAATTGCTTAAAGTCATACCATAGTCAGGTTTTTGTAATTCCACTTGTTCTGCTTATGTCTAACGATCAAAAATGTAAATACCACTCACCATGATTGAGTTTGCCCTGTTGCGATATGAGCATGTTTAGGGGCACATCCCCCTTCCCCGGGGGCAGACCGAGCAGCCTCCGTGCCGTCTGCCCCAACGCCAGATACTGTTTGTGCCCCATTTTTAGGGTTCCGTAGATAGTCACTGTGTCACTGTATTGGGTACATCCGGGAACACTGGAACAACAAAAATAATGTTATAATTTCACGTAAAGATAAGCGTTTTGGGTTTCGCCTTCATTGAAGTAAACAATATAAAAGCAGTAAGAGGCTAGGTGACATTCATTTATTACGTAAGACAATTTTTCTCATTTTTTTCGTTCCCGCCCCGGTGTAAGAAAAATAAGAATGTTCTTACCCCTTTCCCCTTACTGATATTTATTACGTAAGACATAGTATCTAAAGCAGGGATCGAATACCGGTAGTATTTTCAAACAAATTAACCGGTATTCAATTTATCTCGATTGATAATTAATATTTTTAAAATATTTTAAGGATAATCTGATAATTGATTGCCCTTACCTAAATCACATTTAAGAATATCACGTAAATATTGCGATAGTTGGGCGCTATTTAGATTTTTAGCAATACTGGTAATGATATTGCTGTGAATAGGTACCTAAAGGGTAGGCAACGCGCATGTGAGTCCTCTGGGGTTGCAGGCGTCCATAGGCTGCGGTAACTGCTTACCATCAGGTGGGCCGTATGCTTGTTTGCCACCGAAGTAGTATTAAAAAAAATATATCACTGATCTAAAGGAACAATTTCAGACACGTCTGGTCGTAGTCATAATTTGTATTTTTTTTAAACTAGTTAAGAAGCCGATGGGTTTTGGGTCTCTTTTTTTGGTATTAATCAAAATTGGTTTTATTTTAGGTATGGTATCATGGTTCCGTAGTCAACCAACTGCAACCGTCTTACGTAGAACATGAACGGCACCCTACAGGACAAAACAAAAAAAGAATTTAATGCAGATACAGCACAGTAGATAGCCTAGATGCACATCATCACGAATTACGTGTTATCAAGGTGATTCACATCTAAAATCACGTTTTTCACATTAGGTTACTTATATTACTTAGATAAATATACATATTTAGGTACCTATTTAACTGTGTGATATCACTGATATGATTTGTTAAAGTGTTAAGAAATTATTACTAGTCGTTCTGTGTGCTGTAGAACTTTTATGTCAATTTCATATTAAATATATCCCAAAAAACTAAATGACAAACGAATTTAAATAATAGTTTAAAAAACTAAAAAACACGCTTTTAGCACGCACTAAAAATTACAAAATGTATTGTCATCAGAACTCAGAGCGTGTGCAAAATTTCATCCTAATCGAAGACCGGGAAGTGGGTCAAATTAAGATTCCAAGATTTTCTTACATACATAGTTAGTTACAAGTGAAGCTAATAAAAGCGTGTTAAAAATGGCTAATTGATAATGCTTTCTTTGACATTAGAGAATTATGTGACAAGAAATTTACTTAATTTGAACTGTGTCGCTTTTGTAAGTAGTATTGTAATTAGAATTGACATGTGGACTTTTATTTATTTATTTTAAACTTTATTGCACAAAATAAATAGTCCAAAAAGTGGACTTAATGCCTCAAGGCATTCTCTACCAGTCAAACATAGGGCCAAACAGAGATTTGCTAAGGTGGGTGCAGCGAGAAATGAAAGTGTGAAATTTGTCTAATATAAGTACTAATTTCTAACTAAGAAATACATATTTGCAGATACCTACGATACTTTTGTATTAATATAATATTTTTTATCCTTGTTATTATGATTTGCCAATAGGGATGATGACACATGTTGAATTATGCAATAAAATTTAGATGACAGGATGCAGAATTACCAATATATCCAAATAAAGTGAAAATTAAACAATCTATTGAAATGGTTCAAAGATATCACGCTTCAACATGCAAAAAAATTTCAATTTTTTAAAGTACGAAATAAAAAAAAAACATTGATACCATTCGATTTTTAACATTTTACTGTTAAATAAATTGTATGGTAAACCATATACATAAACGCAACATTTCACATTTCAATTTTTTTATACTTTAAACAGGGTGACTATATGATCGTGACGTCACTTTTGCACGTCATTTTGTTAGGAGCGTTTCGAGAAACAAATGCAAATCTCAGACTTTAAGTCTAATTTCTGACTTTTGTGTTGCTTTAACGCAATTGGCCGCATATAGACATTTGATCCTCACAACAAAACGAATCGTTTGATACCATACATGAAAACAATTCACCATGCCTATTATTATTATACAATAGAATAGCTCACTTATATAAGTATTAACTTTTGACGTGTATTGTATTTACGTAATAAATGAATATGAATTATTCGTAACTAGGGTTTGCAATTGAAATTATCCGGATATGGATCTGGATCCACGGATCTACCCCATACATCTCAGATCTGTCGTGAAAACCCTATCCCATCAAAAACATAAATTTGAAAGGCTGCCAAGTTCGATACTATGGGAATGCTTCGCCTATAAAAGAAGTGAGATCTGAATAAGTACCAAGTTCCATAAAAATACCTCAAATCATAAATAGTTATAGGAATGCACACTTGATTTCCAGCAGATTTTAAGGTACCATCAGGTTCAAAATTGCATGGTCAATATATCAATGAATTCATTCATAAATTGGCCATGCAATTCTGAACCCGATAGTACATTTTGAATAAGTATCACGTTACATAGAAATACCTAAAATTATAATAGTCAGAGAAACGCACACCGGTTTTTTTAGCAGTTTCCTGATAACATTTATTATTTTCAGTACTTTTTAATGATGTTACTTGGCAAGTTTTCACACACCACACACCTTTTCAATGCAATGAATCGACACCTTTGGACTGCAATGTGTCAAGTATATAATTTTCTATTAAAACTTGCCAAGTTACATCATTAAAAAGTACTGAAAATAATAAATGTTATCAGGAAACTGCTAAAAAAACCGGTGTGCGTTTCTCTGACTATTATAATTTTAGGTATTTCTATGTAACGTGATACTTATTCAAAATGTACCTTAAAAACTGCTGGAAATCAAGTGTGCATTCCTATAACTATTTATGATTTGAGGTATTTTTATGGAACTTGGTACTTATTCAGATCTCACTTATTTTATAGGCGAAGCATTCCCATAGTATCGAACTTGGCAGCCTTTCACATTTATGTTTTTGATGGGATTTCATTTATTTTTGTCAGGTGTAGGTTCTTTATTATTTTTTTATCACTTTTGCTTTAGGAAATGTCTCATTCCACTTAGGTATGTACTTTATACTATACCCTTTATACTAAGCGTCTAATTCTATTTTACTATTTATTTATAGGTGATTTTTACAAATAAACTGGCTCCCTACACCTATAAAATGTACCTACTTACATATAATTACATACATCAATAACGTACTTTATTCTGTTTGTAAGTACGCTACCTACATAGATAATTAATAACTTGGTAATACCTACCTACCAGTAGGTATTATAATTGGTGGCCTATTATGTAGCCCTAGAAGTGCACCATCCCATCTCATCCCGTGGCGTATCGGAGGGTGAGATGGGCAGTAGTATATATAATTCCATCTTAGAGTATATATGATTTCCATGTTCTTGAATCTGTGATTTTATTAGTTGTAAAATTAGAAATTATTTAGACTATGCGAGAAAAAATAGTGTTTTCATTTTTTGTTTGACTGATTTAGCGCACCTAGTGTACCTAGTGACCTGCTTTGCACTTCGTAAATCGTGGGTTCGGTTCCCGCAACAGACACACACAGAGTGGTAAACAATTTTATTGTTCTTGTCTTTAAGACAAACATGTATTGTCTTAAATTGGTATGTATCTAAATTTAAATAAGTCTTATCTCATTTCCACTCCATACCTACTTATAGTAGAACAAAATTACACATTCGTTGTTTTCGAAACTGACTCACACTTGGCCGTTTTCAGATTTTTACTTTATTTCGACCTAAAGACAAACCTTCGAGCCAAATTTCAGGTCGGTACGACCATTGGAAGATAGACCCACTTAGTTCATTATCAGTGTCAGTATTATCTCAGTGTTTAACGGCCTCCTAGCTCAGTCGGTAGTGACCCTGCCACGAAGCAGGAGGTCCCGGGTTCAAATCCTGGTAAGGGCATTTATTTGTGTTGTTTATCACGAATATTTGTTCGTGAGTTATGGGTGTTTTCTATGTATCTAAGTATATATTTATCTATATAAGTATGTATATCGTCGCCTAGTACCCATAGTGCAAGCTTTGCTTAGTTTGGGACTAGGTTGATTTGTGTAAGATTGTCCCCAAGTATTTATTTTTTATTTATTTATTTTTATGACTTCATAGTAGAACAAAGTTACATCTTCGCTATTTTTAAAACTGACTCACACTTGGCCGTTTTCAGATTTTTCCCTTTACTTTGACCTTAAGACCTATCTCCATGCCAAATTTCATTCAGGTTTTTGATAAGTCAGTGAGTCAGTGAGTGTATAGTAAAAATAGCGATTTTCTGACGTCAATATCTCAAGAACTGCTATAGGTAGAATAATGAAATTTTGTATTCTAGACAATTAAGGGGATGTCAACAGACACTCGAAATTTCATATGCGTAGATAAAATATGTTTTGAGTTATAGGGTGGTCGAAATTGGCCCGAAATGGTTCGTGTAATATAACCCACGGCCGGTTTGTCGCTTTTTTTTGCTCGAACTTGGCGGACACACTGCCGTGTGTCTAGATTTCCATGTTCTTGAATCTGCCATTTTATTAGTTGTAAAATTAGAAATTATTTAGACTCTGCGAGAAAAAATAGTCTTTTCATTTTTGTTTGACTGATTTAGCGCACCTAGTGTACCTAGTGACCTGCTTTGCACTTCGTAAATCGTGGGTTCGGTTCCCGCAACAGACACACACAGAGTGGTGAACAATTTTATTGTTCTTGTCTTTAAGACAAACATGTATTGTCTTAAATTGGTATGTATCTAAATTTAAATAAGTCTTATCTCATTTCCACTCCATACTTACTTATAGTAGAACAAAATTACACATTCGCTGTTTTCGAAACTGACTCACACTTGGCCGTTTTCAGATTTTTACTTTATTTCGACCTAAAGACAAACCTTCGAGCCAAATTTCAGGTCGGTACGACCATTGGAAGATAGACCCATTTAGTTCATTATGACTTCATAGTAGAATAAAGTTACACCTTCGCTATTTTTAAAACTGACTCACACTTGGCCGTTTTCAGATTTTTCCCTTTACTTTGACCTTAAGACCTATCTCCATGCCAAATTTCAAGTCAGTACGACCATTGGAAGTGGTCTAGGTTTTTGATGAGTCAGTGAGTCAGTGAGTCAGTGAGTGTATAGTAAAAATAGCGATTTTCTGACGTCAATGTCTCAAGAACTGCTATAGGTAGAATAATGAAATTTTGTATTCTAGACAATTAAGGGGATGTCAACAGACACTCGAAATTTCATATGCGTAGATAAAATATGTTTTGAGTTATAGGGTGGTCGAAATTGGCCCGAAATGGTTCGTGTAATATAACCCACGGCCGGTGTGTCGCTTTTTTTTTTTTGAACTTGGCGGACACACTGCCGTGTGATAGTGACTAGATACGTAACTAAAAGTATACAGGGTGTAACAAAAATAGTGGTGACCCGTTTAAGGGAATAATTGGTATCGTATTGCGACTATGAAAAAGTAAGGAAAGAAAATTTTTGAGGCGAAAAAAAAAATTTTTGTATGGCCTTCGTCAGCCATACAAAAAAAAAACGCCAGGCTTTTTTTTGCGTGAGTAAATTTTTTTCATAATTAGAACGATACCAATTATGCCCAGGATCACTTCTGATGACCGATCTTGTAGAATCTGGTCACAAAATTCCAGAGGATAACAGCCAGACAGACGCCGGACATAATACGAAAGCATTTTTGCCCAAGCAGAACTTAGACCTTCGCCGTCTCTCGGTCAATAAATTATTTTCGAGTGATAATAGGGTAGTAGTTTTTTCTCTAATGTCTAAATTTTCTTTAAAAAATAAGTTAGTTCGCATAGTCCGAAACCCATCTTAAATTAGCTGTACCTACTTATGACAGATATTCATGGGTAACGACGGCCGCTTCCCATCAGGCAGCTCGTCTACTTATTAGTCATTACTTCTTCTAACTTATGACACCTGATGCTGCGATCAACGCGGATTCGGCAAAATCCGGTGGAAAAAAGCTTTATGTCCACGCAATAAGATCTGACAAGGCACGGTTCGGTTCGGATCGGCTCGGCCGACGCCTGCCGACGCGTTGACTTCTTTTTCGCTCGTATTGCGTAGACATAAAGTTTTTTTCAACACACCTGCTCGTAACGAGGTTTTTATTCCACCGCTTTTATGCTCATAATCCTAGATATTAAACACGCGTGCATTTCACAATAATTATCCAACTAGTGGAATAATTTAATAATCCGATCAAGTGACGTTTGTATTCTAGTACCAAGTTGTACGTACGCAGACGAATCGTTGTAATTTAGTCGGGTATTACCTTGAAGTACTTTTTTTTAACTCTTTATGAGTTTACATTCTAAAAAAGTAAATATATTAAAAATATACACATTTACGATAGAATACAAATTATACAATCCTGATTGTGAATAAGAATCATTTCAACTTATTATATTACTCGTAATACACAATAAATTACGTTTTAAACACGAATTGTCTGTTTTAATATTGGCTATTTGGCATTATACGTCCGCACCTTTGCCTCAAGCTGCACGCACATCCAAAAAAGAAAATTGCGCGCCATTTATAAGTTAACCTCAAATCATTGTTTATTTGTTAGATTTTTCTCGTCATGTTTTATTAATTTAAACAAATTATATTTTCAATGAATAAGAAGACAACTTTAGCGTTAATTTAACCTCTGGATATATTTCAAAATTGTGATACATACTAGTAAAATGTCATCATAAAAATCTAGTGAGCAATACGTAAGAAAAAAATACTATAATTTATTGCACAATAATGTGAAGTCTTTAATTTTATGAAATGATTTGAAAAAGAGTTCCAGATACTCAATAACATCACAAAAAAGGTTAGTTAAATTTAATTATCTTTGGTTCGTAAGTACCTCTATCCTGTAAACATTCTGACAATTAATGTATTTATCAAAAGTTATTAATTATACTATTCTGTTATTTCCTCGCAAGTGTGTTGAAAAACGTCGTATGAAACGCGTATGCTTGATCATTACTTAAGCTCAGCTTCCTTATGCGCACTCACATGCGTTCGTGCGCACAATATCGCTTCGTATGTAATGATCAACTTAGCACACTTGTATCATAATGTACTATTTCTATCGGCTATTGCCGATTCCACGTCGATAGGTGTGGGGAAACTCTAAGTCCGCTGCTGCAGAAGAAACGGGCAGTAGAGTGGAGGAGAGAGTGCGTGTGCCGAACACCCTGTATACTTATTATAAATATTATAAAAATATTCTGTCGACAATTTTAGGTCTGAATGTTTTTGTCTTCTTGGCTCTGTATACTTATATTATAATAATACCTATAATAATATCCTATAATAATATTATAATAATATCCTATAATAATATTATAATAATATCCTATAATAATATTATAATAATATCCTATAATAATATTATAATAATATCCTATCGCCAATTTTAGTTCTACAATGATTTTGTCTTCTTTATCTCAAGAGCCTTGTAATATTTACAATTTTCCTGCATATACAAAATATCAGCGACACACAGAAAGTTAGGCAAAAAACATTTTCTTAATTTTTGCATGCCCCTGTTTTGGCCACTTTGAGGAGAATTTGTATCAGATATCCGTCATTTTGTGTCAATAAGGAATTATGACACTCTTTACGCACTGAGTCCTTGAATACATATTTACTTATATGAATCTGCGCTGGTAAAATTCACCATTAGATCTTTTTTTTCTTTAATAAAATAGATAGATAGATATATTATTTATTTGCTTGCCACAATATACACACAGAACACAAATTACATCCTTAAAAGAAAAAAGCTAGGAAAAAGTTGAACATATGAAACAAAAGGGTTCTGACTCAGCAATACGCTTCACTCTTACGGGCGAAGCACTGGTATTCTGCCAGAACCCAGGCCACGTCACATGTATGATAAATAAATAATATAAATATCTAAAATATCAGAAAGCGGCCCAGGAGCCAGTCTTGGCCACGTTTTTCCATGGCTCCTTACAACTGATACATGACAGATGACAGTGCCATCTGTGCTGCCATAATTTACCCTTATATTAACTATAAATCATAGACTTGTAAATTGGTATATACCTTAAGAAAGTTGAAAGAGGCCTAAACTGGCACAGTACCCACAACCGGCGCTCTACTCTTTATAGTATTTATATGTAGGTACGTATCAAAATTGTTTATTTAGGTAAATAACATAATTACAGATGCAATCATTTGGTGCATCTAAGTTTTTTAACTTTATGTGTTCTTGTAAAAAAACTTTACGGCCTTATCTGATGTTTAGAGAATACGATGTTTTTAACGACTGCACCGCCATCTAAGGTAATTTGCACGTTTATCCTCATGGAGCATTTTTCAGAAACAAGTATATGTTCATGTGTTTTCGGATTTCGAGAAAAACGCCTCAGAATCCGAACAATAATGAACAGGAACTCGTAAGTTTTCACGTCCCAGGTGTTAAAGATAAAGATAAAAATTTTATTCTTCAATTTAGGCACATTACAATTCACTTATGGACGTCAGAAAGATAAAAAAACAACGGGTTGCACTCCGGGAGTGCCGGCAGAAGTGAAAACTTGAAATTAAGAATAATTTATTTACTTTCGTCCTCCTTTTGACCAACTAACCTGTCAATGCCGGACGTAAACATAGTTCACAATTTCCGAACGCACCCCTCACTGTCAAGTTGTCAACCACTAAAATATGTAATATGGCCGACCTTTTGTCATTAAATTAACACTTTTAAATGCAAAATACGCGACAATCCGAATTTTGCCCATATATGTCTTCGATTCAAAACTTTTATTTTTTTACGCTTTTTCATTTGAGCATAATTTCATTCGGGTCTACCGTACCTCTCAACGGAATTATTAATATATAGAAGATTTATTCGATCAGGGCACGTGTCCGTCTTACGAATTTTTTATCTGACGAATCTGACGCGAGTTTAACATTTTTTCCCCATCACAAAAAGTGCACGGCGAAAGAAGTTTTCACTTCAAAAAAACTACCACCGGTTCTAACCCTACACCTCTGACCTGAGAAGTATTATGAACGGCAAGAAACTCGGCGGGACTTATTTTTTCAAAACAGTAACATTAGATTTTAAAGATACACAATAATGCGTAGTTCTATAAGAAGACATATCAAAACAGCTTGAGAGTCAGACAATGTACCTATTGTTTGCTAATAAAAAAAAACTACTTGTGAAGTGGTTAAGGGCGATGTATAATGAAGTCGCGTGAAGTTCAGCTGCCGCTCCGTTAATGGGTTAAAGAATGGCAGCCTTTATTCACTTTAAAAAATGACCATCGCGTCCCGATTGTAAATTAGTCTATATATAAACGCTTCACAAGTTACCGCTGGTATGCAATGCAATGACCAACGAAGTTTGTTCCTGTCTTACGGTCTATAAATAAATAAATAAATATTATGGCACAATCTTACACAAATCGACCTAGTCCCACAGTAAGCTCAATAAGGCTTGTGTTGTGGGTATAAGACGACGATAAATATAATAGATACATATAGATAAATACTTAAATACATAGAAAACACCCATAACTCAGGAACAAATATATGTGATAAACGCACAAATAAATGCCCTGACCAGGATTCGAACCCGGGACCTCCTGCTTCATAGGCAGGGTCACTACTGACTAGGCTAGGAGGCCGTTAAACAAGGTGTAACGAAAATGCTGGTGATCCGTAAAAATGTTTACGTCACACCTGGCCATAATGTGGCTTTTACCGCACGCTACGCGTACGGTAAAATTCGCATTATGGCCAGGTAGAGACGTAAAATTGTGTACTTACCACGGGCAGTAAAAAAGAAAGCCCTCTATCGCATATTTACAACCCTCGCCTGTGGCTCGGGCTACAAATACCTGCGATTTCGGGCTTTCTTTCTTTTACAGTCCTTGGTAAGTAATGTACTATTACGCGAAAAAATCAATCGGTTTTCCATGGAGGGTCGGCCGGCTGGGATGACGTGTCCCATATAGTTTTTTTACGCGTAAAAACATTCTCCTACTAGCTGTCATACGATACCAATTACCTATACCCTTAAAGGGATCAACACTATTTTTATTTTTTAATACTACGACGGTGGCAAACAAGCATACGGCCCGCCTGCTGGTAAGCAGTTACCGTAGCCTATGTACGCCTGCAACCCCCAGAGGATTCACATGCACGTTGCCTACCCTTTAGGAACCTATACACTCCTTTTTTGAAGAACCTAATACTGTAGCCCACTGGGAAAACCTCGGCAGGGAGTTCATTCCACAGCCGCAGCGTTCGTGGGAGGAAATTCCTCTTAAACCGTACTGTGCGTGACCCATTGGGCTCACCCAACCCCCTGTACACCCTGTATTGTAAGCGCTCACAAAAGTTGTGTAAAAAAAGTAGTTATCACGTGAGCGTTGTCACGGGCACAAGTACGTAAAGTAATTGATTACATAATGTTACGTAAACACAATTGAACAAACATATGTTAAGAGGTTCGTGCTTGTACATACACTTAGTAAGATTTTAACTGACTGATTATAACCCATATTACAAAGGAATAAGACTCATTTTCTTACGCCAGCATTATAATCCGTGAATTAAATGGCTGATAGGTATATAAAAAAAGTCGTTTGTAGTATTTTATAAGAACATTGCTAACGATGGTGTTATTGATTTTAATACTTCGGCTAACCTCCTTTATAGTAGTTTATGCAACAGTTGTATAAGAGGGGTCAAAAAAGGCGAGTGGCGTGGGTAACAATTTGAGCCGTAGGCGAAAATTGTTAAGAAAAACGCCACGAACATTTTTTTACCTACTTATACGACGTTGCATACAATACTTTTTCTACGAATACACTTACTTTTACATAAAATGCGAAATTGAAATCTTCATAGATATCGCAGTTATTTTGTCAACATAATCAACAATCATTTAAGTTTTACCTTTTAAAACACTATTTTTCAATAATACTAACACAAATACACACCGTCGTTATTTGATCAATTATTAAAGAGCTACAGAGATTAGTAAAAATACCTAAATTACTTTCAAAGTTTGCAATTCGCCCCAACAAACGAACGGGAAACGTAAAAAACTACGAAGTAGGTCTGTGGTTCTTATAATTTTTTCTTTTTTAAAGTTTTTTTTTCTAAAAACGCTGCGTTTATTTAGGTTTCTTAGGTTGGCAGTAATTTATTTTATATTAATAGCCGTGTTTGCACGCGATTCCGCGATACTATTTTGGCGCTTTTATAGAACAAGTGTTATTTTGGGGAATAGACTAGATAGACTTTTCATGGAGTGTATTATCTATGTTCTTATAAAGGTGTTAACGAATGTATAAATGACAGATAAAAGTACAGGAGTAGAAAAATACTTTTATACTTCGGCTAACCGCCGGCACAATCCGCCGGGAGATTGAGGATACCAAATTGTATAGAAGTAAGAGGTTGTACGGCGTTCTTCAACAGAATTTTTACCTACTTGCCTATTTTTCGAACTCGTAGAAAAAGTATTGTTACAATAGTGACAAAATGTGAATCTTAATGTATATTAAAGGATCGGCAACGCACATTTGACATCTCTGGAGTTGCAGGCATCCATAGACCACGGTAGCTGCTTACCGTCAGACGAACCGTAAGCTTGTTTGCCAAAAAAAAGAAGAAAAATTAACCCTTCTTCGGATATTTTACAAACTTTATATAATAATAATTTTAATTTCGTATTAAGCAGAACGTCTGCTAACGATGCCACAACCCCCCCCCCCCCCCCCGCGGCATATACGCATAAGACGCATATGGGATATAGTGGAGAAATTCGCAGCCATCAGGTGTGTCTCAGTAGCTCAGTTGGTCAGAGCGATGGGCATGTATCCCAGAGTCGCGAGTTCGAGTCTCGCCTGAGGCAGTGGATTTTTCTACTTTTCCATTTTTTCTAAGCATAATAATAATTTTAAACAAAAAAGAACCGACTTCACTGAGCCTCCACCTTTCCAAAAGCAAATGCTCGACATGCTGTAAAAAAATAATAGTAGAAGAGTTCCCCCGATTTCTCCAGGATCCCATCATCAGAGCCTGACCTGACGACAATGGGACCAACTGTGAACTCTTTCTCAGCCGTCTTCGAATAATCGGTGAAAATACATTATAGTAGTTTATGCAACAGTTGTATAAGAGGGGTTAAAAAAGGTGAGTGGCGTGGGTAACAATTTGAGCCGTAGGCGAAAATTGTTAAGAAAAACGCCACGAACATTTTTAGGGTTCCGTAGTCAACTAGGAACCCTTATAGTTTCGCCATGTCTGCCCGTCCGAGCCTGACCTGACGACAATGGGACCAACTGTGAACTCTTTCTCAGCCGTCTTCGAATAATCGGTGAAAATACATTATAGTAGTTTATGCAACAGTTGTATAAGAGGGGTTAAAAAAGGTGAGTGGCGTGGGTAACAATTTGAGCCGTAGGCGAAAATTGTTAAGAAAAACGCCACGAACATTTTTAGGGTTCCGTAGTCAACTAGGAACCCTTATAGTTTCGCCATGTCTGCCCGTCCGTCCGTCCGTCCGTCCGCGGATAATCTCAGTGACCGTTAGCACTAGAAAGCTGAAATTTGGTACTAATATGTATATCAATCACGCCGACAAAGTGGTAAAATAAAAAGTGAAAAAAAAATTTTTTATTAGGGTACCTCCCCTATACGTAAAGTGGGGAGTGATTTTTTTTTTCATTTCAACCCTCACGTGTGATACATCGTTGGATAGGTATTTAAAAATGAATAGGGGTTTTCTAAAATCATTTTTCGATAATGTAAATATTTTCGGAAATAATCGCTCCAGAAGTAAAAAAATATGGGTCCCCCCCCTCTAACTTTTGAACCATAAGTTTTAAAAATATGAAAAAAATCTCAAAAGTAGAACTTTATAAAAACTTTCTAGGAAAATTATTTTGAACTTGATAGGATGAATAGTTTTTAAAAAAAAATACAAAATAATTTCTGAATTAAGTTTGTAATTTAACCGTATAAGCAGGTGTTTATTGTACCTGTAATTTCTACAAAATTACAATGAAATGACGTGTTTTTAAATAAAGTAAAAACGGTGAAAATCGGTTCACGCAATAAAGAATTATCCCATAAAAATCATCTTCCATACTTTAAGCTCGCGCGCAATAGTTTACTTAATTTGCCGATAGATGTCGCTGTACGTGGAACTCTCATATCATATCCTACATGGCGGTGTTATTAACTCTTAAGTGGGGACACTTACTGTGACGGACGGAAAACTACGGAACCCTACACTGAGCGTGGCCCGACACGCTCTTGGCCGGTTTTTTTACCTACTTATACGACGTTGCATACAATACTTTTTCTACGAATACACTTACTTTTACATAAAATGCGAAATTGAAAACTTCATGGACATCGCAGTTATTTTGTCAACATAATCAACAATCATTTAAGTTTTACCTTTTAAACCACTATTTTTCAATACTTAATACTAACATTACTAACACAAATACACACCGTCGTTATTTGATCAATTATTAAAGAGCTACAGAGATTAGTAAAAATACCTAAATTACTTTCAAAGTTTGCAATTCGCCCCAACAAACGAACGGGAAACGTAAAAAACTACGAAGTAGGTCTGTGGTTCTTTTATTTTTTATTTTTTAAAGTTTTTTTATTTCTAAAAACGCTGCGTTTATTTAGGTTTCTTAGGTTGGCAGTAATTTATTTTATATTAATAGTCGTGTTTGCACACGATTACGCGATACTATTTTGGCGCTTTTATAGAACAAGTGTTATTTTGGAGAATAGACTAGATAGACTTTTCATCGAGTGTATTATCTATGTTCTTATAAAGGTGTTGACGAATATATAAATGACAGATAAAAGTACAGGAGTAGAAAAAAAATATAACAAAACAAAGATCCCGTTGACTTGAAGAACCTATCATTAAATATTAAAACAAATATTTATTGACATATGTCATGCTAATAAAATGGTATTTATAAATAATATCCTATTACACGTGGATACAATTAAATGGTGTATTGTTCACAATGTCATCAAGTGTGCGTCAATATTGTAATGAGTGACGTTTTGCTGATTTAAATCCTTTCATTGTGACATATTGGCTAACAAGTTTACGTCAAATATATATCAAAATGTGTAACGTGAGTAAACGCCAATACGACAAAAAAACAAATATTTTTATTCATTTTTCGTAACAAAAATTAGAAAATTAAGAAAAGCAAAGATTAAAGCTGCATTAATCGCATTTTGTTACAAAAATCAAGAAAAGAGGTACAATCATTTGACTAATTTGACCCACATTCTTTAAAAAAAAAATTGTTGAAGCGGAAATATCATTTTGATTACTAAGGAAGATCATATTGAAAATATATCCGTAACAAATCATGATTTAAAATTTAGAATTCGGCTCCAGTGCTATTAACTTATTGCTTAACGAAGTTATGGCTTTCAGACTTTTTTATTATTATTTGCGGTTTAGACTATGTATGTATGTATATATGTATTTATTTATGTATAGTGTACATGTATGTATTTGGTTAGGTATTTTGTTTTTTTTTTATCTATCTAGTAGGTTAGATTACAATGTTTAATTATTTTATTATTATTACATTTATTGCCGTTTTGTACAGCCAGGTATGTCTACCAGTTCTAATTCTCCCTCAACTGTTCAAAGGTTTTTTTTTAATTTATTAGGTAAGGGGTGTGTAAACTTTATTACGTTAAATAATACAATATAATATAAAAAGTAACAACATAAGAAGAAGAGGAATCTAGTGTTCTATGGTGGGTCTTCCACAGCCGTCTTCGCATCCAAATCTTTCTATTCTTCTTCTCGTTCCTCTAATACTCATAGAGACCGCTCTGATGATTGATATTTGTATTTTGACTTTGATCCAGCTTATTATTTGTGAGTATGGTTTCGACCATTTTTCACTTAGCTTTAGACATGTTTTCTTTATAAAGGATTCGTATTCTATTCCAACAATGCCATCGCAGGAGACCACAAGGGGAGTAAATGAGGCTCTTCCGCAGCCAGATCGTATATGCGATGTTTTTCACGAGCGTGTATTTGGGCGATTGTGGGCCATGTGAGTAGGCCATACGAAGCGGCGTCGGCATTTACGATGCGAATGTCAAAGAAAACTGGAACTGCTCAAAGGTTGACTGGAAGAGATCCCTTAAGGGATAAGTCCGCCTTTGTACAAATATTATATATTCTTTCTGTTGTATGTTTCTTTATTGTACAATGAAGTATTATTCTACTACTACTATTACTTACCTTATAATTCTATGCATCATCTATTTTACATTTACCATTTGCAATTGAGTCTTATATTAAGTTCCAATTTCAATATAGTTAATCTCCTCATAAATACTAAACGGAGTAAGTACTTAAGGATATCTAATTTGAATAAACAAGTACCGTGAATACTGTGACTAAAATGTTGGCAATATTTGAATATACAGTGTGGAAAGATAAGTCGGGCCCTGGAGGGAAACTACCTTAAAACGTTGAGATAGCTCAATTCACTGAAAGGAAACATTCTTTAGTTTTTTTAAAGGGACATAACTGCATTTACAAGTTTTTGGAAAAATAATACAGTTTACAAAAAAACGATTTATTTTGTAATTTTTGCCATAAATAATTTTTATGACAATTGATGCCAATCGATCATATTTCCAACAAGGATAAAAACTTCTTAATACCAACCAAGTTCAGGGCACAAGAGAACCAATAAATAATAATAATAAAAAAATCATACAATTAGTATGGAAAAAATGTGAAAATTAAGAAAAAAACTGTGAATGCAGTTTTAGTTTTTAGGAAAAATAAAAGAATGTTTCCTTTCAGCGAATTGAGCTATCTCAACGTTTTAAGGTAGTTTCCCTCCAGGGCCCGAGTTATCTTTCCACACTGTATACGAGTACTAGCGACCCGCCCCGGCTGCGCACGGGATAAAAAATATTGTGAGTTATCCCTAAGAGATAGACATATACCATTGCGGACTTTTTTGTAGACCTTTTTAAGATGTACAATACTGTAGTACATTATTTTGATCTATCTCTTAGGACTCAGCCAGCGTTTGCAATGTAAGCGCAAAAAAATGGGTTTATTTACGACATCACATAAGAAACCTGTAAAATCATCAGTGTTTCTCTGCTATATTATGCATTTATTGTACATATAAACCTTCCTCTTGAATCACTCTATCTATTAAAAAAAACTGCATCAAAATCCATTGCTTAGTTCTAAAGATCTAAGCATACATAGGGGTCAAACAGCGGAAAGCGACTGTTTTATACTATATGTAGGTATGTAGTGATATATACAATGTTAAACAATAAAGAACCGCGAAGTCGGTTTAGCCTACACCTTACCAAGAGCAAATACCCGAGCTACTATAAAAAATACATAAATCACTAATAGGGTGTGCCTGTTCCCTCGATTTCTACAGGATTGCATCAGACCTTGACCTTTTTTTAAACCACGACGGTGGCAAACAAGCATACCCGTCTGATGGTAAGCAGCTACCGTAGCCTATGGACGCCTGCAACTCCAGAGGTCACATGCGCGTTGCCGACCCTTTACAAAAAGGAGGATTCACTGTGTTGACGGCTAAAGGTACAAGAGGGTCCCTGCATCGTCAATACACTCGGTCCTCTTTGAGCTCTTTGGCAACCTTACTCACCAGCAGGAACACAAGTAACAAAACACTATGAGTTGGGTCTAGTGCTATTTGGCTATGTATATAAGTACTAGCTTTTGCCCGCGGCTTCGCTCGCGTAAAATTCGGGATAACACGGTTTCCCTTTGCCCCCCGGAATGCTCCATACAAAATTCCACCCCCCATTTTAGGGAAGTGGGGGGTTAGAAAGAGACAAAAAGTAGCCTATGTCACTCTCCATCCCTTCAACTATCTCAACTTAAAAAATCACGTCAATTCGTCGCCCCGTTTTGCCGTGAAAGACGGACAAACAAACAAACACACACATACACTTTCCCATTTATAATATTAGTAAGTATGGATGGATATAGTTAAGAAGGTATATCGTCGCCGAGTTACCTACCCATAGTATAAGCCTTGCTTATTTTGGGACTATGGTTTGTATAAGATTGTCCTCAAATATTATTTACAACTTAGCCTAACTATAATAGATTGTTATTAAATCAAATACAAACATTGAAAACATTGAAAAAATAATCAACCCAACAGGACTTGAACCTGTTTCGATACGCCTTGTCTTGGTTTGCTTAATTGGTAAAGCGATCGAGCCCCAGCAAGGCGTATCGATACAGGTTCAAGTCCTGTTGGGTTGATTATTTTTTCAATGTTTTCAATGTTTGTATTTGATTTAAATATTTAATAACAATCTATAGTATGAGTGGAATGCCCCACTTTAAAAACATGCAACGTCAAATAAACGGTGGCAACTATAATCAGAATTTAACAAGACGTTATGCCGCTTTACAACGCTGCGCATCTAGTCGGTCAAGGTAACATGGCGGCGAATGGTCTAAGAGCTGGCCACGTCAGATATGACACAATAATGAGAGCAATGAAACCTGTCTAGTTAGACTGCTTTACCATCCTTATTGCTAGATCCGGGCATCTGGCAGCTTTTAATGGGTGGACGTTAGAGGGACAGACCAACAAAGTTTTTAAGTTGAAAAAAAGTAATACCAAAATTGGTAAAAAATGCCAAAGTAGTGTTATTTATAGAGGATAGGGCCTATATTTTAATATTAGATTAAAAGCCATTGTCTATTATTGCGGAAACAAAAACAGTAGGCGACTAACTAAAAATTGCATTATACATAATTTGGCACTACTTTTCCCCAACAGAAACTTCTGGATATGATATAATCTAATTAATTACACAATTCCCGATAATATTACATCAAACCCAGATCTCTAGATTTTTTAAATTCAAGTTATTTGCATTCTTTGACCTCCACCACTTTACAGCTGCCAGATGTCGGGATCTAGAAATAAGCATAGTATAGCAAATTAAGTAGAGGGGTTTCGTTGCTCTCATTATTGTGTCATATCTGACGTGGCCAGCTCTCCGTCTAGAACGTTTACGTGAAAGCCGATGTTGACTATCTATCTATACATATAATAAAGCTGAAGAGGGTCGAAAGTCTGTACATGGAAGATAATCGAAAAAAAGTTGTCTGGGGATACTTAGAATCGATAACAGAACACGTTCCAACAATTTTTCGAATTTTTGTCTGTTTATCTGTTTGTCTGTTTGTCTGTTTATTTGACCGCGCATCACGTGAAAACGGCTGAACGGATTTTGATGAAATTTTGGATAGATATAGTTTGAGTCCTGGGAAAGGATAATATATAGTTTTAATCCCGAAAATCAACCCTGGTGGGGGTGAAAATGGGGTTGAAAGTTTGTATGTTGAAAGTTGGTATTGAAATAATTTGTAATTTTTTGGTCAAGGTGTTCATATTTATAACATGTTACCCGTCGATGCTTTAAATTTACCTTTACCCGCTCTTAAGAAATATTTGAAAATGTCATGAATGTCAAAGGGTTATTGCAGCAAACCAAAAAACTACTACAAAATCATCTAACATTTATAGGACACCGTTTAGGTAGGAAAACATATCAAACGTTTTGTGAAGCAGCCAGATTAGGATTTATTTTTCTTTATAATTAAACAATAGGTACATTATCTGTCTCTCAAGCAGTTTTGATATGTCTTCTTGAAGAACTACGCATTATTTTGTATCTTTAAGATCTAATAATGTATTACTGTTTTGAAAAAAATAAGTCCCGTCGAATTTCTTTTCGGTCATAATACTTCTTGGGCCAGAGGTACACCTACAGGGTTAGAACCGGTGGAGTTTTGGAACGAAGTTCTTTGTCGGACGGTTCGCGGATGGGGGCCTAGGCGAAAAAAAGTTACGTGACCGTTACGAAAAAGTGTCACGTCACGAAAACGCGACACTCATACGATTGAGAAACATGTAAAATGGAATGAAATAAAAAATATATAAAATAGAATAAAGTGAAGTGAAGTGTAGTGAAATTGAGAAGTGGCAAAGTGATAAAAGTGAAAAAAGTCGAGAACCTCAAAAGTCGAGAATTTTAAAAATTTCGAAAATGTCAAAATTTTCGAAAATGTCAAAAATTTAAAATTTCTAAATTTCCAAAATTTCCAATATTTTCAAAATCTCCAAAATTTCCAAAATTTCCAAAAATTCCAAAATTTCCAAAATTTCCAAATTTTCCACTATTTCCAAAATTTCCACTGTTTCCAAAATTTCCAAGATTTTAAAAAAATGCAAAAAAAATTAAAACCTAAATTTACGAAAAAGTAAAAAAATGAAATAAAATTAAATAACATAACTTCGTTCCAATCGCACTTGATTCACACACTTTCCACGACACTCACGTATTTTATTTTTCTCTAACGTTCATTAGTGCATTGTAATGTGCTTACATTGACGAATAAATATCTTGATCTACACCAATATTATAAATCCTCTATTCCGCGTTCGGAACCGTATATAATTAATTACCAACATTATTGCAACCAATAACGTAACATCAGTGTATTATCTGTGACAGTGTGGTAAAAACGTATGAAAATTCATTACCTACGGTAACGTAATGAAAATCCGCCCCCCCGACCGCCGGCGCAATAATGTTGGTCACGGCGGTGTAATGGTGGTCATTCTAATGGTTTCAATGGATTTTTAATATGTGTGTAGGTAAAGCAGTGTATGCTTCTGTACATAATTAGGCCTTATTACGTAACACTTACATCGCCATGTCCGTCCGTCTGTCCGCGGTCTAGCTCAGTTACCGTTCGCACTAGAAAGCTGAAATTTAGTGAGGCCTGATAAGAACTTTCAATAAAAACTATATTGAATAAAATCGGTTCAGCCGTTTTTGAATTATTAGTCAAAAACGCATAGTGAAAGGAAGTGCCGAATAGTAAACTGACGTAAGCGCCGCCAAATAAACGACCTTTAGAACGGATGTTTTGTAACAGGGCAGCATCTACGAAACTCTACACTGAGCATCGCCCGACATGCTCTTGGCCGGTTTTCTTTTTCATTGTTATCCCGGAAATCACCCAATTAAGGATTACTAATTCCAATTCTAGAAAATCCCCAGCCAGGTTATACGTAGCCTATAAAAATTTGCATGGGTCATGTCGTCCGATATACACCTACTACTCTCTATGTCGTTTAAATCATGCCAAAACAAATATAATAAAAATAAAGTATACATTTATGAGTGTAGTTGCATTTAGTGGTAATTGTAAAATATTTTATTAGGACTACTGTCCTCTAGCGTATCCATCTGTCAACTTTACTTCAAGTTTCGCCTCCAGGGTAGCGGGAGAGAAATTAGGGGTGAATTAGCCGCTTACTGACACAGACCGAATTCCACGCGGGCGGAGCCGCAGGCACAGCTAGTTGACTAATATTTTTGCACATTTCATGTGCCAATGACTATGATGGTCATGTATGTCAGTTATTAAGGGGCTGACAACAGATAGATTCCCTCCCTATTTTTTTCAGCGCGAGTAAAAGAGAAACACTCTGTTATGATTAGTATGGGAGCTCATTACAAATTATGCAAAATGATGAATTAAAAAAAATTACGCATTAATTGAGAAATATAAAACAACGAAGTTTTTAGTATTAGTGTGGTGGAATTTTGTCCTTAGTTACAGGCGTATAAGTCAAGAAACTAAAGACATACAACTGTTTAAAGCTAATTTTAAGATGTAACTTTGGAATTATTTTCTCTCGAGCCGATTTCGTCCGATCGTGTATCGGAATTAACGAAGTTCTTCCAAATATAACGAACATTAACATATATTTTTTTTACTTTCTCGAAACAAGTAGTTATAGCTAAAAAACTGTTTGAGTAAAGCCAATTTGAAAGTGATTTTCTTGCGTAGTATTAGTACTGTCATAGTGAATTCTTCCCCCCTATTCAACTTACGGTTGATTTCCATTGTACAAAAAATTTTAAAAATTGAGATTGAATGGTCAGCTAAAAATACATACTAATAATTAATAAATAAATATATTTAAAGAGAGGTATGGGCACTGCGAATGGCATCTCGCTCAAATCTGGAGCAGAGCCCCACTGGGGAAGTACCTAAACCTTACAGAAAACCACAGCCAAATAGCACTAGACCCTACTCATAGTGCTGTGTTCCTGCTGGTGAGTAAGGTTGCCAAAGAGCTCAGAGAGAACAGTGTGTTGACGATAAGGGACCTTCTTGTTCCTTTAGCCGTCAACACAGTGAATCCTCCTTTTTGTTAAGGGTCGGTAACGCGCATGTGACTCCTTTGGAGTTGCAGGCGACCATAGGTTACGGTAGCTGCTTACCATCAGGCGGGCCGTATGCTTGTTTACCACCGTCGCGGTATTAAAAAAATGTTAAACACTTATACCGTTATCAGTTTCATAGTGTACTTATTGAATAAAAAAACCGGCCAAGTGCGTGTCGGACCACGCATAACGGAGGGTTCCGTACCTTTAATGGAATATGAACCAAGCTAATACCAAAAGGTCGTATCTGATGCCTTTGGAACAAGTTTTTTGGAGATAACTCAAAAATTACTGAACCGATAATATTCAAAATAATTTTCGTAGAAAGTATGTGATAAGGCGCTTCTCAATTTTTTTCATAATTTTTGAACTTACGGTTCAAAAGTTACAGGCAGGGACACAATTTTTCTTACTTTCGAAGCGATTATTTCTGAAACTATTCACTTAATCACAAAATGTTCAAAGAAACCTCAATGTTATTTTTAAAGACCTATCGACTGATGTGCAACAGGTTGATATTTACATGTATGGAGCGCTCCACTTAAAATATTTTTTTCTGTGATAAATTAAATAGCGGCATACAAAATACACCTTTATATGTCCAATTTTTATTTAGATACGTAATATAGTTTCCGAGTAAAATGGCTGTGACATACGGACGGACGGACGGACAGACGGACATGACGAAACTATAAGGGTTCCGTTTTTGCCATTTTGGCTACGGAACCCTAAAAATTAAGCAGATATAATATTTCGTAATAGCAATGGAGGCTTGTATTTAAATACAAGTGTCAAGTTGTCATTAATCAATTGACATTGACCCTGGTGTTTAAATGGACCTTCTAAATTCATATTACAAATCCATATAAAGATATCTCTATACTCCGCTTAGCGCGTTATTTCTTTGAAACCTAAGCTGCACAAAAGAAGGGGTGCGGGAGGGGAACTCGCAATGCTAGACAGGGAACGCGCGATTCTTCCGTGGGGCGTAAGAGAGAGTCAGACATTAATGGTTGCCATGGAAACGCACTATTTTTACTGTCACTTCCAATATTAGTGTCTCACTGAGGTCTCACTATAGAGTGAAATTACAAATCACACGGAAGAATGTAAACGAATTTGACACAAGTTTTGTATTGAAGTCCCCTTAATTTCAATGGAAACTTATGTCATGATTGTTTACATTCTTTTCGTGCGATTTGAAATATGAATTTAGATGTAATTTTGCTAGCGATTTATTTTTATACCACGACGATGGCAAACAAGCATACGGGCCGCCTGATGGTAAGCAGCTACCGTAGCCTATGGACACGTGCAACCCCAGAGGTGTCACATGCGCGTTGCCGACACTTTACAAATAGGAGATTCACTGTGTTGACAGCTAAAGGAACAAGAGGGTCCCTCGTCGTCAACACAATTTGAGCTCTTTGGCAACTTTACTCTCCAGCAGGAACACAAAACTATGAGTAGGGTCTAGTGCTCATAGACATAAACAAAAAGGAAGATGAGTGAAGTTCATAGTAAATAAAACTGAAATATGTTCCAGCAACTACACACTTGTAAAATGCTACACACCGCTATAATGTATGTGCATCATGGGCAAAAGAGATAAACCTATATAGTTAACACGGGTATGCAAGGAAGATATTCATATTTTGCGCATTGCACAAAGTTTGACTGAGAGACTCTGCCACACGTCTAATTCAATATAGGTCCCGGAACCTATATTTGATGGCACACAATCGAGCGCCTGGTACCATATCTTCCTTTTTAGGGTTCCGTAGTCAACTAGGAACCCTTATAGTTTCGCCATGTCTACCCGTCCGTCCGTCCGTCCGCGGACAATCTCAGTGACCGTTAGCACTAGAAAGCTGAAATTTGGTACTAATATGTATATCAATCACGCCGACAAAGTGGTAAAATAAAAAGTGGAAAAAAATGTTTTATTAAGGTACCTCCCCTATACGTAAAGTGGGGAGTGATTTTTTTTTTCATTTCAAACCTAACATGTGATACATTGTTGGATAGGTATTTAAAAATGAATAGGGGTTTACTAAAATCATTTTTTGATAATGTAAATATTTTCGGAAATAATCGCTCCAGAAGTTAAAAAAAATGTGTCCCCCCGCCTCTAACTTTTGAATCATAAGTTTTAAAAATATGAAAAAATCTCAAAAGTAGAACTTTATAAAACTTTCTAGGAAAATTATTTTGAACTTGATAGGTTGAATAGTTTTTGAAAAAAAAATTACAAAATATTTTCTGAACTAAGTTTGTAATTTAATCGTATAAGCAGGTGTTTATTGTACCTGTAATTTCTACAAAATCACAATTAAATGACGTGCTTTCAAATAAAGTAAAAACGGTGAAAATCGGTTCACGCAATAAAGAATTATCCCATAAAAATCATCTTCCATACTTTAATCTCGCGCGCAATAGTTTACTTAATTTGCCGATAGATGTCGCTGTACGTGGAACGCTCATATCATATCCTACATGGCGGTGTTATTAGAATTATCCCATAAAAATCACCTTCCATACTTTAATCTCGCGCGCAATAGTTTACTTAATTTGCCGATAGATGTCGCTGTACGTGGAACGCTCATATCATATCCTACATGGCGGTGTTATTTTAACTCTTAAGTGGGGACACTTACTGTGACGGACGGAAAACTACGGAACCCTACACTGAGCGTGGCCCGATACGCTCTTGGCCGATTTTTTTGTATGAAACAATGCTAGTGCTATTTGGATTTATAAATATTTTTACAAAAAAACGCTTTAAACTTCTCGTATGTTGAGTGTCATTTATACAATTAAGTATAGTTGGGCCAGTGTCTGTTTCACTTCAAGCATAGACAATGAGAATCATATTATCTTTTTCGTACCTACGCTAGTACCCTCAGCGCTAATAATTTTAAACAAAAAAGAACCGACTTCACTTAGACTCCCTCCACCTTTCCAAAAGGAAATGCCCGCGAGCTACAGTAAAAAATATTGAAATCGTCACTATAGGTGTGCATATAATAGTTGAAGAGTTCCCTCGATTTCTCCAGGATCCCATCATCAGATCCTCACCTTATCATAATGAGACCAACTATGAAGTATATATACTCTTTCAAACAAACAAAAAAATTTCCAAATCGGTGCAGCCGTCTTTGAATAGTGGGTGAACATACATAAAAAGATACCGACGAATTGGAAACCTTCGTAATCTTGAAGTCGGGTTGAAAACACAAAACGATTAGGTACCTAATAAAATTGTAATACGATGCAGAACCTCATTTAAAGTATAACCCGCATGTTGATTATAACAGCATATTTTATATGCTGTCACTGCCAATTGAGTCGTAAATTTTTTGCCACCCAGTACTTACCGCTACTCGCGAACGCGAATTGATCTGACACGTTCATCTTTTAATGTCACTCACAAGTCATACCTAAACAAATCAATCTTAATTTCTGTTTTAAAACAGTTTTTGTAGACAGCTTTGCCATAGAGAAATAGGTTAGCAAAGAGTACTAACTCCATACAACTAGTTATTAGCCCGAAAGCTTGACATTATCACAGAATAATATAATAGTATTCACAGAAGGTCATCTTCTCTATAAAAACCATTGGGTAACAGGAGATGACATCCAAAAATTTTTTTTTGTCCCAAAAGTTGTAGTGAATCACTACAAGTCTATACTACTCTTTAATTCAGTGATATTAACTGTCAACCGCCAAACATGGCGCACAAATGTTCTAGATGTCATAGCTAGTAGAATACATAATTAATCAATGATAAAATCAGTGTTTGACAGAACTTTGACAGATGAACAGTGACACATGACGTCTCCATAAAATTTTACCTTTCGGCGTTCTAGGGTTGACAAGTGCGCAATTAGTATTATTGCTGGACCAATCTGCCTCAATCTACCTAATCTATCAGTAATTTTAATACAAAACTAGATAAATAACAGATTTATTACCTTATTTGCCCAATCTAATTATTATTTTTACAAAACTACTACTATACACGACTTAAATATTTCATTTTGTCTGTGGTTATGCTGCAAATAAACGAAAGGGATTTTGACAACCCCGGAAACGTATCCGATACGTTCCAAGGCCGTAGCTGTCACTTCGTGGAGATGGACACCCTTGACATGTTTGCGACTAAGGGCATTGAGGGCATTTGAGGGAAGAGCGGGCAGGGGGCGTAAATAGTCCCCGTTTTTGGTATCCACGCCCCCTGGCGCCTAGCTTTCATAATGTCGAGCTTTCGGTAATAACAAGTTGTATGGAGTGAGGACTCTATGATTATTTTTTATCTATGGCCTTACTTTCAACAGGTAAAAAAACCAAGATAGTTGGTCCCAATGCAACCTTAGAGTATTCAACCCGGAGTGGCCATGTCTGTAATTTTGTATACAAAAAAGGCTGCCGATTTTTGCGAGGGAGGGAAAAGTCAAATGTATGGCTATTCGTACGTAACGTACAAAGCCACTTCAGATAAACGTCATATGTTTTCGCCAGAGGGGAATGCCTGTCAATGGCGACTCCGGTTGGTTGAATGCTGTAATACAACGTATGAACTTTTTATTAACTTTTTTTCCATTTTTTTTCATAGGTAATCTCTTTTTTATACCAAGCCGGTGGGATACAACCTGATGGTAAGCGGTTACCGTAGCCAATGGACGCCTGTAAGTCCAGATGATTCACATGCGCGTTACCTACTCTATAAAAACCTATACCCTCCCGTTTAATGAATCATACTGAAGTCTAAGTTGACCAATCCCGATGTGCATTAAAATATTTTGAAGATAAATCATAACGGCTCTATTATAAAACGTATTAAATGTCTTGTTGTTTAAACCGGCAATAAATAATTTATCTACCTCATGCTGGCAATCGACTGAGTTAAATCAGAGAGTATCTATTTAATAGAGGCGCAGTTTACGAATTTTTTAAGGCTCCAAGTTTGAAGCGCCATCTGAACGAGAGAAACCCAAAGTTACCATATAATGTAAAGGAACCGTGCAGCGTTATCTATAGTAAACTGCGAATGTCATCTCGCTATGTGTGGTAGGGCACAGCACAGCGAATGTCATCTCGTTCAAATCTAGAGCAGATCCCGACAGGGATAGTACCTCCACCTTACAGAAAGCCACAGCCAAATAGCACTAGACCCTACTCATAGTGTTGTGTTCCTACTGGTGAGTAAGGTTGCCAAAGCGCTCAAAGAGGACCCAGTGTGTTGACGGTGAGGGACCCCCTTGTTCCTTTAGCCGTCAACACAGTGAATCCTCCTTTTTGTAATGGGTCGGCAATGCGTTTTTCTTTTTTTATCAAAAGTATGTGACACCTCTGGAGTTACAGGCGTTCATAGGATACGGTAGCTGCTTACCATCAGGCGAGCCGTATGCTTATTTGCTATCGTCGTGGAATAAAAAAAATCTTATTTAAAAGATAAGTATCTTCTCGCAAAACAAATACAGTATATGTAGAAGACATATATGACGACATATAGAGTACATATATGACGGCCTCCTAGCCTAGTTGGTAGTGACCCTGCCTATGAAGCAGGAGGTCCCGGGTTCGAATCCTGGTCAGAGCATTTATTTGTGTGTTTATCACGGATATTTGTTCCTGAGTTATGGATGTTTTCTATGTATTTAAGTGTTTATCTATATATATATATTATTTAAATTGTCGCCTAGTACCCACAACACAAGCCTTATTGAGCTTACTGTGGGACTAGGTTGATTTGTGTAAGATTGTCCCATAATATTTATTTATGTATATAATTGAAAATATTTATTTATGTATATAAATAAATATATAGTATAATTAAATCTTCAGTTAAGGTAGTCTATTAAAACCATAAATGTATAATATACGGTTACGAAAATATTATCAAAATAGACCATGAAATGAACGGTGTTATGTAGAGTGGAAGTTTCAACAGAGCCCTTGGTTATTTATTGCACAATGCCGTTAATTGCTTTTGGATTGCGTTATGCAGGAAAACTAAAACACTATTAATTATGGCTTACCTTTTTTAAGGTTAATAACACTGAATACCTCTGTTATGTGACTTTCCATGCTTTTCAATTGTACAGAACGCAGCTATGCGTTAGAATGAGATGAATGTATAATGTTTCATGATATTAGTAAGGATGGAAACTTGCTATTAGACTGTTATTCCTCCTTTCTAAAGGGTTGGCAACGCGCATGTGAGACCTCTGGAGTTCTAGGTGTCCATAGGCTACGGTAGCTGCTTACCATCCGGCGGGTCGTGGTCTCGTTTGCCACCGTCCCGTCGTAATAAAAACATTCCTAACCAATTATTTCCATGCCCTTGTTTCGTTGACCTTTCACTCCTGTCATGTCACTAGATGATTATTTCTTGCATTATAAAATAAAAAACGTTTTAAATTAATATACGTACCCCAAGTATTTTTTTCAAAAATGTCATTTTTGTGACAAGATTTTATTTCTCACTGTAAGTACCTACTTATCTTTGTACAATCCTGAATGTAACAAAAGAGCCCAAACACGATGGGATAATGTAGAGTAGTTAGATAAAGGTAAAGAAATTGTTATTTGGTATATTTCACAATTAAACAATAATGTACATTTAAATAACATAAGTTACAATATACCAAAATGGGTGCCGCTCGGCATTTGCCATGACATTTGTCATGGCGCTGGTTTTCAGAGCAACCATGTAAAACAAAACAAAAAAATTAAAATGATGTGATAAGAATATTAATCAAAGACTTTAGAGTGTAATATTTAGTTTATTTTTAAATTATTAAATATTAGTAACTATATTTCTAAGCATATTAAATACAAGGTAGACCGAAACGTATACACTACAGTGACTTCATAAATAAGTTAAGGAGTTCCTATAGCCACCTTCCGGCTCCACCGTCAGATCAGATCCATGTCATCATAATATTGCATTGTCACGCGATATACATATGCGTGCAAAATTTCAGCTCAATCGGAAACCGGGAAGTGGGTCAAAAAAGATTTGATTACAGAAAACGGGACAGATGAAACCAAATAAAAGCTTTAATACAGTAAAGATACGGTTGCGTCAAACATTATTATTATTATTATTCATCACTTTTCATTAAATTATCGAAAGGGCCTCTGCGCGTTGGCTTCGGCTCCGCATATGCCTCCCAAAGGTCCGGAACGCAATTGTTCCGTTGTCGGGAAAGACATACAAATAATATTTATAATGTGAATGACCATGTGAGCTTGAAATCATATATTATTATTATTATTCATTTATTCATTAACAATACAATATTGTGTTTTACGTACAAGCTAGCTTAAAATAATAAAACAATTTATATAACAAGTCAAAAAGATTTACAACTTACGAACACAATAATGGAGTCGTAGGATTCAAAATGTCGTTCTTATAATACGTTATCAATACTTATTCCAAAACATTAGTCAATTATAATCAATTGTAACATTTACGAATTGTATCCTATAATAGTAGATTGTACACCAAGGGGATAAAGCACTGTTTTATGTCACGGGCGCAATATTGAATCCTGAACGTAACGAAGGACTCCAGATTTTACTCCCGAGCGCAGCGAGGGGGTTATGAGTTAATTCCCGAGCGAAGCGAGGGAATTAAGACTGAGTCCTGAGTGCAGTGAGGGGTTCAAGCACGCCCGTGACAAAAACAGCTTTATCCCCGAGGAGTATACTCTACTTTTCTCACCTCTTGCGAGACAATAAAATAGCTAAGGCTACTAGAAACGGATTTTTATTAAAGTAAATCAAAAGTAAAAACCGGCCAAGTGCGTGTCGGACCACACATAGCAGGATTCCGTACCTTCAATGGAATAAGAACCAAACTAATACCAAAAGGTCGTATCTGATGCCTATGGAAAAAGTGTTTTGGAGATAACTCAAAAATGGCTAAACCAATAATGTTTAAAAAAAATTCCTAGAAAGTATATGATAAGGCACATCTCCTCAATTTTTTTCATATTTTTTGGACTTACGGTTCAAAAGTTACAGGGGGGGCACAATTTTTCTGACTTTCGAAGCCATTATTTCAGAAAATATTTACTTAATCACAAAATGGTCAAAAAACCTCAGTGTTATTTTTAAAGACCTATCGATTTATGTGTCACATGTTGATATTTAGTCAAAAATATAAAAAATAAAAATTTTGTTTCATGTATGGAGCGCCCCGCCCTAAAAATGTTTTTTTTCAAATTTAACTACATAACTGAGTAGCGGCATACAAAATACACCTTATGTGTAAATTTTATTCAGATACGTCGTATAGTTTCCGAGTAAAATGGCTGTGACATACGGACGGACAGACATACAGACAGACATGACGAATCCATAAGGGTTCCGTTTTTTGCCATTTGGCTACGGAACCCTAAAAATTGATTCTTGATACGTTAGTCCATTTTATTCTAATTTTATCTTCTATTTTTATAGAACCTGCAGTTTTACTCCGTATACTGCAGCGTCTTATGACACTCGCGGCATTTGTTTTAGGTATTTAAAATTGAGGTGGCCAGCACGATTTTCCGAATAAATTCGATTTTCAAATCAGCTCGACGCGGCGGCGCGGGCCCCGGCTGGCGTCGCGGGGCTGTGCACCGTGCGGACTTTACGAAATTAGACTTTAAGCACATAACAATAAGAGCTATGGGAAGTGAATTCACATTATTAACCAGCGGGTTATAATGAGATTTAGTACAACATTATAACCCGGCTAAAGCCAAGGGCTATAATGATTTGCTTTCGGTGAGGTTTGCATGATATATACTTTGGCATTGTCGAGCAGGTGGTGTGAAAATAATTCATTAATACTGTACACAGTTATTTCCAAAAGCTAAGCCTTCAGCTCAGTTTTGAATCAATTTATAATAGCCAGATTTTTTTATGTTTCATTCTTATGGGATATTTAATATAGGCAAAAATCCTACAAAATTTTTACCCGAAAGTAGTTAAATGGGTAAAAAAAAGTTGTATATTTTTATATGTCTTCTTTCTGTTGAAAGCGAAAACCAAGAAACCGTGTTCATGTAAAACCACATAATTTACAAAATGTACGGCGCGGGCGATATATATCCTAATTCGTTAGAAACAAATAGTAATAAGTGGTAGTTAATTCTTACACATTTTAAATGACTTAGAAACGATATATTCATCAAAATCCTACAAGAATAACGCGTGTAATATGTGTGTACATATTAGTGGCGGTTAGCGAATAACGATATTTTGTAGGATTTCATTGTATAAATAATACTAGTATCATGATATTATCCGTTACACTAAAAATATTAGCTATTATGAATTATTGCCAATTCCCCATACTAGCCGCCCGTCAAATGACTGTACTGTAGTACTTGTAAAATACTCATAAACAGACCACAAAAGTAAGAAATATATCAGTTGTCTCAGAAATATGTCGCTCTAATTAATTTTTTATTTAATGGCTTTTACTCCTCGCCAGTTTTAGCGAGGTGAATTCTGCCAATGTCAAGGTGTACTTTTGATTTTATTGAATTTTAATAAAATTGGAGCAACGCTGTTCGGTTGAGGCCTTGCCGATTGTAAGTTGATAGCCTTACAAACACGTGGGTGGCCGAGACCCGGGATAACCGTTTGTTCAACTAAAGGGTGGTTACGCGCGTTTTTAGACTAATTGTTCATTAGCTGCACACTTGTTCGTTAGGTCACCGCACAATTAGCTATCAATATTACACACTGAACTACGTAAATGAGCAAAAACCAAAAAACTATTCTTAAGACCAGCCATCTTGAGCTCATACGAATATCGTCGCTCTAATTATCAACTGTTCATGCCAGTATGACTCGTGACAGCTCAGAATTAATTAAAGTATTCGTACCCACATACTTGTCAAAGCATGACGTATGTTTTATAATAATTATAATATAATGTCTTGTTCTAGTTCATATACAAGATATCTCTATACTCCGCTTAGCGCGTTATTTCTTTGAAACCTAAGCTGCCAAAAAGAAGGGGTGCGGGAAAGGAACTCGCAATGCCAGACAGGGAACGCGCGATTCTTCCGTGGGGCGTAAGAGAGAGTCAGACATTAATGTTTGCCATGGAGACGTACTATGTTTACTGTCACTTCCAATATTAGTTCTCACTATATAGTGAAATTACTTCGAGCGTGGCGACGGGGGTCGCCCGGCTATGCGTGGTTTTGGGTTAATTAGTAGTATGTTCTAGTTAAACAACAAAAACGCGGTAGGTCGTACAGCCACGTCTGAAAATATGTATACGTTTAATGTGACAAAAATATTTAGCCACGACTCTATTACCAAGGCGTAAAGTCTTGGATACTGTTTTTGTCACATTCAATGTAGGTATATCACATATTTTCAGACATCGATCGTACTTGTGAGCGCCGCATTAATACTTTTGTTAGTTTAACTAATTATTTAATTCTTTTGACTACGATGCGAGTGTTCCAAATTTTGTATATACTTAGTAATTTGTCCCACAATCTTCTTTTTACAACTTTAAAATTCCATTAATCTATCAGGGGTTCCCAACCTTCTACCCTATACGCCTCACCCAACGTTATACTAAAAACCGGCCAAGAGCGTGTCGGGCCACGCTCAGTGTAGGGTTCCGTAGTTTTCCGTCCGTCACAGTAAGTGTCCCCACTTAAGAGTTAAAATAACACCGCCATGTAGGATATGATATGAGCGTTCCACCTACAGCGACATCTATCGGCAAATTAAGTAAACTATTGCGCGCGAGCTTAAAGTATGGAAGATGATTTTTATGGGATAATTATTTATTGCGTGAACCGATTTTGACCGTTTTTACTTTATTTGAAAGCACGTCATTTCATTGTGATTTTGTAGAAATTACAGGTACAATAAACATCTGCTTATACGGTTAAATTACAAACTTAGTTCAGAAATTATTTTGTATTTTTTTTTCAAAAACTATTCAACCTATCAAGTTCAAAATAATTTTCCTAGAAAGTTTTTATAAAGTTCTACTTTTGAGATTTTTTTCATATTTTTAAAACTTATGGTTCAAAAGTTAGAGGGGGGGGGGACACATTTTTTTTTACTTCTAGAGCGATTATTTCCGAAAATATAGACATTATCAAAAAATGATTTTAGTAAACCCCTATTCATTTTTAAATACCTATCCAACAATATGTCACACGTTAGGGTTGAAATGAAAAAAAAAATCACTCCCCACTTTACGTATAGGGGAGGTACCCTAAGAAAACATTTTTCCCCACTTTTTATTTTACCACTTTGTCGGCGTGATTGATATACATATTAGTACCAAATTTCAGCTTTCTAGTGGTAACGGTCACTGAGATTATCCGCGGACGGACGGACGGACGGACGGGCAGACATGGCGAAACTATAAGGGTTCCTAGTTAACTACGGAACCCTAAAAAACTATGCCCCCTTTGGGGCCCAAAAGGGGATAGTCAAAACTTGGCACCGTCAGCGCCGCGGTACAGGCCTTCTACTTGGGTCACTCTACCCCAAGGGAGGCGCGACCCACTGGTAGGGAAACCGGATCTAGATTATCTGGAATAAAAAAATGTGCGTGATTTTTTTTGTATGAATTTTGTATGAAAAAGTAATAGAAGATCACTACGATCAGGTAAGGACAGCTCGGGATTTTTTATTGTCCATTGAAGTGCTATCTAAAGATTTTAAGTAAAAAAATTGGTTGTTTGTAAAGTAGGTTTACGATCGAGATGTTTACGTGATAACGTCTAACCGCTCGTGAGGATTCCGCGTGACAAGTTTCACGGAATGACTGGCAGCGCTCGAGATGAGACGGGAGATCGGTCCGTCTCTCTCTCGTTATACCTGCGATCGCGCTCGTGAGGTTTTGGTGTGACACAAGTTTCTGAACATGTCACCCGACTAAAACGATTTTAAAGATACTTGCTTTAAAATGTTTGATATCGCTTAAACAAGTAATTTTAATGTTGTTTTTTACTTGTATATAAATTTTGTAAAGTGACCCATGAATATCATGATCATTGATAACATTTTATCTAACTATGTTGTAACTATTATCTACAAATACTAAACCCTTGCACATTGCGAGAAAAAAATATAATTGATTCTCAACACCTATTAAAATTACTATTCAACCTATCAAGATGTTGGCTTTTGTGTCTAAACCTATCAATTTAAATATAAACATTTCTTTGCAACACAAATTAACGCTTGTTAATATGACTTTAAAGTTCAATATCGCCTTTTGAAATGCATGAGACCTCAAAATTACGTATAAAAGGGTAACTTATTGTAATCGCCCTAATGTTTCTTTTTATAATGCAAGAGAATGAGTGTTATATTTTAGGGTTCCGTAACAAAACTCATTACAAAAGTGACTTACAAACTTGTTTTTTATATCACGACGTCGTAAATCGTAAATCGCGAGTTCTCAGTTCGAGTCGGAATACTAGTTATTCCCATTAGTAGTAGTAGTAGTAAAACACTTTATCTAAACTCATATTGTAAGTTCTCTAAAACGTGTTCGAAAACGGTAGGCAATGGCTAGCATTACCACGACCGATTTTACTATGATACTTAAGCTTTTTATCCGTGGCAGTAACGTAATTTTAACTTTTCATGCTCAATTATTGATGTGCTATGAGTTTTGATAACATAATGTACACCTGCACCCTCCCGCGCATCCGCCGACAGCCCGACACGCGCCCGCGCGACCGCCGGCACAATCGAGTTGGCCATGGTGGCGGTGCAATGGCGGCCATTCTATGGTTTCCGAATACGGCATTTTGGATAAATAATATGAGTGTAGATAAAGCAGTGTATGCAACTGTACGTAATTAGGCCTTAAAACACTCGTGTGATCTTATTATGAAATTCGCCTGCGGCTCATTTCATAAAACCACACTCATGTTTTAAGGACCCTTATTACGTAACAGTTACATAAACTACTATTATTGCACAAAACAAGTACCTTCGCTACTACTCGCGATCGAGGCAAAGACAAATGGGAATGCACTCTTTATAATAAAGAGTCGTCGGCGAAGCGTGTGATAGCTGCTTACCAATTATATTTGCCATGGTTAAATTTTTTTAACAAAATACACGGTTACAAAAATGCAATGGTAGAACTTGCCTTGCACGAGTCCGACTCAATCTTGACCCGTATTTTTACAGTTTATATGCCAACATTTTGATTACAACTTGCACCTTACTGGTTTATAATAAGGTTCAAAAATATATACATATATTTGACGTTAACTACGAATAGAAGTACCGTTATGAGTTATGACTTTGGCCGATTTTTCTTGACCTGATCAATTAGATGCACATCTGATATAGTGTTGATGGATTGTATAGGTTTCTTTTTATTGTGTGCTGATTGTGTGACAAAACGGAAACGTATGAAGATAAGTCATCACTTCTCTTAACTATTAATCAATTTAATTATGAACTTTAATGACTTGACATAAGTTTTATTTTTACTTATTGTAAATTAAGTGTAACAAACAATTTAGGTTTCAATTTGCGTGCCATATGTTGGTTAAACATGTGATACAAAATGACATCAATCATGACATCTATACTTATGTATTTTACCATGTTTAAGCAAATAAACGATTTATATTTCTATTTTTATTTATACTTATGTAGGTAAGAAACTAAGGCCCATAAGAGAGTAAGCACTTAATCGTTAATAAATACAACCGACATCAATCAATCAATAAATCTTGAGCCGTCAACACGTTCCTGCTGGTGAGTAAGGTTGCCAAAGAGCTCAAAGAGGACCCAGTCTGTTGTGGGCCCAGCACGCTTCCACGCTATCTAACCAGACGGGTTTTGTAGCTCTCATTATTGTGTCATATCATATCTGACGTAGCCAACTCTTAGTCCATAAAGTTATCGCGGAACAACTATTCAAAATTCAAAATCCTAATCTCAGTAGCCAGCTGACAGTTTTGTTGTGTCCGAGGTATTTTTTTATACCACGACGGTGGCAAACAAGCATACGGCCTGCCTGATGGTAAGCAGCTACCGTAGCCTATGGACGCTTGCAATTCCAGAGGTGTCACATGCGCGTTGCCGACCCTCTAAAAAAAGGAGGATTCACTGTGTTGACGGCTAAAGGAACAAGAGGGTCCCTCATCATCAACACACTGGGTCCTGTTTGAACTCGTTATCTGTAACCTGTACATAAGTGCATTGTAATGTGCCTAAATTGAAGAATAAATATATTTTATCTTTATCTTTAATATTCGAGTAATCTAGTCCCCAAAACTTGGTTTATTTATTTAATATTTGTAATTTTTAGGGTTTCGTAGTCAACTAGGAACCCTTATAGTTTCGCCATGTCTGCCCGTCCGTCCATCCGTCCGCGGATAATCTCAGTGACCGTTAGCACTAGAAAGCTGAAATTTGGTACTAATATGTATATCAATCACGCCAACAAATTGGTAAAATAAAAAGTGGAAAAAAAAGTGCGGAGTGATTTTTTTTTTTCATTTCAACCCTAACGTGTGATATATTGTTGGATAGGTATTTAAAAATGAATAAGGGTTTACTAAAATAATTTTTTGATAATGTAAATATTTTCGGAAATAATCGCTCCAGAAGTTAAAAAAAATGTGTCCCCCACCCTCTAACTTTTGAAACATATGTTTTAAAAATATGAAAAAAATCTGAAAAGTAGAACTTTATAAAAACTTTCTAGGAAAACTATTTTGAACTTGAGAGGTTGAATAGTGTTTGAAAAAAAATTACAAAATAATTTCTGAACTAAGTGTGTAATTTAACCGTATAAGCAGGTGTTTATTGTACCTGTAATTTCTACAAAATCACAATGAAATGACGTGCTTTCAAATAAAGTAAAAACGGTGAAAATCGGTTCACGCAATAAAGAATTATCTCATAAAAATCATCTTCCATACTTTAAGCTCGCGTGCAATAGTTTATTTAATTTGCCGATAGATGTCGCTGTACGTGGAACGCTCATATCATATCCTACATGGCGGTGTTATTTTAACTCTTAAGTGGGGACACTTACTGTGACGGACGGAACCCTACACTGAGCGTGGCCCGACACGCTCTTGGCCGGTTTTTTTAAAGAAAAACTGCCTTAGTTATGACGGCATAACAGGCGATTAATTATACAAATTAATGCAAGTTTTGAGACTACCCAGTATTGCTGTTGAATTTTGGGGTTGCCGTATTCCGAGACGTAATTTGCCGTATTTCTATACAAATTTTTAAAATACTTGCCGATGACTTACCGCATCAAGAAAATTGGCGGAAACGGGCCGAAAAAATGTATGGAGTTACGGCAATGGGACTGCTGTATACCGTATTTTTAACTGTAAAGCCCCTGAATTCCCGTATATTACGTAGTGTCCGACCAAAACATGTTTTTTTGCCGAAACCGAAACAGAAGGTTCGGCTCTGGGTCCAGTTTCGGCCGAAACCGAAACCGAAACTTAGATAGACGTGTTAAATAGTACATATTTATTTCAGTTACATGTCAGCCGTTGTACAGTCACCATCAGATATATCGGAGCGGTTAAGGTGGTCACAAATATCTGAACAACGCCCCTATTGTCACGGCGATAAAGTTCAGATATTTTTGAGTACCGTGGCCGCTCTGATATATTTGATGGTGACTGTACAACGGTGATTTTGTCAGTTAAAATCGTTGTGACAGAATATATGGTCAGATTAAGTACAATGTTGAAAGTTTCGGCGCGGCTGAAGGGTTCGGCCGTTTTTAGGCCGAAACCGAACCTTGGGCCGAAACTTTATTTTTTTGGCCGAAACTGGCCGAAACCGAAACCGAAACTTCGATTATTACGGCAAATGGCGTATCCGAAACAACACTGAGACTACCTTAAACCTCTCATCAACCAGTATATTTATCAAGGTCATTCTAACGGTATTTCTAAGAAATAGAAAGTATAGGCTTTGTCAGAAATATCTGTCGTTAAATGACTTGTGCTTGAAATATTCTAATGACGTTTATGTATATATATAAATTAGTCACGGATAAACGTGTTATGTTGGAATATATCATAGTGCTCATCCATGTCCATTCTTATCGATATAATTAATAAATTAAAGATAATTTTAAACAAAAAAGAACCGACTTCACTTAGGCTCCACCTGTCCGAGTTGCCGTAAAAATACTCAAATCACTATAGGTGTGCCTATAATAGTTGAAGAGTTCCCTCGATTTCTCCAGGATGCCATGATCAGACCCTGACCTGGTTACAATGGGACCAACTGTCAAGTATACTATTTCCAACAAAAAAAGAATTTTCCAAATCGGTCCAGCCGTCTTCGAATAATCGGTAAACATACATAAAAATTTTAAAAATGCATAAACAAAGATCCCAACGAATTGATAACCCCTTCGAAATCTTAAAGTCGGTTGAAATAGTACATTACTTACCAAGGGCTGTAAAAGAAAGAAAGGCCGAAATCGCAGGTATTTGTAACCCGAGCCGCAGGCGAGGGTTGTAAATATGCGATAGAGGGCTTTCTTTTTTACTGCCCGTGGTGAGTACACAATTTTACGTCTCCACCTGGGCATAATGCGAGTTTTACCGTACGCGTAGCGTGCGATAAAACTCACATTATGGCCAGGTGTGACGTAAACATACTTATGTCAGCCACGACTATTACCAAGGCGTAAAGTCTTACTTGAATAGGCTTATTGGTTATAGAGGGAGAGAAGGCCGTTGGCAATCCTACCTCATCCAGTAGCAGAATTCGGCTTATGTAGGTTAATATAATAATAATAATAATAAAATACTCTTTATTGTACACCTCAATAAAAGAAACTAAGACAGAAAAATTACAAAACTTAAGGTAAACAACAGGCGGTCTTATCGCTAAGAAGCGATCTCTTCCAGACAACGGAGAGGTAGCGGAGATTGGTTAAATTATTAATGTCAGTAGGTGTTAAAAATCATGACAAGATCTTAATTTTATTTAAGGCGGGCACTAAAACGTACACTGTCCCGCGGATAACGTTGAATGGTGCACCGCTTAGGCAAGTCGCGAAATTTAAATACTTAGGCCACTGGGTTTCCGAGTCCTTAAGTGACGACTTGGACATAGAAAGGGAACGTAGGGCGTTGGCAGTCAGATGCAATATGGTGGCCCGTAGGTTTGCAAAGTGTTCAGGTAGTGTAAAAGTGACACTTTTTAAAGCATATTGCCAGTCATTCTACACTTGCAGCCTATGGGTTAATTATACGCGGAAGGCTCTCAACGCCCTCAGAGTCCAATACAACAATGGTTTTAGGATGCTGTTGGGGCTACCACGATTCTGTAGTGCGTCGGGGATGTTTGCAGATGCGCACACCGATGGTTTTGCAGCTATTATACGCAAAAGGGTTGCATCCATAGTACGGAGAATCGAGGCTAGTACCAACGGCTTCCTAAATACCATTGTTGACAGGTTCCAAGGTCGTATCCAGCAGCACTGGAATGACCTGCACTGCTCTCCGGGGTAGGTTAGTCTTTAGCATTAGGTAATTTATTAAACTTTAATTGTATTTTATTAACATTAGCACTTAAGATGTTTTAGACTTAGGTATTATACTAACAAATATGGACTTGCTTCCGAAATAAATTATTTTGAATTTTGAATTTGAATTTTGAATTTTTTAATTTATCATACACATATGGCAAAAATATTATATAAATAATCCATTAAAATAAACATATATATATATATATATACACACAATTTACACATATCACAAAATAAACATATCTACTTAAACATACTTACATATACATACTCTTACATATATAAATAACAGTGCTAGACCATGGAGAAAACGACAGACAAAAGTATCACGACGGAGAAAGATAATGAAATTTAAGATTTTTTTTAAATGAAGTGGGAGACTGTGGTAATGCACGGTACGAGTAAAATTGCTCCAAGCTTGGCTCAGGCTACCAAGTACTAAAATACATAACTTTCCTCCGTGAATCGCCCCAGATAAGATGAATCCCATCAAAAACATAAATGTGAAAGGCTGCCAAGTTCGATACTATGGGAATGCTTCGCCTATAAAAGAAGTGAGATCTGAATAAGTACCAAGTTCCATAAAAATACCTCAAATCATAAATAGTTATAGGAATGCACACTTGATTTCCAGCAGTTTTTAAGGTACATTTTGAATAAGTATCACGTTACATAGAAATACCTAAAATTATAATAGTCAGAGAAACGCACACCGGTTTTTTTAGCAGTTTCCTGATAAAATTTATTATTTTCAGTACTTTTTAATGATGTTACTTGGCAAGTTTTCACACACCACACACCTTTTCAATGCAATGAATCGACACCTTTGGACTGCAATGTATCAAGTATATAATTTTCTATTAAAACTTGCCAAGTTACATCATTAAAAAGTAATGAAAATAATAAATGTTATCAGGAAACTGCTAAAGAAACCGGTGTGCGTTTCTCTGACTATTATAATTTTAGGTATTTCTATGTAACGTGATACTTATTCAAAATGTACCTTAAAACTGCTGGAAATCAAGTGTGCATTCCTATAACTATTTATGATTTGAGGTATTTTTATGGAACTTGGTACTTATTCAGATCTCACTTCTTTTATAGGCGAAGCATTCCCATAGTATCGAACTTGGCAGCCTTTCACATTTATGTTTTTGATGGGATTTCATTTATTTTTGTTAGGTGTAGGTTCTTTATTATTTTTTTATCACTTTTGCTTTAGGAGATGTCTCATTCCACTTAGGTATGTACTTTATACTATACCCTTTATACTAAGCGTCTAATTCTATTTTACTATTTATTTATAGGTGATTTTTACAAATAAACTGGCTCCCTACACCTATAAAATGTACCTACTTACATATAATTACATACATCAATAACGTACTTTATTCTGTTTGTAAGTACGCTACCTACATAGATAATTAATAACTTGGTAATACCTACCTACCAGTAGGTATTATAATTGGTGGCCTATTATGTAGCCCTAGAAGTGCACCATCCCATCTCATCCCGTGGCGTATCGGAGGGTGAGATGGGCAGTAGTATACAGGGTGATTCATGAGACGTGAGCAGGCTTAATACTACGGATTCAGTTAAAAATAAGCTATTGTTTGATATCAGTATTAGTGTGATAAGCGCAAAAATATTTTTTTTTAAATAAAAATAAAACGTTTGAAATTATTTACGACACGCATGGTCACTCTACAATTAGAATACTCCGTCGAGTACTGATATTCTCTTGTTTTTCTGTGATATGTGTCAAATTGACGTCTGGTTACTTTTGAATCATCGTATCTCACTTAATTTTTTTTTTGTAATTTTTCATAACCAAAGTGCTGTCATGATTGTCAAAGAGGTTTTATCTTTATTGATTTGTTTATGTGGGGTGACCATGATTACAGAGAATAAAATTTCTACAAAACAAAAAGGTTAAAAAAAATTGAAAGGCGTTATTGTTTCACTTAAACATGATGGCGGTCGATTCATTATCGTTAACTAAGTGTGTAGGGTTGCTCCTGCTCACGTCTCATGAATCATCCTGTATATAATTCCATCTTAGAGCATATATGATTTCCATGTTCTTGAATCTGCGATTTTATTAGTTGTAAAATTAGAAATTATTTAGACTATGCGAGAAAAAATAGTCTTTTCATTTTTGTTTGACTGATTTAGCGCACCTAGTGTACCTAGTGACCTGCTTTGCACAGTTTGCACTTCGTAAATCGTGGGTTCGGTTCCCGCAACAGACACACACAGAGTGGTGAACAATTTTATTGTTCTTGTCTTTAAGACAAACATGTATTGTCTTAAATTGGTATGTATCTAAATTTAAATAAGTCTTATCTCATTTCCACTCCATACCTACTTATAGTAGAACAAAATTACACATTCGTTGTTTTCGAAACTGACTCACACTTGGCCGTTTTCAGATTTTTACTTTATTTCGACCTAAAGACAAACCTTCGAGCCAAATTTCAGGTCGGTACGACCATTGGAAGATAGACCCATTTAGTTCATTATGACTTCATAGTAGAACAAAGTTACACCTTCGCTATTTTTAAAACTGACTCACACTTGGCCGTTTTCAGATTTTTCCCTTTACTTTGACCTTAAGACCTATCTCCATGCCAAATTTCAAGTCAGTACGACCATTGGAAGTGGTCTAGGTTTTTGATGAGTCAGTGAGTCAGTGAGTCAGTGAGTGTATAGTAAAAATAGCGATTTTCTGACGTCAATATCTCAAGAACTGCTATAGGTAGAATAATGAAATTTTGTATTCTAGACAATTAAGGGGATGTCAACAGACACTCGAAATTTCATATGCGTAGATAAAATATGTTTTGAGTTATAGGGTGGTCGAAATTGGCCCGAAATGGTTCGTGTAATATAACCCACGGCCGGTGTGTCGCTTTTTTTTGCTCGAACTTGGCGGACACACTACCGTGTGTCTAGATCCTGCTACTTGATGAGTCAGTACAGTCACGGGCAATAGTATCTTCCTACACGAAGGCCGCAAAAATATGTGACACGCTCTTATCTGTAGGGAGCGTGTCACAAATTTTTGCAGCCTTCGAGTAGGAAGATACTATTGCCGGTGACTGTACTAGACATGCGCAAAACGCTTCACTGAATTGAAAAGATTGATTCATATCTTTCACCCGCAGAGATGTATGACTCATTTCGCTCAGTGGATCTGGTCGCATATTCGCCTCAATCACATCGTGTCACTCGTTTAAAGTTGGAGCCAGACAGCATACTCGTACAACCACAGCCCTCTGCCACGAGACCTTGGCAGAAAACAGACATTTTAAACCATGTAGCCAGGTGTCAAATTCTACATGACCTTTTAACGCCCTTGGTGGCTAGGTGTGCTCTGCCAACCATTAGCAGAAGCGGTTGGTTGGTTGTCAGCCATGTAGCCGCTCGCTTCAACAACTCGCTCCAACCAAGGTCACGTGGCAGAATCTGCGGCTATCTGCCGTCTGGCCCCAACTTGACTCGGCCGGCTCATTCGAATCACGAGTGAGAAAGAGCAAGCAAGTAACACTGTAATCTGTAAAAAACTAAAAAAACTGAGATAGATGAGTTACTGAGCGAGTTAAATCTTCAGTGAGTTGAAGAGTGAGTGAGTTGAATCCACGCTGAATCAAAAGATATTGTTCTCACTCACTCGTGAACGACCCATGTCTAGACTGTACCTACTTGCTGCATCTAGTACATTTTAGTCTGTAGCTACATCTCAATCTCAGCTGGTTGCATACAGGAAATCGGTTTGTGTGTCTCTGTGTCAGCATCTTGTTACATAAGAAGGACTAGTTTTTGCCGCGGCGCGGGCTGTGTAACAGTTGTGACATTTCCAATGCCAGCTTTGCTTTCACTTCATATTGTGTATGTAAACAGATACAGGAAAATTTTAGAAATTAAAAATACTTTCATTTTTAAACTGACATTGATGTCATATTTGAAAGAAAGTGACTTAGTTTGTTTAGGACCCGGGTATGTCCTTAAACTACGTCCAAAACAAAAGAGAGGTATGGGTAGGTACTGCGAATGTCATCTCGCTATGTGTGGTAGGACTGGTATGGCACAGCACAGCGAATGTCATCTCGCTCAAATCTGGAGCAGACTGCAGAGCCTGACTGGGGAAGTACCTCCAACTTACAGAAAACCATGGGGATCAATGTTACTCTGCGTCCGTAGAAAACACCTTAGACAACCCTACACGTGATCCCTGGGTGGTGCCAAAAGAGTAACAAACTTGGCAGCTGCACTGTCCCATCTGGACCTCGCAGCACTCACTGCATTTTCTTCATCATTTGCTTTCCTACTACTACTACCCCACATAAGAAATGCCTATCTATATCCAGTGACATTTAGCAATACGATAATTAAACAGAAAACCACAGCCAAATAGCACTAGACCCTACTCATAGTGTTTGCTACCGTCGTGGTATAAAAAAGTGACTGAAGCCGTTGGTGCCCGACTGGAATCCACCTTCTTGTTCCTTTAGTCGTCAACACAGTGAATTCTCTTTTTTGTAAAGGGTCGGCAACGCGCATGTGACTCCTTTGGAGTTGCAGGCGTCCATAGGTTACGGTAGCTGCTTACCATCAGGCGGGCCGTATGCTTGTTTGCCACCGTCGTGGTATAAAAAAAAAAAAGAACTAGCTACCTATACAAATTTGAACCTTATTAAAATGGAGTAAGGTGCTGAAGCGTATACATATTTTTGGCGTTGACGGAACCTATACCATAACAAATGCCTTTTAAGGAATTTATGTGTCTAGGACCATTTTCAACCGACTTCAAGATTTCGAAGGAGGAGGTTATCAATTCGTCGGGATCTTTGTTTTTGCTATTTTTTTTTTTTTTTTTTTATGTATGTTCACCTATTGTTCGAAGACGGCTGGACCGATTTGGAAAATTCTTTTTTTGTTTGAAAGCGTATACTTCACAGTTGGTCCCATTGTAACCATGTCAGGATCTGATGATGGGATCCTGGAGAAATCGAGGGAACTCTTCAACTATTATAGGCACACCTATGGTGATTTGAGTATTTTTTACAGCAGATCGAACATTTGGTGTTGGAAAGGTGGATGCTTAGTGAAGTCGGTTCTTTTTTGTTTAAAATTATATTTAATTGAATGGAATGTTGTCTTCATTGGAAATAGTTTACAAGGTTTTTCTTTACATTAAGGTATTGTGTACTTATGTACAATTTTGGATTTTCCGTGCAAGGTATTGGTATTTTCCATACGATATACTTAAAATATCCCGTAAGTACAATAATGTTCATTTCCAGCTTGTCTCGTTTTAATAACTTTTAATGTGCGAGACTCACATGAAAATCAATTAACCATATAATATGTATATCGCATTTTGTAATCACTTTAGGTACCGTAAAATGGGGTGAGTAGGGATTGCGTGGAGAGATGGGTTATGAATGGGGAGAGAAGGGATGCCAGGGGGGTGAGATGGTTTTTACAGGCTACTACTACCTAAATAATGATTCGTATTACAAATGGAGCTATAGTGATATTCATAAGAAAAAAAATCGATCCAACAATGTTCCAAAATCACCTTTGTATGAAATCCCATCTCACCCCATCCCCAACTACGAGATACTACGGGGTGAGGAGGGATTTTGTGTTTATCGGTAAAGTTATGAAATGGAACTACCCAAAATCATTAAAAAAAATACAGATGTCCGGAACATTTATTATATTTACTGTTTAGGTTGTTGTTCCAATTTCCCTAAAGATGGCGTTGTTACATACGTAAACTAGCTAACGGTTGTGTTTTATAGATTCTTTACATTATTGAGCAATATCGAATACAGATTTGGTAACGTAGCAACAGTATTAAACAAAGTGGTCCTTAGAGTTGAGTAGTAAAGTGACTTAAGCGACATTAACAGTGAAGTAGAAAAGTGAATCTTAAACCCATATAGTTAGAGTTCAAATTAAAAAAAACTATCAGTGCACTTACGACATTCACAAGTTTTCAAAACGTCAACAATCAAAATTGTCATCAAAGTTGTCAATAGAATTTCATAATTAAAATTATTGATTTCAAGATATTTAAATACGTTCATGATATTTCAAACCTACGATTATAATTCAAAAAATCTCCGCTTTTCACCATTACTATTTACAACAGGGATGTTACAGAGCTCCGGTTCCGGTTCCGTTAAGTCGGAACTTCCGTTTGGTTTTAAACATCCGCTTCGGTTCCGGTTCTGTTACTTTCAAAACAGAAGTTATATCGGATGTCATAGCAATGCAGCGGAGAAAAATGAGCGGCGTACATCAAAAACAAACAAGTTTATACCTGTCATCTGGTAATGTCGCCGCTTATTGCCATGTGCTGCTATCACTCGAGCTCCGATTCTGGTTCCGCTTCCGTTTTCGGTTCCGATTCCGTTTCTGGTTCCGATAAGTTAAATTTAAGACATCTGATTCCGCTTTCGGTTCCGATAAAACCACATCTGTTACATCCCTGATTTACAAGATTCGGTTTTAAAGACTTGGAAAAATATTAATTTGAATATAGAGATACGTCAAATTTTTTTCACGTCAAAGAATTTTCCGCTGGAATTTTTTCAAGTTTCCTACAATAATCTTTCAAAATGTCTGAAGAACTAACAGAATTAATAGCCGAGCAAGAGAATAATTGCGCAATGATACTAAAAGCGCAAATAAACTTCAAGAAATCCCCTAAAGCTAGACTAACAAGAGGATACATTCAAACTCGAAAAGAATCATTGGAAGATTACTGGAATCAGTTTGCAGCGAATAACCGGAGATTGAATAAGATAGCAAAAGCGGAAGATAAGGTCAATTTTGATTATTTCAAGGAAGATGTGTATTACGCGTGTGAAGATACGTTCATCGACTTTAAGGCAGATATGACGGACATGCTAGAAGGTTCTACACCGTGTACGAGCAGAATGAGCATTAATCCAACAATAAGCACCAGGGATGACGTGAAGCTCCAGAAGATAGACATAGCGAAGTTTACGGGAAACTACCAAGATTGGACTTCGTTCTACGACATGTTTACTTCACTCATCCATAACAAACCAAACTTGAGCAGCGTTCAAAAGATGCATTACTTGAAGAGCTACTTGTCTGGCGAACCTGCCCAGCTGTTGGATCATCTAGCTGTCACTGAAAATAACTACGAGTTGGCATGGCTCACTCTGCAAAACAGGTACAATAACAAAAGAGTCATTGTAAATTCAATCCTTAACAAGTTGATTAATCAAAAGAAAATTCAAACAAGCACAGCAAAAGCTATTCGAGAGATATTAGATACAACTATGGAGTGCCTAAACAAGTTGAATGTACAAAGTATCAATACGAGTTCATGGGATACGATAATCATTCATATTATTGTTGACAAGTAAGATACAGAAACACATAAAGAGTGGGAAGAGGAAGCAAGTTCTCTGAGCCTTACTGAGTTACCAACCATGTCCATGTTCAAGAAGTTCCTAGAGAAGAGATTCCGAGTTTTAGAGATGATGCAGCCCAACCAAACTATGAACATGCACATGAAGAGCACCAACCGCAGCACCCAGAGAGAACCCAACTTCACTGTCGAGTCAAAGTCATTTCACGTATCACCAGTCATCAAGTGTGGATTTTGCAAGCAGTCTCATCCATTGAATCAATGCAAAGAGTTTCAAGAGCTAACACTAGAAGAGAAAACAGACTTTATTCAAAAGAATCAACTTTGCTTCAATTGCCTTATCCCTGGTCATGCTGTCAGATTCTGCAAGAACAAATTCTCATGCCAAAAATGCGGAAGAAGACATCACACACTGTTGCACAACAATACGTACCAATCCAAAGAGAAAGAGCACAAAGAAGAAGCAAAACAAGAGAGAGATAACAAAGATTCCAAGCGAGAGAGAGAAACTAAACAAGAATCCAAGCAAGAGACGAGAAACAAGAGAGAGATAGTAACTCATCTTACTACAGCAAGCAAGACAGGATTGTTATCTACAGCACAGATAAATGTGATGAATGATCAAGGAAAAGAGTTCAAACTAAGAGCCTTGTTGGATCCCTGTTCTGAAGAGTCGTTCATAACCGAGTCCGCAGCTCAAACTATGGGACTTAAAAGATATTACGTGCCTGGAAATGTAACTGGTCTTGACGAGATGAATTCAGTCATCAGATTTGCCGCAGATATCGAAATTTCATCACGATTAAACCCTAAAAAGAGAATGAACATAACAACCTACATAATAAAGAGAGTTACAAACATCATGCCATCAGAGAAGCTTATCATCCAGAATTGGATACACCTGAGAGATTTACAACTAGCTGATCCGACTTATTACCAGCCAAGTCCTATAGATATTCTGTTGGGAGTAGAGGTTTACAACGAGATGTTACAGCCTGGTCTAATTAAAGGCGTTCCGGGCTCTCCCACAGCCATACAAACAGATCTGGGGTGGTTAATATCGGGAAAAATCACAGTCGAGACAGAGCAAGAGCAACAAGAGAAACCATTCATTAGCATGCATCTAAATATCGAGCTGAACCACATGCTAAAGAAATTCTGGGAGCTAGAGAACATAGAAGAAGAGAAACATAAGCTAACAGCCGAAGAGATCAGAGTAGAAGAACTTTACGAGAAAACTACCACTAGAGACGAAGACGGGCGTTACATAGTAGAGCTGCCAATGAGACACGAGCCACCAGTTCTACCATCTAACAGCCGAGAGATAGCACTGAGTTGCTGGAAGTCTACAGAGAACAGACTTAAGAATAAACCAGAACTATTAGAAGAGTACAACAAAGTTCTAAAAGAGTACGTGACGCTAAACCACATGAAGAAGATAGAAAACAAAGACGAAGAAAATGGCGTGTGGCTACCTTATCATGCTGTGATCAAAATGGAGCGAGAAACGAGCAAAGTAAGAGTGGTCTATAATGCTTCATGCAAAGGAAGTAACGGGGTATCATTGAATGACGAGTTACTAATCGGACCCCCATTATTAGAAGACCTACGAGCCATTCTCATTAGATGGAGAACATATAAGATAGCCTTTGATGCCGACGTAGAGAAGATGTATAGACAGATACGAGTAAAAGATGAACATGCGAATTACCAGAGAATCGTATGGAAACCAGACCCAAAGGGACCTGTAGAAGACTTCAAACTCTTAACAGTCACATTTGGAACATCTTGCGCACCATATCTAGCAATAAAAACACTTAGACAGACAGCGATAGATGAAGGATCTGATTACCCAGAAGCTCGGAAAATGATACTTCGAGACTTCTATATGGATGATCTGCTGTCCGGCACAGAAAATGAAGAAAAGGCTATAGAAATCCAGAGACAAGTTACTAATATTTTAGGTGCCGGAGGATTCCCGTTAAAGAAATGGTGCTCAAATAGTGAAGAGTTTATGAAAGCATTAGATCAGCAAGAGAAGAGAGAAGAAGCACAGACAGTTGAGATAAAGCGCAAAGAGAGCGTGAAGACTTTAGGTATAACATGGGAAGTTAAGACAGACAAGTTATTGATACCTAATCACATCAAAGATGTAGACGACAACACACCAATTACTAAAAGAAGCGTTTTATCTGAGATAGCATCAATATTCGACCCAATGGGATGGATCGCACCAAGCGTCATACTAGCGAAGATTTTCATGCAAGTTTTGTGGAAGACAGGCATTTCGTGGAATCAGGAACTTCCAAACGAACTACAGAAAGAGTGGTTGCAGTATAAGAGAGAACTGCCAGCCTTAAAAGATGTGAACTTAGATCGTTGGATGCACACCACGAGACAATCAACGCTAGAACTTCATGGGTTTGCCGACGCTTCAGCATCAGCTTATGCAGCAGTTATATACGCGAGAGTTGTGAGCGCAGATAAGGAAATCCAGGTATCCCTAGTGACAGCAAAAACGAAGGTTTCTCCGATCAAGACAGTATCCCTTCCTCGTTTGGAGTTACTGGCTGCTACATTATTGAGCAAACTTCTGAAACAAGTAGCTAATACACTAGATGTGCACTTAAACAACGTCTACGCTTACTCAGATAGTCAAGTGACTTTGGCGTGGATACACGGAGATCCAATGAGATGGAAACCTTTTGTGAAGAATCGAGTCGTAGAAATAACAGATATACTTGACGCTAACCACTGGTTCTACGTAAACACAAAGCAAAATCCTGCCGATCCTGCTTCAAGAGGAATGATGCCTACCAAGCTTATGTCCACAGAGATATGGTGGAATGGACCTGAAATGCTGACAGAACAAGAACTAAGATTAGAAAAAGGAACTCCACTAGATACAGCATTAGAAAAGAAGAAGAATATAGTAACAGTTTTAGTCACAAATGACAATGAAGAGGAACTTACCTTACTAAAGAAGTTTTCGTCGCTGGCGAAACTTACACGTGTTATAGCATACTGCAGGCGCTGGCTGAAAGTAATAGATAAAGAAAAGAAAGACTTACCTTCTTACCTGACGTATGAAGAAAGAAACGATGCGCTCATGATCTGTTTAAGAATGTCACAAGAAATAGAATTCTCCGAGGAAATTGAAGACCTGAAAAAAGATAAAAAATTAAAGAATAAGAGTAACCTATTAGCTCTATCCCCGTTCCTCGATGATAAAAATATTCCAAGAGTTGGTGGTCGATTGAAGCACGCTGATATGGAATTTGTACGCAAACACCCGATCATCATTTCAAAGAACAACGTACTATTACCATTGATATTAAGAGAAGCTCACGCTAAAACACTGCACGGTCCTCCACAAATGATGATTACATATTTACGAGGCAAATATTGGTTGATAAACGCAGCGAACAGCGTTAAACGTTTCGTGCGGGAGTGCGTTACATGTTTAAGACAAAATGCGAAGAATAGAGAGCAGAAGATGGGAGATATACCCGACTCCAGAGTTAAACCAGGTCGACCATTCCTGATTACGGGAACAGATTTTGCTGGACCAATAAATGTCAGAATGAGCAAAGGCAGAGGTGCGAAGTCTTATAAGGCCTACATATGCTTATTTGTATGTATGTGCACGAAAGCACTACATATCGAGCTAGTAAGGGACATGACAACTCAAGCATTTCCAGCAGCATTTAAGAGATTCGTGTCAAGACGAGGTTATGTGGCAGAAATGTGGAGTGATCATGGAACCTCATTCATTGGTGCTGAGAAAGAGTTATTGGAGATGTGGAAGCAAGGAAAAGCGAGTGTACCTGACGAGTTTACTTCCATGCTAGACAAAGAAGGAACGAAATGGAAATATATCCCTCCCGGCGCTCCTAACTTTGGCGGTCTGTGGGAAGCAGGCGTCAAGTCGACAAAATACCACCTGAAACGCATAGTTGGAGATACTACACTGACGTTTGAAGAATTGAGTACAGTTCTGGCGGAAATTGAAGCTTGTCTCAATTCTCGTCCTCTTTCACCCATTAGTGACCATCCAGATGATTTAGACCCCTTAACACCTGGCCATCTACTTATAGGAGAACCCACAATTGTCATACCATCTGAAGATTTGAAAGAAGTTAAAATAAACAGACTTGATCGATGGCAGTTGACAACCAGAATGGTTCAGGACTTTTGGAGAAGATGGCAATCAGAATATTTGAGCAGAATGCAACAGAGACCTAAATGGAGACAGTCTAGTCAAGAATTCCAAGAAGGAGATCTAGTTTTGATAACAAACCAAAGGCTTTCTCCTGGTCGTTGGCCTATGGGACGTTTTATAAAGAAGTACCCTGGGAGAGACCAACTTACGAGAACTTACGACATACGTACATCATCAGGAGTTTTGCAACGCTCAATTTCCAAATTATGTCCCTTAATATGCGATATAGAAAACTAGTTTGCGTTCGTAACCAACGATTACTTTAATTTGAGTTTAATTTAGACATAATCAATGTGAATCAGATATTATTATATTCTTTTCAAATGACTTCGTCATTTAAGGCGGGAGTATGTTTAGGTTGTTGTTCCAATTTCCCTAAAGATGGCGTTGTTACATACGTAAACTAGCTAACGGTTGTGTTTTATAGATTCTTTACATGTATTGAGCAATATCGAATACAGATTTTGGTAACGTAGCAACAGTATTAAACATTTACCATTCAGTTTACATATGTAAAAATAAAATGTTATCGAGGTTTGAATGTCAGTTTTCTCCCTACTCACCCCATTTTACGGTACCTAATGGATAGAGCTATAAATTAGTTATGAACGATAAAAGAAATGAATATACAAGTATCTAAGATAAATACCAGCCTCCTAGTCTAGACAGTAGACTTTGCCTATAAAGCAGGGTTCGAGTCCTGGTCAGGGCGTTTATTAGTGTGTATATTACGGAAATTTGTTCCTGAGTTACGGATGTTTTCTATGTATTTAGATATTAATATATATACACAAGCCTTATTGAGCTTACTGTGTGACTAGGTTGATTTGTGTAAGATTGTCCCATAATATTTATATTTTATCTAATACGTGCCATACCTACTGAATGTAACTATTTAAATTGAACCACTAACCTACTTTTAAATCAGTTACTTTCAAATTAATTTGTGAGCCCGTTAAGTAATTAGTATAATAGTTATAAGTATTAAATAAAGGGCAATTAAAACTGTCTGGGTTCAGAATATATTACCGCTATAATTAGGAATTAACCAGGTATTTGTGGTTAAAATTCGGAAGCTGGTCTATAAATTATAATAGGTACGGACTTACTTATTTTGTGCAATTAGGTGGAAATGGGTTAAATTCTTGAAGAAAGTAAATTATGGATTTTATTATCAAATATATCCATAGTCCACGACGGATTAGTTTAGCAATAGAGAGGAAATACTGCCAGCGTCTTCGGTATCATGCCGCATATTTTAGTTTTAATATAGTTTTATTTTTAGTGTTAATTATTTAGAAGTATTTTAGTTTTAGTTAGTTTTATTTGTTATGTACATCATTATATATGTAAATCTTCATCATTAAATATACCGTAACGTCGGGGTACTTTGACCAAATTCAGGTTACTTTGGCCCAAATAAAAATCACATATAGAAGGGTCTAATAAAAACCGGCCAAGAGCGTGTCGGGCCACGCTCACTGTAGGGTTCCGTAGTTTTCCGTCCGTCACAGTAAGTGTCCCCACTTAAGAGCTAATAACACCGCCATGTAGGATATGATATGAGAGTTCCACGTACAGCGACATCTATCGGCAAATTAAGTAAACTATTGCGCGCGAGCATAAAGTATGGAAGATGATTTTATGGGATAATTCTTTATTGCGTGAACCGATTTTCACCGTTTTTACTTTATTTGAAAGCACGTCATTTCATTGTAATTTTGTAGAAATTACAGGTACAATAAACACCTGCTTATACGGTTAAATTACAAACTTAGTTCAGAAATTATTTTGTATTTTTTTTTCAAAAACTATTCATCCTATCAAGTTCAAAATAATTTTCCTAGAAAGTTTTTATAAAGTTCTACTTTTGAGATTTTTTTCATATTTTTAAAACTTATGGTTCAAAAGTTAGAGGGGGGGGACGCATATTTTTTTACTTCTGGAGCGATTATTTCCGAAAATATTTATATTATCGAAAAATGATTTTAGGAAACCCCTTCATTCATTTTTAAATACCTATCCAATAATGTATCACACGTTAGGGTTGAAATGAAAAAAAAAATCACTCCCGACTTTACGTATAGGGGAGGTACCCTAATAAAATAAAAATTTCCACTTTTTATTTTACCACTTTGTCGGCGTGATTGATATACATATTAGTACCAAATTTCAGCTTTCTAGTGCTAACGGTCACTGAGATTATCCGCGGACGGACGGACGGACGGACGGGCAGACATGGCGAAACTATAAGGGTTCCTAGTTGACTACGGAACCCTAAAAAAGATAAAAACGTAATCAGTTAGTTTTAGTCACCTTCGAGGCATTGTGCCATTAATTTAATTCATTTATAAAACCTGAACCATATAAATCCCAAAGGCCAAAGTTACCCGCCAGGGTCAAAGTACCCCGAGGTCACGGTATATGGCAAGAGGCCTGACGGGATGTCACTGATTCCGTGGAGTTTGGGACGGGTGCTAGTATAGTGTGGGACGCGACTTGCGTGGACACGCTGGCACCGTCTCACCTCCGCGGTACCATGAATAAAGCTGGCGCGGCGGCGGAGGTGGCCGAGGCTCTTAAAAGGCGAAAGTACGGGGGCCTCGACGCCAATTACAACTTTGTTGCATTTGGCGTCGAGACTCTCGGTCCGTGGGGTCCCGCAGCACAGAATAACTAATAGTACTACCGTCCCGCAGATCAAAAGCTTTACCGCCAGGTAGCTAAACGGCTAGTCAAAGTCACAGGGGACAAACGAGCTGGCAGCTTCCTCGCTCAACGCATAAGTATTGCAATTCAGCGAGGAAATGCTGCCAGCGTCCTCGGCACGATGCCACAGGGGCCCAATTTAAAGATAGATTTTTACCCCCTTATTCATAAACGTCTACTAAAGTTAAGAGGCCTCTGATAATCGTTTGTCCCTTTCCATCCAACCTATATGAGGGAAGGGGACGAACGATTATCAGCGATCTCTTAACTTTAGTGGGCGTTTATGAATAAGGGGGTTAGTTTTTAGTATTTTTAAGTAAGTTAATTTTAGGTTATTTACATAGTTTATTTAAGTTTTCGCATGTACCTATCTTGTACCTGAAATAAACTTAAATATAATATAATAAAATACTTAATAGGCTCCATTCAATGCCCCCATGCTAGACTATAATAGTCATGGAATACTAGGTATGGGTAAATTTTTACACAAATTAGGTTGATTCTCACATTAAGTACCTAATGTACCTACCTAAGCCCAATAAGACTTGTGTTGTGGGTACTAGACAACGATATGTAGACAATAGGTACCTACCTACATTTAATATCATAAAGATAAATATATGCTTACTTAAAATCACCGTCACCGGCAATAGTATCTTCCTACACGAAGGCCGCAAAAATATGTGACATCAGGCGCGGATACAGAAACGCAAACCTCGCATACTACGGTCTAATTTCATGCACATTAATTTAATTGTATTTCATTATTGTCATTCCATATTTTATTTTATTGTAATTGAATTTTTTTTGTTCTAATCAATAATTAACGTCATGTAAAAAAAATATCAATTTTGCACGCCACTAAAAGGCCGGATTTAAATGGCACCTAGAATTAACACCCTGACATCTTGTAATTTTGTACCTACATTCTTGCAAATAAAATAATTGAATTGATATGAATTGAATTGAATTAAATACGGGGCCCATAGACCGGGACCGCGAGATTTTTTGTGAAGGAAAGTGAACCCCCTGAACGAAATCCTGGATCCGCGCCTGTGTAACATGCTCTTATGGCCCTACAAATAAGAGCGTGTCACATATTTTTAGAGCCTTCGTGTAGGAAGATACTATTGCCGGTGACTGTGTAGATAGTATTGCCATGTAAATTACGGCAGTATACCTTTAGGCTCAATCAGAAACCGGGAAATGGTTGAAACTAATAAGTTAATAACTAATGTAGATTAACCTTGAAACGCGGTGTAAAGATTATATTTAAGTGTAAGGTGTGATGGGGATTCTGGTTTTGGCTGAATAACAGCGTTGAAGCCGCTGAAGTGTCGCCCACGTGGGATGCCACCTTTCAGCATTACGCTGACGCGAAAACCGCGACAAACTGATTTTAGAACTAAGTTCGTAGAATAGTTTAATTTAAATTAGTGTAGTTTGACTCTCACTATAAAATATAACGGTTACACTCACGTCACTTTAGTCACTTCGCGCGACATGTTTCGGACAGCTTAGGTCTCCATCTTCAGGCACCAAGAGCGATAGTAGTAGTCGTTTTATAGTGATTAGTATGTCTCACGAAAGTTTAAATTTAATAGGTTTGCTCTGTATATGATTAATTTTGTTTGCAATAAATGTCATTCATTAATTTAACTTACAAGATTTAAAGCACATAAATATACGGGGTCAAGTTAAATAAAAGTGTATTATAAAGTAATAATAATAAAAACAGCCATAACTCAGAAACAAATATCCGCGATCATTACACAAATGAATGCCCATACCGGTACAAAAGGTAATGGTCAAATAACCAAGTCACGAGGTTTCGTTTACGTTTTTTATAAATGCATCATCATCCGCTTAGCAATAAGACTGGCCGGTTACAAATTTTCACGAGCCATATTTTCAGTAAATCTTATTTGAGTCTGTACCTTTATATTGTTGCTCGAAGGATACGAGTGATATTTAAATGATTTTATCTACACTCAGAGGGCGCTTCGAAGTAAACAAGGACTTACATACATTCTCGCTTGTAATCTCAATTAAAATTAAATCAAACGTTAAATACAGTATAAAAAGTGTCATAAACAGTGGTAAAATGGATAATTCAAGTGCACAATTGTTATCTTCGGTGAAATATGGATAATTATGAGGAAAACTGTGCAGAAGTGATAAAACCAGTGGAATATTGAAACGTCAAAAAGTGTTATTACATGACTATTATTTCCGCAGTGAAACTCTGAATTGCATATAAAGAAGTACAATAACGCTGAAAACAGGATACCAGGACCCACCAATAAAAAAGGGAAGTTCAAATACTATAAAATAACCAAATTCCGGAGAAAAGGTAAAACACAAATTACCCTCTTTATTTATTCTAAATTGAGTATACCGCCATCTACTGGGGAGTAGCTTCTGAACATACTCAACCACGCCTCTATTGGTTAGATCGTGAACTAAAGTAACGCTTAGCCGAACACACTACCGCCATCTTGTGTTGAGTAGATCAACCCAATCATGTCGGAACTTAAAGCACTCATAGAAGAGCTGGGAAGAAAAATACAGACCCTAGACTCAAACTTGTCATCTAAAATAGATAATATAGACCAAAAATTGACAAATTTCCAGGTGGACGTGGAAAATATTAAGAAAACGCAAGAAGACCAGGAAAAACGTATAGATATATTGGAAAAACAAATTAGAGTCAGAAATCTAGTCCTGTTTGGAGTGCAGGAGAGCGAGATGTCATACAGGGAGCTTTCAGAAAAGGTAGAAAATATTATAAATAAAACACTGGGCATACCATGTGAGGATCGGGATATCGAACATGCAAGAAGAATCGGACAAAAAGGAGATCGACCGAGACCTATTATATTTGGCTTGACAACAATGGGAATGAAAATTAAAATTTTAGGGAAGAAACACAAATTAGAAAATACCAGCATGTACATTAAAGAAGACTACCCACCAAAAATATTAGAAATTCGTAAGTCTCTACAAGAAGAACTAAAACAAGAAAAAGAGAAGGGCAAACGAGCGGCTCTGCGATATGATAAAATAATTATACTTCCCAATAAACCCCAACATCCCGGAGGTAACAACACATCAGACTCTCGAAAAAGAAATCTAGAACTTTCACCGCCCCAAAGTACGCACGCATTGAACCCTGATGCATCGGGTAGCTCTAAAGCTCCAACCCATTTAAATAAAAATAAAAAATTCTGTAAAATAGACGAAAAACGAGGCATAGATAACTACTTTAAAGCAAACACGACTACCTCAACGACTCAACAAGACAATACAATTGAATAGCAATTACCTACGCCTCCCTCTAGCGGAAACAAAAGTACAACTGAACACACATTTAAAACAGACTTACTAACTCTTCCAAGCCGGCCAGTCACCGTGGAAGAAAATGACTACCAACCCCCCATTTCCGAAAATAAAAGCAACGCACATGAGAGCACAAGAACTCTATCATGCTTAAACATATTAACACTTAATGTAAGAACACTACGTAAAGAGGATCGACTCTTAGAACTTGAGCAAGCACTAAGTAGCATTAAATGGGACGTCATAGGATTATCAGAAACAAGAAGAATGGGTGAAGAAATATCTGAAAAAGACAACTTTATAATGTACCACTACGGCCAAACAAAGGGACTGTATGGTGTAGGATTCTGTGTTAATAAAAAATGGAAAGAAAATATAATACAATTTAAAAGCGTATCCGAACGATTAGCAATCCTAACATTTAAAATCAGCGACAAACAGAACTTGGAAATAATTCAAGTCTACTCACCTACAGAAATGTCTTCATTGGAGGATATCTCAAATTTCTACGAGTCTCTGCAAGAAGTGTTAAATCAACTTAAAAATAAACAAATAATAATTATGGGCGACTTCAACGGCCGAGTAGGGAAAAGTCAGGACTATGAAATAAATAATATTGGTCCCTACTCTACAGGCGAAAGAAATAGAAACGGGCAACATCTCGTTGACTTCTGCATCGAAAACGAACTTAAAATCATGAATACCTATTTTAAAAAACGCCCAGAAAGAAAATGGACTTGGATATCTCCAGACTCAAAAACAAAAGCAGAAATTGATTTTATACTCGGCAAAAATCTTTCACAATTCCAAGACGTAGAGATTATAAATAATTTTAATTTCTACTCCGATCACAGGGCCCTTAGATGTAAAGTACAGCTAAACGTGCGGGTGAAGCCAAAAATACGAATACAGAAGGAAACTTACCAGTTCTCCAACTCAAATTGCAATCAACTTTTCGCCGAAGAGCTTAAACATTCATCACTCTACGAGCAAGTAAAGTCAGCATCAAGTGTACAAGCGAAGTACGATATCTTGACGAAAGAAATAAAATCTGCAGCGAATAAATACCTAACAGTAAAGAAAACAAAACAAAAGCAACTTTCGGAAAATACTGTCGCATTAATTAAGGAAAGAGCTGAACTTAGTAAAGTTTCGAATAAAACGAAACAAGAGAAAAAAACCATCAAATACCTAAACAAAAAAACAAAACGTCAAATTAGAAAAGATTGTAGAAAATATGAAAATGATGCAATCTATCGCTTCATTGAAAACGACGCTGCTGTAAAAAAATTAGAAAAATGTAGAGCCGATAAAAAATTATGGATCACGTCTCTGACTTCTACAAAAATACAGACTGAAACAACCCTAAAACGGAAAAGCATTGTTACAGAAGCTACCGAATTCTACGCAGAACTCTATTCAAGCAAAATGGATCCCCAAGCTACTAAAAGCTACACGATAAATAGACATACCTGGACTAGACCACAATTAATACTACAAAGTGAAGTAGAGAAGACAATTGATACTTTGAAGAATGGAAAATCCAGCGGTACAGATGGCATAAATAGCGAAATAATTAAAATAGGAAAGGAAAGCTTAATAAAACCTCTTCAGGACCTATTTGACACCATTATTCAAAATCAAGAAATACCGAAGCAATGGTTGTCCTCCGAAATTACTCTACTCTTTAAGAAAGGCGATGCTAATGATATAAACAACTACAGGCCTATAACGTTAACAAGTAATATATATAAAGCTTTTACAAAAACACTTTTACGACGAATATCTAGCAAGCTCGACGGAGAACAGCCAGTAGAGCAAGCGGGATTTCGTGGCGGATTTAGCACTAGCGACCATCTACACACTATGCAACAAGTTTTTGAAAAAGTAAAAGAGTATAAAATCCCAATTTTTTTAGCTTTCATCGATTTTACGAAAGCTTTCGACTCTATAGAACATTATCACTTATGGCAAGCACTAGAAAAAGAGGGTATTGAGCCTATATATATAAGCCTACTTGCTCAAATATACCAGGGCAGTACGGCGCGAATAAAACTAGATCAACTTGGATCACCGTTCCACATAAATCGAGGAGTAAAACAGGGAGACTGTATATCACCAAAACTATTTAATTCCGTATTGGAACATATATTTAAAACCCTCGATTGGGAAGATAAAGGCGTCAAGATTAACGGAACATATTTGTCTAACATAAGATACGCTGATGATATCGTTCTATTTGGGAGGTCGGAAAGGCAGCTACAAGACATGCTACTTGAGTTTAATATACAATGCAAAATGGTCGGACTCTACATGAATATGAAGAAGACGAAGGTCATGACTAACACCGGTAAAGATCTTGAGATATGTATGGATAACGAAAAAATAGAAACAGTCAACAACTTCATATATTTAGGACAAATTCTCAGCTTCCAAAATGATAACATGCAAGAAGAAATAAACAGACGTATCACAAACACCTGGAAAAGATTTTGGCAATTAAAGTTTATATTCAAAAATAAAAGAATAAGTATCCATTTGAAGAGTAAAGTATTTAATACATGTCTACTCCCTATAATGACCTATGGAGCAGAAACGTGGGCCCTTACACAAGGTGAAACAAAAAGACTAAAAATTGCGCAGAGAAAAATGGAAAGATGTATGCTGGACTTATCACTAAAGCATAGAATAAGAAATAAAAATTTACGACAACAAACTAAGATTAGCGATGTCGTCTATCATGCTAAAAAACTTAAGTGGAAGTGGGCAGGACACGTAATGCGCTCCGTGGACGGTAGATGGACGCGCGTGAGCACTGACTGGAATCCACGATATAGTAAGCGCGGGTGTGGTCACCCGCGAGTCCGCTGGCGAGACGAGCTGCAGAATTTCCGGGAGTTAGGCGTCACCTGGACGCGACTCACCGCCGACCGACGAAACTGGAAGATAATGGGGGAGGCCTTTGCCCAGCAATGGGATGACCTGTAGAGTCTAGTACATACCTATAGAAAATGAAGCTATAGAAGAGTGATAGAAATGATAAATTACAATATAAATAGTGTAGAATAATTAAAATTTAAAAATAAACACTTGTGCGAATAAGTGAGATGAAAAATTATAATATAAATAGAATAGAATAATTATTATACATAAACAATATAAATCTTGCATGTTAAATTTTACATTTTGCATGTTTAACATTGAATACTTAGTAGGTATGTAGATTATATTCGTAGTATAAATTGTGGTATTGTATCTACAGGAAGGTTAAAATAAAAATAAATATAAAATAAAATAATCTACACTCACATTGTAAGTCTTCTAAAACGTGTTCAAAAACGGTAGGCAATGGCTAGCATTACCACAACCGATTTTACTATGATAAGCTTTTTATCTGTGGCAGTAACTTTGTAACTTTACATGCTCATATATTGATACGTTATGAGTTTCAAATTCCGAACATCGAATCTGATAACATAATGTAAATCTTGTCCTCCTTCCCGACCAACGGCACGTGCCCGCGCGACCGCTGGCACAATCGAGTTGGCCATGGCGGTGCAATGGCGGTCATACTATGGTTTCCGAACACTTCATTTAGGATATATAATATGAGTGTAGATAAAGCAGTGTATGCAACTGTACGTAATTAGGCCTTGAAATAAGAGTGTGGTTTTATGAAAAGAGCCGCAGGCGAAGGACCCTTATTACGTAACAGTTACATAAACTACTATTAGAAGTTATCCGCCTTTAGAAATTATCACAATACACCCTAAAACTTAAAAAAAACACAATTAGACTTTGAAAGCACGGCTCGCTCTCTGGTACGGAGGCTGCACCTTGCCGCTTTCATCAGTCAGTGTGCCAACCAAAGAAAGGTGTAAATTAGATCACGACGCGTCAAAAGGTGAAAGTTTATGTCTAAATTTCTGAGTATATCTTTCTGTGTCAAGGGCCATTGATTTATTATGTATTCTACTAGATGTGACATCTAGAACAAATTTTGTGCGCCACGTTTGACGGTTGACAGATATGACAGAATCAAAGAGTAGTATAGACTTGTAGTGATTTTCACTACAACTTTTGGGACAAATAATTTGTTAGGGATGCCATCTCCTGTTACTCAATGATCAAGGGCAAGAGTATTGTAACGTACACGTAGTCAGCGGCAATAGTATCTTCCTACATGAATGCAGTAAAAATGTGTGACACGCTCTTATTTGTAGGGCCATAAGAGCGTCACATATGCCTGCGTGTATTTATCATATGGCTATATGTCACTGGATATAGATAGGAAAGAAAGAAAGAAAAAACATTTAATTTTGCTCGTCTGTCACTCTGATCTCCACCCATTAAAAGTTCCTAGATATCCGGATCTAGTAATAAGGATAGTATAGCAATCTAACCAGACGGGTTTTGGTACTTTTGCCACTTTTGGTACTGTCGTATCTAACGTGGCCAGCTCTTAATCCATAGGCTAGAGAGATGACTAGCGACAAAAACTTGTTTGTTCATTAAAATGTGAGAGCTACAAGTGTTAACTATTTTAGTTTCACATATCCGTCGGTAAGCGTGTCAAGGTCGAATATCATACGATAAATATGTATGGCAATTTTTTGAACGCGGAAAAACCAAAGTGAAGTGACAGGTAACATTATGCAGGGTAGATACAAGTGTTGAACCGTAATGCAAATGGCCTTCATGGCCAATATTCGTCATAACAATGTGACGGTATTATTGAGTAACAGGAGATGACATCCCTAAGATTTTTTTGTTCCAAAAGTTGTAGTGAAAATCACTACAAGTCTATACTACTCTTTGATTCAGTGACAGCTGTCAACCACCAAACATGGCGCACAAAATTTGTTCTAAATGTCACATCTAGTAGAATACATAATAAATCAATGGATATACATCCAAAGGTACGGCGCCTTACACTTTTATTGCTCAAATATAACATTATTTTAAATCTGTACAAAGTACGACGTTGGCGCCTTCCTCTAAATGATACCTTTTCATATAATAATATAATATAAGCTTTTATTTCCTTAGCATTTTTTTTACAATAAACGACTTTGTTTACACTAAATTGATTTTTATTTTTATTCTTCATCTTCAGCATAAGGACCGCCTAGAGCGGTGAAAGCCTCCTCCAAATCTTTCCATGATTTTCTATTTTTGGCTGTTGTTATCCAATTGAGTCCTGCTATTTTTTTAATATCATCGCTCCATCTTGCCAATGGTTTTCTTCTCTTCCTTTTACTTTCCTTGGGTATCCAATCAGTTATGATTTTTGACCAACGTTCATATTCGACTCTTTGTGTGTGTCCTGCCCACCTCCATTTATGTCGTCACCTTTTCATATACACTGTCACAAATAGTAATAGTATAAATAGCGCTATCCACAACAATAATGACTTAATATATTAAAGAACAATAAATACCGGTTTACGGAGATTTCTATACCAAATTATCCGTGTATATCGTACTTAAAAGGCTGACAACAGCCAATGACCTTGAAATATAATTTACTTAAACAGTTTTTAGCAAAAACTATTTGTTTTTGAAACGTAAGAAGAATTTATGTTAATACTTAAATAGTATATTTAAAAGAACTTTGTTAAGGTCGATACACGATTGGACGAAATCGGCTCTACACAAAATAATTCGCAAGTTACGTCTTAAAATCAGCTTTAAACAGTTTTATGTGTATAGTTTCTTGACTTATACGTCTGAAATTTAAAACGAAATTTTTACATACTAATATTAAAAGCTACAATTTATGCGTATTATTTTTAATCATTATTTTTCTAAATTTTCAATAAGCTTCCATACTAATCGTAACGCAGTGTTTCTCTTTCAATCACGCTTCAAAAGATTTTACGGAATTGCGCTGTTATCTTCCCCTTAAGTATATAATTCACTGCCTTCATTTACATATAAACTATACAAAGTATATAGCGAAATGTAACATTGTGCATCGAGATTACGTTATACCTATACATGTGATATAGTAAGCCATTGTATATGTGGTCACATTTCCATTATATCCTAAAGATGGCGTGGCTGGAAACCATTATATCACAAGGTTTTCCCTATTGCTGGCATTTGAATCATAACGAGATGAGTATGTTATCGAACTAGCGAGCGCAGCGAAGCGAGGTTCTTACAGACAACTTCGGACGCAGAACTGTCAGCTGGCTACTGGGACGTCCGTCATTTCGATGGCTTTTTGGTTTTGAATAGTTTTCTGCGATAACTTTAGTAACGTTTTTTCTGATCCTTATGAAATTTGTTGGGGTTGTAGCAGAGATGAATATAATTTGAGAGGTCTTATTATGAGGAGGATCGATTAAGGGGTTATAGAGCTGGAAGGCGCAAAAGCGATTCTCATAAAGGTCTTGTTATATTGGTCAACTCGTTTGCAAGTAAATCGCGAGTTCTGTTTTAGTTTTCTCAAATTTTGTACTCTTTCGCCGCACTATTGCTTTTTCTGTTTAGCCTAATAGTAAACTGGTAGATAATACCTTCTGGCATTAAGTCCACCCTTTGAAATTTTTTTACTGTGCATTAAAGTTTAAAATAAATAAATGTCTATTGGCTACACCTACTCAAATACCGGTGAGTAAGGTTGCCAGTGAGCTCAAAGAGAATGCAATTGTGACCCTCTTTCATTGATGTATCCCCTCTTGGCCCTTTAGCACTCAACACAGTGAATCCATATTATATTAAAGGTTCTCTGGAAGAGATCGCTTTTAAGCGATAATACCGCCAATTGTTTTATTTCTACGTTTCTGTTTGTAACTTCTGTATACTTTGCTTGTTTAATTTGAGCTGTACAATAAAGAGTATTTATTTTATGCTGTTATGCTATATTAAGTGAAGTAATTAAACGGTCGACAACGCTCATGTGACGCCTCTGGAGTTCCAGGCGTCCAGGTGCGGTAGCAAGTTGTAGGTAACAATCTATGGACTATAATTGTCTGAAAATATTTTGATGACAGCTAGACCTCTCGCCACGGTGCTGCCATCTTGTGAAAAAAAATGATCGAGAAAGCCCTTATTGAGAACTTCCTTCGAAATCTTGAAGTCGCTTGATAAAAACCGACCAAGTGCGAGTCGGACTCGTACCATTATCTATAAAAACGATAAAAAAATCATGTCTGTTGTTTAAATATTTATTTTATACTGTTTTTTAGTATTTGTTGTTAAAGCGGCAACAGAAATACATCATCTGTAAAAATTGCAACTATCTAACTATCACGGTTCATGAGATACAGCCTGGTGACAGACGGACAAGATAAAAACGGCAAAAAAGTCATGTCTGTTGTATGGGACCCCATTAAATATTTATTTTAGTCTGTTTTTTAGGGTTCCGTAGTCAACTAGGAACCCTTATAGTTTCGCCATGTCTGCCCGTCCGTCCGTCCGTCCGTCCGCGGATAATCTCAGTGACCGTTAGCACTAGAAAGCTGAAATTTGGTACTAATATGTATATCAATCACGCCGACAAAGTGGTAAAATAAAAAGTGGAATTTTTTTTTTTATTAGGGTACCTCCCCTATACGTAAAGTGGGGAGTGATTTTTTTTTTCATTTCAACCCTAATGTGTGATATATTGTTGGATAGGTATTTAAAAATGAATAGGGGTTTACTAAAATCATTTTTCGATAATGTAAATATTTTTGGAAATAATCGCTCCAGAAGTAAAAAAATATGCGTCCCCCCCCCTCTAACTTGTGAACCATAAGTTTTAAAAATATGAAAAAAATCTCAAAAGTAGAACTTTATAAAAACTTTCTAGGAAAATTATTTTGAACTTGATAGGATGAATAGTTTTTGAAAAAAAATTACAAAATAATTTCTGAACTAAGTTTGTAATTTAACCGTATAAGCAGGTGTTTATTGTAGGTACCTGTAATTTCTACAAAATTACAATGAAATGACGTGCTTTCAAATAAAGTAAAATCGGTGAAAATCGGTTCACGCAATAAAGAATTATTCCATAAAAATCATCTTCCATACTTTAAGCTCGCGCGCAATAGTTTACTTAATTTGCCGATAGATGTCGCTGTACGTGGAACTCTCATATCATATCCTACATGGCGGTGTTATTAACTCTTAAGTGGGGACACTTACTGTGACGGACGGAAAACTACGGAACCCTACACTGAGCGTGGCCCGACACGCTCTTGGCCGGTTTTTTAGTATTTGTTGTTAAAGCGGCAACAGAAATACATCATCTGTGAAAATTTCAACTGTCTTACTGGTGACAGCCGGACAGATCGACAGCGGAGTCTTAGTAATACGGTTCTGTTTTTACCTTCTGTGTATGCCCCTTAAAATGATAAGTAATAAAAGGTAAGATCGGGGTAAGAGAGTTGCAACATCGCAAGCTGCCGTGCAGCTAAGCGTCTTCTCGCACGGCAAGGCTAAGGTTCGCGTGACCATTGTCTTGTGGAGGTTATTTAAATGTTCCAATGTAGTCTAGGGATTTTACTGTATAGGCCGACAATCGAGCATTTCTGCAAGTTTAAGTTCTTAAGTTTTTTTTACACCACGACGTTGGCAAACTGCAAACAAGCATACGGCCCGCCTAATGGTAAGCAGCTACCGTGGCTTATGGACGCCTGCAACTCCAGAGATGTCACGCGTTTTGCCGACCCTTTACAAAAAGGAGGATTCACTGTGTTGATGGCTAAACTAACAGAGGGTCCCTCATTGTCAACACACTGCCCCCTCTAAGCTAATAATAATATAATGTTTTATTTACGTCCCACTGCTGGGCACAGGACTCCTCCCATACACGAGAGGGATCGGGCTATAGTCCCCACGCTGGCCCAAAGCGGGTTGGGAACTTCACATACACCTTTGTATTTCTCCGCAGATGTATGCAGGTTTCCTCACGATGTTTTCCTTCACCGAATAGCGATTGGTAAATATCAAATGATATTTCGTACATGAGTTACGCAAAACTCAGTGGTACGAGCCGGGGTTTGAACCCGAGACTTCCGGATTGAAAGTCGCACGTCATATCGCCTGGCTACCAAAGCTTGTAATCAATCTGCAATAAAACTTAAATGAAAAAAATCTTTATAATTTTTTTTTTGTAACGTTTTATTTGCTGTATAGCAGTTTGGGGGGGAGGGAGGGGTTGGAAAGCTTTTTTACAAAAATCTGCCGAAAGTCGGTAATTTGTCTATAGTACAAATCAAATTATTTTTAATAAATATCTCGCTTTCAATGAACTCCTAAGAGTTGGGATGGGAGGTATGGACTCATAATGTTCTACCTTAGATGATTGGCTGAAATGCGCCTTAGCATTACAAAGATTGCATATACACGGGAAAATTCGACCGGTGCTGCTGTGACCCGGGTGGCCAAGTGGTAAAGGCGTCTGCCGCGAATGCAGAAGACGCTGGTTCGATCCCAGCCCTGGGCACCGGAGGCCTAGGTCACTTTTTCCTTTGTATATGACATCTATATAAGTTTGTCTATAGTAGCTGAATTTTTGTGTGGATTCCGCAGCCACAATTTGCCGGAAGTTGGATATTTTCGTCTTCCGGCAGATTTTTGTCAATGAATATATGAATTCAGTCTCAACTGTATTTTGCACCATACACTTTACCACGGCGTGACGTCACGAGCTCCGACTCTAGAACTTTAAAGCGTTTCTTTGTAATTTTTGCTTTTTTTCTTATACTCGTACCACGACGGTGGTAAACAAGCATACCTCATGATAAGCAGCTACCGTAACCTATGGACTCCTGCAACTCCAAAGGAGTAACATGCGCGTTGCCGACCCTTTACAAAAAGGAGGATTCACTGTGTTGATGGCTAAAGGAACAAGAAGGTTCCTCATCGTCAACACACTGGGTCCTCTTTGAGCTCTTTGATAAAATAAAAAAAAACCGGCCAAGAGCGTGTCGGGCCACGCTCAGTGTAGGGTTCCGTAGTTTTCCGTCCGTCACAGTAAGTGTCCCCACTTAAGAGTTAAAATAACACCGCCATGTAGGATATGATATGAGCGTTCCACGTACAGCGACATCTATCGGCAAATTAAGTAAACTATTGCGCGCGAGCTTAAAGTATGGAAGATGATTTTTATGGGATAATTCTTTATTGCGTGAACCGATTTTCACCGTTTTTACTTTATTTGAAAGCACGTCATTTCATTGTGATTTTGTAGAAATTACAGGTACAATAAACATCTGCTTATACGGTTAAATTACAAACTTAGTTCAGAAATTATTTTGTATTTTTTTTCAAAAACTATTCAACCTATCAAGTTGAAAATAATTTTCCTAGAAAGTTTTTATAAAGTTCTACTTTTGAGATTTTTTTCATATTTTTAAAACTTATGGTTCAAAAGTTAGAGGGGGGGGGGACACATTTTTTTTTACTTCTAGAGCGATTATTTCCGAAAATATTGACATTATCAAAAAATGTTTTTAGTAAACCCCTATTCATTTTTAAATACCTATCCAACAATATGTCACACGTTAGGGTTGAAATGAAAAAAAAAATCACTCCCCACTTTACGTATAGGGGGGGTACCCTAATAAAACATTTTTTCCCACTTTTTATCTTACCACTTTGTCGGCGTGATTGATATACATATTAGTACCAAATTTGAGCTTTCTAGTGCTAACGGTCACTGAGATTATCCGCGGACGGACGGACGGACGGACGGACGGGCAGACATGGCGAAACTATAAGGGTTCCTAGTTGACTACGGAACCCTAAAAAAATAGATATCTAAAATTTTTTTGACAATTTAATTTGCGGGCTTATTTCAATTTTCTCTTTTTATATGATAATTGATAATCTACTCATGAACCTAATTTAACATCTCATTAGTACTTAAGCAACTTTTTTATGTTGCAAAAAATGTATTATTTTGTTACCCTCCGACAAACCTAGTCTGGGAGCGGTCTGAAAACCAGCGCCGGGCATCTTTGCCCAGCACAAGCTGAGACTGGTGCCCTTTGCCTATTATCATCTGTAATTTTTATTCTTATTTTTAGTTACTAATGTTTAATCATTGTGTTTTCCTATTATGTAACTTTTTTTCGTTCATTTTACGTTGTGGCAACAAATTATTCTTAATCTTACCTATACTAATCAATTAACAGATTGCGGCAAATTTTACAGTAACCAGTCAAAACCCATTTCGACCTATGCACTTACATGATAAGTATGACACGACTTAATCACTATATGATTAAGAAAATAAATCAACCCGTCGCATAGTACTTAATGTAAATAATGCACAAATTTTTATATTGTGTTGCAACCGTGTCGTCGGCATGTCGTTGCTCTCCGGATCAAGGTTTATTACTGAGACACAAAGAAAATGTCACCCGGTATGTTTGAGATATTAAAATGATCGGACATAAATTATGGATTGATAATATCAGTGTTTCCCCTTGAACCGGATGATATTAGGGGAGAGGATCTACATATATACAGTATAAATACATATATAAACTTTAAAATATACTACAGATTTTTAGATGTAAGTAAATATTGAGGTGAAATTTTTTATTTAGCAACATAAAACAAATTACATAATATGAAAATGAAATAGACTTAAACCTTAAACAAAACAGCTACTAAAATGTCAAATAAAATATCCTAAAAAATAAAAGCTATTCATAAATAAAACTAACCTACAACAAATTACAAAAAAAATCCTATCTGACAAAGTCGCCCCGCGACCCTCCAGACGCAAAGGTGCCCATCACATCATTATTTTCAACCGACTTCAAAGGAGGAGAGTTCGCAATTCGTCGGGATCTTTGTTTTTTCTATTTTTTTTATGTATATTTACCTACCGATTATTCGAAGACGGCTGGACCGATAAGGAAAATTCTTTTTTGTTTGAAAGGGTAATATACTTGATAGTTGGTCCCATTGTAACTTGGTGAGGATCTGATGATGGGATCCTGGAGAAATCGAGAAAAATCTTCAAATATTATAGGCACACCTATAGTGATTTCAATATTTTTTGCAGTAGCTCGGGCATTTCTTTTTGAAAAGGAATCTAAGTGAAGTCGGTTAATTTTTATGTAAACCAGTCAAGTAAACAGTAAGTTTTTAACCAAACTCGATATAATTTAACATAACTTGCCCTAAGTAAGTAGCCTACAAGTTCAAGTTGTCGACTTTGACCTGGTTTTCCGCAAGTGAGCTAGTTATATCGTCGATTAAATACGAGTAGGCCGTTGATTTTAAAATACTTACACGAGTTAAATTCACGGTTGTGACTAACATCCACTCTGACACTTGACCTAAGGCTAATATATTAATATATCATGAAGATATATTGATTATGGGCCATTATATGGACCAGCATCAATAGGCATGATGATTTTTTTTCATCTATGGTATCAATCGATTCGTTTTGTCGTGAGGATCAAATGTGTATATGGGACAAATTGCGTTAAAGCAACACAACAGTCAGAAATGAGACTTAAAGTGTGACATTTGCATTTCTTTCACAAAACGCTCCTAACAAAATGACGTGCAAAAGTGACGTCACGATCACATAGTCGTCCTGTTTAAAGTATGGAACAATTATGAAATTGCTATTTTTACAGTGAAATGTTGCGTTTATGTATATTGTTGCTATACAATTTATTTTACAGTAAAATGTTAAAAATCTAATGGTATCATTGTTTTTTTTTTCGTACTTAAAAAATCTAAAATTTTAGAATTTTCATTTCGTCGTTACGAAAGAGAAGTCAAAGGGGCATCTCGTATTGATTAAGGGAGCAATGACGTTTGTAGTCACTTCCATTTAATTTTATTTTAACATAGGCTAATTGAAATACTTACTTTAACATTAGAGAATTAAGTGACATAAAATTAACTTAATTTTAATTGTGTGGCTATTGTAATCAAAATTGTTATGTGGACTTTTGTGTAAACATATTTTTTAATCTTTTTTACTATAAATTGCGAATTATTATTATATCATAGCTAGTATTAATTCAAGTATTAATTTTACTTTTGACCAGTATTGTATACGTGCATTTACGAAAAAAATGGATATGAATACGTATATGCAGGCGCGGATACAGGGGGGGGGGGGGCAACAGGGGCAATTGCCCTCCCCTCTGAAACACAAACCTCGTGTATACTACGGGGCCCATAGGTGCGGACCGCGAGACTTTTTGTGCAGGAAAGTGCCCCCCCTGAACAAAATCCTGGATCCGCGCCTGCGTATATGACTACTTACAATAGTAAGTACCTAGGTCCGAGTATTTAAATTATAAAGAACAGAGAACGCTGCCTCGTGCTCTTACCCTGCAACGTGCTGCTCTTACCCTTCGTCAGTTAGCAATAGAAAAATAAAATAACGAGACCCTTAGATGACGGGATTCCTAAATCGTCAATTATTTTACTTACAGCCATGTTGACATTCATCATTTGCATACCTGAAAAAAATTTCGTATTAATTAGTGTTCTTAAAAATATATATATTATTATTAATATACATTCTATTAAATTTACACTTTCGTGAGACATACTATCACTATAAAATATAACGGCTACACTCACGTCACTTTAGTCACTTCGCACGACATGCTTCGGAGAGCTTAAGTCTCCATTTTCAAGCACTAAGAGTTTGGGATCAATGTTACTCTGCGTCCGTAGGAAACACCTTAGACAACCCTGTAGGGTTGTAGTGTACTACACCTGATCCCTGGGTGGTGCTAAAAGAGTAACAAACTTGGCAACTGCACTGTCCCATCTGGACCTCGCAGCACTCACTGGATTTTCTTTATCATCTGCTTTCCCACTACTACTACCCCAGGGAATGTATATCCATGTATATCCAGTGAGTAGCCATACGAAAAAAAAAAGCACTAAGAGTGCTGTTTGATTTTAACCGGCCCGTAGCTATTGCATGTCGCGTTGACGTCTCGGCTACAGTACGCTACAGGCCGGTTCAAATAGCACTACCTAGTGCTCTAGAGAGACTTAGTAGAGGCTCTCCGAAACATGTCGCGCGAAGTGACTAAGTGACGTGAGTGTAACCGTTATATTTGATAGTCTTATCACATTCGTTATCAGGAACATTGCATTTAGATACTTTCTTATTGGACCGTGACAAATCTAAATTCATTAATAAACTGGATCTAGCGAGCCCAGTATAATGTGGGCAAAAAAGCCGACCACATCTTTGACCGTTTCTAATATGCTAATGCTTATGGGCCGAAAATCTAAATTTTGTCATCTCCCTCTCTATCGCACTAGATAATATTATAGCTGAGCTTGAAATTGAAAAACGGAAATGATACCACACAACCCCTAGTACCCTTAACCAGAGAGTAATAAAATATTGCACGGGACCCCTGATTTTGATGTGAAGGTCCTAAAATTTTACGGACCTCCAATACTAAAAAATATTCATCGTGGGGCACTATATCCATGGTCAAAAATTCACAACTTTTTCTCGATGCGCACAATTTTTTTCACATTTGTACTGAGAGAAAACCCTACTATTAGGAAAACAGACGCAGATAACGAAATTTCGATTTTGGAATTTCGCGGCAGGCCTTGTTTCAAGAAAAAGCTCTTCGAGTGAAATCGCTCGGATTTTGACGCTGTCAGCAATGAGCGTTTGAAACAAACACATATGTTTGTTTATGTAAGGGAAGCTCATAAGCTTCCCTTGTCATGTTCACGTAACTGGTGGCGTGCCGCGAATTTTGGAAATCGAATTTTCGGTACCTATCTGCGTCTCTTTCGCTCGTAGCAAGTGCGATAGAGAGGAAGGAGAAAGTTCGATTTTCGAAGTTCGCGCTGAGCGTTAATTGGAGAGATATTTATCAAGATAAAAATCTACGTAAGGCTGGGCCGTGTCCCGTTCTGGTGAACGAGACAGCGCTAAACACATGCAGAGCTATCTCGCTCACACACCGTCACCGCATGCGGAAACCGCAGTAATGTGATAACCTAACTCTAACTAAAAATTTATGGCCAAGCTGAAACGAAGACCTTCGCTATCGCTCGGTCAATAATATAAGATTAAGAAACTGGTGAATATGATGTCGATTACATATGTAGGTACCTACGTTATAATAATAAATAAGTACATACATATATACACGGTGAATCTGTGTACCCGAAAGATTTTAACCATAAATTCCTGAGGTCATAAGGAGTAATAAATGTTATATGAATTTAGGTCACTTTCGCCAAAAAAAAATTTTTTTTCTTTTTTTTCGATTTTCAAATGCTTTTGAACATAAAAACATAAATGTTATTGTTAAAACTGTCGACTAAAATAAATTAGTACATTTTTTTTCGTAAAAAATAGTTTACGTAAAGTAATCCTTGGCACTTTGATATCTGTCAATAAGAATGTCTAGACTAGACCCAATAAAGGGTGAAATTGCCATCAAAAAAGCGTTTTGCACTGAGTCACAATAAAAAAATGTTTTTTTATTTAATTGGTAGTAACTAGGCCGATTCCAGAAAAGTTTATACGAAATTTTAGTCTCCAATTATGATCAGGAATTTATGGTTAAAATCTTTCGGGTTACTCAGATTCACCGTGTATAATAATAAATATATACGTCAGTGCAAAATAAAGACCCGCTTTATAGTATAGCAAAATAACTAGAGGTGTTTCAATGCTTTCATTTTTTTGTCATATCTGACTATTAACAGTGACATATTTTGCTAAAGGTACCATTTGGAGGTCATTGCTTAAGCTTTAAGTAATCGTATGAATCAACGAGCGACATAAACGCCTCCCACCAAATGCTACCTTTAGCAAAATAATGTCACATACTTATTGGTTTGTTTACAGGCTCGGTCAATATGTCAATATACCTAATTATGATATACAGGAGAAAACCATTATCTTCACATGAAACCTGACTATACACGGTGTAAAAAAAATGCTAGTGATCCGTTTAAGTGTGTATTTGGTATTGTATTATAAATAAATAAATAAATATTATAGGACAATCTTACACAAATCGACCTAGGCCCACAGTAAGCTCAATAAGGCTTGTGTTATGGGTACTAGACGACGATATATATAATAGATAGATATGGATAAATACTTAAATACATAGAAAACATCCATAACTCAGGAACCTGTGATAAACACACAAATAAATGCCCTGACCGGGATTCGAACCCGGGACCTCCTGCTTCGTAGGCAGGGTCACTACCGACTGGGCTAGGAGGCCGTTAAATAATGAAATTATAATAATTATTATAATTATGATATTATGAAAAACAAAAAAAAAATTTTTTTCATGGGAAAAAAAAAATGTTTTATACGGAGGGTTGGCCGGCTGGGACGACGTGGCCCATACAATAAAAAAATCTCTTACTTTTTAGGGTTCCGTAGCCAAAATGGCAAAAACGGAACCCTAATAGTTTCGTCATGTCCGTCTGTCCGTCCGTCCGTCCGTATGTCACAGCTATTTTACTCGGAAACTATAAGATGTATCTTAATGAAATTTAGACATAAGGTGTATTTTGTATGCCGCTAGTTAGTTATGTAGTTAAATTGCAGAAAAAAATATTTTTAGGGGGGCGCTCCATACATGTAACTGAATTTCAATTTTTTTTTACATTATTCGCATATTAATCGATAGGTCTTTAAAAATAACATCGAGGTTTGTTTGATTGACATTTTGTGATTAAGTAAATATTTCAGAAATAATCGTTTCGAATGTCAGAAAAATTGTGTCGTGTAACTTTTGAACCGTAAGTTCAAAAAATATGAAAAAATTTGAGAAGATGCGCCTTTTTACATACTTTCTACGAAAATTATTTTGAACATTATCAGTTCAGGTATTTTTGAGTTATCTTCAAAAACCTTCCATAGGCGTCAGATATGACCTTTTGGTATTAATTTGGTTACGAGGTACGGAACCCTCCATTATGCGTGGTCCGACACGCACTTGGCCCGTATTTATTAGTCACAATACGATAGCGATTATGCTCTCGAACAGATCACCAGTATTTATGTTACAGGGGTATGTCCTTTCAGATCATGCCACATCCACGCTCCCAGAGCTTTGATTTCATCACAAAAACACTTTTTTATTTTACATGTTTCCTTATCCCGTCACATTAAATGCCATCAACTGTATTCACAAAGTCAATTCAACGTTTTGCCAAATTATGTTTGCGTGCGGCTAAATAAAAACAAATCACTGCTCGTACTCAATTCTTAACGATACACGATTTGTGACGGGCACTTTAACAGTAAACGTAATTTTGTATTTTTTCTGATTGCTACTGTTATGTAGTTCATTGACATCATGGACCAATATAATATTAGACTACAATGTTTAAACAAAATCGAGTTCCCGTAGTTCAAGATTAAAGATTCAAGATTGACGACATTTTTCTTGACGTATATAAAAGGCCTGAGGTACCTACTAGTGTAACTCCAAGAAACAGACCCTACTCAGCATAAAACTGAACTAGTAATTTGAACTGAAATGTGTAATTTTCAAGTCTAGGGTGCATTATTGTCGGTTGTTAATAGAGTTTATTTCTAAATTATTTTTATGGCAGTGTTTGACAACCGAAAATGTGTACCCGTGACTTAAAAACGTCACAAATATTTCAACTTTCGTTCAATAAATGACGCTATGACACCTGATATCGTAAACATCGGTATAGTTTGAATTTTGGAGGCACGCGCTTTTGTACAGACATCAGTCGAGGTATTTCTGGTCCCTGATTGACATTGGTTTTTTTATCGCTTACTCGAATGAAATGTAGGTCAGAATTTTATGTTAACAGGTTTTAATACAAGTTCGAAGGTTAATAAGTGTTTTAACTAAATGTGACATAATAAGTATGTAATGTTTTGTTCATTACACAACGGCGGAAAATACTTACAGACCTGTAACTTTTAACAGGTAAAATCCTGTTTAACATCAAAATAAAATCAAATTTTGACAAGTTACATGTGACGAATAGGGCTCAAGGTAAACAGAAGGTGTCGTCAATAATGTGTATTTCACCGAATGACGATTTGACAGTTTTTTTTAAACGATACTTCCAAATATTTTCGACTTTTCGATGTTGGTTATTTCATAGTTTTTACTAGTCAATTTAGATTTAGTGTGACGTATACATACAGATACCGATAATCCATACTAATATTAAAAATGGGAAAGTGTATGTGTGTGTTTGTTTGTTTGTTTGTTTGTCCGTCTTTCACGGCAAAACGGGGCGACGAATTGACGTGATTTTTTAAAGTGGTGATAGTTGAAGGGATGGAGAGTGACATAGGCTATTTTTTGTCTCTTTCTAACCCCCCCACTTCCCTAAAATGGGGGGTGGAAGTTTGTATGGTTTGTTACCCCGAATTTAACGCGAACGAAGCCGCGGGCAAAAGCTAGTTTACTATAAATACATAATAAACAATTGTATTGATCATTATTTTGATTTAATTCTATATATGTATTTTATTACCAAACATATTTTAAAAACTGTTATAAAAAATTCACAACCATTTCAAACATCTCACTCAGCGATTTACTATTTTTATCAGTAGGTAAAAGTTCTTCATATACCTAGTATTAAATTAATAAACTATTTCGAAAACTTTCGTTTTTTAAACATGCCTAACTAATTAATATATTTAAACTGGTCTATTGCGAATTAATTTAAATAAATTCGCGTTAAACCTGTTATAAAGATATTATTCAGTTTATTTGGTCTATAATAAAACAATAGTATGACAAACCAGTTTGTTTTGTATATCACGGCGATGGCAAACTAGCATACGGCCTGATGGTTAGCAATTGCCGTAGCCTATGGACGCCTATATCCTGTTCACCTTCTATAATTTATTTAATTGCTTCTTCAGTGATGCAACAGACTGCGATTGCCTGTCGAAAACTCGTATTTCAAATCTCACAGAAAGAATGTAAACAACCCGGACCCGGGTATGTCCTTAAGCTACATCCTGACACGGGTATGTCCTTAAACTAGGTCCAGACCCGAGTATATCCTTAAACTACGTCCGGACACGGGAATGTCCTTAAACTACGTCCGAAAGAGGGGTTACCGTCGTTATCCCTTTATCCCCTTCCCCGGCTTTTAATAATATACGCAATTTGGACCCGGGTATGTCCTTAAACTACGTCCGGACACGGGTATGTCCGTAAACTTCGTTCGGACCCGGGGGTATGCCCTTAAACTACGTCCAAAATAGAGGTATGGATACTGCGACTGTCATCTCGCTATGTGTGGTAGGGCACAGCACTGTTGGAAACTCCAACATAAAGGTGTCATATACTTGTCATTCATCTATCATCGGCCATTCGTCATGTAATTCTGTGTACTTCAAATATAAAATACTAGCTGTGCCCGCGGCTCCGCCCGCGTGGAATTCGGTCTTTGTCAGTAAGCAAATTCAGCGTAGTCAGGTCCGATGTCCAACCTGTATTGGACTCTATCCCCCAGGGAAGTGTAATTGGATGCGTCCTTTTCATAATATACAGTCGTGGCCAGATAATTAAGGACAAGATTATTTTTACCATACAACTGCTTACAAATATGACATTTTAAATTTGATAAAAATATAAATTTTGCTTATGCTATTTATATTTTAAAAAATACTGACGTATCCGTGTTTAAACAAGACTTAATATGGGCCATAAACATCTTCCATAAAATTTGAACTTTAAAAAATACAGACGGTCAAATCAACACTTTTTATAAGTTCATACTATAGTTAGGAACGATGTATGAAAATCGTTCCTAATTACAAAAAGTATTGATTTGACCGTCTGTATTTTTTAAAGTTCAAATTTTATGAAAGATGTTTATGGCCCATATTAAGTCTTGTTTAAACACGGATACGTCAGTATTTTTAAAAATATAAGTAGCATAAGCAAAATTTATATTTTTATCAAATTTAAAATGTCATATTTGTATGCAGTTGTATGGCAAAAATAATCTTGTTCTTAATTATCTGGCCACGACTGTACATTAACGACCTCCCAACCTCTATAAATGAATCTTGTAATGTTTGCTGACGATTTTTCCTTACTACTATCATGTAAAACTAATACAAACCTTAGCGAGAAAATAACCTTAATTATAACAAAACTCGTAAGTTGGATGAACGATCACAGTTTAGAAATAAATTTTACCAAGACAAAACTAATGCAATTTAGACCTTATCAGAAAACTGAATTAGATTTACATTTCACATTTGAATGATACGGGATTAGAATGCGTCCCCAAGTTCCCACTTCTCGGCATAACTATTGATACTCATATAAACTGGAAGGACCATGTACAAACAATAAAAACTAAACTAAGTCAATTTATATACCTATGTCTCAAAAAAGTTAAAAAAGAACACTGACCTACAAACCGCCTTTTTCTACTCCTGTACTTTTATCTGTCATTTATACATTCGTCAACACCTTTATAAGAACATAGATAATACACTCGATGAAAAGTCTATCTTGTCTATTCCCCAAAATAACACTTGTTCTATAAAAGCGCCAAAATAGTATCGCGTAATCGCATGCACACACGACTATTAATGTAAAATAAATTACTGCCAACCTAAGAACCTAAATAAACGCAGCGTTTTTAGAAAAAAAAACTTTAAAAAATAAGAAATTAAAAGAGACCTAATTCGTAGTTTTTTACATTTCCCATTCGTTTGTTGGGGCAAATTGCAAACTTTGAAAGTAATTTAGGTATTTTTACTAATCTTTGTAGCTCTTTAATAATTGATCAAATAACGACGGTGTGTATTTGTGTTAGTAATGTTAGTATTATTGAAAAATTGTGTTTTAAAAGGTAAAACTTAAATGATTGTTGATTAAATATGTTGACAAAATAACTGCGATATCCATGAAATTTTCAATTTCACATTTTATGTAATTCGTAGAAAAAGTATTGTATGCAACGTCGTATAAGTAGGTAAAAAAATGTTCGTGGCGTTTTTCTTAACAATTTTCGCCTACGCCTACGCCTACGGCTCAAACAAATGCATTCGCATATTGTCAAACAAAAAAAAAACCAGCAAGCTGCAAACATCTTTTTAAAAACCTTGGCATCCTTACTTTGCCTAGTATCTATATTTTTGAATCTTACAAATTCGTCATTAATAACCCAGATCTGTACTCAAGAATAGGAGATGTAACCTCGTCGCTATGAATCACGTCACAAAAATAATCTAATACAAACTTTATCAAATTCTGCTATGCATAAATATGGACCCTATCCCACCTCAATAAGAATTTTTTATAAAATGCCTGACCAATTAAAAAATGAGTTAAATAAAAATAAATTTATAAGCTCTTTGAAACAATTTCTCGTGGACAAAACTTACTACAACGTTGAAGAATACCCACCCACCATACAAATATTACAGGGCTCAAATTAATTGTCACGCTCTCTCGTTCCTAATATTGTGTTAATGTTAATTATGATAAGATAACCTATCAAAAATAAAATATGAAATTCAACAATAGTAAAAATGACATAACAATATTGTATAAAATTTATCAATTTAAATTACTTGTTGAATGTAAACTGCATTTATAATTATTGTTAGTTATTGATCGTCAATTTAATATTGTTATGCATGCATACTTTAGTGAAAGTAGATGTAGTTAGTTTAGGACCTTTTGCAGTGCCCTCACAGGGTTGTGTGGAAACACGTAATTCATAAGACCAAATGTACACACAAAGCAAGAAATAAATGAATATGAATATGAATATAAGCGGCTAATTCGCCCCTAATTTCTCTCCCTCCCCCTGGAGGCGGAACTTGAAGGTCTTGAAGTAAAGTTGACAGATACGCTAGAGTACAGTAGTCCAGATAAAATATTTTACAATTACCACTACACTCCAATAATGTACACTCCAAAATCAATACTTTTTTCGTCCTTATTAAAATTTTTGACATGATTTAAACGACATAGAATAGTAGGTGTATATCGGACGATATAGTACCACTTTTGTATTTATACGTCCTTGACTGTACCTATTCATATCATGTCCATGGCAAATATCATCCAAATCGATCCTCCAGTCAAATCAGTCTATGAATGAAAAGGTAAGAACAGACGCGGTTGCTGCCTAAAAATGGGGGGGGGGGGGGTAACTATGTAATTGGGGGGTTCACTAATGCAGAAATGATTTCTTGAGACCCCTCAGCCTTTTTTGAGGGGGTCAGTACGATTAGGGGGGGGGGGGGGGGGAGGGCTATCGGATATATACATAAAAATCCACACTTCATATCATAACCTAACAACTTATTAATGAATATACTAACAACGAATTTTGGTCTCATATTAGTTAGAAGACTTAGAAGTAAGATTAGAGAAAAGGAGAATAGATATTATCAAATTCGTGAGGCTGAGTATTTACATGCACTGTGCAATGTGTGGCAATTAATTTATTGTCGTTTAATTTTGTTGTACTATTAAGTCAATAATTCATTTAAATATGATGATATACGTACCCCCACTTCTAAACTTAGAGTTGATTTGGCAAAATCCTTCCTAAGTGACTTATTCATGTCACAACGTATTAATTTCAGCGCCATCTGTTAGTTATGCAGGGTACTCGTTAGTCTTAGGACATATTTGGAAAAAAGTTTACACCTCCTTCCTAAGTAGCGCCATAAGATTCAGGTGCAAAATTAACTCAATCGAGTGCAGTGGCTACCCCCGTTTTAGAGGTTGAATTTTTATAGCCTACCTATACCTGGCCGGGGATTTTCTTGACAATTGGAATTAGTAATCCTTAATGGGTGACTTCTGGGATAACAACGCAAAAAAAACCGGCCAAGAGCATGTCGGGCCATGTTCAGTGTAGGGTTCCGTAATTGCCACCCTGTTAAAAACATCCATTCAAAAGGTCGTTTATTAAGGGATATTTGGCGGCGCTTCCGCCATTTTACTATCCGGCACTTACGTCCTTTCACTATGCGTTTTTGACTGACAACTCACAAACAGCTGAACCGATGCTATTCAATATAGTTTTTATTGAAAGTAACTTTCAGGCTTCACTTCCATTATTTTTTTCTATTTTTTTGGACCTATGGTTCAAAAGTAAGATGGGGGGGGGGGCGCCCTTTTTTGAAGATGTAACTATCCTTTGTCCTTTCTCGATACCCATACTATCTCTATACCAAATTTCATCTAAATTAGTTCAGCGGTAAAAAATTCCTCATACCAACTTCCAACCTCCTTTTCACCCCCACAAGTGTTTGAAAACTATTCTGACATTTCTCGGGACTCAAATTATCTCCATACTAATTTCTACCTAAGTTCTTTCAGCGATTAAAAATTCTCTATACAAACTTTCAACCCTCTTTTCACCCCCACCAGGGTTGATTTTCGGGATTCAAACTATTTATTATCCTTTCCCGGGACTCAATCTATCTCTGTACAAAATTTTATCAAAATCCGTTCAGCCGTATTCACGTGATGCGCGGTCAAATAAACAGACAAACAGATAAACAGACAAACAGATAAACAGATAAACAGACAAACAGATAAACAGACAAGCAGATAAACAGACAAAAATTCTAAAAATTGTTGGAACGTGTTCCGTTATCGATTCTAAGTATCCCCAGCCAACTTTTTTTCGATTATCTTCCATGTACAGACTTTCGACCCTCTTCAGCTTTATTATACCTATGTATAGATAAATGTGACCACAAGACTGGACTTATTATTCTTCCCCAGCGACAAACCAGCCCCAAGATGCCCCGCTGAACACAGCACAGTGATTGTAATCTCGCTCAAATCTGGAGCAGAGCCCGACTGGGGAAGTACGTCCTTACAGAAAACCACATCCAAATAGCACTGGTTCCTGCTGGTGAGTAAGGTTGTCAAAGAGCTCAAAAAGTGTGTGTTGACGATGAGGGACACTCTTGTTCCTTTAGCCGTCAACACAGTGAATCCTCCTTTTTTAAAGGGCTATGATAGCTGCTTACCATCAGGCGGCCCGTATGCTTGTTTGCCACCGTCGTGGTATAAAAAATGTAATCAAATTTGATACAATTTTTCTTTGCAACCTTTTTATTTATACAATACAATACAAATACTCTTTATTGGACACCTCAAAAAGAAAACCAGTACAGAAAATGCATAAAGTCAGAATAGAGGTAAACAACAGGCGGTCTTATCGCTTAAAAGCGATTTCTCCTAGACAACCTTTAGGTAGTGGAATTGTGTATGTTCTTTTTATGTATGTTCACCGAGTATTCGACGACGGCTGGGCCGATTTGGCCTTTTTTTTTGTTTGAAAAAGTATACTTCACAGGTGGTCCCATTGTAACCAGGTCAGGATCTGATGACGGGATCCTGAAGAAATTGAGGGAACTCTTCAACTATTATAGGCACACCTATAGTGATATTAATATTTTTTACAGTAGCTCAGGTGTTTCCTTTTGGAAAGGTGGAGTCTAAGTGAAGTCGGTTCTTTTTTGTTTAAAATCATAATACCTTTCAACCCAACGTGTCTTCGTTAAAATTCCAGCCCTTTTCTATAAGAAAATCGGTTAGCTAGATTTAATTTACAAATACTATATACGGAGTTTCCTTTACTACTACGTCTAATACCTCGTAAGACTTGAACTTATAAAAAAAAACATGTCATTCACGAAATTCCGCTCGCTTTCGTAAAAAAAAGAGCCAAATCCAGGTTCAACGGAGCTATGGCAAAAAGTCGGGAGTCGGGACGGTGGCGAATTTTGGTCGGTGCTCATAATTCCAGCCTTTTCAACTGACAAAACAGATGCTAGCTTTAATATCATTTATCGTAGAATTAGTCGGTTTTCCAAGCATAAACACGACGTATGGCGAGCTCGCTTTCGATGCCGACCGGTTTTCTTACAACACTGCTATCCCAGTAACCGTAGAATCGAACGATAAACTGTTTCAAAACGCGCGCACAGCACTTTTACTCGCAATAAATTTAACTTAATACATAATAATGATAAACTTAATACATAATCATAAAATATTATGAGTCAATCTTACACTTACTAAGCGACGATATGTATAGAATTATATTATATTATATTATTATAGGACAATCTTATCTTACACAAATCGACCTAGGCCCACAGTAAGCTAAATAAGGCTTGTGTTATGGGTACTAGACGACGATATATATAATAGATAAATATGAATAAATACCTAAATACATAGAAAACACCCATAACTCAGGAACAAATATCTGTGATAAACACACAAATAAATGCCCTGACCAGGATTCGAACCCGGGACCTCCTGCTTCGTAGGCAGGGTCACTACCGACTGGGCTAGGAGGCCGTTTAGATTATAATAGAATTTAGAATAGCCGTTTAGAATAGAATAGAAATAGTTTATTCGTAAACGCATACACATAAGGTAAAATAAATAAAAGGAAAGAAGACATAAAACGAGAAAGTGCCACGAAATGGATTCATCTCAGCATGATGCTGCCGGTTGTCAGCGCTGATTTTCCGATGAGACCATCAGGTGAAAACAATTCACGGAAGGTAACACAAAAAAAAAAACTAAAAGCAAACAAAGAGAATTCAAAGAAACATATAGATTATAAAAAGTAAAATATCAGTAAAACACAAACAAAAATATTTATAATAGATATATAAATACATAGAAAACATCCATAGCTCAAGAATAAATATCCGTGATAAACACACAAATAAATGCCCTGACAAACAGTGCGAACCTGGAGTGCGATTTTTGAATCTCACCAAGTGACTAATTCTCACCGATGTGAGTGATTTCCGATAGTAAATCACTCACATCGGTGAGAATTAGTCACTTGGTGAGATTCAAAAATCGCACTCCTGGCTTCTATGTCGTGACCCGGTACTTCCTGCTTCATAGGCAGGATCACTACCGAATAGTCTAGGAGGCCGTTTATTCGTTCCCTCAGAGCTGAGGATCGTGACATCATGTCCTTCTGTTGAAGACCAGGTTCCTCCATAGTCTTCTATCCCTCGCTAAGCGCATGGCTTCGTGCAGTTTTAATTGCATGGGTGCAGTGATTTGGGCTCACCATTTTGCAGGGGGAGGGCCTCTTAGTCTTGTGCCTTCAACTTTTCCCGTCATGATGATTCTCTCTAGACTATCCGAGGACCGTTTATTCATAGATTGTTAAAATCCAAATGTATCTATCGTCTAACATATTTAATTATTATAATAAACGCATCTCTCTTGAGAGATGACGGTACCTGGAGGATCTGAAGGAATGCCGAGATCGAACAGTTAGAGGCTGGACCCAATATCATAGGCGAAACAAAAGCCAAGAGACTTCGCTGGTTCGGTCACCTATTACAGAGAATGGGTGAGGATCGGGCTCTCAAGAGAGTATTCTTGGGACTACCGACTGGTCGCCGTCCAGTGGGTTTGCCCAGGTATCGTTGGGAAGACAGTGTGGCGGCAGATCTGCTGCAGCATCGTCAATAACTGGCAAGAAGTTGCGCAGGAGCGGGACAGCGTGCTCTCATTACGGAGGCCAAGATTCTCTTTGGATCGTTAAGCCAAAATAGTTAGTTATAATAAACGCATAGGTAAATCGAAATCTATCTCGCGAAGTACAAAAACGACTACACAGAATTACCTGAAATTTTGTATACTAACAGTTTATACCCCGGAACAACATTAAAAATAAGAATACCTATAGTAGTTCCTACAAAACGCACGCGGGTGAAGCCGCGGGAACAGCTAGTATATGCATAAAACAGTAACATTCAAACATACAGACTTTCGTGTCACTATCACTATAGGTAAAAATATTTATAACGGGTTAACGGGTTTAATATGTTAGAGTCTCATGAAAGTTTTATAGTTAAAATCACTATAGGTAAATACATAGTATAAAACAAAGTCGCTTTCCGGTGTCTGTCCCTGTATATGCTTAGATCTTTAAAACTACGCAACGGATTTTGATGCAGTTTTTTAATAGATAGAGTGATTCAAAAGGAAGGTTTATATGTATAATACATGCATAAGTAGTAGATAAATACTGATAATTTTAGAAGTTTCTGATGGGATGACGTAAATAAACACATTTTTTTGCGCTTACATTGCAAACGCTGGCTGAACCCTTCGAGATAGATCAAAATAATGTACTTACTGCAGTATTGTACACCTTAAAAAGTCTACAAAAATTCCCGTGCAAAGCCGGGGCGGGTCGGTAGTTCATAATATAAATTATGTATATTATTTGAGTAATTCTGATATTGAGTTTATCTGTAATAAATGTAATAAATCTGAAAATTGAATTAAAAAAAGTTTTTTATTGCATGGCATGAATATAATAGACCGAATTACGAATAATTTTTTTATCACTGCGCTTTTCCCGCTGTATCTTAAAGTCCTGACGTCCGCTCGGCGACCTTGTCCAAGGCGTAGGCAGTTTTTACGAAAGCGGAAGGCATCAGACCTGTCAACCTGTAGAGAAATCTAGGTCTTGTCGAGAATATACAGGTTTTCGAGCAATTTGAGGGTTACCACATTTTGAAACACGGTTTTTGAAATAATGTTGATGGAATCTTAATAAAAATGTTGAGGTCTATCTATTAAGATTAAGACTGAAAACTTTTCTTTGGTAGGTATGGCTAAATGAGTGTATACTTGTATATGTCTAACTAATAAATAAATTTATTGTAATACCTAACGATGATCCAGGAAGGGTAATAACCATTAAATTTTTTATGCTATTCAGGTTTTATAAAATAAAATAACATATCAAAATTCAATGGACCCGTGTCAAAAAGCCGGAACAAAACGCGTCCATTCATAAAAAACCGGCCAAGTACGAGTCGGACTCGCGCACCGAGGGTTCCGTACAAACCTGTAGGTATATGGGGGTAGTTACTTTAAAATTATTAAAAATGTTTTTATTATATGATGTAACTAAAAATTTACGGTTTTCGCAATTTTTCCTTTATCTGTGCTATAAGACGTTGCTTCGTACCAAATTTCAAGATTCTGAGTTCACGGGAAGTACCGTAGGTTTTGCGAGTGCCGAATAACTCTAAAATTTGCAGCATAAACGACTGTATCTTTTGATTGCGTTGGCTTAGAAGTATGATTTTTTCACAGATCCAAGGGACAGTGGACCTGAGTATTTGATATAAATTTCAGCTTGATACCTCTACGCGTTCCTGAGAAAAAGGGTCTTGACAGAAAAAAGTGATCCTATAAGGGTTCCGTTTTTTCCTTTCGAGGTACGGAACCCTAAAAAATCGATACTTTTCTTTTTTTAAATTACCTACTTATTCTACGAATGAATTGAACACAAAACCAAAGATGAATACTTGTCTATTCAAGTATGAAGCAATCCCATGGGCCCGTCTTATCGTGGCGCTTTCGCCCTTCTTCCCGTATTCACTTAGGTACATTTCATATAGCGAGTTATGGAAAAACGTCTTTACCGCCATGTGTCTTTTTTATTTAGGGCCCAACCTTCGATCTCTTGTGTAAACATTTTGTTTACATATTTTTATCGATCCGGGAACTGATGTTACTATAGTAGTTTATGTAACTGTTACGTAATAAGGCCTAATTACGTACAGTTGCATACACTGCTTTATCTACACTCATATTATATATATTAAATTAAGTGCTCGGAAACCATAGAATGACCGCCATTGCACCGCCATAGCCAACTCGATTGTGCCGGCAGTCGGGGAGGCGCGTGTCGGCGGCCGGGCGGGCGCGTGCCGTTGGTCAGGAAGGAGCACAGGATTTACATTATGTAAAGTTATCAATATTTGAGCATGTAAAGTTAAAATTACGTTACTGCCACGGATAAAAAGCTTATCATAGTAAAATCGGTTGTGGTAATGCTAGCCATTGCCTACCGTTTTTGAACACGTTTTAGAGGACTTACAGTGTGAGTGTAGATAATTTAGTAATAAGATCCGTTTCGTGACGAAATTATGTTCATGCAGTTAAAATGTCACTGAAATAAACACGGGCCCATGTGAAATAAAACTACACACAGTGGGAGCGAGTGCGCGGTAGATTTTAAAAGTGTCCTAGTCATATTTAGATACTAAAATGTCCTATAAACTTTTCTGGAATACGCCTAGTGTCAGAATATAATAAAAAATTATAAGACGTTTTTTAATTATCTTCTTCTATGTCATCTCGCTCAAATCTGTAGCAGAGCCCGACTGGGTACCTCCACCTTACAGAAAACCAAAGCCAAATAGCACTAGACCCTACTCATAGTGTTGTGTTCCTGCTGGTGAGTAAGGTTGCCAAAGAGCTCAAAGAGGACCGAGTGTGTTGACGATGAGGGACCAAGAGGGTTCCTTTAGCCGTCAACACAGTGAATCCTCCTTTTTGTACTGGGTCGGCAACGCGCGTGTGACATCTCTGGAGTTGCAGGCTTTCATAGGCTACAGTAACTGCATGCATAACATCAGGCGGGCCGTATGATTGTTTGCCACCGACGTGGTATTCAAAAAAATCCTGCTATTTAAAAAAAATGGTTATTTGTTGGGATTATTTTGTCGCATAAGCCGTTGTACGGAAATACCTCAGAGACGGAATTACCCTCATCGACCTTATATCGTTTTATTAGATATCGTGTAAATCAGCAATAATAATTGCGATATAAAGGTTAAATTAACTATTAATTGAGTTTTATAGTTGTATGTGTTTAAAATACATGTTTTATATATATTAATCGACACAATTCCAATTAATAAAAAGCAATAAAGAGTAAATATCATACGTAAAGGCTGGGTTTCCACCAGAAATGAGTGGGGATGCGTTGCGAGGAATGTGTTTGTTAAGACCCAATCCTAGAGCTACGCTGTGCAAGGATGGGCATTTTTATTTTAACTAGTAAGGGGCTGACAACAGCTAAATTCCCTCCCCATCTTTTTCAGCGCGAGTGAAAGAGAAACACTATGTTACGATTAATATGGGAGCTCATAGCAAATTTTGCAAAATGATGAATTAAAAACAACTACGCATTCATTGAGAAATAGAAAACAACGAAGTTTTTAGTATTTGTGTGGTGGAATTTTGTGCTTAGTTACAGACGTATAAGTCAAGAGACTAAATAGTCGGTGGTGTACACTTATTTATACGGAAAATGATGATGATGGAATTTCCATTTGCAGAGCTAATCCTTTAGGCTCTAAGATTAATTTAAGAAGGGGAGCCAATCAACATTTTTGATGCAAATTTTTGACGAAGTAGGGTGTGCCCCCCATAATTAATTAAAAATAAAATAGATCTATATAGTCAAGTTTGATATCATTTTCGTGTAAAGCAAGGATGCCGAATTCATTTTTGGTATTTTATTTATACCTTTCCATATAATAAAACTGAGAAAACATAAAAAATATGAAATCAACATTTGATATTTTTTTGAATAAATGCCTATATTTTTTTTATTTATGGTCTTATCATGGAAAATATATTTTCATGATAAAGCCCTATTATTCCCCTTTATAAAAAGTATATAAATCCTATATTGGTTATAATATCTTTAACGAAAAAAAAATATAATAAACCTGTTATCAACCACAATCTAATTATGTAGGAAAAACGATGTGGTTTGAGCTCTAATGCTTGCCTAATTATATATTTCACAACTAAATGGACGTCAACCATTTCAAACGCTATTATTTATCTTGCCTTTGTGTGCTTGTTATAATCCGTAAGTGAAATAAAGAGTCTGTTTAGAAGATACCGGAACCGGTTACCAATAAAGGGGTATTAGATCGAGTAAGTATTTGGTGGGGTAGTTTTTTAAAACTATCAATTTACTCGTTGTAAGCACATCATTGATTTACCTAAAGGTAAGCGCTTGGCGGGTACGGATTGGAGGAGGAGAGCAGAAGATCGAGCACAGTGGCGTGCCATGGGGGAGGCCTATGTCCATCGGTGGACTGATACGAGGGCTGCTATTTATATATCCGGAAACCGGGATTACAATCTTCTTAAATAGCATATTTGACCTCCATGGTAAAATTTGAACTTTTTTAAGTACTGGCCGGTATATTTTTTCTTTCTTATTAACGCTCGTGTTTTGTTTTTGACGGGTTTTAAATGTCATCTCGCAGCAAGAATGGAACTCACTCGTGAAAATATTCGTGCTATGATTTATTATGATTTTCGGCGTGGTTTAACGCAACAACAGTGCATAGATCAACTTACTTCAACTTTTGGTGATGAAGCCCCATCTAAAACTACTGTGTATCACTGGTTTAGTGAGTTCAAACGTGGACGTAGTATGCTTACGGACGAAGTTAAGGCAGGTCGCCCAAAATCGGTCGTTGTACAACAAAATATCGAGGCTGTGCGAAAACTTATAATGGACGACCGACATGTTACGTACCGCGAGATAGAGGCGACTCTGGGTATTTCTATGACCAGCATTAATAGCATATTACATAATTATTTGGCTGTAAAAAAAAATTGTTCGCGTTGGATACCCCACAACTTAACAAAAGAGCAATAAGATGCTCGCGTCGAATGGTGCAATAAAATGTTAAAAAAATATAACCGTGGTGACTCAAAAGCCGTTTATAACATCTATACAGGTGACGAATCCTGGATCTATGCATACGATCCCGAAACGAAGCAACAATCAACGGTATGGGTGTTTCAAAATGAGCCGAACCCTACGAAAGTTACTCGTGCAAAAAGTACATTGAAACAAATGGTGGCCTGCTTCTTCGGTATTAATGGCCATGTAGCTACAGTGCCACTAGAAAACCGTAGAACGGTTAATTCAGAGTGGTACACGACCATTTGCTTACCGGAAGTATTTGAACAAATTCGTAAAACTAACCAGCGACGAAGAATCATTCTTCATCATGACAATGCCAGCTGTCATACGTCACGCGAAACAACTCTATTTTTGGAGGGTCAAAATGTGGAATTAATGGGTCATCCGCCGTACAGCCCTGACTTGGCACCCAACGATTTTTATTTATTTCCAAATATAAAGAATAAATTACGCGGTCAACGATTTTCGACCGCTGAAGATGCTGTCGACGCATTCAAACAACACGTTATGGAGGTACCTCAGGCGGAGTGGCAGAAGTGCTTTAAAAATTGGTTCACGCGAATGCAAAAGTGCATAGATCATCAAGGGGAATACTTTGAAAAACAATAAAACCATTTTCAGCCATGTACGTTTGTTTGTTTTTTTGTTTCCGGATATATAAGTAGCAACCTATGTACTGGCTGCTACTGCTGCTGCTGATAATGATAATGTAGCGCTTACCAAAATGGAAATCTTAAATGACGTTTACCTATTCAACTAATTTCATTTCTATTGCTAAGACATTAGACAGGGACATAACATTGAATATAGGGTAACCATAAAATTTTGTTACCAAATAATAGCGTTATCAAATAGAGGGTTTCTCCAGTCCCTGTTATCTAGTGACGTTTTCAAGTGAAAGGTACATCATTGCGGATTATCAATAAGGGCCCGTTAATTTTTTAAAAATTTTATTAGGTATACATCTTCAACTGAGGACAGTCTGTTGGCCTTTTCTTTCTTTGGCGAATAGTGCGCTCTAAAATAAAAATACCAATTCTGTGTTATACCTACTTAGACATTACACAAACTTATTTAAAAATTTGTTAATTTATTATAACTAATATTTACATAACTAAATGCAAGTCTACTGCTACATGCTTCATCCCACATCTCCATAATTTTGTGGTTGAAATTATACCCTCGTTCTGTTGACAAATTGATCCGATATCTGGTTCACACCTTAAGTTCTGATGACAATTACAATTTAATGGGTTTTGTATCATTGTAAATCCAAGATAGCTGCCGCTAAAGAATGCCGCGTATTACACATTTCTTAAAAAACCTCTCAATCAAGTATAAAATGAAAGAGATTTATTAGTAGAACACAGTGCATTGCGAATCATAAAGCAAGCGTAGTTTAGACAGTTTTAGTGACATAACAACTTCAAAAGTAAATAAGTATTGTTTAGGTAAATTCAAAAGCTTTTATTGAATAAACAATGATATAGATAATGTACAAAAAGCTATAATAATAATTCGGTAGGTTCTAGGTACCAGTCATCACACCACTCTTCTCATCAATGTAGCTAGAGCATTGAAAAGACAAAAAACTAAAATCGTGGGGCGCTTGAATCTTTTATCAACGGACAACGCCTAATATCAATATAATATATATGAACTTAGGTTAGGTACGCTACGCTAGTGGTGTGATGAGTGGTCCCTAGGACCTATCGATTATTTTAGCCTTGAGTACATTACCTGCATCACTATATTCAATTAAACCATTTAATATACGATTTTTAACATACTAATTTAACTACTATTGGAAACGGGGTGTTTACCTAACTCAAATTAACATGGTAAATACCATACCAATAATAATATTTTAATAGTATCTAGTCAAAACAGAAAATAATTATTTCACTTATTTTATTTATGGCCTGGATACGAGACTTTCAAACCAAATCTTTATTGGATAACTCTGTACTATAATGTGTTACAAATATAACAATTGTTTTCCCCACTTCCCACAATAGTAGGAACATTCATATATTTTTTGCGAAAACGGTTGAAGTTACCACAAAACTTTTAATAAAGGAAATATTCTTCATGAAATTCTCTACAATTCTTGCCTTTGAAGAATATTGCTAAGACTTATAGTTTTCAATCTATGTGTCGCGAAAATGTTAACCCCCCCTTTTTACCCCAACCGCACCATAAAGGTGGCTCTGCTTCCTAAAATGGCCTATGGGTCCTAAAGTCTCACTATGCAAAAGGTGATCCCATCATCACTAAAATCCGTATAATGCCCTTTGTTGTCGTGTGCACCACCGCACCGACTAAAAGACATACAACTGTTTAAAGCTAATTTTAAGATGTAACTTTGGAATTATTTTCTATCGAGTCAATTTCGTCCAATAGTGTATCGGAATTAACGAAGTTCTTCCAAATATAACGAATATTAACATATATATTTTTTACTTTCTCAAAACAAGTAGTTAAAGCTAAAAAACTGTTTGAGTAAAGTCAATTTGAAGGTCATCGGGTGTTGTCAGCCTCTTTAGTCGTGTTTCAGAAACGTCTAACCGTCACATTCCTGACAAAATGTATGGAATTCGACATTGACCGTCAGTTTTATGACGATTGCTAACCGGTCGTTAATGGTACACAGTTAAGTGGAAAAGCCCAGATAGGCGAATAAAGGTATTCTATTAGTTTGTGGCGTCTCCTCTGCCAGCTGTAAATTCTAGTGTCGCACCACAATTCCAATAGATGGCGACCTAGTGACGACGAACTGTCAACTCCCATAGTAAGAATACAACTTGTATCAAGCGCCCATAAACATCCTACATCGCGCTAACGAAGTTTCTGATGTCAGTTGCGTATATACCAGTTACAACCACTTCTCATTGAACTTCGATCCGTGAGAGATCCCCTCTATAGATCCCCTCTATTATACCTTCTCCACAAGTTCTTAACAACACGTTCCTCGCAATGCATCCTCGCTCATCTCTGGTGGAAACGCAGTAACAATGAAGTTTTACACACATACCTGAAGGTTGTCTGGATCGCTGTTTAGCGATAAGACCGCTTATTTTTTTTACTGTATTTTCTGTATCCCGTCATGGGCTCATGGCACGTTACGGTGTGTGCCGGCCGGTGAAGACTAAGATATTTTTCTTGTTTTTTTTTTCATTAATATATTTTTTATTTGAATAAATATTATCTAACATAGTATACATGATTCATATATTAAACAGTTAAAACTGAAGTTAAAGTGAGCGTTATACCCGTCAAAAATTGATATGATTTTAAAAAAGCAAATTGTATGATGCCTTGCTCTTGCTTACACGACCCCGAAATCAGCCTGTATATTCTAGGGCCAGTTTTACAATAGTAAGTTTTCCTTGCGTATGTAGGGACGAAGGTAATGGCTACAATGAGATAGAAATAGTCATCTCTCATTCTTATCTATAGCTGCGTCTCTACGTAGTCTAGACGTAGTGTTATGACATTCAAACAAAATATAAATATACATACGTTTCATTCAACTTTAACTATCTACTAATTGGGATTTGATAACAGAACATAACAATTTAAACGTGATAAAGTGTCACCTATGTTATTTTATCTACACTCACATTGTAAGTCCTCTAAAACGTGTTCAAAAACGGTAGGCAATGGCTAGCATTACCACAACTGATTTTACTATGATAAGCTTTTTATATGCTCATATATTATGAGTTTCAAATTCCGAACATCGAATTACATACTATTACATTAACAAAATACATTAAAATGATTGTATAAATCTAAGCTGGCCCGGGGCATCGTTCCCAGCACGCCAGCCGCATTTCCCCGCTGGATGGCTAAACTCAGCCTCTGGGCGAAGTAGGAACCTGCCCGTATCGAATTTGATAACATAATGTAAATCCTGCCCTCCTTCCCGACCAACGGCACGCGCCCGCCCGACCGCCGGCACAATCGAATTGGCGGTGCAATGGCGGTCATTCTATGGTTTCCGAACTCTTCATTTAGGATATATAATATGAGTATAGATAAAGCAGTGTATGCAACTGTACGTAATTCTAATTATTTAAGCCTTATTACGTAACAGTTACATAAACTACTAATATCTACGACTACACCAAAATTCAGCTATACACGAATTATTTCCCCTATCAGGGAGTTAAGCGTCTTCGTTTGGTGAGCTATTAGCTACAGAGATGAAAACGTTAGCCGTCATGCGCTCTTAAAAAAATAAAAGAGGGTTGTCAACGTTTACACAACGTTTTGGTTTAAAAAGTCCCTTTTAATCAGCGTAAATGTCAAATTTAGGAAGGAGAGAATCTTCTGTACTTGTACGTAATATTCTGTGGTTAAATTTCAACCACTTCCCGGAGTCTGATTGAGCTGAAAGGTATACTTCCGTAACTTTCATGACAATGCTATCATATTGATGCCTTCGTTATGTTTTATTGACACGTAAAGCGCACTTCATGTAAGTACCGTCAGCATTAAAGTTTGTACCTACCAAAAAAAATGTCAAGAAAAATCACCATAAATAGTTTTTCTGACAAAAATCGATTAGGTACTTTTATCGATTAGGTAACTAAAGCCTGACCATAACTATATGATTTTTGTCAAGAGGGCGCTATTATTCTCATGTATATAGCAACAGTTCACTATAGCATAGAGCGTATTATTATCTATGGTATGGTGACATCTTGATTTGTTTACCTGTCAGCTATGATGTTAATTTGAAAATGTTTCACAGCGAAATAGTTTCATTTTCCGAGCGTATTATTTACAGCAGTTTATTATATACACTATTAACAATGTTTCGCTCTTGACTATGGATAATTTTGGGAATATTTGTGGTTTATTATTTAATATTCAACACTTTAATTTTATTCAAATACACCGTCTCAATGACACTGACAGTGTAGTGACAACAGTGACAGCCTATCACATGCACTCACACATGTACGAGTATATCATTCTGTCATTAAAATTATTGCCAGTGTAAGAAATTTGTTCCAATGAAATTCCGCAACATGGCGCGTGATAATTTATTTCTGGTCAGGCTTTACCTACCTATTTATGTAAAAAAACAAGATTTTTGTTAACCATTTTTTATGGCTTTTACTCCTCGCCGGTTTTAGCGAGGTGAATTCTGCCAAAATCGAGGTGTAGGCTTTTGATTTTATCGATTTTTTGTAAAATTCAAGCAACGTTGTTCGGTTGAGGCCTCGCTGATTGTAAGGTGATATCCTCCCTACAAACACGTGGTTGACCGAGACCCCGGATAACCGTTTGTCCAACTAAAGGGTGGTTACGCGCGTTTTTAGACAAATTTTTCATTAGCTGCACACTTGTTCGTTAGGTCACCGCACAATAAGCTATCAATATTACACTACACTACGTAAATGAGCAAAAAACTATTCTAAAGACGCCGTAGCCATCTTGAGCTCAAATGATTATCCCACATTAACCATTGTCTTATGTTTGAATGGGGAAAGAATTATCAAAGTGACATCTCCAACATTGGTCCTTCAAAAAGCTAAATTTGTATGGCACGTAGAAGTTTTTTTTTTCGAAAATGAGTCGATTTGTCTCGAATTGCTCCGAAATTGAAATCCACCGGTTTCTTAAATATATTAAAATTAAAATGCTGTAGATTAACGCTATAGGGAAGGTTTTTGCCTAAGAAAAGCTTTTTGACTGCATACTAGTTAAGGACCATTCATTCTGTCTGTTTCTCTCATTCTATGGAATCTGGAACAGCGCCCTCTACAAAAAGTTTCCATTGGCCTTCCCCATTGCCATTTTTATTAAAAATCTAATGCCTAAAGTGCGTATAGTACAAAAAATATAGATATTCAAGCCAAACTATTGGAAATTGTTTATTTTCGTCGGTTCGCCTGTCATTGCGCAAATTATTACCCAATGAGGCGCGCCCGCCATTACTCTGACGTTTACTAAACAGTGTCATTACTCAGAAAAAGGGTTTGTTTAGTGTCGTTCCCTAGAATAGGGGCCTTTCTTACAACACACCGGTGGCAAACAAGTATACCGCCTGATGACAAGCGGCTGAAAAAAATGTATGAAACTGAGACTTACGTGTTTTACTACTACCTACTACTATTTACTATTACTTAGTGTATTAGAGGAGTGATAGTTTGCCTGGATTATAGGGCTTACCGCAATCTTCGAAAGTCGAAATTTCGTTATCTACACTATGAAATCTAGTCTTCATTCTTCAATTAAACTCACGTTTTAGGGAAATCTTTGTTTATTTTACGAATAAAGCGAATTACAACAGCAACTAGTCAGTGTGTCAAATGTGACAATCCAAACGTCAAGCTTGCCTCCAAATTATATGTCAAACAGTTCAATTAAAAAAAAACAAAAGTACTACCATGTATTAATAACGTTACCCGTTTTATACCTATAGAGTTGCTACATCTAAATCGTTTAACTCCCTTGAGATACAACAAGAAAGGCATATCATACTATTATTAAAGTATTGAACATGTAATTATATCATTATAACCTTATAGACGGAGAGCTGGCCACGTCAGATATGACACAATAATGAGAGCAACGAAACCCATGTAGTTATTTTGCTATACTATGCTTATTTCTAGATCCGGACATCTGGCAGCTGTAAAGTGGTGGAGGTCAAAGAATGCAAATAACTTGAAGAAAACAAATCCTAGAGTTCTGGGTTTAATGAAATATTATAGGAAATTATGTAATTAATTAGGTTATATCATATCCATAAGGTTCTGTTCGGGGAAAGTAGTGCCAAATGATGTAAAATGCAATTTTTAGTTAGTCGCCTACTGTTTTTGTTTTCGCAATAATAGACAATGGTTTTTAATCTAATGTTAAAATATAGACCCTGTCCTCTATAAATAACACAACTTTGGCCTTTTTTACCTATTTTGGTATTACTTTTTTCCAACTTAAAAATTTTGTTGCTCTGTCATTCTGACATCCACCCATTAAAAGCTGCCAGATGCCCGGATCTAGCAATAAGGATGGTAAAGCAGTCTAACTAGACAGGTTTCATTGCTCTCATTATTGTGTCACATCTGACGTGGCCAGCTCTTAGACCATTACAACACCTCTTTCGCTCGTGCAAGGGAAATAACGAAATTTCGATTTTAGGGGCTTGCAGTATCTATTATCCATGATGTCTAAGAAGCTAGCATCTTTTTTTTGTTTGTCAAAATCTCTTGTCGTGCTAGTAGGAGAGCCCACGACACTGAACCTAGTTCGATAAGTCTCCTAGATGAGATACATACAGGCTGTTTCCTGTAATAAGAGCAATAAATTAAAACGTAGATTCTACTCCTCAAACAATGAAACGTTTGTTCTACAATTTAAAAAAAATGAAGTTTTTATATTGTCTCTTTTTCATACATACTAAATAGTATTTTCAATGTACCATGAGGTTCAAAATTGCATGGTCAATTTATCAATGAATTCATTCATAAATTGGCCATGCAATTCTGAACCCGATAGTACGTTAAAATCCGTCTAATTGACATTGCTTGTCACTCTTGTCACCCAACAGAAATAATCAATTTCGCAATACATTGCGTGTTCGAATAAACTTTAAAGTGAAATAAAAATTAAATTATAAGTTATTTTTAAAAGTCGCTGAACTAATATTGTCCAGTTTGAGGAGTAGAATCTACGGTTTAATTTATTGCCCCTATTACAGGAAACACCCGGTATAATTAGACACGTCTTTAATGGGGGAACACGAAATGCTGATGCTGCAATGCAAAAAAGTGGTGGTGTATTTTTTTTTAAATTACTAAGTCTCCTAGATTTCCTTTGTTCCTCGAAGCAGGGGAGGGGTAGGGCAACACGTTAATGCGGTGCTGCAAGCCCCCGTGCGTGGCCTTGTCAGTGGCAGCAGCATCAAAAGATTATAGATGTATGAGATATGAAAAAACAAAGCGCCTATCGTACTAGAAACCGGATTTTTTAATTTTTTTCAAAAAAAATTTAAATACGGCACCACTTTTTTTGCATTGCAGCATCAGTATTTCGTGTTCCCCCATTAAAGACGCGTCTAATTATATATATATATATCTCATCTAGGAGACTTATCGAACTAGGTTCAGTGTCGTGGGCTCTCCTACTATATAAAAAATCATGGAAAACTCTAACCGATACCAGAGACTATACATTTATATATACAGCCACAGTGTAAGAACTTTCTGAGGTTCCAAGTCTGAAGCGCCATCTGAACGAGACCAACCCAAAGTTTCCGCAGTAATACCGTAATAATAGTAACGCTATTAATAACTAGATTGCCCCTTAGGGCAGAGAGTACTCTGCCCTACATTATACGGCAGGTGGGTCTCGTTCAGATATCGCTTCAAATTGGAGCCTCAAAAAGATCTTAAACTGTTTGCTTCTATTAAATAGATACTCTCTGACTGTACCTAAATGGGTACTTTCCTGAGTAAAAAAAATATAATTCTATTTAGTCCGTCAGTCTGATTATAAAAAAATATTGGACACGTATTTTTTATTTTGTCAATCAAACAAAATTTGGTGAGGATATAGCCCGTTAAAGTTCCGCGTGACGTCACATTATACTAAAAATTGTACTGAAATGTGACGTCACGCGGAACTTTAACGGGCTATATCTTCACCAATTTTTGTTTGATTGACAAAATAAAAAATACGTGTCCAATATTTTTAGATAATCTAACTGACGGGCTAAATATTTTTTTTAGGAAAGTAGCCAAATTACTAACTGACCTAGCCTTTAAGTTACTAGGTCAGTTTGCAAAATTTCCTAAGAACGTAAGTATCGGGTCAAGTTAAAAATGGAGTCATATAAACAAAGCAACTTGCTATGTTTTATGCGTTAGTTTTTTGTTTAGCTCAATTTAGCCCGGGGTCCGCTCAGCGACCTTGCCCATAATCGCGAACCAGTTCGTTCGTCTATTGGCATCACTCTCTTTCGAATACGTAACACCGATAGAGATAGATAACGAAAATTCGATTTTCAATGTTCGCTGTACGTACGCCCGGTAACCCATTAATAGTAGGTAGATATTTAATTACTAATAATTTTAAACAAAAAGAACCGACTTCACTTAGCCTCCACTCTTCCAAAAGCAAATGCTCGAGCTGCTGTAAAAAATACTCAAATAACTATAGGTGTGCCTATAATAGTTGAAAAGTTCCCTCGATTTCTCCAGGATCCCATCATCAGATTCTGACCTGGTCACAATGGGACCAACTGTGAAGTAATATACTCTTTCAAACAAAAAAATAATTTTCCAAATCGGTCCAGCCGTCTTCGAATAATCGGTGATCAATGATCATACATAAAAAAAAAAAACAAAGATCCCGACGAATTGATAAGTGATAACCTCCTCCTTCGAAATCTTGAAGTCGGTTGAAAAGATAATCCATACTAATATTATAAATGGGAAAGTGTATGTGTGTGTTTGTTTGTTTGTCCGTCTTTCACGGTAAAACGGGCCGACGAATTGACGTGATTTTTTAAGTGGAGATAGTTGAAGGGATGGAGAGTGACATAGGCTACTTTTTATCTCTTTCTAACCCCCCACTTCCCTAAAATGGGGGTTGGAAGTTTGTATCGAGCATTCCGGGGGGCAATCAGGAAAGGGGAACCGTGTTACCCCGAATTTAACGCGAGCGAAGCCGCGGGCAAATGCTAGTAAAATATAAAAGATAAAGATAGAAAAGTATGTTTGTTAAAGCGAGTTTTATATATGCTTTATATGAATAAACTTGTATCTTTCTTCTTTTACCTTAAAGTTTTTATTTATTTATTCATACAATTAAAATTGATTTTGTTATTTATGGATTATGCAAGAACGACGGTGACATTGGCATACTTTTAAATCCGCACGCATATTAAAAATGCGAAAGTCCGTCCGCTAGTTACTTTTAAAAGGCATCAAGCTTTTAAATTGCTACCAATGGCCTTGAAATTAACATATTTTTGCGTTTTATAATCGGCAGAAACTCATAATTATAAAGGTGCATTTATCCATTTTCAACAGAGTTCAATATTTCGAAGCAGGAGGATCTCAATTCGTCGGGATCTTTGTTTTTGCGATTTTTTCATGTATGTTCACCGATTATTCGAAGACGGCTGGAGCTATTTGGAATTATTTTTTGTTTGAAAGAGTATACTTCACAGTTGGTCCCATTGTCATCAGGTCAGGATCTGATGATGGGTACCTGGAGAAATCGAGGGAACTCTTCAACTATTATAGGCACACCTATAGTGATTTGAGTATTTTTGACAGCAGCTCGAGCATTTGCTTTTGGAAGCGTGGAGGCTAAGTGAAGTCGGTTCTTTATTGTTTAAAATACCCCAATCAGGCGACACAACGGAGCCAATCGAACTAGTTGTCATTATTTCTGTATATTGTTTTGAAGTTCCTTGGTTTTAATGCTGTATAACTTATGTGAGTAATATAATTTTAAATAAAGAAGAACCGACTGCATTTAGCCTCCACCTTTCCAAAATAAAATGCCCGAGCTACTGTAAAAAATATCCAAATCAATATAGGTGTCCCTATAATAGTTGATGAGTTCCCTCGATTTCTCCAGGATCCCATCATCAGATCCTGACCTGATGACAATGGGTCCAACTGTCGGTCCAGCCGTCTTCGAATAATCGGTGGACAACATAAAAAAAAATATAGCAAAAACAAATTATGAAATAAGATACTTAAACGCTCATCCTGAAAATAATAATTGTCATTTGGTCATACTACGAAGCTTACTGGGTAACTTTTTCGACAAGTGCTCAAAATAGGCAAGCTGGTAATAATTAAGTTCGATGAATGCCTAGCAACATCCAACCTGCTCCTATTACCCCTATCTTTTGAAATTTAATGCCCCCCCCCAAACATTTTTTTTTCTGCAATTTAACTACATAACTTCTTAATAGTGGCATACAAAATACACCTTATGTCTAAATTTAATTACAATACGTCTCCAAGTTAAATGGCTGTGCCATACGGACGGATAGACGGACATGACGAAACTATAAGGGTTCCGTTTTTGCCATATTGGCTACGGAACCCTAATAAGGTTATATCCAACCTCTACCTAAAGCCTGACCAGAAATATATGAGTATTGTCTCTTGACCTTGCTCTCTTGGGCGCTATTATTCTCATTTATATGGCAACAGTCATAGAGCGTGTTATTCTTTATGGTATAGTGACATCTTGATTTGTCACTGATTTGTTTACCTGTCAGCTCTGGTGTTAATTTGAAAATGTTTCACGGCGAAATAGTATCATTTCCCGAGCGTATTATTTACATCAGTTTATTATATACACTATTTCCAATGTTTCGCTCTTGCATATGGATAGTTTTGGGATATTTTTGTGGTTTATTTTTATTCAAGTAAACCGTCTCAATGACACTTGACAACAGTGACAGCCTATCACATGCACTCACACATGCATATCATTCTGTCATTAAAATTATTGCCAGTGTAAGAAATTAGTTCCAATGAAATTCCGCAATATGGCGCATGATCATAATTATATTTCTGGTCAGGCTTTACATATCTCGCAGCTCCGAGGAAGCGAAAGCGAAAATCCTGCCTGGGGAAAACAAAACAGCATGTTTCTTAATATTAACGAAATGCCAATCCTTTTAGTGACGAACGTGTTTAAAAACATTAGATATTTGCCATCTTGCAACAAAACTAAACACGCCACTTGTTGAAAGGAGTGACTCTTACTCTAACAGCCAAAACCCCAAAAGGAATCTGGAAGCATTTATTTATTTATTTATCGTATGGCTACATGTCACTGGATATATCTAGGCATTTCTTCCCTGGGGTAGTAGTAGTGGGAAAGCAGATGATGATGAAAATCCAGTGAGTGCTGCGAGGTCCAGAGGGGACAGTGGAGCTGCCAAGTTTGTTACTCTTTTAGCACCACCCGGGGATCACGTGTAGGGTTGTCGTATTCGCAAAACGATACCAATGATGATAAACGGATCTCTATAAACCACGACGCTTCTATTTACGGGCATATCACCAAAATCCGTATAATTCAGTTTTTGTCGTTATCGACTATCTCGGTTCCAGCAGTGAAAAAACGATGGTCGATGACATAAAATATTTCGTAACAGCAATCACGTAATTTCGGATATAAATTAGCCGGTTTTCAGCGTTACTTTCAAACGTTCCAGTTACAATGGATTATATTCATTCGATTTCATTTACAATAATTGGTTGATGTCCGTTTTAAGCTACTGGGGCATAGACATAAACAAAAAGGAAGATGAGTGACGTTCATATTCATAGTAAACAAAACTGAAATGTGGTCCTGGACCTACACACTTGTAAAATGCTACACACCGCTATAATGTATGTGCATCATTGGCAAAATAGATAAACCTATATAGTTAACACGGGTATACAAGGGATACCTCCATATTTTGCGCATTGCACAAAGTGTGACTGAGAGACTGCACCACGACTAATTCAATATAGGTGCCGGAACCTATATTTGCTGGCACAGAATCGGGCGCCTGGTACCATATCTCCCTTTTTGTATAAATCAATGTACTGGGGCCTATTTCTCGAAAGCTAAACCAATATTATTTTATTAGTCCATGAACTGTCAAATCGTATGGGTTTCCATGACAACATACTAATGATATTAGTCTAATACCGTTCGAGAAATGGGTCCCTGTTGATGCTTACATACTCGTAGAAAAAAAAATCAACCTCATATTGAAAACGTTATGACTTTTTTTTATCGTTGTGTAAGCGTAAATTAGATTTTTGCTGAAGTACTTTGTGTCTTCTTTATTGGTTTTACTTAAATTCCTTAGTTTTTTAGAATTATGTAAGTATATACATATTTATATACTAGTGAAATATGCATAATAATAAAAAAGTAAGTAAATATACACCTAAAATATAAACGTATTTATAAGAAACCTTTAGTAATTGTATTATTTATGTTATTTATAGGCAATTATTAATTCTAGTTAATATTTTTTTAACTATCGTTAATATTTATAACAAAATAATGTTTTTTTTTGTTACTAATCAATACCTAATAACTTCAAATAAATATCCAATTATTTTATTAAAATTCAATGACTAAAATTTCACAATAAAATTAAATAATAATAAAAATTAAATGAACATACCAAACGATGGATTTAAAATACAGCCTTGGCCAGAAGTGTTGAGCATAGCAGTTTTTTGTTTACAATTTTGATGTTAAGTATTAGTTCCCTATCATAACAATGTACGATAACGTAAAATGTCATATTTTATTGATATATCTAGAAAACTTCACTTAATAACAATTTCAAGGTACCAATCTAAATATATAAAAGAAGAAACTGACTGACTGACTGACTGACTGACTGACTGACTGACTGACATATCAACGCACAGCCCAAACCGCTGGTTCTAGAGATTCTAAATTTGGCACGTAGGTTCCTTATAAGGTATAGGGATGCACTAAGAAAGGATTTTTCAAAATTCACCCCCTAAGGGCGTAAAATGGGGGTCCAAAGTTTGTATGGCGAATCAAGATTTGTTAGACTATTTTATTCGAAACTTCACAGGAGTATTCCTAACGATAAATGAGTAAACACGTGTTTCAGGTTTTTTGAAAATTCAACCCCTAAAAGGGGCAAATGTGGTCACAAACTCTGAAAATCAACATGGGTATCGAATCCTTTTTGAGTACTTAGGTATAGTACGCGGGCGAAGCCGCGGGAAAAGGCTAGTAAAATATGAAAAGTGGAGGTAACAAAAATGCGTCTTTAGGTCGGTGCGACAAATTACAAATATTCTATGCAGTTACTACTTATTTCATCAAAACATGCCTGTTCAGTTTGAATTAATTGATAAAATAACTTCAAAAAAGATAGAAACGCTGAACTAAAGTTTCGAGTTTTGTATGAAAATCGCAAGGGTGCTCAACACTTCTGGCAAAGGCTTGTATTACTTAATATTTAAATACCCAGTGACATATCTAATTTCTAAAAATTCCAAAGTTAAACCTACTTTAAAGCATCCAATAGAAACGTCAACCATAAAAGTTTAAAAGCTAATTAACATTAAAAAGTAAACTTTCTTTATGACTGATAAAGGCAAAGGTTTTATACTACGTCTCCATCTGCCGCAGCCTCGCATCTCATTTCACTGGTCGACCCACTGACACATTTACCCCCGCCTCAGTGAAAGCAAAATTAGCAAAAACTATTAATTACATAAGAATATTGCAATAAAATTACCTTAACAAAATTCCTTTGCCATATCACGATTCACAACCACTTTTATCACAGAAAAAACACCAAAACACTTTTTTAAAAATGGCGCGCTGTCACTTGTCAAAAATGCCGGGAACTGGGGTCTAGTTTTTTTTACGCGGTTGCAGCGAAGTGCGTTCAGTCTATGCGGGCTCGGACGCCCGACTGCAAGCGAGGCTCGACCATTCACTGCTGTCTTGAAGCAATCATTTTTCTTCAATGAGGCATTGTCATTAAGTTGCCTACTTGAAGTTTTTTTTTGTTGACGCGCGCATTGACATAGATATTTTTATTGCTATATTAGGAATATTCGGCATGGAATATTGTTAAAAAATAGGCAAAGACAAAAGATATTTATTCTTCAATTTAGGCACATTACAATGTACTTATGAACGTCAGAGAGAAAAAAAAACTACCACCGGTTCTAGCCCTACACCTCTGACCCGAGAAGTATTATGACAGGGAAGAAACTCGGCGGGACTTATTTTTTCAAAACATTAGATCTAAAGATACACAATTATGCGTAGTTCTATAAGAAGACATATCAAAAGAGCTTGAGAGGAACTTCTGGAAACTCTAAAAATTTGTTGTCTTTGGCATAATAGGTACTGTTTTAAGGTTCCAAAACTAAAATAACAGAAATAGAACCCTTATAGTTTTCTTATGTCATGTCCGCCATGTCCGTCAATCCATCCGCATTTCACAGCCATTTTACTTGACCCCTGTATATTGATACAATTTTAACCAGAAGTGTGTCTGTGCCGCTACTTGGTTTAGTAGCTAACTTGTTAAAAAAAAATTTTAGGGGGGCACTCCATACATGGCATACATGTATAAAAAAATCATATTTTTTCTTCTAATAACAACATGTTGCTCATCAATCGACAGATCTTCAAAAATATTTTAAAGGTTTCTTATATTCTTAAATAATTCTTTGAGTAAATATTTTCAGAAATAATCACACCGAAAGCCATGATATTAATAATGACAGATGGGTTATGCACGCTCCAAAAGTAAAGCACTTAAAATGAGTGAATTCAAACATATGTCGCTAGTCGCGCACCGGCAGGCGAGAGATGCGAACGTGTCAATAAGCTCCCGTTACCCGCGTGAGAAAGAGACAAACTGTTTTCTAACAATGAGAGTGACAAAGATGTAATGATTGTCAAAATAGATAAACATAACAGAATCGTTGCTAGGTTATGAAATAACTCTGGAAGTATTTTTGTGCTCATTTTGTTAGAGTATAACCCATCCATAAATATGATTGACCGGGAGTCTATAAAAATGTCCCCCCCCCCCTCCCCCCCTATAACTTTTGAACTCTCACTTTCAGAAAACTACGAACACCCAAGAAGACACGCCTTAATACATTTAGCGCAATAATTGGAGCATTTGCCTTACAAAAGGTGGAGAAGAAAATGTTTTAATGGTTATTGGTAGGCTATAGGGTGGTTATTAAAATACTAGATTTGAGACCTTGAGGGGGGGATGCGTTTGTCGCCATCTTGGTTTAAACGTGCCATAAGTCCGTTTTTGAACCTTGGCGCTTAAACGGTTATCAGTATGCCTAAAATGTCTATGCAACGTATGAAGAGCATAAAATTGTCTACAATATTTCCATACACAATACATCTGTAAGTCTTACATATATGAAGGTACAGGGGGTGAAAAAGTGTATATTTTCTTATATCATAAGAATTTTATTTATTAGCTTCAAAGTTTTGTGCTTCGAGATAAGGAAATGAAGTCTCTACCACAGTTTTGTCATTTTCTAATGATTCTTTTAAAAGATAGTCAAAAGTTGAATTCACCCCTAAAGCGCTTATAGGGGGGGTGAAAGTAGTAAGTCTCACACACAAAATCAGTGTTCTATTACTCATCATAAAAAACTACTAGGCGTTGTCAGGTATAGCTATGGATCAATTAGGGTATAATTAATTTAGATTTGACAAAAAACATATATGCTTTCATACAAAAAAAAATTTTTTTTAAAGAAAGTGCTTGAAAATATTTTTATTTTTTTGAACTTCATATAACTGTCAAGTTATTATTAAAATATCGTATAGGCTTTAGCATTTTTTACATAATGCTTGAACAGTTGACTTTATGACAAAAATGTCTACGAGAAGTATAAAGACAATGAGTATGAGTAATTTTTTCCTTCCTGTAACTTTGTATCTTCTAAGACGTACAGAATAAATACAAATACAAAAAAAATAGAGTCTGTATAATTTTCGTAGACATTTTTGTCATAAAGAGAGCTGTTCAGGCATTATGTAAAAAATGCTAAAGCCTATACGATATTTTAATAATAAGTTGACAGTTATATGAAGTTTAAAAAAATAAGAAAAATTCAAGCACTTTCTTAAAAAAAAAATTTTTTTTCTATGAAAGCGTATATGTTTTTTGTCAAATCTAAATTCATTATACACGAATTGATCGATTGCTATACCTGACAACGCCTAGTAGTATTTTATGATGAGTAATAGAACACTGATTTTGTGTGTGAAACTTACTACTTTCACCCCCTCTATAAGCGCTCTAGGGGTGAATTCAACTTTATATATTTTAAAAGAATCATTAGAAGATGAAAAAACTGTGGTAGAGACTTAATTTCCTTATCTCGAAGCACAAAACTCTGAAGCTAATAAATAAAATTCTTATGATATAAGAAAATATACACTTTTTCACCCCCTGTATCTTTATATCTGTAAGACTTACAGATGTATTGTGTATGGAAATATTGTAGACAATTTTATGCTCTTCATACGTTGCATAGAGATTTTAGGCATACTGATAACCGTTTAAGCGCCAAGGTTCAAAAACGGACTTATGGCACGTTTACACCAAGATGGCGACCAACGCACCCCCCCCCCCCCCAGCCCTCAAGGTCTCAAATCTAGTATTTTAATAACCGCCCTATAGCCTACCAATAACCATTAAAACATTTTCTTCTCCACCTTTTGTAAGGCAATGTATGGAGATGACTCCCCAATGATTGGATTAATTCTTTAAACGAAAGTTTTGGTTGAGCCGTTTTTAGGGTTCCGTAGTCAACTAGGAACCCTTATAGTTTCGCCATGTCTGCCCGTCCGTCCGTCCGTCCGTCCGCGGATAATCTCAGTGACCGTTAGCACTAGAAAGCTGAAATTTGGTACTAATATGTATATCAATCACGCCGACAAAGTGGTGAAATAAAAAGTGGAAAAAAATGTTTTATTAGGGTACCTCCCCTATACGTAAAGTTGGGGGTAATTTTTTTTTTTCATTTAAACCCTAACGTGTGATATATTGTTGGATACGTATTTAAAAATGAATAGGGGTTTACTAAAATCATTTTTTGATAATGTGAATATTTTAGGAAATAATCGCTCCAGAAGTAAAAAAAAATGTGTCCCCACCCTCTAACTTTTGAACCATAAGTTTTAAAAATATGAAAAAATCTCAAAAGTAGAACTTTATAAAAACTTTCTAGGAAAATTATTTTGAACTCGATAGGTTGAATAGTTTTTGAAAAAAAAATACAAAATAATTTCTGAACTAAGTTTGTAATTTAACCATATAAGCAGGTGTTTATTGTACCTGTAATTTCTACAAAATCACAATGAAATGACGTGCTTTCAAATAAAGTAAAAGCGGTGAAAATCGGTTCACGCAATAAAGAATTATCCCATAAAAATCATCTTCCATACTTTAAGCTGGCGCGCAATAGTTTACTTAATTTGCCGATAGATGTCGCTGTACGTGGAACGCTCATATCATATCCTACGTGGCGGTGTTATTTTAACCCTTAAGTGGGGACACTTACTGTGACGGACGGAAAACTACGGAACCCTACACTGAGCGTGGCCCGACACGCTCTTGGCCGGTTTTTTTTTAAAATTTAACACGTTAACAGTCCCCATACAATATGTATGCATCTCCTCGTACGTCCAAGCAAATTACTTCAATCACACGTCCATGCTCCACATATGGGTCACTAAGAAACAAACAAGCACGCTTTCGAATAAGTACAATATCTTTCTGTATGCTGTTGTCTAACTAGCCAAAAACAGATTTATATCAGAATTATATCAGAATTAGCCCTATGTTATCATGCAGTATGAAGTGATACTAACTAATCTAAGTGCGGACACGGTCGTTAGTGGCCCACCTGTGGGGCACGGACGTGTGGAGATAGTTCAGCGTGATCCATATATGGGGCACTGGACAGTGAAAGTGTTAAAATATTTTTTCGACTAATATTACTAACAATTGCATCTACAAAATCTACATAAAGTTTCCGTTTCCTCCAGTTTGATTTTCAGGTAGGAACTCTATTTTAGCTTTGCAGGTTCCCAAGAGAAGTAAGTATAAGTAAAATTATCTCAATAATTATTTTAAACATAATTTTTAAGAAAAAAAAACCGACTTCAATGGGCGTAGCCGGTGAAGGATTATTGTAGATGGTGCACTTAGATTTCATACAATGAAATAACTTGCTTAAAAAACGCAGCGGAGAGGACAAATCGCCAAACGTGAACTATGCGTCGTTGAAGAGTTCCGTTCTGATTATCATCAGCAGTTCCACTTCATCAAATGTCACTCTTTTGAATGAAAATGCTTGATTTGTTGATAAAAATACAAAAGTCACTTTATGTATGCCTTTAAGATTTGAGGAATTCCCTCGATTCCTCGTGGAACTCATCATCAGAACTTGAGCTTGACGAAAATTGGTCCTGACAATCTAACTTGCTTAACAAACATAGCGAAGAGGAAGAATCGCCAAACATGAACTATGCGTCGTTGAAGAGTTCCGTTCTGTTCATCATCAGCAGTTCCACTTCATCAAATGTCACTCTTTTGAATGAAAATGCTTGATTTGTTGATAAAAATACAAAAATCACTATGTGTAAGCCCTTAAGATTTGAGGAGTTCCCTCGATTCTTCATGGATCCCATCATCAGTACTTGAACTTGACGAACATTTGTTCTGACAATTAAACTTGCTAAACAAACACAGCGAAGAGGACGAATCGCCAAACGTGAACTATGCGTCGTTGAAGAGTTCCGTTCTGATCATCATCAGCAGTTCTACTTCATCAAATGTCACTGTTTTGAATGAAAATGATGGTTTTGTTGATAAAAATACAAAAATCACTATATGTATGCCTTTAAGATTTGAGGAGTTCCCTCGATTCCTCATGGATCCCATCATCAGAACTGCGTTTTGAAAAAAACGGGACCAATCTGTATATATATACTTACAATCAAAAAAAGAATTTTCAAAATCGGTTCAGACATGACGAAGTTATGGAGTAACAAACATAAAAAATAAAAAAAAAAAAAAAAAACATACACGCCGAATTGAGAACCTCCTCTTTTCAAATCTTGAAGTCGGTTAAAAAAAGAACCGACTTCAGTTAGCCTCCAGCCTCCACCTTTCCAAAAGCAAATTCCCGAGCTACTGTAAAAATACTCAAATCGCTATAGATACTCGTAGATGCCTATAAAGGTTGTAATGGTAGAAGAGTTCCCTCGATTTCTCCAGGATCCCATTATCAGATCCTGACCTGATGACAATGGGACCAAATGTGAAGTATACTTTTTCAAACAAAAAACTATTTTCCAAATCGGTCCAGCCGTCTTCGAATAATCGGTGAACAAACATAAAAAAATTTAGCAAAAACAAAGATCCCGAGAAATTGAGAGCCTTCTTAATCTTGAAGTCGGTTGAAATAGTAGTTTATGTAACTGTTACGTAATAAGGGTCCTTAAAACATGAGTGTGGTTTTATGAAATGAGCCGCAGGCGAATTTCATAATAAGATCACACGAGTGTTTTAAGGCCTAATTACGTACAGTTGCATACACTGCTTTATCTACACTCATATTATATATATTAAATTAAGTGTTCGGAAACCATAGAATGACCGCCATTGTACCGTCATGGCCAACTCGATTGTGCCGGCGCTCGCGCGGGACCAATCGAGTTGGCCATGGCGGTAACATTATGTTATCAAATTCGATGTTCCAAATTTGAAACTCATTGCTTAACAATATTTGAGCATGCAAAGTTAAAATTACGTTACTGCCGCAGATAAGAAACTTATCATAGTCGAACGAGGGGAGCGTAAGCGAAACGAGTTCTTACAAACAACTTCTGGGTAATGGGACGTCTCGGCATTTCGATGGCTTTTTGATTTTGAGAGTTTGTTCCACGGTAACTCGAGTAACGTTTTTCTGATTTTCATGAAATTTGATGGGGTTGCAGCAGTGATACATATAATTTGAGAGTTCGTATATGAGCAGGATCGAACAAGAGGTCATGGAGCTAGAAGGCGCGAAAAAATCATTATATGGGTCTTGTTATATTGGTCATCTCGTTTGCAAAGAAATCGCGAGTTCTCAGTTCGAGGCGGACTACTAGTTAAATCGTTTGTTGTAATGCTTGTCATTGTCTACGGTTTTTGAACGCAGTTTAGAGTACTTACAGTATGAGTGTAGATAAAGCCATGTAGCGCGCCAACTACAATACAACTTCAATATTGGTTGATCATTTGTGGTGTGTTGTAGTTTGAGAAAGATTATGTTTTTAATGTATTGTTTATCGAACGAGCGAAGCGTAAGCGAAGTGAAGTTCTTACAAAAAACTTCGGCTACTTGGATGTCTCGGCATTTCGATGACTTTTTGATTTTGAGAGTTTGTTCCGCGATAACTTTTGTAAAGCTTTTCTGATCTTTATGAAATTTGTTGGAGTTGTAGCAGAGATACATATAATTTGAGAGTTCGTATATGAGCAGGATTGACCAAGGGGTCATGGAGCTAGAAGGCGCAAAAAATAATAAAGTTCTTGTTATATTGGTCGTTCGCGAGTTCTCAGTTCGAGGCGGACTACTATTTATTAGTTATCTACATATACACGGTGTACATAAGGAAACCGAATAATTTTAACAGCGTATTCCTGGTCATAATTGGAGACTAAAATGACGTATGAACTTTTCTGGATTTCTCCAAAAAAAAAATATTTTTTTGCTTTTTTCGATTGATGCTTTTGAACATAAAAACATAAATGTTCTTGGTAAAGATGTCGATTAAAATAAATTAGTAAATTTTTTTTCGAAACAATAGTTTACGTAAAGTATTCCTTAGCACTTTGATATCTGTCAATAATAATGTCTAGACTAGACCCTATAAAGGGTGAAATCGACATCAAAAAAAACATTTTGCTGTGAGTCACATTAAAAAATTTTTTTTTTTTAGTGGTAGTAACTCTGAAACTAGGCGAATTCCAGAAAAGTTTATACGACATTTTAGTCTCCAATTATGATCAGGAATACGCTGTTAAAATTATTCGGTTTCCTTATGTTACACCGTGTATATGAAACCTAGCGTTGCTCGTGGGGTCAGGGTATCATCTTCAGGATCTGCTGCATTTCCCCGTTAAATAGTCAGGCTTAGTCTCTGTAAATAACTAACTATTTTGGCCCAACGATCCAAAGAGAATCTGAGCCTCCGAAACGAGAGAGCGCCACCTGTCCCGCTCCTGCACAACGTCTTGCCAGTTATTGACGTAAAGCTGAAAGCAGATCCGCTATACTGTCTCCCCAACGATGCGGGCCGAGCCTCTGTAAATAAACAAATTAAAACTAGTCCGCCTCGAACTCAGAACTCACGATTTCCTTACAAACGGATGACCAATATAACAAGACCTTTCTGAAGATTTTTTTTCGCCTTCTAGCTCCACAACCCCTTGAACGATCCTGCTCATATACGAACTCTCAAATTATGTGTATCTCTGCTACAACCCCAACAAATTTCATAAAGATCAGAAAAGCGTTACTAAAGTTATCGCGGAACAAACTCTCATGATAAAAAAGCCATGGAAATGCCGAGACGTCCCAGTAGCCAGAAGTTGTTTGTAAGAACTCGCTTCGCTCACGCTCCGCTCGTTCGATAAAGTAGTAATCCGCCTCGAACTGAGAACTCGCGATTAACATACAAACGAGATGATCAATATAACAAGACCCTTCTGAAGATTTTTTTTTTCGCCTTCTTACTCCACGAACCCTTGATCGGTAGAGTAGATCATAGAGTTTCTTATCGGAAAAAAGCCTGTTTTACCCACTGATAAATATAGAATAATTGGCCAGACAGTATTACGATTTTTGATTTCGGGCAACATTTTTATATTTGGCACGTTTTTAGGGTTCCGTAGCCAAATGGCAAAAAACGGAACCCTTATGGATTCGTCATGTCTGTCTGTCTGTCTGTCCGTCCGTATGTCACAGCCATTTTACTCGGAAACTATACGACGTATCTGAACAAAATTTACACATAAGGTGTATTCTGTATGCTACTTAGTTATGTATTAAAATTTGAAAAAAAAAAAATTAAGGGGGGCGCTCCATACATGTAACTAAATTTTCATTTCATTTCATTTCATTTCATTTCATTTCATTTCATTTCATTCATTTCATTTTTATTCATTACATGTAACTAAATTTCAAAAAAAAATTTTTACCAAATATCAGCATGTGACACATCAATCGATAGGTCTTTAAAAATAATATTGAGGTTTCTTTGGCCATTTTGTGATTAAGTGAATATTTTTTGAAATAATCGTTTCGAAAGTCAGAAAAATTGTGTAGCCCCCTGTAACTTTTAAACCGTAAGTCCAAAAAATATGAAAAAAATTGAGGAGATGCGCCTTATCATATACTTTCTACGAAAATTATTTTGAACATTATCAGTTTAGCCATTTTTGAGTTATTTCCAAAAAACTTCTTCTTGTTTGGTTCTTATTCCATTGAAGGTACGGAACCCTCCTATGCGTGGTCCGACACGCACTTGGCCGGTTTTTTCTTTGAGAATTCAACCAACCGGAGTCGCCATTGACAGACGTTCCCCTCTGCCGAAAACATATGACCAGTGGTCATACACATGTATGGATTAAAGTTTATCTAAGGTAGCTATTTGTACGTTACGTACGAATAGCCATACATTTGACGATCCCCTCCCCCGCAAAAATCGGCAGACTTTTTTTGTATCGGAAATGACAGACATGGCTACTCGATCCGGATTGAATTCTCTAAGCGTTTTTTGTCCGATATTCGACCATGCACACAGTATTGAGGAAATTGTGATTCCCAAACTTTTTGCTGGTGTCAATGAACTCTTTTGAGTTCTACCTAACCTAACCTGTAACTATTGCCTTTATTTTTAAATTCTCCAATACGAAAATTCTCATTTCTTTAAGGCAACCCGTTATTACTAAGTTCCGGGTTTTATATTACGAATTACGATATAGACGATAACGTCATTCAAACCTAAGTGAACATTAATCATCGCCATTGCCTTTGTAAACAAAAGATTAAATTAATGACAAATAATGAAGATTAATAATGACATTAATGATACGTAAAATTATGGAAAATCCAGCTTGCGCAAGAAATAAGTGACAATATCAGATAATAAAACGCTGGTAGCCTGGTGGTAAGATGTCCATCTTTCAATCCGGAGGTCTCGAGTTCAAACCCTAGCTCGTACCTACCACCAAGTTTTCGGAACGTATGTACCATCACTACATAGTACAAAACAAAGTCGCTTTCCGCTGTTTGTTCCTATGTATGCTTAGATCATCAATAAAAGTACACAACAGATTTTGATGCGGTTTTTAATAGATAGAGTTATTCAAGAGGAAGGTTTATATGTACTATTTATACATGCATGAGCATGATATATTATTTATTTATTTAATCTTTATTACACAATACAAGATGGTACAAATGGCGGACTTAATGCCATAAGGCATTCTCTACCAGTCAACCAATGGGCTAAAAAGAAAGGTTAAGTAGGTGCAGGGTCCATTAAATATGACAGAATTAATAAGAGAAAAAAAAACTAACAATAGATACATATAGTAGAGCAACACTGATAATTTTAGAGGTTTCTAATGTGATGTCGTAAATAAACACTTTTTTTGCGCTTACATTGCAAACGCCGGCTGAACACTACGAGATAGATCAAAATAATGTACTACAGTATTGTACACCTTAAAAAGGTCTACAAAAAAGTCCGCGATGGAATATATATCTATCTCTTAGGGATAACCCACAATAACCATTTTTAATCCCGTGCGAAGCCGGGGCGGGTTGCTAGTTATAAATATCCTTTAACATTTCCATCCATCGTGGGAAAACCGGACCTAATCCCAATAAGTTTCCCCTCTGGGTTGGTAGTTCAGATGGCAATCGCTTTCGTAACAAATAGTGGCATAGGATTGAGTTTCCAAGCGGACGCCAGGCTCAAGTGACAAATTATTAACAATAATTTTAAACAAAAAAGAACCGACTTCACTTAGCATCCACCTTCCCAACAGCAAATGCTCAAGCTGCTGTAAAAAATACTCAAATCACTGTAGGTGCACTAAAATAGTTGAAGAGTCCCCTCGATTTCTCCAGGATCCCATCATCAGATCCTGACTTGGTTACAATGGGACCAACTGTGAAGTAGGTAATTCGAGGGTTGCGAGGTGAAACCCAATAACTCGAGCTAATAGGTTTTTGAAAATAGAACAATAAGCTGACATACGTTAGGTGCTTATTTAAATAAAAAAATATTTCTACTTATCGGGTTTACCCGCAACCCTCGGAATACTCTTTCAAACAAAAAAATAATTTTCCAAATCAGTTGAGCCGTCTTCGAATAATCGGTGAACATACATAAAAAAATAGCAAAAACGAAGATCCCGACAAATTGATAACCTCCTCCTTCGAAATCTTGAAGTCAGTTGAAAAGTAACTATTACTTAAAACTTTTTATAAAAGATTTTGTTTATCAAACAGATTGAATAGATAAGGAAAACTAAAAAATAAAGTAGTTAATGGGAATAATTACATCGTTGGTCGAGTAAAATTGCATAAGTTTATCATCAGCTGTACGCTGATGATAAACTTATGTAATTGACAATTTTGTAATTAACATTGAAGGTGATTTTATGTAAACAATGTTGCAAACAAAGTAAAGATGGCACTAGTAGTCCTCTAAATCTGTTAATAGCTTAACGAACTACAAGCATGGGTCCCTCTACTCAACACTAGATGTCGCCACAAGTTTGTTATAATATAATTTTATTATATTTTATTCTGTTAATGGTAAATGTATTTCATATTCAAAATTTAAGAGTATTTTGAACAAAATTTATTGAAAGTTTTATAATATTTTAAATTTGAATCGAGTACCTGTAGTTTTCATTATTTTTTTATTGTTCATGTTTGACTACTCAAACATAGATGGTGCTAGTAGTTCTCAAAAACCAAGCTTTAAAATTGAAAGTCAGACTTTCTGTCTTACAATGACATAAACATAAATACTCTTTATTGTACACCTCAAATTAAAGCAACAAAGTACTAGCTCACCAAACGAAGACGCTTAACTGCCTGATAGGGGAAGTAATTCGTGTATAGCTGAATTTTGGTGTAGTTGTAGGCAAAGGTATCTTACACAACATACTAAAAGTACCGGTGGATGGGGGCGCCGCTAGCGGGGAGAGGGGGGTGTAAAGGTCCCTTATTTTGGTTTTTCGTAAATAACTCGGTAACGGTAGCTCATACGAAAAAATGTTTTATTGCTTAATTCATCCACATCTAAATTTCTATAAAAAAGATTCTTTGCAATTTTTTGCTAGGATCAATGTTTAATGAGATATCGAGGAAATACGATAAACACTTTTTTAAACTTTCGGAGCTAATATTTACGAAAGTATTAGTTTTGTCCAAAAATTGTTTCAGAATACCCTTATTGTTTTAAAAAGACCTATCCAACGATACCCCACACATTAGGGTTGGAGTAAAAATAATATTTACCCCCCCACTCCATGTGTACGGGAGGTACCCGAAAAAATAATATTTTTTCACATTTTGTTTTAAAACTTTGCCGGCGTGAATAAAGTACATACTCACACGATTTTTTTATTTTCTAATACTAACCATCACTGAGCAGGCTGCTCACCCTGCTACCTCACTTCCTACCCTTATAGTTTCGCCATGTCCGTCTGACCCCATCTGTCCGTCTAGATGTCTAGTACTAAACATCACTGAGCAAAGCCGTGGACGGACAGACGGGGACAGACGGACATGCCGAAACTCCAAGGGTAGGACCCCTCCTCACCCTGCTCAGTGATGGCTAGTACTAGAGAAATGAAATTTCGTATAAGTATGTGTTTTAATTACGCAGACAAAGTTTTAAAACAAAATGTGAAAAAATATTATTCTTTCGGGTACCTCCCGTACACATGGAAAGGGGGGTAAATATTTTTTTTACTCCAACCCTAATGTGTGGGGTATCATTAGATAGGTCTTTTTAAAACAATAAGGGTATTCTGAAACCACTTTTGGATAAAACTAATACTTTCGTAAATATTGGCTCCGAAAATTTAAAAAAGTGTTTATCGTATTTCCTCGATATCTCATTAAACATTGATCCTAGCAAAAAATTGCAAATAATCTTTTTTATAGAAAATTTGATGTGGATGAATTAAGCAATAGAACATTTTTTCGTATGAGCCACCGTTACCGAGTTATTTACGAAAAACCAAAATTAGGGACCTTTACAACCCCCCCTTTCCGCTAGCGGCACCCCCATCCACCGGTACTTTTAGTATGTTGTGTAAGATACCTTTGCCTACAACTACACCAAAATTTGGCTATACACGAATTATTTCCTCTTAGTTTTCCTTCATTAGGTGGGCTATACACACAAGTTACAAACAGAGAAGTAGAGGTAAAACAATTGGCGGTCTTATCGCTAAAGAGTGATCTTTTCCAGACAACCTTTATATGCACACTACATAATTAACACTTCTTAAAAATATTGTAATATATTGTACTTTCAACTATAATAATTTAATTAACGTATTTCTTGAAGTAAAACAATTAAAAACGGATTTTATCGCGTGTATTGAGCTTAAATTACATCCCGACGTTCCGAACACTTTACAGCGTTCGTGGTCAACGGGTCGAACGCTGTAAAGTGTTCGAAACGTCGGGATGTAATTTAAGCTCAATACACGCGATAAAATCCGTTTTTAATTGTTTTATTTCATGAATAACTATCGCGGCAACCGAAGACAATATAACGTATTTCTTCTTTATTAATTTCATTTATTCAGCCCGTTGACATCGTTGATCGTTGGGCAATCCCTCGTTAGATGGCGCCGAAATCACAGTAAAATATACCGAATAAATTAAAAAGCGAGCTTTTAAAACTGTCATGAAGAAACTAAGTTGTGTCCGGAATTTCTTCGGTTAAATGCAACAGGTGTAAGGTATGTTATGTCAGAGAGTATCCTATTTAATAGATGCTCACAGTCGAATTTTTGAGGCCACAGCGCCATCAAGCGCCATCTGAACGAGAGCAACTCAAAAACTTGGAGCCTCAAAAAGTTCTTAGCAGGGAATCGGGAACCATTCTTTACTCCATCCATACTAAATAAATTTCGTTCTTTTGTTTCCTATTTCATTTTGAACGAGGCAATATAATAACACCAAGGCAATACCTGAATACAATATTGAGTTCTACATGAAGATCATAAAATAATTAAATATATTACACTATTTCGGGATTTTTTGAAAATACTGATTAAGATCCCTTCCCTGCTTCTTAGACTGCGAGCCTATTAAATAGATACTCTCTGGTTATGTTTTGTACTTTTCCCACTCACTGGACCGGACGAACGCCAGCTGTTTAACATACCAGCTTAAAAGACATACCCGAACTTTAGGGTAAATATTCCTAATCCATTTAGGAACGGACATGATTTGTTTCCATACTACACGTGTATTAAGCGGATTAATTTTTGCTAATTATATGTATGATGGTTCCCCAAATTTATATTATGAGTTGAGTAGTCTGGCCAATCAACGTGACATGAAAAAGCTAAGTTTCAACTATATAGAACCAAACAAAAGTCTATTGTATGTAAAGTCTGACCAGAAATATATGATTATTGTCAAGAGGGCACTATTATTCTCATTTATATGGCAACAGTTCAGTTCTTTATGGTATGGTGACATTGATTTGTTTACCTGTCAGCTTTCATGTTAATTTGAAAATGTTTCACAGCGAAAAAGTTTCATTTCCCGAGCGTATTACTTACAGCAGTTTATTATATACACTGTCTACAATGTTCCGCTCTTGACTATGGAAAATTTTGGGAATTTTCTGTCGTTTATTATTTAATATTCAACACTTCATTATCATTTAAGTAAACCTCCTCAATGACAGTGACAGCCTATTACATGCACTCATGCATGCATATCATTCTGTTGCCAGTGTAAGAAATCAGTTCCATTTAAATTCCGCAACATGGCGCATGATCATATATTTCTGCTCAGGCTTTATATAATTATTATACATTTTAGTTCTTTGGATTTGGCAAGAAACTTTGAAAAAATTCACCATCTTGTAATTTTTTTAGGTTTATCCCTATCAACTAGTGTTGTAAGTTTGCTGTGTTGATTCTAATTGTTATAAAATCGCTGCTTATCTAAAACAAAGCTATATTTAAAAAAAACTGTGTTTGCAACTAAGTGTAAAACTAAATGCGCAACACGAAACTGCACTATAACCGCGAATTAACTACACATGAGCTGATGTCAAAAAAATTGACTTGCCGGCAACATTGAGTTGTTAATGTCGTTAAGTCAATATTCGGTTTCCGGAACAACCTTTTATCAAAATCGTCCATCATGTTCGCCAGATGGGCCACGGTTATCTTTATTTATGTCACCAGAATTATTTGATTAACACAAACACAGTTAAAAATAATACACAGTAGTTACACATCTATCTTTCTTAACAACAGTTATATCATTAAATACTTTGTTGGTACATTACTTGGGTGGCTTTAAGCTATTTTTTTCGCAAATAGGCGATATTTATTTATAAACTTAAAAGTTTAGTTTAAATTATTATGATTTATGACGACGTACTCATCAAAACCAATCAAAAATATAAATATGTCGTCATGACTCTATAGCGGCTTTCATACTACATCGGTTTCCGCAGGCAGCGCCGGTGCCCGAGCGGGATAGCGATCTGCATGTGTATAGCGCTGTCACGCTTGCACACCCTCGCCGCATCCGGTTGCGGCTTTGGGAATTAACCAACCGGAGTCGCCATTGCAGGCGTTCCCCTCTGCCGAAAACATATGACCAGTGGTCATACACATGTATGGGCTGACGTTTATCTGACGTATGTTACGTACGAATAGCCATACATTTGACGTTCCCCTCCCACGCAAAAATCGACAGACTTTTTGTGTATCGGAAATAACAGACGTGGCTACTCCGTCCGGCTTGAATTCTCTAAGGGTTGCGGCGCCAGTGTGATAATAGCCCACGTCTTTTTATTTGAACTTTGCACTTTATTATTTAAAGAAAAAATTACCTATAAAAAGTTTCTTCTTATATTTAAAAAAATCTCGTGTTTTATTCAAAACTCAAACATTTTTCAGCAACGATATACGCATTCGGAGTTCGGACAGGGTAACCGTAATTCGCGTCTGGCAACACCAGTATTGTGCCATGCCCTAGCGAACGGACGGAGGCGACGAACAACTGTTTATGTAAACTTTCCGTCAAGTGAATAACTGTTTCAAAATAGTGTTACTTCGCGTAAAATAACATTCGCATAGCATACGCGTTTGTGAATACGCTAGTTAACATAAAATTAGTCGTGCATCGTCCGCGCAAAGCACAATTATGACGATTCCAGTGCCTTACATCCTGTGAAAAAAAAGGTTGATAAACATGTTTTAAATTAGTCAGTTGAGTGTTTCTTTAGTTTTGTTGTTGTTTATCAGTGTAAATAACACTCTATATTCTATAAACTGTTTTTAATATTAACGAGAAAGCTTCAAGTGGTTTGTGATTATAAATACTGTTTATGTGCATGTCAATAAAAAGTTACCAGTGTGTTTTGACTAATCAAAAATGTCTTGTATTTCGACATGATTACGAATAAAACTAACAGAGTGCAAGCTATTAAAAGTAAATTTGAGAGATTGAATCACGAGAGTGAACCGCTAATTGTTAAGAAAAGTGTTCAGCGAGAACAGCTGGGTAAACAAAACTCGTATCAAAATGGTAGCAGTTTCGAGGAAAACTTCCATAAGGATAGTTACGAGAAATCATCCAGCAAAATGCGACAAGAGTCTGACTCATCTGAAGACTGGCCGGCAGCTCCTAACCTAAGTTATTTATACAATAATATTGAAGTTAAACGCAGTGTTAGTGATATCAAAACATCACTGACCCGGCAATCCAGTGACCCAGGCAAGAAACTCCATAGGAGTCACGCGTTTCGATGTGACCGGAGTAAAATCCAGCCTCAAAGACACGGCAGTTGCAACGGGAGAAGTGAAACCAGTGATTTTACTCTAAAAATGGATAAAAAATTAAGCAATGAAAGGTTGAAAAAGCTTGGCAACTTGTTAGAAGACCAGATGAGAAAGGAAAATTTTGTAGTGCCAAAAAATAGCTCCGTCTTACATGACTCTATTCCGAATTCAGAAGTGCCAAAACATATTTTAGACCAATATGCAATGGTTATAAAAACTAAGAGAAACGAGGAGAAGCAAGATGCCATGACGGACAGCGGAGTTAGTTCTGAGACTGAAAATTTAGATGACGATAGGTCAAATCGAGTAAAGAAGTTGAAATCTCACTTTGAGACTGAAACGGAGCCTGACAAGGATTCCGACAAATCTAAAGATTCCACTGAATTAAATGATTCTGTGATTGAAAAAGACTTGGAATCAAAATGTCTAGAATTTAAGCCGAACTTGTCTTCCATGAATGACTTATGCGCTTCCAGTGAAACTATGCGCTTGGAACGCAAAAACCCACATCTAGTTCTCACCGATACATTGAAAAAGGCTCTTAAGCAACCGTTACCATCTGGGCCTCCTCCGAAGAAACCGCCTAGAATCTTAGTGACACCAGAAAAGAAAGATACGAAGAAAATGCTGCAAAAATTGGAACAGGTTTTAGAGGAACGAGAAGCACAGAAAGTTAAGAATATCTACGATATAGCTGAGACTAACTTAAGCGTACAACGGCCAAAAGAAATGCACTACTTATGTACTGAATTATTAGATATAACGCATAGAACTTTACTACCAAATCAGACTCAAAACGACTCGCTCGCCAATTGCTTTAACGCTCTAAACTGTACTATCGGTAACTCAACAACAAGTCTACCATATACAAGATTAAGTACAATTTCCAATCGTAACTCAAATTTCTGTTCATGCAGCGATGAAAGCTTACATGCAGATGACTTTTTAAAAGAGAAATGTGCGAAATGTATGTTGAATGATGGTAAAAACTTTAAATGCCATTTGAAATGTAAATGCAAGGCAGAGAAGTCGGAATTCTTTGTAGACAAGGAACATGTTTATGACGTACCATTTGTTGAGAAGAAATATGGAACTATTAATAGTTCAAAGATGAAGCATAGGAGCTTGGAGAACCTGAAGATGGATGAGGTAAGTTTTTTCACTTTTCTAAAAGGACCTGGATGTTTTTTTATAAGTTTAAAGGCTTACAGCTTTTACAGGAATGGTATTTTTTAAATTAAATCCTTTATGATTTTTTTAATAGCCTAAAATAGTGTCCCACTGCTGGGCAAAGGCCTCTCCGGCTGATTTCCCCAACTCTGCTTTTTCTGGCCAGGTGCTGAGGAAAGCGTTCAAATTGTTCCGCCATCTTGTTGGGATCATACCAAAGTCAATCTATATATCAAAAATAAATATGTATAGTCATTAGCATGTATGGTATGGGCCAAATGGCCCCAGTATGTTATATCCCATCAAAAACATAAATGTGAAAGGCTGCCAAGTTCGATACTATGGGAATGCTTCGCCTATAAAAGAAGTGAGATCTGAATAAGTACCAAGTTCCATAAAAATACCTCAAATCATAAATAGTTATAGGAATGCACACTTGATTTCCAGCAGTTTTTAAGGTACATTTTGAATAAGTATCACGTTACATAGAAATACCTAAAATTATAATAGTCAGAGAAACGCACACCGGTTTTTTTAGCAGTTTCCTGATAACATTTATTATTTTCAGTACTTTTTAATGATGTTACTTGGCAAGTTTTCACACACCACACACCTTTTCAATGCAATGAATCGACACCTTTGGACTGCAATGTGTCAAGTATATAATTTTCTATTAAAACTTGCCAAGTTACATCATTAAAAAGTACTAAAAATAATAAATGTTATCAGGAAACTGCTAAAAAAACCGGTGTGCATTTCTCTGACTATTATAATTTTAGGTATTTCTATGTAACGTGATACTTATTCAAAATGTACCTTAAAAACTGCTGGAAATAAAGTGTGCATTCCTATAACTATTTATGATTTGAGGTATTTTTATGGAACTTGGTACTTATTCAGATCTCACTTCTTTTATAGGCGAAGCATTCCCATAGTATCGAACTTGGCAGCCTTTCACATTTATGTTTTTGATGGGATTTCATTTATTTTTGTTAGGTGTAGGTTCTTTATTTTTTTTTTATCACTTTTGCTTTAGGAAATGTCCACTTAGGTATGTACTTTATACTAAGCGTCTAATTCTATTTTACTATTTATTTATAGGTGATTTTTACAAATAAACTGGCTCCCTACACCTACTTATAAAATATACCTACTTACATATAATTACATACATCAATAACGTACTTTATTCTGTTTGTAAGTACGCTACCTACATAGATAATTAATAACTTGGTAATACCTACCTACCAGTAGGTATTATAATTGGTGGCCTATTATGTAGCCCTAGAAGTGCACCATCCCATCTCATCCCGTGGCGTATCGGAGATTGAGATGGGCAGTAGTATATATAATTCCATCTTAGAGTATATATGATTTCCATGTTCTTGAATCTGCGATTTTATTAGTTGTAAAATTAGAAATTATTTAGACTATGCGAGAAAAAATAGTCTTTTCATTTTTGTTTGACTGATTTAGCGCACCTAGTGTACCTAGTGACCTGCTTTGTACTTCGTAAATCGTGGGTTCGGTTCCCGCAACAGACACACACAGAGTGGTGAACAATTTTATTGTTCTTGTCTTTAAGACAAACATGTATTGTCTTAAATTGGTATGTATCTAAATGTAAATAAGTCTTATCTCATTTCCACTACATACCTACTTATAGTAGAACAAAATTATACATTCGTTGTTTTCGAAACTGACTCACACTTGGCCGTTTTCAGATTTTTACTTTATTTCGACCTAAAGACAAACCTTCGAGCCAAATTTCAGGTCGGTACGACCATTGGAAGATAGACCCACTTAGTTCATTATGACTTCATAGTAGAACAAAGTCACACCTTCGCTATTTTTAAAACTGACTCACACTTGGCCGTTTTCAGATTTTTCCCTTTACTTTGACCTTAAGACCTATCTCCATGCCAAATTTCAAGTCAGTACGACCATTGGAAGTGGTCTAGTTTTTTGATGAGTCAGTGAGTCAGTGAGTGTATAGTAAAAATAGCGATTTTCTGACGTCAATATCTCAAGAACTGCTATAGGTAGAATAATGAAATTTTGTATTCTAGTCAATTAAGGGGATGTCAACAGACACTCGAAATTTCATATGCGTAGATAAAATATGTTTTGAGTTATAGGGTGGTCGAAATTGGCCCGAAATGGTTCGTGTAAATTACCCACGGCCGGTGTGTAGCTTTTTTTTGCTCGAACTTGGCGGACACACTGCCGTGTGTCTAGATCTGTCACTTGTAGAGCTTGTCCAGAAAGAGAAATAAAATAAAATAAAAATAAAAAAGCCTACTCACACTCTATCGCATATTTACAACCCTCGCCTGCGGCTCGGGTTACAAATACCTGCGATTTCGGGCTTTATTTCTTTTACAGTCCTTGGTAAGTAATGTACTATTAATATGATTATGAATTTATTTTCATTAATTCAGTACGTGTGTGTGTCTTTATTGCTTAATTTCTGTGTAGGTGTTCACATTCATTATTTACGTTTTTATCTATAAACTTATTAATCATGTCGACACACAAGTATCATTATCTACATACCTACTTTGAGGTCATTGGCCTCATTTAACAGTACAAAGCGAATTATTGGTAACAGCATCGCGTGCTTTAAGATGAGGTCTTTGCACGAAAATTTGAGTAAATTAGGTGCTTCTGAAATTTCTGATTTAGAAGTAGGTAGCTATTATGTATCTACACGTAATAAGAGTTTGGATACCTATTAGGTACTTTTTTTTATACTACGACGGTGGAAAACAAGCATACGGCCCGCCTGATGGTAAGCAGTTACCGTAGCCTATGGACGCCTGCAACCCCAGAGGATTCACATGCGCGTTAACACACAAGGCGTGTTCACATATAAGGTCTTTATAAACTATAATACATACATAATAGGTATGTATAATAGTGTATTCTTAATAAAACTACCAGGGTTCGAAATTATCAAGATAATTATGATCTCTGATATTTATCGCGATAATTATCCCCGGTGTGGATTTTTTTCTATTATAGTTCAGCTACTAATGTTGAAATTCACGCGCGACACTTTTTTGTGCCTTTCGCCTTTACAAATTTTGGGATATTATCAAATCGATAATTTCAGACATAAAAATCACGATAATTATCAAGATAACTAACATTGATAATTATCCTTTCCAACCCTGCTACCTAGGTATCTCGGACATCTCAGTGTGTTACATTATAGCAGGGTTCGAAATTATCAAGATAAATATTATTTCTGATATTTATCGCGATAACTATCCGATAATTATCCCCAGTATGGATTTTTTTCTATTATAGTTCAACTACTAAACTAATGTTGAAATTCACGCGCGATTTTTTGTCTTTCGCCTTTACAAATTTTGGGTTACTATCAAATCGACAATTATCAGACATAAAAATCACGATAATTATCAAGATAACTATCATTGATAATTATCCTTTCGAACCCAGCAGGTAGCAACCAAGGTATCTGAAATCTCAGTGTGTCACATTACGGGACAATTTATAGATATGTACCTCCTATGTACCTCCTTACGCTACCTAGGGATTAGGGTAACTTGCCTACCCACCCTCCGCTTACTGGTCGAATCGTAAAAATGCGACAAAAGCAAGGATCTAGATAAAATCTATAAATTCTACTAACTGCATGACATGGCCAAGAACTACGTATTATAATTTTAGGCACGTATGAAATATATGTTACATTTTCAAGTCAAACCTACATCATTGTCGGTTGTTAATAATGTTTATGGCTAAAGGAACAAGAGGGTCCCTCATCGTCAACACACTGGGTCCTCTTTGAGCTATTTGGCAACCTTACTCACCAGTAGAGTCTAGTGCTATTTGGCTGTGGTTTTCTGTAAGTTGAGGTACTTCCCCAGTCGGGCTCTGCTCCAGATTTGAGCGAGATGACATTCGCTGTGCTGTGCCCTACCACACAGCGAGATGTCATTCGCAGTACCCATACCTCTCCTTTAGACGTAGATTATATTGGAATTAGATTAGATTAGAATAGATTATATTGGATTGGAAGGACATACCCGTGTCCGGACGTAGTTTAAGGACATACCTTGACTAGTTGTGCTATTTCAAACTACTGTCTACGTCTGTCGGATACATTTCGTAACTAAGCCGTTAGACAAAGTATTTAATCAAGGATGCTTTCTACTATTGTTCTGAGTTGCATCAAAATCCGTTCAGCCGCGGCGGGGTGAAGTAATCGATCGGTTAATTGTTTATCGATGTGATTTTAAGTTAATTTTCAACCGTCTGACTTAACGGATGTCCTGTGTAAGTTTTGATTTTATTTCAGTGTTCCAAATACTAAAGTTGATTATCACTGTAATAAAGAAGGCTTCAGATCGCTTGTTTATGACCCTCACCTTCGGCTCGGGCCACAAATACCCACGGTCTGAGCCGTTTTTTATTTTACCGCCCGGTACGTAATGTACTATTGAACGGCTTAGGTAACAAACTCTATAAGAATACCTTACTATAGCATAGAAATACTAGCCATAGACCTGTCATGGTAATAATACCCAAGATTGAACGGGATGGTCTTATTAAATTTTCAATAGGTTTGATAGAGAAGGCGCTATAATCGTTGGTCCTCGTCATAGTCTCACATTGTGATTATTGCTTACTTCCAAAAGGCCCAACACAAACGTTTGTTACCCTCCACCGCTATTTTGAAGGGGAACAAAGAAACCGAATAAATCATGTAGGCTAGTTACGGTATGCTCTCAACCATCTTGAAACGTGTTTTGACATTAGTCGCGTTGCGTATATACTGTCCTTGGGTGAACGCGTGTTTAAACTCGAGATATACTTGCTTTGAGCTATACACGGTGAATCTGAGTAAGCCGACAGATTTTAACCGGAAATTCCTGAGGTCATAACGAGTAATAAATGTTATATGAATTTAGGTCAATTTCGCCAAAAAAAAAAACATTTTTTTTTGTTGCTTTTTTTCGATTTTTTTCAATGCTTTTGAACATAAAACATAAACGTTATTGGTAAAACTGTCGATTAAAATAAATTAGTACATTTTTTCGTAAATTATAGTTTACGTAAAGTATTCCTTGGCACTTTGATATCTGTCAATAAGAATGTCTAGACTAGACCCCATAAATGGTGAAATCGCCATCAAAAAAGCGTGTTGCACTGAGTCACAATAAAAAATGTTTTTTTATTTAATTGGTAGTAACTCTGAAACTAGGCCAATTCCAGAAAAGTTTATACGACATTTCAGTCTCCAATTATGATCAGGAAATTATGGTTAAAATCTGTCGGGTTACTCAGATTCACCGTGTATAGCCCTTTCTATCAGTAGAGCAAAAAAGTAAAATTTCACACATAAATTTACGGTTTTTTGCAACACTATCGTCGCTACAAGGCTAACCGATGGCCTTACTCGAAACAGGTTCCATAATTATATCCACCGATTGTTATTTATACTTAATGATCTAGAAAAAACTAGTTTAGCTCTGGATCTTATAGTCGACTATGGATGATATTCGGTTACTACAAAAATAGCAATAAAAATGGCAATAAAAACAGGATTATTAGTCTGGTCACTTTAAACCTAGTCTGCCCTGTATTAGAAAGGTATCCACATAATTGAGCTGTATTGATGTAAACGTTATTACACAAAATACTAGCAAGGCATGCAATAACTCAATTCTAACCGGCATGCCATGGCAATGGCATGTAGATCTACCATACCATTATTTCCATGCACCATGCATCAAGAAAGTACCTTCTCATTGATGTTATAAGTTGGGCCCAGATGGCAGATGGCCGCAGATTCTGCCACGTGACCTTGGTTGGAGCGAGTTGTTAAAGCGAGCGGCTACATGGCTGACAACCAACCAACTGCTTCTGCTAATGTTTGGCAGAGTACACCTAGCCACCAAGGGCGTTTAAAGGTCATGTAGAATTTGGCACCAACCACTGGCTACATGGTTTAAAATCTCTGTTTTCTGCCAAGGTCTCGTGGCAGAGGGCTGTGGTTGTATGCCGTCTAGCCCCAACTTTAAACGACGCTTACCTAGCTTAATTTGCAAAATGTTTTTTCAACCACTATCAGTTCTAATTTTTATACCACGTCGGTGGGGAACAAGCATACGGCCCGCCTGATGGTTAAGCTGCTACAGTAGCTTATAGACGCCTGCAACTCTAAGTGGTGTCATATGCGCGTTGCCGACCCGTTAATATGAAGGAGGACTCACTGTGTTGACGGCTAAGGGACCGTCTTGGTCTATCGTTATCACATTTTGAGCTCTTCAATTCTGATTCATGGTAGAAGCAAATAAGTTATCGCCAGACACCATTTTTAGCTTAAAATTTTTGGGTATTTTTAATTAACATTTTGAACGCCAAGAACCCCTACAGGTGTCATGAGTTCTCGTGCCCACGGCGCCAAGAGCCACTATATGGGTTATGGCGTACGTTGTCAAAGTAACCTTCATATTTTCAAGTAAGGTTTATATTGGCTCGCTTGCGCCAGTGATCTTGGCGTGTGAGTGACGTTTTGTCTATGACGTATGGCGTTCAAAGGGTTAAACTAGTGGCTGACTTAGTAGATTCTGTATAGGTACACTGGTGAACCTAAACCTGACCCTGCACTCCTCAAGGTCACATCCACTAAGTTAGTTTAAATCACCCCAAAGTTTAAAGTTTGATAATCAAAGCGGTGTCTATGGCGTAGTCATGGCGATTAGTTGTTTTCTACACTCGCATTAAAAGTCCCCTAAAATGTGTCCAAAAACGGTAGGTAATAGCCAGCATTACAACAATGATTTTACTATGATAACATTGATAAGTGTTGTATCTGTGGCAGTAACGTAATTTTAACATTACATGCTCAAATATTGTTATGTTTTGAGTTTCAAATTTGGAAAGTCGAATTTGATAACGTCATGAAAATCTAGCCCTCCTCCCCGACCGTTCCCACAATCGAGTTGGCCGTGGCGGTGCAATGGCGGTCATTCTAATTGTTTCCGAACATTTAGGATTTATAATATGTGTGTAGATAAGGCAGTGTATGCAACTGTACGTAATTAGGCCTTAAAACAAGGACCCTTATTACGTAACAGTTACATAAACTACTATTTCTCAAACATGCAATGAAATATTCTCTTTACATTCCTTATAATAGACTCGGAAGTATCCTTTTTCGGGCGCAGCATCTCGAGGCGGCCTGAAATGGGATTTCATACAACTTTTCAGGTCTGCAAAGTAACTTTTTTTTTGTTTCAACGTCCAACCTCATTCAGACAGCGTCAAAGATGGCGGCAGGTTTTAAGAACAGCTGATTTTAACTTTTTAATTTTTACTTCATGGTCGCTTTTTAGATTGAATAAAACATTGTCCTTTTGGTTTTTTATTTTATTTTATTTCATTGCATGTTTGAGAAAAGCACTATACATGCCTCGGCGTGAAAACGGATTCCCGGCCTCGTATCTCTATCCGGCCTCGCTACGCTCGGCCGTCTATACCTACTTGGCCGGAAATCCGTGGTTTCCCGGCCTCTGATGTAATGTACTATTTTTCTGCCGTATTCTGATTATTCCCATGACAAGATAAATAATGACCACCAAAGCGGCCCGAATTCATCGTCTGTGGGGTAAAGGTAGTCTCCCAGGCATTAGAGTGTGACCGGCCTTCCTGTCCGTTCCGCTCGGCCTCACAGTGTCGTCTTACTCACGACTGTCTTGTTATTATTAGTGACAAATTGACAATGCTATATGCAATAGATCGCAAGACTTATATTTGGCCTGAAAATCTGGTATGACAGCTAACTTTCAGGAAATTTATTGCTCTTTAACTTTGACAAACAAGGTGTACACAAAAGATGCTTAGTTTATGAGGTATAAGCGCACTTTTGGCGTTTGAACCAATCACCGCTCACGAGTTGTATATGTGTGCGTGTCGCGCGTAAACACGAAGAAATCGGCTTATTATAGAATCGAAGTTTAGTCTTCACGACGTCTCCTTATTTTATATGTCTATGATAGTGCCTGTATTTTTGTACGGAGCCCATAGACAAATTTCAATTGGAAGTTTGCCTATGATAGCTGTGTTCCGCTCAAATGTATGTTGCACCTAATTCAGAAGCGAATTTCGCACCGCCAACTACAATATTTTTTTCTTCAATATTTTAATAGTTATTCTAGGCGAAGATAAATAAAATAAAAAACAAATATCATTAAAATCGTTTCAGCCGTTCTTGAGTTATATATGGTGTAATAGTACAGTACGCGAACAGTTTTGAGCTTCGATAACTCACAAGTGCGATTTTATTTTTTAGTTAGAGAATATGATATGATTACTTATAGTAAAAAATATTTTCTTACAGTTTTTGACGTCGCGCTAGGTATTATAAAGATATTTGTTAATAACAACAAGGAAAGATTATACAAGATATATTTTCCTTTACCATACTAATGCATTCAACTATTTCAACATCATCTGTCATTTTATAACATCAATAGACAATTTGTCAAAATATAAGTGACCTTGAATTCTAAACGAATTACAAATGGCTAAGACGACATATGCTCTTGACAAAGCCGTTATAAAATATGAAGTTATGTTGCAATAGTAAAAAGCGATAGCCTGGTGGAGAAAAATAAAACTTACATAATCTTTTCCATGTATAGCAAACAAATGCATGTATTATACCTAGCGCAATACTAACAATTGTTAGAAAATATTTTTTATTATTAGTACTTAACGTATTCTAACAGGTCACAAAATAAACTCGGATTTGTGATTTATGTCATTTTTATAGGTTAAAAAGGCGTTCCCGTACTCCACTATAACCGATACGACTTTGTGTTAAATACAGATATAGATATACGTATAAGGTAAATGCCGACTATTCGTCATACTCATGCGTAATGAACTTAAACTAAACAATCGGTCAGTTATTCCTGACCGCTGGCTGATTCATCTCCCTTCGCCATTTTACTTGCAGGGACCAGTTAATAGTAGACTTTGTATATTCGGTATACTGTAATGCACTTTAAACTAAAAAATGGTCAGTTATTTCGGACCTCTGGCTGATTCATCTCCATTCGCCATTTTACTAGCAGGGACCAGTTAATAGTAGACTGTCCATATTCAACATATTGTAATGTAGTTTGAACTAAACAATTGGTCAGTTATTTCTGACCGCTGGCTGATTCATCTCCCTTCGCCATTTTACTTGCAGGGACCAGTTAATAGTAGACTTAATATTCGATATAGTGTAATGCACTTCAAACTAATAAAGTGGTCGATTATTTCGGACGTCTGACTGATTCATCTCCCTTCGCCATTTTACTTGCAGGGACCTGTTAATAGTAGACTGTCAATATTCGACATACTGTAATGTAGTTTAAACTAAACAATCGGTCAGTTATTCCTGACCGCTGGCTGATTCATCTCCCTTCGCCATTTTACTTGCAAGGACCAGTTCATAGTGGACTGTCAATATTCGATATACTGTAATGCAGTTTAAACTAAACAAATGGTCCGTTATTTCGGACCTATGCCTGATTTATTTCCCGCGGCCAATTCAAAGATATAAAGGTTGAACACGCCAAAACTTGGGCACGTAAAATTTGTTTTTAAACCAGTTTGTAAATAAATAACTGCGTTATGAATACCACATTTAATGACAAATTTAATGACTTCTAAAATCACATTTTTAATTTTAATTAATGTTTACACAGTAAGCCATAATCGAACTTTTCTACGCACACGGGTCATAAGACTTTGCACGCTTTCTTTAGAAATGATTTTTGTCGCCCATGTCCATATTTTTTGTAGATCAGGGACTGATTTTACTTCTCCGCCTTTCTTCTTTAGAATTCCTTTCATAATACTCCAGTACTCTTCAACAGGCCGCAGTTCTGGACTATTTGGCGGATTGCATATTTTGGGTACCACCGTGATCCTGTTAGCGTTGTACCATTCCATAACTGATTTTGCGTATGGCAACTGGCTAGATCTGGACAAAACAGCGGTAATGAGGCATGCTGTTTTATAAAAGGCAGCAAACGCTTCTGTAAACAATTTTTCCGATAAATATCGCCGTTTATTGTCCCGGTGGTGATAAAAGAGCGACTTCTTTTACCACAGCCACATATTGCCTGCCAAAGAAAGTATTTTTTTTGGAAATTGCCCTAGTTTTTTTAATTCAAAATCTTCAAGAATATCTGTCCGAGATTTTATAGTATAAAACTCTTGACCAGGTATTTGTTTAAAATCCAATTTTGTATACGTATCGTCGTCCATCACCGCGCATTCAAATTTTGTAAGAAAATCTTCATAGAGTTATCGCGACCTTATCTATGCGGATAAGTTCTGTTTTGAGTCTCGATCTGGTGCAGCCTGGGCTTTATAACTCCTCAGTCCTGCCCTCTGTTTCACTTTTTGTACATAGGACTGAGACATTTTCACTTTTTTAGCATCATCACGAGATGAGATCGTATGATTTGAGGCAAAAACCTTTAAAATACTCTTTCCTTTTTCTTATTCTTGACTCCCTGCAACCCACCACTTCCTGGCTTTCTACCTATTGTCAAGCGTTCACGGAAAGTTTTTAATACGTGACCAACCGTAGATTGTGGATATTTCAGCCTTTTCGCGATATCTCTGTACCTTAACATGGGATTTTTTACATGTTCGTGCAAAATGCGTTCACGTTTTTGATGTTGTACGCTCGACATTTTGCCAACGAATAAATAAAAGAAAATAAAACTATCATCATTTTATAGCCCAGTTCCTTGTGAGAAAATTATTGTTTAAAAAGTTTGAATATCTCCATTTTTCGAATAACTATAGCTATTTTTACATGCCCAGGTTTTGGCGTGTTCAACCTTTATAAATAGTTGTTTGGCAATGTGACGACATTAATTCTAATCCCCTTTATTGGTAAACCTTAGCAATCCTCTGTAAAATTTTCTCACACACACAACGTACACAAATACACAACACACACATAAACAAATACATACATATTTTCTAACATACACAAATGACCAAATTCGGGAAACATAATCTAAATATATAAAAGAAGAAACTGACTGACTGACGGTACTGACTGAGATATCAACGCACAGCCCAAACCACTGGTTCTAGAGATTCCAAATTTGGCACGTAGGTTCCTTATAAGGTCTAGGGGTGCACTAAGAAAGGATTTTTCAAAATTCACCCCCTAAGGGGGTAAAATGGGGGTTCAAAGTTTGTATGGCGAATCAAGATTTGTTAGACTATCTTATTCGAAACTTCACAGGAGTATTCCTAACGATAAATGAGTAAACACGTGTTTCAGGTTTTTTGAAAATTCAATCCCTAAAAGGGACAAATGTGGTCACAAAGTCTGAAAATCAACATGGGTATCGTGTATCTTTTTTGAGTACTTATAGTACGCGGGCGAAGCCGCGGGAAAAGGCTAGTTTTAAATTATAACAATTGTGATAGGATGTTGGCGAATGTTTAATTGTATAAAAGATAGAAAATAAGAATCCTTATTGTTTAGAAATAAAGGAAAAGTAGAAAAAATCCATTGCCTCAGGCGAGACTCGAACTCGCGACTCTAGGATACATGCCCATCGCTCTGACCAACTGAGCTACTGAGACTTACCTGATGGCTGCGAATTGTGCCAAAAAAAGACCTTTTAATGTTTTTAATGAATGCAATGACATAACTGGACAATTTACTTTCCAACTAATGACATTTCATCGCTACAATAACATTGCTGTAGTGGTGGTTCAGGTGCTACAGCAAATGCTTACTTTCCAGCTTGGATTTTGACCATCTTTTGTCACATTTCCGAACAGTAGCGTGAAAAGATAATAAGAATCCTTATTATTGAGCCGTCTCTTTTTGTAGTTATTTGTTCACTTCCCACGGACGTTCCATTTTGCTTACAGTTAGAATAACACTCATTGTTAGTTTGAAGACGGATATGACGGTCGCAAACTTCAATACATTCATTAAGGTCACATGATATACCGCAAGGCATCAAATTACTAGGGAGCAATGAAATTGGGTTGTTCTAATGGCCTTGGTAGCCTAGTCGGTTATGACCCAAACAGCAGCGTTAGAAATTATGAAGATGATTATGGTCATCTATATCTATTTATTATATATTTCGTCGTCTAAGTACCCACCACACAAGCCTTATCTAGACACACGGCAGTGTGTCCGCCAAGTTCGAGCAAAAAAAAGCGACACACCGGCCGTGGGTTATATTACACGAACCATTTCGGGCCAATTTCGACCACCCTATAACTCAAAACATATTTTATCTACGCATATGAAATTTCGAGTGTCTGTTGACATCCCCTTAATTGTCTAGAATACAAAATTTCATTATTTTACCTATAGCAGTTCTTGAGATATTGACGTCAGAAAATCGCTATTTTTACTATACACTCACTCACTGACTCATCAAAAACCTAGACCACTTCCAATGGTCGTACTGACTTGAAATTTGGCATGGAGATAGGTCTTAAGGTCAAAGTAAAGGGAAAAATCTGAAAACGGCCAAGTGTGAGTCAGTTTTAAAAATAGCGAAGGTGTAACTTTGTTCTACTATGAAGTCATAATGAACTAAATGGGTCTATCTTCCAATGGTCGTACCGACCTGAAATTTGGCTCGAAGGTTTGTCTTTAGGTCGAAATAAAGTAAAAATCTGAAAACGGCCAAGTGTGAATCAGTTTCGAAAACAACGAATGTGTAATTTTGTTCTACTATAAGTAGGTATGGAGTGGAAATGAGATAAGACTTATTTAAATTTAGGTACATACCAATTTAAGACAATACATGTTTGTCTTAAAGACAAGAACAATAAAATTGTTCACCACTCTGTGTGTGTCTGTTGCGGGAACCGAACCCACGATTTACGAAGTGCAAAGCAGGTCACTAGGTACACTAGATGCGCTAAATCAGTCAAACAAAAATGAAAAGACTATTTTTTCTCGCATATTTAGTCTAAATAATTTCTAATTTTACAACTAATAAAATCGCAGATTCAAGAACATGGAAATCATATACTCTAAGATGGAATTATATATACTACTGCCCATCTCACCCTCCGATACGCCACGGGATGAGATGGGATGGTGCACTTCTAGGGCTACATAATAGGCCACTAATTATAATACCTACTGGTAGGTAGGTATTACCAAGTTATTAATTATCTATGTAGGTAGCGTACTTACAAACAGAATAAAGTACGTTATTGATGTATGTAATTATATGTAAGTAGGTACATTTTATAGGTGTAGGGAGCCAGTTTATTTGTAAAAATCACCTATAAATAAATAGTAAAATAGAATAAGACGCTTAGTATAAAGGGTTATAGTATAAAGTACATACCTAAGTGGAATGAGACATTTCCTAAAGCAAAAGTGATAAAAAAATATTAAAGAACCTACACCTAACAAAAATTAATGAAATCCCATCAAAAACATAAATGTGAAAGGCTGCCAAGTTCGATACTATGGGAATGCTTCGCCTATAAAAGAAGTGAGATCTGAATAAGTACCAAGTTCCATAAAAATACCTCAAATCATAAATAGTTATAGGAATGCACACTTGATTTCCAGCAGTTTTTAAGGTACATTTTGAATAAGTATCACGTTACATAGAAATACCTAAAATTATAATAGTCAGAGAAACGCACACCGGTTTTTTTAGCAGTTTCCTGATAACATTTATTATTTTCAGTACTTTTTAATGATGTAACTTGGCAAGTTTTAATAGAAAATTATATACTTGACACATTGCAGTCCAAAGGTGTCGATTCATTGCATTGAAAAGGTGTGTGGTGTGTGAAAACTTGCCAAGTAACATCATTAAAAAGTACTGAAAATAATAAATGTTATCAGGAAACTGCTAAAAAACCTGTGTGCGTTTCTCTGACTATTATAATTTTAGGTATTTCTATGTAACGGCCACTTATTCAAAATGTACCTTAAAAACTGCTGGAAATCAAGTGTGCATTCCTATAACTATTTATGATTTGAGGTATTTTTATGGAACTTGGTACTTATTCAGATCTCACTTCTTTTATAGGCGAAGCATTCCCATAGTATCGAACTTGGCAGCCTTTCACATTTATGTTTTTGATGGGATTAAGCTTACTGTGGGACTAGGTCGGTTTGTGTAAGATTGTCCTATAATATTTATTTATTATTGATAATTATTCTAGGTATGGAACAGTGGCGTGCACAGAGATTTGAGACTGGGTAGGCAAAAAAAACCGGCCAAGAGCGTGTCGGGCCACGCTCAGTGTAGGGTTCCGTAGTTTTCCGTCCGTCACAGTAAGTGTCCCCACTTAAGAGTTAAAATAACACCGCCATGTAGGATATGATATGAGCGTTCCACGTACAGCGGCATCTATCGGCAAATTAAGTAAACTATTGCACGCGAGCTTAAAGTATGGAAGATGATTTTTATGGGATAATTCTTTATTGCGTGAACCGATTTACACCGTTTTTACTTTATTTGAAAGCACGTCATTTCATTGTGATTTTGTAGAAATTACAGGTACAATAAACACCTGCCTATACGGTTAAATTACAAACTTAGTTCAGAAATTATTTTGTAATTTTTTTTCAAAAACTATTCATAGTTGAACTTGATAGTCAAAATAATTTTCCTAGAAAGTTTTTATAAAGTTCTACTTTCGAGAATTTTTTCATATTTTTAAAACATATGGTTAGAAGTTAGAGGGGGGGGGGGACACATTTTTTTTACTTCTGGAGCGATTATTTCCGAAAATATTTACATTATCAAAAAATGATTTTAGTAAACCCCTATTCATTTTTAAATACCTATCCAACAATATATCACACGTTAGGGTTGAAATGAAAAAAAAAATCACTCCCCACTTTACGTATAGGGGAGGTACCCTAATAAAACATTTGTTTCCACTTTTTTTTCACTTTGTTGGCGTGATTGATATACATATTAGTACCTACCAAATTTTAGCTTTCTAGTGCTAACGGTCACTGAGATTATCCGCGGACGGACGGACAGGCAGACATGGCGATACTATAAGGGTAATAGTTGACTACGGAACCCTAAGAGCTAGTAACTTACCAAAAAAATGTGATGCGTTTCATCGTGATGGTTTTAATTTCGTTGTCAAGGTCAAGTCAGTTAATAATGACGGAGTCCTAAGTTGGGAAAGATACTGTTTTAATGTTTGAAAACAATAAACACTTGTTTGTGTTAACTGTAATTCCGGTGTACACCGGCCCTTTTCAATCACTTCTTTTTTTGCTAATTAAAAGAAAGCTTTGGAAAAACATCATTTTAATATTCTGCACACCCACACCCACCGTACAACGTTCACAATTTAAAATATCCATTTTTTCACTAATCACAATTTACCGGCAACTGTTATCGTGTTATCTCACCAAAACAAACATGGCGGCCTAATAAGAAATGCAAAACCCGAATAAAACTAATAAAAAGAATTGTCTCGCATTTGCACTAAATTATCATAAACAATGCTACTTTTTGAAATAGTCACGTAACCATCGGAATCGGAACTATTCGGAAACCTTCGGCCGTCATCGTTTAGGAGTCAAGTGGTAAATGTGAAAAAAAAGTGGTCGTTTAGAAGTAAATGTGTGCGTTACATGTATCATTGTGTGCTCGTATTTATAGGAAAGGCCCACTACACTGTAACCGCGTAACTACGACTCACGGAGACGCACACATAGAAAGGTTTAGAAGGAAATGTTTCCTGTGTATTATTCACTGTGTATGTGTTTTATTCACGCCAGCAAAGTTTTAAAACAAAATTTGAAAAAATATTATTTTTTCGAGTACCTCCCATACACATGAAGTGGGGGGTAAATTTTTTTTACCCCAACCCTAATGTGTGGAGTATCGTTGGATAGGTCTTTTAAAAAAATAAGGGTATTCTAAAACAATTTTTGGATGAAACTAATACATTCGTAAATATTAGCTCCGAAAGTTTAAAAAAGTGTTTATCGTATTTCCGCGATATCTCATTAAACGTTGATCCCAGCAAAAAAGTGCAAAGAATCTTTTTCATAGAAAAATATATGTGGATGAATTAAGCAATAGAACATTTTTTAGTAAGAGCCACCGTTACCGAGTTATTTACGAAAACCCAAAATAAGGGACCTTTACACCCCTCCCTCCCCGCTAGCGGCGCCCCCATCCTCCGGTACTTTTAGTATGTTGTGTAAGATACCTTTATCTACAACTACACCAAAATTCAGCTATACACGAATTATTTCCCCTATCAGGCAGTTAAGCGTCTTCGTTTGGTGAGCTATGAGCCAGGGTTCAAAATCCATACTAATATTATAAATGGGAAAGTGTATGTGTGTGTTTGTTTGTTTGTCCGTCTTTCACGGCAAAACGGGGCGACGAATTGACGTGATTTTTTAAGTGGAGATAGTTGAAGGGATGGAGAGTGACATAGGCTACTTTTTGTCTCTTTCTAACCCCCACTTCCCTAAAATGGGGGGTGGAAGTTTGTATGGTTTGTTACCCCGAATTTAACGCGAGCGAAGCCGCGGGCAAAAGCTAGTTATCAAAATAATTATGTCCAATATTTATCGGGATATTTATCAAACAATTATTCGATAACTATCCCCGCTATGGATTTTTAATTATTAAAGCTCAACTACTAATGTAGATTTTCACGCGCGATATATTGTTTGTACATTTCGCCTTAATAAATTTTGGGTTATTATCAAATTGATAATTATCGGATATAAAAATAACAATAATTATCGCGATTACTGTCAAGATAACTATCATTGATATTTATGCTTTCGAACGCTGTAATCAAGTACGTAGTATGTTTAGTTTATCTTAGCAAAGATTTCCAAGATGACCTGGCAAGTGACACTGCGCTGACATTATAAAATCATTAGCCGAGTGCAGTAACGTTCGAGTTCGAGCCGCTTTCACTCACTAGGCTTAAGTTACAAGCGTTCAGCTTATAGCGTTTTACTATATGAAAATACCTTAGTAAAGATTTCCAAGATGATCTGTTCACAAGTGACAGGCGCTGACATTATAAAATCATTAGCCGAGTGCAGTAACGTTCGAGTTCGAGCCGCTTTCACTCACTAGGCTTAAGTTACAAGCGTTCAGCTTATAGCGTTTTACTACATGAAAATACCTTAGTAAAGATTTCCAAGATGATCTGTTCACAAGTGACAGGCGCTGACATTATAAAATCATTAGCCGAGTGCAGTAACGTTCGAGTTCGAGCCGCTTTCACTCACTAGGCTTAAGTTACAAGCGTTCAGCTTATAGCGTTTTACTACATGAAAATACCTTACTAAAGATTTCCAAGATGATCTGTTCACAAGTGACAGGCGCTGACATTATAAAATCATTAGCCGAGTGCAGTAACGTTTGAGTTCGAGCCGCTTTTACTCACTAGGCTTAAGTTACAAGCGTTCAGCTTATAGCGTTTTACTACATGAAAATACCTTAGTAAAGATTTCCAAGATGACCTGTTCACAAGTGACAGACGCTGACATTATTAAATCATTAGCCGAGTGCAGTAACGTCCGAGTTCGAGCCGCTTTCACTCACTAGGCCCAAGTTACAAGCGTTCAGCTTATAGCGTTTTACTATGGAGAGACCTTAGTAAAGATTTCCAAGATGACCTGTTCACAAGTGACATTGCGCTGACATTATAAAATCATTAGCCGAGTGCAGTAACGTTCAAGTTTGAGCCAAGAGTAAAGGTAAATGGTAAAGTAAAGGTAAACCGGCGCACAAGGGCTGTGCGCCGGTTCTATGAAAATGTTAACAGTTCGATACAAATGTCGTGCCAACTTATTCATAGACAAAACAGTCTGTACTGTTTGTAGACACTACATCTACTACATAGGCTGCGTTTCCACCAGAGATGAGCGAGGATGCGTTGCGAGGAATGTGTTTGTTAAGCACCAATAGAATCCCTTTATTTGTTTATCCTCGCACAGTGCAGCTCTAGGATTGGTTCTTAACAAACACATTCGACGTAACGCAACGCCTTAGTTTCACATTAAAAGATGCGTTTCCACCAGAAATGAGCGAGAATGTGGTGCAAGGAATGTGTTTGTTAAGAACCAAAATGTTTGTTAACAGCTGCGATGTGTGAGGATAGATACATGAAGTGTTTCTAATGGTTCTTAACAACCACATTCCTCGCAACGCATCTTCGCTCATATCTGGTGGAAATGTTTACCTTATTCATGTTTGTTCTCCGCTACCGCTTGTCGCTTGCACCGATATGCGCGTGCGATTTCTAATTCGATCATTATTAGGCCTTCATTGTGCTGTAAGATGTGCTTCTGCCTTCGTAACACGAATTGCGGTTTCATACTGCTCATCTTTTATTGGTTTTCTATTATATTTGGTAAGTACGGTTACCACTGTTACCAGAGAGCTCAAAGAGAATGCAGTGTGTACTGTGTTGACGACGGGGGACTCGCTTGTCTCTTTAGCCGTCAACATCCGAAATTATCAAGATACTTATGATCTCTGATATTTATTGCGATAATTATCCCCGGTATGGATTTTGTTCTCTTATAAAATTAAATTGAATTAAATATTTATTTAATTCGGAAACTTTCCATATTATGTTATTGTTAGTAAGTACATTTTTTTATTATTAAACTTATCCTACGTTAGTAATATCTTATACCTAAACAATTAAACATAAATTACACCTTTAACACATGTCGGCTAACCAACTGTAATAATAATAATGAAACTGTTATTTTTTTGCCTTCCGCCTTAACAAATTTTGGGTTATTATCAAATCGATAATTATCAGACATAAAAATCAAGATAATTATTAAGATAACTATCATTGATAATTATCCTTTCGAACCCTGCAACATAGTGAATCTTCCTCCATATGAAAGGGTTGTCAACGCGAATGTGACATCTCTGGTGTTCCATAGACTACGGTAGCCGCTTACCATCAGACGGGTATGTTTGTTAGCCATTGCCACCGAAGTGGTATTAAAAAAGTTATCAAGTGGTAGTTAGGTACTTTTTAGAAAAAGTATACTTTACAATTGAACCCATTGTCATCAGGTCAGGATCTGATGATGGGATCCTGGAGAAATCGAGGGAACTCTTCAACTATTATAGGCACACCTATAGTAATTTGAGTATTTTTGACAGTAGCTCAGGCATTTGCTTTTGGAAAGGTGGAGACTAAGTGAAGTCGGTTCTTTTTTGTTTAAAATTATTATTAGTTAAGTACCCAGGAAAAAAACCTTTTTTTAAATGTTGTTTAATACTATATTTCAGTATGGTCATACATGTTATAGGTACATACTACCTATTAACATACATTTTAAATAAACAACACTACGAAGTGTGTCAAAAAACGTATCATACAAAATATGAAAATTACCTTTCTTCAACAACCGGTTAAATGACACAGCTCACTTAAACTAACGAAATAATAAATAGCGAAAGTGTTAAGTAATTTGTATGAAGAATTAATATTGATGATTTGTACATTTGTATGTTTGTAATGGTAATTACTAGAAAGTACGGAACGTATTGCGTACATCATATGTCACCGCTATTCACTTCGTGTTTTGTTATCGGTTTGGCGCTATTTGCATCTCTTTTCTCTGTATGTCAAACGAAAGTGACGCATTAACAAAGCATTAAGTTAGTTGCGCGTTTTGTACCTGAGTTATGGATGTTTTCTATATATTTAAATATTTATCTATCTATTTATACATATGGTCTAGTACCCACAACACAAGCTTCGTTGAGCTTATTGTGGGAGTGGGACCTGAGGGCTTATCCAAGATGCTAATCGTTTGCAGAAAACGAATCGAAACGATCTCTGTCTCTCTATCACACTAATATGGAAGAGTGAGCGAGAGCGTGTAGCGTTTCGTTTCGTTTTCCGCAAACCCATAGTTGGGAAATGAAAAGTACCTACTAGGTTGGGTTAGGTTAGGTTGGATTATGTAAAGTTGGAAAATAAAATTCGGCCAAATGAAACTTCTGCGAAAATACGGTTGGCAAGTGTAATTCGGCAATACAATTTTCGGCGAAAATACCCAAGACTTTTTACGGCCTTCGTGTAGGGATACTAGTAGATAATATTGCCGGTGATTGTAATCTTACATTTCTGTCTGTATTTGAATGGGTTTAAATATATGCGTACAGCGCTGCTTATTGTATTCTAGACGGCGCTATTTATTTGAGCGTTGTGTGTATGACATTGATACCTCATGACTATTTGTAACTTTGAAACTTAAAATTCCTCTTTTTTGACCGCTGGCATAAGAAAAATAAAATGAGACAGTGTACATGAAAAGGTACCATGTGTTGGAAGTTGCTGACGTTGAACGTTGTACAGATTCAATATTGTATTCGAGCTATAAGAGCGTATGCGCCGGCCAAATGGTTCCTTTTGATGCAAACTAGAAGAAATAAATTAAAAGGACAATCTTACACAAATCAACCTAGCATGGACAGTATACACGCAACTAAATTAGTATTTTTAATTCAAGACAGTAATCTGACAGTAGGGAATGCAATAACCGATCAAATAACGGGTTATGCTATCGGTTATGACCGAAAAATTACCGATAATCTGTTATTACCGGTTTCGGTTATTTTTGTTTAAATTTTATACAATAACTGTCAAAACGTCAAAGAAATCAATAAGCTAATTGTATAATGTAAGGAGAGCTATGATGGGTCTTGAATTCGAAGAAAGTGGAAAATTTGCCTCTTTTTTTTATTGCTATCATAAATGTAACTGCTGTATATGTGTCTATCTGTGCCCTCGTAGCTCCCAAAATATGATTAACTATATAAAACAGATGACACGCGATAGTTCTGTAGTAAAACCAGAACTAATTTAATAAGAACCATAAGATATAGGGGAGGACCCATGTTGGCTTAAAATAGACAAGTTGAGTGTTTCATAACCGTTCTGTGACACACTTTTGGCGGAAACCACCCATTGTTTGGAAGTAAATAGTAGTAGTAGTAGTAAAACACTTTATCTACACTCATATTGTAAGTTCTCTAAAACGTGTTCGAAAACGGTAGGCAATGGCTAGCATTACCACGACCGATTTTACTATGATAAGCTTTTTATCTACACTCATATTGTAAGTTCTCTAAAACGTGTTCGAAAACGGTAGGCAATGGCTAGCATTACCACGACCGATTTTACTATGATAAGCTTTTTATCTACACTCATATTGTAAGTTCTCTAAAACGTGTTCGAAAACGGTAGGCAATGGCTAGCATTACCACGACCGATTTTACTATGATAAGCTTTTTATCTACACTCATATTGTAAGTTCTCTAAAACGTGTTCGAAAACGGTAGGCAATGGCTAGCATTACCACGACCGATTTTACTATGATAAGCTTTTTATCTACACTCATATTGTAAGTTCTCTAAAACGTGTTCGAAAACGGTAGGCAATGGCTAGCATTACGAGTACCACGACCGATTTTACTATGATAAGCTTTTTATCTACACTCATATTGTAAGTTCTCTAAAACGTGTTCGAAAACGGTAGGCAATGGCTAGCATTACCACGACCGATTTTACTATGATAAGCTTTTTATCTACACTCATATTGTAAGTTCTCTAAAACGTGTTCGAAAACGGTAGGCAATGGCTAGCATTACCACGACCGATTTTACTATGATAAGCTTTTTATCTACACTCATATTGTAAGTTCTCTAAAACGTGTTCGAAAACGGTAGGCAATGGCTAGCATTACCACGACCGATTTTACTATGATAAGCTTTTTATCTACACTCATATTGTAAGTTCTCTAAAACGTGTTCGAAAACGGTAGGCAATGGCTATCATTACCACGACCGATTTTACTATGATAAGCTTTTTATCTACACTCATATTGTAAGTTCTCTAAAACGTGTTCGAAAACGGTAGGCAATGGCTAGCGTTACCACGACCGATTTTACTATGATAAGCTTTTTATCCGTAGCAGTAACGTAATTTTAACTTTTCATGCTCAATTATTGATGTGCTATGAGTTTTGATAACATAATGTACACCTGCACCCTCCCGGGGATCCGCCGACAGCCCGACACGCGCCCGCGCGACCGCCGGCACAATCGAGTTGGCCATGGTGGCGGTGCAATGGCGGCCATTCTATGGTTTCCAAATAAGGCATTTAGAATAAATAATATGAGTGTAGATAAAGCAGTGTATGCAACTGTACGTAATTAGGCCTTAAAACACTCGTGTGATCTTATTATGAAATTCGCCTGCGGCTCATTTCATAAAACCACACTCATGTTTTAAGGACCCTTATTACGTAACAGTTACATAAACTACTATTATTGTACAAGAAAACACAACGAAATACATATAACACAACATATACGTACAAAGGCGAACTTATCCTTTTAAGAGATTTCTTTGGGAATTGGGAGAGAAAGTTGGAAGTGCTAGGCAGACTTAGGTACTTACAAATACTTATGTGACATAAAGTTAATATAAAGCGGATCACTTCAGGTGTATCCAGGAGTTAGTGGGCCCCGATGTGACAGACAGACAGACTAAAACAAGAGTGATCCTACAGGGGTTCCATTTTTCCTTTTGAACACTAAAAGACATCCAAGAAAGTCGTCTCGTGACCCTACAGTAGACGTGTGCGCCGCCATAAAAATCCGCGGCGGCGGCGCGCCGGGAATTTTTGGCGGCGTGGCTGCGCCACGCCGGCGTCAAGGTCGCCTTTGGCTCCGCTCGCAAGGCTCACGTTTCGCATTAAAAATATGTTAAATATCAAAAACTTTTTAGGAACAAGGAACATAAAACGATATATAATGCCGTTTGCTTCTGTACTGCCGTTTTTTCGGAAATCGCTTTTATGTCGATATCTGTGATGGATTAAGATCATTTTAAAGCCAACTCCATCTAAAGCGTGTACCAAGGCCAGCTACCAAGAAATGTGACAAGCTAGACGGTCCTGTCTTGCGGGAGCTCGCCAGAACGACCTGCTGAAGCCAGGTACATTTGGATATGCAGATGACACAATGGTTGTTGAAAGCTACATACCCAGTCCACGAGCTAGTGGAACACAAATACAGTCCTTAAGGGAGGCAATGGTCGAACGCATGAACGTGTCACTGATAGCAGTCGCCGATTGGGGTGAAGCCAATTTGGTTTCGTTCAATGCTAGTAAGACTCAGGCGTGTCTTATCTCCGCTAAACGGAGTCCATTCCATCTGACTCCTACTTTCCGAAATGTAAATGTATTGAGCTTCTCGGAATCTCGCTGAGTTCGAAACTCAACTTCGGCCCACACATTGAGTCGAAAGCGCAGTTAGCAGCAAAAAAGCTGGGCATCCTTAACAAGGTGAGGCAGTATTTTACACCTAGGCAGCTGCTCGACCTTTACCAAACACAAGTCCGGTCGTGTGTAGAATACTGCTCACATCTGTGGGATGGTTCAGCAAAATACCAGCTTGAGGCTCTCGAGTCAGTCGAGAGGAGGGCCAAGAGAATCATCAATGATGACAAGCTGACGAATGCTCGACTTCAAAGTCTGGAGCATCATCGCAAGGTTGCCAGCCTATCCATCTTTTATAGGATACATTTCGGAGAGTGTGCCGAGGAACTGCACAACCTTATTCCTCCGTCTCCATTTTACCATCGGACTACCAGACAATCGGCACTCCGGCATCGCTTCATGGTAAGTATTCCACATATACGCACGAAGCGTTTTGCTTCAACATTCTTTATGCGAACTGCCAAGGAGTGGAACGGCCTGCCCGAGTTTGTGTTTCCACTTGAGTACAATTTGGGTCTCTTCAAAGCAAGAGTAAATAGGTATCTCATAGGTAAGCGTGCTCCACTGTAGACCGCATCATCACTTACCATCAGGTGAGATCGCGGTCAAACCTCTGCCTATTCTCAATAAAAAAAAAAAAAAAAAAAGAAGGTTGCCTCTCAAGATAAAGGACGTTATAAGGGATCCTTTTGAAGATACTGAGACAACATGGAATGACTTCAAAGCGGTTGTGTCCGAAACAGCGAAGAAGTCATCCCCACTCCTGGGAGCCAAGCAAGACGGAAACCCTGGATTTCTGATACTACCTGGGAACTTATTGAGCGACAGAAGACTCAAAGAACAAGGTCCTAACACAGACATAGCAAGAAAGGAGTATTCCAGGCTACACACTTGCGTGAAAAGGGCATGCAAATGCGATAAGAATAATTCATCCATGCTTTGTGTGACGAAATCGAAAACCATGCTGCAACTGCCCATTCTAAAGACTTGTTCCAGAAAGTCAAATTTCTCACCCGCGACTACAAACCTAGAAGCTGGCAGATAGCGGATACTGATGGAAACACTTTATCAGACCTGGACAAAGTGTTTCCATCAGTATCCGTTGGCTAGATGGAGAGACTATTCAGAACACCGGAAACAGTCTCTTCCACGAAGCCTAGAACTGAAAGACCTAGAATGCGTCAGCGCCTTCACCTACCTCGGCTCACTTTTATCTAACGATGGTAGCTGTGAACCTGAAATCATCCGGAGGATTCAAATAGCGAAGGGTGCTATGACTCGGTTAGATAGGATCTGGAGAGATCGCGAGACACAGAGGCAGACTAAGGTTAGACTTATGCGTGTGTTTCCAATTTTCCTATACGGTTCTGAAACTTGGACTATCAAGGCAGATCCGAAAAGCCGTATCGCGCGTTTGAGATGTGGTGTTGGCGACGGCTTTTACGGATACCTTGGACTGCGATGTGCACTAATCAGTCCATACGCATAAAACGCCGGTTGTCTACGACGTGCCAGGACCACATACTCACATACTTCCTGGTAGAGAATGCCTTAAGGCATTAAGTCCGCCTCTTGTACACTTTTTATTTGTGCACTAAAGTTTAAATAAATAAATACTTCGGACCTATCTTGACGCTCCTCGGATAGCCTAGAGAGGATCATCATGACGGGAAAAGTTGAAGGCACGAGACTTAGAGGCCTTCCCCCGCCAAGATCTTGTGCCCAAATCACTGCACCCATGCAATTAAAACTGCAAGAAGCCATGCGCTTAGCGAGGGACAGAAGCCTATGGAGCAACCTGGTCTTCAACAGAAAGACATGATCCTCAGTTCTGAGGGAACGACTAGTGATGATGAAGATCCTTTTTTGACTCGCAGTAGGTCCAAACATACCGTTCAGTATTAAGGATCAATCCTGCCACCGAAAACACTTCTTTTCTCAGGATAATTAATTGGTGGTACAATTTCCATGCAGATTTATTATTTTCGTTACCAATCTTATTAATTAGGCCATCGAGTTCATATTTTAGGTGAGCGGTTAATCATACTCATTTATTAATCTCCCGAAAGAGAAGGAATTGACCAAACCCTCAATATTTCCCTACCCTACCCTATATATTATTATGTTTTAATGGTTTAATTCGTCAATATACGTTGTAAAATTTTCAACTGACTTTCCTTCAACGGTAATTGTCATTGGCTATTTTTTGCCGAATTCTGAAATTTTGGCCTACGGCGTGGATTTTGAAATCCGCGGCGGCGGCGGCGGCGTGGGTCCCACGGCGCGGCTACGCCACGCCGGCGCGGCGCACACGTCTACCCTACAGGCACAAAGGTGCCCATCACGCTTGCAGCGCTGCCACGTTGAACTTTACACCAGAAAAGATCCCCCTCACCCTCATCCCAATAAACTCGTGACCCTACAGGCATAAAGGTGCCCATCACGCTCGCAGCGCTGCGCTGCCACGTTGACATTACGTCACGAAGGATCCCTCCAACCCTCACATTCCAGATAAAATTTGTGGTTTCCGCCACAAAAAGGACATCTAAGGAGCTCGCGAGGACCGCATTGTTTCCCAGCATTGAGTAGGTCTAATGTTAAAATTGTTAAATATGAATAGTTTTTTGGGGTGAACTGAAAACCAGCGCTGTAGTTGCTAGTCTGCGCCACAGCAAACGCTGAGTACATCCCTTTTGTCACCCTGTTTGTTTCTTTTCAACCGACTTCAAGATTTCGAAGGAGGAGGTTATCAATTCGTCGGGATCTTTGTTTTTGCTATTTTTTTTTTTTTTTTTTTTTTATGTATGTTCACCGATTATTCGAAGACGGCTGGACCGATTTGGAAAATTCTTTTTTTGTTTGAAAGCGTATACTTCACAGTTGGTCCCATTGTAACCATGTCAGGATCTGATGATGGGATCCTGGAGAAATCGAGGGAACTCTTCAACTATGATAGGCACACCTATGGTGATTTGAGTATTTTTTACAGCAGATCGAACATTTGGTGTTGGAAAGGTGGATGCTTAGTGAAGTCGGTTCTTTTTTGTTTAAAATTATAATTGGTTACTTTCCTAAAAAATATATTTAGTCCGTCAGTTACATTATCAAAAAATATTGGACACGTATTAAGTAAGATAAAGCCCGTTAAAGTTCCGCGTGATGTCACATTTCAGTACAATTTTTGGTATAATGTGACGTCACGCGGAACTTTAACGGGCTATATCTTCACCAATTTTTGTTTGATTGACAAAATAAAAAATACGTGTCCAATATTTTATGATAATCTAACTGACGGACTAAATAGAATTATTTTTTTTTTTACCCAGGAAAGTACCCAATTTTGTATAGATTAAGAAAATATCCTATTTTTACTTTATTTTGTTGCTACTTGTATGGTATGTTGTAATTGACAATAAACCTTTATTGTATCCTATTCTATTAGTTTGTTAGTAATGATTGTCATTGACAATATATTTCTAGAACTACAACCGCTTAAGGACAATTTAAGCTATCAATTTCATATCTGCACAATTTGAGTCATTGACATACAAGACATGCTAGAACCTGCAATTTCAACCTTATAACAATAACATAAAGTTCTAAATGTGCTAATAAAATAACACCGTACTAAAGACCTTTTTCCGCCAGCTCGACATCTTGTAGGTACATGTTACCTATACATGTAGATATTGTAATGTGGCCAGAATAGAGTTACAATCCATCTTTAAACAAATTTACATGCGCAGAACGCGTGCAACGAACGTCAAGAAATGCTTTAGTCTGGCTATCTGGGAAGTATGTGGTGGGCAAGGATGATATAAGACATGGATTGACAATGCCCAAACAAAATCGCGTTTCGCGAAACTTCAGGTTATACGTCTGTTGTCGGTACTAAGTGCCACAGCGATCTGTCGAGCCTGAAGTCGAGTTTTTCTGTCAGCGTTAAGCCCCGAACAAAATATTTGAAACTAGGATTTAGTGTTTGTGGTGACGGATAGATGACGCTAGTGCTATTATCAGAAATAAGGGAACGCGTTTTTGTATGGATATTATTGTCAATCCATGTCTTATTTCATTATTGGTGGTGGGGAACTGAAAAACATGATCACGATTGTGACAAAATTAAGAACTTTCATGGGTTAGATTCTAAATGCTAGCCCATCTAAAAAGAGGTTTATTCTAACTGTCAGATCGTCGTTTTTCAGATCGGCTAGCAAATAAACAAAATAAAATAAATAGCATTACAAATAAAATAAAAATAACTTACCTATAATACTGATTGCATTGCACCACAATAAATGCCTATTCGACCATCTTATCATTTTTGATGTACCATTTTTTTTATGTGCAAATTGTGCAAATCAGTATTTTTTTGCTAAGCGACTTCAATATACCCCTTTGAGATGTCGTGTCTATGCTGCCGGTACTCGTTTTCAATACAAATCCAGAACCGGAACCGGGAATACCCGGTTCTCGCTATACAAAATTCGGAACCGGGAGTTTACCGTAGCTAGTCGATGTCTATTTGCCATAGCTGTCAAGTAAGCGCTGTCAAGCATGCCATACCTTTGGTCAAGTGTTTGGAAGTCATTCTGACATTTCAAGGATCCATCCGCAGCAGATTTTATCTGGTCAGTCCATCGCATTCTGAGTCTGTATTCGATACTGATTGTTCCAATTTATTTTATTTTATCGTATGGCTACATGTCACTAGATATAGATAGGCATTTCTTCCCTGGGATAGTAGTAGTGGGAAAGCAGATGATAAAGAAAATCCAGTGAGTCGTGCGAGGTCCAGATGGGACAGTGCAGCTGCCAAGTTTTTTACTCTTCACCACCCAGGGAACACGTGAGGATTCTCTAAGGTGTTTCCTACGGACGCAGAGTAACATTGATCCCCAACACACACACGAGAACAGTGGTTCTTAGCTGTTGGACCTTGGGCTGGAAGCACCTAAAGTAGTGAACTTTTGACCTGAAAAAACCCTTTGTTGACTTTAATCGTCATACGTATTGCTTCCAAGATTGGTGGTCCTTACCTCTGAAAGGTTAAAAACCACTGCTCTAGAGTTCTAAGCAGGGTTATAAAGGATAATTATCAATGATAGTTATTTTGATAACTATCGCGATAATTATACTTAATGATTTTTATGTCTGATAATTATCGATTTGATAATAAAATAATCGAAAAATAATTATTAAGGCGGAATGCATAAAAAAATATCGCGCGTGAAAATAAACAGTAGTTGAACGACAATAGATAAAAAACTTCATACGGGGAATAATTATCTGATAAATATCAACGATCATAATTATCATGATAATTTCGAACTCAGGCTCTAAAGAGTGTTTTGCATGAGATAGCTTACTCTTATTGTTCTTACTATGACTTTACACTGTTTTTGTAGACTTGTGGTCACGGTGTAACATTTCTACTACTGACCGGTAGGCTTACTGTCAAGTCAAGTGTCAATATGTAATCAATATTGGGCGATAGAATGACATGAGCGTGGAAACTTTTTCCAAATCGATACGACGTTATTATCTGTTACTATGGGACGTCCATTATTTACCTGAAGTAAAATCTTACCAAAGGGCTGGGGTCGACAAATCGCTACGCACCTAATTAATGAACAGCCACTAACAAGCCCCCTTCCCCGCCTGCGACTTCGTGAGCTTAAGTGTTGTTGAGAGCTTTCAACCCATTTTCATCCCCTTTTTGAATTTCCATAACTCCTTTCTTAGTGGAACTCCACTCCAATATGTTTGTTAAACATTAATTTCCAAATTTCAAGGTTTCTAGGCCGTGATAGACGGAGAGCTAGCCACGTCAGATATGACACAATAATGAGAGCGACGAAAACCCTCTCGTTAGTTTGCTATACTATGCTTATTTCTAGATCCGGACATCTGGCAGCTGTAAAGCGGTGGAGGTCAAAGAATGCAAACCACTTTAAGAATACAAATCCTAGAGTTCTCATTTTGATGCAGTTTTATGAAAAATTATATAAATAATTAGATCATATCATTGCCAAAAGTTTCTTATGGGGGATAGTAGTCCAAAACGACGTATAATGTAATTCATAGTTTGTGGCCTACTGTTTCTGTTTTCAAAATATTACGCAATGTTTTTTGTTCAAATGTTAAAATATAGGCCTCGTCCTCTATAAATAAGATAACTTCGGCCGTTTTTACCTATTTTGGTATTACTTTTTTTCCAATTCAAAAACTTTGCTAGTCTGTCACTCTGACATCCACCCATTAAAAGCTGCTAGATGCCCGGATCTAGCAATAAGGATAGTATTGCAATCTTACTAGATGGGTTTCATTGCTCTCATTATTGTGTCATATCTGACGTGGCCAGCTCTTAGACCATGAGTTGTATGAACGGTCACGTCTGAAAATATGTATACATTTAATGTGACATCCAAGACTTTACGCCTTGGTAATAGAGTCGTGGCTACATATTTTTGTCATATTAAATGTATCCATATTTTCAGACGTACACTAAGTCACTAGGTAAAGGTATTTCTAGACATTTAAAAAAACAGTAGCATGCTTATTATGAGCGTGCTATTTTATTTAATTGTTACATTTGCTAGTTTCAAGCATGCTTGAAGCAGAGAGTATCTATTTTATAGAGGCGCTTAGTCTAAGAATTTTTTGAGGCTCCACGTTTGAAGCGTCTGAACGAGAGCGAACCAAAGTTACTAAATAATGTAAGGGAACCGTGCAGCGCCATCTAGTAGCGAATATCTAGACACGCGGCAGCGTGTCAAGCCAAGTTCAAGCAAAGGAACTGGCTAGTCAGCGCCGAGTGTATATTTACACGAACCACTTGGTGCCACTTTTGACCCTTCTATAACTCTAAACCTCTTTAACGTAAACACATAAAACTACGTGTGTTTAATTATATCCATAAGGACATGTAGAAGCCCAAATTTCATGAAGCTAGCTCAAACGGTTATAAAGATATGAAGGTCAAAAAGTCGTAATTTTTAGTACTGACTGACTGACTGATATATAGTACCTATATCTAACCTACTTCCAGATGACCTAGAAGGATGAAATTTGGAATCCAGCTCGGTTATTGTATGTAAGCGTAGGAAAAAATCTGAAAAAAAAAGTTAAAAAATAGGGGGGGGTCCCCATACAATTTTTTTTTAATAAATTGTATCGTTGGAACAGTTTTTATCAGAATAAAAAATATATATATATATATGTTGAATAACTTTATAAAATGTCTGATGTAATGAAAACTGGCCAAGTCAAATCTAACCTACTTTAAGATCTCACATTTTTAAATAACAGCAATTGTTATAGGTCCAATAAAGCAAAGAAATACAGTTTAATACTTGTTCATAATGTTATGTTTTAATGTTTCCTATGAATTATGAAATCTAGTCTTCTCTCTTCAATTAAACTCACGTTTTAGGGAAATCTTTGTTTATTTTACGAATAAAGCGAATTACAACAGCAACTAGTCAGTGTGTCAAATGTGACAATCTAAAACGTCAAGCTTGCCTCCAAATTATATGTCAAACAGTTCAATTAAAAAAAAAAAAAGTACTACCATGTATTAATAACGTTACCCGTTTTATACCCATAGAGTTGCTACATCTAAATCGTTTAACTCCCGTGAGATACAACAAGAAAGGCATATCATACTAATTTTAAAGTATTGAACATGTAATTATATCATTATAACCTTACAGCTTCGGCCGTCCTTTTAAAGTGGGGTCCTCCCCATAAGATAAATATCTTTTAAATTATGACTTTAACCCATATAAAGTAAATAAACAAAACAAAATAAAATAAATTTTACATTTCTACAAGTCTCATCATGTACAGTACAGATCTATAACTATTTGAGCTGCGTTGATTATTTAAAATTATTGAGATCTACATTAATCATTCACAGCCTGAGTAATAATAACATTAACAGTCTCAGCATACAGTCTATTGTAATCTATGACCATCTGTGCGATATCAGTTACTTGATACCATTCATTTCTGCACTGATCACTCACAAACTAAATAGTAACAATAACAATGTTCCCAGTGTCATTATACAAAGTATGTTGTATTATGATCTACAACCATCTGTGCGATACCATGTATTCTTGATACCATTCACTTCTGCACTGATCGCTCACAAACTAAATAGTTACAATAATAATGTGTCCAGTCTCATTATACAAATTATGTTGTAATCTACAACCATCTATGCGATATTAATTGCTTAATACCATTCATTTCTGCACTGATCGCTCACAAACTAAGGATTAACAATAATAATGTTTTCAGTCTCATTATGTCATTATACAAAGTATGTTGTAATCTACGACCATCTTTGCGATATTAATAGCTTAATACCATTCATTTCTGCACTGATCGCTTACAATCTACTAACATTAAAAGCCTTACACATTTATCATTTACATAAAATCATCTGTGCTATACTAATTACTTAATTCCTTTCAGCACTGATCGTTCAGTCCTGTGTAACCTTTGAGTAACTTGAGGTACCTAATACGAGGGTTGCTACTTATATATCCGGAAACAAAAAAACAAACAAACGTACACGGCTGAAAATGGTTTTATTGTTTTTCAAAGTATTCCCCTTGATGATCTATGCACTTTTGCATTCGCGTGAACCAATTTTTAAAGCACTTCTGCCACTCCGCCTGAGGTACCTCCATAACGTGTTGTTTGAATGCGTCGACAGCATCTTCAGCGGTCGAAAATCGTTGACCGCGTAATTTATTCTTTATATTTGGAAATAAATAAAAATCGTTGGGTGCCAAGTCAGGGCTGTACGGCGGATGACCCGTTAATTCCACATTTTGACCCTCCAAAAATAGAGTTGTTTCGCGTGACGTATTGTCATGATGAAGAATGATTCTTCGTCGCTGGTTAGTTTTACGAATTTGTTCAAATACTTCCGGTAAGCAAATGGTCGTGTACCACTCTGAATTAACCGTTCTACGGTTTCTAGTGGCACTGTAGCTACATGGCCATTAATACCGAAAAAGCAGGCCACCATTTGTTTCAATGTACTTTTTGCACGAGTAACTTTCGTAGGGTTCGGCTCATTTTGAAACACCCATACCGTTGATTGTTGCTTCGTTTCGGGATCGTATGCATAGATCCAGGATTCGTCACCTGTATAGATGTTATAAACGGCTTTTGAGTCACCACGGTTATATTTTTTAAACATTTTATTGCACCATTCGACGCGAGCATCTTTTTGCTCTTTTGTTAAGTTGTGGGGTATCCAACGCGAACAAATTTTTTTTACAGCCAAATAATTATGTAATATGCTATTAATGCTGGTCATAGAAATACCCAGAGTCGCCTTTATCTCGCGGTACGTAACATGTCGGTCGTCCATTATAAGTTTTCGCACAGCCTCGATATTTTGTTGTACAACGACCGATTTCGGGCGACCTGCCTTAACTTCGTCCGTAAGCATACTACGTCCACGATTGAACTCACTAAACCAGTGATACACAGTAGTTTTAGATGGGGCTTCATCACCAAAAGTTGAAGTTAGTTGATCTATGCACTGTTGTTGCGTTAAACCACGCCGAAAATCATAATAAATCATAGCACGAATATTTTCACGAGTGAGTTCCATTCTTGCTGCGAGATGACATTTAAAACCCGTCAAAAACAAAACACGAGCGTTAATAAGAAAGAAAAAATATACCGGCCAGTACTTAAAAAAGTTCAAATTTTACCATGGAGGTCAAATATGCTATTTAAGAAGATTGTAATCCCGGTTTCCGGATATATAAATAGCAGCCCTTGTATTAACAGTAATTATATATTTTATATCCCATCTTACTCATATTCCTGGATATATATTTTTATAATAATTGTTTAAAATGACAATATAAACCCTCTATTCAGTATCACTAGAAATACAATTTTCTTGTTCATTTTGATCTTTACTGTCACTGGAATAACCTTTAAAGCTAAGCCAAGGGTGAATTTTATCTATTGCTACAATGTTTTAATATTTTCTGTTTCCCTTTTTAGTCAATGGTGTATTTTCAATTAATAACCTATCATTTGGTAAAACTTTTAAAATCCCGTATGGGCCATGGAACTTAGGGATCAACTTTTTAGATTTACCTATGTGATCCTTATCTATAATGGTTCTTTCGACTCTAACCAGGTCTCCGACATTATACAATGTTGCTACTCGTCTATGTTTATTAAATTCCTTTTGTGAATACTCCTGTTGCCTATCTATTCTATCTTTAGCTCCCGCTCTCAACTGTGTTAGATTATCACCTGAAGCTCTTTCCGAAATTTCATCTATTGCACCGTTTAATGTATTTTCTGATGTAGTTACAAAGTTACAACCAAATAATAATTCGGATAGGGTTTTACCTGTCGTTTTATTTACCGTGGTATTAATTCCTAACTGAATTTGTCCTACATATTCATCCCAAGTGTTGTCGTTTTTCCCGTGACATGAAGTACTTAAAGCGTCCAATATCGTGCGATTAAATCGCTCAACTTGTCCGTTCGCCCTCGGAGAAGCAACTGCATTTAGCACATGTTTAATACCTGTCTTATCCGTATATTCTTTAAATTTTGCGCTTGTGAAACACGATCCTCTGTCTGTTATTAAACGAGTTGGAGGCCTAAAATAACTGAAGTGATCTTTAAATACTCTTATGGCAGTACTAGTTTTCGTGTCTTTCACAGCCCGAATGCCAACGTATTTTGTGAATGCATCGACTATAACAAGTATATATACATGTTGCCTCTCCTAGAGCGCACAAACGGGCCTAGATGATCGGCATGAACAGTGTGAAAAGGATTTTCGATTTTTGGAATCGAATGCAACATCCCCTCTTTGCAACCGCCTGGTGCCTAGTGATGAGCACACTCAAGACATGCGGCCACGTATTTCTTAGTGAATCGGCGCATTTTTGGGAACCAATAAGAGCTACTTAGTCGGCTTAATGTTTTTTCAAAACCGAAATGCCCAACATTGTCGTGATTCATGCGTAAGATCTGCCACCTAACGCCACGAGGTACGACCCACCTTAAACTTCCGTCCTTTAAAACTCGGTATAAATAATTTCCCTTCAACTGATAATTCTTTTCAACATCCACAATGAATTTAGTATCCTTATCTTGTAAGATTTGTCTAACACGTTTTAATTCATCGTCGTCATCCTGCACTGTTGCTATCCAATCTTTAACATCAATATTTAGGACATCGATAACATGCGGACTTGCGTTGTTATCGGGATCAGCAATAGGACCACGACTAAGAGCATCCACGTGTGCCATGCGAGACCCTGGCCTGTACTCTATCTCACAGTCGTACTCCTGAAACTGCACCCACCAACGAGATATACGGGGTACAATATCCCTTTTAGTAAGAGTAGTCCGTAGCGCATTACAGTCGGTTACAATTTTAAATTTTACACCTAATAAATACACCCTAAAACGGTTTAGTGAGGTTACTACGGCCAGTGTTTCTAATTAAAATGAGTGTATATTTTGTTCATCTGCAGTAGATTTCCTACTGTAATACGCTACAGCTCGCAGTAACCCGTCTAAACCACGCTGCATCAGAATTCCAGCGATACCATATTTCGAAGCGTCAGTATGTAACTCGGTTTCTAATTTTGGATCATACAATGCCAAAATAGGACGTTCCATTAATTTATTTTTTAAAACATTAAAAGCCTCTGTATGCTCAGTTGTCCATTTCCATTCAAATTTAGTCCTCAAGAGATCAGTTAATGGGCGCGCAATCAAAGCAAAGTTTTTGACAAATCTTCGGAAAAAGCTGGCTAACCCGATAAACCGTCTTACATCATGAACATTCTGTGGCGTTGGAAATTTTGAAATAGCTATAGTTTTTCGAGAGCCCGGTCGTATACCTTCACCACTTACATGAAAACCTAGACAGTCTAATTCTTCATAGAAAAAATAGCACTTTTTTAATTTAAGTGTTAGTCCTGCCTCACTCAAGAGGTTTAATACCTCATCTAAGCGTGTTAAACCCTCTTCAAAGTTACGTGCTGGAATTAATATATCATCCATATAGATGATGACGTACCATTTCCATTTGAACTACATTTGTAAATCCTAAATCTTTTAAGCTATTTGAAAAGCACGACTCATGTTTCTTTAAAACCTCTTTCAATTTTGTTAGCTCAGTATCACTAAGGTGGTCGCTAATATTTAAGTCAGTACAAGTATCATCTTCAAAGTTGAGAGTGTTCACATGAAGACAATAATTGGTAGTCATAACGCGAGTAATCAGCTCCCCTTCCCTTAAAGTAAGTGGTAAGTTAGTAACGTTTTGCACAAGTATTCCACCTTCACCTTTTTCTATAGAGTATTCACCTGGCAAAAGATATAATTCTTCATTTGGTTTCCCGCGCAAACAACCTCTGACATAAATTGAACCTGAATAATCTATATTAGTCTTTACTTGAATTATCATCATTTTATTTGGCAAAATTACTGTGTCATTTACCAAAATAATTCGTAATTTATCCTGTATTTTTTTCTCAAAAATAAAGCAATCATCAGTTCTTGGTAATCTTTTTTCAAAAATAAGGCAATCATCAGTTCTTGTAATAATCATTCCAGGTTTTTCAGTAAAAAACTATGACCTACTAATACTGGATACTTAATAACACAATCCTCAACAATATAAGTTTCTACTGTTTCGGTTATATTTCTTATTTCCATCTCAATATCTACTCGGCCTAGAGGCATAACTCCATTGGCCCCTATTCCTACCAGAACTGGAAGATGACTTTGCATTTCCCATTTTATTCCTATTCTATTCGCTTCACTATATCTTATTAATGTGGCTTTGCTACCCATATCTATAAAGCCATGTGTATGGATATTATTTATTTTCATTTCAACTACATACTTGTCGTCAGAGTCAAAACCACTTCCAAGATTCTTATCAAAATTAACACACAGAACAGTTTTTTCAGAAATACTCTCACCTTTTTCATGCGCTAAACCTGGTAATTTCGGACAATTTGTAGACAAATGCCCTATTCTATGGCAAATATTACATCTCAAAATAGTTTTTGTACATTTAAAACTAAAATGACCCGGCTCATTACAATTATAACAAACAATAGGAGATTTTGATTTTGACTCTGTGTTAGTTACCAAAGTTTTTAAGTTACCGCTAGCTGTATTTGGAATATTAAACCGCTTTGTCCATGTACCGCTACCAAATTTTAGTTTATCAGACTCACGCGTTTGTTCACGCTTACGGCTGTCACGACCTCTGCTATAGCTCCGACTGTGGCTCCGTCGAACACAGCTGCCACTACGACGACTACGACTTTTCATACTACGCCGACGACTAGTACTACGACTTCTTCGGTGTTCACGATCGCGTTTTTGACTCGGTTTTCTACTACGCTTACGATGCCGATCACGTCTTTCCACAGAACGACTCCTCCGCCCTTCACTGCACGTTGAACTAGAGCTTCTTGATCGCTGTTTCCGGTAACTTTTGCGTCTTTCCTTCGAATCATAAGTCTTTTGTTCACGCTCACGGCGCCTTTTTGCCTTCTTCTTATTCATATGAATCGATTTATGTTTACTGCGGCTGCGACATTTAGGAGTTAGTGACTGATCCTCTTCATTCGCTTTCTGATTACGATCCATGGTTGGTAATATAACTTTCGTCCACAACGACGAAACAAAAATGCTCCGTTTGTTCTAGATATGGTGAGCTTCTTGGTAATTGTGCCACTTCTGAATTATGAAATCTAGTCTTCTCTCTTCAATTAAACTCACGTTTTAGGGAAATCTTTGTTTATTTTACGAATAAAGCGAATTACAACAGCAACTAGTCAGTGTGTCAAATGCGACAATCTAAAACGTCAAGCTTGCCTCCAAATTATATGTCAAACAGTTCAATTACAAAAAAACAAAAGTACTACCATGTATTAATAACGTTACCCGTTTTATACCCATAGAGTTGCTACATCTAAATCGTTTAACTCCCTTGAGATACAACAAGAAAGGCATATCATACTATTATTAAAGTATTGAACATGTAATTATATCATTATAACCTTACATAATACATATTTGGATTTTGCATAGAACTTGGCACTCATTTAGATCTCCATTCTTTTTGCGGCGAAGCCCACACAGCCAAGCATAATTTTTGTATTGAACTTGGCTCTCCTTTTTTACATTTATGTTTTTGGTGGGATCGTTACTACGGCTCCTCCTACATTTTCGGTAACTGGTTTTCTCTCGTTTAGGTGTCGCTTCAGACTTGGAGCCGTAAAAAGTTCTTAGACTGCGCCTCTATTAAATAGATACTCTCTGCTTGAAGCAAACTAGTCTCTATATAAATTCACGTGACCCGTTTTTATTGTACTTTAGTTCAATATATTAAAGAAACTTACCTTAAAAACTGCAAAAGTTCCGAGAACTTCCTTTTAAAATACTTTATTACGATTTTTATGCGATAACATGTTCTTTCACCCGATATAATGTGAGCATCGTTTTAATTTCGATGTTATAATCGTTATAAGAAGGTATTATGCAGTATTATACAACGTCAAATGAAAGTGAGGCGATATTGACGTGCCATTGTGTTTGCTTGGCGAGATGATTGCTCGAAACCGTTTTTTAACACTATCCAGGGTTCGAAATATCAAGATAATTATGAACTCTGATATTTATCGCGATAATTATCAGATAAATATCCGATAATAATCAGATAATAGTTCAAGTACTAAAGTTGAAATTCACGCGCTATATTAGTTTTTGTGCCTTCCGCCTTTACGAATTTTGGGTTATTATCAAATCGATAATTATCAGACATAAAACTGAAGATAATTATCAAGATAACTATCATTGATAATTATCCTTTCGAACCCTGACACTACCATTCATGCACGTATTATTTAAACATATTTAATATTATTTATATATATTCAAGTGATATAGAGGGGAAATACTAACTGTAAAGCTCACAATGAAACTGTTACTTACAAATTTCGTGACGGCTGTAAATAAAAATAATTTATTTATAACACCAATATTAACAGAAATATTTTTTTTTGCACGAGAAAAACATGTCATTGCGAAAATTGTTAGGTTAATGGGTCCGTACGAAACTTCAAAAACACAATAACTAAAAAATTTTACATTTACTTTCCATGTACGGCTGAGTTCATAAATATTAAAGCGATTACTTAGACAAAAATATGTGTACAGTACACGACCTTAAACTCGTACAAATAAGGGTGTGTTCTTATAATTTTGTCTACATTTGTATTTTAAAGATAATTATCAATGATAGTTATCTTGATAATTATCGTGATTTTTATGTCTGGTAATAATGATAATTATCGATTTAATAATATCCCAAAATTTGTATATGCGGAAGGCACGAAAAAAATATCGCGCGTGAATTTCAACATTAGTAGTTGAACTAAGAAAAAATAAATCCATACCGTGGATAATTATCGCGATAAATATCAGAATCAGACATCATAATTATCTGGAAAACGCCAATGAATGTCTTAAGGTAATCTACTAATCTTTCATTTACACTGGTCATTGGTTATCTCTTATATTGGTTGTCTTAGAAACGACGGGAACAAGTTGTTCCCGACTAGAACAAGGCCAGGGCCTGGGGTCAACATTCGTTGCTCTAGCTTGAAATCACCAATTCGGCACGATCTTTTATTTTGTTACGTAACAAAAAAATCGCTTGAGCCATCAGAATCTTCTATTTTGCTGGTAAAATAAAATTATAGTTAGTTAAGTAAATTATAGTTCATTAAATTATAATTCTGTATAAGTATATAATTTCGTTAATATTTGAGCATGAACAATTTAACAGCCTTTATTTGAATCTACGAGTATGATCTTATTTTGCTCGGTATTTGCCTACTAACGTAGTAACGTAACACAAAAATCAGCTACATAAGGTACGCAAAATAAAGTCATACTCGTAACATAGGATAAACTAAAGATTGTCCAATTGTTCATCCTCGAATGTTAACGAAATTATAGATACATAATTATAATTTAATGAATTATAATTTACTTAACTAACTATAATTTTATTTTACCTGGCATTACCAGCAAATTATGAGAGATTCTGATGGCTCAAGCGATTTTTTTAGTTACGTTGCGTTTGTAAACGTGATTAATGATAATGATAAAAAATATTATCTAAAAATGTAACGATACGCGTTATTTAGCTAATAAAAGTGTATACTTCGCCTATGTATCTAAGTAAGATATAACAATCATATCAGTATATCTGACCGTGTCTATTGTTCGTCAGGCTATCTTATATCTTAGTAGGTTAGTTAGCTGGTAAACAATGCTGGCCTAGAGAATAAAAAAGGCATATACCGCATATTCACGGCTATCTATGAGGTAGGTATTAAATATGTAGCACGTAGTTTAGTCAAATCCTGAAAGGTTTTGTTAAACATATTTTTTTACTATAGAAACATAACCAATAGGATTAAGCTAAAAATTAAAATACCCTCGTGAAAATGATATCAGCACCATCTTTTAAGAAAACTTATCAAAAGAACCATCCATCCATGAACCCTGTAGCCTGAAAGTACGGGGTACTGTGCGTCAAATTCGGTAGTTCAGATTTTTTGCAAACTCAACCTTTGGCGATTATGACCCTAAAGTACTGGGTTTTAATAGTACCTTCTCAGAGTTTTTTTAAAGAAGACTAAATTTGCTACATTATGAGACTAGAATTGTCTTTGTATACCCTACAGTTTTTTCAAAATAGAACCGTTTTTCCCAGAACCGTTTAACCTTTACCCTTTTCTTACTAACTTTATTTTATACTTAACTTTATTTCTGCCGCGAATGCAGAAGACGCTGGTTCGATCCCAGCCCTGGGCACCGGAGGCCTAGGTCACTTTTTCCTTTGTATATGACATCTATATAAGTTTATGATTTATATAGTAGTGTGTCTACTTAAAATAAACAAATCAAATTATTTATTAAAAATAATTTGATTTGTTCTTCAGTTGTACTGAGGGCAGCGCCATCTCTCTCGCTTTCAATGAACTCCTACGAGTTCGGATTGGAGGTACGGACTCATAATGTTCTACCTTAGATGATTGGCTAAAATGCGCCTGAGCATTTACAAAGATTGCATATACAACTTTATTTTACTTAAAAACTTTATCTTGGAAACTATGGGGTCTATAGAGACAATTCTAGTCTTATATTGGAGCAAATTTAGTCTACTTTAAAAATGTCTTGAAAAGGTACTGTCAAAAACTGGTCTTTAGTGGTTATAATCGCCAAAATCTGAAACCAAAACTGATTATTCGTTTTTGGACAAAGTTGCGTTCGGCGCTAGGTCACAAACTTGGATTATTTATTGGGCCAACATCACAAACAAGTCTGCAAAAAATCTGATCTACCGGATTTGACGCACCCGATGATTGTATATAGTAACAGGATCACAACAATTTATCACCTAACTTTTACCCATAAATTGCAACCAAATCGAACATACTTTTTTGAGATAAATGGGAACTTTCGTGTTAGCATAAACAGAAATCATGTGATCATATTTTGCCTACGCTTCGGGCTAAAATAAACAAAGTTTTTACATATATTATTTATATTCTACTCAATGTCCCATCTTCTTCTAAATTTTATAGTAGTTCTTTCACTTCTCATGCTGATAGGCTCTAGAATAATTTACGCTCAGACTTAAGGCGTGCTGAATCTCTTGCTGTGTTTAAGAAAGACCTTAAAAAATATTATCTGTCCCACCCATGATACGTTATCCTGTAACTCCATTAAACTGTTTTTGTAACTTGTACCTGTGGCAAATAGTGTGTATCTTGCTCCTCGATTGTATTTTCTTAATTTATCCATATTTTTTTTGCATCTACAACTTGTGATCCCACACACTGCATAATAAGATACATAACATATTATAAATACTCATTATTGCACTGCACACCTCAAATTATAGAAACAAAGTATACACAAGTCACAAACGGAAAAGCGAGAAGAGCAAGAAGATACTATCGCCGGTGACTGTACTCATGCGTGGACAGATGTACCTACTTAACAGCCAGGGTTTGAAATTATTATAGTAGTTTATGCAACAGTTGTATAAGAGGGGTTAAAAAAGGTGAGTGGCGTGGGTAACAATTTGAGCCGTAGGCGAAAATTGTTAAGAAAAACGCCACGAACATTTTTTTACCTACTTATACGACGTTGCATACAATACTTTTTCTACGAATACACTTACTTTTACATAAAATGCGAAATTGAAAACTTCATAGATATCGCATTTATTTTGTCAACATAATCAACAATCATTTAAGTTTTACCTTTTAAAACACTATTTTTCAATAATACTAACATTACTAACACAAATACCGTCGTTATTTGATCAATTATTAAAGAGCTACAGAGATTAGTAAAAATACCTAAATTACTTTCAAAGTTTGCAATTCGCCCCAACAAACGAACGGGAAACGTAAAAAACTACGAAGTAGTTCTGTGGTTCTTATATTTTTTTTCTTTTTTAAAGTTTTTTTTTCTAAAAACGCTGCGTTTATTTAGGTTTCTTAGGTTGGCAGTAATTTATTTTATATTAATAGCCGTGTTTGCACGCGATTCCGCGATACTATTTTGGCGCTTTTATAGAACAAGTGTTATTTTGGGGAATAGACTAGATAGACTTTTCATCGAGTGTATTATCTATGTTCTTATAAAGGTGTTAACGAATGTATAAATGACAGGTAAAAGTACAGGAGTAGAAAAAGATAATTATGATCTTTAATAATTATCCGAGAATAATCGGTTATTTATCCCCGGTATGGGTTTTTTTCTCTTATATAATTTTGACCCGTGAATAATCTGTTCTTGGATTTTTTTTTCGTAGGTCCCGCGGGGGGTCACTGGGAGTGTAAATTCAAAAAGTAGACTGAATCAGGCAATATTCGAAAAATGTTTATTTTTCCAAAAAAACGGGTTTTCTTGAATAACTCGGCCATTTTTGATTTTACAGTAAAATCGTGGGGACAAAAATTGTAGGAAATTTGATTCTCTACAAGTTTGATCCTTACAATTTTTCTTCTAGGATCGATATTTTGGAAATTAAACCTGAAAAACGCGACAAATTCAAAATATTATCATTATTGTTCAAAATTTGATTCTCTACAACTTTGTTTCTCTTCATTCATGCCGTAAAACGTGAAACATAGGAGATAATGATATTATTTTGAATTTGTCGCGTTTTTCAGGTTTAATTTCCAAAATATCGATCCTAGAAGAAAAATTGTAAGGATTTACTGTAAAATCAAAAATGGCAGAGTTATTCAAGAAAAACCGTTTTTCGAATATACACAGGAGCCTGATTCAGTCTACTTTTTGAATTTACACTCCCAGTGACCCCCCCGAGGGACCAACGAAAAAAAATCCAAGAACTGATTATGTGAATAATCAGGGTAGGGTCGGTTTTTTCAGAGAGTTCTAAACCAGGAGAGGCCTTAGGTATCATTTCCCCTCTGTCAAAAGTATTGGCAGGAAAATCTAGTACATCTATAAAAACTATTTCAATAATCGATGTCACGCATTTCTACCATCGTTGTCAGTTGATGACAAGCTCAGTGAAAATGCCATTATGTGCTGTTTTTAGATGTAAAAGATGTTCAACTACGTCTAGTTTACAAAAAGATGGTATAACATTTCACCAGTAAGTGTAATTTTGCTTTAATAATCATTATGTTTATAATAAACGTTTTAATCAAAATTGGAAATCAAGAATCGTTTACAGAATAGATTTAAACGCAATCGATTTTTATTCCGAAACCATTTTGACCTAGACATAATAGCCATAGAGCTGTCATGCCAATAATAATACCGAGATTGAACGGGATGGTCTTATTAAACTTTCAATGGGTATGACAGAGAAGGTTGTTGCGCAAACGCGTGTTTCAACTCTAGAGATACTTGGTTTGACCATTTTGACGTTTGACACTTACCATATTTCAGGACGCAAGGACGACTCCCTTCTGTAATTTGTTTGAAATTGCAAGCAAATATGATACTTGGCTCCATTTGTATTGACTTTATGATGAGTTCATACGATTATGGACCATGTACTGTAAAGTCGATTACCTACCTATTGGTCTAGTGTTTTGAAGTTTGCATAGACATAATATTCCCGTCATATCTAGTGCCGTGCTATCTTAATATCGATATATTGCTATATTTAATGTAATCAATACATCAATCCAAAATATATCAAGTAATGATTAAGGTCTAGTTCTAGTAGGATATGAAGGAGGTATCCAGAATTTTAAATGTCCCTTTCTTGTCATTAGCGCTTCGCCCATTTGTCGGAGAATATTTACCTAGCAACTGTTTAAAGTAGTATGTGACGTTCCGTGGTTAAAGGTACATTATGGCGGTTGGCGCTTGCACTATTGCTAACGACGCTCCATACTAATGCGATGCTTCGCAACGTAAGCGCCAATCGCTATAAGATACTTTTACCCGCCGAGCGTCACATATGTTCATAAGACATTATGAAAAACAAAATTAATATTGACGATAAATTTAACAAAGAGTCCGGTAACGGATTTGAAAACGGAAATCGCTTATAATAAAATAACGCACATGAATTGCATTTGATAAGATAGTTTTAAAGTCTTGTTATTGCAAAAATATAATATTGGTACATATTTATTACTATTTGATACCCGTAAACTCAATTGTTGCAGAGGTTGTTTAGTGAGGACGTTGATTAGTGCAAACTTTTCGCTTTATTTTTTAATATTATTTGTTACGTCCTCTTATATGTTTTATAATATCTGATTAAGGCATAAAGTCAAACTTTAAATTTTTACTTTACATTTCTAAATTTTTATTAAATTAAATATTTTAATGCATACCCAAAAATACCACCTAAACTTGAGCAATTTTTCTTATAATTACTGTAGGTAAACGTACTCATGTTTAAAAAATATGTATGAAAATGAAAAAAAAAACTATTACATTTATTCCTTAAACGACTAATTTTCAAACTTATTCATATATTTATCTACACTCATATTGTAAGTCCTCTAAAATGCGTTCAAAAACCGTAGGCAATGACCAGCATTACAACAAACGATTTCACTATGATAAGTTTCTTATCTGTGGCAGTAATGTAATTTTAACTTTACATGCTCAAATATTGTTAAGTTATGAGTTTCAAATTTGGAACAGCTGTCAAAACCAACACAATTTCAATGGGTTTCTATTCTAGTATCCATAGATTTTAAAATGTTGTCGATGCGAAACGTCAGTACGATATATTTTTTGACATAAACCGCACGACATTTTGATCTCGGACGACATGAGAATAAGGACTTCGTTCGTTGGCTAATATTTAAAAAAACTCGCGACAGAAGTTTGTACATATATATATTTCTCTATGGTTTGTACGGCCGCCATTTCTGTTATCAACTTGTCAGTTATTGTTTGTCGAAACATTTTTAATTGCGAAAATGTAAATGTTTACTATTAACTATATTATAATAAATACATATACTCGTACTTTCCTTATCAGTTCTAATTTATTTATTTTTATTAAGCTTACACCTGTGGGTATGTTTCAGCACTTGTATCTAGCTACCTAGTAATGCAGGTCAATTGCCTTCGGCTTCTGAACCCATCTTTGAGTACTTGCAATATGTGTGTAGATAAAGTAATGTATGCAACTGTACATAATTAGGCCTTAAAACACTCGTGTGATCCTATAATGAAACTCGCTGCGCTCGTTTCATTAAACCCCACTCGGGCTTCAAGGCCCCTCATTATGTATCAGTTGCATAAACTACTATTTACGTACCAGTTTAGCATCATTTTAATCTTTAAAATTCTTTGTTTTGTCAACATAATATAAATAAAAAACCGGCCAAGTGCGAGTTGGACTCGTGCACCGAGGGTTCCGTACAAACCTGTAGGTATATAGGGGTAGTGACTTTAACATTGTTAAAATATTTTTATTATGTGAGTAAAAATTTACGGTTTTTGCAACTTTTCCTGTATCTGTGTAGTCGTTGCTTCGTACCAAATTTCAAGATTCTGAGTTCACGGGAAGTACCCTGTAGGTTTTGATTCCCTTGCGAGTTTCGAAAATCTGCGGCATAAACAACTGTATCTTTTGTTTGCGTTGGCTTAGATGTTTGATTTTTTTACAGCTCCAAGGCACAGTAGACTTGAGTATTTGATATAAATTTCAGCTTGATACCTCCACGTGTTCCTGAGAAAAAGGGTCTTGACAGATGGACGGAAGGACGGACGGAGGGACGGACGGACGGACGGACGGATGGACGGAGGGACCGACGCAGGGACGGACGGATGGACGGACGGAGAACAAAGTGATCCTATAAGGGTTCCGTTTTTTTCTTTCGAAGTACGGAACCCTAAAAAGTGTTACACTTATTCAGTTTAAAAAGAAACGATTATTCAAAATATGTACGAGTATCTGCCAATTTGTGTAAAAATATTAAAGTATTTTTAATACTAATTCTCAGTGTTTTTGTTTCCTAATAGGTTTGCACATCCCTAGGGCAGAATCTCTTAGAGGCCCCGCAACACGTTTTCGCCGAGTTGTAGCTGTATAAAGCCGGAATAATACGTAGCGTTTCCGCGCGTGGTTTCGCGGCCGGTCCGCTAGTCCGAGTTCACATCTCCTTGCTGAAAGAGTGCAGAGATGTGACCCTAGACTAGCGGATCGATCGCAAAACATGCGTGGCAGAGATAGCGCGATGGTATATATGCGCCTAGGTCATAGAGCAGTCGGATTAGCTATTGTTTCGCGCTCAATTCCACGGATAACTCGGCGAATTTTTGTAGCGATGCCGCGGTATCGGTTCCGCAGCGGAGATGCGCGAAACTCCATAATGATTCTTTGATCGTATGTCCGTGAATAAATATAAATAAATAAATAATGAGTGCACTATAGTGTGTCCTGAAAGGTTTCATGAAGAGTTCTGTCGTTTTTACCAAAACAACATATACTATGTTTTTTTTAATGGTAATTTGCTAACTTCATGCACCAGCATTTAGTCCCATATCATAATAAAAATAATAGCGTGGCTCCGTCATATGATAGAGTTCACCTGATACCATAACGATATAATAACCACAAAAAATATTGTTATTATTTTTTGACAGGCTTACTTCACACGAGATGTTTGGGAATACGAATTTTCTTTGGGATTTTTTTTTCAACTTTTCACTGTTTAAGAAATACGGATAAACTACAACTGCGAAAAATAAGAACAGGCTATGGCAAAAGTAGCGTAATGTATGGGGGAGCGCAAATGTACAACGAACTACCAAGTAATGTAAAAGACTGTGAGTCTCTAAATTTATATAAAACCAATTAAAAAAAATATATACAAAGTAATGTTATATAAGCCTGTTGCGATCATGCTAAATACATTTAATTTTAAGTAATATGTAAGCTCATTTAAGTGAACTATTGTTCTTTTGAGTAAATAAAGAATCTCTAAACACAAACACAAATTAATCTTCTTAATTATTTATTATGCCATTCCCACGGTTGAAGATGGCTATTGTTGTTGTTGGTAACGAAGCTCACCAACGTCATAGTAGGTATATATTCCATTTCGGTAAATTGACGAGATGATTCTATACGTATAAAGTAAAGTGGCGCCATATACGACATCTCGATAAAATTGATCGATATCGATATTCTCTAGCAATATGCCCGGCTCCATTATTTCGATTCGATTACATCTACAACCATAGTAGTATATCGTGTACGCACTTGCTTTTTATTAGGACTATTTGCATCAGTGTGACAATTTAAATCAGTGTTGTTGTTTTTCTTTAGTATAGGTGCGTAGAAATGAGAGATAGTTTTGCATATGTGTGCACAGACTTTATATGTGTGCTACCTCGCCCCCCTCAGATTTTGGCAGACTTTTTTGTTTGGTTAGATGAGGCGAAGCGTACTCCATTTATAGAGCTTGATGAGTTTTTTGGATATAATGACGACTATTCACGCGCAATTTTTTTTTGTGCATTCTCCCTTTACAAATGTTAGGTTATTATCAAATCGATAATTATCAAGATAACTATCATTGATAATTACCAGTGATCGGAATAGGTAGTGCCATTTCACGGGAACTCGGTGCGTAAGCTTAGTATGGACATAGCTTTTAACCCCGGGATTTCATATGAAAAATTTTAAGTTTATGTTTAGTTCAGAAATGTTATAAATGTGTGATTTTTTTTTGGTTACTATATGTAGAATATGGCATCGACAAAATATAAAGTAGATACACTAACTTTGACATCCATGCAAACAAAGAAAATAAGCACGTCTTATCAGTTATCTTTTTGCATTTGCATGTTGTTTTTCTAAGTGCATTCTTAAATTATCTTTACCTGCTTCGACCTTGAGATAACTTTCTATTGCTTACCTCTATGAAGAGCTCGGGGCAGGGTGGGACAATAGCAACAGATGCCAATATTTGTCATGCTATCTCTTTTTAGATGAAAGATAATGTTTTAAACAAGGCAAGTATTTTAAGATTACTTATGTTCTTCTGTTCGTTAAGTTCGCACGTATTACTCATGGTTGGTTCAATTCGACTTTGGCTTGTTTACCGGACTTTGTGATCGATCATCTTATTGTGACGACGTTGGCTATCCCTAATTGGACTCTGATTTACTTGTGATTGGACTAAGTGGAACTTCTTATCTAGCTAAACATGCCTCGGCGAGCTAAGGAAGAAACTATTCTGAGTTGGATTGAATCCTATCCCGACTTAGAGTTTGATTCAACAAGACATTTAATACATTGTACTAAATGTGACGTTAATATTGGATGCAGAAAGAGTAAATTGAAGCGACACATCGAAGGACCTGTACACAAAGGATTACATCACCAACCAAATGAAAGTTTTTACTTTGATCTGATCGAGTTCCTCATACTTTGCAATATCCCATGGGTTCAAATCGAAAATCCAGCATTCACAACCTTCTTCCAGAAGTATTTTTGCTGCACTTGTACAAATCAGCCTCTACGTACTCTACCCAGTGAATCGGCAATAAGAAAAGTATACCTGGACAAGTTTTATCAAGCCAGAATAGCAGCTATACGCAGTGAAGTGGCAAATAAAAAGATTTGGATTTCGTTAGATGAAACGACAGACTTTCTAGGCAGATACGTGGTCCATTTCTTGGTGAAACCTTTGGATGCAACCGTTTCTCATAAAACTTATTTAATGGCGTGTAAAGTGCTCACGGTAGTGAATGGGGAGACTATTGCTAAGTTTGTTACAGACTGCTTAGAAAAAATGTGGGGAGAAGACTATGAAAATCAACTCGATAATGTGCTTCTCTTATGTACTGACAGCGTTGCGTATATGTTGAAGGCGGGGCAAATTTTAAAAAGTGTGTTACCGAATATGAAACACGTTACATGCTTAGCTCATGCTCTGCATCGTGTGGCAGAGCAAATAAGATGTCAATATCCGGACGTAGACACCCTGATAGCTAACTTGAAAAAAGTATTTTTAAAGTCTCCTAGTAGAGTGCAACTGTTAAAGGAAATTTATCCAAATTTGCCTTTACCTCCTAAGCCAGTAATTACAAGGTGGGGTACTTGGCTCGCTGCAGTATCTTACTACGTGAAGTATTTCACTGAAATAAATACGGTTTTGTCAAGATTAAGAACATCAGATGCTGTTTCAATTAAAAAGGCTAAAAAAGTGCTGGAAAAACCCAACATAAAAAAAGAATTAGATTATATCCACGAAAATTTTAATATAATAGAGGTGGCCTTAACTCGTTTACAGGAACGAAATATGTCAATGGTCGATGCCTTAATCGATTTTGATCAAGTTAGGATGGTAATCAATTGGTCTAATAGTTTACCCATAGTAAACAAATTTGAAGCGGTTATGGCTCGAAACCCGGATTTAGATACTATAAGAGAATACGCAGGAGATATTTCAAAAGAAACCGCATCTGAACATATTTCCTTTTACAAATTTGCCCCGCTGACATCAGTAGAGGTTGAAAGATCGTTTTCCACATATAAATGGATATTAGACGTCAAGAGAAATAGACTGACAGTTGAGAACATTGAAAAAATAATCGTTTGCTATTACAATTTTAAAGAAAGCAAGGAATAAACGATGTAAAATAAAATCTGTAAAGTTTGACTGGAAGAGATCACTTATTGCTGATAAGACGCTTATTCTTTACCTCTATTTTTGTGTATAATTTATTGTATTGTATAATTTGTATAGTAAAAAATAACGAATGTTTTAATAACGTTGATTTAATACATATATGTGTACTAATGTTGATGTTTGACGATTTATTTTATGATTGTAATTTGTAACTGTTAACAGTTATGTTGAATAAATAATTGACGTATTTATAATGACAATTTTTTTTTATTTTGCATCTTCTTAATTTAGGTCAATAATATTCACTGTGAAAAAATACGAGTCCCGAAATCCCAAGGCTTATCCATGTTATGTTTAATGTTTAAGGTCATTCACCCGAAATGGCACTACCTATTCCGATCACTGATAATTACCCTGTTAACACCTTTTTTTAATATTCAAGATATTTATTCATGACGTACACAATATTACATAAAAATTTACATACAAACAAATTAAGACGTATTGATGTAGCACCACGTTTCATCTCTATCCTTTTCGGGGATAGAGACTTCATTGTATGTCCGTTCAAGCTTCCCGGTAGAAAGTGAAACGTCGGTATACAGGTTCGATTTCCGGTCGCGGCAGGACCCGTTCCCACGCAACGCCATAAAACTGTAACAAGAAAAACAAGTGTCGAGTTTCATTTTGTTTTTTAACTTCAGTTTTATATGTTTTGCATTTTGAAGACGACATTGTTATTTGTGGGGAAGATGGGATTAAAAGTTACATAGCAATCAGTTTGGATTTAGACTGTGTAATGTCAAATGTCAAATATTCTAAGGGTGAGAGGGGTCTCCATACATGTAATAAAAATAAAAATACCTAATATCAACATGTTGCACAGAAATCTATAGATCTTTAAAAATACAACATTAAGGTTTATATTCAGAAATAATCGCTTCGAAAGTCTAAAAAAATATGTTCAGCTGTAGCTTTTGAACCATAAGTCCAAAATATATGAAAAAAATCAAGACGAACATTATCGTTTCAGCCACTTTTAAGTTATTTCCAAAACAACTTCTTCCATACGCAGACACGACCTTTTGGTATTAGTTTGATTCTTATTTCATTGAAGGTATGGAACCCTCCATTATGCGTGGTCTGACACGCACTTGGCCGGTTTTTGTTTTTCAGTTTCAACGGCCCACCATGCATGCCGCTTATACAATACGTCCATTTCACATCATAACCTCAAAATCATAAAACATCTCGACCACTTACGTAACATCAGATATGCCGAGATGTGTATATGTAAATATACGACCTAACTATATTAACATACAAAGTATGTTGTCACGGTGTGTTTATGTATATGTATAAACTTGTTTTTATGCCATGATGCCTACAAACAACATGATGATAAGTGTAAGTAATTTGTATTCTTAAAGTGTAAGATTCATAGATGGCAGCACCATCTCTCTCGCTATACCAGAATCACGTAAGTGATTCGTATAGGAGGTGCAAGCACGTACTGCGCATGCCCTTAGAGTATGGTCAACGGCGCCTAGCCGTTTCAAATTCAGAGATTGCATATACATGAGAAAATTTGTCAAGTTCCGCCGTGACCGGGTGGTCTAGTGGTCAGGACGTCAGCCGCGAAAGCTGAAGACGCCAGTTCAAATCTGGCCTCGGACACCGGAGGGTTTGGTCACTTTTTCTGAAGTATATGACATCTATTTTAATTTTAATTTGTATTCTTCTTTATGTGTCGAGGTTCGCTTAAGTTTTATACTTGAGATGCCCAGTAGTCGGCAGTGTTGACAGTCCTTGGCGTTGCGTCCATCAGGGCGAGCTCCGAACAGTAATGGTCTAAGAGCTGGCCACGTCAGATATGACACAATAATGAGAGCAATGAAACCCATCTAGTAAAATTTCAATACTATCCTTATTGCTAGATCCGGGCATCTGGCAGCTTTTAATGGGTGTAGGTCAGAGTGACAGACTAGCAACGTTTTTGAATGGGAAAAAAGTGATACCAAAATAGGTAAAAACGGCCGAAGTTATCTTATTTATAGAGCCTATATTTTAACATTAGAACAAAAAAAATTGCTTAATATTTCGAAAACAGAAACAATAGGCGACAAACTATGAATTACATTATACGTCGTTTTAGACTATTACTTTCGCCCATCAGAAACTTTTGGCTATGTCTAATTATTTACATAATTTTTCATAAAACTGCATCAAAACCAGAACTCTAGGATTTGTATTCTTAAAGTGGTTTGCATTCTTTGACCTCCACCACTTTACAGCTGCCAGATGTCCGGATCTAGAAATAAGCATAGTATAGCAAACAAACGAGAGGGGTTTCATCGCTCTCATTATTGTGTCATATCTGATGTGGCTAGTTCTACGTCTATAATACTGGCAGGCAGGGCAGGCCAGTAGGTGCGCCATGGTTTAGGATGCCGTGCCGCAACCATATTGGGTCGAAGGGGCACGGAACAGTCCCCATCGGGCCATGTTCTCCTTACAATGGCCAACTTGGGACCTGTCTGAGCCTGTTCAAGGATTTGTATTGTTTGTATTGAGTTACCTAAACCACAAAATAAATAATAAGTGGGACTTATTTCGTTGTACTGCCATTTCGGCGAAAATCTTTTCGCGTAATTTCATTTCCAAAATAACTTATCGCATAACGTTTAGTTAGCATACCAACGTTTACCATTTGAATTGTTTCGCATAGTTTTATTTGGGTGAATTTGGCATAGGTTAGGTTAGTATGCCAAATAAAACTATGCCAAACGGTATTGCCATCTGATGATTCTGCTAAATGAAACTATGGGAAAAATTGTTTCGGGAGTAATAATTTGGCATACAATTTTCGGCCACATATTAGTAAACCCTTACCATAGATAGACTAATTAACCCAAGACCCCGCATAGCCGGGCGACCCCCGCTGCCACGCTCAAAGTAATTTCACTCTATATTAAGACACTAATTATTGGAAGTGACGGTAAACTTAGTCGTCTCCATGGCAACCATTAATGTCTGACTCTCTCTTACGCCCGTTTGCGTGTTCCCCTCCCGCACCCCTTCTTTTTGACAGCTTAGGTTTCAAAGAAATAACGCGCTAAGCGGGTTATAGAGATATCTTGTATATGACCCTTACCTACCCCCTTATATACCTGAAATGTTGAGCTCTCAATTCGTAAGTTAAAACTTTGTGACAGTCATTAACAGTTACCATTTCGCTGGCCTAATAGACGGAGAGCTGGCCACGTCAGATATGACACAATAATGAGAGCGACGAAACCCCTCTAGTTAGTTTGCTATACTATGCTTATTTCTAGATACGGAAATCTGGCAGCTGTAAAGTGGTGGAGGTCAAATAATACAAATAACTCGAAGAAAACAAATCCTAGAGTTCTGGGTTTGATGCAATATTATAATAAATTATGTAATTAATTAGACTTTATCATATCCAGAAGTTTCGGTTGGGGGAAAGTAGTGCCAAATGATGTATAATGCAATTTTTCGTTAGTCGTCTACTGTTTTTGTTTCCGCAATAATAGACAATGGTTATTAATCTAATGTTAAAATATAGGTCCTGTCCTCTATAAATAACACAACTTTGGCAGTTTTTACCTATTTTGGTATTACTTTTATCCAACTTAAAAACTTTGTTGGTCTGTCACTCTGACGTCCACCCATTAAAAGCTGCCAGATGCCCGGATCTAGCAATAAGGATGGTAAAGCAGTCTAACTAGACAGGTTTCATTGCATGCTCTCATAATTGTGTCATATCTGACGTGGCCAGCTCTTAGACCATAATATTATGTTTCACTTTTATCGAATTGAAATTTGAACATTGTCATAGTGACACTAAGTCTAAATGTAATTATCCTAAAAATGTTACCTAGAACCCTGTAATATTGGGCCAGCGATTTGGCGGAAGGACTTTACGTCGTGTGTAAACTGATAATATCCCTCATTTTGTGGCGGGGTTTAAAAAAAGGATACAATTATCAAATCAACGTCATTAACGATTTTACAGAGGTTGATAAACTAATCCAAGTAACTAGGTAGAGATTTGCAACAAACAAGGAAATAGATATGCGATAACCTCCTTATCGGGCAGCTTCTTATCAGTAAACACTTGACCACGATGGCTGCTATTGGTCTAATCTTAATGATCTTATGATGATGCATTTGGATGTTCAAATGCAGTTAGTTTAAGGCGACTGATAAGCTGTCTTTGCTCATAGGTGCCGGTTCAAAGTTACACTTAGATGGGTACCAGGGTACTCCGAAATTGACGGAAACGAAATAGCGGATGAACGTGCCAGAAAGGGTGCGGACACAACCCTGGTCGGCCCAGAACCATTCTGCGGAACATCTCCAACATTGGTCCTTAGAAAAGCTTAATTTGTATGGCGCGAAGTAGTTTTTATTTATTTTCGCGAAAACGACTCAATGTTTCGTCTCGAATTGCTCCGAAATTGAAATACACCGATTTCTGAAATACGTGGGGCACTAGGAAAGTTTTGAGATACTTCAAATTTAAAAAAGAAACGGCACTGGTTTATACTTTTTTTTAAAGATTATTTGTTCAGCATTCAAACATAGACAACCATTTGATGAATCATTTCCAAATTAAAAAAATACGGTTATTTTTTAATTCAATTCCGCGGTAATTTTTCGTCAACCATGGATTTTTCGCGAGAACATTTCCGTGCGATGATTTTGTACGACTATAAGTTTGGGTTGAATGAAAGTGAGTGCAGAGAGCGTTTAGTTTCAGCATTTGGGGACTGTGCACCGTCGCGTGCAACAGTTTTCAGATGGTTTACCCAATTCAAACGTGGAGACTTCTCCTTGAATGGCGATGAAAGAAGTGGTCGTCCAGCTACTATAGTTACAGAAGAAAACATCTTAGCTGTAAAAACAATTATAAAGGAAGATCCAAAAGTGACTTATAAACAAATAGAACAGGTTCTGAAGATTTCATCGCCGGCCATTAATGATATTTTACAGAACCGGCTTGGTGTCAGGAAACTATGTTCACGATGGGTGCCTCACGCATTGAATGAAGAACAAAAAGGAGCTCGCGTCACCTGGTGCAAATATATGCTCAAAAAATTTAACCAGGGTGAGGGACTGACCATCTTTAATATTATTACTGGAGATGAGAGTTGGTTTTACCAATACGATCCACCAACTAAGCGGCAATCGACAGTTTGGGTGTTTCCTGACGATGAATCTCCAACAAAGGTGAAACGCGGGCGAAGTGTCGGAAAAAAATGGTGGCCACATTTTTTTCCGCAAGTGGTCATGTAGCTAAAATTTCTTTGGATGACCAAAAGACTGTGAATGCTCAGTGGTATACTGAAGTGTGCTTACCGGCTGTGTTTAAAAATTTGACTGAAAAACGACCTAAATCTGGTTTGAGGGGGCTATTTCTGCATCATGACAATGCGTTGCCACACAAGGCCATTCTCACCAAAGACTTTTTGATGCGTACGGATATCGAAGAGTTGTGTCATCCTCCATATAGCCCCGATTTAGCTCCTTGCGATTTCTTTCTCTTCCCGAAAATCAAACTCGGACTTCGTGACACGCGATTCAATAGTCCTGAGGATGCTCGGAATGCCTACTTGCAGGCCGTAGAAGACCTTCCTAAAGAAGAGTACCGGGAATGCTACAAATCATGGTTTAGGCGGATGAACCGTTGCTTAGAAGCTAACGGAGAGTATTTTGAGAAACTGTAATAAAAAAAATTTCAATGGCTTTAGTAGTTTTTTTGTATCTCAAAACTTTCGTAGTGACCTAAGGTACGCTAAAATGAAAATGCTATAGATTAACGCCATAGGGAAGGTGTTTGCCTAAGAAAAGCTTTTTAAATGCATACTAATTAAGGACCATTCTCTCATTGCATGTCTCTTTCTCTTATTGTATGGAATCTGGAACAGCGTCCTCTACAAAAAGTTTTCTCCGGCCTTCCTCATTCAGTGCTTGCTTCTAGTTAATATTTGTTCAGTGGTTACACACCATCTACATTCTACGATTACATCAACATCAATATGTATAAGAATCATGCACGCTCGATCGGTAATATCCGCCTACTGCACTTTCGCCCTCCCACGCAACGCTACGCTCCACAATAGATTACTTTCGCTATCTCACAACATGTTATTACGAGCCAATGCTAATTCAATAACACGATGGCTGAAAAAAATAATTACACACATACAAGTCTCTAGTTGCTATGAAAACTTGTTAGTTTTTTTTCTCGCATTAATTCTGTCATATTTAATGGACCCTGCACCTACTTAACCTTTCTGTTTAGCACTTTCGCAACCGGGCAAAATTTTGAACAATACCCCAGAAACCGACAGAACCCGCCAGGCGGGCTACGACGTGCAACGCAATGCCGCACGCCGTGTGCCCGGCATCTGAGCAAACATTACGAGTGCCTACCAGGCGGGTTCTCGGTAGCCAAAGTGTTAGCCCATTGGTTGACTGGTGGAGAATGCCTTATGGCATTAAGTCCGCCATTTGTACCATCTTGTATTGTGCAATAAAGATTAAATAAATAAATAAAACTATACAGGTTGAAATATTAATCACCGTTCATATGGAGCTAGGTGATTAGGTGGGCTATACTGAATAACTTTTACTAGAGGACCAACTAAGAAATCGCGAGAAATAAATAATCAGGTGTTCTGTTCTCTGACTCATATTCTTGCTATTCCTTCATCCACCTCGAAATTTTACAGCTACTCCTTCACCTTCCAAGCTGTTCGCTTGTGGAATGCTTTGCCCGTGGATATAAGACTAGCGAAATCTCTTCCCACTTTTAAAAATCAGTTGAAACTTTAATTTGCCAATATATTATGTGTATGTATATATTGTATGTGTTATAACTTATATATATGTATGTATAAGTATGATATTTTTATTTTTTATTTATGTATTTTTAGTTAGTTTTTAATATTTATTTAGAAATTTGTAGGAGTTTGTGTGTGTTGGTCTGTAATTTTCGTTCGTTACCTGTTATCTTAAATTAATTCTTCATTTCCTGCTACCCAAAGGTTGTCTGGAAGAGATCGCTTTGTAGCGATAAGACCGCCTGTTGTTAACTTATTCTAAGTTTATTGTAAAAAATATTTTTTAATCCAATTGCTCAAAAAGTTAAGTTTTTGTAGCTGCAAATCGTGCGTAAAGTTGGATTTTATGCACTAGTGCTAAAAAGTAATCTGATCTGCAAATCGTGCGTAAAGTTTGATTTTACGCACGATTTGCAGATCAAAATTTTAAATAAATGGGTATTATGCGAGACCCGCTTATATGTAAATGACCCACCTGAACAACGCGCGATTGCGCATAAAGGAGTATTATGCGAGACCCAATAGTATTACTTGAACAACGCGCGATTGAATGAAGCTGTCTTTCGTACACTGACAGAATATAAATGTAATTTTATTTAATTGTAGTTTTTTCGCAATTGTATTAAAAAAACGTTGTTCGACACACGTGCGGAAGTGTCATTTTCACTCGTCCCGAGTCTTGAAGTAACCTCGGTACTCGTGCAAAATTACATACTTCTCGCACTTGTATCGAAAACTACTAGTTTATCATTCTTGTATTTTGGTGCTATAAAGAATATTTACTTACGTACTCACATACTTACTCTTTGACATTGTTTTGGTTGCTATGTAATTTTGTGTCTCATTTTTACTGACCAAATTCAATTTTCTAATTTCCAGGAAATCATCTACGACACCCCCCACCACTCGCGCCCCTCCACCCCCGAGCTGTCAGAGTTCCAGAAACTTCGCGACAGCTTCGAGAAACCGGCCCTGAAACCGAAACCGATACTGAAACCGACGAGCTTCGAGAACATCTGCGAGTCGGGCCAGCAGAAGAGGTATTTTTGATTTAAGGGGCTGACAACAGCTAAATTCCCTCCCTATCTTTTCCAGCGCGAGCGAAAGAGAAACACTGTGTTACGATTAGTATGGGAGCTCATTGCAAATTTTGCAAAAAAAAGAATTAAAAAAAAACTACGAATTAATTGAGAAATATAAAACAACGAAGTTTTTAGTATTAGTGTGTTGTACTTTTGTCCTTAGTTACAGACGTATAAGTCAAGAACCTATAGACATACAACTGTTTGGAGCTCAATTTAAGATGTAACTTTGGAATTATTTTCTATCGAGCCGATTTCGTCCAATCGTGTATCGGAATTAACGAAGTTCTTCCAAATATAACGAATTTTAACATATTTTTTTTTGACGTGATAACGTCTTTAAAATCGTTTTAGTCGGGTGACATGTTCAGAAACTTGTGTCACACCAAAACCTCACGAGCGCGATCGCAGGTATAACGAGAGAGAGACGGACCGATCTCCCGTCTCATCTCGAGCGCTGCCAGTCATTCCGTGAAACTTGTCACGCGGAATCCTCACGAGCGGTTAGACGTTATCACGTAAACATCTCGATCGTAAACCTACTTTACAAACAACTAATTTTTTTCATTCTCAAAACAAGTAGTTATAGCTAAAAAAACTGTTTGAGTAAAGTCAATTTGAAGGTCATCGGGTGTTGTCAGCCTCTTAATGTATTTCTGCTTTGAGGATATAGAGGTCTGGGAGCTCAAAGAGGACCCGGTGTGTTGACGATGAGGCATCCTCTTGTTCATTTAGCCGTCAACACAGTGATTTCTTCTTTTTGTAAAGATTCGGCAACGCACATGTGACGCCTCTGGAGTTGCAGGCGTCCATAGGGTACGGTAGGTGCTTACCATCAGGCGGGCCGTATGCTTGTTTGCCACCGTCGTGGTATTTAAAAAAACCAGAACTTAAAACAACAGCAGCTTATTTCGCAGTTTTAATCATTTTATTTTTTTCTGAAGTACGTCTTCGAGCAACAATGTTAATGAGGTACAATTTAAAACTAGATTTCATTCTAGTCTACGGAATAAAAAAACAGAGCTTAGGTACAATTAAATGATCTTAAATTAAAAATAATAAACACTATAAACTTAAACTACAAGTAGAAAATATCTCCTAGATCGCTGCCAATGGGTAGTGTGCCCAGAAGGCTGGCCGCATTGCCACGTTGTATGGCAATGCTTATTCGCTGAGCGAAATACTGGCCAGCAAACCAGGTGACCAGAAGTCAGCTGTTGTTTCAATCAGGCGCAACGCTAGGTTTTTATATACCCTGCGCGCGCCCGGTCCCCATGGCCCCAGCGTCTCGACCCCAAACGCCTCAAATATGTAGCCACTGCCAAGGGCAGCATACTTGCGGCGTTTGAGGTCTTCGGCTCTGGATGCTGCAGATCCAGTACTACTACTAGTGCCTGGAAGCTGGGACGGCGCCAGGGTGCCTACACATGTAGCATCCCGGACTAGGGGCCTCCCCATCCTCCAAGGCACCAATGTCACCCCGTCGGGCCTCTTGCCATCGTCTCTCGCAAGGCCAATAGGCTCTAAGACGGCTGGCATTTTGACGCTGACAAGGGCCCTCCGGATGTCATCGTTAATGCTGGCATGTCGGGGAATGCTCCCGGCGCTTCTGCAGCAGGACAGCCCGTGATGACCAAGGTTGTCTACCATGGTACCGCATTGGCAGCGATGTGGAGCATTAGTTGGTGTTCCTATCCGCAAACTGGTCGCCAAACGGAAGGTTGTGTTATCCAGGAGAGTGCCTATGGTAGGGTTTGTAACCACAGACCCGACTCCCACTCCGCAGTCGCAAGGAGACGAGCTCGATCTGACGAACAAGTTGACGTATCAAGAAGATTGTTCCGCACTAGTCGACAGAGCGGCTCGCCCATTGCCTCTGCGAGCAGGGATTGGCAGGTAGATCTGTGTTGGGGCAGGTTAATGCCCAGACATTTTTGGCCTCGGTACAGTGTGCAGCCTCCAGGACGCCGAGAGAAGGGGTTAGTATACTTCCGATCAGGTTCCCCGCGCTGTGTACCGATGACAAAAATGCAGGCAACGAAACACTAGAAATTTTCCGTATGCCCAGGCCGCCATGCCTTATAGGCAGGCTAGCCTGGGTCCAGGATCTATCGAAAAGATTTACTGAAAATATGGCTCCTGAAAATGTCTAACCGGCCAGTCTTATACCGTAATAAGACTCAAAGAAAGTACCGCCCGAGTCGTTCTTGCGGTACTATTGTGGGGCCATTTTTTTGGGCTGATTGTGTATCCCTAGTATTTGATCGGTGAAGAACGTACAAGTGCATTATAATGTGTCTAAATGGAAGTATAAAGATCTTTTTTTTATGTTTCAGGTTCAAGAAATACGCTACCGAGAGGAAGAGTAGGAAATTGGATGGGAGTGAAGTGAGATTTGTGAGGGAGAAGAGTGTACAATTGGACGTGGACAGACAAAACGTGAGTAAATCTTAAAACACAGAACCGACTTCACTTAGCCTACGCCTTTCCAAAAAGAAATACCCGAGCAACTGTAAAAAATACTCGAAACACTATAGGTGTGCCTATAATATTTGAAGAGTTCCCTCGATTTCTCCAGAATCCCATTGTCAGATCCTGACCTGATGACTATGGCGCCAGCTGTCGAGTCAGGCGCGGATCTAGGATTTCGTTCAGGGAGGGCACTTTCCTTCACAAAAAATCTCGCGGTCCGCACCTCTGGCCCCCGCAGTATACGAGGTTTGCGTTTCAGGAGAACCAGGTATCCGCCCCCCTTGTATCCGCGCCTTTGTCGAGTATAATCTTTCAAACAACCCAGTAGTAAATGGGGACTCGCCCTTGTTCGACACATCTTGCGATTGCTCTGTAAGAATATCTTGGTAAGAAAATAATTGCACATAAAACAATTGATAGTAGCGGCACTCCATGAATTTGTTGAAAATAATTTTCGACAATTAGTTACATACATACATGTAGGTACTTCTAAGCTAAGCCAACGCAATCAAAAGATACAGCCGTTTATGCCGCAAATTTTCGAATCTCGCAAGGGAATCAAAACCTACAGGGTACTTCCCGTGAACTCAGAATCTTGAAATTTGGTACGAAGCAACGTCTTATAGCACAGATGTAGGAAAATTTGCGAAAACCGTAAATTTTTAGTTACATCATATATTTAATAAAAATATTTTTAATAATTTTAAAGTTACTACCCCTATATACCTACAGGTTTGTACGGAACCCTCGGTGCGCGACTCCGACTCGCACTTGGCCGGTTTTTTTTCATCCTATCAACTGAATTTTATTGCATAAGGAATTCAACATGTGTCATCTCATCATCCCTATTAAATGTTATTTAACTACGAATCATATCTATCCATGATTCTTAGTTTGCTAACATTAAAAAATTCCAAATTTTATTTTTCTAAACAACCATTATATAACCCTAGTCATTAACCTCACCAAAAATTTATATATATGTATATATATTAATTTATATACACGGTGCCCGTGAGCATTGCGAGAGACTTTAACAGTGTATTCATGATCATATTTATAGAACAAAATGTCCTTTAAACTTTTCCGAAATTCGCCATAGTTTCAGAGTAAATACTACTTACAAAAAATTGCATTTTGAATTGTTTCTCAGTGTAAAATGATTTTTTGATGGCGATCTCACCGGTATGGGGCATAGTCTAGACATCTCTTATTGACTGATATCAAAGACCTAAGAAACACTTTTCATGGACTAGTTTTTACGAGAAAAAATGTAGCAATTTACTTTTTCCGTTACTTTTTTCTAATGACATTTACTTTTTATGTAGAACAGCATTCCAAAAAACTGAAAAAAAAAAATAAAAAAAAAAATTTTTTTTTGGCGTTTTACAACAAAAGTCATATAATGTTTTTTCATTCTTTTGACCTCAGAAATGCGTGGTTAAAATCTCTCACAATGCTCATGGGCACCGTGTATATTAAATGCATAATGACATTAATGACTTTATCCAAAGGTTAATGCCACGTTCAGAAAGTCGCACGCAACGATGGTTTAATGATATCCATTAAATAACTAGCGAAACTGTGAAGTGAAAATTTTAAGCGCATTTTTTTTTATACCACAACTGTGGCAAACAAGCATACGGCCCGGCCCGCCTGATGGTAAGCAGCAGAGATTTAATGTCATTATATTTTTTATTTTATATAAAACTAGCTTTTGCCCGCGGCTTCGCTCCCGTTAAATTCGGGGTAACACCCATATAAAATTTCACCCCTTTCTTTTAAGGGGTTGGGTGCATATTTCCAAAAAAAAATTATGCACGATTTTACAACTCGCTACAAATACTCCCCATGCCAATTTTTAGCTTTCTACCTTGAAAATTGCGGAATGCTCCATACAAACTTCGACCCCCCATTCTAGGGAAGTGGGGGGTTAGAAAGAGACAAAACGTAGCCTATGTCACTCCCCATCCCTTCAACTATGTCCACTTAAAAAATCACGTCAATTCGTCGCCCCGTTTTGCCGTGAAAGACGGACAAACAAACACACACATACACTTTCCCATTTATAATATCAGTATGGATTATATGTGTATGTAGCCACGACTGTATTATCAAGGCGTTAAGTCTTGGATTCATGTTTATGTCACATTAAATGTATCCATATTTTCAGACGTGACCGTACCACTAGAGAACAAATTAATTTATTTTATTAATTTAAATATTATTTATTAAAGGAGGTTCACAGGTAACCACTTGATAGATCATAAGTACAACTCGAGGTCACCACACATCGGCGCTCCCGTACTAATTTAGTATGAGAGCGTTGAGCTTATGTGTGGTGACCTCGTGCTCCTTGTAAAAGCTTAATGATGAGATGTCTGTAGTCTGTGAGGCGCTTCTATTTTTACTTATAGTAGGGTTTTCTCTCAGTACGAAAGTGAAAAAAATTGTGCGCATCGAGAAAAAGTTGTGAACTTTTGAGCATGCCCTACGATGAATATTTTTTAGTATTGGAGGACGAAAGAGGACCTGGTATAGAGAGGAGGAGGAAATTTTTGGACCTTCACGTCAAAATCAGGGGTCCCGTGCAATATGTTATTATTCTCTGGTTAAGGCTGCTAGGGGTTGTGTGGTATAATTTTTTAGTATTGGAGGTCCGTAAAATTTTTGGACCTTCACGTCAAAATCAGGGGTCTCGTGAAATATGTTATTACTCTCTGGTTAGAGCTGCTAGGGGTTGTGTGGTATCATTTCCGTATAAAACAGATATGCAGAATTCATTTTTGATATTTAAAAAGTAAAAATCCACATTAAAAAAAAAGTTCTGCGAAGAGGAAAGACACTCAAAAAAATATTGTTTTTAGAACGTTGTATAAGTAATAAATATCATTTATTTGTAAATAAAAAATGTTATAAGGAGGCATATTTAATGCAGTTTTTAAATATATACAATTTTAAGGCATTTACATTACAAAAACTACGTGAAAAAAATCATTCGCGTCGTGGTGTATATGTTTTCTCCATTATAAGCATAGAAAATCAATAAGAAACGTGAACATCCCTAGCAAATTGACCTTAAAATGTATGTATTGCTTATTATTAGTCACTTTTGCTCAGAATACCTACTACAAAACGCAGAAATGAAAAAAAAAGAATTAAAAAACACATTTGTTAGGTTTATAACGATTAATATTAGTTAGTATAAGGAAATATGTTGTTTATTCTTTTTTTTGTTTCATTTTGTAGAAGGTATTCTGAGCAAAATTTACTAATAATAAGCAATACATACATTTTAAGGTCAATTTGCTACGGATGTTCACGTTTCTTATTGATTTTCTATGCTTATAATGGAGAAAACATATACACCACGACGCGAAAGATTTTTTTTCGCGTAGTTTTTGTCTAGTAAAAGGGTTCAAATTGTATGTATTTAAAAACTGCATTAAATATGCTTCATTATGATATTTTTAGTATTTAAAAATAAATGTCATTTATTAGTTATATAACGTTCTAATAAAATATTTTTTTTTACTGTTTTTCCTTTCCGCAGAGCTTTTTTTTTAGTTTCGATTTTTACTTTATTGGTATCAAAAATGAATTCTGCATGTCTGTTTTATACGGAAATGATTCCACACAACCCCTAGCAGCCTTAACCAGAGAGTAATAGCACATTGAACGGGACCCCTGATTTTGACGTGAAGGTCCAAAAATTTTACAGACCTCCAATACTAAAAAATATTCATCGTGGGGCACTCTATCCATGGCCAAATATTCACAATTTTTTCAAATTCAAGCTCTGCTATTACGCCTCAAGCAGTCAGAAATTGCAAGAACATTTCATTTTCACCGTGAACGTTGCTTAATAAAGCTACGAACGGTATCCAAAAAAAAAACAAATTTCATAAAATCGATTAGTGGTCGCTTGTCAGCCGACTAGTACGATCCACGGAAAACAAACGATAGCGCCTTCTTATCGACGTGCAACGCCATCTATCGTATAATTTGAAGACTAAATAAATGAATGTATGATGCAATTCATCTAATTTAATTTTTAACCCCCGATACAAAGAGAGGGGTGTTATAATTATAACTGGTAGTCCGCCTCGAACTTAGAAGTCGCGATTTTTCCTAACGAGTTGACCAGTATAACAAGACCCTTTAAGAGTCCGGTAAAGATTTGAAAACGAAAATCGCTAAACGCACTTCAATTGTATTTGATAAGATAGTTTGAAGTCTTGTTATTGCTAAAAAATACTTTTGGTATACATTTATTATTATTTAATACCTATTTAACGGTCTCCTAGCCTAGTCGGTAGTGACCCTGCCTACGAAGCAGGAGGTCCCGGGTTCGAATCCTGGTCAGGGCATTCATTTGTGTGTTTATCACAGATATTTGTTCCTGAGTTATGGATGTTTTCTATGTATTTAAGTATTTATCCATATTTATCTATCATATATATCGTCGTCTAGTACCCATAACACAAGCCTTATTGAGCTTACCGTGGGCCTAGGTCCATTTGTGTAAGATTGTCCTATAATATTTATTTATTTATTTATTAATACCCGAGAACTCAATTCTTGCAGAGCTTGTTTAGTGAGGACGTTGATTCGTGCCATATTGTCGCTTGATTTATTATGATTATTTGTTATGCCCTCCCATATGTTTTATATTATCTGATTAAAGAATAAAGGCAAGTTTATTTCTACATTGATTTTTTTATGAAATACTTTAATATATTCCCATAAATACCACCTAAACTTCGGCATTTATTCCTAAAATCGTTCTAGGTAAACATACTCTTGCTTAAAAAATGTGTATGAAAATAAAAAAAACTGTTCCACTTATTCCTTAAACGACTCATTTTCCAACATATTTATATATTTTACATACTAGTTTAACATCATTTTAATCAATAAAAATCTTACTCTTTTCTCCTCTCCAAGCAAAAATCGCTAAATAGCTGTTAGATTAAGGTGAATTATTTATAAATGAAACATACAATAAAAAAAGTGTTCCACTTATACTGTTTAAAAAGAAACTATCTTTCAATATATGTATACAAACTAAAAGTAGCCTTATTAGTTACTGTTAAATAGTATCGAAAAGTTAAGCGAAATCGAAAAAAAATTTTTACCGGACTCTTAACAAGACTTCTTTAGGCACTGAGTTGGGATATTAGCAGTGCAGCCTCGAACAAGATTTACCGAAAATATGGCTCGTGAAAATTTGTAACCGGCCAGTCTTATCACAGACTATAGTCTAATAAAACTGACCGAGAAACTGCTGTAAGAGTCGCTAATATCCCGTTCTTTGTTAGATATTGGTACTTTTAGAAATTCTGATTCCAAAACCTCCCGTACAATCCATCTCATATAAGAACTCTAATAATATTAACATCTGCTACAACCCCAACAAATTTCGTGAAGATCAGAAAAACGTTACTAATGTTATCGCGGAACAGCTATTCAAAATCAAAAAGCCATCGAAATGTACGGACGTCCCAGCAGCCAGTTGGCAATGAGGGTTTCCGCGATCGAGTTTTTCACTAGATGGCAGCACCGTGGCGACAGGTCTAGCTGTCACAATCCACCAATCACGTTTAACCATATATTTTTTGATTGGTGGATTATGACAGCTACTGCCAAAAAGACCTGTCGTCACGGTGCTGCCATCTAGTGAAAATCTCAATCGCGGAAACCCTCATTATGTTGTGTCCAAAGTTGTCTGTAGGAACTTCGCTTCGCTGTACTCGCTCGTTCGATTATAAGTTATGTTTATTATTATTATATAAGTTATGTATATGTTTCTGTGTATACAGCTGCGGTATCGTTGCACTGAAACGGTTGAACCGATTTAAACTCTGTTTTTTATTTGAATGCCGATTAAAGGGAGTTAGTTATCTTAGACATGTTGTATCCAAATGGTTCAGCCATTTCGGGGGTTTTCCTAATTTGTTCAGAATAGTTTCACCTTGAGCGTTGCTAAATTTCAGCGACGATCGGTCTCAAAAAACATATACATATCATATAATCGGTTAGCAAGTAGCGGCCTGTGCCAAGCACAAGTACGATGTACGGAATACAAACGATAACGCCATCTTATCGACGTATAGCGCCATCTCTCGCATAATTTGAAAACTAAATGAATGTATGATCTAATTTTTAACTGCCAGCACAGAGGAGGGGTGTTACAATCATCATAAGTTTCACTGTCTGTGAAATCGTAGGATTTTTTATGTATTTGAAAGCAGGTTTTCTAGCGAGCGACCTTAGATACGTATTACGTTTTGTAACGTACGTATTACGTTTACTATATATTTGAACTACGGTAACATGAAAATGATGACAGAGATTGGTCGCTTTTATAATGTATCGTGCCGTGGACGTCCATGGAAAAGTATAAAAGCGACGAGTTTTTTAAAGCTGTTTTGTAACATACGTATTCCGTTTACTATATTTTTGCCCTACGGCACATAAAAACGATGACAGACATTGGTCGCTTTTATAATGTATCGTGCCGTGGACGTCCATGGAAAAGTATAAAAGCGACAATTGGGTTTTTTAAAGCTGTTTTGTAACATACGTATTACGTTTACTAAATTTTTGAACTACGGAAAAGCGACAATTGAGTTTTTTAAAGCTGTTTTATAACATACGTATTCCGTTTACTATATTTTTGACCTACGGAACATAAAAACGATGACAGAGATTGGTCGCTTTTATAATGTATCGTGCCGTGGACGTCCATGAAAAAGTATAAAAGCGACAATTGAGTTTTTTAAAGCTGTTTTGTAACATACGTATTACGTTTACTATATTTTTGAACTACGGAAAAGCGACAATTGAGTTTTTTAAAGCTGTTTTATAACATACGTATTCCGTTTACTATATTTTTGACCTACGGAACATAAAAACGATGACAGAGATTGGTCGCTTTTATAATGTATCGTGCCGTGGACGTCCATGGAAAAGTATAAAAGCGACAATTGAATTTTTTAAAGCTGTTTTGTAACATACGTTTGTTTTACTATATTTTTGAACCACGGAAACATAAAAATGATGACAGAGACCGGTCGCTTTTTTTTTTAAATTTATTTATTAATGTAAACTTATATTATACATATTACTGTAATTTATCGTGCCGTGGACGTCCATGGAAAAGTATAAAAGCGACAATTGAGTTTTATAATGCTGTGTTGTAACTACAGAAGTTCCGAAGAACTCAGTCGTCAGTCGGGGGGCTATCTGCTAATAAAATTAAATCCAAATAGTCTATTGCTGCCTTGAACCCTGCGATTAATCAGTTAAAAAACGTTGTGACAGAACTTATGGACAGATCAAATACAATGTTGAAGGTTTCGGCGCGGCCTAAAGGTTCGGCCGTAACCGAACCTTGAGCCGAAACACTTTTTTTTTGCCCGAAACCGAAATTTCGGTCGGACAGAAAACTTTTGAAACCGTGCGTCGATGTATGAAAGTTTAGCTCACGGTATAAACATACCGTTAGCGTTGCTTTAATACAGCGACGATCGGCTTCTACAACTACACTAATTACATCAAAATCGATTAGTGTGCAATTTATTGTGCATAACACTAGTACGATTTACGGAAAACTTATGAGAGCGCCATCTTGTCGTCGTGCAACGCCATCTTTAGTGTCATTTGGAAGCTAATGAATATATAATGAATCAGATTTTTTTTCTTACTTTTGAGTGATAGCTACTTAGAACTGTTTAAGTGCGTCGTTTTCCTTCTATTTCCACTGTCTTGAGCTGTTTCATATATCATGAAACAACGATGGAGAAGATTTAAATATCGACCGCATGTGCTCCAAATAAATTTTGCAGATAGCTAAGCCTTCAATTATACTCACTGATGAAAGCGACAGGAAAATCCCACGCAAGTAGAGCCACGGACTGAGATAGTAAGTTTGGACATGATTATTAGCGTCTCCATACCAACAATTGTAAAAAATCTCAGTATTGTATAAATAGTTATAAATCATTTTTAGGCCTGCTAGCGACATCTGTTGCCGGATAGCGGAACTAACTAACCTGTAAAATTACAAACTTAATACGGTGGCGCTGCTGTCTATGTGGAGGCGTTGAGCAAGTACGGTAAAAATTTAGTTCTTAATTTCGCCGCAGACATGAACTAAGTTTATGTTATTCTTTTATTTCAAAATTGTCATACATACTATTAACTTTAAAAACAAGTCATTAGATTTAAAACTACTTAAAAAATAAAATTACAAATATACCATTAATTAATTACAGATACGTATCAAAACTTTGCACTAAGTTGTTATTTTATTTCTAAAGACGGTCAGTAGATGGGGTTAGTAGTACTGTAATTTTATGATTTATGAATTGATTATTGGAGAATTTGGGCGCAGAATACTTCTAATATTATTTCGCTCGAATCTAGATCAGCCAACCTGAGGAAGTACTTCCACATACAGTACTACTTCAACAGATATAATGACACTGCTAGCTAGAGTATTTAATATATAACTCCCTGCAAGGCATATAGACGGAGCCAGGCGCAAACGTCGGTCACCGTGTCTAAAATTGCAAGCGTCCATAGGTTACAGAGTTCGCTTGCCATCTGACAGGTAGTACTTAATTGGGCAATTTTATTTATAGTTTTATATAAGTACACGACTTTTTTGTTTGGAAATTTTATGTGAAACTCAAACTGACGAGATCGTACGATCCTGATAAGAGTTTTATTTTTCCATTCCGTTACCATTTATTATAAACTTCTTATGACGGTATTGATGGTAACGAATAATGTAAATCTAAGCACACTTATTTCCCATTATCTGGCGAGACAGCTTCCAACAGTTTTTTACTATTTTACAGTGACATATACAACTGTTTTCAGCATAGATAGGTATACTTGAAACTTGAACATTGAAATATGTATAAAGTCAGTCTGTTACGTAGGTACCTACTACTGTATATGTATAAGAAAGTACTCAATATGTGTATATGTAAAGTGTTCTTACAAATACCTCATCATCATCATCATCATCATATCAGCCGAAAGACGTCCACTGCTGAACATAGGCCTCCCCCAAAGAGTGCCACAATGACCGGTCCTGCGCCACCCGCATCTAGCGGACTCCCGCGACCTTCACCAGGTCATCAGTCCACCTTGCGGGGGGTCTACCCACGCTGCGCCTTCCGGTTCGTGGTCGCCACTCGAGAACCTTTCCGCCCCAACGGCCATCGGTTCTACGAGCAATGTGCCCCGCCCACTGCCACTTCAGTTTAGTAATTACACATACCTAACATAACAAAACCATGAAAGCGGCCGCGCGGCGAGTGCCTGCTTGCTCTGCTTGCAAATACCTACCTGTTATTGCAAATGCAGTAAGCAGTCACTCCCACAGCCACATAAGTATGTACCGTAACCTCGGGGTACTTTGGCCCTGGCGGGTAACTTTGCCCTTTGGGATTTACTTGGTTCAGGTTTTATAAATGAATTAAATTAATGGCACAATGCCTTGAAGTCGACTAAAACTAACCGTTTACGTTTTTATCTATTTTATTAGACCCTTCTATATGTGATTTTTATTTGGGCCAAAGTAACCTGAATTTGGTCAAAGTACCCCGACGTTACGGTGCCTAAATGATTACCTAGTACAATGGTGGAAGGTAAAACGCCTCGAACTGAGAACTCGCGATTTTCTTACAAACGAGTTGACCAATATAACAAGACCCTAATGACGATTTTTCCGAGCCTTCTAGCTCCATAATCCCTTGATCGATCATGCTCATGAACGAACTCTCAAATTGTATTGAGCTCTACTACAACCCCAACAAATTTCATATAGATCAGAAAAACGTTACTAAAGTTGTCGCGCGACAACTATTCAAAAACAAAAAGCCATCGAAATGCACAGACGTCTAGGTAGCCAGCCTGTTATGTCCGAAGTTGTCTGTAAGAACTTCACTTCGCTTACGCTCCGCTCATTCGATAAGTTTTTTTGCCAATGCAGATGCAGATAGGAGAAATTCATAAATCGTATCTCTCTTTTTGTCAAAAAAAAGAAACCTTAAATAAAATGACCGATGTGCTACTGCTGTGATATAGGAAAAACCTTTATAAGAAAACCTTTAATGTGATAGAAAAGGGAGCGGTCTCTGCGTGTTAGGTAGCGATATCTTTTTAATGTATTAAGGTGCGGCTCTAAGGTTAATGGGGTGCTCTGCTTGCGATTATTTTAAACGAGTTGAAAAAAATACGAAATGTTGAGTGTTTGCTCCCGGTAAAACCGGTACCGAAAACGTAGCACAAGATGTTCAAAATAATAATTCCGGTACTTTCGGTAGTTTTAAGACGGGCATTTCCGGTAGAATGTTTTAAGTATTTTCTATTTTGGCAGTTTAAACTCTCTGAAATGAACTGACACATTTCAGTAAATAATGTGAGTGACAATGTAGTATAGACCCCTTTATTGGGCCAGCGAGTCGGTACGCAAAAGTAACGCAGAAAAAGAGGTTCTAATGCAACACATTTTACCGAAGAGCGAATGCCGACTGATAATTCTCTGTATTATACAGAGTGGTGATCCGTTTGAAGGCATAATTGGTATCGTATTCCGACTAATAAAAAGAAATCACCAGCTTGTATAAGTTCAGTGTTCAAAGTGTCCAGTGTATGCTTTTCTAGCGACATACGTACAGTCATTGAGAACAGTGGTTATCTGTGAGTCACGAGCGGAACGTAACGTGACCGCGTCGGGTTTATATGGCGTTGTTTTACTTTACTATAATGAGTAGGTTTTTTTTCTTAGCCTAAAATAGTGTCCCACTGCTGGACAAAGCCTCTCCCGCTGATTTCCACAACTCTCGTACCCGCGCTTTTTCCGGCAGGTAAATGAGCAGGTAAAAAATAATAATTATAAAGGAACATTTTAATAATTTAAAGGAATAACATGTTAAATACAATAAACGCTAGCTAAAATGTATACCACATTTTCGTTTAAAAATTACAAAAAATGCTGCGAGCGTTACCGCGTTACCTGGCCAGCAAAAAATATTTTGTTCGAACTGGGATGCCGCTGTTTTGCAAACTGATGACCTATCATATTATGCCAAATTGACAAACTGTACCTATGCTATTTAAAAACTGTTTTTAAACGAAGCAAACCCAAACTGTTAGTTTAATTACAATACAATACAAATATTTTTATTGCACACCTCAATAAAATAGAACAGTACAGTAGGTACACAGATTAAAAGTAGAGGCAGTCAACAGGCGCTATCTCTTCCAGACAACCTTGGGGTAGCGGAAATCTAGTCGAATATAATCGTATGAGTAGGTTAGTTTAATTATTGGTATTTTAAGGAGAACAATATCGCTTTAAACCTATTTTGGCTTTAAAACTGCTATTTTCACGGCACGATTTTTAAAAGCTAAAGATTTCCATTTTTTAAACATCTTTTAAAAGACGATAGACGATATTTACAGTGCCCATGCACTTACGTTTACAATGCACTTGCGTTTACAACGTCAGAAAAAAACTACCACCGGGAACCCTGCTGCCGAGAAGAAACTAAGCGGGATTTATTTTTTCAAGACAGTAGTAAATGCTTAAGTAACTTCCAGAAACCTCAATTTTTTTAAGAGAACCTCACCTTTTCACGTTTGCGTCTGGAGGATCGCGGGGCGACTTTGTCGAGTAGGCATTTCTTTTTTTTGTAGCTTAGTTTTATTTAGGTGTAGCTTTTATTTTTTAGGATAATCCTTAATGTGATTTTTTTTCTTTCGCTATTGTATTGAAAAGAAAAAAAAGATTATTAATTATCTCATTAGCCCTTAATTAAAGTATCTACATGTAATCCGACCTTTACTCCGCAAGGGCGGAAAGCCTCAGTCTATGCGCTGCAACGGTCGACACCGCATGACTCAACTCTATAGCGTTATTACCACAAAACCGTTAACAGAACTATATAAAGTTGTTATTACCGCAAACTGTGAACTGTGAGAATGACTTTAGTGATTAAACAAGGACTTTTGAGTAGACTTTATGAAATGAGAATTTATATCATCGTCTGAAGTGCTCTAAAGTTCTGAAGAATGGTTAAGAAATATTTATAAAACACAAGTGTCAGGATCAAAATAATATTCTTGTTATAAACATTGATATACAATGTTTATAACAAGAATATTATAAAGAATAGTATACAAAATATGGCATTATAGGTGTGAATAAAAATAAATATGACAACAAACTAAATGACTCATTAACATTTTGGAAACAGTGTTAATATAAATAGTGTGAAACGGTCGTAAAAATGTACAAATAGTGTAGTGAATAAATGAAGTTCATTTTGTTACAATGGATGGGATTAAATTTGAAATAAATAGGTAAGTCATTAGTTAATTATGTTTTGAAAGATTTAGCGCTAATGAAGCCTTATAATGTTTATATTGAATACATTTTCCCATGGTCTACAATAGGGTATACTGTGATAAGAATAATTTAGTTTCCACCACACTATTATTTCACTATGAGTAGTGTGATAAATAATTTTAAACAAAAACGGACCGACACTTCACTTAGACTCCATATTACTGAAGAACAAATCAAATTATTTTTAATAAATATTTTGATTTCTTTATTTTAAGTAGACACACTTCTATATAAAAATCATAAACTTATATAGTTGTCATATACAAAGGAAAAAGTGACCTAGGCCTCCGGTGCCCAGGGCTGGGATCGAACCAGCGTCTTCTGCATTCGCGGCAGACGCCTTTACCACTTGGCCACCCGGGTCACAGCAGCACCGGTCGAATTTTCCCGTGTATATGCAATCTTTGTAAATGCGTATATAGATGTCACCTATACAGATGATGTCACCTATAAGTGTAAGACTCCATATTCCCAAAAGCAAATTCTCGAGTTAGCGTAAATAATACTTAAATAACTATAGGTGTGCCTTTAATATTTGAAGAGCTACCTCGATTTCTCCAGGATCCCATCATCAGATCCTGACCTGGTTATAATGGGACCAACGGTGACGGTCAAGAAGAACCAACCCTTTCAAACAAAGAAAATAATTTTCCAAATCGTTTTTTTTATGTTTTTACCACGACGGTGGCAAACAAGCATACGGCCCGCCTGATGGTAAGCAGCTACCGTAACCTATGGACGCCTGCAACTCCAAAGGAGTTACATGCGCGTTGCCGACCCTTTACAAAAAGGAGGATTCACTGTGTTGATGGCTAAAGGAACAAGAAGGTCCATCATCGTCAACACACTGGGTGCTCTTTGAGCCCTTTGGTCCAGCCGTCTTCCAATAATCTGACTGACTGACTGACTGACTGACTGACTGACTGACTGACTGACTGATTGACTGACTGACTGACTGACTGACTGACTGACTGACTGACTGACTGACATATCAACGCACCGCCCAAACCGCTGGTTCTAGAGATTCCAAATTTGGCACGTAGGTTCCTTATAAGGTCTAGGGATGCACTAAGAAAGGATTTTTCAAAATTCACCCCCTAAGGGGGTAAAATGGGGGTCCAAAGTTTATATGGCGAATCAAGATTTGTTAGACTATTTAATTCGAAACTTCACAGGAGTATTCCTAACGATAAATGAGTAAACACGTGTTTCAGGTTTTTTCGAAATTCAACCCCTAAAAGGGGCAAATGTGGTCACAAAGTCTGAAAATCAACATAAGTATCGTATCCTTTTTGAGTACTTATAGTACGCGGGCGAAGCCGCGGGAAAAGGCTAGTCGGTGAATATACATAAAAAATTTGCAAAAACAAAGATCAGACTAGCGTTCGTTTATTTCTTTTATCCCCGACGTTGCATAATACTATAAATCAATTGTTATTACTTATTAAATAATCTCATACATACTTAATAAGATTTATTATACTTCATCTATCTCCATACATTCATGGACCACCCGTGTCTATCTATACATATAATAAACGCGTAAGGAGAAATCTGTATGTTCGCTAACGACGCTAAAGCCACTGCACAGACCAGGCGCGGATCCAGGATTTCGTTCAGGGGGGGGGGGGGGGGGGTACTATCCAGGATTTCGTTCACGGGGCGGCACTTTCCTTGACAAAAAATCTCGTAGTATACGAGTTTTGCGTTTCAGGGGGGGCAATTGCCCCTGTTGCCCCCCCCCCCTGTATCCGCGCCTGGCACAGACTCATAAAAAAATTATCTACAACAATATCCTACATCGTCTATTCCGCGTTCGGAAACCGTATGTAATTACCACCATTATTGCAACCAGTAACTTAACATCAGTGTATTATCTGTGACAGTGTGGTTAAAACGTATGAAAATTAATTACCTACGGTAACGTAGTGAAAATCTGCTCTCCTCCCCGACCGCCGGCACGCGCCCGCCCGACCGCCGGCACAATCGAGTTGGTCATGTCATGACGGTGCAATGGCGGTCATTCTAATGGTTTCCGAACACTTCATTTAGGATTTATAATATGTGTGTAGATAAAGCAGTTTATGCAACTACGCGTAATTAGGCCTTGAAACACTCGTATTTTAAGGACCCTTATTACGTAACAGTTACATAAACTACTAGTATACATACATTTACGGTGAAAATAACATAACATAACATAAATACTCTATTGCACACCTTAACATAAGGAAATATATAAAATAAGTGTAACAATAAATAAAAGTAGAGGTAAAACAATTGGCGGCTTTATCGCTCAAAGCGATCTCTTCCAGACTTCGAGAATTCAACGAACCGGAGTGGCTATGTCTGTCATTTTCTATACAAAAAAACTCTGCCTATTTTTGCGGGGGATGGGAACGTCAAATGTATGGCTATTCGTACGTAACGTACAAATAGCCACGTCAGATAAACGTCAGTCCTTACAATAAATATGACCACTGGTCATATGTTTTCGGCAGATGGGAACGCCTGTCAATGGTTGCCCTGGTTGGTTAAATTCTCTAAGCTTCCAGACAATCTCCCAGACACCCCAAATTATTTTTATCATTGCTAATTAGTCTAGAGTATTTTTTTTTCAATCGGTTAATTATTTCGAAAGATATTCGTATGTTTTTAGGGTTCCGTACCTCGAAAGGAAAAAACGGAACCCTTATAGGATCACTTTGTTGTCCGTCTGTCTGTCTGTCTGTCTGTCTGTCTGTCTGTCTGTCTGTCTGTCTGTCTGTCAAGACCATTTTTCTCAGGAACACGTGGAGCTATCAATCTGAAATTTATATTAAATACTCAAGTTTATTGTCCATTGGAGCTGTGAAAAAATCAAACTTAAAAGCCAACGCAATCAAAAGATACAGTCGTTTATGCTGCAAATTTTAGAGTTTTTCGGCACTCGCAAAACCTACGTGGTACTTCCCGTGAACACAGAAACTTGAAATTTGGCATGAAGCAACAGAGACAATGGACAAATTACAAAAAGTAGACTTTTTTGGTAAAATCGTACAAAAAAATATTTTTTTAAATTTTAAACTTACTACCTTATTCCTCGTTAACGCGTGGAGGTATTAAATTGAAATTCATGTCAAATACTCAGGGCTATAGGACCTTTCAGATGTAGCAAAACCAAACTTTTGTGTCAACGCAATCAAAAGAAATAACGATTTAAGTCGCATATTTTGAAACTGAGTACTCGCAAGAAACTCAAAACCTAAAGGGTACTTCCCGTAAACTCAGAAACTTGAAACTTGGCAAGAAGAAACTTCATATAGCACAAACAAAGGAAAAATTACGAAAAATAGACATTTTTAGTAAAATCATACAAAAATATTTTTTTTAAATTTTAAACTTACTACCTTTTTCCTCATAAATCCGTAGAGGATTTAAATTGAAATTAGTACATAAAACATACTACAACTTTTGCTTGTATTAGGTTTGTACGGAACCCTCGGTGCGCGAGTCCGACTCGCACTTGGCCGGGTTTTTTTTTCCTTGCAATTCTATTCAAATTATGGAAAATTAACGAAAAAGTATAGCCACGTTAAGATATACTTCAATCGATTCTCAATAGACAGTTTTCAGGTTCTTAGTCTTGGAAGTAACACGTTGTATAAAAGAAAAATATACTTAAAATAAACTAGTAAACAACGACAACAATGTATTATTAACACAAATAAAGAGAGAAAGGCATTTAATACCAAGGTTTTTTTCTTCAAACGCATACGAAGCCGCGGGAACAGCTAGTAGTATCATAATTTTATATTATATATTTAGGTTGGTAAGTACTAAAGATGACCGATTAATCGTTTTGCTATGTGATTGATTGACAAACTATTCTTATTGTTTCGTTTTTGTCTTCAATCAATTTGGCAGAACCCAAAACATTGCAGCCATTTGCAGCAGCGTCATACTTATGTGCTTCAAATCATAAGATTTGAAGATTTGATTTATGTAATAAACAGAATAAAGAATATTTATTTACTAAATAATGATTGTACAAAACACGAGATGTCCTGTGAGCCCCAAACTAAGCTGCGCCTATATCTTGGGGCTCGGGGTTCAGGGGTTCACAGTTAATAAAATATAAATAAGTACTTAAAGATATTAATTAAATCTAAGTGCGGATGTGTGTGAGCGAGTGTGTGTGTGCGTGTGTGTTTAAGAGCGCAAGTAAGAGCTGAATCAACCATAGGCCTAGAAGAGACAACGTAATATGTCTTCCGTGTCATTGTACGATAGAGTAGCAAACCATTTCTGTAGTTTGTACCTACTACTGGCAAGGAGCATGCTTTTAAGTCTAAAAATTTGCAGACCGCATTATACACGAAAGGGTGAATGTAGAAAGAAAAACGTTTAGTGTGAGTCGTTTGAACAGCATATAAACAGGATGTACAAAAATACTGGTCATCCTTTTAACCCATTGACCGCCACAGTCGGCTGTGGCCGACATCAAAAAGTTGTGCCATGGACGCCAACGACGGCTACAGCCGACAGGCTTTGTAATGCAATAGGGACCTACGCGGGCTTCCGCAAAGTTCAATTTCGCTTGACAAAACGCGATTACGTGGCGTCGGTGGCGCGTCATTTTTGTTCAATGCTTGGCGGTCAAAAGGTTAAGGGCATAATCGGGACAGTAAAAATTAGGAGAAAAAGTTTGTGAGCGCGAAAAAAACATTTTTTTTGTAAGGGACGCGTCATCCCAACCGGCCGACCCTCCGTACTAAACCATTTTTTTGGCGTGAATTTTTAGGGTTCCGTAGTCAACTAGGAACCCTTATAGTTTCGCCATGTCTGCCCGTCCGTCCGTCCGTCCGTTCGTCCGTCCGTCCGTCCGCGGATAATCTCAGTGACCGTTAGCACTAGAAAGCTGAAATTTGGTACTAAATAATATGCATATCAATCACGCCGACAAAGTGGTAAAATAAAAAGTGGATTTTTTTATTATTAGGGTACCTCCCGTATACGTAAAGTGGGGAGTGATTTTTTTTTTCATTTCAACCCTAACGTGTGATATATTGTTGGATAGGTATTTAAACTTTAGGGTTTACTAAAATCATTTTTTGATAATGTAAATACATATTTTCGGAAATAATCGCTTCGAAAGTCGGAAAAATAGCGTCCTGTAACTTTTGCACCGTAAGTCCAAAAAATATGAAAAAAAATGAGAAGATGCGCGTTATGATAAACTTTTTAGGAAAATTATTTTGAACATTATAGGTCTAGCCATTTTTGAGTTATTTCCAAAAAACTTCTTCCATAGGCATCAGATACGATCTTTTGGCATTAGTCTTTAACTCTTAAGTGGGTACACTTACTGTGACGGACGGAAAACTACGGAACCCTACACTGAGCGTGGCCCGACACGCTCTTGGCCGGTTTTTTTCTTATTTTTTCGTAATTAGAATATGACACCAATTATGCTCTTAAATGGAGCACTAGCATTCTTGTTACAACTTGTATTGTACAGTCGCCGTCAAATATATCGGAGCGGCCAAGGTACTCAATAAAATTTTAACATGCACTTTATCGCCTTGACAATAGGGGCGTTGTTCAGATATTTGTGACCACCTTGGCCGCTCCGATATATCTGATGGCGAATGTACTTACTTTCAGTGTATTTAATGACTATAAAGTATTATTTCGTTAAAACCACGCGCTTTTATAAATCTGCTACAGTCTAAAGGCAGGATTTTTTTAAACTATCTAAGGTATTTAAGCCCTTTTAGAACTACGATGTTAATGCATAATGTTATTGTTCATTCATAATATTTTAGTGAAAGCGCGGCGCTGGTGCGTTGCAGTGGTGTTGTGAATTTAAAGTACTCTGAAACGATTTAGAATTATGTCTGCGAAAATGTGTGTGAATATATTAGTTAATGTTATATCCTAGATAAATGGGTAATACTGGCAAAACGGTTTTTAATGTTATTTTATTGTAAGGAGACTACCTAGACACTATGATGACAGATCAAGCTGCCCCAATCTCACATAATCTGCCTAAACCAACTGTTTGTATAATATAAAATTTAATAAATACTTATCAAATTTATGTACTTCCAAATATGGAATATTTATGGAATAATACAAACTTGACATAAATATTGTAAACAAAAAAAATTACCTATTAAGCTAATTTTACAATTGTAATGTAGTATATTACCTATACCTGTGACAATGTATGATCAATACAAATAAAAAATATGAATATGAATATGCCCAATTCAACTGTTAATAAAATTTAGCAAAAGAAAAATAGGTCGAATGAGTAGAAATTGTGCAATCCCTATTGTTTTAATCTCTACATAAATAAAAAAGAAAGTGTTCCCAGTGACAAAGACTTGACGTGCACGCATTCTCAGTGCGGTTGATGGACATAAACAGTGCCTTTATTATCCTACATAATTGTAGAGTAATTTAAAGTGACGCAGTGCAAAACTATTGTGGTACACAACAATGGATTCCGGAAACAGGTACTATATGTTTACCATAAACAGGTATGTTTGTCCATTGTATGTTGAAATAAAGTATGGTTTTTTGACATGTTTTTTAACATGCCATAGAGGCTACTACAAATTTGCTAATATACACCGTGGGCCCTTATAACTAGAAAGATTTTAACAGTGTATTCTTGATCATATTTAGATACTAAAATGTCTGTTAGATAATAAACTTTTCTGGAATACGCCCAGTTTCAGCGTGTAACCGATTTTTAAAAAATACACTTGTTATTATAACTCAGCACAAAACGCCTTTCTGATGGCGTTGTTGCCACTATTGGCCATAGTTTACACGTCCTTATTGAGAGATATCAAAGTGACAAGGAAATCTATGCAGAAACTAATTTTTAGAAAAAAAAAAAAAATATTTTGGCGAAATTTACCTAATGTCATATAATATTTTTTCCTTCTTTTGGTCTACGAAATTCGTGGTTAACCGATTCGTTGCGTCTTCCATTTTCGAAAACTTTTGGCTGTGGCGGCGAACAATTATTTCATGACACGACAGGCGTGCCATACGCCATAGAATATGATGACACGCCTATCGTGTCATCAGCCATGTGTAAAAAATTATGTAATTTTTTGTGTTTTTTCACTGATTTAGACTTGATTGAGTTCATTTGAAATCAAACCAAGGAAGTAAACTGATTAAAACGTTGTTTTAAATTTTTAGTAGCATTTAAACTACCTGTTTTACTTGAAATGGATGGTAAGTGACTTTAAAAATTCAGGTATCACAAACATTTTCTACTAAGTACAATTTTTATACATATATGTATACTGGGCTCAGCTAGCCCGGCTAACAGAATGGGTAAATATAATTTTTTTACAGTGCGACGCGATTTAAAACTATGCATTCAATATTTTCATAATTTCTCCTTGAATTATTTATTCGAGCCATACAAATAATTTGTCTTGAAACACAAAAAGTAAAATCTTCATTCTAATATTTTTAATGTAAAGCTTGTCCCAGAAAAAAATGTCGTTTATTAGTTAGTATGAAATAATATAAGCAATAAAAAGTTACCAAATTTTTGACAACAGTTTATTAGAAATGTAGTAAACAAAACGTATTTTTGTTATGTTTTTGTTCTATTGTTTATTCATCCAGAAACTTCGTAATTTTCTTTTGATACCTGCCATCAGGTTTTGTACATCAGTGTCTGTGATTAGTTTTGAAGCTGCATTCCATTTTCGCTTGAAGTTTTCATCTGATGTGGCGTTAGTTTTATGTTTTAAGAGCTTCTGCTTCATACGAGCCCAATATTTTTCTATAGGTCGTAATTCAGGACAGTTAGGAGGATTTTGGTATTTTTCCACAAATTCGACATTATTGGCTTTGTACCATTTTATCACATTTTTAAAATAGTGGCACGTGGCCAGATCAGGCCAAACCAGAACTGGCTTCTTGTGTCGCTTAAAAAACGGCAATAATCGCTTTTCCATGCACTCTTTAAGGTATATATCGCCTTTCATAGTTCCTTTAGCAAAGTATGGAGTGCTGCGTTTGCCGCAAGAACAGATCGCTTGCCACACAAGAACCTTGTTCGCAGATTTATCCGTTTTTATGACATTGTACTCGTCATTGATAGTTTTTCTATCGGTCCCCGAATAAAAATGATGTCCCGGCAGTGATTTAAAATCAAGCTTGCAATATGTTTCGTCGTCCATCACAATACAGTATTTTTTTGTCGTTAATTTTGAATACAGTTTTCTTGATCTCGTTTTAGCGTCAGTTTCTTGTTTCGAATTTCTATTAGGCACTTTAGTTTGTTTGAAAGTCTTTATTGAATTATTTTTCTTTACTCGTTGCACAGTGGATTTAGACGTTTTAAACTTTTTGGCTAAATCTCTTACAGATGATGTAGGTTTTTTTCAGCAAAGCAGCTATGATACTCTTCTCAATATTTTTCTTAACAAACCCGGTCTTCCGACCACTTCCAGGACGCCGTCGAATACCGCCAGTCTCTCTGAATTGTTTTAGGACCCTTTACACAGTTCTAACAGACGTGTTTAGCTCCATTGCCACTTTTTTCGTGAAAATGCCTTAATATTGGACATATTTGTACAATATTTTCTCATGAAGTTTTTCTTGTGGAGACGAGATCTTTGAAAATGTGACTGTGACAGATTTTTTTCTAATATTAAATAAAGAACCGAGATGCATTTAACATATAACCAGCCAGTTACAACCATTTTCATTGAAACCTGATATACCAACGCTGCGTGAACTAACGACATTTTTTACTGGGACAAGCTTTATACTAGGCATACATTTTTATTTTATAATAAAATATTTAAAGAGGGTAAATAGGTAAATACTTCTGGTGTCTATGACATTAGGCCTGTATTCGCAAGCTAAGAGATACATACAATGATACATACAACCAATGTTTATAATATCTCCGTTTGGCCTACAGTTTAGAATGACCATTCCATATCGGACAATGTACACGCGGCTTTAATCATTGCCATTGGCTGTTTGCATTGATATTTCGTAGTCAAAAGGAATATTTAAAAGGTAAAAAACAATACATTAATGGATTGTAGTAGAGTTTGTGCGTAAAAAGAAGTGTTATGGTTTATATGAGAATTCGTACGAACTTTGTCACTTCACTTTCCGCATAGATTACAACTTTGCGTCCGTTAAAACGGTACAATAATGAAAATCATTTTAAGGGTTCCATACCAAATCGGTAAAAAACGAACTCTGTCTGTCTGCCTGCCACAAAGCCAATTTTCTCAGAAACTACTAGACCGATTGAGCAAAAATTTTGTACACATATGTAAGTCAGCAACCCAAAGGCAGGTATGTAACGCCAGTCTATAAATTTTATATATGGGGGGGCATTTGTGGGGGGTAAATGAGAAATAAATAAAAATTTTCAAAACTATAATGTATGACATATCAAATAAAACGGCTTAATATGAGGATCTCAAATATATTTTTTGTAAAATCTTAACGTTACATACGAAGTAATTTAAAAAAAACCGGCCAAGTGCATGTCGGACTACGCATAATGGGGAGTTCCGTACCTTCAATGGAATAAGAACCAAACAAATACCAAAAGGTCGTATCTGATGCCTACGGAAGAAGTTTTTTGAAGATAACTCAGAAATACCTGAACCTATAAATGTTCAAAATATTTTTTGTAGAAAGTGTGTGAAAAGACGCATCTTCTCAACTTTTTTCATATTTTTTGGACTTACGGTTCAAAAGTTACAGGGCGAGGACACAATTTTTCTGACTTTCGAAGCGATTATTTCTGAAAATATTCACTTAATCACAAAATGTTAAACCTCGATGTAATTTTTAAAGTCCTATCGATTGATGTGCAACATGTTGATATTGAGCGTTGGGCGCCCTCCCAAATTTTTTTTCTGCAATTTATCTACATAACCAAATAGCGGCATACAAAAAACACCTTATGTCTAAATTTCATTAAGATACGTCTTATACTTTCAGAGTATAAAGGCTGTGACATACGGACGGAAGGACAGACGGAGATGACGAAACTGTAAAATTGACCGTCCCCGTCCCCCCTTATCTCTGAAACTGCTGGACCGAAAATTTAAAAAAAAAATACTGACATTCGTTATTAACGTATAGATTACAGGAAAAATAATAGGATTCTACACCGTGAGTCGGACTTAAGAAAAAAAACCGGCCAAGAGCGTGTCGGGCCACGCTCAGTGTAGGGTTCCGTAGTTTTCCGTCCGTCACGGTAAGTGTCCCCACTTAAGAGTTAATAACACCGCCATGTAGGATATGATACGAGAGTTCCACGTACAGCGACATCTATCGGCAAATTAAGTAAACTATTGCGCGCGAGCTTAAAGTATGGAAGATGATTTTTATGGAATAATTCTTTATTGCGTGAACCGATTTTCACCGTTTTTACTTTATTTGAAAGCACGTCATTTCATTGTAATTTTGTAGAAATTACAGGTACAATACACACCTGCTTATACGGTTAAATTACAAACTTAGTTCAGAAATTATTTTGTAATTTTTTTTCAAAAACTATTCATCCTATCAAGTTAAAAATAATTTTCCTAGAAAGTTTTTATAAAGTTCTACTTTTGAGATTTTTTTCATATTTTTAAAACTTATGGTTCAAAAGTTAGAGGGGGGGGGACGCATATTTTTTTACTTCTGGAGCGATTATTTCCGAAAATATTTACATTATCGAAAAATGATTTCAGTAAACCCTTATTCATTTATAAATACCTATCCAACAATATATCACACGTTAGGGTTGAAATGAAAAAAAAAATCACTCCCCACTTTACGTATAGGGGAGGTACCCTAATAAAATAAAAAATTCCACTTTTTATTTTACCACTTTGTCGGCGTGATTGATATACATATTAGTACCAAATTTCAGCTTTCTAGTGCTAACGGTCACTGAGATTATCCGCGGACGGACGGACGGACGGACGGACGGGCAGACATGGCGAAACTATAAGGGTTCCTAGTTGACTACGGAACCCTAAAAATCGAGGCGCGAGTCCGACTCGCACTCGGCCACCCTATAAGATTCTCATGTAATCATGCTGAAACCATCTTTTTTCACATAATGTATTAAAAATCGGTTAATGTGATAAATTATCCGTCAAATACCAACATTTACATTTCATATACATTTCGTACGTTAGGTAGCAAAAACTAGTGACACAACTCAGCGCCGGCCCGAGCCCTCGATCAGGGTAGAGCGAAATCGGGTTTTGGCGCCCTTCGTTAGTAATGAAAATGAAAAAACGAGTAGTCCGCCTCGAACTGAGAACTCGCGATTTCCTTGCAAACGAGATGACCGATATAACAAGACCCATCTGAAGATTTTTTTCGCTTTCTAGCTCCATAACCCCTTGATCGATCCTGCTCAGATACGAACTCTCAAATTATATGTATCTCTGCTACAACCCCAACAAATTTCATGAAGATCAGAAAAACGTCCCAGTAGCCGAAGTTGTTTGTAAGAACTTCACTTCGCTTACGCTCGGCTCGTTCGATTAATCTGTCTTATCTAAGCGAAGGCTGTGTTTCCACCAGAGATGAGCGAGGATTTATCAGGCTTTATTTCGTGCCTTTCAAAATCAAAAGCAGTGATTTAGAAAAATCATACTAACATTATAAATGCGAAAGTGTGTCTGTCTGTATGTTACCCCATGACGCTTAAACCGCTGAACCGATTTAGATGAAATTTGGTATAAAGATAGTTTGAGTCCCGGGGAAGGACATAGGATAGTTTTTATCCCAGAAATAATCGCTTAAGGGGGTGGAAGTTTGTATGAGATTGTTGCTCACTGTTGACTTAAAATAGCATATTCCTTAAATTAATCTTTGCTATTCTATTTTACCAAGGCGTTTTATTCATTCCTTATGGCGAATTTTAATCCCACACGGATGAATTCGTGGCAAAAGCTAGTAGATAATAAAATATAATTTTGATAAACCCAAATTGGGTTAACCAATCGCTTAAAAAATACGTAAATGTTTCGGCGCCTTTATCAGGTTTAATTTCGCACCTTTCAAAATTAAGTCAGTGATTTAAAAAACAATAAATAACTTTAATCATGATATAATTAATCGCTTAGAAAATTATAAAGAACGTTACGTTTTCGGCGCCTTTATTTAGCGGCTTTCAAGATTAAAAGCAGTGAGACACGCCTAAAAATACTTGAAATAACAAAAATACCGAAAAAATTATAACTGTACGTATTCGGCGCCTTTAACAGTCTATATTTCGCACCTTTTAATAACAAAAGCAGCGATTTAAACAATAAATAATAAGATGTAATCCTGATAAACCCAACCCCTTAGAAAATTATAAAGAACGTAACTTTTTCGGCGCCTTTATTTCGCGTCTTTCAAGATTAAAAGCATAGAGCCATGCCTAAAAAAATACTTGAAATAACAATAATACCAAAAAATATATAACAGTATGTTTTCGGCGCCTTAATCAGTCTATATTTCGCGCCTTTTAAAATTAAAAGCAGCGAATTAAAAAATAAATAAATAATATAATGTAATCCCGATAAACCCAATCCCTTAGAAAATTATAAAGAACGTAACTTTTTCGGCGCATTTTTATTCGCGCCTTTCAAGATTAAAAGCAGGGCGTCACGCCTAAAAAAATGTTAAAATAACAAAAATACCAAAACATTATAACGTTTCTTTTTCGGCGCCTTTATCAGTCTATATTTCGCGCCTTTTAAAATCAAAAGCATCGAATTAAAAAATAAATAATACAATGTAATCCTGATAAACCCAGCCCAGCCCCTTAGAAAATATAAAGAACGTAACTTTTTCGGCGCCTTTATTTCCCCTCCTTTAAGATCAGCGCAAGCAGAAGAAGAGAGAAAAGCAGCGAGTCACGCCTAATAAGAATTATTGAAATAACAAAAAAACCAACAAAATTATATACAAAAAGGTTAATTACACCAGTCGTTTAACCGAAACCCGTGAACCGAACGAACGCGCAACTCCAAGCCTACATATTCTGCGCCCGCACAACACTTGCACTCGCGTCTTTTAAAACATTTTTTTGCTCATTTGCCATTTTGGCGCCCCCCTTGCCATCCGGCGCCTAGAGCGGCCGCTCCACTCGCTCTACCCTCGGTCCGGCCCTGACACAACTTTCCAAAAGATGACGATGCACCCTGTACGGGAGGGTGGGGTTCGACGTGCCGATTTTCAAATATCATAAGATTGTCATAAAAAAATAGTTTTATAAGAATGTTTATTTTTCTTTGAAACAACGCAGTAATTGCAACGAAAATCTTAATAGTTTTTTTTATACAAGCATTTATGCAACCAATTTCGGAGCGGAAATTTCAGCCCCTCTTTGGGGCAATTTGTGCCACCAGTGGTGCAAATTGTTCCGGATAGATTATGCTAAAAGATTGTCATAAATGTCTATGCTCTACACCACAAAGTGCTACCTATGCTTTGTCGGGTGTCATGTAAAAAATGATATTTTTTCTAGTCACCCGTTTTCATTTGATTCTACTCCTTTAGCTAATGTTTTAAATATTTTACATCTTTCAGTCCTATTTTAGTAGTTTCGCATCGTATAGTCTGGCCAACCAACGAACGCAGTAGCAATGTACAGCGAACAAAAGTATGACAACACTAAGAATCAGTGAAAAAAGCAGCAATGATCATAAAATTTTATGTTTTTAATTTTAGTTGGTATTTCCGCCCCTTTCTAATTAGGTGACATTCACGGTGTGTAAAAAGGAGACGGATATATTTCGTTTGATCTGTCATCAACTGCAACAGATAATCTGTTTGAGGCAATTGACATACGCCTTAAAAATTCATTTAAATTTAATTGGGAACGTTGCAGGAGTTCTATCTCACTCGCGCTTAAGATGAGAGAGTGAAATGCACTAGAAACAAATTAAATGTGAATTGAAATGTTCATCATGAAATACGGTGTCTCATCACAAAGGGTTGCCACATGTACATATTTTGAATTTGCCGCGCGTTTCTACTGACAGAAATGGTTTGCCAGACTATATCTAATGATCGAACATTTTTTTTGTACAATTTAGGTCGATCGAGGTGGGCTGTTTTTGGGAAAAACTTGCCCTTTCAAAAGGGAACATTGATCCCCAAGTTGGGCATACGGACTAACGCTGGCGTACTGGGAATGGGAACCGTGTCGATCAATTTAAAAAATAACTAAACAAGAAGATACCTAAATAATATCATTATAATTTAGGAAAACAACGCTTGAATCGATTCAAAGTGCGCAGATACAGGCCAAATAGGTCAAGCACGAAAACATGTACAAGTGTATCATTTTGATAGCTTCGGAATGTTTGCGCACCCATCCACTCAACCGTCAGGATTAGTGGAAATAAAATTGTTGCCAATATGGCGTGTTATCTGAGGCTATAATTGCGCATTTTGACCGTACCTCTATCTTTATTTAAAAAGTTATTGAGGTCGACACAATAAACCCCCGGCACTTCCAACCCCACTCTCCCCTACGTTCGTTTTTTTGAAAATCATATAATTTGAAGTTAAATTGAAATCTTGTTGTAAGATGTTATTATGATTAGTTATTCAATGAATAATAATATTTAATTAGTAATGTTTAGGCCGTAAAAATAATGCAACTTGAAAAGGTTGTTAACAACGGATTTTGAAAAATTCAAACAATATCTAGAATATTCCAAAAACGAAGGCTACAAGCTTGTTCTACGTGACAAACAATAATAATTTTGTTCGGGGAAAACCCTTCTGAAATGTAATTTGAAGAAGTTTTAATCGATTTTAAAATGACACTCCTCTCGTGTCATACGCCACACGTTAAAAACATTGATGACACGCCTGTCGTGCCATCCGCATCGAATCGGTAAGTAATGTTTAACTCGTAAAAATAATGCAACTTAAAAAGGTTGTTAACAACTGATTTTGAAAATTTTACACAATATCTAGAATATTCCAGAAACGAAGGCTACAAGCTTGTTCTACGTGACAAACAATAATAATTTTGTTCGGGGTGAACCCTTCTGAAACTTAATTTGAAGAAGTTTCAATCGATTTTAAAATGACACTCCTCTCGTGTCATACGCCACACGTTAAAAACATTGATGACACGCCTGTCGTGCCATCCGCACTGAATCGGTTAAGATCTGTCGGGTTATACGTGCCCACGGTGCAGTAGCGTGCCCAGAGGTTTGGAGTAGGGCAAGCCTAAAGACATGATTTCGTACTATTCAATCTTTATATACTCAAAATGTCATCATCTTTCGAAAAAAATATGCTACAACAGCAATATAAGTTATTTAGAATGAAAACAAGTAACAATCTAGCCTAGTGTATTTTGTAAGCAGCTCTACTAAATTTTCGCTTATGCAACTGGTTTATCTGATACATGCCTACAAATAACACAAGCCGGGTATTAGGTTTAACGACACATTGATTTTGAACAAACTTCAGAGATTTTACCTTGCCTTTGTTGATCATGATCAACACTTGGACGTACCTCAAACAGTCACAAGGAACGGCTTCATCCATTATTAATATGTAATTTTAACACTTTTACAAGTTTTACAAAAGAATTAAGCACTTTTACTAACTCGTAACCTCACCTCACCACAATACCATTCAATTCACATTTACGTGCTCAAACAAGTAATTTGCATGTCAATTTCGACTTTTGTAATATAATACACTTGAAGTTGTCCGTTAACGCTCACTTGCGTCGCGCGATCTTTCGGCATGCGGCCAACTTCACACCAAAAAGCTGGTTTTAAATCGCCGTATTTTGCTATAGGTACACCGGGCAAAAATTGTTGCTCGTTGTACAGACACCAATAGGGCGATTTGTATAGGCGAAATGAATGCCCGCTTACATGCCGCTTGCAAGGCGGCGGCGGCGGTGAGTGCGAGCGGGATAGCATGCGCTACGTTTAGTTTCGTTTGCCTCAGTCGTTTGCGCGGCAGTGGCGACACTTTGTTGCGTGTGGCAAAATTTATAAGCAGCTCACTCGAAATAATTAATACGGGTTATTTAGCGCGACGATTAAAATACGTAATTTCGGTGAGGCAACTAGGGCAAGCCCGGCTTTTGGGCTTGTATGGAAGTACCGCCACTGCCACGGTGTATGTGGTAATTCAAGTCAAGATACATTATACATTATCGGTTGTCAATAAGGCGTTGCTGTCATAGAAATCATTTAGAAATGAACTTTATTAACAACCGACAATGATGAACCTTTTGACTTGAAAACGTCACATATGTCTGCGGGAGATCAGCTGTATTATTTATCAATTTTAAACGAGACTACTTGTTTCTATAATTAATTAGCGATGCAATTAAAACTACAAGATGCCATACGCTTAGCGAGGAATATAAGCCTATGGAGGAACCTGGTCTTCAACAGAAGGACAAGATATCGCTATCCTCAGCAATGCGGGAACGACTGATAATGATGATAATATAACGACGGTGGCGAACTTTAAAATCATTTTCCCAGAAATCGAACGACGAGAATCGCGCGATTCTTGAATTCTAATCTAAAAAAAAATCCGGTGGAGATCGGTAGGCACTTTTTCTTTTGACAATCAAGCAAAGACAAAGATAAGGTAACTTAGCTCGTGAGGTGTCGTGACGGCGTCATACCGTATTTGTTACAAGTTTCAAACCCTTTGAACGCCAAGAGCCACTAAATGGGTCGTGTGCTGTCGTGCCTGCCACGCCAGCGACCACTAAAGTGGTCATGGCGGACGCTGTCAAAGCAATTGTCCTGCTGACAGATAAGGTTTATATTCGTTATTCACTAGTCGAGATATTGGCGTGTAGGCCACGTCTTGACGCGAGAGGATAAGCGTTCAAAAGGTTAATACTTTCCAAAGAAAAACTATCTACGTGTCTATCTATATTTTCATACTTAATATGACTGACGGACCTATTACAATCCTATTTTTTACTCAAAATAACACGCTATTAAGTTAATTTATGAAAATAATAACAATTAGGTTGTCAAGCGGACCCCAGGCTCGATTCAGCCGGGGCAAAAGCCAATGCTAACGCTAGGACGATCATGATAAAAAAAACCAATATAGATGCCTTTACTGATTTTCTATCCCAGAGCCAGTTTAGCAGACAGATTTACTAAGCTAGCCCTACAAATGACAATGTTGAAGCACTGCCTAAGTATAGATTTAATTAAATCAGTGATGTCACTATACAGTCATCAATTATCATTGATTAATAGTGCCGTGATGATTAAAACCTACAAACTGCATGTTCTTTTTTGGGAACCCTACATACGTTTAGGTATAAGTGAATATTTTCTGAAATAATCGCTTCGAAAGTCAGAAAAGTTGTGTCCCCGCCCCTGTAACTTTTGAACCGTAAGTCCAAAAATAAAAATAAAAATTGAGGAGATGCGCCTTATCATATACTTTCTACGAAAATTGTTTTTAACATTATCGGTTCAGCCATTTTTGAGTTATCTCCAAAAAACTTCTTCCATAGGCATCAGATACGACCTTTTGGCATTAGTTTGGTTCTTATTCCATTGAAGGTACGGAACCCTGCTATGCGTGGTCCGACACGCACTTGGCCGTTTTTTGAAAGGATAGGGTTAAGGTTTATCACAGGGCATATGTCTCTATCCCGTTATTTACGGTTTTATCTATGATTTGCGGTTGCCCCTATGGGATGGCGATATGGATGTAAATACTGTCCTTAGATGCATTTTTTTGTCATCCACAAATTGCATTTTTCAGAAAAAAGTTTTGTAGTGTATGAAATTAGATTGTAGTCAGCCTTAGCCAAATGTGCAAAATTCAGTCATAACTTTCACACCAAATTGGGTAACCCAACCCAGGTTACGTACGTCAGCAATGACGTCACCGAGTAGATTTCCTTTATGGAGTTTTAGGGCTTACTAAAAATAACTCGTACGAATCACTGCAGTGACTCACTCATCCGTTCAGTGCTACTAGATTGATCACACCCTCAAAGCAAGAATTTAACTAGAGACCGCACACGCGTACTACCGTAAGGGATAGACATAGATGACGATAAAATCACTTCTACAGCACAAAACAAAACAATTTACCATTGTTTCCCTTAGCCGACACAACTTTCTAAGAAAAATATCAGGTTTTCTTGTAGTAAACACAGAAATTCTTGAAGAAATCGCGAATTATATCTGTTTGTGACAATTGTGACCCTATAAGTAATGGCGTGGAGGGTAACAAAAAAAGGTGAGACTATGAAAAGGACCAACGATAATAGCACCTTCTCTGTCGTACCTATTGAAAGAGTAATAAGACCATTCCCTTCGATCTTGGTATTGTTATTTTATTACCATTACAGGTCTATGGCTAGTATGTTTATGGCTTATAATTTTCCGGGTATCTAAAACATGAATCGGCAACTTTTCTAAGGCATATAATAATATAAATTGGCCGTGAAATAATATTTTAGCGACAATATTTTTTTATAAGCCTCAAACATGTGGCATCATATTATTGAAAACGGCAGCAATATATAGCTGACCAAAAAATTTACCGGGAACTTGAAATAATAGTTTGGCAACAAAAATATTAACTTGGCATCGATTATTCAAAGCAGGCTTGGTTTAAATATTTGTTGCCAGCTATTTGTTTCTACCTAATTAACCATTTTTTGGGTATCAATTGCTGGTATCATTTTAATTACGGGAGCACTAAAATTTCAGGAAACTGGAATATTTTTAAGGTTCCGTACCAAAATGGTTTAAAAGGCAGCATGTACTATACTCTGTCTTGTCACAATGTCTATTTGCTCCGAAATTGCTAGATCGATTGAGCTGAAATTTTGTAGGCTGTATGTCCCCTGGTGCTTTTTATATTAATTAAGAAAATTAAATAAAATGTTTTGCAAACCATAGGGTCATTGTTAGTTACCATCAGGCGGGCCGTATGCTTGTTTGCCACCGTCGTGGTATAAAAAAAATTGTCTGCGCGACCGGTATGCATGTTGGTTAGGTAATGGTCGTTTTCCACATGAATCTTTCATGGCAATAAATATTAAAAAAAAAAAAAAATCTGAGTAATTTGTATTTTTAAATAAGCCTAGGAAGATTTAGGTGCGAAGACGAGCAAAGGAACAAGGAGCTTAACTGTGATCAAAAGTTAAAGTTTGTCATAAAAAAAATGCTAACAAAAATATATAAGTAGGTAATAAAAATTTTGATCTGTATGGAACCCGTAGTATGCAATTTTCCCTCTCTTTATCACGTATTTTGAATGTATACATGAGCTTTACGCCAATAACTACTTCCAAAAGGTAGGCACATGACTACTATCTAGGTATAATCAAATAATTTCATTGAATATTTTACTCATTTATTTTTTAGTAGAAACACTACTACAAAAACATTATACAACTTGTTTTTTTTTAATGTCAATAAACAACAGGTAATGATTATAAATACATTATACAACTTGTTTTTTTTTAATGTCAATAAACAACAGGTAATGATTATTATAAACTGCAATATGTTTTTCTTTTCCTTTAAAACTTCAGAAGGTGTGGTCTGTGTAAAAGTAAGGTATACCTATACTATACCTCTTTTTTTTCACAATAGAAAATTAACGATCCATTTCGCCTATGTATCTTTTTTTTTCAGGGAAAACTACGACAATCGCACGATTTTTCTAATCAAAAAAAAAGAAAGTATAGGTAGATATTTAGGTAATACCTACACAAAACGCACCCTTCATATTTTTTATTAAATAGGTAGGTAGGTATTTAGGTAATACCTACACAAAAGGCACCATTCATTATGCTCTATTAACTAGGTTGGTATTTTGGTAATACTATACAAAAGGTACCTTTCATTTTTTCTAAATCATATGTGGCATATGAATTTTGGTTCTAGATATCTGACTATAGATACTTACCTACCAATATTCGTAGACCCTAGTAACTTTTTAAGAATCATTTTATCTTATAATTACAGCTCGTGTAAAGTTGCCCGTTGTACTAATATTGAATCTGTAATTCACTTTAATTGCTTCCTAAATATTTTAAAAGTACCTTATTTTTAATTTAATAGGTAATCGTTTTCGATTAAAAAAAGCCTTCTTAAAATGCTTCCCAGTTATAAATTCAGTTTTCAATATAATTATTTGATACCTACCTATAGTTAAACAATGGCTATTAAGACATTAAAAAACAGCCCATATTGAAATAATGTACGGCCCCAAATTAGTCGCCAACCTATTAATTTTGGTACCCATTTTTATTGTTTATAGCTACCCAAATTCGATTATTTAGCAGCCTGGTTAAATACATGCCTATGTTTATCATTACACCCCATACACTAAACGAAGGTGTGGGTGACAGATGTCATCTCCGTATATCTTATGTCAAAAATATATTTTCTTTATATACCACGACGGTTTTTGGACCGGTCATTGTGGCCTCTCTGGGGCTCTGGGGGAGGCCCTATGTTCAGCAGTGGACGTCTTTCGGCTGATATAATTGATACCACGGCGGTGGCAAACTTGCATACGGCCCGCCTGATGGTAAGCAGCTACCGTAGGCTATAGATAGACGCCTGCAACTACAGATGTGTCACATGCGCGTTGCCGACCCTTTACAAAAAAGAGGATTCACTAAAGGAACAAGAGGGAATGATGTATGTCTTTGAATGGTGTTCCGAACCTTTGGTAGGCGATTGCGAAGCCGAAGCCATCGCGCAGAGGCCCTTTCGATAATTAAATGAAAAGTGAGGGGTGCACTAAGGGGGCTGCCCCTGTCCGTATCATGGGACGCATACAGAGACAGCATCCGTCATGGTGTAAGGATTTTTGAGAGTAAATTGAATCTAAAATGTACTGAGCTATTGGGTGAAGAGTATGGACTAACTACTGGGCTATTGGATGAAGAAGACGCCTGCCCAGTAAAACCGTATCAAATTTTATCCGGCAGACTCGTCTTTCGCAATATGGGCACCCATAAAAGGCGACAAATGTACATATAATTATTATACCAACGAAATGCAGTTACACTTTTAGAGGAAATTAGCAGATAACATAAAAATGCTGCTCCGTTATCAGAATTCCGGTCTTGATTTCTGGACAATAGCACATTTTTTTATGCTTATAAATTGTGAACGAATGTTTAAAATTAATGTTATTGCTGAATAATGCTGTTACATAGTTTAAATTCCATATACAGGGGACTTAGATTCAGAAATTAATGGAGTAGTCTGCACTTTTGTCTCATTATGTCAAACAAAGCTGAGTAAGGCCCCAGCCGCAAGATCAAGCAATGGCTACTCCCCCAAGAGGGGTGGGGTGGGGGGGGGGGGGGTCAGCTTCTTAGGTCCAGTCTGTGCTATATTTCTGCCTACGATGTCAGGTTACTACTAGTTACTAGGTCGAGTTTGATATCATTTTCGTATAATTTAAGTGCGTGACTCTGACTCATCAAGTCATCATAATTTGTGCTGAACAAAAATCTGTTTTTTTAATTGATTTAGTTGCAAGGAATTCATTTCAGGAATTATTTTTGTACATGTTCACTCAAAAAAAAAATGGATTAATGCACAAAATATTTAAATTGACTGTAGCATTTTGACGCTATTGCGCCTTTGAGTTTTCGTATTCGAATGCTCAACAAACCTACTTAATAATCTTTTACACCTTAGACAACCCTACACCTGATCCCTGGGTGGTGCTAAAAGAGTAACAAACTTGGCAGCTGCACTGTCGCATCTGGACCTCGCAGCACTCACTGGATTTTCTTCATCATCTGCTTTCCCACTACTACTACCCTAGGAAAGAAATGCCTATCTATATCCAGTGACATGTAGCCATACGATAAATGAATAAATAATCTTTTTATAAAAAAAAAGAAAACGAAACCTATAAATGCATAACGGTTTGCAATTTTAGCACTTTGTAGATATTGAGTATATTAAACTATAATAAATCATGTGCCAAATAAACATACGAGTAAGCATGGAACTGATAACGTTATGACATCACCGAAACGTTCTTTTGTTTAAATTACGTCATCTCTTATCTTTTACGTTTCGACACCGTTATCTTCCGTAGGCATATGTCTGATTGATAATTAACTGATACATTAGGTTACCTATAAGAATAATGTGTAACTGATAGATTCTTCTTTCTAATAAATTTATAAGGAAGTCTATGGAAAAGTAAAAAATTTATAAGGAAGTCTATGGAAAAGTAAAAAATTTATAAGGAAGTCTATGGAAAAGTAAAAAATTTATAAGGAAGTCTATGGAAAAGTAAAAAAATTATAAGGAAGTCTATGGAAAAGTAAAAAAATTATAAGGAAGTCTATGGAAAAGTTAAAAAAAATGCATTATATTATTAAGAATCTTAAATTTTTTCGATTTTTTGAACTGAAAAAATACCATAATTTGAAGATCGCCAAGGGGCTGACAAGAGCTAAATTCCCTCCCTATCTCTTTCAGCGCAAGTGAAAGAGAAACACTGTGTTACGATTAGTATGGGAGCTCATTGCAAATTTTGCAAAATGATGAATTAAAAAAAAACTACGCATTAATTGAGAAATATAAAACGACGAAGTTTTTAGTATTAGTGCGGTGGAATTTCGTCCTTAGTTACAGACGTATAAGTCAAGAAACTAAAGACATACGACTGTTTAAAGCAAATTTTATGATGTATCTTTGGAATTATTTTCTATCGAGCCGATGTCGTCCAATCGTGTATCGGAATTAACGAAGTTCTTCCAAATATAACGAATAGTAACAAATATTTTTTTTAGTTTCTCAAAACAAGTAGTTATAGCTAAAAAACTGTTTGAGTAAAGTCAATTTGAAGGTCATCGGGTGTTGTCAGTTCGCGTGAGCTCGTCAGTTTAAATCATACTCGCCCGTCTTTTGACCGATGTTTTTATTACCTATTTTTGATTCATCGTGATCCATCGATTCGATTGAACACACTTTTTGTATTTTTAATACTTGATCATCAACTTGTGTTCGTCCCACTGTTAGCACAGTTCTTTTATTTTATGATAGTTAGCTGGCTATTATAGACCACGAGCTAGCTAAATGCGATTTAGTTCGATTTGTATTCACAAAAAAAAAATAAGTATGTGTGTTTACCATGAAAGTAGGTATATAGGTAGGTACTGATTTTAAATTAATGTAGTGAAAGACGATAATCTGTGACCCGACAAATTGCTTGCTCTGGATTGAACCTGTGACCCCTGGGACTGTGTCGTGAATAGAGAGCGCGGCAAATTCCAGGCGACCGTATGTCTGTCAGCACAGATATCGTTTAGGGATGGACCAAATTTGTCGATGAAAGATTTTTTTTTCCGAAAATAGTACAACGCAAATTTTTTGTGGTAAAAAACGAGCGCTCAATTTGTGAACACACACATAGTGACATCTTTTTTTATTTATTATTAACCACAAAATCTATGTTCAGATTATAAGCTATGTTACTTGCGCTAACAGCCGGTAATACCCTTTGACCTTATAATACTTAATAATAATTAATAACTAGACATTCGCTTTAGATCGCTTCCTGGGTCGTAGGTCCTATACATGTCGACCACAAACGTTATCGATATCCGATCTACGATATCAGTCACCTGTTGGCCACGTGGTAGCAAGATCACGTTTTTATCCCGGTGTATAATTACTGTTTATAACTATTAAAATAGGGATGGGACATGGGTAATTATATAATAAAATATCGATTAATTTATTTATTTATTAGTATTTTAAATTTATAAATGCGCTTTAGAAGCCATTGAAATTTGGGCTTCTATTCTACGAGTATTCTATGTGTGTATGGTGAGATCACCATTTTCATTCTGGTGACCATTCTAGAATGTGAGAGTTATTATGTTAGATGCCTTTACCGTGACCTAAGCTATAAAATAAATAGGACACAACAAATACATTAACCTTGAAATAGAGTTAGTGAGGAAATAATGTTCGATATTATATATATAGTACTGAAATATATTTTTTCTACACTCATACTGTAAGTACTCTAAAATGCGTTCAAAAACCGTAGACAATGACAAGCATTACAACAAACGATTTAACTATGATAAGTTTCTTATCTGCGGCAGTAACGTAATTTTAACTTTGCATGCTCAAATATTGTTAAGCAATGAGTTTCAAATTTGGAACATCGAATTTGATAACATAATGTTACCGCCATGGCCAACTCGATTGGTCCCGCGCGAGCGCCGGCACAATCGAGTTGGCCATGACGGTACAATGGCGGTCATTCTATGGTTTCCGAACACTTAATTTAATATATATAATATGAGTGTAGATAAAGCAGTGTATGCAACTGTACGTAATTAGGCCTTAAAACACTCGTGTGATCTTATTATGAAATTCGCCTGCGGCTCATTTCATAAAACCACACTCATGTTTTAAGGACCCTTATTACGTAACAGTTACATAAACTACTATTATCTACACTCATATTGTAAGTTCTCTAAAACGTGTTCGAAAACGGTAGGCAATGGCTAGCATTACCACGACCGATTTTACTATGATAAGCTTTTTATGTGTGGCAGTAACGTAATTTTAACTTAACATGCTCAACTATTGATGTGTTATGAGTTTTGATAACATAATGTACACCTGCACCCTCCCGCGCTACCGCCGACAGCCCGACACGCGCTTCCCCGACCGCCGGCACAATCGAGTTGGCCATGGCGGTGCAATGGCGGCCATTCTATGGTTTCCGAATACGGCATTTAGAATAAATAATATGAGTGTAGATAAAGCAGTGTATGCAACTGTACGTAATTAGGCCTTAAACACTCGTGTGATCTTATTATGAAACTCACCTGCGGCTCGTTTCATAAAACCACACTCATGTTTTAAGGACCCTTATTACGTAACAGTTACATAAACTACTATTATCTACACTCACATTGTAAGTCCTCTAAAACGTGTTCAAAAACGGTAGGCAATGGCTAGCATTACCACAACCGATTTTACTATGATAAGCTTTTTATGTGTGGCAGTAACGTAATTTTAACTTTACATGCTCAACTATTGATGTGTTATGAGTTTTGATAACATAATGTACACCTGCACGCTCCCGCGCGGCCGCCGACACGCGCCTCCCCGACCGCCGGCACAATCGAGTTGGCCATGGCGGTGCAATGGCGGCCATTCTATGGTTTCGGAATACGGCATTTAGGATAAATAATATGAGTATAGATAAAGCAGTGTATGCAACTGTACGTAATTAGGCCTTAAAACACTCGTGTGATCTTATTATGAAACTCGCCTGCGGCTCGTTTCATAAAACCACACTCATGTTTATGGACCCTTATTTCGTAACAGTTACATAAACTACTATTATCTACACTTACATTGTAAGTCCTCTAAAATGTGTTCAAAAACGGTAGGCAATGGCCAGTATTACCACAACCGATTTTACTATGATAAGTTTTGTATCTGTGGCAGTAACGTAATTTTAACTTTACATGCTCAAATATTGTTAAGTTGTGAGTTTCAAATTTGGTACATCGAATTTGATAACATAATGCAAATCCTACCCTCTTCTACTCCTACCTCTACCAGAAACCTAAGAAAGTACGTAATTGGTCAGCGATGAGGGTAGCACAGACACCGGGATATGGGATATGGATATTACATGGCGGTCAACGTTCAGTCAACATCTGTCTCTTGCACGGTGCGGACGCTTTATACTCTCTCAAGTTGGTGTTTTCGACAGATAATTTTTGAGAAATGTATTGTTGCATTACGTCATTTTGACTGTGTGCTTGAGCAGTTCAGCACCCATGACATTTATCCCACGGGACGAATCCTTTGTGGCACACGTGTTTGACAATAACAACGAACAAGACAACAAAGAAACAAAACATACAACTGCAATTAATGTATCTTCTTATCTACATATAATAAATCTACACGCCGCTGTCCGCGTGTAATCCTATCCTGCCATTCAGGTACAAACGTTTATACCCACCGATCTTCTTTTGTCCCTTTCAATTGCATACAACAATGCAAGAGAGATGACGATTTGCTAGCTCGTCTCGGCAAATGGAATAGACTCATTCTATCGACATCGCATATCGAAATTATCGCATCGATACTGAATAAGCATTGGCCATCACTAAATCTTTTGTATACAAAAGTCATTATCGTAATATGGCGACCTAGCGATTGTTTATGTGCGATTGTCGATGGTATGCAGTAAGTGATAAGTAATTATATAATTAATTAGTCATTTCATAACAAAGGGCTTTGTTTTATTATTGACACACATGTCCAATTCAAATATTCAACGGGATTTTTTTTTTTTTAATTTAAAAATGAAAACTGGCTAAGTGCGTGTATGACCACGCATGGAGCAATGGAGCGTTCCGTACCTTACTAACTAATACCAAAATGTCGTATCTGATGGCTATGGCAGAAGTTTTCTTGAAATAACTAAAAAATGGCTGAACCGATAATGTTTTAAAACAATTTTCGTAGAAAGTATGTGATATGGCGCATCTTCTCAAATCTTTCAATATTTTTTGGACTTACGGTGGGGACACAATTTTTCTGACTTCCAAAGCGATTATTTCTGAAAATATTTACTTAATCACAAAATGTTGAAAGAAACATCCATGATATTTTTAAAGACCTATGGATTGATGTGCAATATGTTGATATTTGGTATTTTTTATTTATTTAGTTACATGTATGGAGCGCCCTCCGTAAAAATATCTTTTTCTGCAATATTTTTAGGGAGGGGGCATTTTTAAAACGGGCGTCCTATTCTCGTCCCCTGCCAGGTCGTCCATCAGTCTCTTAGTCGTCTAGTCTTCATATTGTCAAGGTGTCAGGTATTTACGCGGTTAATATTACACTGGTAATTAGCGGTTGGGCCCAACAGTGGTAAACAACACCATTCATAGGCGGATGGGGTCTTAAGCGGATTCCGACATCTTATAAAATTTCTAGTATAACCAGTAAGCATTAGGCTTTCTCATTTCTCTTAGCTGCCTACGAAGCTGATGAAAGTAAATAAAATATCATCGCCTTAATGCACTTACTAGTAGACGGAGAGCTAGCCACGTCAGATATGACACAATAATGAGCGCAACGAAACCCCTCTAGTCAGTTTGCTATACTATGCTTATTTCTAGATCTGCCAAACGTTTCTGTTGGGGGAAAATAGTGCCAAACGACGTATAATGTAATTCATACTTTGTCGCGTACTGATTTTGTTTCCGTAATAATAAGCAATGTGTTTTGTCCTAATGTTAAAATATAGGCCCTGTCCATTATAACTGAGACATCTTCGGCAGTTTTAATCTATTTTGGTATTACTATTTACCAATAAAAAATGTTTGCTAGTCTGTCACTCACACACTGATCTACACCCATTAAGCCATCTGCCAGATGCCCGGATCTAGCAGTAAGGATAGTATAGCAATCTAACCAGATGGGTTTTGTTGCTCTAATTATTGTGTCATATCTGACGTGGGCAGCTCTTAGTTCATAGGGTCAAGCTTTACGTAGTTCAATCTGTTTCAGTTATCAAAAAAAAAAAATCTTGACTTAAAATAGAAAATGATTATTGACAATCGTCAATTAATAAATATTTTGTCTTGTTTATTTTGAGTATATACACTATACTAAATGCATTATAAACTTATATAGATGTCATATAACAAAGTAAAAAGTGATCTAGGCCTCCGGTATCCAGGGCTGGGATCGAACCAGCGTCTTCTGCATTCGCGGCAGACGCCCTAACTATTAGGCTAGGTCACTTTTTCCTTTGTATATGACATATAAGTTTATATGCCGCAAAGACTACAATAAATTATTAAAACTAATGATTAATTATGTTTTTCATACAAAGTAAATATATATTTACGTTTGTTTCCTTACTGCATAGCACCGTTACTGACCATCGCAGTTTTACGATCGTCTTATCATCGGTAAGAAATGTAACATACACTCATACAATTTAGAACGAAGAGTGCGTTCCTTACGCGCGGTCTTCCAAAAACACGGTTAATAATTGTTACATATTAATAACAAGTGCACGCGTAATATAAACATAAACATATACGCATATGTAAATATAAACAAAGTAGTCAAGTAAAAACGGTCTGGGTTTAACTCGTGATTATTTAAAATGTTTGTGTAATTTTTTTTTAAATATTAAAATGCGTATTTTAAGCTAAATGTGATAACAACGATTATTAAACTACGTATTTTTTCGTGTTATGAATAAAGAATTGTGAGTCGTGTTGTACGATTACTGTTATTAGGTAACATTGAAGCGTCTTAGTGTTGCGTGTTTTTCTGCTGGTTAAAACTTAATTAACTCTAATTAAATTGTGCACTGTTGCATGAGATCATTCAAAATGGAATCGCAAGGTGAGTAGCAGTGCCCGGAATTAGGTGAGCTAAAATACCTAAAGTTCGCGAGAGGACATAATATAGAGTGGTTACAACCGGATGAAAATAATATTTTATTTGGATTCCGGGTATTCGATATTCATCCGGGCACTGCAAGTAATAGTCGTAATGATAAAAAATGGTTACATTGCAGCCATAAAGTTAACATTATAATAATAAATCTGAAAATGTGACATATATTTTAAATTAGTAATCTTATTATTATAATGTTAACTTTATGGCTGCAATGTAACCATTTTTCATCATTACGACTATTACTTGCAGTGCCCGGATGAATATCGAATACCCGGAATCCAAATAAAATATTATTTTCATCCGGTTGTAACCACTCTATATTATGTCCTCTCGCGAACTTTAGGTATTTTAGCTCACCTAATTCCGGGCACTGGTGAGTAGTTTCAGTTTTAACAAATGAATTGAGCATTTTTGTTTATTACTATGCATAAACGAATACAAATATGAAATGAACGTTCCACTGTTTATAACACTCCAATTTGGAATCATTTTATTTTAGAAACAATTTTTGGCGCGAAAACTCAACTTTTTTGTTAAGTCCAGGAACAACTGAAAAAATTGGTTGTCTGTAAAGTAGGTTTACGATCGAGATGTTTACGTGATAACGTCTTATTGGTGATATAAGTTTTTGGGAAGTAAGGAATTAATGACTTTTACAAGTTTATTCAAGAATGTTAATTGTTAGTAAGTAGGCTATTTTATTCACCTTTTTTTGTTGCAATTGTTGTAACACTTCACTTGCACTTCACATTTTGTTTCACTGTTAAACATTCAACGAAAACTTAACCGCACGAGAAAATCTCCATTCGTTTGTATGCCGCTAGAGTGAGAGAGACGGAAGATCGGTCCACTCACTCGAACGCTATGCCAGTCTCCGCTCGTGAGGATTCCGCGTGACAAGTTTCACGGAATGACTGGCAGCGCTCGAGATGAGACGGGAGATCGGTCCGTCTCTCTCTCGTTATACCTGCGATCGCGCTCGTGAGGTTTTGGTGTGACACAAGTTTCTGAACATGTCACCCGACTAAAACGATTTTAAAGACGTTATCACGTCAAAAAATCTAATGAGAATGCAAATATTTAAAAAAAAATGCATACAAACAGGTGCCACAGATACATATAGCGGTCAAACTTTTAACACCCCTCTTTTTGTGTCGGGGGATAAAAAATGCCCGCCGGAGACAGATGGGAATAAGTTTTGACGTGATAACGTCTTTAAAATCGTTTTAGTCGGGTGACATGTTCAGAAACTTGTGTCACACAAAAACCTCACGAGCGCGATCGCAGGTATAACGAGAGAGAGACGGACCGATCTCCCGTCTCATCTCGAGCGCTGCCAGTCATTCCGTGAAACTTGTCACGCGGAATCCTCACGAGCGGTTAGACGTTATCACGTAAACATCTCGATCGTAAACCTACTTTACAAACAACCAATTTTTTTTCGTAGAAATCATTCCCATTTGTCCTAGCCATCGCCCGCTACTGACACGGGTACTGAGACAGACACTTTTGACGTAGCGCGACAATAGGGATGATGACACATGTTGAATTATGCAATAAAATAAAAAAAAAACAATACAAACACAATAGTACATTACTTACCTAGGGCTGTAAAAAAAAGAAAGCCCGAAATCGCAGGTATTTGGGACCCGAGCCGCAGGCGAGGGTTGTAAATATGCGATAGAGGGCTTTCTTTTTTACTGCCCGTGGTGAGTACACAATTTTACGTCCCCACCTGGCCATAATGCGAGTTTTACCGTAAGCGTAGCGAGCGGTAAAACTCACATTATGGCCAGGTGTGACGTAAATACTCTTTATTGAACACGTCAAAAAGAAAACCAGTACAGAAAATGCATGAAGTCAGAATAGAGGTAAACAACAGGCGGTCTTATCGCTAAAAAGCGATTTCTCCGAGACAACCTTTAGGTAGTGGAACAATGATACCATTCGATTTTTAACATTTTACTGTTAAATAAATTTTATGGTAACCATATACATAAACGCAACATTTCACTGTAAAAATAGCAATTTCATAATTTTTACATACTTTAAACAGGGCGACTATATGATCGTGACGTCACTTTTGCACGTCATTTTGTTAGGAGCGTTTCGTGAAACAAATGCAAATCTCACACTTTAAGTCTAATTTCTGACTTTTGTGTTGCTTTAACGCAATTGTCCCCATATAGACATTTGATCCTCACAACAAAACGAATCGATTGATACCATACATGAAAAAAATTCACCATGCCTATTGTCCCTTAGTTAGGGGTCAAGTCTTTTCTGGGTTACGGTAAAGTTTGCCAAGGTTAAATACCTTTTAATTGTTTAAAATAACAGTTGCGTGGACCGTTGTGAAACAAGGAAAATTTCCGGTTCGTCGGTTCAGTGGTTTGGGCAATGAACTGAATTGAATGGTACCATGAAATTAAGTTTAGTATGATGCCTGGACTGGCAATTGCGTTTTATTTCATACTTTTTTTTCTTACACAATGTATTTCTCTTAAACTGTTTTGATATGTTTACGGGAGGATCTACGCTGTTAATTAATGTATTTCTAACATTTTTTAAATAAGTCCCACCGCGTTTTTGCCGCTCATTATTTTTTCTCGGGTCAGAGTTGTAGGGTTAGAACCGGTATAGATTTTGTAAGTTTTTTTGTTTTAGTAGTTTACTTTACGTGTAAAAGTGCCATTGTGGCCTACTTACGGAATAAATCTTAGATTTTTTATACCACGACGGTGGCAAACAAGCATACGGCCCGTCCGATGGTAATCAGTTACCGTAGCCTATGGACTCCTGCAACCCTAGAGGATTCACATGCGTGTTGCCCACCCTTTAGGAACCTAACACTCCTTTTTTGTAAAGCCTCATACTGTAGCCCGCTGGGAAAACCTCGGCAGGGAGTTCATTCCACAGCCAAAGCATTCGTGGGAGGAAATTCCTCTTAAACCGTACTGTGTGCGCGACCCTTTAAGCTCCATCCCCACAGCGGATGAACACCCACACGTTATATTCTCGGATATGTAATAAGATATATTTGAAATGTCTTCTCTCATTGTTGCAGTTGAATCGTCTGATGAACGAGATCTACGAAACGGTCTCCGCGTGCAATATGGATGAGAACAAACCTGGCAGCTTCCCGACCGAGTCATCTGATAGCACCAGCGAAGGTATTATCACTTACATTCTAGGGGTTCGAACCTTCAGACCTAATCCTCTGATAGCACCAGCGAAGGTATTATCACTTATCATTCTAGGGGTACGAACCTTCACAAGGAAAAAAACCGGTGGGTTTACTTTTTTAAATACCACGACGGTGGCAAACAAGCAAACGGCCCGCCTCATGGTAAGCAGCTACCGTAGCCTATGGATGCCTGCAACTCCAGATGTGTCACATGCGCGTTGCCGACCCTTTACAAAAAGGAGGATCCATTGTGTTGACGGCTAAAGGAACAAGGGTCCCTCGGTCAACACACTGGGTCCTCATTGAGCTCTTTGGCAACCTTACTTACCAGCAGGAACAAAACACTATGAGTAGGGTCTAGCGCTATTTGGCTGTGGTTTTCTATAAGTTGCTTTGCTCCAGATTTGAGCGCGATGACATTCGCTGTGCTGTGCCCTACCACACATAGCGAGATGACATTCGCTGTGCTGTGCCCTACCACACATAGCGAGATGACATTCGCTGTGCTGTGCCCTACCACACATAGCGAGATGACATTCGCTGTGCTGTGCCCTACCACACAGCGAGATGACATTCGCTGTGCTGTGCCCTACCACACATAGCGAGATGACATTCGCAGTATCCATACCTCTCGTTCGGACTTAATAAAAAAAAAAATACATTTATTCACGAAACAACCCTAAGTTTACAAACTTATTCTTCTGCCAAACTGCAGGAAATCACTGCTGCTTCGAATCACTCGTGCCTTTCCGTCTATTGCAAATAATTTGCTCTAAGGTCTAATAAATAATTGTTTGTCAAAAATAAATAAATAATTCTACATAATCAAATTTACTGTAAATGTTTATGTTTACATTAATGAATTTAATAAAAATCAGTATTCTCAGCCAATACATTTCGGGGAATCCTTAAATTTATTAACAGAGGCGAGAGCAAACCAAAATTAATGTAACGGAACCGTGCAGTGCCATCTAGTAGCGAGTAGCGTTACTACGGTTCCTTTACATTATGCGGTAACTTTTATTTGCTCTCGTTCAGATGGCGCTTCTGACTTCAAGCCTCAAATAGTTCTTAGACTGTGTGCCTCGATTAAATACATACTCTTTGGTAATATTAATATTTTTTGGCCCCAATTGAGTTGAAATTTGGTACATATATCTAAGTCTTAGCGGCAGCGGCACTTTATACAAAAAAGGAACCGACTTCACTTAGCCTCCTTTCCAAAAGCAAATGCCCGAGTTTCTGTAAAAAATACTCAAATCACTGTAAGTGTGCCTATAATAGTTGAAGAGTTCCCTCGATTTCTCCAGGATCCCATCATCAGATCCTGACCTGGTTACAATGGGACTGTGAAATCTTTCAAACAAAATAATTTTAAACAAAAAAAAACCGATTTCACTTACCTTGCCAACAGCAAATGCTCGAGTTGCTGTAAAAAAATAGTCAAATCACTATAGGTGTGCCTATAATAGTTGAAGGGTTACCTCGATTTCTCCAGAAGCCCATCGTCAGATCCTGATCTGGTTACAATGGGACCAACTGTGAAGTATACTCTTTCAAACAAAAAAAGAGTTTTCCACATCGGTCCAGCCATCTTCGAATAATCGGTGAACATACATAAAAAAAAATTGCAAAAACAAAGATCCCGACGAATTGATAACCTCCTCCTTCGAAATCTTGAAGTCGGTTGAAAATAATATTTGTAGCATGATATGAATAAAACGACGATCTATGTTTTATCAACCGACTTCAAGATTTTGAAGGAGGAGGTTCTTAATTCGTCGGGTACTTTGTTTTTGCTATTTTTTTTTTTATGTATGTTCACCGATTATTCGAAGACGGCTGGACCGATTTGGAAAATTCTTTTTTTGTTTGAAAGCGTATACTTCACAGTTGGTCCCATTTGAGCAATTGTATTAATAATTTTAAACAAAAAAGAACCGACTTCACTAAGCATCCACCTTTCCAACACCAAATGCTCGATCTGCTGTAAAAAATACTCAAATCACCATAGGTGTGCCTATAATAGTTGAAGAGTTCCCTCGATTTCTCCAGGATCCCATCATCAGATCCTGACATGGTTACAATGGGACCAACTGTGAAGTATACGCTTTCAAACAAAAAAAGAATTTTTCAAATCGGTCCAGCCGTCTTCGAATAATCGGTGAACATACATAAAAAAAAATATAAAAAAAAATAGCAAAAACAAAGATTCCGACGAATTGATAACCTCCTCCTTCGAAATCTTGAAGTCGGTTGAAAAGATTTATTTTTTTGGGAAACGCTTTAAAGTGTGTTTAAACTGTTTAAAGAGCTAATTATACCGTCGTCTGTGGCGTTTATTCGCGGTATTGATATTTTGTATCTATGCCAAAGAAGTTAAAAAAATTAAAAGACCGTCAAGTTATACCATAATTTCACCTTAGTTTAGTTATTGTGCATAAATAATAAGTATTTTTATGATATTTTCTCGCAATCGAAGTGAAACATTGTATGCATAACTCTGGTCTAAAAGCCATATTACCACTCGAAAAATTTTCCCTCACTTCGGTCGGGAAAATAACCACCTGGTGGTAATATGGCCTACTTTAGACCCTTGTCAAACAATCTACTATTATTTCATTGTAGTTTTTTCGCAATTGTATTAAAAAACGTTGTTCGACACACGTGCAGAAGTGTCATTTTCACTCGTCCCGAGTCTTGACCCTCGCCTCTCGGCTCGGGCCAAGTAACCTCGGTACTCGTGCAAAATGACATACTTCTCGCACTTGTATCGAAAACTACTATTATTAATTTATTTTAAGGAAATCTTGTATTTTTTAGTGAACTGTATTGTTCTTACGAGTAATAAAGTATCTCTAAACCTAAACCTATTTATTATCTTTAGTCAAACAGGCGTGTTTTCCATTTCAGAGTTGTACCTTCGAAATGTTCTTAAAAAACTTTAACCATTCCAGATTCAGTAAAACTGACCCGTAATCTCACCGAAAAGCGCAAAAACTACGTGCGACGAGTGTCTTCGAGGGTCGCATATACGGATCCTAAAAACAGGACGCGGTTCAGGCACCAGACTTCAGACTGTTCTTACAAATCTGATACTACTGAGGCGCCGCGGTACTCGACGTTCCGCTCTTGGAAAAGTTTTAGGTAGGTTCATATACAAGATATCTCTATACTCCGCTTAGCGCGTTATTTCTTTGAAACCTGGGTGCGGGAGGGGAACAGGCAATGCTAGACAGGGAACGCGCGATTGTTCCGTGGGGCGTAAGAGAGAGTCAGATATCAATGTTTGCCATGGTACTAAGTTAACTGTCACTTCCAATAATTAGTGTGTGAAATTACTTCAAGCGTGGCAGCGGGGGTCGCCCGGCTATGCGGGGTCTTGGGTCGGTTACAATAGCATTAAGAATCCTTGAGTTCCTAAACGGACTCTCGCTTTACTCGGCCGTTTATATCACACTAAGTCGGTGATTCCCTCGAGTTTATGTAAGCTCAAGAGTGCACGATTTTTTGGCGACCATGTGGCTTCTTATTTTAATAATCTTAGACTGTGGCTTTAATGCATCAGTAGGTTTATTAATTTATTTAGTGGGAAATACCAGGAATTGGAAACATAAGTCCATTAGAATGAAAAAATGAAATGTGAAGAATCCCGTGATGTTCCAGAGATATCTGTTTCCAATTTGTGGTATTTGACAAAATCTATTTAAATAAAACAAAGTCGTGTCGATTACACCATTTAATATAATTCAAGAACGGCTGAACTGATTTGAATTATGTTTGAAGAATAGCAGAATAACTATTAAAATATTGGAGAAAAAAAAATCTATGTAAGTGAAAGTCAGCTTCACTTGCATATATCATCATATATCAATAGGATAACTGAATACAATGGTAATGGGGTGAGACTGGAGTAGAAGTTAGTGGGAATGGAGTCTGTGGGGGAGGGATGGAAGACTGGTGGGAGACGGTAGGACTGACGTAGGTGTGAAGTTTGGTAGATGGAAGTCGGTGGTAGTCGGTACTAAGTGAGAGAAGGGTAGCTCAGCTAGTATTTAATAAAAGGATATATCTAAAACCTGACTAGAAATACATGATCATTGTCAAGAGGGCGCTTTTATTCTCATTTATATGGCAACAGTGCAGTATAGTCATAGAGCGTATTATTATCTATGGTATGGTGACATCTTGATTTGTTTAACTATCAGCTCTGATGTTAGTTTGAAAATGTTTCACAGCGCAATAGTTTAATTTCCCGAGCATATTATTTACAGCAGTTTATTATATACACTATTTATAATGTTTCGCTCTTGACTCTGGATAATTTTGGGAATTTTTTGTCGTTTATCATTTAATATTCAACACTTTATTATTAATCAAATAAACCGCAACAATGACACTGTCCACAGCGACAGCCTATCACAAGCACTCAGACATGCATATCATCCTGTCATTAAAATTATTGCCAGTGTAAGAAATTACTTCCAATGAAATTCCGCAACATGGCGCATGATCATATATTTCTGGTCAGGCTTTTATATCAGCATCTTTGGTGACATGATATTTTCATGCTAACATATTCCTGTCTCCTTCAAGGACATCGCAAGTGAATGTGAGCGACATGGAGGCGGGGACCGAGGGGACGGAACGGGGCGTGGACGCCAAGACGGGGTGCGGGGGCGTGGGGCGGCGCGGCGGGTTGCTGGACGCATGCCTGCTGGTCGGACTCAACTGTATGGCCGGGGAGGCTTATGTGAAAAGCGTGTTTCCCAAAAATGTAAGTCATAACTAAATAATTTTAAACAAAAAAGAACCGACTTCACTTAGCATCCACCTTTCCAAAAGAAAATGCTCGAGATGCTGTAAAAAATACTCAAATCACTATAGGTGTGTCTATAATAGTTGAAGAGTTCCCTCGATTTCTCCAGGATCCCATCATCAGGTCCTGACCTGGTTACAATGGGACCAACTGTGAAGTATACGCTTTCAAACAAAAAAAGAATTTTCCAAATCGGTTTAGCCGTCTTCGAATAATCGGTGAACATACATAAAAAAAAAATAGCAAAAACAAAGATCCCGACGAATTGATAACCTCCTCCTTCGAAATCTTGAAGTCGGTTGATTAGGGTGTTTCTGTCTTTCACTTAGATAAAGAGGTATGGGTACTGCGAATGTCATCTTGCTATGTGTGGTAGGGCACAGCATAGCGAATGTCATCTCGCTCAAATCTGGAGCAGAGCCCGATTGGGGAAGTTCACCTTACAGAAAACCACAGCCAAATAGCACTAGACCCTACTCATAGTATTGTGTTCCTGCTGGTAAGTAAGGTTGTTAAAGAGCTCAAAGAGGACCCAGTGTATTGACGACGAGCGACCCTCTTGCTCTTTTAGCCGTCAACACAGTGAAACCTCCCTGTTGTAAAGGGTTGGCAACGCGCATGAAGCACCTTTGGTGTTGCAGGCGTCCATAGGCTACGTTGGCTACTTACCATCAGGCGGGCCGTATGCTTGTTTGCGAACGTCGTGGTATAAAAAAAAAAGATAACTCCTCGAACATCTTCTTACGTGCGTTGAGGACATCTTACGTGCTTTTGCTTCTTAATGCACGTTCCTAAAAGATTCCCACCTTCTCCTGCCAGTTCTCAAAACTTGTCCGCTCAGAATGTTTTCGGGATCTTTTCTTATGAAAATGGGCTATCCATTAACTACGTCACATATCAAGGGGTCGGGAGGGGAGTCAACAAAGTATGACAAGTTGTGACAACACTTTTGAAAGAAAGGAGTGTTCCATATCAAGTAGTCTCACGTTCAAACATTTTGGATTGATATTTTTCTGATGTTGATTTTATTCTAAGTATTTTGAATGGATGTAATAATAATTTAAAATGTTGGTCTCATTTAATTTTTTGATTAAAATTCATCACTATGTAATGTCTCAACATCAGAATGGAGGGGTGAAAAAATCATGAAACTGGTGTTACGTTCTTTGTGAATGAAATCAAAAGTTTTAAAAATTGTGGATAATATACTTAATTAATAATTAACAAATATAATAAATTAAAGATTATTTTACTCAAAAGTTAGGTGGACAAATTTGTAATGTTCATTAATTTCATTTTCAACCGACTTCAAGATTTCGAAGGAGGGGGTTATCAATTCGTCGGGATCTTTGTTTTTTTTTTTAATGTATATTCACCGATTATTCAAATTATTTTTTTGTTTAAAAGAGTATACTTCACAGTTGGTCCCATTGTAACCAGGTCAGGATCTGATGATGGAATCCTGGAGAAATCGAGGGAACTCTTCAACTATTATAGGCACGCCCATAGTGCTTTCGGAAAGGTGGAGGCTAAGTGAAGTCAGTTCTTTTTTGTTTAATATTATATTTTGTCATTTCAGGTACAAGTACCGCCTCACATAGAGAACCTAGTGTTTCCTGAGACCCTGAGCTCGTGCAAGGAATGGGCTCCGGAGGCCAAAAGCGCCCAGTGCTACTCATTAGTTCTGACTGACGAGAGAGGCGAGCGGTCATACGGGTTAGTATTTACATATCACTGGATAAAGATAGGCATTTCTTCTCTGGGGTATTAAGTAGGTAAAGCAGATGATGAAGAAAATCAGTGAGTGCTGCGAGGTCCAGATAGGACGGTGCAGCTGCCAAGTTTGTTACTCTTTTAGCATCACCCAGGGATCACGTGTAGGGTTTTCTAAGGTGTTTCCTACGGACGTAGAGTAACATTGATGGGTTAGTATAATAAATCTTCTTCATAAAAACAAGCACTTTGTCGTCTTGACAATAGAGGTGTTCCGACATTTGTGACACTTGGTGAGCGGACAAGGTACCGTATTTCCTTGACAGTGGAGGTGTTGTTTCGACATTTATGACCACCTTGGTCGCTCCGATGTGTTTGATGGCTAACTGTATAAGTGCCGCCTCACATAGAGAACCTAGTGTTTCCTGAGACTCTGAGCTCGTGCAAGGAATGGGCTCCTGAGGCCAAAAGCGCTTGTTATAAAAAAGAATTTATTATTTCCCTGTGCACTGTAAAGTTGTATACTTAAATGTCTTACATAGCTATTACACTGATTGCTATAAAAAATAAGGGTAAGTAAACGTGTCACGCGGTCTAGTAAAATAACAGAATTGTTTCAACCATCGGCAGGGAATTACTATGGACGAAGAACAAAAGAATACTTAATCCATAAAATGTATAACGAATACCCACTATTACTTGAAAAACCAAAACTTGGTATAGGTACCTTGAAAACTAAATTTAAGCGTCTGTTACTAAGTAACTTTGAAAAAAGTAACTGTTGTTGAACTAGTTTCCTGATCACTCGTGAACCTTATTGAAATGCGATAGCGTTCACGAGTGGTTGGTCGAGTCTGTTGTCTATGTTTTAGTTTAAGATTCAATTGAGCGCTACGCCAACAAACTGTCTCACAGTTTGGCGAAAACTAAATTTAAGGTACTACTCGTATGTATCTGATTTTCTTAGTTAAATAAATAAAAAATAAAAAAATTAATTGTATACATATGCTCGATGACCTTGCTATGGTTATTGTTTATTATATTTTCTGTTGCAGTTACTGTCGTCGAGTGTTACCAGAGGGCGCTACGGTTTGTCTTCCACTATGCTATTGCATTATAGGCAAATACAGAGCACCTGGATTTTATTATAAGGTAAAAAAAAAGTTTTATTATTTTTTCTTTTTATTTCTCTATGGTTTGTTCACCTTGGTTATGATTATGGAAATTGAGTCAAAAGAATTGACAACTTCCTGTCGAAACTGTTGTTTTTCTTTCTTGTAATCTTTAAAAAATCTATTTTTTGAAAATTATTTAGTTAGTTCAGTTTTGTTTTGAATATGTAATGTTCTTTTTTATTTTCATTTTGTAAGTATTTTTGTTCTATTGCTATTCGCCAACAAATCAGAAATATCTCACCTTGCTTCTCGATTCTGCAGGCATGACGCAATTTATATATTACTCTTATCTTATTTCAGGTCCTCCAAGAAATCGAATCTCACCACGGCAGCTCAGACGTGGAAATAAACAGTATCCTCCAACAACTCTTCCACACAGACTTCCCGTCACCTGGCGAGGAGGTGACGGTCCAGCACGTGCGACCGACACGGAGTAGTCTGCATATAGAGACGCAGAAAGCTAAAACTATGCCCGACTTCAGGCATACTGTTACTGAGAAGGATATGGCGATGTTTTATGACTACGAGGAGAAGGAAAATCAAAGGTAAGGCTCTTAATTCCTTACTGTCTAGCCATCTGTCTACCTTCTATTTCCTTTTTAGTTGCAGGGTAAAAACATAGGGCCCAAAGTTGATCCTTGTGGGAGTCAAGGCAAATTATTATTATTTTACAATTTTCATGCGTTTCTTGCAGAATTTCAAGTTTGTTTTATATTGTAGGATCGAAAGCAAAGCCATGAACTTTACATATCATGAATATAAGCGTTTTGTTGTACAACTCTGTAGTCAACATTGTCATACGCCATCGAAAAATCTTTTATCTACACTCACATTGTAAGTCCTCTAAAACGTGTTCAAAAACGGTAGGCAATGGCTAGCATTACCACAACCGATTTTACTATGATAAGCTTTTTATGTGTGGCAGTATCGTAATTTTAACTTTACATGCTCATATATTGATGTGTTATGAGTTTTGATAACATAATGTACACCTGCACGCTCCCGCGCGGCCGCCAACAGCCCGACACGCGCCCGCGCGACCGCCGGCACAATCGAGTTGGCCATGGCGGTGCAATGGCGGCCATTCTATAGTTTCCGAATACGGCATTTTGGATAAATAATATGAGTGTAGATAAAGCAGTGTATGCAACTGTACGTAATTAGGCCTTAAAACGTAACAGTTACATAAACTACTATTATGTTTCTATTAATAAATATGTACAATACGATTTTACACTGACTTCCCTATCGCTCAGAAGCCCTACAGCCGTCCATTGCCGAATCAACTGGACTAGGTATAATAATACCGAAAAATCTATGTGACAATGTAACAGAAAAGTTATTTGTTGTTACAGAACGCGCATCATAAAGCGGCCTTTAGAACCTCGAGCCGATGAGGACAACGTGTCCATATTATTGGACACCCTGGGCGCTGGTCTGCTGATCAAGGTGTTCGGCTCCTTGTTGCTGGAGAGAAAAGTTATCATCATCAGTGACCAGTTAAGGTAATAAGTGTACTCTTATGCATATAGTATAGTATGTTATGTATTTAAATGTATTGCAGGTCTTAACTTAACATTAAAAACATTAGGCTAAATGTAACGCACTATAAAAAAAACGTATTCTATAGCATTAAAATCGAGACTTCTCTTCTGCACCACGTTCTCTCGTACGATCTTTCATTCTGTTTCTGTTTCCGGCGGTGTGAAATGTACCAGATTATATAGTCAACAGCGTCCGAATTGCCGCTCTGGTCAGAAAAACTGAAATAAAATTACAAAAAATTATGGTATGACATTTTCAGAAAAAAGAGTACTTACCATTGATTTTTTTCGGAAAACCTAACAAATTTTGGGTTACTTTTACTCAAAATCACGAGGACTATTGTTATAAAATTTTAAAACCGGCCAAGAGCGTTTCGGGCCACGCTCAGTGTAGGGTTCCGTAGTTTTCTATCCGTCACAGTAAGTGTCCCCACTTAAGAGTTTTTGAAAGCACGTCATTTCATTGTGATTTTGTAGAAATAACAGGTACATTAAAACAAACTTAGTTTAGAAATTATTTTGTAATTTTTTTTCAAAAACTATTCAACCTATCAAGTTCAAAATAATTTTCCTTGAAAGTTTTTATAAAGTTAAATTTTTTCATATTTTGAAAACTTTAGGTTCAAAATTTAGAGGGGGGGACACATTTTTTTTTTCTGGAGCGATTATTTTCGAAAATATTTACATTATCAAAAAATCATTTTAGTAAACCCCTATTCACTTTTAAATACCTATCCAACAATATATCACACGTTAGGGTTGAAATGAAAAAAAAATCACTTTACGTATAGGGGAGGTACCCTAACAAATAGTTATTTGTGCAACAAGAGAGGAAAGTTGGTTTTCCTTGCGAGTGTTGATTTTGAGTCCCGAGTAAGCGAAAGATTCTATTATTGAATCACGAGCGAAGCGAGTGATTCTAAGTTAGAATCTTGAGCGTAGCGAGGGACTCAAAAACACGAGATGTAAAAAAACTTTGCTCTCGTGTGACACATACAACTTTTCACCTCAGTAGTGAGAACATATTATATCTATATATATTATTTGTAGTTATGTATATTTATATATATATTATGTGTATATTTTTGTATACTTATAAACTTCTACGTATATATTGTTGCTGTATTTATTATATTTCCATGTACTTATAAGTCTATATATATTGACGTTTTTGCAAACTCAGTTTGGTTTATTTCCATGTTCTTGACATACGTCACACCCGCACCATTGATGTTTCTCTGTTTGGCCTAAAGGTTGACTGGTAGAGAATGCCTTACGGCATTAAGTCCGCCTTTTGTATCCGTATATTTGTTACTGTGCAATAAAGTTTAAATAAATAAATAAATAAATAAACATATTAAAGGTTAATAGTAGTTTATGTAACTGTTACGTAATAAGGGTCCTTAAAATACGAGTTTCATAAAAAAGATCACACGAGTGTTTTAAGGCATAATTACGTACAGTTGCATACATTACTTTATCTACACACATACTATAAACCCTATAAAATGGTTCAGAAACTATATGTAATAACCTGCATTGATAACAGGGCAACAACTAACATACCCATAAGCGAATGATTCTATCCTATAGAAGAAGAAGAAGACAAAGAAGATGATGCTGTAGACGAGGAAGAAGATGAATAATAAGAAAAAGAAGTACGAAGAAGCAGATGAAGACGTAGAAGGAGATGAAGTAAAAGAAGATGACGATGAAGAGGAAGATTAAGAAGATAAAGATGAAGAAGATGATGATGATGATGAGGCTAAAGAAGATCATGTTGATGAAGAAGAGATGATGTTGATGATGAAGAAGATAATGATGAAGAAGACGAAGAAGGTGGTGAAGACAAAGGACATGAGATGATGAAGAAGAAAGTAATGGTGAAGAAGAAGATTGAGATGAACAAGATAAAGAAGAAGAAGAAGAAGATGATGATGATGGTGATGGAGAAGAAGAAAAAGACGATGAAGAAGATGGAGTTTATGAAGAAGATGATGATGGAGAAGAAGAAGAAGGAAATGAAGAAGACGAAGAAAGTGGTGAATAAAAAGGACATGAAGCTGAAGATGATGATGAAGAAGAAGGTTACGATGAAGAAGGAGATGGAGATGGACATGATGAAGAAGAAGAAGATAAATAAGAAGAAGATAAAGAATAAGATGATGATGATGACGATGATGATGATGATGATAAAGAAGATGATGATGTTGATGATGAGAAGATGATGATAGAGAAGAAGAATAAGGAGATGAAGAAGACGAAGAAGGTGGTGAAGACAAAGGACATGAAGATGATGATGAAGAAGAAAGTTATGATGAAGAAGAATATTGAGATGAACATGATAAAGAAGAAGAAGATGATGATGATGATGCTGATGATGGTGAAATTTTTTATGGTGATGATGGTGATGGAGAAGAAGAAAAAGATGATGAAGATGATGAAGAAGGTCATGAAGGTGATGAAGAAGGTAAAGAAGAAGACGATGAAGAAGATGGAGTTGATGAAGAAGATGATGATGGAGAAGAAGAAGAAGGAAATGAAGAAGACGAAGAAGGTGGTGAATAAAAAGGACATGAAGCTGAAGATGATGATGAAGAAGAAGGTGATGATGAAGATGGAGATGGACATGATGAAGAAGAAGAAGATAAAGAATAAGAAGATGATGATGATGAAGAAGAAGAAGATTTCCAAGCTTATTAATGAAAACTCCACATTTAGACAGATTAGCGGGTTTATGGTGTGTGTGTAGATAAAAATTTGTAATAGACCCCGAAATATGAAGTGGCAGTTCATGGCCTTCACTAAATTAAATAACTACTTTGTCTCACTCCCTGGAGTGACGAAAGTCGCACTTTCATCACTCCAGGGAGTGACGAAAGTGCGACTTTCGTCACTGTGTATTCGCAGGGAAGTAGGCTTGTTCGAGCTGCTGAGGTGAAAACATTTTTTTCCACTTTTTATTTTACCACTTTGTCGGCGTGATTGATATACATATTAGTACCAAATTTCAGCTTTCTAGTGCTAACGGTCACTGAGATTATCCGCGGACGGACGGACGGACAGGCAGACATGGCGAAACTATAAGGGTTCCTAGTTGACTACGGAACCCTAAAAAACGGTCCCAAATATTTTGTCAGTTTTGTTTGACATTTTATATACATTCTATATGGATGACCGTCACAAAACTGACTATAATAATTGCATGGGGTAACTTTTTTCAAAAATAATATTTCTTTTCTGAAAATTCTTTACAAGTTATAAAATGTTGTCTATACTTTTCCAGCTTGCTCTCGTCATGCCTGGAGGCCCTGCAGACCTCCCTGTACCCGTTCGTGTGGCAGCAGCCCCTGATCTCGTGCATCCCGGCGGAGATCCAGCGCGACGTGCTGGAGGCGCCGCTGCCGATGCTGGCCGGCCTGCTGAAGACGGAGGAGCTGGAGACCAGCGGAGTGCTGTTTGAGGAGGTACATAAATACGACGTTATCAGAAAATAATGTTACCTTAAAAAGTCCCAATTTTTCATAGGAAATTAATTTATAAAATATAACGGTTACACTCACGTCACTTCGCGCATGTTTCGGAGAGCCGTGCGGTACGCCGCGCCGGACGCGGGCCGGCAGTCGGCAACGCGGCGTCCAACAGTGCGCTACGGGCCGGTTCAAATAGCACTCTACTACTCTATCAATAAAATATCCAAAGAACAAGTCAATCGGATACGTGGTTTTAAAGAAAAAAAATAAAAACTACATTTTTTTTCTTTTTTTTTTCGCAAACGGTAATCATTTAATATTCACCAAAAGTATATGTATTAATAAAACAAATAATCGTGCATAACAATATCTCAAATCTAGCCAGGGGCGATTTTGCTATGGCGGTCCGGCCAGACCCTTTATAATTTTGTGACGGTCCATACAGAATGTAAGTAAAAACGCGTCACAAAACTGACAAAAAATTGGCGCACTATTTTATTAAAAATCGATAGTCCTCGTGATTCTGAGCAGGAAAAAAAACAAAATTTGTTAGGTCTTCAGGTACATACATGTTATTATTATTGATCTTATATTTCATAATAATGTAAAAAAGATTTGCTCTTGATTAACAGTTGTGTTTTCCGACCTAAACTTAACTAAATACAATTCAATTCAATCAATTCAAATTATTTATTTCGAATCAATTAAGGATCCATAGATTGTTAGTACATACAGCTAGAGAATACATATGTACATTACACATACACAACAGATAGAGAATACATGCGTTATCTTATTTTTACTTACTAGTAACAAAATTGACTAAGCTTGTGACGTTTTTAGAAAATAATCTATACATATAATAAAGCTGAAGAGGGTCGAAAGTCTGTACATGGAAGATAATCGAAAAAAAGTTGGCTGGGGATACTTAGAATCGATAACAGAACACGTTACAACAATTTTTAGAATTTTTGTCTGTTTGTCTGTTTATCTGTTTGTCTGTTTATTTGACCGCGCATCACGTGAAAACGGCTCAACAGATTTTGATGAAATTTTGTATAGTGATAGTTTGAGTCCCGGGAAAGGATAATATATAGTTTTAATCCCGAAAATCAACCCTGGTGGGGGTGAAAATGGGGTTGAAAGTTTGTATGGAGAATTTTTAACCGCTGAAACGATTTAGATAGAAATGAGTATGAAGATAATTTGAGTCTCGAGAAACGTCATAGGATAGTTTTCATACCCTTGTGGGGGTGAAAAGGGGGTTGGAAGTTGGTATGAGGATTTTTTTACCGCTGAACTGATTTAGATGGAAATGTGTATAGAGATAGTATGGGTCTCGAGAAAGGACAAAGGATAGTTTTTACCCCAAAATCAACCCTAAAGGGGTGAAAAGGGAGTTGGAAATTTGTATAGGGAATTATTAACCGCAGAATCGATTTAGATAAAATTTGGTATGGAGATAATTTGAGCTCTGGAAAAGGAAATGAAATAGTTTTATCTCGGAAATTATCCCTTAAGCGGATGCAAAAAGTTTACATGGGGAAGAAACAACCAATAACCGCTGTACGTATTTAGATGAAATTTGGTATTGAAATAATTTGTAATTTTTTGGTCAAGGTGTTCATATTTATAACATGTTACCCGTCGATGCTTTAAATTTACCTTTACCCGCTCTTAAGAAATATTTGAAAATGTCATGAATGTCAAAGGGTTATTCCAGGTTCGAGGACTATATTGACATACAAAGATGCATGGCCCAAACCAAAAAACTACTACAAAATCATCTAACATTTATAGGACACTGTTTAGGTAGGAAAACATATCAAACGTTTTGTGAAGCAGTCAGATTAGGATTTATTTTTCTTTATAATTAAACAATGGGTACATTATCTGTCTCTCAAGCTGTTTTGATATGTCTTCTTGAAGAACTACGCATTATTTTGTATCTTTAAGATCTAATAATGTATTACTTACTGTTTTGAAAAAAATAAGTCCCGTCGAGTTTCTTTTCGGTCATAAATGTCATAATACTTCTTGGGCCAGAGGTGTATGTAGGGTTAGAACCGGTGGTAGTTTTGGAACGAAGTTCCTTATCGGACGGTTCGCGGATGGGAGGCTAGGCGAAAAAAAGTCACGAAAAAGCGTCACGTCACGAAAACGCGACACCCATACGATTGAGAAACATGTAAAATGGAATGAAATAAAAAATATATAAAATAGAATAAAGTGAAGTGAATTGAAGTGTAGTGAAAAGTTAAAGTGAGAATTGACAAAGTGATAAAAGTGAAAAAACTGTAAAAAGTCGGGAACCTAAAAGTAAACAATGGCAAAATTTTCAAAAAATTTCATAAATTTCAAAAATTTCAAAAATTTCAAAAACTTCAAAAACTTCAAAAATTTCAAAAATCTCAAAATTTTTTTAAATTCCAAATAATTTCCAAAATTTAAAAAAATTCAATACTATTATAAATTTCAACTATTTCCAAAATTTTATTAATTTCAAAAATTTAAAAACTTCAAAATTTTCAAAAACTTCAAAAATTTCAAAACTCAAAAATTTTAAAAATTTCAAAAATTTCAATTTGAAAAAACTGTAAAAAGTCGGGAACCTAAAAGTAAAAAGTAAACAATGGCAAAATTTTCAAAAAAAATCATAAATTTAAAAAATTTAAAACATTTCAAAAACTTCAAAAACTTCAAAAATTTCAAAAATTTTAGAAATTTCAAAAATTTCAAAAATTTCAACAATTTCAAAAATTTCAAATAATTTCCAAAATTTCAATACTTTTATAAATTTCAACAATTTCAACTATTTCCAAAATTTCAAAACAATACAAAAAAAAAAAATTTCCAAAAAAAATTAAAATTAAATAACATAACTTCGTTCCAATCGCGTGTTCCACGACACTCACGTATTTTATTTTTCTCTGACGTTAATTAGTGCAGTGTAATGTGCTTACATTGATCTATACATATAATAAAGCTGAAGAGGGTCGAAAGTCTGTACATAGAAGATAATCGAAAAAAAGTTGGCTGGGGATACTTAGAATTGATAACAGAACACGTTCCAACAATTTTTAGAATTTTTGTCTGTTTATCTGTTTGTCTGTTTATCTGTTTATTTGACCGCGCATCACGTGAAAACGGCTGAACGGATTTTGATGAAATTTTGTATAGTGATAGTTTGAGTCCCGGGAAAGGATAATATATAGTTTTAATCCCGAAAATCAACCCTGGTGGGGGTGAAAATGGGGTTAAAAGTTTGTATGGAGAATTTTTAACCGCTGAAACGATTTAGATAGAAATGAGTATGGAGATAATTTGAGTCTCGAGAAACGTCATAGGATAGTTTTTCAAACCCTTGTGGGGGTGAAAAGGGGGTTGGAAGTTGGTATGAGGAATTTTTTACCGCTGAACTGATTTAGATGAAAATTGGTATAGAGATAGTATGGGTCTCGAGAAAGGACAAAGGATAGTTTCAAAACGCCCCCCCCCCCCCCATCTTACTTTGGAACCGTAGGTCCAAAAAATAAAAATAATGGAAGTGAAAGGTACTTTCAATAAACACTATCTATACATATAATAAAGCTGAAGAGGGTCGAAAGTCTGTTCATGGAATATATTCGAAAAAAGTTGGCGGGGATACTTAGAATCGATAACAGAACACGTTCCAACAATTATTAGAATTTTTGTCTGTTTTTACCTTTACCCGCTCTTAAGAAATATTTGAAAATATTGCAGGTTATTGCAGGTTCGAGGACTATATATGACGGACAAAGATGCATGGCCCAAACCAAAAAAACTACTACAAAATCATCTAACATTTATAGGACACCGTTTAGGTAGGAAGGTTTTGTGAAGCAGTCAGATTAGGAATCTTGAAGCAAATCAAATTATGTTGTTTAATATTTTTTTGATTTGCAATTTTTAAGTAGTTACACTACTATATATAAACTGAAAATAGATGTCATATACTTCAGAAAAAGTGACCAAACCCTCCGGTGTCCGAGGCCAGATACACGACGGTGTACGAGGACACCGGAGGGTTTGGTCACTTTTTCTGAAGTATATGACATCTATTTTCAGTCAGATTGGGGTTTATTTTTCTTTATAATTAAACAATAGGTACATTATCTGTCTCTCAAGCTGTTCTGATATGTTTTCTTGAAGAACTACACATTATTTTGTATTATTTAAGATCTAATAATGTTACTGTCTTGAAAAAAATAAGTCGCGTCGAGTTTCTATTCGGCCATAATACTTCTTGGGCCAGAGGTGTAGGGTTAGAACCGGTGGTAGTTTTGGAACGAAGTTCCTTCTCGGACGGTCCGTGGATAGGGGGCTAGGCGAAAAAAAGTCACGTGACCGTCACGAAAATTCACGTCACGAAAACGCGATACCCATACGATTGAGAAGCATGTAAAATGAAATGAAATAAAAAATATATAAAAAGTGAAAGTGAGAAGTGACAAAGTGAAGAAAGTCGAGAACCTAAAAGTACAAAAAAGTCAAAAATGTCGATAATGTCAAAAATGGCTAAATTTGTAAATTTCAAAAATTTCAAAAACAAAAAAAATTGCCAAAATTATCAAAATTACCAAAATTTCCAAAATTTTCAAAATTTCCAAACTTTCCAAAATTTACAAAATTTCCAAAATTTTCAAAATTTCCAAACTTTCCAAAATTTACAAAATTTACAAAATTTACAAAATTTATAAAATTACCAAAATGTCCAAAATTTCAAAAAATAGCATAGGCCTTATTACGTAGGTAACAGTTACATAAACTACTATTTATCTCTTTTTAGGGTTCCTTAGTCCCTTAAAGTTTCGCCATGTCCGTCCGTCTATCCGCGGTCTAGCTCAGTTACCGTTCGCACTAGGAAGCTGAAATTTGGTGAGGCCTGATAAGAACTTTCAATAAAAACTATATTGAATAAAATCGGTTTAGCCGTTTTTGAATTATCAGTAGGGCCCGGAATTTTGCGTGCGGTTTGTGAAACGTCATAGGGAGAGAACACCAATGTTTATCGATATATCGATAAAT